>CM043116.1:6303591-7681931 GCA_023701765.1 Hylyphantes graminicola
TTTCGCGTGTTCTTAATGAAAAGTATTTAGAATCTGTGTTTGTGATTGTTATCAAAAGTATTTAATGTATCATTAGATTTTTAAACTGTTAGGATGAGGTTAGTTGCGTGCCAGTGATTGGATGGAGGATGAGTATTCACTGAGCTTAGTGTGGGAATTTGGGTACGATTTTTTAAAAATATTTTAATTTTTAAACTGGTAGCTTTAAGTCTATTTTTTTAAGTCATTTACAAGATTAGGTTTATAAGAACTCTGGGTATTTTTGTAAAACGTGTGGGATGTTGGGTAATAGTATTTAATTGTATGAATGTGTGATTTTGAGTGAATGTTTTTTTTTTTTTTTTGCTTTGAGTGAATGTGGTTTTTCTTTTATATTTTGAAGGAATGTGTGTGTTTATGAGTGAATGAGTGTTTGACAAGAATTAAATATCTGTGTGCGCGTGTTTTGTGTGACAAATATATAAAATTTTTGCGGTGTTTGTAAAAAAATTAACAAACTGTGAGTGTGTAATTTAAAAGAAATTATTTAAAAATATCTTTAGATTTATAAACTGTTAGGATGAGGTTAGTTGCGTGCCAGTGATTGGATGGAGGATGAGTATTCACTGTGCTTAGTGTGGGAATTTGGGTACGAATATTTTGAGTATTTTAATTTAAAAACTGCCTTTTTTCTTGTGCTTCTGTGTGTCATTTAATTTATAAACGGTTGGTTGGTTGGTTGGTTGGTTGGTTGGTTGGTAGGTAGACATACATTTTCCGGCATGTGTGTTTGGTCAACCGTTTGAATTAGTTATATTTATTAAGTCAGTGACAGCAAATGGTTAGTGCATTTGGTATTTTTTGTAACAAGTGTGGGAAGTTGGGTAATAGTATTTAAATGTGTGCTTGTGTGATTTTGAGTGAGTGTTTTTTTTATTGTTTTGTATGGATGTGTGTTATGAGTGAATGTGTGTTTTTGAGTGAATGATGGCTTGACAAGTATATAAAGTATGTTTTCGCGTGTTCTTAATGAAAAGTATTTAGAATCTGTGTTTGTGATTGTTATCAAAAGTATTTAATGTATCATTAGATTTTTAAACTGTTAGGATGAGGTTAGTTGCGTGCCAGTGATTGGATGGAGGATGAGTATTCACTGTGCTTAGTGTGGGAATTTGGGTACGAATATTTTGAGTATTTTAATTTAAAAACTGCCTTTTTTCTTGTGCTTCTGTGTGTCATTTAATTTATAAACGGTTGGTTGGTTGGTTGGTTGGTTGGTAGGTAGACAGACATACATTTTCCGGCATGTGTGTTTGGTCAACCGTTTGAATTAGTTATATTTAATAAGTCAGTGACAGCAAATGGTTAGTGCATTTGGTATTTTTTGTAACAAGTGTGGGAAGTTGGGTAATAGTATTTAAATGTGTGCTTGTGTGATTTTGAGTGAGTGTTTTATTTATTGTTTTGTATGGATGTGTGTTATGAGTGAATGTGTGTTTTTGAGTGAATGATGGCTTGACAAGTATATAAAGTATGTTTTCGCGTGTTCTTAATGAAAAGTATTTAGAATCTGTGTTTGTGATTGTTATCAAAAGTATTTAATGTATCATTAGATTTTTAAACTGTTAGGATGAGGTTAGTTGCGTGCCAGTGATTGGATGGAGGATGAGTATTCACTGTGCTTAGTGTGGGAATTTGGGTACGATTTTTTAAAAATATTTTAATTTTTAAACTGGTAGCTTTAAGTCTATTTTTTAGGTCATTTACAAGATTAGGTTTATAAGAACTCTGGGTATTTTTGTAAAACGTGTGGGATGTTGGGTAATAGTATTTAAATGTGTGCTTGTGTGATTTTGAGTGAGTGTTTTTTTATTGTTTTGTATGGATGTGTGTTATGAGTGAATGTGTGTTTTTGAGTGAATGATGGCTTGACAAGTATATAAAGTATGTTTTCGCGTTTTCTTAATGAAAAGTATTTAGAATCTGTGTTTGTGATTGTTATCAAAAGTATTTAATGTATCATTATATTTTTAAACTGTTAGGATGAGGTTAGTTGCGTGCCAGTGATTGGATGGAGGATGAGTATTCACTGTGCTTAGTGTGGGAATTTGGGTACGATTTTTTTTAAATATTTTAATTTTTAAACTGGTAGCTTTAAGTCTATTTTTTAGGTCATTTACAAGATTAGGTTTATAAGAACTCTGGGTATTTTTGTAAAACGTGTGGGATGTTGGGTAATAGTATTTAATTGTATGAATGTGTGATTTTGAGTGAATGTTTTTTTTTGCTTTGAGTGAATGTGGTTTTTCTTTTATATTTTGAAGGAATGTGTGTGTTTATGAGTGAATGAGTGTTTGACAAGAATTAAATATCTGTGTGCGCGTGTTTTGTGTGACAAATATATAAAATTTTTGCGGTGTTTGTAAAAAAATTAACAAACTGTGAGTGTGTAATTTAAAAGAAATTATTTAAAAATATCTTTAGATTTATAAACTATTAGGATGAGGTTAGTTGCGTGCCAGTGATTGGATGGAGGATGAGTATTCACTGTGCTTAGTGTGGGAATTTGGGTACGAATATTTTGAGTATTTTAATTTAAAAACTGCCTTTTTTCTTGTGCTTCTGTGTGTCATTTAATTTATAAACGGTTGGTTGGTTGGTAGGTAGACATACATTTTCCGGCATGTGTGTTTGGTCAACCGTTTGAATTAGTTATATTTATTAAGTCAGTGACAGCAAATGGTTATTGCATTTGGTATTTTTTGTAACAAGTGTGGGAAGTTGGGTAATAGTATTTAAATGTGTGCTTGTGTGATTTTGAGTGAGTGTTTTTTTTATTGTTTTGTATGGATGTGTGTTATGAGTGAATGTGTGTTTTTGAGTGAATGATGGCTTGACAAGTATATAAAGTATGTTTTCGCGTGTTCTTAATGAAAAGTATTTAGAATCTGTGTTTGTGATTGTTATCAAAAGTATTTAATGTATCATTAGATTTTTAAACTGTTAGGATGAGGTTAGTTGCGTGCCAGTGATTGGATGGAGGATGAGTATTCACTGTGCTTAGTGTGGGAATTTGGGTACGATTTTTTAAAAATATTTTAATTTTTAAACTGGTAGCTTTAAGTCTATTTTTTTAAGTCATTTACAAGATTAGGTTTATAAGAACTCTAAGTATTTTTGTAAAACGTGTGGGATGTTGGGTAATAGTATTTAATTGTATGAATGTGTGATTTTGAGTGAATGTTTTTTTTTTTTTTTGCTTTGAGTGAATGTGGTTTTTCTTTTATATTTTGAAGGAATGTGTGTGTTTATGAGTGAATGAGTGTTTGACAAGAATTAAATATCTGTGTGCGCGTGTTTTGTGTGACAAATATATAAAATTTTTGCGGTGTTTGTAAAAAAATTAACAAACTGTGAGTGTGTAATTTAAAAGAAATTATTTAAAAATATCTTTAGATTTATAAACTGTTAGGATGAGGTTAGTTGCGTGCCAGTGATTGGATGGAGAATGAGTATTCACTGTGCTTAGTGTGGGAATTTGGGTACGAATATTTTGAGTATTTTAATTTAAAAACTGCCTTTTTTCTTGTGCTTCTGTGTGTCATTTAATTTATAAACGGTTGGTTGGTTGGTAGGTAGACATACATTTTCCGGCATGTGTGTTTGGTCAACCGTTTGAATTAGTTATATTTATTAAGTCAGTGACAGCAAATGGTTATTGCATTTGGTATTTTTTGTAACAAGTGTGGGAAGTTGGGTAATAGTATTTAAATGTGTGCTTGTGTGATTTTGAGTGAGTGTTTTTTTTATTGTTTTGTATGGATGTGTGTTATGAGTGAATGTGTGTTTTTGAGTGAATGATGGCTTGACAAGTATATAAAGTATGTTTTCGCGTGTTCTTAATGAAAAGTATTTAGAATCTGTGTTTGTGATTGTTATCAAAAGTATTTAATGTATCATTAGATTTTTAAACTGTTAGGATGAGGTTAGTTGCGTGCCAGTGATTGGATGGAGGATGAGTATTCACTGTGCTTAGTGTGGGAATTTGGGTACGATTTTTTAAAAATATTTTAATTTTTAAACTGGTAGCTTTAAGTCTATTTTTTTAAGTCATTTACAAGATTAGGTTTATAAGAACTCTAAGTATTTTTGTAAAACGTGTGGGATGTTGGGTAATAGTATTTAATTGTATGAATGTGTGATTTTGAGTGAATGTTTTTTTTTTTTTTGCTTTGAGTGAATGTGGTTTTTCTTTTATATTTTGAAGGAATGTGTGTGTTTATGAGTGAATGAGTGTTTGACAAGAATTAAATATCTGTGTGCGCGTGTTTTGTGTGACAAATATATAAAATTTTTGCGGTGTTTGTAAAAAAATTAACAAACTGTGAATGTGTAATTTAAAAGAAATTATTTAAAAATATCTTTAGATTTATAAACTGTTAGGATGAGGTTAGTTGCGTGCCAGTGATTGGATGGAGGATGAGTATTCACTGTGCTTAGTGTGGGAATTTGGGTACGAATATTTTGAGTATTTTAATTTAAAAACTGCCTTTTTTCTTGTGCTTCTGTGTGTCATTTAATTTATAAACGGTTGGTTGGTTGGTAGGTAGACATACATTTTCCGGCATGTGTGTTTGGTCAACCGTTTGAATTAGTTATATTTATTAAGTCAGTGATAGCAAATGGTTAGTGCATTTGGTATTTTTTGTAACAAGTGTGGGAAGTTGGGTAATAGTATTTAAATGTGTGCTTGTGTGATTTTGAGTGAGTGTTTTTTTTATTGTTTTGTATGGATGTGTGTTATGAGTGAATGTGTGTTTTTGAGTGAATGATGGCTTGACAAGTATATAAAGTATGTTTTCGCGTGTTCTTAATGAAAAGTATTTAGAATCTGTGTTTGTGATTGTTATCAAAAGTATTTAATGTATCATTAGATTTTTAAACTGTTAGGATGAGGTTAGTTGCGTGCCAGTGATTGGATGGAGGATGAGTATTCACTGTGCTTAGTGTGGGAATTTGGGTACGATTTTTTAAAAATATTTTAATTTTTAAACTGGTAGCTTTAAGTCTATTTTTTAGGTCATTTACAAGACTAGGTTTATAAGAACTCTGGGTATTTTTGTAAAACGTGTGGGATGTTGGGTAATAGTATTTAATTGTTTGAATGTGTGATTTTGAGTGAATTTTTTTTTTGCTTTGAGTGAATGTGGTTTTTCTTTTATATTTTGAAGGAATGTGTGTGTTTATGAGTGAATGAGTGTTTGACAAGAATTAAATATCTGTGTGCGCGTGTTTTGTGTGACAAATATATAAAATTTTTGCGGTGTTTGTAAAAAAATTAACAAACTGTGAGTGTGTAATTTAAAAGAAATTATTTAAAAATATCTTTAGATTTATAAACTGTTAGGATGAGGTTAGTTGCGTGCCAGTGATTGGATGGAGGATGAGTATTCACTGTGCTTAGTGTGGGAATTTGGGTACGAATATTTTGAGTATTTTAATTTAAAAACTGCCTTTTTTCTTGTGCTTCTGTGTGTCATTTAATTTATAAACGGTTGGTTGGTTGGTTGGTAGGTAGACATACATTTTCCGGCATGTGTGTTTGGTCAACCGTTTGAATTAGTTATATTTATTAAGTCAGTGACAGCAAATGGTTAGTGCATTTGGTATTTTTTGTAACAAGTGTGGGAAGTTGGGTAATAGTATTTAAATGTGTGCTTGTGTGATTTTGAGTGAGTGTTTTTTTTATTGTTTTGTATGGATGTGTGTTATGAGTGAATGTGTGTTTTTGAGTGAATGATGGCTTGACAAGTATATAAAGTATGTTTTCGCGTGTTCTTAATGAAAAGTATTTAGAATCTGTGTTTGTGATTGTTATCAAAAGTATTTAATGAATCATTAGATTTTTAAACTGTTAGGATGAGGTTAGTTGCGTGCCAGTGATTGGATGGAGGATGAGTATTCACTGTGCTTAGTGTGGGAATTTGGGTACGATTTTTTTAAAATATTTTAATTTTTAAACTGGTAGCTTTAAGTCTTTTTTAGGTCATTTACAAGATAAGGTTTATAAGAACTCTGGGTATTTTTGTAAAACGTGTGGGATGTTGGGTAATACTATTTAATTGTATGAATGTGTGATTTTGAGTGAGTTTTTTTTTTTTGCTTTGAGTGAATGTGGTTTTTCTTTTATATTTTGAAGGAATGTGTGTGTTTATGAGTGAATGAGTGTTTGACAAGAATTAAATATCTGTGTGCGCGTGTTTTGTGTGACAAATATATAAAATTTTTGCGGTGTTTGTAAAAAAATTAACAAACTGTGAGTGTGTAATTTAAAAGAAATTATTTAAAAATATCTTTAGATTTATAAACTGTTAGGATGAGGTTAGTTGCGTGCCAGTGATTGGATGGAGGATGAGTATTCACTGTGCTTAGTGTGGGAATTTGGGTACGAATATTTTGAGTATTTTAATTTAAAAACTGCCTTTTTTCTTGTGCTTCTGTGTGTCATTTAATTTATAAACGGTTGGTTGGTTGGTTGGTTGGTAGGTAGACATACATTTTCCGGCATGTGTGTTTGGTCAACCGTTTGAATTAGTTATATTTATTAAGTCAGTGACAGCAAATGGTTAGTGCATTTGGTATTTTTTGTAACAAGTGTGGGAAGTTGGGTAATAGTATTTAAATGTGTGCTTGTGTGATTTTGAGTGAGTGTTTTTTTTATTGTTTTGTATGGATGTGTGTTATGAGTGAATGTGTGTTTTTGAGTGAATGATGGCTTGACAAGTATATAGGGTAAGGTGGGGTAAGTGGGCAATTGGGGCAAGTGGGCCACCCCCCTGGCATTTCCCGAATTATGGACGTAAAAAAAATCTGTTGCAATATTTTTACGTATTTACCCCAATAGATGCAGGAAACATTATGGCATCATTTTCACTTAAGTATGTAACAAGGTACAATCCTTTTTGCGAAAATTTTTAAAATTGCATCTTTTCGTAATTCACGCCATCATACTATTTTTAAATTTATTTCCAAACGGTTCATGATACAAAACAAAATTTTATATATTTTGAAAGTGTATAAAACATAGTATCTTTTTGTAGTGTCATGTACTTGTGATGTTGATAAAGTTAAAAGAAAATTGGGGTGGCCCAGTTGCCCCGCGTTTGGGGTAAGTGGGTCACCACAATGGCGGGGTAAGTGGGCCACCCCTGGCCCACTAGCCACAACTCTTTAATATTCTTAAAAAAAAGTCATATTTACTGATTCATAACGTTAATCATATACACTATTCATAGACCTATTCATTGACATAGGCCAGTTTAAAATCTGCAGCCCTAACATTTTTTTTACACTACATGCAAAAATGACAAGATGAAAATTAATGTATTTTTTCTTGTAGTAAGCTTGCAAGCCAGAAAAAGTTGCTATGGGGGAACTATTAAGGATACATCATTACTTTTTTTTTTCAACACTCAAAAAATCATGTGGATTATTCCACTTGCCCAGCCTTATCTCTACCAGTTATGTGTAAAAATATATTAGGGGGGTGGCCCACTTACCCCACCTTGTGGGGCAAGTGGGCCACTTGGATGACCAAAATAAAAAACATATTTTTTATATTTATTTTTTGCCAATTTGTGTTAAGGTTGTCATGGGTACAGTAATAACATATGAAAGAATGGACCACAAAAAAAATAAGTTGTTATGCCGATTATATCCAGTGGTATGAGGGTCTAAAGTTTAATTATGCCAAAAAGGTGGCCCACTTACCCCACCTTACCCTAAAGTATGTTTTCGCGTGTTCTTAATGAAAAGTATTTAGAATCTGTGTTTGTGATTGTTATCAAAAGTATTTAATGTATCATTAGATTTTTAAACTGTTAGGATGAGGTTAGTTGCGTGCCAGTGATTGGATGGAGGATGAGTATTCACTGTGCTTAGTGTGGGAATTTGGGTACGATTTTTTTAAAATATTTTAATTTTTAAACTGGTAGCTTTAAGTCTTTTTTAGGTCATTTACAAGATTAGGTTTATAAGAACTCTGGGTATTTTTGTAAAACGTGTGGGATGTTGGGTAATAGTATTTAATTGTATGAATGTGTGATTTTGAGTGAATGTTTTTTTTTTGCTTTGAGTGAATGTGGTTTTTCTTTTATATTTTGAAGGAATGTGTGTGTTTATGAGTGAATGAGTGTTTGACAAGAATTAAATATCTGTGTGCGCGTGTTTTGTGTGACAAATATATAAAATTTTTGCGGTGTTTGTAAAAAAATTAACAAACTGTGAGTGTGTAATTTAAAAGAAATTATTTAAAAATATCTTTAGATTTATAAACTGCTAGGATGAGGTTAGTTGCGTGCCAGTGATTGGATGGAGGATGAGTATTCACTGTGCTTAGTGTGGGAATTTGGGTACGAATATTTTGAGTATTTTAATTTAAAAACTGCTTTTTTTCTTGTGCTTCTGTGTGTCATTTAATTTATAAACGGTTGGTTGGTTGGTTGGTTGGTAGGTAGACATACATTTTCCGGCATGTGTGTTTGGTCAACCGTTTGAATTAGTTATATTTATTAAGTCAGTGACAGCAAATGGTTAGTGCATTTGGTATTTTTTGTAACAAGTGTGGGAAGTTAGGTAATAGTATTTAAATGTGTGCTTGTGTGATTTTGAGTGAGTGTTTTTTTTATTGTTTTGTATGGATGTGTGTTATGAGCGAATGTGTGTTTTTGAGTGAATGATGGCTTGACAAGTATATAAAGTATGTTTTCGCGTGTTCTTAATGAAAAGTATTTAGAATCTGTGTTTGTGATTGTTATCAAAAGTATTTAATGAATCATTAGATTTTGAAACTGTTAGGATGAGGTTAGTTGCGTGCCAGTGATTGGATGGAGGATGAGTATTCACTGTGCTTAGTGTGGGAATTTGGGTACGATTTTTTTAAAATATTTTAATTTTTAAACTGGTAGCTTTAAGTCTATTTTTTAGGTCATTTACAAGATTAGGTTTATAAGAACTCTGGGTATTTTTGTAAAACGTGTGGGATGTTGGGTAATAGTATTTAATTGTATGAATGTGTGATTTTGAGTGAATGTGTTTTTTTTTTGCTTTGAGTGAATGTGGTTTTTCTTTTATATTTTGAAGGAATGTGTGTGTTTATGAGTGAATGAGTGTTTGACAAGAATTAAATATCTGTGTGCGCTTGTTTTTTGTGACAAACATATAAAATTTTTGCGATGTTTGTAAAAAAAATATTTACAACCTGTGAGTGTGTAATTTTAAAGAAATTATTTAAAAATATCTTTAGATTTATAAACTGTTAGGATGAGGTTAGTTGCGTGCCAGTGATTGGATGGAGGATGAGTATTCACTGTGCTTAGTGTGGGAATTTGGGTACGATTATTTGAAATCTTTTAATTTTTAAACAGGTAGATTTAAGTCTATTTTTTAGGTCATTTACAAGATTAGGTTTATAAGAACATTGAGTATTTTTGTGTAACGTGTGGGATGTTGGGCAATAGTATTTAATTGTATGAATGTGTGATTTTGAGTGACTGTTTTTTTTTTTTGCTTTGAGTGAATGTGGGTTTTTTTTTAATATTTTGAAGAAATGTGTGTGTGTTTATTAGTGAATGAGTGTTTGACAAGAATTAAATATCTGTGTGCGCGTGTTTTGTGTGACAAATATATAAAATTTTTGCGGTGTTTGTAAAAAAAAATTAACAACCTGTGAGTGTGTAATTTAAAAGAAATTATTTAAAAATATCTTTAGATTTATAAACAGTTAGGATGAGGTTAGTTGCGCGCCAGTGATCGGATAGTGGATGGTAAATCACTGTGCTTAGTGTGGGAATTTGGGTACGAATATTTTAAGTATTTTAATTAAAAAACTGCTGGTTTTCTTTTGGTTCTGTGCGTCATTTAATTTATAAACTGTTGGTTGGTTGGTTGGTTGGTAGGCAGACATTCATTTTAAGGCTTGTGTGTTTGGTCAACCGTTTGAATTAGTTATATTTATTAAGTCAGTGACAGCAAATGGTTAGGGCATTTGGTATTTTTTGTAACAAGTGTGGGAAGTTGGGTAATAGTATTTAAATGTGTGGTTGTGTGATTTTGAATGAAAGTGTTTTTTATTGTTTTGTATGGATGTGTGTTATGAGTGAATGTGTGTTTTTGAGTGAATGATGGCTTGACAAGTATTTAAAGTATGTTTTCGCGTGTTCTTAATGAAAAGTATTTAGAATACGTGTTTGTGATTGTTATCAAAAGTATTTAATGTATCATTAGATTTTTAAACTGTTAGGATGAGGTTAGTTGCGTGCCAGTGATTGGATGGAGGATGAGTACTCACTGTGCTTAGTGTGGGAATTTGGGTACGATTTTTTAAAATCTTTTAATTTTTAAACTGGTATCTTTAAGTCTATTTTTTAGGTCATTTACAAGATTAGGTTTATAAGAACTTTGGGTATTTTTGTAAAACGTGTGGGATGTTGGGTAATAGTATTTAATTGCATGAATGTGTGATTTTGAGTGAAAGTGTTTTTTTTTTGCTTTGAGTGAATGTGGTTTTTCTTTTATATTTTGAAGGAATGTGTGTGTTTATGAATGAATGAGTGTTTGACAAGAATTAAATATCTGTGTGCGCGTGTTTTTTGTGACAAATATGTAAAATCTGTTTGGTTTTTGTAAAATGTGTGAGTGTGTAATTTAAAAGAACTTATTTAAAATATCTTCAGATTAATAAATTGTTAGGTTTAGGTTAGTTGCGTGCCAGTGATCGGATGGAGGATGTGTATTCACTGTGCTTAGTTTGGGAATTCGGGAACGAGTATTGAAAATCTTTTAATTTATTATTTGTGTAATTTTGTGTGCATGGTTTTTTTTTTGGCTGGTTGTCGGGCTGGGGTTCACGTCCCACCAGCTGGTAACGTTGGGGAATCGTGCTTACCTCTTCTGGGGAGGCGAAGACAAATACCCCGTAAATCGGCTAACTAGGCCCGACGTAGTTCTGGTAAGTTGGTTCGATCTTTGTGTGTGTGTAGAGGCTGCCTTGTGGTAGTTCACCAGTGTTATGCGCAGGCCCTCTTTATTTTAAACTAAGCGTTGTTTTTTGTAAAATGTATTAAAAATCTGTGAGAAAAGAAAATATTTAAAATATCTTTAGATTTACAAACTGTTAGGATAAGGTTAGTTGCGTGCCAGTGATGGATAGGGGATGAGAAATCACTGTGCTTAGTGTGGGAATTTGGGTACGAATATTTTGAGTATTTTAATTTAAAAACTGCCTTTTTTCTTGTGCTTCTGTGTGTCACAAGTGTGTGAAGTTGGGTAATAGTATTGAATTGTGTGTTTGTGGGATTTTGAGCGAATGTGTGAATGAGTGTGTCACAAGTATTTAAAATCTGAGTTTTTTGTTGCAAGTATTTAAAATAATTTAAGATTCAAAAACTGTTAGGATAAGGTTAGGTGAGTGACAGTTATCATTAGTGAGTAGCAGTTCTAACATAATTCTTATTTCAGGTATGAGAAACTTGTGAAATTTTTATTTTCACAGTCTCCTTAAATGTGTTTATGCTTTTTGTCAATTTATATAAATGCTTCAGTTCATTTTAAAAGTCAAATGAATGTAATTTTAACTAAAAAATTGTTTTAGTATGATCCTTAAACTAAAAATTTTACAATCGCAACATTGGACGGTAAAGATTTTTTGGCAGTATTAGTGTCCTAAATTTTTGTAGGAGTTTCTCTGTTTTAAAACACCGTTTTATATTTATATCAAGGTCTGGAACAGTCCTTTATTGTAATAATGAAAAACTAAAACAAAATATTAATTTTTTCATAAGCTGTACCCAAGTTACATAGAAGTAAAAAGATTAGTGGAATTGCCCAGAAGCACTCCTCGAGCCAAGCAATAAACCAGCTGTACAACCCAAAACAACCAACCGCTACTGTGTAAAAACACCAAGGTATTGTCCGACCACGATAACTTGGCAATCAAAATATAGTCCGACCACGCTAAGTTGGCAATCAAAATATTTACATTGTGGACGATTCCACTTTGAAAGGGTTGCCAGCTCAAGGCGTTTGGCGAGAAGAGGAGATTGTTGGTTTAGTTCAATCTACCACACTAGAGCTACACATCAGTTATCGGCGATAGAGGATTGTTGTTGATTGCTAGTAGCGGTTAACGATTACACGTGAATTTCTTCGTTTATTTGACTTGATCAATAATCGATTAATATCTGTGCATATTTGATAATGTCTAATGAAAGAACGATACTTCCTTCCTACTTTCCTACCACCCTTCAATTAATAATCTGTTTCTTAACCTTAAAGAAACTTGCGCCCAAAAGCAATGAATCGCCAAACATAGTAACTCTTGCCCAAAACCTTCCTTAGTTTTTTTCGAAGTGGACTGGTCCACAATGTAAATATTTTGATTGCCAACTTAGCGTGGTCGGACTATATTTGGATTGTGGAATAGTCCACTTTGAAAAAAGGTTAGGAAGTTTTTGTTTTTTCAAGAGTTACTATATTTGGCGATTCATTGCTTTTATGGGCGCATATTTCTTTAAGATTTAGAAACAGGCTATTAATCGAAGGGTAGATCGAACTTGCATCGGGATTACTCTTATATTTCCCATAAATATTTAAGTTATAGCTTCCCTCGGTGTAATTCCTAGTCACAGTCATATTTTTAAGTTTTAAAACCCTTCATCAAAATGAAAAAAAATCATAGAAGTATACTGGGAAATATACTCAATGGAACTTATAACTTAACTACGAGTTTGTTTATTAATTTTGAACTTTTTTTTAGAAATGGTTAATTAAATTTCTGTAAAATAATCATAGATTTAGTTATTTCACGATTCAAAATATCAAAGAAATACACGTGTAATCGTTAACCGCTACCAGCAATCAACAACAATCCTCTGTAGCCGATAACTGATGTGCAGTTCAAGTAAGACAATTTTTTTACAATCGCACTACACCAACAAACCCTATTCTCGCCAAACGCCTTGAGCCGGCAACCCTTCCTCCTTCGGCTTAAAACCTCAATTCAAACTGGAATCTTCCACAATCAAAATATTTTGATTGCCAAGATATCGTGGTCGGACTATAGGCTAGTACTTACACATTTTCCATTTTGTGTGCTTCATCAGAGACCTGCTAATGAACCTTAGTCAAGTAAGACAGATTTTTTGCTCACTGGTAGAAATTTACTGTACGGTAACTATTGGCGAACTTTCCGAAATCGCGCCAAAAGTCCTTATTCTGGCGACTTTCCAGAACAAAAACCCAATCGAAATGAGCAAATAACGGTCAGATAAGGTTGCCGGAAAACGTCATCGAAGCCAAAGAATTGGAATCTGTCGAAGATTGGGTAGAAATTTACTGTACGGTAACTATTGGCGAACTTTCCGAAATCGCGCCAAAAGTCCTTATTCTGGCGACTTTCCAGAACAAAAACCCAATCGAAATGAGCAAATAACGGTCATATAGGGTTGCCGGAAAACGTCATCGAAGCCAAAGAATTGGAATCAGTCGAAGTCAGACAAGTTGCCACAAAAAACTATTTATTGCCAAATCTGAAAATCGCGCCAATAGTTACCGTACAGTAAAGGTGATCCCCCTCACCTGGTACAGCTCGTAGAATGTAACCGTAATATGCTGCGATTAAACACACTAGGCCACCCGGTCTTCTTAGAAGCACCAAAATTTCTGAAAGAGAGCCAATAATCTCCTAGTTTTATTTCGAAATCCCACAATGACACTCTTTCAAATTGAAAGTTTCGCCAACTCCTCCCGTTTTATTGTGAATTTCGTCCCACATCCAAATTAATTTCCTTTATTGACGCGTTTCTAGAGATTCCTCTCTGAAAGTATCAAAACAACGGAACCCGTTTCTTTTGTAAAGCATGGCTTCGCTCTTGCAGCTATGGAGGGGAGGTTAGAAGTCGATGGAGGGGCTTGGCGGTAAAAATGAGTGAAGCCGTCAAAAAGTCGCCAAATTAACATGATACATCCATACAAATTGCATTCTCAATGTTATTTTGATGTGAAACGTCTGGTTTTAATCATTAACCTTTTAAGAACCGAGTAAATCCTACACTTATATTTATATATAATCTATATAAACATTCTTTTCATACAAATATATAAAATGTATGTTTTTTAAAACAAAATTTAAAACAAATGTTTGATAGCTACTTAGGGACACTTAGGACTACTTAGTGCTTTGCTCAATAAAAAAAATGGACAATTAGAACTCAAGTTGAAAGCGAGTAAGGACTGAACCGACATATGGACTTAGATTTCCACTATGCCAATCAGTATCCTAATTTTTCTCTTTTTATTCTTTCGAGTTCAAAAAAAAAAAAAAAAAAAGACACATGCACGGGAAAGACAAAAAAAAATATTGTACATTTGTAGGCCGCGATAAAAGATTCTATTTAATGTAAATTCGAACATTTCTTCCATCATTAAAATCTTTATTTTTTTAATAATTCTTGCAACCTCTAGCTTGACGCGGGGCTGGGGAGCCCAGTCGGTTAGGCACTCGCCTAGCATGCGGAAGGTTCCAGGTTTGGGTCCGTGGGTTGTCCAAATTACTGCTGACCTATAAACGGTCCGACCAAAAATGTCCGACGAATAATACACCGTGTAAGGGAGTGCACGTTAAATATCCTTCAAAGTCCTAACGCTGCGTACTATGTCGCCCTTATCGGTTGCTTTGGGTGCCTATTCAGGTATCGCCTCGTCACTTGACTGTGGGCCTAAATTCGACTCCCTTCGCCAATAGACCTCGTGTAGCTCTAGCAGTGAGACGATAATTCAAACCAACCTACCTTCCATCATTAACATTTTTAGTGTTTAATAATTCATGCAACCTCTAGCTTGACGTACACTCTTAAAACAAACGAGTGAATTTAACTTAGTCTGAGATAAATTTCACTCATTTCAGTGTCGAAAATGCACTTATCCTATTGGAGTGGATTTCACTCTTTTGTTCAGTTAAAACTCAAACAAGATTACTCCAAAGGAGTGATTTTAACTCAGTCTGAGTTAATTTTCACTCCTTTCCAGTGTCGAAAATGCACTTATCCTATTAGAATGGATTTCACTCTTTTGTTTTAGGAGTGTAACGCACTAAAAAGCGAATGATCCCGATCGACCGTGGATCTCCAAACCAAATTGCCTCAGTGTTATCTAGTAAGAAAAAAAAATTATAAGCCACATTTCTCCGGCTGTATTGAGTATTTTTACAAGTGCTTTATTTTAATGGCAAATGTAGATCACTTACAACAAGCCTCGATAATCCCACTTTTTGAAATTGCTTCGAATATTTTGTGTAAAATTATTTAACGAATTTTCAAAAAAAAAAAACATTCAAACCAATTTCGAGAAGTGGGATTGTCGGGATTTGTAAGTCAGCTGCATTTATTACCTTAAAAAATGGTTTGTAAAAATTCTCAATACAGCTGGAGAAATGTGTCTCACAAAATATTTTTTACCCTTTATTAACTCTTACCATTTGATTATCTCATTAGCTCTTAAAATGTTAAGATTAAAACCAAGTCTCTCTCTAAGTGATTTATTGGGCTATTTCTACACTGCTCGAAATAATTAAGGGAACGCATTGTTTAAACCTTTTCACCCTCAATGATACCTTTTGGAATTATCAGCCTACAATTTTTTCTCTCGCTAAATTGTGCTCAAACTAATTTATGGATAGATGGCAGAATCATGTCTTTTGAAGAATTAAATTTATTCTTGTTAAATTAAATGAAAATATGAAAAACATTGTAAAATAAAATTCACTCTCAAAAAATTGTATTAAATAAATTGACCTTAAATTCTTCACGCTTGCATTCTTAGATGTATAAAAAAATTTATTAACTTTTTTTAGCAAATAAAGTTCTGAAAGAATATTGCTATAATTTATTCAAAATTTATGATTTCAATTTCCCCTCCCCCCTTACATTTTAGTTAAAAAATTAAGATATTTTTCTCTGTTTTTTTACCATTTCATTCTGGATGCATAATGAATTTATTTAACATATTTTAAATTTTTAGAATAAAGAGAATATGAAGTTGGAACTGAATGGCTTAACAAAAGACGCAAAGTGCTCTAATTGTTTTGAGCAGTGTATAACCTCTAAAGACAGGAGCAAAATCCTTCACGTGTATATTCTTAAAATAAACATACTATTCATGCAAATATGTGCTAAAAATAATTTTTGCAAAGACATTTCATAAAAAGAGTTATGTAAAATATTTACTCAGAGACACACCTTAAACTAAAAATAAACATTTTTGTACTATAAATGCAAAAAAGGCAGTATAAATTATTTGTAGTTAAAATTTTATTTTAACAGTTTTTAATGCAAAATTCCTTTAAAATGAACTACTAAAAGATATTTTTGAAAAGTTTGAAAAAAAGATTTAAATTATTTTTTAAGAGCTCTAATAATCGTATTGATCCTCGTTCAATTTCATTTTTTATCGTAATAAATGACTGATTTCTCTAATCAAAGGCTGAAAACTGATCTTCTTCTATCGGATAATTTCAATTTGGAACTTACTAAAATGTTAATTGTTTAGGGGGAGGTTTTAGAAATTGTCCCCAAATAGGGACGCCAGGTCGCATGAGGATAATCCAGATTCTTAAAACCATAGAGTGAAATCCACATAAGAGAAGTGCATTTTCGACACTGGAAATTGGTGAAAATTAACTCCTAAATCGCTCGCAATCGCTCGTTTGCTGTTGTTGGAAATTTAGATTGTTGGAGGTTTAACAAAATAAATGAGTGAAATCCACTCCTATAAGGGAAGTGCATTTTCGACACAGAAAGGAGTGAAAATTAACTCACTGATTTAAAATCACTCGTTTTTTTTAAGCGTGCATCACTAGCTTCAGTTGGCAACCCAGTTTTGGCGTTATTTTCGACCCCCTAGCGCAAACTTCCCATTCTGACCTCTATCCTAGTAGCTTTACGATTGATCGGGTTATGGCGGTAGTTAACAGCTGTGGCTGGAGTATAACCCGATGGCTATACATTGTTTCATTCTGCTAATATGCGCCTATTACCCGCTTTGTAGCGTAACAGAAAAGGATGCTTCAAAAGTGTGGTTGAGTGTGGGGAGGCGTTATTTGGCGATTAATTGCTCGCTTAAGCCGAATTTGTATGGGATGTATTTTCTTGCTTACTTACACTACAATAAAGTATCTTATTTTTATAGAAAAAAACAAAGGGGACGCAGTACCCAAAACTATAAATCCAGTATCATTATAGCTAGCATTCAAATTAAACTATTTTTGCAAATAACTAACATTTAATTAACATATACAGAAAACTGATTAATATTGAAACGCGAGTTTTTTCAAAAATTAGAAAGGCGTGGCTCCTAGTTTAATTAATTTTTTATGGAATTTGCTTCAAAAGGTTCCCACAACATCTATTAATAAAAGTTGGTCGGGATATTGAGCTGTCAGTTAGACAAAAACAGTTGTGTAGCTCTATGCATAAAAATTGCCAAAAAGTAAGATTTTTCCTAAATTTTAGACTTCATCATTTTTTATATAAAAAAATCGTATCCCACTAGACCTTATCCCATACCAAATTTTGTTAAACACGTATGTTTCAACACAGGAAAAAAATTGGAGCTCTACATTAATTTACCTAAATACCTTCTAACAAGCAAAGACTTACACCTAAATTCTAAGCCACATTTTTATTAGAAATTATTTTAAGAACTTTTTTCTAAAAAATTGTATAAAATTTTTAAAATTTTGATTTGAAATTTTTTCAAAAATAATTTCTAATTAAAATTGAGATGAGAATTTAGGTAAAAGTCTTTGTTTGTACATATTTGTACAATATAAAGTTATTTTCTTGGTCATGTCTTCAATTTTGACCTCAACATTTGCCGCGCAAGCCTAATCACAATGTGTTCAAATAGTTTCAGGTTTGTTATCATTTATTTTAGTTTTGGCTTAAGTTTCATAAATTTTAAAATTTGTTTTATAATAAATAAATCTTATAGAATTGCATGTAAAAAAATTATACTTATATATTGAGTAGTTAAAAAATTACATGAAAGATTAAACTATGCTTTGTAGTACCTTCTTGGCACATTTTTAAGACTCCTATGACCCCCTAAAGAGCATTAAGAAACTTCATTTTATGTCGTCGTTTTTCGTCGCCGCGTTTCGCCAAACCAATTCGGCAACCCACGGTCCTTTTCAGAAGTGAACCCCTACAAGTATCTTTCCCGGACCTATGCGTCCCCAATGCGGCTAATACCGGCTCTCTGATCGTATTAGACCGAGAGCGCCCGACACTTTTCCGGCTTCGTTTCAACAACAATCAATGAAAGAGATATTGAGACCCTACAGCGTCTTTGTGCGACCATTATAGATTTAATTTCCTATGTGGGCAGTTGCCTTATAAAAGTGCAGGTTTGTGGTACCGAAAAAAGGTTTAGGGAGGCCAGTTGGTTAAGAATTCGCCTTTAAGGCGGAATGTCCCAGGTTCGGGTCCGGGGAGCACCAAAATAACTGATGAATTATAAATGGCCGTGCAGCCAAAAAATGTCCGACGAATAATATCCCGTGTAGAGGTCGTGCACGTTAAATATGCTCGAAAGTTCCGACCCTGCGTACGATGTCGCCTTTAAAGATTGCGTTGGGTGACTAATCAGGAGTCGGCTCGTCACCTGACTGTTGTTCTCAATTACGACGCCCGTCGCCAATAACCCTCGTGTAGCTCTAGTGCATCTGACTGTGATTCTAAACTATGGCGCCCGTCACCAATAGCCCTCGTGTAGCTCTAGTGCGACGATAATTCAAACTAAACTAAACTGTGGTAACGAAAATCTACCAGTACCATCTTGAATGTGTTTTTGCTGTTCTACTTACTTAGTTTCCTATCTGAGCCATTCAAAAGTGAGGAGTTAAAAAAATTAATTGAAAAATATTTATTTTTCACAGGAAAATTTTGAAAATGCAGCATGAAATTGTAAAAACTCTAAAGGAACGACACAAAGACGCAGTTTTTTACTTATTTGTCATTTACAGCAAGTAATACTCGACTATTTATACGATAATTGGATTGGGGATAATTGTCTATTTATACGATAAGATACATTTGCAAAATATGCATCGCTAGTTGTGACACTTATGATCCGACATTTGAAAACTGCAAAATCGTTCTTAGTAAGAAATGAAATTTATTTCATATAGCATTTGTTGGTTTTATTTTTAAAGATATTATTTTTAAATCATTTCAAAATCATTATTTTTAAATCATTTAATGAAAAAATACATTATAAATAAAAATATATTATTTCTAACGAGATCGGAATCAAAGGTTCGGATCAAAGGTTTTAAAAGATAAATCGTCTCGTTTTCCAGAAACGTTCAATATTTATCTCATCTTGTTTTGTCAATAACTAACACAACCAAAACCCCATAGATTTAAAAAAAACACACTTCATTATACATACTACAATATTTAATCAATACCACATCCCTTCAACATATCACCATAATAGACCGATAAAGGGGAGCACCTTTTTTCGACATTTTTTTTAAAGACCAAAAGATAAAAAGAGCAGTCCCTTCGTAATCCTCCGGAAAAAGTTGGGAGGGGGGGGGGGGGGCTTAGGGGGTTGGATCCTGGGTGGGCCCCCAGATTAAGTGGCCATCGAGAAGCCCCTTAATCTGTGCTTACACATGCACATGACACAAATCAGCTTACACTTCCACGCCGTTGATGCTCGGGACGGAAGCTCTTTTCGTTCTATCTGATGCTAGCATTTGGGTCTTTATTGGCGAAGGATTTGGCGAAAATTACTGAGGATAGTTGAAACCACGAATAATTAAGTCCACGAGCTATAGTTTTCTAAAAATTTAAAAAAAAAACCTCTTCCTCAACAGAAACATTTCATTGGAATTACTGAACAAAGAATTTAGCATCAATACTTTTAGCGGGATGCATTATTTTGGTTATAAGGGCATTAAAAAAGCTTTATTTAATATTTTAAATTAATTTCAAAGTTTCTGAAATATAGGGTTTGTATGTGACAGATGCTGCCATCTATCGCGCGCCACCTCCACAATTTATACGTGTCCCTGAAGGAGAGGAATATAGTTTCCAGATACCTGTACCCGTGGAGAACTGCGCAATGACAGCCCACAGGACTTTCGAACCCAACAGAGTAAACGAGCACTTACTCCACACATACTCGGGACAAACACAAACACCCATGCCACCTATTGACTTAACTTACCACCTAAACTTCTACCACCTATTGCTGAACCATACTGCACTAACAATACAACAATGGACAAAACAGTTTGCTGCAACAGCAAAAATCTCATGGCCGTGGTCAATGTATGGCAAATGTATTTTTTAGCTCGATAAAAGTTGGTTGCCATTATGCCATTGTATGTGTGTTGTGCCATTAGTTGAACATTTATTAGTTTCTGTGGCCTCAATTAGGCTAAGAACGCCATTCAATGGCAAACTATTAGTTTTTGCATCACTAAGTTTACTTTCTAACTGTGTAAGGTAATTCCCATCAAACTAAATAAATTTGTACTTTTGCAAAGAAGTCGCCAAATACAAAGATAAAGCTATGCCTCCGGCAATCCTGTTTTTCAATCTTCTCAAAATATTATCCATTTAGCCCTACATCTCTCTCTCTCTCTTTCGGAAGGTGGGGGGGGGGCGAGGGGTCGTAATCATTCCATCCGGAATCCAACCCCACACAATCTGTGAATTTTAATCACCTATTTTCCCCCCACTTACGACAAGGGACAGGAGTTTCCTGGATAAGATCGTTGTTTTCTGCTACTGTTTTCTTTAAAACATAATACTTAAGGTGGGCGAATACCCAAAATTCTAAAAAAATTTACTATTATTTTAATCTTTTCCAAATTTGGCATAGTGATTTCAAATATAATGAACAATGCTTTTGGGGCAATTTTTTTTATTTAAATATAATTGTTTTATTTTAAACGGTGTTTTTCAACTAAAAAAAGGGGTTTCGCCAACACTTCTAGCATAAAAAGTTTTACATTAATTTACCTGAAATTTTTCACAGCTGCTTTTTCAATATATATCTGTGCCATGAACCTCTAACATCAGATGTAAGTATACAAGTTTCTTTTTTAAAAAAATGTTCAAGTGCAAGTTAATAGAAAAAAATCCTTTTTTTTTGTGGTTAATTTATAACATTTTTCTTAATAACTTTTTTTCTTGTAATTTGTATGTAACTCTAGATTGTCATTGCATGTATCAGTTCAAAACGACGAATTTAACACATAATAAATGTTCATTCGATGAAAATTCAATGTGGTAGACTTGTTGGCGTAAACCTCTTTTTTTAGTAGAAAAACGCCGTTTAAAATAAATAAATTATATTTAAATAAAAACAAAAGTCTAAATAATATTATTCATTATATTTGAAATCACTATGCCAAATTTGGAAAAGATTAAAGTAATAGTAAAAATTTTAGAATTTTGGGAAATTTTGGGTATTCGCCTACCTTAATTCTTTATGGCTTTGAAAATATCATAAGCATCATTAAAATGTATTTTATTAGCTCTTTTCAAAAAAAATTTATTAGATTAAGATAGTTACTGTAACTAGTGGCTAGAATTTTTTGTGCTGCAAAAGTTTGATATAGTTTGCGTTAGATAAATATATAATTAATAAATATTTCTGTGTGACGCATCTAAAGCTAAGGAAATATATATATATTTTTTGTTTCATTGCATGTACGTTAGAGAGAAGTTGACTAAAACGAAAAGCGCTTAAAAATCATATTTGTTACTTATAAAGGGACCGATATTTTTATTAACTTTATTTAAGTACAATTCAATATAAACCTTATACTCTGTTATTTTGAGCTTGAAATAAGTGTGACGGGATCCAAAACGTAACCAAACATCAACTGAAAAAAGGGATTTTAGAGTAAGGACATTTAGGTACACAAACACTAAAATAATATTTGCAAAGTAATATTGCCTGCTTATTTTAATGTCAAGGAACAGGTAAATGTCAACATTGTCGTTTTCCTTCACATCCTTCACACAGGGCTGATTCCTTTTTAAACGGCTTTTGGCGATGATCGGCCGGTTGGTGGCGACATTTAATACATGATCGGTTTACCATGCACCGAAAAGTACCACGGGGTATTATTTACACAGATGTCACAGATGGTACATAAGGTCACCTGGTACAGGACCTGATTAAGATTTAAGTTTTCTTGGTCTTTTGCGAGCGTAGGTGGCTCATTTTTAAAGTGGCGTATATCTACTGTTTTTAAAAAGGGAACCATTTTCATGTTAGCACAGTATGTATAAAAGTGACGTTCTTCCATTTTAACATGGAACTCTAAGATAGGTATTTAGGTTTTAACTCCTGATCCATAAGAACTTGCAAGAGCATATAAGGCTGTTACAATTAGACGGGATGTCAGATGTATGAAAGGTAACGTTATCAAAGTCCTACGCCACACAAGCAGCCTATATATATCAGCCTACCACTAGAGGGCGCAGATTATTCTCTGCGTTCTACCACTAATCAAAATTACAACGAATGTAGTATTATATAAGGCAGCTCATCACCACTTCTGTAGGAGACGTGTATTTTCAATACTAGAAAGGAGTGAATATTAACTCAGACTTAGTTAAAATAACTTGTTTTGTGGTAAGAGGGTAACACCAGGAACTGATAAACTACTGTAACCTCAACAATGAATCGGGACATTTTTATTCGGAAATGAACAGTCTTTTTGCATTCTGTCTTATAGGGACTGACGAGTGGAGTTAACTCATACTTAAAGAGTTTAGATACTTAAGTACTTAACTTTACTTATATACCTTACTTTAAGGTATGTAAAGTTAAGTACTTAAAGTAAAGTAGGTATAGTTGGGTACCCCTAAAGTAAGAGTCTATGACTGAACTTAAACAATGTGATATCCCTGACTTATTCTTCAAACCGGTGTTCAATAATTGAAAACAAGATATTCAGTTCTATTACTGTAATTGGGCACTGCATTTGCACCACTTTAAAATTAAACTTTATTGTACAGAAAGGGATTGCCAGAACTATTTCTAAACTTTTTATTTGCTAATCCCGATTCCCCTATTGGCTTTGTTTTCTCAAATTTCCACCGGATTAACTTTCAACTGCCTGTTTATTATCCTTTTTTAATATTTTGCATGGCGTTATAATCTCCATCTTGATCCATATGGTTTTTCTGTTTTCTTAAGCCGTCTGCTTACGCATCATGCAATATCCCCAAATAGGGTTTTAATAACTTGCTTGTTTAAAATCCTTTTAAGGTGTCTGTGAGTGAAAGGTTTTTAAATCCTTTGAAATGAGGTTGTATTACTGAGGTTGTGTATACGTAAACGAACTTCTTAAGATATAAAGTAACAGTATTACCTCTATTTATGACATTTAGTGAAGCTCAATTCATGATTGCAAATACTTTGTTTATATATTACATTTTAGTTCTTAAATAAACATTTTATATTTAGGGACTATAGGTTAAAATTTAGTGTATTAAGGTACTATTAAAAGTTACGTTATTGGTGCAGGTTAAGAGGTGGCAATGTCTTACGATTTCGAAAATGCACAAAAGGAAGTTAGAAACCATTTGATTGAGATAATTTGATATTAAAAATATGCAAATGAATCCTTGTAAGTATACGAGATGGATTAATATCCTTTTAATAATATATTATTTGGTATATTAATATATTATTGGATATATTAATATATTATTGGATATATTAATACATTATTGGATACATTAATATATTATTGGATTTATATCATTTTAATAATTCTTATAAATTAATAGTGGTATTCAAAATATTGATTAGAAAACAGAACGATACGAATTTGTTAATACATTTTACTTTTTCAATATATAATAAGTAGAGGTTGTTTAATAAATTTAAAGTTAGTTGCATTGTATTTTGATTATTTATTCGATTTTGATGTCATATATCCATACGATTGTTTAAAAAAAAAACTCGGAAAACACAGACATTAATTACCTAAACAGAAAAGCATAGCATTTTTTTTTACTTTGAATTCTCTAATAAACTTACATGCTAATAACAAAAATCTAATACAAATTGAGTCACTGCTTTGCAACGTAAGAAAATGGAGCGTAGCTACTATATGTATTGTCAATTCCTTTTATTATTTAATGTTACTGCAGAAAACAATAGCAATGAAGCTACCAACTTGATATACTACAGTGGTAAAACTAGATGCTTTTGAGTCCAAAATGATAAAAAAAAGTACAATTTTACATCTTGCTTCATTTGATTATTTTTTATCTTCTGAGTTACCATACATAATAGTCTTTCATTACAATAAGAAAAGAAAAAGCTAAAAAAAAATATAATACTGGCCTAGATATAAGTTTCTTTGAAATGTAATTTCGGTTTATAGTGTAATGGCACAAAAGTAATAAATAACGATTTTCTTACTATGCATAATAGACTTCAGAACAAATTAATAAAATAACGGGGATACTATCATATTTTCTAAGGGTTGATATTTTATCTTCTTTTGCAACTAGGAGATGTACTGAAAAATATTGGTGTAGAGTTATTCGAGTTTAATGCAGTAAATTTCCACCAAAATTAGTGAGCGCAAAATAGGTGTAAACTTATTTGAACAACTTTACACAACACATTTTTACAATGAGGAATCCCGCACTAGCCCGCTTCTTAACTTTATATAGAATCAAAATACTATCTCCGAGTTATATATTCTTGATTATTATTTTTAAAAATTTCCACAATGCCAATTAAAATACCTTCATTCGTCTTGGCTCCAAATCCAAGCACAAATCTTTTTTAAAAAATGTTGCAAAAAGGCCTAATCCAAAAAAAGGAGACGTGTGGTGCAAGAAGGACCTTATTCCGCCCCATAATCTTCCTACAGATTACCATACTCGATACATCCGTCGATGAAAATAAGCAAAGAGATTACAAATTGGAGATGAAAAAAAAAACTGAATGAAAAATAACGTCTGCTAATACCGATCCCTCTGTGTAAAGGGATCATCGTGAATGAGATTGTTGGTAGGTTCACCCAAAAAGGAGACCAAAATACAGACCCAAACTGTTCATTTAGTGCCCACAAAGGTGGAAGAATTGAGGCATAAAACGCGTTTTTTGTGATGGTAATGCGCTTTCGACAATCTCATGGGAGGTCCCGACCGGCGAAAAAGACATCTGTTATTGAAAATCGGATGTGCAATAACTTGAAGACGTTATTTCCTCGTGTTCCCTCAAATAACACAATTTTGACCTTTACCCAAAGAGTTCTATAGTAGGGTAGAGACTGAACCTACCAACCGCACCATAGACCAACACGGAGACAATATAAGGGGGCATGTGGGGCCCGACGGCCGAGTGGTTTGGATAGCAGGCCAAAACGCATTCCTTTCTCAGTATCAAAATTATAAATTACGTAATTATACATTAATACATTGAAAACTGCATATAAATTCTTTCTTCTACTGTTTCCAAGAATCGAAGGCTGAGAAAATGTATATAGTGCATCAGTAATCAGCAACAAAAATATAAGACAAGATCACGAAATTAAAATTTTAAACTCGTGTTTTTACCCTAACTAATTAAAAACTAATAAAAATATATTAGAATATGATAAATTTCCATATCTATTGTTTTACTTAGAAGAGAATAAAACTTAATTGTGTTCACTAAAAAATTTTCTACAACATCACTTAGGGGGATCACCATTACATCACCATTAGGGGGATAAAGACGTATAAACCCGTTTACTAACTACTTATCAGGTTATCCAACAACACAATATCATATATTTATTAGGCCAGTTAACTTGTAATGTGCTTAGATGTTTTTTAGCACTTTTAAATATTTTATAAGTCATAGGCTGGGACATTTGCAGTTAGAACACTCACATGAAATAACACGATTAGAGACCAACTACTTTCCAGAAGTAGCTCTTTCACATACCAAACCAGAGGGATCGTGTAAAACAAAAAGTCAACAAGGAATAATCGCGTTTTTGTGGATACTCCACCCCAAACTGGCAGATTATGCCATGGAACCCTTTTGTGACTGTCCACGGACCCTTTTGTGAGTGTCCACGGACCTACCTGAGCGCTGACAACACCGGTGAAGGATTCTCATTGTGGCGGCGGCGGACTTGTGTTGAATCTTCAACATAGGGGAGACTTTTTTGTGGGTATTGGAGCCTTTGTCATGGGATCAAAAGGGATTCCAAATCGAGGTAATCACTTATAATTGAGTTTTTTCTGGTCGTGAAATGAAGTATGCTACAGGAAACCTGGTTGTAGGGAAACTGTAGATTAACTGTTGGACAGTAGAATACAATATTAGCATTACAATATCTTATGATATCTTTCAGATATCATTTTTATATGGATCGAGGTAATCACTTATAATTGAGTTTTTTCTAGTCGTGAAATGAAGTATGCTACAGGAAACCTGGTTGTAGGGAAACTGTAGATTAACTGTTGGACAGTAGAATACAATATTAGCATTACAATATCTTATGATATCTTTCAGACATCATTTTTATATGGATTGAGGTAATTACTTATAATTGAGTTTTTTTCTGGCATGGGCACCGTGAAATGAAGTATGTTACAGGGACCATGTTTGTAGGTTGAAGGAAAATGGTAGAGCAACTGTTTATCACAGGGCCGGATTTAAAGATTTGGCGCCCCTGTCGCTACATTCTTTCTTGACTATTTTTTTTCTGTCTACATATTAGAATCATCTGTGTACATTTACATTTTAAATCGAAATAATAGGCGAATTTTTTAAAACTGTTGTACTATTTCCTTTCCACTTCCGAATACGGGGGGAAGAGTGCAATTGCACTAGTAGCGGATATGTTTACTACTAAGTATTCGTACTATATATGTACGTTTACGGAGTACTCATTAAAGTATTAAATCTGTTGGGTCCGAAAGTCCTGTGGGCGGTCATTGCGCAGTTTCACACGGGTACAGGTTCCTGGAGACAATTTCCCTCCCCTTAAGGGACATGTCTTAATTGTGGAGGTGGCGCGTGATAGATGGCAGCATCTGTCACGTATATGTGTGCATGTGAGTGTGAATGTGTGTGTGTTGTGACTGTCTTATTTGACGAAGGTTTATAAGCGGCTCTCTGAGCACAAGCCTGAAAATATATGTATATTAACCTACTCATTAAAATATTACATATAAAAAAATTTCTTTCTTAAAAATATAAGTATTTTTGTAATTTTTTATGCCGAATGCCGCTTTAATTGCTCATAAAATTTCCCGCTTCAAAAAATTAGCCGCTCTGGGCTATAACCTACTTTGCCTATTTAGAAATCTGGCCCTGGTTTATCTGTTGAACAGTAGAATACAATATTAACATACAATATATTATGATATCATTCAGATATATTTTTTACATGGATCGAGATAGTCCCCAATAATAGGGTTTTTTTTTGGTATGGGCATCGTGGAATGGAAGTATGCTATAGGAAACTACTGGTTGTAGTGAAGCGGTCTTGAAACTGTTTAACTGTTTGTCAGTCGAATAGATTATGAGCATACAATATCTTATAATATCTTTCCTACATGGATCGAGGTAATCACTTATAATTGAGGTTTTTTTGCAGTATAGAAATCGTGGAATGAAATATGCTATAGGAAATATGGTTGTAAGGAAGTGGTTGAAAAAGGGTTATTTAGTAGAATAACTTAGTAGCATAAAATATATCATGACAATCGATTATGCAATATTATCTTGGTGAGGTCGATAAGTCTCATTAGCTCTTAATACAAGGGTTTCGTCGTGTGCCAGCTCAGGTGTCGACCTCGTCACTTGACCATGGTTGTAATTTACGAAGAGTAATTTGACTGTGTTAAAGCTTCTAAAGGAGGCTAGAAATAGGCAGCCGGAAGCGATTACATTACATCGCACCTCCCTGCATTCGTCGTTCCCTCCAGAGACATAACATAGAGTGGACTGCGCATTGGCAAACCTAAAGTGTCCAAAACATCTAACTTACACAGTCACATGACTGTGTCGCGTTTGGCTCGCATCTAAGGCGAGTTTACCATTTGGCGAGTTTTTCCACAACGACCTGAACACAGAGGCCGACAATCTAATGTTATGCTAAAGAAGCTTGGAAAGGAGCAAAGGATGAATCGCTAGTATTTAAGATCCTCTTAAGATTATTTCTTTGATTTTGTGCGTCTATTTAAGATTTCTTGAACAATTGAATGTGGATTCTTTATTAAAAATTAATTTAAAAGAACATTAGTTTAGTAGGTTTATGTAGAGTGCTGCTGTAATATAAGTTGGTATTGACATGGTGAATATTTTCTGCCGTCTCTATAACTTTCGTTCTAACGGTCCGATTTTTTAAAAAAAAAATCAAATATATATATTTTTGAAATATTGCTTCTTCCTTTATTTCACCTGGAATAAATCAACTTTCTAAAACACATCAACATATTCCAAATCCAACAAATGCTCTACTTTTTAAATATAAATAACTCAAAAACTACGATTGCAAAAACAGGTTTCGTTTTGACCAAATTGTAAAAAAAATATTCTACTTCTAAGCTGTCAATGTTCAGACCATTCATTTAATTGACTTGGCCCAAAATACTTATTATAATTAGAGTTCTAACAACGTTGATTTAATCATGAATATGATTCTTCAGTATAAAAGAGCTTTTAGAATAAATTCCCTCGATAGAAATTATAGTTTATGACGAACACACAATTACTAAAAGTATGCAGAACTAAATAAATTTTACCCGTGAAAGCGTGACTAATCCTTTTTTATACCCTTCTTTACAATTAAGAATTCACAAGCATTTGTCATCTTGCACAAAACGTTACTGAATTAAGAGTACAACATTCACGATTGTTAACATGCTCAGAGATTAAAAGAATGTAATTAAATATTTATTACTTAAGCCAAAAGAGAAAAATTCCAACAATGCTCAAAAAATCGTCTGCAAAAACATTAAAAAAATTCAAGCTGCCGTGATTGGTAGAAACCCACGTGACATGGATATTGATGGTAGTCTCCACTTCGGTTTGCTAGCTGATATTCAGGTCTTACGACAATTTGGAATAGTTCGTAACGAAACGGTAGCGTTAAGTTGCCATATGTAGCAACCTTTCCCCTCTTGGCGATTTATGATGTTTAGGACATAATGCTAATCTGCAAGGGATAGCGGTTTTTTAGAAAAAACTGGTTTTCCATTTTCCATCGGTTTTTCCCTAAAAAACCGGTTTTCGGTACCGTAGGGCCTCATACAAAAAAAGCCGGTTTTCAATCAAAACCGGGACCACCGGTTTTTTGAAAACCGGTTTTGGTTTTCCATCCCTAAGCTGCTTTACTATGAATGCGCAGTCCACTCTATGTTATGTCTCTGGTTCCCTCATCTTCAGGGACATGTTTAAATTGTGGAGGTGGCGCGCGATAGATGGCACCATCTGTCGCGTACGTGTAAGGTCTGTGTTAGGTGTGTGTTGTGTCTTGAAGGAAGGTTTATAAGCGGGTCTCTGACCTAGCAAACAAGCGTGAAAATATATAGCACAAAGCATATATATAGCACAAAGCACAGCACAACCATCACTGCATGCGTAGCTCCATGCTGGGAAACTTTTATTTGAGCCTCAACTGTATAGGTTTCAGCGGCGACTTGTAAAACGATCCGGACATTTCTGATCCGACTGATTAAAACAACAAATTCGCTCACTGCGTGCGAAGCTAATCGCTTCACGTTGACAGGGCGGGTCAGTTTCGCATGCTAATCCTCGGCCGCTCGCGCTAAAAGGATCACGGATCGGATTGTCAGCACTCCTGGGGCTTCTTCGAGTAATCCTGAGACGTTGAACGAAGGCAATCGTCAAATCAGTGCTGTATAAGCTCTTGTTTTGGTTGGATTAGTGCGCACAGCACAAAGCTGTAATCAAATTTACGTTTTTGCTTTCGGAATCTAATTTACGGTTTTGTCCTTGGAAATACAGGGTGGCTGCAGAGTAGCCTAACAGTTAGTTAGGTATACAGTTATTTTTTACAGAAACAGTTATATTAATACTGGTAAAGCAGCTCTTGTTTTGGTTGGATTAGTGCGCGCAGCACAAAGCTGTAATCAAATTTACGTTTTTGCTTTCGGAATCTAATTTACGGTTTTGTCCTTGGAAATACAGGGTGGCTGCAGAGTAGCCTAACAGTTAGTTAGGTATACAGTTATTTTTTACAGAAACAGTTATATTAATACTGGTAAAGCAGCTCTTGTTTTGGTTGGATTAGTGCGCGCAGCACAAAGCTGTAATCAAATTTACGTTTTTGCTTTCGGAATCTAATTTACGGTTTTGTCCTTGGAAATACAGGGTGGCTGCAGAGTAGCCTAACAGTTAGTTAGGTATACAGTTATTTTTTACAGAAACAGTTATATTAATACTGGTAAAGCTCTTAAGCTCTTGTTTCGGTTGGATTAGTGCGCACAGCACAAAGCTGTAATCAAATTTACGTTTTTGCTTTTGGAATCTAATTTACGGTATTGTCCTTCTAAATACAGGGCGGCTGAAAAGTAGCCTAACAGTTAGTTAGGTATATAGTTATTTATACTATATACCGATGTTTTGCAAAACACTGGCTATTATGTTTAATTTACCGTTTCAGACGAGGGCCTGTGGCGCAACGGATAACGCGCCTGACTACGGATCAGGAGAACCAGGATCGAATCCTGGCAGGCTCGTAAAATTTTAAACTTTATTTATATATTGCAAAACACTTGTATTTAGTCTAATTTACCGTTTCAAACGAGGGCCTGTGGCGCAACGGATAACGCGCCTGACTACGGATCAGGAGATTCCAGGTTCGAATCCTGGCAGGCTCGTAACCCTTTAAATTTTATTTATATATTGCAAAACACTTGGTATTTTGTCAAATTTACCGTTTCAAGCGAGGGCCTGTGGCGCAACGGATAACGCGCCTGACTACGGATCAGGAGATTCCAGGTTCGAATCCTGGCAGGCTCGTAACCCTTTAAATTTTATTTATATATTGCAAAACACTGGCTATTTTGTTTAATTTACCGTTTCAAACGAGGGCCTGTGGCGCAATGGATAACGCACCTGACTACGGATCAGGAGATTCCAGGTTCGAATCCTGGCAGGCTCGTAGCATTTTAAATTTTATTTATATATTGCAAAACACTGGCTATTTTGTTTAATTTGCCGTTTCAAACGAGGGCCTGTGGCGCAACGGATAACGCGCCTGACTACGGATCAGGAGATTCCATGTTCGAATCCTGGCAGGCTCGTAACTCCTTATTTTTTATTTATATATTGCAAAACACTTGCTATTTTGTTTAATTTACCGTTTCAAACGAGGGCCTGTGGCGCAATGGATAACGCGCCTGACTACGGATCAGGAGATTCCAGGTTCGAATCCTGGCAGGCTCGTAGCATTTTAAATTTTATTTATATATTGCAAAACACTGGCTATTTTGTCTAATTTCCCGTTTCAAACGAGGGCCTGTGGCGCAACGGATAACGCGCCTGACTACGGATCAGGAGATTCCAGGTTCGAATCCTGGCAGGCTCGTAACCCTTTAAATTTTATTTATATATTGCAAAAAACTGGCTATTTTGTTTAATTTACCGTTTCAAACGAGGGCCTGTGGCGCAATGGATAACGCACCTGACTACGGATCAGGAGATTCCAGGTTCGAATCCTGGCAGGCTCGTAGCATTTTAAATTTTATTTATATATTGCAAAACACTGGCTATTTTGTTTAATTTGCCGTTTCAAACGAGGGCCTGTGGCGCAACGGATAACGCGCCTGACTACGGATCAGGAGATTCCAGGTTCGAATCATGGCAGGCTCGTAACTCCTTATTTTTTATTTATATATTGCAAAACACTTGCTATTTTGTTTAATTTACCGTTTCAAACGAGGGCCTGTGGCGCAATGGATAACGCGCCTGACTACGGATCAGGAGATTCCAGGTTCGAATCCTGGCAGGCTCGTAACATTTTAAACTTTATTTATATATTGCAAAACACTTGCTATTTTGTCTAATTTACCGTTTCAAACGGGGGCCTGTGGCGCAACGGATAACGCGCCTGACTACGGATCAGGAGATTCCAGGTTCGAATCCTGGCAGGCTCGCAACCCTTTAAATTTTATTTATATATTGCAAAACACTGGCTATTTTGTCTAATTTGCCGTTTCAAACGAGGGCCTGTGGCGCAACGGATAACGCGCCTGACTACGGATCAGGAGATTCCAGGTTCGAATCCTGGCAGGCTCGTAACCCTATTTATTTTATTTATATATTGCAAAACACTGGCTCTTTTGTTTAATTTACCGTTTCAAACGAGGGCCTGTGGCGCAACGGATAACGCGCCTGACTACGGATCAGGAGATTCCAGGTTCGAATCCTGGCAGGCTCGTAACATTTTAAACTTTATTTATATATTGCAAAACACTTGCTATTTTGTCTAATTTACCGTTTCAAACGGGGGCCTGTGGCGCAACGGATAACGCGCCTGACTACGGATCAGGAGTTTCCAGGTTCGAATCCTGGCAGGCTCGCAACCCTTTAAATTTTATTTATATATTGCAAAACACTGGCTATTTTGTTTAATTTGCCGTTTCAAACGAGGGCCTGTGGCGCAACGGATAACGCGCCTGACTACGGATCAGGAGATTCCAGGTTGGAATCCTGGCAGGCTCGTAACCCTTTAAATTTTATTTATATATTGCAAAACACTGGCTATTTTGTTTAATTTACCGTTTCAAACGAGGGCCTGTGGCGCAATGGATAACGCGCCTGACTACGGATCAGGAGATACCAGGTGCGAATCCTGGCAGGCTCGTAACCCTTTAAATTTTATTTATATATTGCAAAACACTGGCTATTTTGTCTAATTTACCGTTTCAAACGAGGGCCTGTGGCGCAACGGATAACGCGCCTGACTACGGATCAGGAGATTCCAGGTTCGAATCCTGGCAGGCTCGTAACATTTTAAACTTTATTTATATATTGCGAAAAACTTGCTATTTTGTCTAATTTACCCTTTCAAACGGGGGCCTGTGGCGCAACGGATAACGCGCCTGACTACGGATCAGGAGATTTCAGGTTGGAATCCTGGCAGGCTCGTAACCCTTTAAATTTTATTTATATATTGCAAAACACTGGCTATTTTGTTTAATTTACCGTTTCAAACGAGGGCCTGTGGCGCAATGGATAACGCGCCTGACTACGGATCAGGAGATACCAGGTGCGAATCCTGGCAGGCTCGTAACCCTTTAAATTTTATTTATATATTGCAAAACACTGGCTATTTTGTCTAATTTACAGTTTCAAACGAGGGCCTGTGGCGCAACGGATAACGCGCCTGACTACGGATCAGGAGATTCCAGGTTCGAATCCTGGCAGGCTCGTAACCCTTTAAATTTTATTTATATATTGCAAAACACTGGCTATTTTGTTTAATTTGCCGTTTCAAACGAGGGCCTGTGGCGCAACGGATAACGCGCCTGACTACGGATCAGGAGATTCCAGGTTCGAATCCTGGCAGGCTCGTAACTCCTTATTTTTTATTTATATATTGCAAAACACTTGCTATTTTGTTTAATTTACCGTTTCAAACGAGGGCCTGTGGCGCAATGGATAACGCGCCTGACTACGGATCAGGAGATTCCAGGTTCGAATCCTGGCAGGCTCGTAACATTTTAAACTTTATTTATATATTGCAAAACACTTGCTATTTTGTCTAATTTACCGTTTCAAACGGGGGCCTGTGGCGCAATGGATAACGCGCCTGACTACGGATCAGGAGATTCCAGGTTCGAATACTTGCAGGCTCGCAACCCTTTAAATTTTATTTATATATTGCAAAACACTGGCTATTTTGTCTAATTTGCCGTTTCAAACGAGGGCCTGTGGCGCAACGGATAACGCGCCTGACTACGGATCAGGAGATTCCAGGTTCGAATCCTGGCAGGCTCGTAACATTTTAAACTTTATTTATATATTGCAAAACACTTGCTATTTTGTTTAATTTACCGTTTCAAACGGGGGCCTGTGGCGCAATGGATAACGCGCCTGACTACGGATCAGGAGATTCCAGGTTCGAATCCTGGCAGGCTCGTAACCCTATTTATTTTATTTATATATTGCAAAACACTGGCTCTTTTGTTTAATTTACCGTTTCAAACGAGGGCCTGTGGCGCAACGGATAACGCGCCTGACTACGGATCAGGAGATTTCAGGTTGGAATCCTGGCAGGCTCGTAACCCTTTAAATTTTATTTATATATTGCAAAACACTGGCTATTTTGTTTAATTTACCGTTTCAAACGAGGGCCTGTGGCGCAATGGATAACGCGCCTGACTACGGATCAGGAGATACCAGGTGCGAATCCTGGCAGGCTCGTAACCCTTTAAATTTTATTTATATATTGCAAAACACTGGCTATTTTGTCTAATTTACAGTTTCAAACGAGGGCCTGTGGCGCAACGGATAACGCGCCTGACTACGGATCAGGAGATTCCAGGTTCGAATCCTGGCAGGCTCGTAACCCTTTAAATTTTATTTATATATTGCAAAACACTGGCTATTTTGTTTAATTTGCCGTTTCAAACGAGGGCCTGTGGCGCAACGGATAACGCGCCTGACTACGGATCAGGAGATTCCAGGTTCGAATCCTGGCAGGCTCGTAACTCCTTATTTTTTATTTATATATTGCAAAACACTTGCTATTTTGCTTAATTTACCGTTTCAAACGAGGGCCTGTGGCGCAATGGATAACGCGCCTGACTACGGATCAGGAGATTCCAGGTTCGAATCCTGGCAGGCTCGTAACATTTTAAACTTTATTTATATATTGCAAAACACTTGCTATTTTGTCTAATTTACCGTTTCAAACGGGGGCCTGTGGCGCAATGGATAACGCGCCTGACTACGGATCAGGAGATACCAGGTTCGAATCCTGGCAGGCTCGCAACCCTTTAAATTTTATTTATATATTGCAAAACACTGGCTATTTTGTTTAATTTGCCGTTTCAAACGAGGGCCTGTGGCGCAACGGATAACGCGCCTGACTACGGATCAGGAGATTCCAGGTTGGAATCCTGGCAGGCTCGTAACCCTTTAAATTTTATTTATATATTGCAAAACACTGGCTATTTTATTTAATTTACCGTTTCAAACGAGGGCCTGTGGCGCAATGGATAACGCGCCTGACTACGGATCAGGAGATACCAGGTGCGAATCCTGGCAGGCTCGTAACCCTTTAAATTTTATTTATATATTGCAAAACACTGGCTATTTTGTCTAATTTACAGTTTCAAACGAGGGCCTGTGGCGCAACGGATAACGCGCCTGACTACGGATCAGGAGATTCCAGGTTCGAATCCTGGCAGGCTCGTAACCCTTTAAATTTTATTTATATATTGCAAAACACTGGCTATTTTGTTTAATTTGCCGTTTCAAACGAGGGCCTGTGGCGCAACGGATAACGCGCCTGACTACGGATCAGGAGGTTCGAATCCTGGCAGGCTCGTAACCCTATTTATTTTATTTATATATTGCAAAACACTGGCTATTTTGTTTAATTTACCGTTTCAAACGAGGGCCTGTGGCGCAACGGATAACGCGCCTGACTACGGATCAGGAGATTCCAGGTTCGAATCCTGGCAGGCTCGTAACATTTTAAACTTTATTTATATATTGCGAAAAACTTGCTATTTTGTCTAATTTACCCTTTCAAACGGGGGCCTGTGGCGCAACGGATAACGCGCCTGACTACGGATCAGGAGATTCCAGGTTGGAATCCTGGCAGGCTCGTAACCCTTTAAATTTTATTTATATATTGCAAAACACTGGCTATTTTGTTTAATTTACCGTTTCAAACGAGGGCCTGTGGCGCAATGGATAACGCGCCTGACTACGGATCAGGAGATACCAGGTGCGAATCCTGGCAGGCTCGTAACCCTTTAAATTTTATTTATATATTGCAAAACACTGGCTATTTTGTCTAATTTACAGTTTCAAACGAGGGCCTGGGGCGCAACGGATAACGCGCCTGACTACGGATCAGGAGATTCCAGGTTCGAATCCTGGCAGGCTCGTAACCCTTTAAATTTTATTTATATATTGCAAAACACTGGCTATTTTGTTTAATTTGCCGTTTCAAACGAGGGCCTGTGGCGCAACGGATAACGCGCCTGACTACGGATCAGGAGATTCCAGGTTCGAATCCTGGCAGGCTCGTAACACTATTTATTTTATTTATATATTGCAAAACACTGGCTATTTTGTTTAATTTACCGTTTCAAACGAGGGCCTGTGGCGCAACGGATAACGCGCCTGACTACGGTTCAGGAGATTCCAGGTTCGAATCCTGGCAGGCTCGTAACATTTTAAACTTTATTTATATATTGCAAAACACTTGCTATTTTGTCTAATTTACCGTTTCAAACGGGGGCCTGTGGCGCAACGGATAACGCGCCTGACTACGGATCAGGAGATTCCAGGTTCGAATCCTGGCAGGTTCGTAACCCTTTCAATTTTATTTATATATTGCAAAACACTTGCTATTTTGTTTAATTTACTGTTTCAAACGAGGGCCTGTGACGCAATGGATAACGCGCCTGACTACGGATCAGGATATTCCAGGTTCGAATCCTGGCAGGCTCTTAACATTTTAAACTTTATTTATATATTGCAAAACACTTGCTATTTTGTCTAATTTACCATTTCAAACGAGGGTCTGTGGCGCAACGGATAACGCGCCTGACTACGGATCAGGAGATTCCAGGTTCGAATCCTGGCAGGCTCGTAACTCTTTAAATTTTATTTATATATTGCAAAACACTGGCTATTTTGTTTAATTTCCCGTTTCAACCGAGGGCCTGACTACGGATCAGGAGATTCCAGGTTCGAATCCTGGCAGGCTCGTAACCCTTTTAATTTTATTTTATTGCAAAACACTGGCTATTTTTTGTTTAATTTACCGTTTCAAACGAGGGCCTGTGGCGCAACGGATAACGCGCCTGACTACGGATCAGGAGATTCCAGGTTCGAATCCTGGCAGGCTCGTAACCCTTTAAATTTTATTTATATATTGCAAAACACTGGCTATTTTGTTTAATTTCCCGTTTCAAGCTAGGGCGTGTGGCGCAATGGATAACGCGCCTGACTACGGATCAGGAGATTCCAGGTTCGAATCCTGGCAGGCTCGTAACCCTTTAAATTTTATTTATACATTGCAAAACACTGGCTATTTTGTTTAATTTCCGTTTTCAAACGAGGGCCTGACTACGGATCAGGAGATTCCAGGTTCGAATCCTGGCAGGCTCGTAACCCTTTTAATTTAATTTTATTGCAAAACACTGGCTATTTTTTGTTTAATTTACCGTTTCAAACGAGGGCCTGTGGCGCAACGGATAACGCGCCTGACTACGGATCAGGAGATTCCAGGTTCGAATCCTGGCAGGCTCGTAACCCTTTAAATTTTATTTATACATTGCAAAACACTGGCTATTTTGTTTAATTTCCCGTTTCAAACGAGGGCCTGACTACGGATCAGGAGATTCCAGGTTCGAATCCTGGCAGGCTCGTAACCCTTTTAATTTTATTTTATTGCAAAACACTGGCTATTTTGTTTAATTTGCCGTTTCAAACGAGGGCCTGTGGCGCAACGGATAACGCGCCTGACTACGGATCAGGAGATTCCAGGTTCGAATCCTGGCAGGCTCGTAACCCTTTAAATTTTATTTAAACATTGCAAAACACTGGCTATTTTGTTTAATTTACCGTTTCAAACGAGGGCCTGTGGCGCAACGGATAACGCACCTGACTACGGATCAGGAGATTCCAGGTTCGAATCCTGGCAGGCTCGTAACCCTTTAAATTTTATTTATACATTGCAAAACACTGGCTATTTTGTTTAATTTACCGTTTCAAACGAGGGCCTGTGGCGCAACGGATAACGCACCTGACTACGGATCAGGAGATTCCAGGTTCGAATCCTGGCAGGCTCGTAACCCTTTAAATTTTATTTATATATTGCAAAACACTGGCTATTTTGTTTAATTTACCGTTTCAAGCGAGGGCCTGTGGCGCAATGGATAACGCGCCTGACTACGGATCAGGAGATTCCAGGTTCGAATCCTGGCAGGCTCGTAACCCTTTAAATTTTATTTATATATTGCAAAACACTGGCTATTTTGTCTAATTTACAGTCTCAAACGAGGGCCTGTGGCGCAACGGATAACGCGCCTGACTACGGATCAGGAGATTCCAGGTTCGAATCCTGGCAGGCTCGTAACTCTTTAAATTTAATTTATATATTGCAAAACACTGGCTATTTTGTTTAACTTCCCGCAAAACACTTGCTAACATATTGCAAAACACTTGCTATTTTGTCTAATTTACCATTTCAAACGAGGGCCTGTGGCGCAACGGATAACGCGCCTGACTACGGATCAGGAGATTCCAGGTTCGAATCCTGGCAGGCTCGTAACTCTTTAAGTTTTATTTATATATTGCAAAACACTGGCTATTTTGTTTAATTTCCCGTTTCAACCGAGGGCCTGACTACGGATCAGGAGATTCCAGGTTCGAATCCTGGCAGGCTCGTAACCCTTTTAATTTTATTTTATTGCAAAACACTGGCTATTTTTTGTTTAATTTACCGTTTCAAACGAGGGCCTGTGGCGCAACGGATAACGCGCCTGACTACGGATCAGGAGACTCCAGGTTCGAATCCTGGCAGGCTCGAAACCCTATTAAATTTTATTTATAAATTGCAAAACACTGGCTATTTTGTTTAATTTACTGTTTCAAACGAGGGCCTGTGGCGCAATGGATAAAACGACTGACTACGGATCAGGAGATTCCAGGTTCGAATCCTGGCAGGCTCGTAACCCTTTAAATTTTATTTATATATTGCAAAACACTGGCTATTTTGTTTAATTTCCCGTTTCAAGCTAGGGCGTGTGGCGCAATGGATAACGCGCCTGACTACGGATCAGGAGATTCCAGGTTCGAATCCTGGCAGGCTCGTAACCCTTTAAATTTGATTTATACATTGCAAAACACTGGCTATTTTGTTTAATTTCCGTTTTCAAACGAGGGCCTGACTACGGATCAGGAGATTCCAGGTTCGAATCCTGGCAGGCTCGTAACCCTTTTAATTTTATTTTATTGCAAAACACTGGCTATTTTGTTTAACTTCCCGTTTCAAACGAGGGCCTGTGGCGCAACGGATAACGCGCCTGACTACGGATCAGGAGATTCCAGGTTCGAATCCTGGCTGGCTCGCAACCCTTTAAATTTTATTTATATACTGCAAAACACTGGGTATTTTGTTTAATTTGCCGTTTCAAGCGAGGGCCTGTGGCGCAACGGATAACGCGCCTGGCTACGGATCAGGAGATTCCAGGTTCGAATCCTGCAGGCTCGTAACCCTTTTAATTTTAATTATATATTGCAAAACACTGGCTATTTTGTTTAATTTACTGTTTTAAACGAGGGCCTGTGGCGCAATGGATAACGCGCCTGACTACGGATAAGGAGATTCCAGGTTCGAATCCTGGCAGGCTCGTAACCCTTTAAATTTTATTTATATATTGCAAAACACTGGCTATTTTGTTTAATTTACCGTTTCAGACGAGGGCCTGTGGCGCAATGGATAACGCGCCTGACTACGGATCAGGAGATTCCAGGTTCGAATCCTGGCAGGCTCGTAACCCTTTAAATTTTATTTATACATTGCAAAACACTGGCTATTTTGTTTAATTTCCCGTTTCAAACGAGGGCCTGACTACGGATCAGGAGATTCCAGGTTCGAATCCTGGCAGGCTCGTAACCCTTTTAATTTTATTTTATTGCAAAACACTGGCTATTTTGTTTAATTTGCCGTTTCAAACGAGGGCCTGTGGCGCAACGGATAACGCGCCTGACTACGGACCAGGAGATTCCAGGTTCGAATCCTGGCAGGCTCGTAACCCTTTTAATTTTATTTATATATTGCAAAACACTGGCTATTTTGTCTAATTTACAGTTTCAAACGAAAGCCTGTGGCGCAACGGATAACGCGCCTGACTACGGATCAGGAGATTCCAGCTTCGAATGCTGGCAGGCTCGTAACATTTTAAACTTTATTTATATATTGCAAAACACTGGCTATTTTGTTTAACTTCCCGTTTCAAACGAGGGCCTGTGGCGCAACGGATAACGCGCCTGACTACGGATCAGGAGATTCCAGGTTCGAATCCTGGCAGGCTCGTAACCCTTTAAATTTTATTTATATATTGCAAAACACTGGCTATTTTGTTTAATTTACCGTTTCAAACGAGGGCCTGTGGCGCAATGGATAACGCGCCTGACTACGGATCAGGAGATTCCAGGTTCGAATCCTGGCAGGCTCGTAACCCTTTAAATTTTATTTATACATTGCAAAACACTGGCTATTTTGTTTAATTTCCCGTTTCAAACGAGGGCCTGACTACGGATCAGGAGATTCCAGGTTCGAATCCTGGCAGGCTCGTAACCCTTTTAATTTTATTTTATTGCAAAACACTGGCTATTTTTTGTTTAATTTACCGTTTCAAACGAGGGCCTGTGGCGCAACGGATAACGCATCTGACTACGGATCAGGAGATTCCAGGTTCGAATCCTGGCAGGCTCGTAACCCGATTAAATTTTATTTATATATTGCAAAACACTGGCTATTTTGTTTAATTTGCCGTTTTAAAAGAGGGCCTGTGGCGCAACGGATAACGCGCCTGACTACGGATCAGGAGATTCCAGGTTCGAATCCTGGCAGGCTCGTAACCCTTTAAATTTTATTTATACATTGCAAAACACTGGCTATTTTGTTTAATTTACCGTTTCAAACGAGGGCCTGTGGCGCAACGGATAACGCGCCTGACTACGGATCAGGAGATTCCAGGTTCGAATCCTGGCAGGCTCGTAACCCTTTAAATTTTATTTATACATTGCAAAACACTGGCTATTTTGTTTAATTTACCGTTTCAAACGAGGGCCTGTGGCGCAACGGATAACGCACCTGACTACGGATCAGGAGATTCCAGGTTCGAATCCTGGCAGGCTCGTAACCCTTTAAATTTTATTTATATATTGCAAAACACTGGCTATTTTGTTTAATTTACCGTTTCAAACGAGGGCCTGTGGCGCAACGGATAACGCGCCTGACTACGGATCAGGAGATTCCAGGTTCGAATCCTGGCAGGCTCGTAACCCTTTAAATTTAATTTATATATTGCAAAACACTGGCTATTTTGTCTAATTTACAGTTTCAAACGAGGGCCTGTGGCGCAACGGATAACGCGCCTGACTACGGATCAGGAGATTCCAGGTTCGAATCCTGGCAGGCTCGTAACTCTTTAAATTTAATTTATATATTGCAAAACACTGGCTATTTTGTTTAACTTCCCGTTTCAAACGAGGGCCTGTCGTGCAATGGATAACGCGCCTGACTACGGATCAAGAGATTCCAGGTTCGAATCCTGGCAGGCTCGTAACCCTTTCAATTTTATTTATATATTGCAAAACACTTGCTATTTTGTTTAATTTACTGTTTCAAACGAGGGCCTGTGGCGCAATGGATAACGCGCCTGACTACGGATCAGGAGATTCCAGGTTCGAATCCTGGCAGGCTCGTAACATTTTAAACTTTATTTATATATTGCAAAACACTGGCTATTTTGTTTAATTTACCGTTTCAAACGAGGGTCTGTGGCGCATTGGATAACGCGCCTGACTACTTATCAGGAGATTCCAGGTTCGAATCCTGGCAGGCTCGTAACCCTTTAAATTTTATTTATACATTGCAAAACACTGGCTATTTTGTCTAATTTCCCGTTTCAAACGAGGGCCTGACTACGGATCAGGAGATTCCAGGCTCGAATCCTGACAGGCTCGTAACCCTTTTAATTTTATTTTATTGCAAAACACTGGCTATTTTTTGTTTAATTTACCGTTTCAAACGAGGGCCTGTGGCGCAACGGATAACGCGTCTGACTACGGATCAGGAGATTCCAGGTTCGAATCCTGGCAGGCTCGTAACCCGATTAAATTTTATTTATATATTGCAAAACACTGGCTATTTTGTTTAATTTCCCGTTTCAAACGAGGGCCTGACTACGGATCAGGAGATTCCAGGTTCGAATCCTGGCAGGCTCGTAACATTTTAAACTTTATTTATATATTGCAAAACACTTGCTATTTTGTCTAATTTACCATTTCAAACGAGGGCCTGTGGCGCAACGGATAACGCGCCTGACTACGGATCAGGAGATTCCAGGTTCGAATCCTGGCAGGCTCGTAACATTTTAAACTTTATTTATATATTGCAAAACACTTGCTATTTTGTCTAATTTACCATTTCAAACGAGGGCCTGTGGCGCAACGGATAACGCGCCTGACTACGCATCAGGATATTCCAGGTTCGAATCCTGGCAGGCTCGTAACTCTTTAAATTTTATTTATATATTGCAAAACACTGGCTATTTTGTTTAATTTCCCGTTTCAACCGAGGGCCTGACTACGGATCAGGAGATTCCAGGTTCGAATCCTGGCAGGCTCGTAACCCTTTTAATTTTATTTTATTGCAAAACACTGGCTATTTTTTGTTTAATTTACCGTTTCAAACGAGGGCCTGTGGCGCAACGGGTAACGCGCCTGACTACGGATCAGGAGACTCCAGGTTCGAATCCTGGCAGGCTCTAAACCCTATTAAATTTTATTTATATATTGCAAAACACTGGCTATTTTGTTTAATTTACTGTTTCAAACGAGGGCCTGTGGCGCAATGGATAAAACGCCTGACTACGGATCAGGAGATTCCAGGTTCGAATCCTGGCAGGCTCGTAACCCTTTAAATTTTATTTATATATTGCAAAACACTGGCTATTTTGTTTAATTTCCCGTTTCAAGCAAGGGCGTGTGGCGCAATGGATAACGCGCCTGACTACGGATCAGGAGATTCCAGGTTCGAATCCTGGCAGGCTCGTAACCCTTTAAATTTTATTTATACATTGCAAAACACTGGCTATTTTGTTTAATTTCCGTTTTCAAACGAGGGCCTGACTACGGATCAGGAGATTCCAGGTTCGAATCCTGGCAGGCTCGTAACCCTTTTAATTTTATTTTATTGCAAAACACTGGCTATTTTGTTTAACTTCCCGTTTCAAACGAGGGCCTGTGGCGCAACGGATAACGCGCCTGACTACGGATCAGGAGATTCCAGGTTCGAATCCTTTCTTACTCGCAACCCTTTAAATTTTATTTATATACTGCAAAACACTGGCTATTTTGTTTAATTTGCCGTTTCAAGCGAGGGCCTGTGGCGCAACGGATAACGCGCCTGACTACGGATCAGGAGATTCCAGGTTCGAATCCTGGCAGGCTCGTAACCCTTTCAATTTTATTTATATATTGCAAAACACTTGCTATTTTGTTTAATTTACTGTTTCAAACGAGGGCCTGTGGCGCAATGGATAACGCGCCTGACTACGGATCAGGAGATTCCAGGTTCGAATCCTGGCAGGCTCGTAACATTTTAAACTTTATTTATATATTGCAAAACACTTGCTATTATGTCTAATTTACCATTTCAAACGAGGGCCTGTGGCGCAACGGATAACGCGCCTGACTACGGATCAGGAGATTCCAGGTTCGAATCCTGGCAGGCTCGTAACACTTTAAACTTTATTTATATATTGCAAAACACTTGCTATTTTGTCTAATTTACCATTTCAAACGAGGGCCTGTGGCGCAACGGATAACGCGCCTGACTACGGATCAGGAGATTCCAGGTTCGAATCCTGGCAGGCTCGTAACTCTTTAAATTTTATTTATATATTGCAAAACACTGGCTATTTTGTTTAATTTCCCGTTTCAACCGAGGGCCTGACTACGGATCAGGAGATTCCAGGTTCGAATCCTGGCAGGCTCGTAACCCTTTTAATTTTATTTTATTGCAAAACACTGGCTATTTTTTGTTTAATTTACCGTTTCAAACGAGGGCCTGTGGCGCAACGGATAACGCGCCTGACTACGGATCAGGAGATTCCAGGTTCGAATCCTGGCAGGCTCGTAACCCTTTAAATTTTATTTATATATTGCAAAACACTGGCTATTTTGTTTAATTTCCCGTTTCAAGCTAGGGCGTGTGGCGCAATGGATAACGCGCCTGACTACGGATCAGGAGATTCCAGGTTCGAATCCCGGCAGGCTCGTAACCCTTTAAATTTTATTTATACATTGCAAAACACTGGCTATTTTGTTTAATTTCCGTTTTCAAACGAGGGCCTGACTACGGATCAGGAGATTCCAGGTTCGAATCCTGGCAGGCTCGTAACCCTTTTAATTTAATTTTATTGCAAAACACTGGCTATTTTTTGTTTAATTTACCGTTTCAAACGAGGGCCTGTGGCGCAACGGATAACGCGCCTGACTACGGATCAGGAGATTCCAGGTTCGAATCCTGGCAGGCTCGTAACCCTTTAAATTTTATTTATACATTGCAAAACACTGGCTATTTTGTTTAATTTCCCGTTTCAAACGAGGGCCTGACTACGGATCAGGAGATTCCAGGTTCGAATCCTGGCAGGCTCGTAACCCTTTTAATTTTATTTTATTGCAAAACACTGGCTATTTTGTTTAATTTGCCGTTTCAAACGAGGGCCTGTGGCGCAACGGATAACGCGCCTGACTACGGATCAGGAGATTCCAGGTTCGAATCCTGGCAGGCTCGTAACCCTTTAAATTTTATTTATACATTGCAAAACACTTTCTATTTTGTTTAATTTACCGTTTCAAACGAGGGCCTGTGGCGCAACGGATAACGCGCCTGACTACGGATCAGGAGATTCCAGGTTCGAATCCTGGCAGGCTCGTAACCCTTTAAATTTTATTTATACATTGCAATACACTGGCTATTTTGTTTAATTTACCGTTTCAAACGAGGGCCTGTGGCGCAACGGATAACGCACCTGACTACGGATCAGGAGATTCCAGGTTCGAATCCTGGCAGGCTCGTAACTCTTTAAATTAAATTTATATATTGCAAAACACTGGCTATTTTGTTTAACTTCCCGTTTCAAACGAGGGCCTGTCGTGCAACGGATAACGCGCCTGACTAACGGATCAAGAGATTCCAGGTTCGAATCCTGGCAGGCTCGTAACCCTTTCAATTTTATTTATATATTGCAAAACACTTGCTATTTTGTTTAATTTACTGTTTCAAACGAGGGCCTGTGGCGCAATGGATAACGCGCCTGACTACGGATCAGGAGATTCCAGGTTCGAATCCTGGCAGGCTCGTAACATTTTAAACTTTATTTATATATTGCAAAACACTTGCTATTTTGTCTAATTTACCATTTCAAACGAGGGCCTGTGGCGCAACGGATAACGCGCCTGACTACGGATCAGGAGATTCCAGGTTCGAATCCTGGCAGGCTCGTAACTCTTTAAATTTTATTTATATATTGCAAAACACTGGCTATTTTGTTTAATTTCCCGTTTCAACCGAGGGCCTGACTACGGATCAGGAGATTCCAGGTTCGAATCCTGGCAGGCTCGTAACCCTTTTAATTTTATTTTATTGCAAAACACTGGCTATTTTTTGTTTAATTTACCGTTTCAAACGAGGGCCTGTGGCGCAACGGATAACGCGCCTGACTACGGATCAGGAGACTCCAGGTTCGAATCCTGGCAGGCTCGAAACCCTATTAAATTTTATTTATATATTGCAAAACACTGGCTATTTTGTTTAATTTACTGTTTCAAACGAGGGCCTGTGGCGCAATGGATAAAACGCCTGACTACGGATCAGGAGATTCCAGGTTCGAATCCTGGCAGGCTCGTAACCCTTTAAATTTTATTTATATATTGCAAAACACTGGCTATTTTGTTTAATTTCCCGTTTCAAGCTAGGGCGTGTGGCGCAATGGATAACGCGCCTGACTACGGATCAGGAGATTCCAGGTTCGAATCCTGGCAGGCTCGTAACCCTTTAAATTTTATTTATACATTGCAAAACACTGGCTATTTTGTTTAATTTCCGTTTTCAAACGAGGGCCTGACTACGGATCAGGAGATTCCAGGTTCGAATCCTGGCAGGCTCGTAACCCTTTTAATTTTATTTTATTGCAAAACACTGGCTATTTTGTTTAACTTCCCTTTTCAAACGAGGGCCTGTGGCGCAACGGATAACGCGCCTGACTACGGATCAGGAGATTCCAGGTTCGAATCCTGGCTGGCTCGCAACCCTTTAAATTTTATTTATATACTGCAAAACACTGGCTATTTTGTTTAATTTGCCGTTTCAAGCGAGGGCCTGTGGCGCAACGGATAACGCGCCTGGCTACGGATCAGGAGATTCCAGGTTCGAATCCTGCAGGCTCGTAACCCTTTTAATTTTAATTATATATTGCAAAACACTGGCTATTTTGTTTAATTTACTGTTTCAAACGAGGGCCTGTGGCGCAATGGATAACGCGCCTGACTACGGATCAGGAGATTCCAGGTTCGAATCCTGGCAGGCTCGTAACCCTTTAAATTTTATTTATACATTGCAAAACACTGGCTATTTTGTTTAATTTCCCGTTTCAAACGAGGGTCTGGATACGGATCAGGAGATTCCAGGTTCGAATCCTGGCAGGCTCGTAACCCTTTTAATTTTATTTTATTGCAAAACACTGGCTATTTTGTTTAATTTGCCGTTTCAAACGAGGGCCTGTGGCGCAACGGATAACGCGCCTGACTACGGATCAGGAGATTCCAGGTTCGAATCCTGGCAGGCTCGTAACCCTTTAAATTTTATTTATACATTGCAAAACACTGGCTATTTTGTTTAATTTACCGTTTCAAACGAGGGACTGTGGCGCAACGGATAACGCGCCTGACTACGGATCAGGAGATTCCAGGTTCGAATCCTGGCAGGCTCGTAACCATTTAAATTTTATTTATACATTGCAAAACACTGGCTATTTTGTTTAATTTACCGTTTCAAGCGAGGGCCTGTGGCGCAATGGATAACGCGCCTGACTACGGATCAGGAGATTCCAGGTTCGAATCCTGGCAGGCTCGTAACCCTTTAAATTTTATTTATATATTGCAAAACACTGGCTATTTTGTCTAATTTACAGTTTCAAACGAGGGCCTGTGGCGCAACGGATAACGCGCCTGACTACGGATCAGGAGATTCCAGGTTCGAATCCTGGCAGGCTCGTAACTCTTTAAATTTAATTTATATATTGCAAAACACTGGCTATTTTGTTTAACTTCCCGTTTCAAACGAGGGCCTGTCGTGCAACGGATAACGCGCCTGACTACAGATCAAGAGATTCCAGGTTCGAATCCTGGCAGGCTCGTAACCCTTTCAATTTTATTTATATATTGCAAAACACTTGCTATTTTGTTTAATTTACTGTTTCAAACGAGGGCCTGTGGCGCAATGGATAACGCGCCTGACTACGGATCAGGAGATTCCAGGTTCGAATCCTGGCAGTCTCGCAACATTTTAAACTTTATTTATATATTGCAAAACACTTGCTATTATGTCTAATTTACCATTTCAAACGAGGGCCTGTGGCGCAACGGATAACGCGCCTGACTACGGATCAGGAGATTCCAGGTTCGAATCCTGGCAGGCTCGTAACATTTTAAACTTTATTTATATATTGCAAAACACTTGCTATTTTGTCTAATTTACCATTTCAAACGAGGGCCTGTGGCGCAACGGATAACGCGCCTGACTACGGATCAGGAGATTCCAGGTTCAAATCCTGGCAGGCTCGTAACTCTTTAACTTTTATTTATATATTGCAAAACACTGGCTATTTTGTTTAATTTCCCGTTTCAACCGAGGGCCTGACTACGGATCAGGAGATTCCAGGTTCGAATCCTGGCAGGCTCGTAACCCTTTTAATTTTATTTTATTGCAAAACACTGGCTATTTTTTGTTTAATTTACCGTTTCAAACGAGGGCCTGTGGCGCAACGGATAACGCGCCTGACTACGGATCAGGAGATTCCAGGTTCGAATCCTGGCAGGCTCGTAACCCTTTAAATTTTATTTATATATTGCAAAACACTGGCTATTTTGTTTAATTTCCCGTTTCAAGCTAGGGCGTGTGGCGCAACGGATAACGCGCCTGACTACGGATCAGGAGATTCCAGGTTCGAATCCTGGCAGGCTCGTAACCCTTTAAATTTTATTTATACATTGCAAAACACTGGCTATTTTGTTTAATTTCCGTTTTCAAACGAGGGCCTGACTACGGATCAGGAGATTCCAGGTTCGAATCCTGGCAGGCTCGTAACCCTTTTAATTTTATTTTATTGCAAAACACTGGCTATTTTTTGTTTAATTTACCGTTTCAAACGAGGGCCTGTGGCGCAACGGATAACGCGCCTGACTACGGATCAGGAGATTCCATTTTCGAATCCTGGCAGGCTCGTAACCCTTTAAATTTTATTTATACATTGCAAAACACTGGCTATTTTGCTTAATTTCCCGTTTCAAACGAGGGCCTGACTACGGATCAGGAGATTCCAGGTTCGAATCCTGGCAGGCTCGTAACCCTTTTAATTTTATTTTATTGCAAAACACTGGCTATTTTGTTTAATTTGCCGTTTCAAACGAGGGCCTGTGGCGCAACGGATAACGCGCCTGACTACGGATCAGGAGATTCCAGGTTCGAATCGTGGCAGGCTCGTAACCCTTTAAATTTTATTTATACATTGCAAAACACTGGCTATTTTGTTTAATTTACCGTTTCAAACGAGGGCCTGTGGCGCAACGGATAACGCGCCTGACTACGGATCAGGAGATTCCAGGTTCGAATCCTGGCAGGCTCGTAACCCTTTAAATTTTATTTATACATCGCAAAACACTGGCTATTTTGTTTAATTTACCGTTTCAAACGAGGGCCTGTGGCGCAACGGATAACGCACCTGACTACGGATCAGGAGATTCCAGGTTCGAATCCTGGCAGGCTCGTAACCCTTTAAATTTTATTTATATATTGCAAAACACTGGCTATTTTGTTTAATTTACCGTTTCAAGCGAGGGCCTGTGGCGCAATGGATAACGCGCCTGACTACGGATCAGGAGATTCCAGGTTCGAATCCTGGCAGGCTCGTAACCCTTTAAATTTTATTTATATATTGCAAAACACTGGCTATTTTGTCTAATTTACAGTTTCAAACGAGGGCCTGTGGCGCAACGGATAACGCGCCTGACTACGGATCAGGAGATTCCAGGTTCGAATCCTGGCAGGCTCGTAACTCTTTAAATTTAATTTATATATTGCAAAACACTGGCTATTTTGTTTAACTTCCCGTTTCAAACGAGGGCCTGTCGTGCAACGGATAACGCGCCTGACTACGGATCAAGAGATTCCAGGTTCGAATCCTGGCAGGCTCGTAACCCTTTCAATTTTATTTATATATTGCAAAACACTTGCTATTTTGTTTAATTTACTGTTTCAAACGAGGGCCTGTGGCGCAATGGATAACGCGCCTGACTACGGATCAGGAGATTCCAGGTTCGAATCCTGGCAGGCTCGTAACATTTTAAACTTTATTTATATATTGCAAAACACTTGCTATTTTGTCTAATTTACCATTTCAAACGAGGGCCTGTGGCGCAACGGATAACGCGCCTGACTACGGATCAGGAGATTCCAGGTTCGAATCCTGGCAGGCTCGTAACTCTTTAAATTTTATTTATATATTGCAAAACACTGGCTATTTTGTTTAATTTCCCGTTTCAACCGAGGGCCTGACTACGGATCAGGAGATTCCAGGTTCGAATCCTGGCAGGCTCGTAACCCTTTTAATTTTATTTTATTGCAAAACACTGGCTATTTTTTGTTTAATTTACCGTTTCAAACGAGGGCCTGTGGCGCAACGGATAACGCGCCTGACTACGGATCAGGAGACTCCAGGTTCGAATCCTGGCAGGCTCGAAACCCTATTAAATTTTATTTATATATTGCAAAACACTGGCTATTTTGTTTAATTTACTGTTTCAAACGAGGGCCTGTGGCGCAATGGATAAAACGCCTGACTACGGATCAGGAGATTCCAGGTTCGAATCCTGGCAGGCTCGTAACCCTTTAAATTTTATTTATATATTGCAAAACACTGGCTATTTTGTTTAATTTCCCGTTTCAAGCTAGGGCGTGTGGCGCAATGGATAACGCGCCTGACTACGGATCAGGAGATTCCAGGTTCGAATCCTGGCAGGCTCGTAACCCTTTAAATTTTATTTATACATTGCAAAACACTGGCTATTTTGTTTAATTTCCGTTTTCAAACGAGGGCCTGACTACGGATCAGGAGATTCCAGGTTCGAATCCTGGCAGGCTCGTAACCCTTTTAATTTTATTTTATTGCAAAACACTGGCTATTTTGTTTAACTTCCCGTTTCAAACGAGGGCCTGTGGCGCAACGGATAACGCGCCTGACTACGGATCAGGAGATTCCAGGCTCGAATCCTGGCTGGCTCGCAACCCTTTAAATTTTATTTATATACTGCAAAACACTGGCTATTTTGTTTAATTTGCCGTTTCAAGCGAGGGCCTGTGGCGCAACGGATAACGCGCCTGGCTACGGATCAGGAGATTCCAGGTTCGAATCCTGCAGGCTCGTAACCCTTTTAATTTTAATTATATATTGCAAAACACTGGCTATTTTGTTTAATTTACTGTTTCAAACGAGGGCCTGTGGCGCAATGGATAACGCGCCTGACTACGGATCAGGAGATTCCAGGTTCGAATCCTGGCAGGCTCGTAACCCTTTAAATTTTATTTATACATTGCAAAACACTGGCTATTTTGTTTAATTTCCCGTTTCAAACGAGGGTCTGACTACGGATCAGGAGATTCCAGGTTCGAATCCTGGCAGGCTCGTAACCCTTTTAATTTTATTTTATTGCAAAACACTGGCTATTTTGTTTAATTTGCCGTTTCAAACGAGGGCCTGTGGCGCAACGGATAACGCGCCTGACTACGGATCAGGAGATTCCAGGTTCGAATCCTGGCAGGCTCGTAACCCTTTAAATTTTATTTATACATTGCAAAACACTGGCTATTTTGTTTAATTTACCGTTTCAAACGAGGGCCTGTGGCGCAACGGATAACGCGCCTGACTACGGATCAGGAGATTCCAGGTTCGAATCCTGGCAGGCTCGTAACCCTTTAAATTTTATTTATACATTGCAAAACACTGGTTATTTTGTTTAATTTACCGTTTCAAACGAGGGCCTGTGGCGCAACGGATAACGCACCTGACTACGGATCAGGAGATTCCAGGTTCGAATCCTGGCAGGCTCGTAACCCTTTAAATTTTATTTATATATTGCAAAACACTGGCTATTTTGTTTAATTTACCGTTTCAAGCGAGGGCCTGTGGCGCAATGGATAACGCGCCTGACTACGGATCAGGAGATTCCAGGTTCGAATCCTGGCAGGCTCGTAACCCTTTAAATTTTATTTATATATTGCAAAACACTGGCTATTTTGTCTAATTTACAGTTTCAAACGAGGGCCTGTGGCGCAACGGATAACGCGCCTGACTACGGATCAGGAGATTCCAGGTTCGAATCCTGGCAGGCTCGTAACTCTTTAAATTTAATTTATATATTGCAAAACACTGGCTATTTTGTTTAACTTCCCGTTTCAAACGAGGGCCTGTCGTGCAACGGATAACGCGCCTGACTACGGATCAAGAGATTCCAGGTTCGAATCCTGGCAGGCTCGTAACCCTTTCAATTTTATTTATATATTGCAAAACACTTGCTATTTTGTTTAATTTACTGTTTCAAACGAGGGCCTGTGGCGCAATGGATAACGCGCCTGACTACGGATCAGGAGATTCCAGGTTCGAATCCTGGCAGGCTCGTAACATTTTAAACTTTATTTATATATTGCAAAACACTTGCTATTTTGTCTAATTTACCATTTCAAACGAGGGCCTGTGGCGCAACGGATAACGCGCCTGACTACGGATCAGGAGATTCCAGGTTCGAATCCTGGCAGGCTCGTAACTCTTTAAATTTTATTTATATATTGCAAAACACGGGCTATTTTGTTTAATTTCCCGTTTCAACCGAGGGCCTGACTACGGATCAGGAGATTCCAGGTTCGAATCCTGGCAGGCTCGTAACCCTTTTAATTTTATTTTATTGCAAAACACTGGCTATTTTTTGTTTAATTTACCGTTTCAAACGAGGGCCTGTGGCGCAATGGATAAAACGCCTGACTACGGATCAGGAGATTCCAGGTTCGAATCCTGGCATGCTCGTAACCCTTTAAATTTTATTTATATATTGCAAAACACTGGCTATTTTGTTTAATTTCCCGTTTCAAGCTAGGGCGTGTGGCGCAATGGATAACGCGCCTGACTACGGATCAGGAGATTCCAGGTTCGAATCCTGGCAGGCTCGTAACCCTTTAAATTTTATTTATACATTGCAAAACACTGGCTATTTTGTTTAATTTCCGTTTTCAAACGAGGGCCTGACTACGGATCAGGAGATTCCAGGTTCGAATCCTGGCAGGCTCGTAACCCTTTTAATTTTATTTTATTGCAAAACACTGGCTATTTTGTTTAACTTCCCGTTTCAAACGAGGGCCTGTGGCGCAACGGATAACGCGCCTGACTACGGATCAGGAGATTCCAGGTTCGAATCCTGGCTGGCTCGCAACCCTTTAAATTTTATTTATATACTGCAAAACACTGGCTATTTTGTTTAATTTGCCGTTTCAAGCGAGGGCCTGTGGCGCAACGGATAACGCGCCTGGCTACGGATCAGGAGATTCCAGGTTCGAATCCTGCAGGCTCGTAACCCTTTTAATTTTAATTATATATTGCAAAACACTGGCTATTTTGTTTAATTTACTGTTTCAAACGAGGGCCTGTGGCGCAATGGATAACGCGCCTGACTACGGATCAGGAGATTCCAGGTTCGAATCCTGGCAGGCTCGTAACCCTTTAAATTTTATTTATACATTGCAAAACACTGGCTATTTTGTTTAATTTCCCGTTTCAAACGAGGGTCTGACTACGGATCAGGAGATTCCAGGTTCGAATCCTGGCAGGCTCGTAACCCTTTTAATTTTATTTTATTGCAAAACACTGGCTATTTTGTTAAATTTACCGTTTCAAACGAGGGCCTGTGGCGCAACGGATAACGCACCTGACTACGGATCAGGAGATTCCAGGTTCGAATCCTGGCAGGCTCGTAACATTTTAAACTTTATTTATATATTGCAAAACACTTGCTATTTTGTCTAATTTACCATTTCAAACGAGGGCCTGTGGCGCAACGGATAACGCGCCTGATTACGGATCAGGAGATTCCAGGTTCGAATCCTGGCAGGCTCGTAACTCTTTAAATTTTATTTATATATTGCAAAACACTGGCTATTTTGTTTAATTTCCCGTTTCAACCGAGGGCCTGACTACGGATCAGGAGATTCCAGGTTCGAATCCTGGCAGGCTCGTAACCCTTTTAATTTTATTTTATTGCAAAACACTGGCTATTTTTTGTTTAATTTACCGTTTCAAACGAGGGCCTGTGGCGCAACGGATAACGCGCCTGACTACGGATCAGGAGACTCCAGGTTCGAATCCTGGCAGGCTCGAAACCCTATTAAATTTTATTTATATATTGCAAAACACTGGCTATTTTGTTTAATTTACTGTTTCAAACGAGGGCCTGTGGCGCAATGGATAAAACGCCTGACTACGGATCAGGAGATTCCAGGTTCGAATCCTGGCAGGCTCGTAACCCTTTAAATTTTATTTATATATTGCAAAACACTGGCTATTTTGTTTAATTTCCCGTTTCAAGCTAGGGCGTGTGGCGCAATGGATAACGCGCCTGACTACGGATCAGGAGATTCCAGGTTCGAATCCTGGCAGGCTCGTAACCCTTTAAATTTTATTTATACATTGCAAAACACTGGCTATTTTGTTTAATTTCCGTTTTCAAACGAGGGCCTGACTACGGATCAGGAGATTCCAGGTTCGAATCCTGGCAGGCTCGTAACCCTTTTAATTTTATTTTATTGCAAAACACTGGCTATTTTGTTTAACTTCCCGTTTCAAACGAGGGCCTGTGGCGCAACGGATAACGCGCCTGACTACGGATCAGGAGATTCCAGGTTCGAATCCTGGCTGGCTCGCAACCCTTTAAATTTTATTTATATACTGCAAAACACTGGCTATTTTGTTTAATTTGCCGTTTCAAGCGAGGGCCTGTGGCGCAACGGATAACGCGCCTGGCTACGGATCAGGAGATTCCAGGTTCGAATCCTGCAGGCTCGTAACCCTTTTAATTTTAATTATATATTGCAAAACACTGGCTATTTTGTTTAATTTACTGTTTCAAACGAGGGCCTGTGGCGCAATGGATAACGCGCCTGACTACGGATCAGGAGATTCCAGGTTCGAATCCTGGCAGGCTCGTAACCCTTTAAATTTTATTTATACATTGCAAAACACTGGCTATTTTGTTTAATTTCCCGTTTCAAACGAGGGTCTGACTACGGATCAGGAGATTCCAGGTTCGAATCCTGGCAGGCTCGTAACCCTTTTAATTTTATTTTATTGCAAAACACTGGCTATTTTGTTTAATTTGCCGTTTCAAACGAGGGCCTGTGGCGCAACGGATAACGCGCCTGACTACGGATCAGGAGATTCCAGGTTCGAATCCTGGCAGGCTCGTTACCCTTTAAATTTTATTTATACATTGCAAAACACTGGCTATTTTGTTTAATTTACCGTTTCAAACGAGGGACTGTGGCGCAACGGATAACGCGCCTGACTACGGATCAGGAGATTCCAGGTTCGAATCCTGGCAGGCTCGTAACCCTTTAAATTTTATTTATACATTGCAAAACACTGGCTATTTTGTTAAATTTACCGTTTCAAACGAGGGCCTGTGGCGCAACGGATAACGCACCTGACTACGGATCAGGAGATTCCAGGTTCGAATCCTGGCAGGCTCGTAACCCTTTAAATTTTATTTATATATTGCAAAACACTGGCTATTTTGTCTAATTTACAGTTTCAAACGAGGGCCTGTGGCGCAACGGATAACGCGCCTGACTACGGATCAGGAGATTCCAGGTTCGAATCCTGGCAGGCTCGTAACTCTTTAAATTTTATTTATACATTGCAAAACACTGGCTATTTTGTTTAATTTACCGTTTCAAGCGAGGGCCTGTGGCGCAATGGATAACGCGCCTGACTACGGATCAGGAGATTCCAGGTTCGAATCCTGGCAGGCTCGTAACCCTTTAAATTTTATTTATATATTGCAAAACACTGGCTATTTTGTCTAATTTACAGTTTCAAACGAGGGCCTGTGGCGCAACGGATAACGCGCCTGACTACGGATCAGGAGATTCCAGGTTCGAATCCTGGCAGGCTCGTAACTCTTTAAATTTAATTTATATATTGCAAAACACTGGCTATTTTGTTTAACTTCCCGTTTCAAACGAGGGCCTGTCGTGCAACGGATAACGCGCCTGACTACGGATCAAGAGATTCCAGGTTCGAATCCTGGCAGGCTCGTAACCCTTTCAATTTTATTTATATATTGCAAAACACTTGCTATTTTGTTTAATTTACTGTTTCAAACGAGGGCCTGTGGCGCAATGGATAACGCGCCTGACTACGGATCAGGAGATTCCAGGTTCGAATCCTGGCAGGCTCGCAACATTTTAAACTTTATTTATATATTGCAAAACACTTGCTATTATGTCTAATTTACCATTTCAAACGAGGGCCTGTGGCGCAACGGATAACGCGCCTGACTACGGATCAGGAAATTCCAGGTTCGAATCCTGGCAGGCTCGTAACATTTTAAACTTTATTTATATATTGCAAAACACTTGCTATTTTGTCTAATTTACCATTTCAAACGAGGGCCTGTGGCGCAACGGATAACGCGCCTGACTACGGATCAGGAGATTCCAGGTTCAAATCCTGGCAGGCTCGTAACTCTTTAAATTTTATTTATATATTGCAAAACACTGGCTATTTTGTTTAATTTCCCGTTTCAACCGAGGGCCTGACTACGGATCAGGAGATTCCAGGTTCGAATCCTGGCAGGCTCGTAACCCTTTTAATTTTATTTTATTGCAAAACACTGGCTATTTTTTGTTTAATTTACCATTTCAAACGAGGGCCTGTGGCCCAACGGATAACGCGCCTGACTACGGAAAAGGAGATTCCAGGTTCGAATCCTGGCAGGCTCGTAACCCTTTAAATTTTATTTATATATTGCAAAACACTGGCTATTTTGTTTAATTTCCCGTTTCAAGCTAGGGCGTGTGGCGCAATGGATAACGCGCCTGACTACGGATCAGGAGATTCCAGGTTCGAATCCTGGCAGGCTCGTAACCCTTTAAATTTTATTTATACAGTCGCTCGAAAAAATGTCCGAGTACCGTAACCACTGCAATTTTTTTTCAAAAACACAAAACGACATACATGAAAAGTTGTTTATTTCAAAAAATGATTTAGCGATGAGGAATGGCTTCGACGGGCGTACACAACACTCGAGAGATGCCTTGAACAGCCCAATGGCGATGACAACGGTCCGATTTACACAGATTACAATGTTTGTCAAAAGTTTTGTCCAACTTGAAAAATTTCACCTTTGAAGGCAGAGTGTCTCTCATTTGTCGAAGACGATAATAGGTCGCACGGTCCGTGTGAATCAATTCCCCAACCTTCATGGTTCGAATACTTGTAGACACTGCATTCGTCACGACGCTCCATCTGCCATCGTCCAAAGTACGGGACAAGCATCCGTTGGTGAGCGTAAATCCACTGGGCGTGATACATATCACTGCACGTACCCCACCATGCACGTGGGTACGTACAAACGGTTGACGACGGCTAGGTCGGGGAAACCACTTTGCCCGGCCATCTGAAGAATGGTTTCTGGGAGGTTGGGAACAGTTCCTGGGAGGCGGGGAATTTTTTCTAGGTGGCTGGGTACTTTTTCTAGGAGGCTGGGGAGAATCTGCACGTTCGGTTCTCCACCATGTACGCCGATGGGATGGCAATGGGTGGCGCTTGGGAGATGGAGACTGTCTACGAGGAGGCATGGGAGACGTTGGATCTTGCAATGATGAACGATGAGGCGGCACGGGAGACGGAGGTAACGGGGAAAGTGGAGCTGGTGGAAATGTTATCAAACTCGAGAGACGTGGTGGAGATGGAGTACGACTCGGTGATGATGATGCACTCGATGAAGCAGAGCTTATTGGCGAATAACGTAGCGGAGTATCCATGATTGAAAAGGCAGAAGAGTTTTTCCAAAGTCACTTGGCAATAGGCTTTACCAAATACCTAATGAAAAGCAAATGGTGGTGAGGCTGTATATATACCCATCAAGGAAAAAAAAAAAAAAAAAATTTTTTTTTTTTTTTTTTTTTTCCCTCACTTCTATTTTACAAGTCCCGTGGTATACCTTGCAAACTATAAGTCCTCTTGCTGGTTGTCTCTATTCATCCTCACACACTTCATAGCATCCAGGGTTGTTGTTTGACAAGACTTGGGCTGCATGTTGTGCTTCTAGGGTGGCCGACACGTTAGTGGCACCCAGATATTGGACAGTGCCCAGTGGAAGCAAAGGGAACAGGTAGTTGTACGTGGCAATGTCCATACATCCAACGATGCCCTCTACCCAAATATCTTGACGTTCCAAATACTTGGTGTGAAACTCTCCGATGTATCGTTCCATGTCCCACACGGGGACGACGAAAGCTTCGCCCGGTTGTTCCTCTTTCATGTCGACGAATGGGTTGGCAGGCAAAGACATGTTCAATAAAACATCTTGCATGGAAAAGTAACAGGTTGTAGGGTCTGGTTCCACGGTAAACACAACCGAAGGCTCGTGGACGGACACGAAAGCAATCTTGGACGGCAGACACTTTTTGTTGATCCACATAAACGAACAAGTTGCAACGTAGTCGACCACCGACATCTTTTTGACGACGAATATAACAACGAAGGAAATTTCAAAAATAGAATCTCAATGTATAAGACTCTAGTAAACTCTTGTGGCATGAAGAGTGTGCCTGGCTTATATACCCACTAAAAAAAAAAAAAAAAAAAAAAAAAAAAAAAAAAAAATTTTTTTTTTTTTTTTTGCTGGTTTTTTTTTTTTTGATGGTTTTTTTTTTGATGGGTTGCCCAGCCCCACTCAAACAGAATCGTTCAAACATAATCTTGCAAACAATATATCCAAGACTGGAAACGTAAACATTGTATCAAGACTGGACAGTGCTACCAATATGAAAGGCAAGAGGGTTATATAGAGTATAGAAAAAAAAAAAAAAAAAATTTTTTTTTTTTTTTTTTTTTCATATATCCTATATATACTCTTGACTCTCCAACTTCTCTGTCTCTTCTTGTAGTTACCAGCTTCATGTGGTTTCAACTTTCCCGAGGATACCGCCATGGCAAGCATTGATAGGAGCTGATGGTCGAGTCCAACTGGAAAGTTTTTGGATATTGCCTGCCTTGGCAAAGAAAAGCTTTAACCATTTCGCCAAGAGGTACGCTTAGACGCCTTTTTTCCAACTGTTTCGAGTGAACCAAGCCAGCGTTGGCATGCATCTGGATTAGAGAAGGATTTGACCAAGTGCGAGAACTTAACCGTCGTCATACCTTGTTTGCAAGTTTGGTAGAAATGAGCGGCAAATCATCTCCAATGAGTTCCTGGTTTTTCCGAATGGATAAACACTTGTAGAGAACCAAATATATTCGAGTCAACGTTGGCTACACATGAAACTCAAAAAAATTGAGAAGTGGGACCCATTTAATGGATCCCACTTCTCAATTTTTTTGAGTTTCATGAGAGAGCATGAAACTTACTCGTCCAAGATGACAACATCATCGTCGTCGTCCAATTCCAATCTTTCTCTGTCCGAAAAATGTTCATCTTCCAACTGCTGCAAGACATTTCGTCCCAGCTCCGACGGATTATAAGACCCGGAGAAATCGATCCGGGATGGACGGATGAATCCCAGATCAAACTCTTTCGGCAATGCGTTGATCAAGGCGTAAAATGTCGCCGTGTCCACGCATGCCACGGGTTTGTTGTAATCGGCGATGATTCGGGCAGCCAGCGGTAAAAATTGATCAATGTCCCTGATGGTGTAGACGAGGGCATCTCGTGGAATGGAATTGTCCGGATACGAAAAACTATTTGCAGTCCACGGGCTGTTGTAGTCCCGTTGGATGTCGTTGAATTGAAATTGCAGCAAGTCTTCATCGGATTTGATGACGATGGGCGGTCCATGCAAGCGGGCGAGATACAAACGAAACATTTTGAATGTTCCGTGATGGCAGATGAAATGAGACGTGGCTACGACAGTATACTCCATGGTGAAATGAAGCGAAAAAGTTTTCCGGGGTGTGTTTTTATATGCGATGCTTATCAAAAGACACGTGACTCTTATCAGATGACACGTGATCCTTATGACGTGACTTGCCAGATGATGCATAACCAAGATTCGGTTCAGAGTGTGTGAAGACTTTCAAGTTTGAGAATGCAACCTGGTGAATTACTTTTGCCAAATGATTTTCTACAAGACACCAACATTACAAATCAAAGAACTATAACTACAAGTTTCCAAGGTTGTATGAGGTGGATATCTATACGCTATGAACACAAAATGAAATAGTAAGGAAACTAGCAGCACAAGTCAAAAGGACAAGAGTCTACAAGAGGAGATAGGGAAAAAAAAAAAAAAAAAAAAATTTTTTTTTTTTTTTTTTTTTCTTGTAGACTATATAAGCTCTGACTCTTTACTCCTGACTATACCTCCTCTGGATGTGTGCTTGCGAGTTCATCATGAACAAGTTACATTCTTGTAGAGTTCGTCAGTGCGGATTCAAGTTTAAAGAATGTCTTTTTTCGAGAAATGTCCAGCGAAAGAGTTTTTTCCGTGTCACTTGTCCCGTGTGTCATTGGGACATGTCCTTAAAGTTTTACCTCCAACATCATTTACGTACGATTCATGGAATAGACACTGACTCGTATTGCCCGTTTTGCTTCGGTTCCTCCGAGATTGACTTTAATCATCTCAGCGAGTGTTTTATAAAAACGTTTCCATACTTGTTCATCGGTAAGGTTCGTCCACCGAGAATTTATCGTATCAACAAGATCAAACACTGATAACACCCAGCCAATCAAATCAGTCCATCTGATAAGCCCTCCCCCCGAATCGTATAAATAGTTGCTCTCGGGATCTACTCACATCATTTCTTTCTGTCACTATGGAAGCTCACGGTCAGTACTTGCAGCAGGCGATTCGCAGATTTCCCCATGAAGCGGAATACCTCTCTCGAGCTTCGGACGTCTTGTGGGTCGCGGAAGGAACATTTCCGGACATTCAAGTGTTGGAAGAGGCGAGAATCTTGGAAACTCTCCTCAACCGAGACGAGTTTCCTAACCGTCCCTTCATGCTGATGCTGGCGTATTTCCCTTTCGACTTGGACGTATTTTTCGATGCGGATCGAGTCGAGACGGCAGCCCGCCAGTATGCGAGCAGACGTTTCCCCGTGCTCGCTTGGATCTGGGAGGAATACATCCTGGACTATATCTACCAATACCTGGTGGAACTCTTGCCCGATACTCGCTTGAGCAACGAGTCCATCTTCAAACTCGGAAACACGCTCTGGAATGCTCTGATGAGGCACACTTGGCCCAATCGGTATTTCCAGTCGACAGCGACCTGCCCCGTCTGTTTCGAGCCGACCATTTCTCTGCAAGTTCGCTTGACGACCTGCCACCACGTCTTTTGCGAAGACTGCATCTTTAAATGGTTGGAAACTAGAAACTCTTGTCCAATGTGCCGAGCCGTCATCTTTTGGAATTATTAATAATAGCCATGGGGCCCAAAAAAAAATCCTCGAGGGACGATTGCAAAACAAATGCAATCGTCCCTCGAGGATTTTTTTTGGAAACGACTTTTCACCAACGTTGGCGTAAAACTATTTTGAAATTTCACCCAGAGACTATGACAAGTGTACCGATAAAGTTTTTTACCGATGCATTTCCCCCGAGAATGGTTATAAACATTACCGGCAACTTGTAGAACAGAATAGAATTCCTTTTACAGTTTGTTTGTCCAAGATTGGTGAAAAACAATACACTAGCGAAAGGATATTCAACAGAGTCTCGAGAAGATGCAAAAGTCTTGCAATATGTGTTTGCCCACGATTGGATGAAAGCGAAAGGATATCTACGCTATGAACACAAAATGAAAAAATAGAAACTAGCTGCACAAGTCAAAGAGGCAAAAGTCTACACGAAAAAAAAAAAAAAAAAAAAAAAAAATTTTTTTTTTTTTTTTTCTTAGTCCTATATAAGCTCATCACCACACTCTCTGCTACATCAGTTGTGCTTTCTCTGATAGTTTACAACGTTGATGCGACGCCTACTCTTTTACAACGTATCATTTCAAGATTGACTTTTCGTACTTTCAGTTTTGCTTACTTTGACTTCCCAGATTTTGGAGCTGATTAGATAAATGACGTCACAGGACCAGCAGTATATATATAGAGGAGGGTCTGCCCCATCTCCACTTCATTCTGCAAACATGTCTTCTCGTTCAAACTGCATCTTTCCTCGACCCGTCGACAATGTGGCAGCTTTGGACTCTTCCAAGGATTATTGGTTAGCCCATCTCCTACAAGTCATGGCCTACGTGTCACACATTACCGGCGAAGGAGATCGCATCTACCACAAGCCCTTGGACCCAAACACTTTCGTCAAAGGCAAAGGACTCGAACATCTCAAGTTTTGTCTTCATGCCGTCCTCGGAGAAGTGCCGTTCGACTCGCGGCAACTCGACCGCGCTTGGGATGCCATCGGCCGTCGTCTCAGAAGAGATCCGTCTCGGAGTTTGAGCAACTCCAACGTCTGTTTGCTGTTCAAGCTCCACAACATGTTCCTGGTCAAGAAGGGATTCACTTTCGGCAATTGGTTGGTGGCCGAGGACGAGCAGCACGTCATCCAGACGTCCAATGCGGCCATGCTCTGCTTCGTGCTGCCCAAGAATTCCACGATCCCAGCCCAAGAGAGAATGAGGCGACATTTGCCAGAGAATTATCAGTTGTTTTACGACCGATACGTTCTCCCACCACACGGCACCTACCTCGTTCCCAAAAACACCCGATACGTGTTGGTGGCCGTCCAAAAGACCATCTTTGCTTTGGACGTCCTCTCTACGGACTATCTTTTTCAAGGAGCCACTCCATTCGATGCCTGCAGACGGTATTGTACGCAGCAGGCGGAATACAACGTGCCACCTCCGACACCCTGCCGCGAATCTGAAGAACCGACGATGATGATGCCGCCACCATCCTGCCCACCAAAGAAACGTAAATTACCTTGGGGAAATTATAAAATTCCCAAAAAAAATTGTTCTCCAGCCTCAGAACCCACTCCAGTCGTCCCAGAACCCACTCTTCCAACACAGCCTGAAATCGTGCCGCTGCCAGAAAAAGCCTCGCATGTGTCCGAAATGGATTTCAATAGCCTGGAAATTCCCAAAAAGAATTGTCAACCCGTCCCAGAACCCACACAGCCTGAAATCGTGCAGCTGCCAGAAAAAGCCTTGCAAGTGCCAGAAATGGATTTCAATAGCTTGGTAGAAGAACCATCGGGAAAAAGTGTGGCAGACTTTGTCGACAACTTTTTTTCAAACATATCTTTTGGCGACGATCCATTTCAAAAATCTACTCTCCCAGATATGGACTTGTCCTTTTTAAATCAACCATCCAATTTAATTTTAAACTCAGCTCCTAGCAAAACAATATTTGGAAACCCAAAAGACTTTCCACCCGTTCAAATTTTTTATGAAGAGCCAGAACAAGAGGCTCCTGTAAATTATTCACTGATGTTCGCATAGTGTTTTGATTGAAACACCCTTAAATATGGGGCCAAAGGATGCATTCGATGCATCCTTTGGCCCCATATTTTTGGTAAAGTGTAAATGCCAACGTTGGTGGGTGCAGAGAAACAAGGAGACGGACTTAACAAAAACAAAACTCTTGAAACGCATGTACCACGAGATTGGCCATCAAAGTCTTGGAGGGAAACTTTTTAACCGAGAGGATTCCATCAGAACATTTTTTCCATCAGAGCATGATTCAAGTTTGGTAACCAGAGCTTTGGAAAGTGCCACCAGATAATTGATACCAAGCCTTAAAGAACCATAGAGTAAAGGAGGTAGTGAAAAAAAAAAAAAAAAAAAATTTTTTTTTTTTTTTTTTTTTTTTTTTTTTTTTAGTGGGTATATAAGCCAGGCACACTCTTCATGCCACAAGAGTTTACTAGAGTCTTATACATTGAGATTCTATTTTTGAAATTTCCTTCGTTGTTATATTCGTCGTCAAAAAGATGTCGGTGGTCGACTACGTTGCAACTTGTTCGTTTATGTGGATCAACAAAAAGTGTCTGCCGTCCAAGATTGCTTTCGTGTCCGTCCACGAGCCTTCGGTTGTGTTTACCGTGGAACCAGACCCTACAACCTGTTACTTTTCCATGCAAGATGTTTTATTGAACATGTCTTTGCCTGCCAACCCATTCGTCGACATGAAAGAGGAACAACCGGGCGAAGCTTTCGTCGTCCCCGTGTGGGACATGGAACGATACATCGGAGAGTTTCACACCAAGTATTTGGAACGTCAAGATATTTGGGTAGAGGGCATCGTTGGATGTATGGACATTGCCACGTACAACTACCTGTTCCCTTTGCTTCCACTGGGCACTGTCCAATATCTGGGTGCCACTAACGTGTCGGCCACCCTAGAAGCACAACATGCAGCCCAAGTCTTGTCAAACAACAACCCTGGATGCTATGAAGTGTGTGAGGATGAATAGAGACAACCAGCAAGAGGACTTATAGTTTGCAAGGTATACCACGGGACTTGTAAAATAGAAGTGAGGGAAAAAAAAAAAAAAAAAAAAAAATTTTTTTTTTTTTTTCCTTGATGGGTATATATACAGCCTCACCACCATTTGCTTTTCATTAGGTATTTGGTAAAGCCTATTGCCAAGTGACTTTGGAAAAACTCTTCTGCCTTTTCAATCATGGATACTCCGCTACGTTATTCGCCAATAAGCTCTGCTTCATCGAGTGCATCATCATCACCGAGTCGTACTCCATCTCCACCACGTCTCTCGAGTTTGATAACATTTCCACCAGCTCCACTTTCCCCGTTACCTCCGTCTCCCGTGCCGCCTCATCGTTCATCATTGCAAGATCCAACGTCTCCCATGCCTCCTCGTAGACAGTCTCCATCTCCCAAGCGCCACCCATTGCCATCCCATCGGCGTACATGGTGGAGAACCGAACGTGCAGATTCTCCCCAGCCTCCTAGAAAAAGTACCCAGCCACCTAGAAAAAATTCCCCGCCTCCCAGGAACTGTTCCCAACCTCCCAGAAACCATTCTTCAGATGGCCGGGCAAAGTGGTTTCCCCGACCTAGCCGTCGTCAACCGTTTGTACGTACCCACGTGCATGGTGGGGTACGTGCAGTGATATGTATCACGCCCAGTGGATTTACGCTCACCAACGGATGCTTGTCCCGTACTTTGGACGATGGCAGATGGAGCGTCGTGACGAATGCAGTGTCTACAAGTATTCGAACCATGAAGGTTGGGGAATTGATTCACACGGACCGTGCGACCTATTATCGTCTTCGACAAATGAGAGACACTCTGCCTTCAAAGGTGAAATTTTTCAAGTTGGACAAAACTTTTGACAAACATTGTAATCTGTGTAAATCGGACCGTTGTCATCGCCATTGGGCTGTTCAAGGCATCTCTCGAGTGTTGTGTACGCCCGTCGAAGCCATTCCTCATCGCTAAATCATTTTTTGAAATAAACAACTTTTCATGTATGTCGTTTTGTGTTTTTGAAAAAAAATTGCAGTGGTTACGGTACTCGGACATTTTTTCGAGCGACTGTACATTGCAAAACACTGGCTATTTTGTTTAATTTCCGTTTTCAAACGAGGGCCTGACTACGGATCAGGAGATTCCAGGTTCGAATCCTGGCAGGCTCGTAACCCTTTTAATTTTATTTTATTGCAAAACACTGGCTATTTTTTGTTTAATTTACCGTTTCAAACGAGGGCCTGTGGCGCAACGGATAACGCGCCTGACTACGGATCAGGAGATTCCAGGTTCGAATCCTGGCAGGCTCGTAACCCTTTAAATTTTATTTATACATTGCAAAACACTGGCTATTTTGTTTAATTTCCCGTTTCAAACGAGGGCCTGACTACGGATCAGGAGATTCCAGGTTCGAATCCTGGCAGGCTCGTAACCCTTTTAATTTTATTTTATTGCAAAACACTGGCTATTTTGTTTAATTTGCCGTTTCAAACGAGGGCCTGTGGCGCAACGGATAACGCGCCTGACTACGGATCAGGAGATTCCAGGTTCGAATCCTGGCAGGCTCGTAACCCTTTAAATTTTATTTATACATTGCAAAACACTGGCTATTTTGTTTAATTTACCGTTTCAAACGAGGGCCTGTGGCGCAACGGATAACGCGCCTGACTACGGATCAGGAGATTCCAGGTTCGAATCCTGGCAGGCTCGTAACCTTTTAAATTTTATTTATACATTGCAAAACACTGGCTATTTTGTTTAATTTACCGTTTCAAAAGAGGGCCTGTGGCGCAACGGATAACGCACCTGACTGCGGATCAGGAGATTCCAGGTTCGAATCCTGGCAGGCTCGTAACCCTTTAAATTTTATTTATATATTGCAAAACACTAACTATTTTGTTTAATTTACCGTTTCAAGCGAGGGCCTGTGGCGCAATGGATAACGCGCCTGACTACGGATCAGGAGATTCCAGGTTCGAATCCTGGCAGGCTCGTAACCCTTTAAATTTTATTTATATATTGCAAAACACTGGCTATTTTGTCTAATTTACAGTTTCAAACGAGGGCCTGTGGCGCAACGGATAACGCGCCTGACTACGGATCAGGAGATTCCAGGTTCGAATCCTGGCAGGCTCGTAACTCTTTAAATTTTATTTATACATTGCAAAACACTGGCTATTTTGTTTAATTTACCGTTTCAAACGAGGGCCTGTGGCGCAACGGATAACGCACCTGACTACGGATCAGGAGATTCCAGGTTCGAATCCTGGCAGGCTCGTAACCCTTTAAATTTTATTTATATATTGCAAAACACTAACTATTTTGTTTAATTTACCGTTTCAAGCGAGGGCCTGTGGCGCAATGGATAACGCGCCTGACTACGGATCAGGAGATTCCAGGTTCGAATCCTGGCAGGCTCGTAACCCTTTAAATTTTATTTATATATTGCAAAACACTGGCTATTTTGTCTAATTTACAGTTTCAAACGAGGGCCTGTGGCGCAACGGATAACGCGCCTGACTACGGATCAGGAGATTCCAGGTTCGAATCCTGGCAGGCTCGTAACATTTTAAACTTTATTTATATATTGCAAAACACTTGCTATTTTGTCTAATTTACCATTTCAAAGGAGGGCCTGTGGCGCAACGGATAACGCGCCTGACTACGGATCAGGAGATTCCAGGTTCGAATCCAGGCAGGCTCGTAACTCTTTAAATTTTATTTATATATTGCAAAACACTGGCTATTTTGTTTCATTTCCCGTTTCAACCGAGGGCCTGACTACGGATCAGGAGATTCCAGGTTCGAATCCTGGCAGGCTCGTAACCCTTTTAATTTTATTTTATTGCAAAACACTGGCTATTTTTTGTTTAATTTACCGTTTCAAACGAGGGCCTGTGGCGCAACGGATAACGCGCCTGACTACGGATCAGGAGATTCCAGGTTCGAATCCTGGCAGGCTCGTAACCCTTTAAATTTTATTTATATATTGCAAAACACTGGCTATTTTGTTTAATTTCCCGTTTCAAGCTAGGGCGTGTGGCGCAATGGATAACGCGCCTGACTACGGATTAGGAGATTCCAGGTTCGAATCCTGGCAGGCTCGTAACCCTTTAAATTTTATTTATACATTGCAAAACACTGGCTATTTTGTTTAATTTCCGTTTTCAAACGAGGGCCTGACTACGGATCAGGAGATTCCAGGTTCGAATCCTGGCAGGCTCGTAACCCTTTTAATTTTATTTTATTGCAAAACACTGGCTATTTTGTTTAATTTCCGTTTTCAAACGAGGGCCTGACTACGGATCAGGAGATTCCAGGTTCGAATCCTGGCAGGCTCGTAACCCTTTTAATTTTATTTTATTGCAAAACACTGGCTATTTTTTGTTTAATTTACCGTTTCAAACGAGGGCCTGTGGCGCAACGGATAACGCGCCTGACTACGGATCAGGAGATTCCAGGTTCGAATCCTGGCAGGCTCGTAACCCGATTAAATTTTATTTATATATTGCAAAACACTGGCTATTTTGTTTAATTTGCCGTTTCAAACGAGGGCCTGTGGCGCAACGGATAACGCGCCTGACTACGGATCAGGAGATTCCAGGTTCGAATCCTGGCAGGCTCGTAACCCTTTAAATTTTATTTATATATTGCAAAACACTGGCTATTTTGTCTAATTTACAGTTTCAAACGAGGGCCTGTGGCGCAACGGATAACGCGCCTGACTACGGATCAGGAGATTCCAGGTTCGAATCCTGGCAGGCTCGTAACTCTTTAAATTTAATTTATATATTGCAAAACACTGGCTATTTTGTTTAACTTCCCGTTTCAAACGAGGGCCTGTCGTGCAACGGATAACGCGCCTGACTACGGATCAAGAGATTCCAGGTTCGAATCCTGGCAGGCTCGTAACCCTTTCAATTTTATTTATATATTGCAAAACACTTGCTATTTTGTTTAATTTACTGTTTCAAACGAGGGCCTGTGGCGCAATGGATAACGCGCCTGACTACGGATCAGGAGATTCCAGGTTCGAATCCTGGCAGGCTCGCAACATTTTAAACTTTATTTATATATTGCAAAACACTTGCTATTATGTCTAATTTACCATTTCAAACGAGGGCCTGTGGCGCAACGGATAACGCGCCTGACTACGGATCAGGAGATTCCAGGTTCGAATCCTGGCAGGCTCGTAACATTTTAAACTTTATTTATATATTGCAAAACACTTGCTATTTTGTCTAATTTACCATTTCAAACGAGGGCCTGTGGCGCAACGGATAACGCGCCTGACTACGGATCAGGAGATTCCAGGTTCAAATCCTGGCAGGCTCGTAACTCTTTAAATTTTATTTATTTATTGCAAAACACTGGCTATTTTGTTTAATTTCCCGTTTCAACCGAGGGCCTGACTACGGATCAGGAGATTCCAGGTTCGAATCCTGGCAGGCTCGTAACCCTTTTAATTTTATTTTATTGCAAAACACTGGCTATTTTTTGTTTAATTTACCGTTTCAAACGAGGGCCTGTGGCCCAACGGATAACGCGCCTGACTACGGAAAAGGAGATTCCAGGTTCGAATCCTGGCAGGCTCGTAACCCTTTAAATTTTATTTATATATTGCAAAACACTGGCTATTTTGTTTAATTTCCCGTTTCAAGCTAGGGCGTGTGGCGCAATGGATAACGCGCCTGACTACGGATCAGGAGATTCCAGGTTCGAATCCTGGCAGGCTCGTAACCCTTTAAATTTTATTTATACATTGCAAAACACTGGCTATTTTGTTTAATTTCCGTTTTCAAACGAGGGCCTGACTACGGATCAGGAGATTCCAGGTTCGAATCCTGGCAGGCTCGTAACCCTTTTAATTTTATTTTATTGCAAAACACTGGCTATTTTTTGTTTAATTTACCGTTTCAAACGAGGGCCTATGGCGCAACGGATAACGCGCCTGACTACGGATCAGGAGATTCCAGGTTCGAATCCTGGCAGGCTCGTAACCCTTTAAATTTTATTTATACATTGCAAAACACTGGCTATTTTGTTTAATTTCCCGTTTCAAACGAGGGCCTGACTACGGATCAGGAGATTCCAGGTTCGAATCCTGGCAGGCTCGTAACCCTTTTAATTTTATTTTATTGCAAAACACTGGCTATTTTGTTTAATTTGCCGTTTCAAACGAGGGCCTGTGGCGCAACGGATAACGCGCCTGACTACGGATCAGGAGATTCCAGGTTCGAATCCTGGCAGGCTCGTAACCCTTTAAATTTTATTTATACATTGCAAAACACTGGCTATTTTGTTTAATTTACCGTTTCAAACGAGGGCCTGTGGCGCAACGGATAACGCGCCTGACTACGGATCAGGAGATTCCAGGTTCGAATCCTGGCAGGCTCGTAACCTTTTAAATTTTATTTATACATTGCAAAACACTGGCTATTTTGTTTAATTTACCGTTTCAAAAGAGGGCCTGTGGCGCAACGGATAACGCACCTGACTACGGATCAGGAGATTCCAGGTTCGAATCCTGGCAGGCTCGTAACCCTTTAAATTTTATTTATATATTGCAAAACACTAACTATTTTGTTTAATTTACCGTTTCAAGCGAGGGCCTGTGGCGCAATGGATAACGCGCCTGACTACGGATCAGGAGATTCCAGGTTCGAATCCTGGCAGGCTCGTAACCCTTTAAATTTTATTTATATATTGCAAAACACTGGCTATTTTGTCTAATTTACAGTTTCAAACGAGGGCCTGTGGCGCAACGGATAACGCGCCTGACTACGGATCAGGAGATTCCAGGTTCGAATCCTGGCAGGCTCGTAACTCTTTAAATTTTATTTATACATTGCAAAACACTGGCTATTTTGTTTAATTTACCGTTTCAAACGAGGGCCTGTGGCGCAACGGATAACGCACCTGACTACGGATCAGGAGATTCCAGGTTCGAATCCTGGCAGGCTCGTAACCCTTTAAATTTTATTTATATATTGCAAAACACTAACTATTTTGTTTAATTTACCCTTTCAAGCGAGGGCCTGTGGCGCAATGGATAACGCGCCTGACTACGGATCAGGAGATTCCAGGTTCGAATCCTGGCAGGCTCGTAACCCTTTAAATTTTATTTATATATTGCAAAACACTGGCTATTTTGTCTAATTTACAGTTTCAAACGAGGGCCTGTGGCGCAACGGATAACGCGCCTGACTACGGATCAGGAGATTCCAGGTTCGAATCCTGGCAGGCTCGTAACTCTTTAAATTTAATTTATATATTGCAAAACACTGGCTATTTTGTTTAACTTCCCGTTTCAAACGAGGGCCTGTCGTGCAACGGATAACGCGCCTGACTACGGATCAAGAGATTCCAGGTTCGAATCCTGGCAGGCTCGTAACCCTTTCAATTTTATTTATATATTGCAAAACACTTGCTATTTTGTTTAATTTACTGTTTCAAACGAGGGCCTGTGGCGCAATGGATAACGCGCCTGACTACGGATCAGGAGATTCCAGGTTCGAATCCTGGCAGGCTCGTAACATTTTAAACTTTATTTATATATTGCAAAACACTTGCTATTATGTCTAATTTACCATTTCAAACGAGGGCCTGTGTCGCAACGGATAACGCGCCTGACTACGGATCAGGAGATTCCAGGTTCGAATCCTGGCAGGCTCGTAACATTTTAAACTTTATTTATATATTGCAAAACACTTGCTATTTTGTCTAATTTACCATTTCAAAGGAGGGCCTGTGGCGCAACGGATAACGCGCCTGACTACGGATCAGGAGATTCCAGGTTCGAATCCTGGCAGGCTCGTAACTCTTTAAATTTTATTTATATATTGCAAAACACTGGCTATTTTGTTTAATTTCCCGTTTCAACCGAGGGCCTGACTACGGATCAGGAGATTCCAGGTTCGAATCCTGGCAGGCTCGTAACCCTTTTAATTTTATTTTATTGCAAAACACTGGCTATTTTTTGTTTAATTTACCGTTTCAAACGAGGGCCTGTGGCGCAACGGATAACGCGCCTGACTACGGATCAGGAGATTCCAGGTTCGAATCCTGGCAGGCTCGTAACCCTTTAAATTTTATTTATATATTGCAAAACACTGGCTATTTTGTTTAATTTCCCGTTTCAAGCTAGGGCGTGTGGCGCAATGGATAACGCGCCTGACTACGGATCAGGAGATTCCAGGTTCGAATCCTGGCAGGCTCGTAACCCTTTAAATTTTATTTATACATTGCAAAACACTGGCTATTTTGTTTAATTTCCGTTTTCAAACGAGGGCCTGACTACGGATCAGGAGATTCCAGGTTCGAATCCTGGCAGGCTCGTAACCCTTTTAATTTTATTTTATTGCAAAACACTGGCTATTTTGTTTAATTTCCGTTTTCAAACGAGGGCCTGACTACGGATCAGGAGATTCCAGGTTCGAATCCTGGCAGGCTCGTAACCCTTTTAATTTTATTTTATTGCAAAACACTGGCTATTTTTTGTTTAATTTACCGTTTCAAACGAGGGCCTGTGGCGCAACGGATAACGCGCCTGACTACGGATCAGGAGATTCCAGGTTCGAATCCTGGCAGGCTCGTAACCCGATTAAATTTTATTTATATATTGCAAAACACTGGCTATTTTGTTTAATTTGCCGTTTCAAACGAGGGCCTGTGGCGCAACGGATAACGCGCCTGACTACGGATCAGGAGATTCCAGGTTCGAATCCTGGCAGGCTCGTAACCCTTTAAATTTTATTTATACATTGCAAAACACTGGCTATTTTGTTTAATTTACCGTTTCAAACGAGGGCCTGTGTCGCAACGGATAACGCGCCTGACTACAGATCAGGAGATTCCAGGTTCGAATCCTGGCAGGCTCGTAACTCTTTAAATTTTATTTATACATTGCAAAACACTGGCTATTTTGTTTAACTTGCCGTTTCAAGCGAGGGCCTGTGGCGCAAAAGGATAACGCTTCTGACTACGGATCAGGAGATTCCAGGTTCGAATCCTGGCAGGCTCGTAACCCGATTAAATTTTATTTATATACTGCAAAACACTGGCTATTTTGTTTAATTTGCCGTTTCAAGCGAGGGCCTGTGGCGCAAAAGGATAACGCTTCTGACTACGGATCAGGAGATTCCAGGTTCGAATCCTGGCAGGCTCGTAAAACTTTCAATTTTATTTATATATTGCAAAACACTTGCTATTTTGTTTAATTTACCGTTTCAATCGAGGGCCTGTGGCGCAATGGATAACGCGCCTGATTACGGATCAGGAGATTCCAGGTTCGAATCCTGGCAGGCTCGTAACCCTTTCAAATTTATTTATATATTGGAAAACGCTTGCTATTTTGTTTAATTTACCGTTTCAAACGAGGGCCTTTTGCGCAACGGATAACGCGCCTGACTACGGATCAAGAGATTCCAGGTTCGAATCGTGGCACTCTCGTAAATGTTTTAATTTTATTACATATTGGCATTGGATTCCAGCCTTGAATCTCCTGATTCGTTGTCAGGCGCGTTATCCGTTGCGCCACATGCCGTTATTTAAATTGATAAATTATGCATATTAGAATGTTTTTTGCAATACATAAATTAAACTTAAGAAGTTACGAGCCTGCTAGGATTCGAACTTGGAATCTGCTGATCCGTAGTCAGGCGCGTTACCCGTAGTTGCGCCACAGGCCCTCACTTTGGAAGGTAGGGTAGACTGGGTACGGTTGTGCCAGGGTATGGTTGTGACAGTCGCTACAGCGGAACCATAAGGAATACCGGGTTGGGTGTAAGGGGTAAGGAGCAGCTTGCCTACCTGAGCATTTCCACAGTATACCATCAGTCATCGCACGACATTAACCCTTCCAGAGGCATCGGTTACTTTTTCACCGTCAAAAAACTCAAAAGTAAGTATTTTTATTCCATTTCTTTTTATAACTGTTATTATATGTGTACAGATAGAGCAATGAATTTTTTCCTCGTTGTAAGTTAGAATTTAATAATGAAATACCAGTGATTACTTTGAATGTAAATTATTTTGTATTGTTATGGCGATTGTTTTTTTGCAAAAGAGTAGGCTGGGTACGGTTGTGACAACGCAGTAAAATGTATTTATTTTTCTTTTAGATGCCTATAAAACGCTCGAGGAAGGCAGAAAGAGCACAGTGTGACCTAAGGAAATATGAAGAAGCCTTTTTAGAAGTGAAACGCGAGATTTTATTACGAAGAGCTGCAAAATATCACCAAATTAATCGTGTCTTTGTTACGATACATTTGTATTGATAAAGCTTCAAATGTGCACGATTTTTATGACAATATGCAAATTGTTATGTACATACACACCTATGAGTCACAGGATATATACATTGTTGACGAAACAGGTGTAACTCAAAAAGATTTATTTGTGTTAGATAAGAACATGTATATTTTTTTATGTAGATAAGATATTCTGTGCATTTTTTTTTTAAAAACACATTTTTATGCATTTGTTTTGTATTTGACATGGTTACAGCAATGTATAATTATAAATATTTAGTTAACTTTTTTGATGATAGTGATAATATGAAGATTTTTTTATTACTAATTATAAATTAATTTATAATTATTGAATGTATTAATTAAATGATGAATTAAATGTTATTATTATAAATATTGAATTTATAGTTTCTAAAGATGATGCAAAAAGAGTGATTTGATGACATTTTGGTGTCTTTTTTAACTCTGTCACAACCGACCCCAGGCACTGTCATAACCGACACCAGGGTGGGGTCGGTTGTGACACTACTTCCTCTTTTTTCTAATTTGCTCTTACAAGCTAACTATTGTACTTAGGGACCCAATTTTTTATTTATACGTAGACAAGTGTTGCACTTTACTATTAATGCAACTTTCATCCAGCTAATCGGCATACTAACGAATTTATAAGCGATTAACCGAAAACTGTCACAACCGTACCCAGTCTCCCCTAAATTAAACACATTAGCAAGTGTTTTGCAATATATAAATAAAATTTTGAAAGTTGCGAGATTGCCTGGATTCGAACCTTTAATCTCCTGATCCGTAGTCATGCGCGTTATCAGTTGCGCCACAGGCCCTCACTTTTATTGGTCAATTAAGCCGCCTCGGTGGCACACTCGTTAGGATTCTAGCCATTGGAGCTGCTGAGGTGGGGTTCGAATCCTGGTCAGGCATGGATGTTTGTGAATGGCAATAAATGTTGTTATTTGTCTATGTGTTTGTGTCGTCTCTTTCTTTGTGTGTCTCTTTTGCTTGTGTCATTTCTGGGGCTTAGTACAATAGACTTATAGTCGCAGTGCTTGGCGATCTTGCCCCCCACCAAGAAAGTCATAAGTCATTGGTCAATTAAACACGATAGAAATTGTTGTGCAATCTATAATAATAAAAATGAAGTTTTGTATGTGTGTGTGTGTCTCTCTGAAACTCACAAACGACATTTGTTTGCCTCGTAACTTGGCACAAATGCTTAGTTTATACTTGTGTTGCAAAATAAGAACTTTCAGAGCTTAAAATGCTCTATTTTCAGAGAAAATTCGAATTTTCTTGAAAGACTACACCACTTTGACTCAAATCCGATCATTTTTTTACTTTCCTGATGCCATCTGCTGAAAAAATTAAATAAAACTTTCAACGAAAATAAAATGTGAAAATGTTTATTTCTGTGTTGCCATTACTTTCAGAAACTAAATTCTTTATTTGAAAATAATTGATATGTTTCAAATGACGTATTTCTGACCAGTCTTCATTCCAGGATTTAGTGTGGGTTTAGTGGATGATTTTTTCATTGGATAGTTCTATTGATTGCAAATATGTATATTCAAAATAAATGTACAGTTACAACTGAAGTTAAGCTATTACTGAACTGTGATGGTTAAAAAAGGCCATCGCACTAGAGCTGCATCTGAGGGTTTTATTCTTTATTTTTTCGCCAAATCTGTTGCCAGTCTCGCCAAATTATTTATTAAAACTCGCCAAATGGGCAAACTGTTTTTTTTTTAAAAATAATTTATAGGCTTGTTGGTTGTGCTAAGGTCATTGTGTTAGAGCTGTATGATGGGTGTGTTTGTAGCTATATCTATTTTCCTGCCAAATTATTTCCATAAACGTGCCAAAAGAGTTAAAAGAATTTATGTATTTATGAGGGAATTGTGATGGCATTTACGAGTGAATTTTACAGTTTATTTTTGATTTTAGAATATCAGGGCAATGAATCGGGATTTTATTATTGATAACGAGCGGAAAGAATAACTTAAGTTTATGATCTAACAGGTTATATGGTGCACATACTGGAATCTCCTGATCCGTAGTCAGGAGCGTTAGTCACCTGAATGATTGTTTTTAAATATATATAAATGGTTTTAATTCTTACTAATTATTTTTTACAATGTTATTGTTCACTTCAAGTTTTCTATTAGGTAACTTGCGTGCAAAATATGGAAAACTGTTAACATATTGTTCTGAGTGTTGTAAACGTTATGTGGCACTCAAAAATATTATATTGTAACAAGTATTAAAAAAATCACGTGTTATTTTCTTAACATCCCTACTTTTCAGGCTTCGTTGTATTGAATGCGAAAAGTCCCCCAAATTAAGTCCTTCAAATTGGAATTGGAGACAACTATTAAGGGATATAAAAGAATTTGGAGGGCTTCGCAGACCATTATTACAAGATCGTCTGCAAGAGGGGTCACTTAGAACTTTTGAATCGAATGAATTCTACTCTGTCCAGGTGCATTGATATGAAGGAAATCGTATCTGTGTAAATTCTATTGAAAAGGTTATCCAGCTTTCCCCGCATTGTCATCCTAGTCAATAATGATATTTGAATATCGTTAATGTGTCTGGCCAATAATATATATTTTAACGTTCTCTTTGACTGCAACTGTAATCATTTCGCTTAATTTGAATGTATTAGATATGTGGAACTGAACAATAGGGTATTGTGATCACCCAGTTGTAGAGAAATTACTTAAAGTTTCTCAATACTCCGTTTGTGGGGATAAATAAAAAGTATTTTAAATAAATGAGAAACACAAGTACTTTGATACATTTATTTATTATTTACAAATGTTGAATACAATAAATTTGTTGTGATTTTTTTTTGATAAATACATTGTAGTTTATTTATTATGTGCGACCAAAGCTCAAGGTAACTTAAAACAACAATTAAATAGTTTAAAGCATGATTTCAAAACACCAATTTTCTATTATTTCATAAATTATCATAATTCTTTACATAATGACATAAAATAAAATTGGATTATTTACAGTTCTTGTCCAATAAAGATGAAATATATATGACTAGAATTGAATTTAATTCAGAACGACTCTGATGTTAGCAAGAAAAGCCTAGATTTTTAAGGTACCGTAGAATTAGGTAATTTTGACCGCATAAAACTCAACCACTGACCTCCTACTTAAACACTTTTTACTCATATTTCAGGGCAATTATTAACTTGGAAATCTTGAAGCTACCCTTGGATTACCCTCCAAGAGAAAAGTTACAATATTCGAAGGAATATATTAAGCGTTTAAATACACATAAAATTTGCAAAAAATATTATTCTTGAGTTTGGAATCTATTTTAACTTGCTATATAATAGTTTAAAAAAAATTTAATTGCAAAATGCAACCCGGATTTTAATGAAAATTCGAAGCAAATGCTTAGCATTATAGACATTCTCTGGTATCTTTTTGCTTGGATTTTATTTTCAAGGTTTTTCCTTGTATTATTTTTTTTTTTAAAAAATTGGAGCAAAACTAAACTGAATTATCTTATTAACATGCATAGTATCTGGACCTCCAATTTCCATTATTTATAGAGACATCAACACAGCAAAATTCTATTTGATTGGCACATGAAAATGATCTCATAATTTTTACACTACGGAAATCTATACAAAAATGATATATTTTATAATATAAACACAATAAAAATTATCCATTAAATGCACATAATGATTCTATTTTTAACAAATTCATAATTACATAACATCTATTAATATAAGAAATTTCCTCAAAAACTTAAAAATATACACACTAAAATACATTAAATTTTTTAAATTGTATTATAAGGTAGAATCCTAGGTATTCAAGGATGCATCTGACACTAAACTTACTTTTATTCAACGTTTTACTACATTTAAAACTTTTCCAAACGTAAAAGGAAATAAATCAGTTTAGTTTTCAAGTCAGTACTCACTTGGGTCATGTAGTGATACGTTGTACTTGGGCATTTTAGTCTGAGTGGTATTAGTAAATAGCAGTTCACATTTCGTTCAGATTTAGAGAGAGAGAGAGAAGACTATACTCTACTTATCTTGCACTCATTTTAGTAAGCAACTCTCAATAATGATGAGTTATTTTCATTAATGTTTCTCTTTTCAAATTGTAAGTTTATAGTCTTCGATGAAGTAGTCTCGAGTTTATATCTAGTTGCTTACTGAATGTTACTTATCTTGCACTCATTTTAGTAAGCAACACTAAAAAATTATGCATTCTTATATCATTATTATGTCTACTTTCAAAGTGTTACTTTATAATTTTCAATGAAGTAGTCTCGAGTTTATATCTAGTTGCTTACTGAATGTTACTTATCTTGAACTCATTTTAGTAAGCAACCTTAAAAAATTATGCGTTCTTATATCATTATTATGATTATTTTCAAACTGTTACTTTATAATCTTCAGTCTCGAGTTTATGCCTAGTTGCCATTTTAGTGATATAACTGAAAAGCTTAGTGGAAAGAACGTGCTAAGTAACAAAAAGATGAAAACGAGATAACGAGCTTTAAAGTTTTTAATTTGCACTCAAATCAGTTGAAAATGGTACTTAAAAAATTTTCTAAACTTTAATTTTATCTGAAAGTTGATACTAGTTACCGTTTAAGTTTTTAGTAATATGTTCATTGACAAAAAAAATCTCAAAATTTTTAAATATGTCACTTAGAACGTTCTTCCGAAAGATGATGCGCCCTTTCCTTACAGTACACTCTCAGAAATAACACTTTCATTTTTGACGATTCATGAATCCTCAAGCCTCATTTCATTTATTTTAAGGATTGTTTCGTCAAACTATCACGTACTCTTGAGTAAACGCGAATCCTCTCTTTTACGAACGTGATTTGACGATTCTGTATCTTGATTTTGAGGAAACTGAATCTCATTGTTGTACTCACATGCTCAAAAAGGACGAAATATTTCTTTAGATAGGACGACATTCAAATCCTCATAAAAATGACGATTCGAATTTCCTCACTTTGAGGAAACGAAAACTCGGAGCATTTGCCAGTAACGGAATCGTCAAAATTAAGGAAATTTCGTCGTTTTTGAGCATTCATTTTTGAGAGTGTATTGACACAGCTACGATGAAAAATGGCAGAAAGATAATTTTCAATGTTTTCATCTTCAATGTTTTTGTTCCGAGTTTTGAGGGACGACAGGTAGCTCGTACTTCACTCGGAATTAATGCGGGTACAAGTTTCGTCATCTATTCCTTTTGATATACGACGGTCGTCACAGTCTATGTTACTGAGTTAGCTGCCCATTTGACGATCATTGATCATATCTGTAGTGGCGCACTCGCAACCCTAAATAAAATCCACGCAAGATTTTGCTGCTTTAATAATGCTTTACAACCAGTTATCTAGATAATAACGGATTTTGTAATACATGAGCCGTAGCAACTTAGTCTTAACCTTGAGTTACCTTTAGTTGGAGGCACGGATTGTTATATTGTATTCGGTACTATATTTTCGGAAAACGCTGCAATTCCTGCCTTTAAAATTGCTATTTCCTTTTAGTACTTTCTTACATTGAGATTACAAGTCTAAACATTCTTATCCATCTATTTCACAGCCATGTTAGGAGAAGCGACTTTCTAAAGTTATAGATAGCTCAAATTTTTTACTGATTCGCACTGAGAAAGCAATGTCTTTTTTTCAGAGCTATTAATTTCGCTGTAATGAATCGAGTAGGCTTTCAAAACTTGCTCATACAAAATAAAAGCACAGAGAGATGTCAGCACTTCTACCATCACACTGTGTACATCACATTTTTGCAATGTTTGTTTTTCTGTAAATTGATGTTTTCATGACGCACAATCACATGAGCAACTTACATGTTCCAATAACGTTTAAGCACTTTCTAACAGCGAGAAGATGGAAACATCTAATCACTGCAAGATACCCCTTCGCCTGCACTACCACACAGTAAATTTTACATCACATGTAAATTCACAGCACAGAAAGATGACAACACTTCTTACCATCACACAATGTTGATAAATTTGAAGAGTTTTCTTACAGTGCGTTATTGCATTTTGAATCACTGTCTTATTTCACCAAAACATCAATTTCGCAGTCACGGACTAAGGAGAGACGAAGTGTGGCTCGTCCTATACTCCTGCTGGCGAGCCAGTTGCTCGGATGACGAGTGATGACGAGCCAGTTGCTCGGATGACGATTGATGACGTGCCAGTTGCTCGGATGACGAGTGATGACGGGACAGTTGCTCGGATGACGAGTGCTGGTCATCGCTGTACAGTGCGTTATTGCATTTTGAATCACTGTCTTATTTCACCAAAACGTCAATTTCGCAGTCACGGACTAAGGAGAGACGAAGTGTGGCTCGTCCTGTACTCCTGCTGGCGAGCCAGTTGCTCGGATGACGATTGATGACGTGCCAGTTGCTCGGATGACGAGTGAATACGTGCCAGTGGCTCGGATGACGAGTGTTGGTCATCTCTGTACAGTGCGTTATTGCATTTTGAATCACTGTCTTATTTCACCAAAAAACGTCCATTTCGCAGTCACGGCGGACTAAGGAGAGACGAAGTGTGGCTCGTCCTATACTCGTGCTGACGAGCCAGTTGCTCGGATGATGATTGATGACGAGCCAGTTGCTCGGATGACGAGTGATGACGTGCCAGTTGCTCGGATGGCGAGTGATGACGAGCCAGTAGCTCGGATGACGAGTGTTGGTCATCTCTGTACAGTGCGTTATTGCATTTTGAATCACTGTCTTATTTCACCAAAACATCAATTTCGCAGTCACGGACTAAGGAGAGACGAAGTGTGGCTCGTCCTATACTCCTGCTGACGAGCCAGTTGCTCGGATGACGAGTGATGACGTGCCAGTTGCTCGGATGATGATTGATGACGTGCCAGTAGCTCGGATGACGAGTGATGACGTGCCAGTAGCTCGGATGACGAGTGCTGGTCATCGCTGTACAGAGTGCGTTATTGCATTTTGAATCACTGTCTTATTTCACCAAAACATCAATTTCCCAGTCACGGACTAAGGAGAGACGAAGTGTGGCTCGTCCTGTACTCCTGCTGGCGAGCCAGTTGCTCGGATGATGATTGATGACGTGCCAGTTGCTCGGATGACGAGTGATGACGTGCCAGTTGCTCGGATGACGAGTGATGACGAGCCAGTTGCTCGGACGACGAGTGCTGGTCGTCGCTGTCCTCGTCGTGATGTGGATGTCGAGAGGGCCCGTCGTCGGATCGCCTGTGGCGTTCCTGTTCCTCGCGCTGCTGCTTGCGCCACTTGGCTCGCCTATTCTTGAACCAAACCTGAAACGAAAGTGCAATAGCATTGATGAGAATTGTTGGAATATGAACAAGTGTAGTTCTTGGTCGGGTCGGTCGTCGGCAACCAAACTCTGCTATTACTGAGTGCCGTAAAGTGGAATGTTCTTGGAGTTGTCTCTAAGAATGAATTTCGAATGATCTTTGAAGACATATATAGTGTTTAACGTTTTGATTTTGTTAGCCCCTTTTGCTAATTACTTTTTATTGACAGACGATATGCCGCCGGGTGGTGGAAAGTAATAAAATAGAATGCTTTTAAGTATGTCTTGATTTACTGTGCGTAAACGACACAAACAAGAATGAAATTTCGAGGAAAATATATGGAGGAAAACAAAAATATCAGGCGTGGATCAGATGAACGAACAGCAACCTATCTATTAAAAAAGAACAAGGATATTGAAAGATTCATTAAAACGCAAAGACTCCCCTTGATTGGACATATACAGCGTAGAGACGAAAATAACATTACCAGAATAATTACAAAGAGGATGTTATTTAATTTTTAAAAAAGAGATAAATCAATAATTATGTTTTTATTGATGATGAATTCTAAGTTTCTTTTTTATTATGGCAATGATATGTTGGAAGAACTAATATTCCATACAAATTACCATATATTATTCTTTTTTCAAAAATATTAACACCACAATAGGAAGAAAAAAAACGTGTTTAATTATACTATATAGTGTCTATATAGGTGTGTGTATACATATTATAAGCGTAAACTATATACAGACTGTCAAATATTTATTTTAAGCATACAAAATACAATGGTTTTTCTTGGTATATACCTGGTTTTTACCGGTAAATACCTAGTTTTTACCATGCCTAGGTAAAAACTAGTTTTTACCGGTAAAAACCCAACCCTGTATGGAAAGATTTGGACTTGAAACTGGACAAGCGGAGAGCGAGAGTTGTTATGGCGTAGACTGAGGCCTGAATTATGCTGTAATACCAGCTAAGAAGAAGAAGAATGAATATTAATTAAATATTTTTTTACATCCTTTTGCTGTCAAACCAATATCATCCTGACAATGTGATACCGGTTCAAGATCAGTAGGTTATAGTAGTACGATATCGCTTGCTACTTAGGAAAGATAACATTTCATCAACTCTCCATACTTTTTATACCAATATATAATTTCCCATAAAACTACCGTTTATCTCAGTTTATCGTTAATATCAGTTTTTTGTCTCAGTTGAAACTGTGTGTGTTCCGTATTTCGGTTTCTTTTTATTCAGTGAAAGTTTTGTTTTTTTGGATGCTGAGGTGATTTCTTTAACTTATTTGTAAAAATCTGTAAATGTTTTTTTTTTATTTGCATGACGAGACTTTTAGATTTGATCTTAATTAGGCATAACTTTGGTGTGTTTGTGTAAGCTCCCTTTTTACTAATAATAGATATTATTATTTTGAATGTTATAGAACGAAAAATGTAAGGTGTTTCTCCATAAAAATTCGCTGTTTGGCATCAGTATGAACCAAAATTTGTGCTGCCATAATTTTGATGTTTTTTCTTTTTTGCTCATTGCATAAAAAATACTTTCTCTTACAAATTAATGGAAAAAAAATATTTTTTAAATTAGTTATTTTAAAACCCATTCACAAAATCTATTAAATGTATAAATTTAAATTGCTAAACAACAAACCATATGTCAACCACACACGTTATAAAATCTACTCAATTCATCGCCAAAGAAACCATTGTTAACAGAAAGACAACCCAATTTATTTCGCCCACTTCAACCCATACAAAAAAAAGAACGTTTTCAAACAAACCCTCACCCCTCGCCGCAATTTAATTAACACTTAACCACCCCCTATCCTTTCAACCAACAGCCCCCCCCCCCCCCCCCCCCCCCATAGAATCCAAACACAAAACGATCACCTCTATCTTTTTCTACATCCCTCCCCGTATTTGCAAAATCAGAAATTTACAAGAGATTTTTTTTCCTGCCCACGAAATGGCGTCTCTATACCCTACTAGACTAAATGGTGGATTCGCTTTTTTACAAAAAATGCTCCATCCACCCGGTTGTTTATTGTCATTATAAAACAATCCACGGGCATAATGGAGGATAGAAGATGACGTAGGTGGTGCCGCGAGAAAAACAATGCTGAATCGGGTTTGCCGCGTGAAGCCGTTATATTCTCCGTGCCACCCTAACTTGGGTAAAAACAAAGAGTGAAAAGGCAGAGGGAAAAGTGCGATTGGTCCGTTAGTTGGAAACTCCTGTAAGGTAATATTTACATACAAAATGATCTGATTACCAATTTAACTCAAATGCACTTTTCATTCTCATAAAATTGCAATATTTTCTCAAATAATATTCAAATCTGTTAGACCTTATACGAAATTAATGTTTTAAACATATTTTCTGGATGGATTCACTAATAATTTATGGAACTCTTTACATCCGCGGCAGGATCTTCTCCATAGCATATTTCTATTTACCCAAGTTAGGTTGGCAAAGTGTGTAGCTTCTGTAATGCACCCAAAAACAAATGCTTGGTAAGTGAATTGGTGCTATTGTCATGATGAATAGATAGAATAGGTCGTGCTCTAGCTGTCCGTAGCCGAGTGGTTAAGGCACCCACCTCAGGATTCAGCCTTCTCAGGAGGGCGGGGGTTCGAATCCCACCTACTGCCAGTCATCCTATAAATCGGATCTCTGTACTGGGGAAGGGTAGAAAATCCAACTCGTGACGGATGGGCCCGAGTACACTGGAACAGACGTGCTCGTTAAATATGTGGAGTCCAAAGTCCCGACGGCGTCAGCGTACGATGTCGCTCGAAGTTCCGTTGGGTACCCACTCAGGAGTCGACCTCGTCACTTGACATGGATTCTAAATTACGAGGCGCTATTGGCTGGGTTAAAGCTCCTAATGGAGGCTAGAAATAGGCAGCCGAAACGACTACACTACAACATGGCTTCAGGGCTGTGAGGCGCCCCGTGGTCAGTGGCTTGATCTACGGATCGGAAGGTCCCGTGATCGAGTCCTGGTCGCTGAAAACTCACTGAGTATATGCGGAGTACGTGCTCGTTAAATCTGTTGGGTCCGAAAGTCCTGTGGGCGGTCATTGCGCAGTTTCCAACGGGTACAGGTTCCTGGAGACTATTTCCCTCCCCTTCAGGGACATGTCTAAATTGCGGAGGTGGCGAGTGATAGATGGCAGCATCTGTCACGTATATGTGTGTGTTGTGTGTTGTGACTGTCTTACATGACGAAGGTTTATAAGCGGCTCTCTGAGCAAGCACACAAGCCTGAAAATCTGTGTATATCAACCAACCAACATGGCTTCACAATTTTTCTCGCCAAGAATGTGCACGCCATTTAACCTCCACATCCGACGAAAATGGACTTTGAAGTGGACTGGAGCAAATTAAAGTCAAGGCGGTGCTTTTGAAGTACGGGCCTGGCCGTGACGTGTTATATGGAGGGGACTGTGACGTATTGTTCTCCGAAGAGGCTGATCATCGGGTGCGGATGAGGAGGGGAGATAACGAGATCCGTTTAAAGCCAGCTCCGGGAATACCAAGGTGGTTGTCAGCCATTTTAGGACACACGATATTAACCTCTTGCGACCTGGCGTCCCCATTTGAGGACATTTTTTTAAAACCTCCCCACAAACAATTAACATGTTAATTAATGCCGAAATTGACATGGTTCGATAAAGGAAGATTCAAATATCAGTTTTCAGCCTTTGATTACAGGTATCAGTCATTTATTTTTATTAAAAAAATGAAGTTGAAAGAGGTTCAATACGACATTTAAGTTCATAAACAATTATTTCAATTTTTTTTCAAACTTTTCAAAAAGTTCTTTTAGTAGTTAATTTTAAAGGCATTTTGCAAAAAAAAAAAAAAACAATGTTAAAATAAATTGTTAACTACAAAAAAGTGATACGGTCTTTTTTGTTGCATTTATAGTACAAAAATGTGTATTTTTAGAGTTAAAAGGATGCCCCTAGTAACTATTAAATATAATTTTTCTTAATTTCTTTGAAATACATACTTTTTAGCATATATTTGTATGAAAAGTATTTTAGGTTAAGAATATACGTGTAGGATTTTGCTCTGGTCTTGAGAGGTTAATGGCATAAACTTGAATTATCGCTATCAAATGTGTGCCCTACTAAGTTACTCAAACCTTTGTTTTGTTATTGTCCTTGTTAACTAATATAATCACCTTAACGTTAATATTTTCTGCACGAGATTTTAAAACTAATTTAAAACTAAAAACGTGTCTGTCATGAAACGGCTTATTTTTGTGTTTGTAAAAATACTTAAAGCTCTTTATTTTTGGTTATTATTTAAAGCTTAAATAAAAATAATAGTCCATAAATTGGCTTCATAAAAAAATAATTTAAAAAAATAGGAGATATAAAATGCGAAGTTTTTTCAACTAAAAATTACAATTTCAAGGACATTTTTTTAATTTTTAACATAAGTAAACTAAGTTAAAAAAAAAAAGCATACCAAATACTTTTCTTCTAAAAAAGTCTCAACAAAATATGCAGATTACATGCTGAATAATCCGTGAAACAATAGCTTAATGAACGAAATCTTTATTCATAATCCTTAAAGTACCCTCAGCCTCAAAAACATACCCATAACCAAGTGTTTCAAGTTTCTATAAAAAGCTTCTCCATTATTCAAATATCTGGATAAAAAATCCTACGTTTCTAAACAAATTACTTATGTGGTGGCCCAAAATGGCGGTCCTCTTCAACGACCTTGCACATACGGCTGGAATATAGATTGCTGCATTTGGTGGATTTGAAGGATGTTTTGTTGTCCGTCGCGCCTAACTTATGCGATAATGCCCGCCCGGCTGATTATTGGTGGATATAACACCCCCTATCCCCCCCCCTACAAACCCCCAATTGAAGCAACAAATGCGGATGACATATTTGCCCCTTCCCCCCAATGTAATAGAGATGTGAAGGGAACATTATTTCAGTTGAACATGTGTTCACTTTCGTGTTATTTTAAAATAAGTTAAAGGTTTATTCCACCCGCAAAAGGATTTTTTTCTCCGACGGGGGCTGCAAATATTGGCGGTTAAGCCTTTGCAGACTCGGTTTATTCCCCAGAACTGAGACCAATTTTTTTTGTGGTACTATCTCTAACAATTTTGACGCACAGGTTACAATGAATCTGAGCCCTCTGTGGATGGCAAAGTATGCCAATGTTTAATTTTGCCGAGAGAACCTAAGCCAAATGGTTCAACCAGGGATATTTTACATGCCGCATAATCATATGAGGGGACGTACATAAATTACGTCACGCTCATAGGGGGGAGGGAGGGGTATGCGACAACGTGACGGATCGTGGCATGGAGGGGGGAGGGGTAACCACTTCCGTGACGTAACGATTAAAAACTTCAAATTTTGCAAGGAAAATCTGTTTTTTATAAGAACGATTTTTAGAAAGAAATCTGAAATCTTTTTTTTTTATCAATAAGATCATCATAAGAAACACTTAACCAAAAAAAATATTAAAATCAACTTTAAAAAAAGGGGGGGGGGGGTGCGACAAACGTGACGTAATTTTAGGGGGAGGGGTTCGACCAAACGTGACGCAGCGTGACATAGGGGGAGGGAGGGATCATTTGCGTGACGTAATTTATGCACGTCCCCTGACATGCGTTCCCAGGATTTTCCCTTCCAGAAAATCCGACGACTCAGTCGGGGCTCGGACCCGCGATCTTGGGCTTACGTGGCGAACACGTTAAACCTCTCAGCCACTGAGCCGCTTACTCGCAAAAGGTAACTACGTAGTCAAGTTGTGTAGGCAATGCACAGGGTAGGCATTAGTGACTAAAACAACTCACATAAAGGCCGGTAGTGACTGTTAAAAACAAAAAATTGAAAACTGTAAGTTGTATCGTTTAAAAAAGTGTCATATCATTAACATTTAAAAGGTTGATTTACTGAAGAACTTAAAGTTTATATTAAAAAAAAACATATTAATGTCAGTTTCAGCTTTTCCCTGCCACGTCCGATCCTTCAATTTAGTTAATTTGAACCAGCTCAAATATCTATTTAGCAGCTTAAAGAGCAGGTAAAATAACAATTCTTCCCATTCCTCCACATCAATTTTTTCCTCACGTTCTGCCTTTCTAAAACGAAATTCCATTCACGGTTCAAGTGCAGAGGCGGGTACCATTTAGCGATAGCGATGAAAGGATCATTTCGATTAATCGAAATCGAAAAAGTTAATTGGGTGGGGCGTTAATTTAACTTAGATCATGATTTTCAAGTAGGGGTATTGTGATAATAACAATTGCTTTTTTTAAACTTTTGTATTCATTGATATATTAATAAATTTACAAAAGTATTCGTGATGTAACATAACATTTTTCTAATTTTAATTTATACAAAGTTCAGAATAAATATTTTGTGCTGAAATAAAATATTTGATGAAAGAGTCATGAATAGAATAGCTTAATTTTTCATAAAATAAACTTAGTTTGTTCATTGATACTTGAAGTAAGGGCCGAACTCTTTTTATGCAAAACAGTAAATTGTGATTTTCTTTTTGAAATTTTAAAGCGTCGCAATTAATTATCGAATTCTTTAAGCATCTATGATGAATATTTTTAAGTTCATTAAAACTAAGCAATTAGTCGCATTTAAGGACCCTACAAATTCTCAATAAGAGATGTATTAGAAGGCATGTATTGCCGCTTGTTCAGTAGTTTCCTTTAAAAAAATGGCATTGAATTATTTAGAAGTATACACCACAAATTTTTATTTTATGTTTAGAATCCTGTACTTTTCCTTGACGAATGCAATGCTGTTCAAAATGAAGCAAATAATAAAAATAATCACTTAGTGTTTGCTCTTATCTTCTGACAAAAAATCAGCTTTCTGTTTTTGTTATTGAGTCTTCAATTATTGAAGAATAATTCAAATTTCCTACGATAATTTTTATTTGGGAAATAACAAGTGTCATGCAGAATCTACACAACTATTTCAAAATGTAACTGCAACACTTTTTTTCTGTCAAGTTCGGTTAGATACAGTACAAATTCAAAAATCAAGCAAAGTTATTTAACAATGCTTTTTATTGTAAGTTATACTTCTGACCTTGAATTTGCGTAAAATGCTCTTTATATAATACTAAGGTAGACTGAACAGAGAGAGAGAGAGAGTGAATGAACAGGCCCCAGTGAATGAAGAGTTGGTAAATACATTTAAAAAATAAGGATTAAAAATCATTCCACCGAATGGATTGGTAACACTGACTTCCTCTCATATAGTAGGAAGCTATCTGACATCTGATTGGTTGTAATTGGCCATTAATTAAAATCCAACATGTTTATTGACTGGACATTTTTGTGTTCATTCACTGGTAAAAGTACTGTTCATTCACTTGGCTTTTGTACCACTTTTTATTTGGACCCCCAAAAGACCCAAAGCAATGCTATGTAAAGTCACCTCCCTTTTTTTGTAGAATTTACATATAATGACAGATGTGTTCACATTGTCCACAGCTAAGTTTTCTTAAAATGTATGAATTTTCTTAAAACAAATTGTGCTTAAGCGTTCATTCACTGGTTAGTCTACCCTATAAGAAGAGTGAAATCATCAGAATATGGTATGGTGGTTAAACTTTTAAGATGGCATTCCTCAATCATTCATTTCATCAATCATTCGTATCAATATGCCATTTCTCAAAAGAAAACCTTGAAAAATCGTTACAATTTTGGTAATCAGGAGGCTATGTAATTTTAACTATCAATTTCTAAATGCAAAGTTTGCAATTCAGCAATAAAAGTAGGATTATAGAACTTTTTTTTGATATATTCGACATTAGACACCAAAGCGTAAAGAAGAAACTTGTGTTGACTTTACAAATTTTTTTGTTTTTCCCGTTAGTACAAGTTGCGTAGAAAAGTACAAAAATTGTATTGATACCAAATAATTATACATAATTTGTACACAAATTGTGTTAAAGGTTCAGCACGTCGAAATGTAATCCAGCATCTGTTATTTAATGTTTCGGATAGATTGCTCTACTAAAGCTTAAAATATATATAAATATATTACGGCACTTTAAAATGGCTGTTACAATTTTGTGAAAACATCTTTTAAAAGTTTATGGTTGTTGTTTTTTGGTCAATCGAGTACGGATAGAATAGTCATACCTCTAGCTATTGTCTGTTGTGCTGAAGCAACACAAATTTGTATTCGTGTTATGTCATCAACACAATTCTTTTATTGAAACAATATATAATATCATAATACTGCGATTTTTGCAAAATGCTTATGTTCTTTTTATGCTGTTTGAACAAAAATTGTTTCTAATGGTACCAAAATATTTTTGTTAGTTTGAATATACAATTCAAAATAATTTTTAAACATGTCATACTTAGTATACAGAGTGGTTAAAAAATAACGCTCGCTATTCGGAGTGGTCTGTAGCTTGAATGAATAATCCAAATGCATCGAAAATTGAGAAACTTATTAATCAAGAAGGGGGGGGGGGAGAATGGAATCATAAAAATATAGAATCGTAAAAAAGAATCATGAAAAAGAATAATCATAAAAAGCAAACTTGTCTCTTGACCGGGGTTCTAAATTACGAGGCGTTGTCAATTATGGCCAATTACGGCCAACACATCCAATTAAGCCTCGTAATTTAGAACCCTGGTCAAGAGACGAGTTCGTTTTTTATGATTCCATTCTTTTCCCAACTTCTTGATCAGTAAGTGTCTCAAAGTTTTTTTGCATTTGGATTATTCATTAAGGCTACAGTCCACTCCGAATGGCGAGCGTTATTTTCTAACCACCCTGTACAATCTACACATGATTGTTTGGTTGTTGTTTAGTAGACATATATTTTCAGGCTTGTGTGCTTGGTCGCAAGGACCCGCTTATAAACCATCGTCAAGTAGAACAACACAAGACACACACAAACACATATAACAGATGTTGCAATCTGTCGCCACCTCCGCAATTTAGACATGTCCCTGAAGGGGAGGAAAATTTTCTCAAGGGACCTGTACCCATGGGAAACTGCGCAATGACCACCCACAGGACTTTCGGACCCGACAGATTTAACGAGCACGGACTCCGCATATACTCGGTGTGTCTTCAGCGACCAGGACTCGATCGCGGGACCTTTCGAACTGTAGATCGAGACACTGACCACAGGGGCTCCACACAATAATTTTTGATCCAATAATTTTGCTTTCCAATAATTTTTTGAAGTAAGTAAAAAATGGAGTACGCATTAAGTTCTGACTTCAAAAAATTACTAAAAATACTAAATATGTGATTTTCACAAAACAAATTAATTTTACAAAATCTACTCCTTTCGTTCTTTACAATGATACCAAAAACTAGTAGCCTTTTATTAAAATTGTGGCGGTAATTCACTTGCAAATGTTTTCCATAGGAATAACATTACGATTTTCAAGATGTGGTATTCTAAGGGAGTCCTCTTAAAAGTTCTCTCACCTCGACTCTTTCCTCCTTGAGGTCAACCCTCAACGCCAGCTCCTCCCTCAGCAGGACATCCGGGTAGTGCGTCTTCCGGAACGCGGATTCCAGCTGCTCCAGCTGGTCCTCGCTGAAGATGGTGCGGTGCCGACGCTTCCTGCGACTGTGGGGATGGTGCACGTTAATGCCGCCCGCACCGGAGAGCAGCACGGAAGGGGAGAGGTGGTGGCCGGGGTGGTAGGGCGAGAGAACGCTGGCGTAGCCTGTTGGGAATGGGGGTTAGTTACACTCTAAAAATGAATGCTCAAAAACAACGAAATTTTCCTTAATTTTGACGATTCCGTTTCTGGCAAATGCTCCGAGTTTTCGTTTCCTCAAAGTGAGGAAATTTGAATCGTCATTTTTATGAGCATTTGAATGTCGTCTAATCTAAAGAAATATTTCGTCATTTTTGAGCATGTAAGTACAACAATGAGATTCAGTTTCCTCAAAATCAAGATTCAGAATCGTCAAATCACGATCGTAATAGTGAGGATTCGCGTTTACTCAAAAGTCACTTGATAGTTTGACGAAACAATCCTCAAAATTAACGAAATGAGGCTTGAGGCTTCATGAATCGTCAAAAATGAAAGTGTTATTTCTGAGAGTGTAGGTTAGCTTTGAATTAGAGTTGCACTAGAGCCAGGGCCTGCTCCTCCATAAGGCCCACTTGGCTCGGGCCTAGGGCCCCCAAAATTTAGGGGCCCCTAAATTTCAGGTTCTATTATTCTAAATGCTGTAAATCCCCAAAATATCGTTAAAATTAAAAAAATTCTGATACTCCACTTTGTTTTTCGCTCAATTTTGGCTAAGAATTTGTCCTAACGCAATTGTTTTGATCGATGTTTATTAGGAAACCTATAAAATTGTAGCAAAAATTTTATACATTCGGACATGGCCATTTTATAGATAGAAATGTACTCAAAATTTTTCGTAAAGGGGGCCCCCAAAATAGATTGTGCCTATAGTCTGAGATTTCCTAGAGCAGGCCCTGAACTAAAGCTACACGAGGGCTATTGGCAACGGTCGGTGTATTTTAGGACCACAGTCAAGTGACGAGCCGACACCTGAATAGGCACCCAACGCAACCGTTAAGGGCGACGTCGTACGCAGCGTTAGGACTTTGAAGGGTATTTAACGTGCACTCCCTTACACTCCTTACACGAGGTATTATTCGTCGGACGTTTTTGGCTGCATGAGCCATTTATAGGTCGGCAGTTATTTTGGCGATGCCCGAACCCGAAACTGCAACTTTTCGCATGCTAGGTGAGTGCCCAACCAACTGTGCTCCCCAATTAATTAAATTACTTAAATGGGTGATTGAAATAAAGTTGACTGTTGCAAATACGGATGTTAAAGTTTTAAGTGGCCTGGTAAAAGTGTAGAGTTGTTTACACTACTTGATTTTTAATTTAAACTAATAATAACTAATTAGTTTAGGAAATAATACTCATGTTTATTTTAGAAGATATTTTCTCTCTCTATCTCTTTTCTTAAAATATTTTCCGGCTTAACAAATTTGATTGTCAATAAAAATGTATTATTTATGCAACACAGTTTTTTTTAACGGTACTAGACGCAATAAAACTGATTCCAGGCTTTACGATTTTTCTAAAATATGAAATATTCTGAAGAAATTTAATCAAGATCAAGTAAAATCACTAGTCGGATGAATATAATTGTTTTCTAAAGATGAAAGTTATGTTATTAGGTTTTTTTTCATATTTGTATTGCTTACTTAGTTCCGTGTAAATGGTCAAATACTTTTGTGTTTAAACTACACAGTGTTCGAATAAATTAGTAGTGATGGATTTTTTTGTAAGTTGCCTTTTCAAAATAATAAGAAAAAAAGTGTTTCAAACAAAGGTGGGCAATCTTAAAATTTGTAACAATGTGAACACCTAAAAAAGTTAATTTTAACACTTAAACGTAATTTGTAAGAAGTATAATAAATATTTTGCATCCAACTATTATGTGTACATTTTTTTTTTCATTTAAACTTACTAATAATTTTGGCATACAAATATTTTTCTCTTTCGTAATACAAGTGCAATGAAAAAAATCCTAAAGTTAAAAAAGATTATATTCCGTCGAAACGCTATCTGCAAGTAACAACACAACAACAAATGTTTTAAGACTCCACATATGATTTGGAAAGGTTAAATTTCAGAACTCTCGAAAAATGCTATTAAACATGAAATTATACTCAGATAACTGACTCATTAGCCCCAAGGAAGCCAGAAATATCAACATCAATAGTAATAAAGCTTATCTCCAAGATGCAAATGCAATCGCTAAATATAAATTAAGAGAAAAATCTATTCAAACGAAGCAACTTCTTTGTAATTTATATGCAGATAGATTCACCACAAAAACCATTTCCAGATGCCAGACTAAGAACCACAGAGGCATGAAAATTAAGAGGACAGGAAGGTATACAGAGACATTTGAGAGACGTTGGAGATCTGTCATCCTTAATAGATCCTTATGACATTTACATCCAGAATATTGCAGACGCAGTTATCAAAACACATGGTTTCATTTAACTTAAATTTCACTTTTTGGCAAAGTCATAGACACGACAAAAAAAAAATTACTCTCATGAGTAATTTTAGAAGTTCTAGCTAAATTTTAAATTATTTTAAAATTTAATTTAACTTTAAACAACTTGTCTTTGAACATTCTCCAAAAAGCGATAAGTTAAATAACCTTCGCTTGAAAGCAAATAGCTGCATAAAATTCATACAAGAAAAGTTGTTAAAGCAACAAGTGTTAGAACGATATATTTTTAAAGATATTTCCATCTCAAATAAACTCATGTTTTAATAACTTAAGCGGGATTTGGTTGCAGATTTTTTTTCAGTATAAAAACAATTGCAAACGACTAAAAATATTTTTATCTCGTATTTTTCAAGAGCTTAATCCTTTTATTAAATTTAATTGATAGCATTAAAACTAATCTTCCGGCTTCATGCGAAATTAAAACGGTAAAAAATTAGTTAAGTCTTTATTGATTCTACTGTGAAGTTCAGCTTGTATCGGTTTTCTGCATATAAATCTATTTTCCTTGTTTGCATAAATATGTTACATATAACATTATTTTCAAAACTATTTCAAAATACTTTAGGTGTTGGTTAACTATAATATTTTGGCGAATGATAATTAGTGTTTTTATCTGAATGATTATTTAAAATAAAGCAGAATGATATTTTAAAAACCTTTAACTAGTTTAGTACCTTTCAATTTTATTAATTTCTTTCAAAAAATGAAAATACCTACTTAAACAACAAAAGAAAATTTCAAATTGTATTTCATGTTAATAAAATTTTAATTTAATGCATGCATATGCATAAAATATCGTTGTTTTTTAACAAATATTATCACAATTAAATAGTTACTGTTGTTTTATAAATTTGTCCTGTAAAAGTTCAATTAAAGCACCTTAATGTTTTTAAAAGAGTTATTAATTAATTAAAAAAATTAATTGAAAAAATAAAATATTATATTTATAAATATATTTCCTTTTTTATATAATTTCCTATAGATATAAATATATTAAATTAATTAATATATATATATATATATATTTCCTTAATGTATTGTATAGATGTGTATCGTTAAATGCCTCACTTCGTTCCCTATTTGTTGTCTTTTCTGCTTACATTGTCTTATCGTAGTGTAACAACTTCTACAGAAATGCTTTTACGAACAAAATAAAAGAGATGATAATAGTAGTATTTTTTTATTATTATTTAATAAAACTTGTGATACATCAGAAAACGTACTTCATACTTGAGTCATAATTATCATTTTGATGTAATTTCAGACAAACTGTAATAACTATACAGGTTTTTTAAAAAAAATGATGTAATGGGCTATAGTTAAAACATATGTTACCAAACAGATTTTTTTTTCTGACGACGCGACGTTGAAAATCGGTTTATCTTATATCGGAAAATCTTTTGTTAACCAAATTATTGAATTTTGGTTTAAATACTGTGAAAAAAAAAGAATATAAAATTTCTGTAACAAAAAATTTGAGCAAGAAAAAACTAACAAAACAAAAATATATGTGTGAATTTAACTGTCGAGAAGATTGGAGCACAATTGCACACTTTTTGCATCTTTTGATTGTATAGTATTTAAAAACAAACCACTTAACTCTTTAACGACAGTTGATAATAAAATTTGCATGAGAAAATGAGTGTTCTGCTTAAATTTATCTAAGTAAACAGAATATGAAACAAAAATGAAGACCATTTTTCAGAACAATTTGTACATCGGTCAAATTAAGTTGAATAAAAAATGAATTTTTAAAAATTAACTTTTTTACATTCGGAAATAAAGGAGCTAATGGTGTTCCCAAAAATGTATAATAAAGTCATTTACAAACAAAAACTCTTAAGTACTTGTCGTACTTTTGATGATTAGTGATCACAGTGTAAGTCCGTAAGTGTTTTGACATTGAAGGTAAGATTAATAGTAGTTCACTACAAAAAAAATCCTGTTATATATTTAAAACATTCTAGGTGCAAAATTGCAAGAAAATAGCCTTTATGCAACTGAAAAAATCTGTTGACGGAATTTTCCCGTAGCCAAGAAATGCAGAAATAAAAAAAAATCTATATTGCTGAGAAGGTTAAAATATATTGTTAAACCATTACCCGTATACGAACTGTCGCCGACGGCATAGAAGCCAAGTACGCTGAATAACAGCCATAACTGAATCGGTGAGTGCAGAAACAACGCCAGTCACAAATTTCAAATTTTTCAGGAGGGAGAAAAAACGTAATAACTCCTCCTCTATTTCTGCACTCAACACTCGTAACAAACGTCCTGTATTTACGGAACTACTCAACAAACTAACGTAGTTTTTGCACCCAACACGCATCTTGCCTTTCTATCTTATTTTTCATTGAAAACGAGTTTTCGAGTGTTTTTGACTGAAGTGGTTTCTGCACTCACCGATTCAACTTCACAATAGTTTCTACGGAAGTTCACTGTTTGTGTACAAATATTTTTTTCGCAAACAAATAGAAAAAATTTGTCTCAACAGGTGTGGTCCGTACTGAGGCGTTGATTTTAATTTCTTAAAGAGCAAATAATATTTTCATTAACTGAGGTATAATTTTAAAAAAAAGTGTAATATTTTAGGAAAATGGAAATTTTCTATAGGAAAATAACAGAAATATTGTTTCTTTTAACTGACTTTTATACAATATTAATTTCCACAACAGATGAATTTAATAAAAAATGACAGAACTTGTAGCAAATGAAATGAGCTTAAATAAATAAACTACACTCTTAAAACAAAAGAGTGAAATCCACTCCAGTTTTAGAAGTGCATTTTCGACACCCTAAAGGCATGCATATTTACTCAGACTGAGTTAAAATCACTCGTTTGGAGTGATCCTGTCGGAGGTTTAACACACAAAGGATCCACTCCAAAAGGAGAAGTGCATTTTCCAGTCTGGAGGAGTGAATTCCACTCAGACTGAGTTAAATTAGGAGTGTTTGTTTTAAGAGTGTACATAAAAAACACGCAAATAAAACTTACCGCACAAATCAGCCGGACTGTAATGATAATGCATCGGGGCCCACATCGGGCTAGGTCCTGTCGCCGGCAATCCGGTCGAAGGTACCGCCATCCGGCTAGGCCCGGACTCCCTCGACAGTATAGAGTCGATCGAGAAAGACGGGGTCGACCTCTGTGCGCTCGGGTTCGACCCGCGGTGTCCCTTGAACAAGTCCGGCGGCAGGAGGCAGCAAGGGTACGGGTTGTGGAAGCTGGGATAACCGGGTAGCATGGCGGGGCTTGCTGGTGGTCTTTGGATGGTGAGGGAACACCTTACCAGCATTGGTGATGGTGGGTGGACATGATGTGTTGATTAGTTTCTTTCAAATAGATTGAATTTTGAGTTGATTAGTTTTTTTCTAGTTGATTAGATTTGAAATTGAATAGATTCTTCAAGTTGATCAATTTCTTCAAGTTGATTGGATTTCAAACTTAATATTTTCTTCAAGTTGATTAGATTTCAAATTTAATACTTTCTTCAAGTTGATTGATTTCAAATTTAATATTTTCTTCAAGTTGATCAATTTCTTCAAGTTGATTTATTTTCAAGATGATCAGTTTGTTGAAGTTGATTGTTTCAAGATGATCAGTTTCTTCAAATAGATCAAATTTTGAGTTGATTAGGGATTCCAAGTTGAATAGATTTCTAATTGAATATTCTCTTCCAGTTGATTAAATTTCAAGTTGATCAATTTCTTCAAGTTGATTTATTTTCCAAGATGATCCGTTTCTTCTAGTTGATTGTTTCAAGATGATCAGTTTCTTCAAGCTTTGGAATTAGTTACTAGATTTTAGCATGAACAAAAACTACATTCAATGTATTGTTGATATTTAAAAAAGTTTTCAATTAACTTTCTCTTCATTGACTTGCCGCTATCGTTAACGCTTGAGTTTTATCTTTGAATTGATTGATGATGATAAATGATAGTTCCTTTAGTTTATCAACACATACAAGTAACTAGTAGCTGAAGCCTCGATTAAGGAAGATGAAATTTATCTTGCTTTGATGGAGGATTCACACCTGTTTCTTTGAGAGAAAAAAAATCTCCAGCTGTAAGTCTAACTCTTCTACACCTCGTTTGAGTTACGAAGTATAAATACTATAATTCCTTATTAATTGCATATTTGTTTATATCTTCACAACTGACAGGATATTATTGAATTAAATCATTACGGTACACATGTTTTAAGTGCATTTTTCTGCAATATGAGTAATTCAAATATTTTTTTAATTTAAAATATTCAAAATTTCTAGTTTTAAATTACATGAAACAAAATTAAAAATATTTGAAAAAGCTATTCCCTCCTAACAAAAACTATTACAACTTAAAATTAAATCCACCACAATCATTTTCCTAACTCTATAATCTTCCACACAAAAAATCTTTAAAACAACTTTTTAAGGCTCAAAAAATTAAATCCAATGGTAAAACAAGTCACAAAGTCTCGCAAAACAAAGTTTCTTCCGATCCACAGATAAAAACAAGTCTCGTATCCTTTTGCGACCGACTATCGACACGAAATGTTATCCGACTAATCCTTCGGTTTAACCTGGAACTCGCGGGTGCCGGTAAACCGATTAGTACCGATGTGAAAGAAAATAACGATGTTGTTTTATGGCATTTGCTCTTTCGGTTTGAGAAGGAATGGCTTGTTATTTTTTAGACAACTTATCTTCAATTCCAAAAGATTTTAAAATACACAGCTCAAAACAGTTAGGGGAGCATTTTGCTTAATTTTACTTAGCACTTTGCTTTTATGAACACATATTATTTAATTCTTCAAAAGACACGATTCTTTCATCTAACTATAAATAAGTTCAAGCTAAATTTAGTGATAAAAAAAAATCGCAAGCTGATAATTCCAAATGGAATTATTGCGGACGAAAGGGTTTAAACCATGCGTTCCCCTAATTGTTTTTTTTAGCAGGTTGGTTTTTTTTAAAAAAAAAACTGTGATTTAAGGAATTGACATCGTGGAGATATCATTTATACCTTTCATCGGTTTGTCTGTATGGCCATCTTTCTTTCTATAGATTTCTGAGTTTTATTACTCAGGTAGAACAGTTGTAGGCAATTTTATTTAATATTATTAATAATAATTACTTTTTACTTTTAGAAATATTTGAATCAAATGAACTTTATTAATAAAAATTAGGCATTTTTCAAACTAAAGTTGAGAATATTTAATTTTTTTAAACATATTTCTATGATACGATTTTAAGCGATATAAACCCCTAATCATTTTTGAAATTTCTTATAAAATAAACATAAGCAAGCAAAAACGGCTCTTTCAAAAGAGCACATTGCAACCTATGTACCGATTAGATCGCCCCCCTATTGGACAGGCGTAAAGCCACTTTAGGGGCTTGCACGAACACCATTGGATGAGAGTTGGGGACCAAGTCCCGCCTCTTTTAGGGAGTTAGGGGTTTTGATTTGATGTTGGGGTTTTTGTGGTTTCACATCGATTTTGAGGTAATATAAGCCGAGATTATTTTTCTTTGATGTATTTTTATTGCAAAAGGCGATGAATGAAAACTATTTTCACGCTTCTTTCAAAAAAGCAAACGGATTTCTGGTTTATGTGATAGCAATGTTCTCAAAATGTATGTGAATAGCTTTAAAATATTTATATGTTAATAATTTCTTCCAGACTACTTTAAGGGATTGCAGACGGATGTCTTAAGAAAGGAAGAAGTTTTGTTCATATTTTAGATTTTTTAGTCTAATTTTTTTCTTAAGTCAAAAAAAAAATTTTTTAAGTAAAAGTAGAGAATAGGGTATTGCTTAGAGAAGCTTTCCGTCTGTATCCCAATATCAAATCCCGTTCCAAACGCCAGTTTTTAAAAACTCGTTATTCTACTCTGCGACTTCGGAGAAGTATCTTTTGAACTTTTTGTCAGTCTATCTCTCTGTCTGTCGGGCTATCAGTGCAAACTAAAAAAAAAAACTTATTCGATTTTAATAACAAAAAAATACCAGTAAGTCATAGGGACAAAGTGGACATTATTGTAAATTTTGTCAGTCCGTTTCTTTTTCAGCTTTCGTTTTACTATTCTGTTTTAAAAAAATTGAAACGGAGAACATTTGAACTAATATTACATTCATGTTGTCAATTTGCCTATCCGTCTATATTGAACCCTAATTTCTCAACTCCCATTCTAATCTTCCGATCTCCGAAACTTTTTTTTTTGTTTTAAAAGTATTATATCAAGGACCTAACTTCTACATTTTTTGTCCACCTGTCCGTATTACGTACGTTAGACTGTCTGTAGGTCCGCTACTTTCAACTAACGATCCAATTAATCCGTTTAACCATACAATTTTTCAACAAAAAAAAAAAAAATCTCCAAATATATGATGAAACACGTGTCTTTCATACTCTTTAAACCTCTATCAATGTGCTTGTGTGTTTATTCCTTTCAACTTTGGTTCAAACAGTCCAATTTTCCACATTCATAGTTGCACTTCGGAAAATCTGAGTTTTGAAACTAGACTCTTTATATCAGTTAAACTGAAATTTTTTACGAAAACGAGAAAAATGGAAAAACAATGTAGATGATCCGATGTGTCAATATAGACCAAGATAGTGTTATAGTTTAATTGATTTCATTTAAAAGAACAAAATTTAAAAGAAGGTAAGCATCATTCCATCAGGCACAAAAAAAAATTAAACTATGTTTTCAGCAACAAAAAAATTAATAAAAAAAACAAGTGTTAAATAATTTCTAATTATAAATAACATGAGGTGCTTTCAATTTTTTTCTCTCTTGTTTTCATTTCCTTTTTATAATTTAAATGCAATTATAATATTTTCACTCTCGAAAAAAAAACTTACTCATACGATTTGAAAGGAGTAATTTGTGGACACTGAAAATATATATATCGGGGTTATTATTGGTCATGGCCAACAATCATCAGATTTTATCATAATTAATTTGCGTCTACCACCCCAAAATTTGTTAATTGCACACAAGTTAATTTATATAGTCATTAAAATGGCTAAGTCATTAAAACAATAGTTTAAGAAGCACATTATCCACAAAATATATCTGGTACTTCGCCAGATAACATTGTTTTTTTTTTTGGGGGGGGGGGGGGTATTCCTTCCGCTGCTGGTAATCAGTACACATAGTATTGTAAGGGAAATATTTCTTATAATGTCGCGCTCTCCATACTGCAATTTCATTGGTTGTTATGTTTCCTTTGAGAAAAGTTGGAACAAGGTCATTGTTTTTTTTTATAACGTCACGCGCTCCGAATTGCGATGCCATTGGTTCTTTTGTTTTCTTTGACAAAGCATTGAAACAAGCCCATTAACACATTTGTTATTTTATTTTTAAAGTAAGTAATACAATAAAAGCGAAAATGCAATAAGCTTCACACGTATCTACTTTGGAAACGATTAATAAAATGTCAAAGAGAAATCTACTATCTAACATTTTAAATATTTCCTTCATTATAAACTCTAGAAATGTAAAGGAGAAAACTATATTTTCTTCAATATTTGGCAATAATTAAAACCCCGACTCTTTAATTGGAAGGAATTACATTTTGCATAATCGCAAATTAACAGTTAATTGAAGTAAATAAATTTGTAATTTTATAGCAGTTTATTATTAATTTCGCTTGTTAAATATAATCATTTACTAATGTATAATATGGTTCTTTAGAGTTATTTCAAATTATGAAAATTGCAAAACAATTAATCCAGTGCTAATTTAGAAACGAATCCAATATACTGCATTTTCACATGAAAACAATCAATTAACCATTGAAATAATAAGATCAAATAATGATCATTTATTTTTTCTTTAATTTTTTTAAATATATATATTCTAATTTCGAGTCAACAAATACATTCGCATATGTTACCGTTAAAGTATGAAATCCGTTACTTTAAAGAATACCTAGTTATTCCATGAAATAACTGATCGTGTTTGCTAAAGTGTAAAATTATCTTGTATTTTGTGGTTTATCTAGTTATTGCATAGAATAACGATCTGCAGCCCGTTAAAGTGTAAAATAATACACAGTAAAACCCCGATTTTACGTCCCCCGAATCTACGTTTTCCCCGCATTTTATGTTTTTTTCATCAGGTCCCAGTTTTTTCCGTATACTGTAATGTTAGTTTAACCCGTATTGTAAGTTTATTATTTATGGAATTATATTACTTTCTTGGTGCTAACTTTTCTGTTACTTTCTAAAATGAGACTCCTGCCATGGAGGGAAAATGTCTACATTGCGTCTTACGGTTTTACTGTTCTGTAATAGTGATGGAAGTAAGAATTTGCGTGAATTTTTGCATTCTATGTATTTCCCGTATTATACGTTTTGAGAAACGCAAAATAGGGGTTTCACTGTATATCATCTCGCACGACAAATACAAAAGTTTATATACTGGTTATTGATTAAAAAAATATGTGTCAACAAAAAAAAAATATTTTTTAGAAATATAATATTCTTTATAATTCCAAGTGTCATTTTAGTAACCCTAGTTGCAACAAATGATTTTATGGTACGTTTCCATAAATACCATTTATTCGCAGCATGAATTAGATAAACTGCTTCTTTTTTTTTTATTTTAATTGTCTATCATTAGTTAATTTATAGAATACCTAGTTATTTTATTTTAGACAAATTATTTAACTATGTCTCATTAGTTAATTTATAGAATACCTAGTTATTTCATAGAATAACTAGTTAAAGTGCCTTAATTAATAACATATATGCACACTAACGGACATACGATCAGTTATTTCATGGAATTACTAGGTATTCAATTAATTAGCTGCATTATATACTTCAACGGTAACATACAAGTTTTCATGCAAATTTAATTCAAAGCGACAGAAAAAATTCTATTATTCTAGATATTTTTATTTTTATTTCTGCTTTATGTTATGTCCTCTTTATTTAAAATGGAAGCATAGATTTCTCCAGCAAAACAAGAAGGTTTTCAATTTGAATATAGTATTGATTGTCAATGAGCAGTAAATTAAATGGGTTTATTATTTACCAGTGTGTTTAATTAAATACGTTTTAGTGACATTAAACTCAATTATTTTGAATCGTAATCAATAAATTAAATAGTTAATGACAGAGTACATATATTAGTAGTAGACGAATTTTAATTGCAATTTGGCGCTATTCTAAAGTGGAGATGTATTCTTACTACATTGGTTTGGGGATTTCTGACTTTCAAACTATAACTGTAATTACAAAGCATTTTTTTTTTTAAAACTTGTGACGGGTATTAGTATTATTTTGTGTAAATTCAGATCTTATGCTAAAGCCTAAAACTTCATAAATAGTATTTTTATAATTTTTGAGTTTCACTTTTTAAGGAGAAAAATATGCGTTTTAGCATGAGCTAACATTAAGGGGGGATGGGCGTGCTGGATCTCGGGTCTCCAAAGCAAAGTGCATCAGTGTTAATCCAATGGGGAAAGAATATTTCCTCTGTTACATTTCTCCGGCTCTATTGAATATTTCTACAAGCTGATTTATTTATTTGATAAATATAGCTGACTTACAGGTCCCGACAATCCTACTTTTTGAAATTGGTTTGATTTTTTTTTTTTTTTTTTTCAATTTTGAAAAAATCTTTTCACAAAAAGTATTCGAAGCAATTTCAAAAAGTGGGATTATAGAGACATGTAAGTTGTCTACATTTTTGTTTAAAAAAACAGTTCGTAAAAATATTCAATGCAGCCGAAAAAATGTGGCAGTGAAAATAGTTTTTTTCCCCATTGGATTAGCATTGAGGCACTTGAGCAGCGGTTTGTTTGGGCTTACCAGACATTCTTGGCGACTTTCTGGCGGCTTCGCTTTATTTCTCGCCAAGTATCCAGGGACCGACTTATAACTTTAGGGGCCCAAGGCACAAACCAATTTGGGGCTCCCACTTGCAACTTTATCAATTCGTATCCACAGTATATGAATACACATACCGTTTAACCGCAAAAGTTCATTTAAGTATCTTTTCTTCAATACAAAATCATAAAAAGCCTAAATATAGCCGAAAAGCATTACATTAATAAAATGCGAGCGTACCGCCTTGTAACTATAATCATAGATTTAGAAAGCAGCAGATCTGCCCCTAGGGGAAAAGATGAAGCCACTTTTGAACTACTATCCCATAAGGCAGTTCGCATGCCCTCGCACATACGCCACCAGATGGCACCATTACGTAATTGGACTAATAAAATACATATATTTATATTTAATATTATTAAAACTTTTACCAGTGTTGCTAGCATAAGTTTAAAGCTGGATAGGCATTGATAATTTCTGGCAGACATGTGGTATATATTCATAAAAGAAGCATATTAAAAATGCAGTTTTTATTGCATGTAGCTCTTCTGCAAAAGCATTTTTTTGAACCAGTATCCCATGATGCATTGCGAAAACGGTGGAATGTGGCTTCATCACACAATCGCGCGGTTTGTATTGCGTTGTACGGGATTACGCATTAAGCCCGCAGCACATTGGAACGGTTTCCCGCTCGTAATTTGACGCGAGCGATTTTTCGGACTGCGCATGCGTTAAGAAAAGCCGCGGCGAACATTTTTTCCCTCACGTTTTGTCGCCCGGGTCCTAGCACTTATCTGAACTTAGAAGCGGTTTTCCTCTTTCGCGCTTGCGCAGTAGAGAAAACCACCCTCAGACCGGTTTGCCGCGGCAATTGTTCGCTCGACTTGACGCTCGCCGCTCCAATGTGCTGCCTGCTTATAACACTCAACAAGTTGCTAAGGGCCGTTGCCATGCCTTTGAGAGGGAAATTCCGAAGTGTGGTACAACCCTACTGACGGATTTGCACCTAAAAATTCTTTTAAATTCATAAAAAAACAAAATCCCCTAATTTTGGTCAGGTGTCGAATCGTCTAATGACCAGTGTTTTAAATTACAAAATGTATTTGACTGTGTTTAAACATCTCACGGATGGTTGAAAAAAGGCAGCCGAAACGATTACCTAACAGTATACTGTAACTGTAAAAATCAAAACGTAAACAAATACAAATTGTTTGAAATAGTTCCTGTAATTTGATTTAAATTTACTGGATCATTTTAAATTTTTCAATAGTCCCTGAAAATATTTAATACAATACTTTGTTGTTTGGTAATGGGTAAGGTAAGTAAAGCATACAGTTCCCTTTTCTTCTGACGCACGTGTAATTTAGTTTTGGCTAGACTGATAGGACTATAAATTGTATTTTATTACAAAACAAATTTTAGTTTTGTTAAATATTTTGAGGTATCATCGTAGAAGAGTTAAAATATGAATCACTGCCTATTATTAGTAAAAATGGTGGATAAAAATGTACTGTACAGTCACCCTTGACGAATTTTCCAAAATCTCGCCAAAAGTCGGTATTTTGGGGGCTTGAAACAACCACGATTTAGAAAAGAATGTTTTTAAAAATTTGACTGGCAAGAAATCGTAAATAATAAGAATGAACAATACCTTCAGTCTCCTAATTGCGCCAACTCTGAGAACGGCTGCCAGAAAAAATAATTTCCAATTATTAATAAATAACGTAGAGATATAGATAGTTTGCTTCAGATTATCGTGATTGTAGAAAAAATAGTAATCGATTGCACAGCCAAATCATATAATCTGTCAGGGTCATTCTCAAATGAATTGACTCATTCAGTTTTACATCACACCAAAAACCAACACAAATGTTTTTCAAAGTAGTTTTAGTGGTATTCCTGGTCAAATCATGGTACCTGGGAACAGCTATGGTAAAATGGTCGATCCTGATTCGATAATTTAGGTTTTGCTGATCCCGAATTTTCAATTTTTTTAATGTTGCCAAACAGCAAAAATGCTGTTTGGCAAAATGGTAAATATTCTACTTCATATTTCACTTAACTCTATGGGTAGGTATTGCACAAACGTTAAACTTACTTTAAATTATCAAGCTCGGCAATGAGCAGACCAACCATTATATTTTATTTTGTACTGGGACATTTGCCTTGTTTTTCATGATTGCCAATGAACAGACTGAACATTATACTGTATACCTTGTACCAAGACATCTGCCACATTTCGAATTTATTGTTGACGCTCTTATGATTCAACCTATACTAGTGGGCTGGGGAGCCCAGTCGGTTAAGCGCTCGCTTAGCATGCGCAAGGTCCCAGGTTCTGGTCCGGGCATCGCCAAAATAGCTGCCGGTCTATAAACGGCCCGTGCAGCCAAAATGTCCGACGAATAATACCCCGTGTAAGGGAGTGCACGTTAAATATCCTTCAAAGTCCTAACGCTGCGTACGATGTCGCCCTTAACGGTTGCGTTATGTGCCTATTCAGGTGTGGCTCGTCACCTGACTGTGGTTCTAAAATACGACGCCCGTCGCCAATAGCCCTCGTTTAGCTCTAGTGCGACGATAATTCAAACCAAACCAAATCAACCTCTACTATCTGATAACTAGAGTTTACCATTGAACTAGAAGAGAAACTGGAGTGAAATGTCAGGGAGCCGAAAACCCACTTGCATCCTTTTTGAGAGAACAGGGAAGAAAGGGACTATTTTCCCTTCACTTGTATACAATGCTTGTATGAGACCCTCTATCATATTAACTTTGGCTCCTAAATGTATTTTGACATTTTTAGTTCGAAAAAAGTTAGCTTTCTTAACTTTAAATTCCAACTTTTTTAAGAAATAACCATGTGGATCAACTAACTAAGAATCGGGGAAAACGAGCTCGGATAGCGCAATAGGCGAGTTTCTATGTTTTCTGCCCTGTTCGTTTCAGCTGCAGTGCCGTGTATTCCTCCACATTTACGTAGCCTTCTAGCTCAATGGAGCTTATACCTTTACTAGGCAAACAGTAAGCTACTAAACTGTGCAATGAATTAAGTGTTTTTTTTTATTTTAGTTCAATTGTTTCTGTTTCAGATGAAAAATAAACCAAGACTTGGTGGAGCTATAAAAACAATCAAGTTAACTGATGGAAGGATGTGAGTTCAATTGTTTCTTTAATTGCCAATCAAATAAATCCAGTCTTAAATGTTGGTTAGCATGTATAGACAATACTAGTTAATTATTTTACTGGTCTCTTACACATATTGTAGTAGGCTTAGGATAATATTTAGTTTCACTCTTTTGCTTTATGATTTGGTTATGTTTTGTTAATTGACATAATAACTTAGATGTCTAGGTTACCTTATCTTGTTTAACACTTTACAGACTGGTTGCAGTTCGAACATTCTATGCCCTTTCGCTCAGCTACCGCCCCCTACTGGTCAGTTGCCCAATAGCCCTCGTATAGCTCTAGTGCAATGATAATTCAAAACTATACTAAACCGATTCGGCCCTGATTCGATCTAATCCGCTGAAAGCTTCTGGTCTAGAGCGGTCCACAGTACTGGACAACTTGAGGCAGAGCGGTCATATTGGTCGTGGATCGAGGCGTAGACTGAACACAGCCTTACCTAACCAAATCTAACAGATCAAACGTCGAATAATCAACGGTCGGTTAGTAAAGTGCTAAATAGTCATTTGACACCCTCTTAACCGACTTAAATGGGACTGGAGGTAAACCTGTTAAAGGAAAACAAAAAAGTGAGATAATTTAAGATTTAGCTATGTACATTTGATTGCACATCTTTAAGAAATCGATAACAAAATGTATGTTTTTTTTTAACGAATTTGTACATTTAAAGGGTAACAAAAGATCGCCCAGTTAAAAGCAGGGATCTGATTAGATGGAGTTTGGTTAAGAGGGATTTTACTGTGATAAAGAACTTAAGTTTCTATACCAATAATGATTGTGGATTGAAATACTTTGCAGACAGAAGAAAGATCGAGTAATAAGAAAAAAGAAACCTGATGACAAGCCAAAAGTAAAAGAAATGTGAGTATTTACTAACTCTCTTCAATTTGGGTTACCTTAAACAATAATTTTACTACATGCATATTTTATTTTACTTCCTTAGGTTTTAGTGTTAATATCTTTAAAAATTGCCGTTTTGTATGTATTCTTATTTTATACTTATTATTTAACTAAAATTACGATTCTTTCATATCAAAACAATTTGATAGAAATAAATTCAGCTTTGTGGTATAACATACTTTTTTGGTTAGGTCTATGTTAATAATTCATAAAAAGTCCCTTTCACAAATGCCAAAGTTGGTAGGTGAGACTCGGATAAGACCCTAGAGAAATTCCCAAATTCGATTTTTATAGGATTTTATCAAAGATAAGACATTGCTGCTCTAGCAACTTTATTAAGTTCACCGTAATCAGATCCAGTTTTAAAAAAACTAATTGCTTTAAGCTTTAATTCAAAAGACAAAAATGTGTTCAAATGGTCCTTTTAAATCCTTTTCATTTTTCTAAACTATCTGCATCTCCCTGTCGAAAACACAGGTAATTATCAAAGACATTTGTAATCGCTTTCTTAAGTTGTCTGGTATTCCCTTATTATAGTGTGTTTTCACCATTGCTACACTCCTTGCTAACCTAACTTGGGTAAAAACAAAGGGTGAAAAGGTAGAGGGAAAAGTGCAATTGGTCCCTTAGTTGGAAACTCTTGTACAGTAATATTTACATACAAAATAATCTGAATAAAATTAAACCAAAATACACTTTTCATTCTGATAAAATTGCCAAATTTTTCAATGTTCAAATCTGTTAGACCTTAAACAAAATTAATGTTTCAAACATGTTTTCTGGATGGATTCACAAATTATTTATGGAATTCTTTACATCTGCAGAAGGATCTTCTCCGTAGCATATTTCTATTTACCCCCAACATAGGTTGGCAAGATCTGTAAGCAAAAATAACCCCCGTAAGGTTTGGCTGTGAGAACATTGCTAAGATTTGATCAAAAAAATTTGAAGTATGAAAATCTTGCATATTGAAAATAAAGTATGCTTACGCTTACTAAGTTTCTATAGTGAAATTTTTTTTAAAATTTAATTAGTACACAATTTATAAAGTTTTGTATTTTTTAAATAATTTTTATGACTGTTTGTTATAGACCTCAGTATTCATCTGCTCTGTTCTTCAAGTACAACACAGCTCTCGGACCTCCCTACCATATTCTTCTGGACACAAATTTCATCAATTTCTCCATCAAGAACAAACTGGACGTGTTCCAATCTATGATGGACTGCCTTTATGGGAAATGTAAGTTCTGAATTAATATGCAGCCTTCTTAGGTCAATAAGTGTCAAACTGCTTTGCCGGATTCCGAAAAGATTTTTTTTTTTAAATCTTGAATGAACTTTTTATTTTTTCATGTTTTTGTTCATAAACACAGTAAATAGTTTGTTTATATACACATTAAAATTCACCTGGTTTTATAAAATTTATATTATTTTAATTAATATCATTACTTACTTGTACCTCTTTCTCTCCAACATGGAGCATAGGGCCTCCGTCATGGTCCGCCACTTTACCCTGTTGGCTGCAATGGTCTTAATCTCTCTCCATGACTTGTCAAGTTCTTTCACTTTGCTGTTAATTGTTCGATTAATATCATTAAATCACAATTATTAATTAAATGTGTTCAATCTCGGTGTTAACATAATTTTTTCCCAGGAGTGGTAAATACTGTGCCAACCCTAGAAAGCATCAAATGCTTGTGCATATGTATGCTTGCTACCTAGTATATTATGTTAGCACACATAAAAAAGAAATACAAGTAATTTAAGCTATACATCACATGGCACTATATAGCATTATATGCTTAGTACATAGCTCGGACCCAACTTCAACGTGAGAGGGACTTTATCTAAAGTGTAAAAATGTAATAAACCATTAGATTTTGAACCTACACTTGCTACTTAGATAAAATATAGTCATTAACACTGCCAGCTTATAAACATATTTATAAATGTATATATTTTTACATATGTCATACATTAACGGTTAGATGTGTGCTCAGTTTCTAACCTGTTCACTTCCTAGTACTTACAAATTCTATTATTCATCACTGTTTGTTAGCTTAGATCATGAAAGCTCTAGTGCAAAATTTTCCTAAGTAATCTGTAAAAGGGAAATCACTGAAAATGTTGATTGGGTGGTTCATATTTTTTAATAGATTCCAAGAATTTCAATTTACACACAGAAAAAATTATTCTGAATTGATATTCATCATCACAGACTTTTATAAAGTATAATTGTTACAGCGCATTATATTTGATATAAGAAAAAATTTATAAATTCATTGTTAAATTTTAAGGATCTGCTGTACTGATACATTAATCTACATTAGGACTTTAAAATATTGTTGATTATTGGCAACTTCGGCAGGTTTTTATTATGTATAGACAAGATTTTATGTTTATTTTACATATCAATAATAGATACAATTTCTAAAAAAATTATTAAAAAGGATACAATTTCTCAAAATTTTTATTAAAAGGATCTAATTCCTCAAAATTTATATTAAAGAGAATACAATTTCTCAATATAATACTGTGCTATTGTAATTACTTGTACTTATCTTACTATTAATATTTTTAGGCATACCTTACATCACAGATTGTGTTCTTGCTGAATTGGAGAAGCTTGGCAAAAAATTTCGATTAGCGCTCAAGTAAGAATTATTTGTAATATTTTTTTTATTTTTAAATGTTTTCTTTATATTCTTAGTTTCTGTAGCTTTAATTAATTTGTTCTTCTTCACGTATATTATTTTGTGATAGGTGGAGAATAAAAATTATTGTGACATCAATTTCTTTAAAGCTTCCATTCCATTTAAATCCATGTTTATGTTTAATTAAGGTATCCATATACCTAAGAAAACGGAAAATTTATCAAAATATGGGTGCTGATACTTTTGCATAAAAATCTCATTTTTTTTATTGTTCAAATGGTACAAGAAAATTTCTTGTACTGTAAATAGTTTTTAGTTTACAGACGGTCTTTTATAGGCAATTCTGCTGTCATCTATCTTACAATGAAATCCTTGAACTCATTTTCCGAAAAACGATTTTGTTCATAATATGCTTGTACTCCGAGCAAGATATTTCAAATTATTAATATGCTTTGATTTTAAAAATATTAAGTGTATTTTAACGAGTATAAATCAGGGCATGTGGTCATACTTTTTATAACAATTGTAAAGAATATTTAATTTTTTTACAGACTTTCAAAACATCAAATCATTAAATAAAATCATATTTTAAAGCTATAGCCATTTTAAACTATCTTAATTAAATAATTACTTTGCTTAGAGCTTAGATTTTATATGATAACATGCCTGAATATTTATTGTCTTCTTTTCTACAAAAAAATAGTTAAAATAAGTAATTATTAGTGTTGTAAAGTTTCACACAATTTTGCCCACATAAATAAATTAATTGCTAATTAATATATTTGATTTTATATGATCACATACCTGAATATTTATTGTTTTCTTTTCTGGAAAAAAATGTGGTAAATAAGTAACTAGGAATGTTGTAAAGTTGCACACAATTTGTCCCACATAAATGAATTATTTGCTTATTAATTTATTAATTTATATATATTAATAATATTGCAGAAAAATATTTTTATGTAGTTTATATGTGCCTGATCTTCTCACAAAGTTTTAAAAGTATCTATCACAAAAATTAAAGAAAAAGTTTCTATGGGTACGGGGTACCTTAAATTGTTGAAAGGCAGTCAATTAGTACATTAAAATTTTTACTCAATCAGGGTTGGAAAATGGTAAAAAAAAAAAAAATTATAACTTGACTTGCTTGGCTCAAAAATTTTAGTTTTCAAATAAAAAGAAACCAAAACCAACAATATTTAAGTTATTCTTCAGTTTTTAACTAATCAGAATGGTTGCCTGATCATAGAAGTTTGAGTTTTTTCCGTTCTAAGACTTCTCAGTTTAAAATTAAACATGAAGGTAACCAAAAACTTGCAGTTAAACCCACAGTTTTGCAAAAATTCTGATATTCTTGTATTACGAAATATGCATTTTACTTCCATGTAAATAGTGGTGTTCATTTATTTTGTTGTTTTTTTAGAATTGCCAAAGATCCAAGATTTGAAAGACTTGCTTGCATGCATAGTGGAACATATGCTGATGATTGCCTTGTGCAAAGGATAACTCAAGTAATTTTCCCACTTTACTTTTTTAAAAAATAATTTTTCTACATAGTAATAGAAATTAATTATTAATAATTAAGGATGCACCGAATACCAAATTTGGCCGAATAACGAATATTCGGTCAAAGTCTTAGCCGAATATTCGGCCTGCATAAACCAATTTTTATTTTTTCTCAGATCTAAGTAAGTTGTATTTATTTTTCATTAATTTTAATTCAACATAAGCATATAAGTACACAAGCGTACAATAATTTTAATACAATTTAGCTATTAATTTTTTAATTAAAACAGAACACAAAAAAGTAGTACTTGTTTGTTATTAAAACAAGCCTTTTAGAAAGTGTTTGAAACTTGGTAAAATCACAACATGAAAACGGTAATACAAAAACTAAAACTGAAGTAGGTATATCCGATGTAGAATGAAAATAAGAAAAAATAAATAATAAAACCATGGCTTATAATATTCTATAATTACGATATTAGTTTTTTTAATCTTTTATTGAAAAAAATACATAAGTTTTAAAAATACATGTTTATTTAATGCAACTTGAGTAAAGCTTGTTTTACTATTATAAATAACAAGCAAGTCCTGTTTGGGGAATTTTTCAATGTTTTAGACGATGATAACATGAAAAAATTAAAAAAAAAAAAGAAAATTAAATTTCACTATTCAGCCGAATAGTATAGCTATTAGGACAATCTGAATAAAGTGACCGAATACCGAATAGTAACCGAAAATATTCGGTGCATCCCTATTAATAATTATTTAATATTTAAGGCATTTGGCCAAAAATAGTCATTCTGTGTCTCTAAAGATGTAGGCAATTAGTGCATTGCAAACAGTATTAACTTAATGTGAATATTGTAAAATTTTTCTCTAACATGTACAAGGTAAATTAATTATTTTAAAACACTGTGACATTTTGTAAATTTGATTATGCTTATTAGTATTTAGCTGAACACCATTCTAACATAATTAAGCTGTTGTTACCTTAGTTAGAAGATGTTACTGTCCTATAGAAAGTAATTATTTTGTTAACTTAATTAATGTAAACGTTTATATTGGTGTATTCTTGATTACTTAGTGTATGCACTTACTGAAGAAAAAACTGCAGGCACTCTTAACATCACTTCAAAACTTGTTAAAAACACAACAACTCTAAAGCATTCTAAAATACTACATTCAATGATTATTTATATTCCGGCATTTATTTATCACTAGATATTTAGTTATGTTGTTACATTATTCTAAAACAACATTGCATTTTGTAAATTTAATTAATGTTTGTTTGAAATTAAATAGGTGTCCATTTACCAAAAATAAGTCACTGAACTACATATGGTGCATGTATCACAGTTTGGTTAGATATTTTAAGAGTCAATGGTTCCATTTACTAAAACAGTCTCACTGACACACATTTATATGTGTTAAGTCTTATTAACACATATTTATCTATGTTGTGTTTATTTTTTATAGCACAAATTTACTAAAACAGTCTTATTTATATGTGTTAGTCTTATTAACACATATTTATCTATGTTATGTTTATTTTCTGTAGCACAAATTTACTAAAACATTCATACTTATTATTCTCGATTATTACTTATTATTCTCCATTTACCAAAATAATCTTACTAGCACACATTTATGTGTTAGTCTTATTAGCATGTATTTATCTATGTTGTGTTTATTTTTATAGCACAAATGCTACATAGTTGCCACCTGTGATAAAGATCTGAAAAGGAGAATAAGAAAGATCCCCGGTGTTCCCATTATGTATATTAATAGGCACAGGTAAAGCATCATTTTAAATTTAACATTTTGACATTCAATATTTTAGCATTTGTTAAGTATTGATGCTTATGTAACTTATTGCTGTGATGATGGTTGTAAGGAATAGAATCTAACTTTTTTTTATCAAAAGCATTCCATAGAACAATTGTTAACCATCTGCAGTAAAATCTTGATAATCTGAGGGTGAATTAACCACGGCCTGTTTAATATTCCCTATTTTACAAAGACAGTTTACGAGACCCAAGAAACTGGAAGCTCAACTTTTGCAAAACTTGTTAAAGGCTTGCATTCCAAGAAAAACTATTGGAAATCTTCTAATTTTTGATCCATTTTTTTCAATAAGTATTTTTCTTAAAATCGACATGAGACACATGGTCAAAATTTTAAACTTGAAAAAAAAATTTAAAGGAAAACAGTTTTTACGAGAAAATTGAAAGCAGCTAACTTCAGATGGATTTCTGGTGTGAACTTGTTAATATTTTATTTTTTACTTTCAATTACCTAACATAAAATATGCGGCAATGAAACTTATACGCTGAGGTTGAAATTCCGAAAAGAAATAATTTTGTTTTCCCAATTTTTTGAGAGGGCTGCTGTTTCTAAAAAACTTTTGAGCATCAGTCCGTCCATCTGAAACCACTCTACAGCTTGAACAAAAAAAGCTAAAGACTTTAAATTTAGTACCCAGGTTCCTTGTAAGGGATCATAAGGAGGTATTCAAGAAAATTGTTCATGCACAAAGCCTGGCTATCGTGGATTATTTTATTTCAAAGTTATTGAAATTACCTTATAGGGTTATATCTATAAATGCAGGAATTTTAAAGTTACTTTTTAAAGGTAATTATGTTACAGTTACTAATATGAAAAGTAACATACCACAGTTACTTTTTGAAATTTCAAGTTATAAGAAATATTGAAATTTAGCCTTCTAACCATTTTTTAAAGAGAATCACGATAAACGAAACATAAGCACAGACAAAACACTGTAATTTTAATTCATAAAATTTTTTTTTTGTATTTAATTTTAATCCTTCATCCTGATAATCACCCGATAAAGAGTTTATCAGTAAATACTTGAGAGGGTACTGACAGATATAAGGGTAGCTCAAGAGTGAACGTGCACTCCCTGTCTTCCACTACACACAAAGGGGTTTGCACTAAGGAATCAAACCTGCTTGGCAGTTAGCGTGGTTTATTTCAAAACCTTCCTTTTCGATAGATGCCTGTTATTGCAGGGCTTATTTTGTGATACTTGGAAAGGAAAACAAGGAAAAAAACTTGCTTTAAATATTTTTCTGGCTGAAAGCTGCCGTCACACCTTTAGCTGCCATAGTGGACAATTCTATTATGTTTTACTTTTTGACTCGCAAGAAAAGCTCGTATTTCGGGACTGTGCAATGTTCCCTTTTTATTAGAGGAATTTCAAAATTATCATCAGGCAGCCTTCGGAAAGTTTCAAAAATTTTCGTCACTTTGTTACCTCTAAAAGTAACTGAGTTACAGTTAGAGTTACTTTCTGAAAAATGTGACGGTGCTACTCGGTGTTACCTAAAAGAAGTAACTGTTGCAAGTAACGCATTACTCCAATCCCTGTATAAATATATTGGTTTATTGAGTGGCTGGTAGTTGTGTAGTGTTACGCTTGGAGGATTGTTTCTTGAAAGTTTGTAGGTTATTGAGTATCTAAAATAACAGTCCTAAACAAAAACCAACCTTAAGTTTGCAGCAGAGAAATGTACTGCACGGAGGAAACTGCGTAAACAATGCTGCTGGCGTTGAAATTTCGCCTGCTCCTATTGGTTGCTCCTTTGACCCTGATATTTGTGCGCCCTGTTACGGCAAAAACTAATGAAAAAATAATTAAAATTACACTCTGACTGAAGCTAAAGTAATAAAAATAATAAATGTATGTCTTGATATAACAAATGAAAATTGTTTATTAAATGTGAAACACCTTTTTTTATTCAATTCTTGCACTGGAAAATGAGAACTATTTACCCTTTTTCTCGTAGAACATTTGTATGCTGCAAACTTAATGTCAGTTTAGGTGTAGTCAGTGTTTACGATTCTTCATTTTTTTTTTACCTGCCACAGCAAAACTTTGTACCCTTATTAAAGTATTATTATAACAGTGCATAGAAGCTGATAAAGATTTAAGCCAATTGTAGGATCATTCGTAGAGTTTCAATCCAACTTATTATGTTATTGTCAATTTATTAGGTACTTCAATTGAAAATGCTTTGATATTGATTGGTATTTTTGTTAAAATGTTTAGTTCATTTTAATTTTGTGTTGCAGGTACTCCATTGAAAGAATGCCAGATGCTTACGGTGCACCCCCTACATAAAAGTTTAAATAAATTGTTTTGTTATTAGACTTGATGTTGTGCTTTTTTTGTCAACCTCTCCATACTGTGTGTGTGTCTGTGGATTGTGAAAGACCTACTTACACTACCCTCAGAAATTTGAAATTTTTAACATAGATTTCCTTCAATACCTACGTGTGCACAGGAGGCTTATTTTTTTCATATTTGTTCTATTTTAAAAGGAAATTAGAATTTCCTGAAAAAGAAGTACACTACTTTCGCTCAAATTCGATAATTTTTTCCTTTCTTGCCATCAGATGAAAAAATTGAAATAAACTTTTTTTTTTTTAAAATAATTAGAAATTGAATTTTTTATTTTATTCTGCTGCCATACCTTCAGAAACTAAATGAATATGAGTATTTAAACAATAAATGCATAGTAATTACTGAACTATAACGGTTGTTTAAGGTCATCGCACTAGAGCTGCATATTAGTGTTTTATGTCTTCATTTTTTGCCAAATACTTTCCCGAACTCGCCAAGTTATTACAAAAAAATGAGCCAAATGGTTTTGGTTATTTATTTATTTTTAACATTGCCACAATATAATAAAGTTTACCAATTTGTGAGCTCCTAAAAAGAAAACTGATGCCATAAATCATTTCATCAGATTTGCCATGCCTTTTTTAATCCACCTTGCATAGAAGATTTGAAGAGTTTTGTTTTACACTCATTTAGAAAATGCGAAGTGGTCTATACTTATGGATGTATGGACACAAGCCTGAAAATATATGTCTAACATCATGTGGCATGGAATGAAGATCAAATACCGTATTTTTTTTCCTTCTTGGAGATTTTCGTCCAGGCACAACCGGATGTTCATTGGGGTTTCCCAAACCCTGCAATTAAGGAGGGTTTGAAGTTTCATTCCATGGATTCGGTAACAGACTCTCATTTGTGTTGGAAATACTGCTCGACCACTTTTTCCCCTAATATGTGCGTTTACATGAGCCATGGGAAAAAGAGATCGAGCCGGATTTTTAACCAAAAGGATAGTCTGTGGTCGAATAAGAAACATCAAATCCTTCTTCATTGGAGGCTTTGCGAAAGACCCTATGAACCCTGCAATTCCGGTTCTTCCTGGAATAAAACCCCCAAGAGGGAAAAATTGCTGCGTTTTCTTCTAAATCCACTGATTAGATGCCTCATGTAAACGAAGATGGCCAAATTACTACGAGCGTCGCGTAAAGCTTTCGTGTAGCTCTATGTGATGATAATTCAAATTAACCAAATAATTCTAATGGGGTTGTTTCACGAAACATCTGGCAACAGCTATATGGTCTTGTTTTCCTAACTCTCTAAATGTCTCTGATCTTGGTTGGTTGATAGAGATAATCAGGTTTGTGTGCTGATCAAGCACACTAACCAACCTGAATATAGGTCTACCAACCATCCAACTTTACCAAGACAAAAGTAATTATAGATATTAGAGGGTAAGGAAAATAACACCATGTAGCTATTGCCAAACCCTCTGTGAAACTACACCATATATCTCTCCCACTATACATATCTTTCCAAAGAGCTCACTTTTGTGTGATAAAAATTCAAAGAAACCAAACCCACACCTTTAATATGAGGTGAATCTGATGAAGTGAAAACACTTTTTTAACAGAAAAAAAATGTAAATAATCAGTTGAAACTCGGGTGGTTTGAAACGTTGAATAGTAGCTCATTACGCTAACTGACAGCATTGTGTTAAAAATGCAGGCTCAATTTTTGCCTGTGCCCTGAGTGTACTATCTCTCTCTGTATCAGTCAGTTTAGAAATCCTGTTTGTGGCTCATGTTGTGTCTGGCACAGACATCAGGTTTATATTAAGATAAGCCAACCCGCTGACCCGTTGACCGCTCTCCGAAGCGCTCCTATGGGCAAAGAAATGAACTGCAAAGGGGAGGGGGAAAAGAGGGAAAATAGAGAGGAACCTTTACGCGCCAAAAATAATTTCGCGTAAAAGCGCATAGGGGGTAACGGGGAATCGAACCTGGGACTACTGCATGAGAGTCGCATACTCTACCACTGAACCAGGGAATCTTACTATTGGGTCGAGATTCAAAGTTTAAGTTGAGTTTCTCATTACGTCTTATGAATGTTTTCTTTATTAGTTATGTTTATTGAAAATGGATAATAAGAGAAGAATTAAAGATATGAAATAAGTAACACAATTATTTTATGCTTGCATTTCTTTTTTTACACATTGCAACATTTTCTTGCTTACATAATTGAACTCAATAGAATTTTATCATGAATAAAATAAAAAAAAGATATTTTTATTTTATTTTCATGATAACTTATAGTGTCATAACCTTTATTTTCTTAATTTTTTTACAATTATAACATTCTTATTAAAATGCAATGATAAATTAGAAAAGGCTTGAGTTTCGAAAAAATATATATTTTTTAATTCTAAACAAGGGAATGAATACCTTAAACTTAATTAAATTATATTTTACAATATTTTTATTAATAAAAAACAAAATTAAAGTACACCCTTCAATTCGCGCCATGTGAAACCATTAAAAAAAAACCCCTAAGCTATAAATATATAGTTAATGCATGATATGAATACAATTATTTTTTTTAATTGTTAGTTAACAAAACTTTGTTTGGATATACGTTTGTTCTTTTATAAGTTTTTAAAATTATATTCGTTTAAATTGTGTAGATACGAATTTACTAACATTTAAAAAGTTTTGTTTTAAAACTTATTGTAATGTTTTTTTTTTCACTGAAAGCTAAATTAAAATATAATTATAACTTTTAAAATTGTATTTGTATGTTTTATTATTACATTTTTAAAAATATTTTTTTCTATTTTAAATAAAAAGTTAAATTCACATTTTGTTTTATAAAATATTTTATAAATTGCGATATTCTTAAATATGTTTAAAATTGTCATTTCAAGATACTTTCATTCATATATATATTTTTTTTTAAATAAAATATTGTATTTTACTTATTCACAATTTTACATTCTTTATTTTCTTATTTCATATCATAAACATCTTTAATAAAAATATTTCGACTCTAAATTTTTAATAACTTTAAATTTTATGCTCTTATTAGTTTTTTATTATTATTTTCATCGAGACAATAATATGAAGTAATCAAACTTATGCTACAAAAATAACTTATAATAATAATGCACTGCACACACATAATTTTTGACGGTCGAATCTCAGCGAAGCTATTTTTTCTCCGTATCGTCCATAGGGACGGAGCGAAACCCGCAGCTGTAGCAGAAACCTGTTCCAAAAGGGCCTCCTCCTCCTTTTGGCTGCCGCTAGGGTCGCATAAAAGTGTACTGTCTGTAGCCCCGAAGGGGTATATTCATAACTGGACGGTAAAACAGGCTGGCTCATTCTCCGCCCCATGCTCATGCTCCACCTCAATCTCCCAACTCTTTGCCAGAGGCAAAGAGTTGGGAGTTGCTAGCGGCAAAGAGCTGGGGTTTGGCTTCCTATTTGGCGCTATGAGATTTTGGCGAGAGAAAGCTCTTGTGGCTGCATGTTTAATTTTTTTTTTACGGTTCTGCACACTTGGGTAAACAAAACAGACTTGTTGTTTACAATAACGTTTTAAATTTCGTTGTTTGAAAGAGTTTTTGGTATCTATTTGACAAAATCGTATATTTGCGATAACAAACCAAAAGAATAAGAGAGTTTGGATAAGACAAAAATATTAATGTTATTTATCCAGTTCTTAAAATAATATGTAATATAGAGTAATTCTCATGACTTTCTATTTTATCAATAACACATTAATCAAGTAAAAGTGCCTTTTTGACACCGAAATATGTACGCATTTAAAATTTTGGATTCTTCGTTTACCCCCACTAAATTTATAAAAGTCATACTTATATTTAATAAAAAAACTATAACAAAAAAAAAAGGCTAACCACACACTAAAAAACTAAACATAGTTATTTAAAATTGCCGTGTAAAGATTAAAAAACCATAAAATACATGAAACTAATGAGCACTCGGAACTAGGAAAGATCATATTTTTATTTTTCATTTGTGTTCTAACTACCGCAAATTAAAAGTAAAAATACCTGAAAAAAAAAGTTATCATAATTGCTGAACTGTATCTTTCCACGATAGTTTTTAATTGCACAATAGATAACAGTAAAATAAATTGTCTGTCATCGGTCACCGGAAGTCCTGGAGCCTAGGGCGCTGCCTTGGAATGGTCATTTCAGCTTTACTGCAGGCCATAGGGCGCACTTCCTGCACTTCTAAATTTGTATATTGAATGGCAACACAACCAAGCTAGAAAAACTTAGGAATGTTCTTTTTAAAATTTTAATAGCACGTTGTTCTGACGGATGCTTTTTTAAGTAAAAAATAGTATGTAATTATATAAACGCCACTATCAACTTCAAATATATTTCCCTGTCTCAAATTTAGCTGCTTAACTATTCAGAGAAAAGATTATTGAAGAAGGAACATGAAAGACAGAGAGCCTTTTCTACCAAATCGTATATAGCAGATACAAGTTCAATTATTACCTCATAAAAACATAAAATTTAATGAGTTTTTTTTTAAACATTTATGCCCATGTTTATTTTTTTAATAAAAGTTTCGACGTTTTTCTATTATTATATTATATAATATAATATCTAATTTATTGATTCGCTAATAATTACATGAACACGTGTCATAAGTGTCAGACTTATTTCGAATTCATACAGAAGAAACTGCTGCTGGACTTATTAAAATTACAGAATTTTAGTAAGACATCATCTGACTGATTACTCATAAGAACTATTAAATCTGTAGTTTAAATAGTAAATTATCAGGTAAAAGTAGAAACTTAAAATATTGAAATGGCTTTAGATGAAAAAAAATTACGAAGCTAAACCAAGGAACATTCTGCAAAAGATAACACTCAAATACATAAATATGAATACATTATTTAGTTCAAAAAGTAGTTTATTTGCTAATATAAATATAACTTTTAACGAATTAACATGTATTATATATTTAAAAAAACTATTCAGAAACACAATAATATTTGACCTGAAACTTTTATACGTGATATCCATAATGAGCTGCATACATTTAACATAGTTGTTCTAAAATTCTACCAATAAATATTGCTTTGTTTCATTTAAACACAATCTTTGTTTTCGTAAATTAGCGCCATATCATTTTATATAAACAGTTTTTAGTTAGCGAAATGCAGTTCTTCGTCTACCTATATCTATTATTTGTGCAAGATAAAGGAAAAAATCTTTTTATTTTTTTAATTTTAGTAATTTTTATAGTAAAAAAACACTATCCTTAACAAGCTTTCCTATTATATAACCGATTTTAAAATATTTATATCATCAGTTAAGTTAGAAATATCAACTGTGCCTGATAATTAATATGTAATGAATTGACCCCAATTGCTATTTATTTTCATTTTAAGGTATTTTTATCATAGGTTAATTTACAATCTAATGCCTAGAAGGATGAACTTCTGTATTTACATTCTTTTTCGGGGTAGAATATAGTTCAATTTTACGTGGACGTATCTTAGATAAATGTGCTGTAAAATTTAACTTTTGAGCATAGAAAACCGTTTCCGCATTTAATTTAATACAGGCGGCTCATCCAAAATTTAAAAACTGCACTATCACCACACTATGATAAATGGTGTCTGTATTTCTATTCCTCTGTGAAACAGTAAATTTTAATTTTAAAGCCCAAATATTGTATGTTCTAGCCCACTATCACTATTCACCCTTGACGGGCAGTCTAAATGTAGAAGAAATAAAAGAAAAACCTCTTCAATCTTCATTAAATTTGTGCATATTGCATGCGAAAATTCTCTTCCAAGGGCGCAAATTCCTTGTCACGATTGCGAAACCTTGATTATAATACGTTTACCAGAACCATATTCAAATTCAGTTTTTCGTTTTATTATTTTTTTCTCCAATTAAATAAAAATATTTTTTTCAGTTTGCTCTCTTCTATTTTCCATTATTATTTTTATCAATTTAATTCTTGTAAACTCTTCCATTAGTTGAATGTGGTCAGCGACAAATCTAATTAAATGAATTATTTCACAAATTGCAACAAGGGGAACCTAAAGCTGATTAAAATTTTCAAATTACGGAGTGAACTTTTCCAATAATTTAAATACGTTTCTTTACTTCATAAACAAAAAATAATTGACACATAAATAAATACACATAAATAAATCATTTTATCACATAAATAAATTTACTTTAATTCCTTTCTATTAAATATATTTTTTCTTACTTTTGTTATTAGAAGGGTCAATGTTGATTTAATTCTTCTTATGCTCCTTAAATAAGCATTAAGGTTTTTTTTATGTTGGAAATGTTCCGAAATTACTTAGCAATTCTAATATTTTTTTATATTAAATTAAAATAATTCGATCCAATTATCACTCAATTAAATGTAATTCCAGAAAAACCAAAAATGAAAGCCATGAATGGCAATAATTACGCTGTAATTATTGCCATTCTTGGTGTCAAACATGCTCACTGAAGTACTTTGAATTCGATTTTTTTTCTGAGATTTTCAATGTCTTTTCAATGCGCAGATTTTTTTCGATACGTCGAATTTGTCTGTAGCATTTGTAGTTTGTGCTACGAAAGTGGGTGACGGACAGACAGACGGACGGACATTGCCTTTTGCGTTATAAACTGAGTGTGGAAGCTATTTTTTTTTTAATGTTATGGATAATTCAACGTTTTGTTTACATATTAAAAAGACTCTGAATAACGTCATTTCTAACATCAAGTCGGTGATTTATTTTCAATTTTACGCTTGCCTTACTTTGAAATTAATCGTTGAATTACAAAAGAAGAAGAAACAGAATGCAGGCAAAAAAAAGTAAAATCAGAAAAACTTACTGATTTCTTAACTTATGTATTAATGACGTTTGTCCACATATTTGGAAATAATTATTCAGATTGAATGGTGAATAATCCTATTTTGTAGCTCTTTTTTATTTAACGGTAATTAACACCATTATGAATTTTGCTATTATATACTATAAACTTTGTCATACCTAATTTCTAACAAAGGTGGTACCGGTAAAGTTTAAAACTTGACATTTGAATACTTCAAATTTTTAATGCCAAATAAACCGATAATGCCGAAAAGCTTTTATTTTCTTAGTTAAAAAAATACCTTTATCTATTTCGGAGACGTATACAAGACTTTCTATCCTAAAGGTCAATGAAAAATTTTTTTTTAAAATATATAGGGAAGCTGGAGGGCCCAGTCGGCCAAGGTATTCGCCTCGCATGTGGATGGTCCCAAGTTCGGATCCGGACAAATATAAACGGCCCGTACAACTAAAAATGCCCGAAGAAATATACTCAGCTAGAGGTAGTGCACGTAAAATATAGCAGCAAAAAGACATTTGATTAGACAATTCAGACAGTGAATGCGCCCTCTATAGAAGGGAGAGTATGTACTCTCTTAAAACAAACGAGCGATTTTAACTCAGAGTAAATTTTCACACCTCCAGTCTTGAAAATGCACTTCCCCGAAAGGAGTGGATTCTTTGTGTGTTAAACCTCCGACAGGATAACTCCAAACGAGTGATTTTAACTCAGTCTGAGTTAATATTCACTCCTTTCCAGAGTCGAAAATGCACTTCTCCTATTGGAGTGGATTTCACTCTTTTGTTTTAAGAGTGTAGGCTTTATAGCCCATTACCCAGCTCTCCAGAAGAGACAATCACAAGAGACACACAAACACATAGACAAATAACAGCACTTATTGACAAGCACAAACATCCATGCCTTTACCGGGATTCGAACCCGAGCCCAGCAGCTCCAAAGGCTAGTACACTAACCATTGTGCCAGTGGGCCGGCTGACATTAGATTATACTCTGACAAAAAATTGAGGCAGAATATCTCAATCAGCATATCGACCGAAACGTAATTGCAAGATTTTTTAATACAATAAAAATTATATATTCCACAACAAAATTATGTTTTAGTTTTTGAAAAATCAAAAAAAGATAACAAAGTAAAAAAAAATAATGCTTTATAAAATATTTGATAACAACACAGTGATATTTTTAGCGTTCACAGAATAAAAAGATTATTTCGTTTGCCACAAAAACAAGCTGAAAAACATGTAATTAAAAACACATCAAATAACAGTTTATAGTAAAATGTTTGGTTACTTTTTTTTAATCACTAAGTTTTTATAAAAGAGAACAAAATTCGGAAATCATGATTTTATTCACGGGTTTGTGAATTTTTTTTGCATTAAATATTTAATTTGAGCAGTAATTCACTTGTATTTTCCCCCTGAAATTCATGCATTTCGTTCCTTAATATTTTTTTTTAAACTTATATTACTGGTTAATTAATCCCGATTTTTAAAAATGCTTGACTTCAAACAATGTGCTCTTGTGGAAGCAAATGTGCATTGCTTTCTCTTTTAAAAATATATCGTCACCTTCTCCAATTATTTGGTCAAAAAACACATGCTATACAGGCAAGTAATGTTGTACAAACCAAAATGTGCACTCACTTATATCCCTGTTGGAAGGACTGAAAGCTTAATTGGTTTTTACCTGCAGGCTTATCAGTCGGGTACCAAGTGCCACCGTCAAAGGCGTGAGCCGGTGACCCCAGGTCTCAGCGGTTCATGCCCCGTGAAGAGAAGCTTCTTGGAGAGAATCTCTGTAAAGTATAATAAATCACTTTGGGGTGGGGTGGTTTGCCGTGTAGGGGGTTCAGGTAAATTGCCATATGAAAATGTGAGATATCCCTTAGCGACGTGTACAATGTAGCACATACACATTCCCTCAATCGTAAGCCCTTTCGTTACTTGAAAGGCCTGTGTGTGAACTATTAATCCCTGACCTGTCAGTTTACAGCAAGGGAGGAATGAAAGGGGGTGGGTTTTCTTTCATCTAGAGAGTCTCGGGTGGCCATGTATGGTCACAAGTCATTTGATTACTGAATGCATAAATGAATTCGTTGACTTTTTGGCCACCCTGTAAAAATACGTCCAAATATTGTGTATTAATCCTGTGTTTTAAATACGTATAAATAGATTTTTTTATAATTGCGTAAAAAAAAATTGGACTTTTACACTATAATTTTAATATCAGACGCGTGCGTAAAGTTGTACTTTTTAGAAACAGTGATACAAAATTACTTTTTTTCACCCAAAAGCAGTGAAAAAAAAGTACTTTGTGTCACTCTTTTCATAAGATGCCAACATTTCAAGTAAAATTTCGATTTGATAATAATACTCATAAAATCCAAAGATTTATCGATCTGCTTTTATTTAAAAATATTATGCGCGTGAATTATTTTTGAATTAATGATTTGTTTTTCTCTTCATGGGAATATTTCTAAATTTACGCTCTTCGAACTGCGAATTCATTGGTTGTTTTCTTTGACAAAATGTTGAAACACGCTTATTGGTTTTTTATAGCGTCACGCGCTCCGAACTGCGAGTTTATTCTTTATTTTCTTTGAATAAACGACCCGTGCAGCCAAAAATGTCCGACGAATAACCGACGACGTCCCCGTGTAAGGGAGTGCACGTTAAATATCCTTCAAAGTCCTAACGATGCGTACGATGTCGCCCTTAACGGTTGCGTTGGGTGCCTATTCAGGTGTTGGCTCGTCACCTGACTGTGGTTCTAAAATTCGACGCCCGTCGCCAATAGCCCTCGTGTAGCTCTAGTGCGACGATAACTCAAACCTAACCTTATTTTCTTTGACATCTCTTCTGGAAGATCAAAATTCATTTTAGTCTAATTAGCACGTGAAATAATTTTTAACCAATAGGATTTGATATTTTTCACGCAATTATAAAAAAATAGTGTATGAAACACGTGCGAAAAGTAAACTTTTTAAAACACGTGTCATTATTTCCCTCGCTCGTGAAATAAAATCCACCCGTTTTAAAAAGTATTACTTTTCACACTTGTTGCATAAATAACTATAGATACAAATTTCTTTATTTGACAACTTTTGAAGATCTGATTATCATAATGCACCCCTATATAAAACTAAAAGACACAAAACCTCAAAAATATATATATTTTTTATTTTGTTTTAAACCTAGATGCAAAGTTCTTTAATTTTATAATGTGCCTCCCAGTCGGCACACTTAAAAAAAATTGAAATTGTATAATAATTAGCTCACTTTTAAATTTTTAGTTCGCGTTTTACATAAATTTTCAAGGCTTTTGTAAATATTTAAACTGGATCCCCAAAGTATTTTTCTTACGTTAACAAATGCGAGTTTCATGAAAGTGTGGACGCAATTAGATCTTTTTTTTTACATTTTCAAGTTAAAATATATTATTTTTTAATTATAAAGTTTTTAAAGGTCAAAATTTACCTTTGCTCATAAACCTTTACTAATATTTCGCTTTATTGGCTATATTAAAATACTTCCACAGTTTGAAGAACACGTGTTCAAAGAAAAAAAAGTTTTAAAAATTCTTTAAACAGTGGTCAGTAAGATTTTTAAGATGCTTAAAAAAGTTGAATTTTTGCAAAACATCTTGTATAAATACATTCTTCTTGTACTATCCGTTGAAAAATATAAATAAAAATCCTTTTATTTATATTTCATAATTATAGATATCCATTTTTTGTTCCACTAAGTCTCCTTAAGTAAAACCCTTTCAGCACGCATTTAGAAACTTTAAAATATATATTTTTTTATCTCAATGTGCGCACAATGAAAACTAATTTTGCCGCATACTAATCGAAGAAAGTTTTTCGATGGGGACTTAAGACTTTGATAGAACTTAGGATGAATGGACACATGTGAAAAATACTGAAAATTAATTTCAAAAATAAAAGCTAAGCAAACAAATTTTGTAACTAAGATAGTATATTAGAGTGGAGTAAATTGATTTATGAAACCAAACTATATAATTTTCTCCATATTTTGACTTTTAGAAAAGTAATTTTGTAAGTGCAGTTATATTAACACATTTCGATTTATCAGTTTTTAAGAAAGAATTTTTGAATAATATATAATAATGTTTTTTGAAATAATATATAATATATATCCCCATAAGAATAATGCTTTAAAATTTCCGATTTAACGAAATGTTTAAAACTCCTAGTTTCATTATAGCGAAGGATTTTTCTGGGGGTAACTCCGTACTTTTATCTCTCTCTCTCTCTTTTTTGCTGTTTTGTAAAGACACCAAACAAGTTTTAAAAGGGTGTGCCTAGTACTTTTTCATTCCAGAGGAAAAAGGGGAGGGTGGGATCACCATACTTCTATCCTTCTGCTTACCTGCCTTCTTCCCTTACCCCCTAAGAATGGCCGAAATTTCTATTCAATGGTTCATACTCAAACATCTGTAGTGACCAGTACAATGCCTTTTAGAATTCTCTAATGATTGCCTGTCATTACGACACTTTGAGATTATGTTGTTTCTGGGATTGATTTTGAAACCTTGTGTACATGGGCGTTACTTTATTTTTGTCGCACTCATTTAAGAATGAGATCTGAGAACGACCGTTGGCTTTGTTGTCACAAAAAGTTATTCTTTGAAGACTAATTGTTTGTTACACACTTAACCTTAACCAAAGGGGAAAGGGTGGAGACGTCCGTTCTGTATTTTTCTTCGCTCCTTTTCTCTCTCATCGGAGCTAACAACTGTCAGAGCTTTTGTAAATACTTTTTTGTTTGTTATCATTTATTTCACTTTTGTCTTAAGTTTCATAAATTTTAAAATTTGTTTTATAGTAGATGAAACTTATAGAATTACTTATAAAAAATTATACTTATAGTATATTAAATAGTTAAAAAATTACATAAAATCGCAAACTATGCTTTTTAGTACATACATCTTTTGTACGTTTTTAAAACTCCTAAGACCCCTTAAATTCGACATTTAAATAAATTGTCTTCGAAATGAAATGCATATATTTAAACAATGTAACAATATAGGCATTTAGAAACATTTAGATGAATCTGTTAAAAATGATACTTGCAAACCCTAAAAAATATACACTGTTAAAAAATATCCCAGTAAAATTATGGGCTTGCTCCGGCAGCAGAGTTTCCGTTCATGCACCGTTAAAATACACTAAAGCCCATAATTTCCCGAAGCCCGTAATTTAACGATGCAAACTAATACAGTAGTGAAATTACGGTTCTTGAATGTAAGATTACAGTCTGCCTTATAACTATTTTAGCGTAATTAAACGTTCATTTACCGTAAATTGACAAGCATAATAACGTTATCAAGCGTATAACTACATTCTGTAAGAATACGCTCTACCTGATTATGGTTCAACCCTAAATTGATAGTGCGTGATATTTTTAACCGTTTCCTGACGGTCTTGGTAAATTAATTGACGTTGTGTTAACAGCATTAAAAAATTTAAACAAAGTAGCAATTTCAACAAACGTTTAATTTCATCAATTGAAATTACAAGTCAAACAATTTTCAATAATAGTATATTAACTTAAAAACATAGCAAATAAACACACAGGAAGAGCACATGGGGAAAAACCCTTCAAAGCATAAGAATCTGTCTACGCCAGGCCTCTTTGGCGGCAATAACAAATCATTGCCTGACCTGGTGTAAGGAAACCTGTTTCTTACTAGGTTCTACTCTCCCAACAACCCTAATTCAAGCTAGACACAAGTCCCATGTTTGTACCGAGAGAAAAAAAAAAGAGAAAGTGAGGATAGAACTAAAATCGTCTGCTTTCCTGTTACTTAAATATTCACAGAAATTCTTATGAAAAAATAAGTAGGTTTGGAATCATAAGCTTCACCTATAAACGCTACTCCTCACAATTTATACTCCTTAAAAAGCAAAATCACCCAGCATTTTGCCATAATCGAGCTTTTAAAAGAAAATGACTATTTTCAATAAATTTCTCTCGAATTCAATTAATATTCTTTATCATTTGCTAAGTGCATTTGCTGTTCTAAGAATAGTAATGCAAAATTGCTAGCTCTGAAACTGGAAAACAAAGCTTACAAATCATTTTTTTCATTTTCTATTTTGAAATTTCTTGATTTATTCTTAGTTTGAATTTCCCAGTATTTAGAATATTTTTGAAAGACAAATACAACAACATTCCAACTATCTATCAGTATATTACCTACAAATAACCTCTCATCGATGCCTTTTTTAATTTCCTTTAAGATAACAAAAACTCACAAAATAAATTATCACAATGATAATTTGTTATTTTCAAGCATTGATACAGTTATACACGCTGAAACGCAAATCAAAACTGACCAGCTCTTAATGCAAAAAAAATGGAATGCTGCTTGCCGCTTTCCGTACAAATAATGAAAGATCAAAGAATCACATTTTGCTGGACGTTATTACATAATTCCGAACTGATTTAATGACGAAAATAAATTTTCTAATTTATATACGTTTCCCATGCGATTGCTGACGTGAAACAGCTTTTTAAAAAAAAATATATAATGAATAAATGGCAATGAGATTTAACTGTGTGGACTGTTGACACATAATGAAATAAACTAAGCTCCTCGGCGCAACAGCCCGTGAACGGTCCAAGGCCTGCCTTGCCCATTTCAGATTTCGTGACCCATCAGGGCTCTGGGGTGCTAGGCATATGTCCCGGTAAGTTGGCCAGCCCCAAGCGGAAACCCAGTGTTTAGTTCCCAAGCATGCTTGGGAACCATTTTATCGACTAACTCAAGGGATGAAAGGATGGGTCAACCTCGCCTAATCCGGGATTCGATCCCCGGACCTGTGGCGTGGAAAAGCGAAGCTCTACCATTAAGCCACAGTGCCTCAAAGAAAAAGAAGTGAAAATATAGGTCGCTGATGTGATACCGTTGGTAACACAAAATAATTTTTAAAATCGGACGGAACGGATAATACTGAGTTTTGATTTGAGACGGAAGTCCAGATAGACAAAAGAAATATCAACGTCGCCTTCCCTTTTTTCAGTTATTTCCAATTAAAAAAAAGTCCAAAAATCTAGTAGAGTACTCAAACTATTACAATACTTCATTTAGAAGAATTTTAATTTGTAGTAAAATGAATAGTTTTTCTGTGCCTAGGAGAATTTCATATTTCAGTTCTCAATATACATTGTCTTTTAGGAGGAGATAATTTTTCTGGAGCAATTTAGCTTTAGGTAGTTATTAGAGTGAAACATTTTTGGTTTTTCGCATAAGTAAAGAAATATATTTTAATAATGCATTATTTTAGCCTTAATTTCTCTAACTTTAGCTCATTAACGGCGTTTAGCAAGAAAATTCGCCTCGCTAAAATGAGCTTTCTGCTTAAGCTTTATCAACCTAAACAAATTGTATAAGGCAAACAAAGGGAATCGTTCTGAATAATTACTGTAGAACAAATTGAGTTTAGCAAACTAAACAAAATGTATTAAACGAATGAAGACCATTGTCTTGAAATTTATATAGAATATATTTAGGGTTACACGAAACACGGATCTTAAAGTGTACATTTTTATACGGAAATGAAGGTGTTAAGTTCATTCACAAAGTCTCCCTTGATAGGTTAAACAGTAACTTAAATTTAAAAATAAGTAACTTTTTTTAATCTGATAAATACCAAAATACTAGTGCATTTCAGTGACCAAAGATGGCCGTATTTTGGTATAACATTTCCAAATGAACATTTCAAAGCTTCCCCCCCAGTGTAGTGTCCTCTTCCGACACGCCTACTTCAGTGCTGGGTTCCCTTTCTAGACAGGGCATAAAAACTGGTCACCTGTTGAGGGACCATGTAGTGAAAATCCTTCCTACAATTTACGTGTGATTCCTTTAGGAATAACAAAAGAGACACCAACATCATCGCATATACAACCCCTTTTCCACCCCATGGCAGTGCTATTGTTAAGTTCCGAACACCTGTGTTCGCGTAAAAGGGATTCTCGTCACGGGGAAGACACCGTCTCAGCGATCGCGAAGGGCGATCAATCACAATAAGTGTCAAGCAGCCTCCCTCCCTCCCTGCAATAGGACTGAAACACCACAGAAAAAACAGGGTTTGTGGAAGGGGTTTCTGTTATACAAAGCGAATAAGTTTTGAACAGTAAATGTCAACAATAACTGTTTCTACACAAGTATTGTGCGCATTAGGAAAAAAAAATAGCCAGACATATCCATCTAACTATAATTTAAAATTATAAATGCCAAAATGATCTTTTTTCAAAAAGCGATTTAAATGACTTGAAATTAAATTTCAATTGGAGCATTTTCCAAAAGACAGAGTGCAGTTGCCCACCCGAAAGTACGGACAGGCCGACAAAAGTAAGAAAATTGGGAATATGATGGGAATTCGCTGACAGATACACAGATGTCCGTCCGAACGTATAGACAGGCCAAAAGTATGAAAGTTGTTTGGCAGAAATCCATAACTTTTTAACAGAAAAAATTAATGCAGTATTACATCTCGATTATTACTTCACCTTGTGTATGGCCATGCCACAACCCTAATTTCTATTCGCAACCCTTCTAAACCGTCATTAACGATAAATAAACAATGGATCTCGATAATTATGAGTTTATTCCAATTATGCTTTTTTTCCACGTGCTTTTCTATCCATTGCTTTTTTCTTCCGCATGCTTTTTCTTCCGTAGCTTTTTTTTTTCGTACTTTACCTGGTTAAATTTTTTTCCGGTTACCCAAAATTTCGAAGTATTTATACTTACCCTTCTCAGTACTCACAATTCAAATTTACCTTTACAAATGTATTCAATTGAAAAAAGGGGTAAACATTGAAGTGTCTAAGCATACTGTTAAACAATTATTTAGTATTAATTTTTTCATTCTAATCCCCTAATTCCTTCTACCATATGGCTCTGGTTATTCAATTGATCACGCAACTATTTTAAATAATACTGAAAACTTTTTACTTATCTCGATATCATTGTTAAAGGGGATACTGATTATGAATAACAGTACAAAACTAATAATTGAATAAAATCGCGAATTAATCATGTTAAAAATTTTGAGAAGAAATTTTTGTTTTTATTTCGGTCTGTTTTACATATTTTCTTCGACTTAACTTCAGTACCCGTATTTTCCATATCTTCTCGGAATTTTTAAAATTAAACGTGCAAATTCAAATAAAAAAACCTGGTCAAACCATCAAACGACATCGTAACAAGTAAAAATATTAAGAATAAACCTCAAACTCAAGCGATACTGCATTTGGGGGTTGCCAGTCAACCAAACGTCGCGACACCTAAAAAACCACTTGATCTGCTGCTTGGCAACGCATCATGAATTTCTCCAAGTAGCAAGTGCCAGAGGCAAAGAGTTGGGAGATTGAGGCGGAGCTTGAGCATGAGGCGGAGAATGAGCCAGCCTGTTTTACAATCCAGTATATTCATATTGTCTGTGAGCCAACCAACCTTATTGCCGGTAATTACAATTAGAAGCATTAGCATCTCGATAAGTGAAAAAAGTTTGAATATTAAGAGAAAATATGAGACGCCGCTTTCCAAATATATTAATTACAGGTAAAATAAATGATTTATTCACCTTTGTAGTTGTACAGCCGATCAATTGATTTTAAATAAATTGATCGGTTGTACAACTAGAAAGGTGATTTTGCATGCTTTTAAAAAATTAACTTGCATGTATGATGCGTAGCGGTGCCACGTGGTATATATGTAATTTGTAAGAAGTCAATTGAAGAGTACACGGAAAGAACCGATTTATTTCGTAGAACACTTTCTTTAATAGCCTCTTTGGGGGTGATTGATAGCGAGAAATCGCCCAAACTGGTGCAAAGATTCCGGTTACTCGCTTTGTTTATCTTTCGCGGCACCCCTAATTCACGTCAGAGATCAGTAACATGTTTGTACCGCTATTGAAGAAACGAAAGAAAAACCGGTTTCCTGTCGCGAATGTCCGCCAAGCAGACACATAAGGTAAGACTGCTAAAAAAGCAAGTGGTTCTTCCCGTGTACTTTTCAATTGTAGTTCAATTATATAATATTTCAAAAAGTCGTTATAACATAAATTATGATAATTTATAATAATTTAGATACATTCGTAGTTGATGGTGCTGTTGATTTGTTTCTTTACAATATTATGATTATATTAAATCTCATAATAAAAAAAAGAGTCCTTGTTTATATGTCTGAAGTTCATGGTAAAATCAACACGCTTCTCTGTTATTATTTAGTTTTTAGAAAATTATTTCAAGTGGATAGAGCATTGTTTCTTGGTTGCTTTTTGATTCTCCACCAGTTGTCTAGTGTGGTATAAATATATATATATATATATATATTAAAAATCCTGAAATGGATCTGAATGAAAAAATATGTTTTTGAATGCATATTAAAAAATTACTTAGTGTGTTACTAATTGAAAAATTAAAGATTTATTTTTTCAATTTTTAAAGCTGCAATTTGTACCTTTTATAGGAAATGACCCGAATATAAATACAATGGAAGATCTCAGTGGAAGTATGTGCTAAGTGACAAAAAGGCGAAAACGAGAAAATAGGCTTTAAAGTTTTTCGTTTGCACGCAGATCTATAGAAAATAGTATTTGCAAACCGTAAAAAATATACTAAATGTTAAGTTTACGAAAAAGAAGAAACTATTTATGGTTAAAGAATTTAGTAATATGTTCATTTGACACCAAAATCTCTATTTTTTTCAAAAATGTCACTTAGCACGTTCTTCCACTAAGAAGCTCTTCAATTATTAGACTCGTACTAACTTGAAATGAATCTTTTGTATTATCACCTAGCATCTGTTGAGCGTGTTAAGAATTTTTACAAAATTAAGTTTTTTTAAAAAATAATAACAATTTCTTGTTTGTATGATTTTCCTCAGGGACTCCCGGTATAGGCACGTCTAGACTATGTTTTCGGCTTCTCTGCTATTTCCATTCTATGAAACGGATTGACGTTGGCAAGGTAGCCATAGAGGAGGGGCTCTTGGAAGGGGGGGATGAGATGCTGGCATCGGATGTCATTGACAAGGACAGGGTATTTATATTTTGAAATAATTGCACGTAAATTACTTAAGAAGTGGAGATCATAGTTAGCAACAGCAAAAATGAGCAATTTTTGGTATTGATTTCAAAAGGCTTAAGTAATTCAAAAAAAAATTTTACAATAACAAATTTGCACCACATTATAAATTATATTTTTATTATTATATTTACTTCTAAGAATCTTACTTTTAAAAAATATTTTTTTTAGAAAAGACATCTTTTGAAACATACAATTACAAATTTTCAAAAATACAAGTATTTGTTCGGTACACTTTGTACAAAAAATTTGCAATGAATGCACAAAAAAACTTTTTTCAAATGCAAGTAAACAGTTAGGTTTAATTTTCCACCTATTTTTGTTGCCTAAAACAATTTTCAAATTTTATTAAAAAACATTGTATTCGACATTCATAAAAATTCAGATTTTCAAAGCAGAATAAAATATGAATCAATTACTTTTTTTGCAATGCATCATGGGATACTGGTTCATAAAAAATGCTTTTGCCGAAGTGTTACATGCAATAAAAACTGCATTTTTAATAGGCTTCTTTTATGAATATATGTACCTCATGTCTGCCAGAAATTATCAATTCATATCCAGCTATAAACTTATGCTAGCAAAACTGGTAAAAAGTTTTAATTAGTTAATTTTAAATATATATATTTTATTAGTTGAATTATCTCATGGTGGCGTATTTCATGCCATGTGCTAGGGTTTGCGAACTGCCTTATGGGATACTGGTTCACAAATGGCTTCACTTTTTCCCCGGGGCAGATCTGCTACTTTCTAAATCTATGGTACAGTCCATTTAATATTTATGCTACAGTCTTACCTTTCTATAAAAAGTAATTGCTTCACACTAAAAACTCTTTTTGTTGTCTGCAAAAACAAGTTTTTTGAACCCTGACATATATACATCCCCTATTAAAAAAGTTCTTGTAAATTGCTCAACTGAAGCTGCCAATTGTTCCCAGGTTGTGGATGCTCTAAAAGAGCGTTTGGAAAATGAAGAAGGTGGCAATATTGTAGAGTACCATGAGTTCGACTTCTTTCCACGGGAGTGGTTCGACCATGTCTTCATCCTCACCACCACCAACTACATAGAACAAATTGAGAGGCAAGAAGCGTAAGTTTTTTTATAAGAAAAATAATCTAGGCGAACTAATAAACTTATATTCAGAAAATATCAACTTTTCTCAAGAAAAATGAGAGAATTCACGAAGGAAAGGTTCGTACACTCCTTGAAAACCTTGAAAAGTGCTTGACTAAAAAAAGTTCATTTTCAGGTCTTTAAAAGTGATTGAAAATGAATTTAAATTGCTTCAATAAAAAAACGTTCGTTTTCAAGTCCTTAAATGTGCTTAAAAATGAACCTAGAGTGCTTGAAAAAAAATCTTTTTGTGGCAAATTAGCATAAATAATTTCTGGAATGTGAATATAATATTTTGCTTACCAAAGTATCTGTAGTAGAGATCGAAATGTGAAAAAAGCATTTTCTTCATAATGCGTGCCTTGCATTTTATAAATTCTGTTTTGAAAGGTTACATATTATGGTGATTGTCTTGACTGAATACTTCATAAAATGTTTGGAAATATATTTTCAACGATCTTTGGTTGAAAAATCCTGATTATCATGACTTGTTGCAAATTTTACTTACTGAAAGCATTGGGAGTTGTCTTAGATGGTGATATTGATTACCTGAAACGGTAATTGGTTTTTCAACATTTTTAACCATATAAAAATCATTGTTAAAATCTGCAACCAACATCTAATCCTTGAATATTTCTGGAAAAGTGCTTGAATATTTTGCCTAATAAGTGTATGAACCATGTATTGGCACAAGTAGTTTATTTGTTAGAAATTGTACATGTTTCAGCGAGTTTGAAGCTCACTTCTTCAGCAATATACACAACGGAATGATGTTATGTGTAACAAAACAACTGCACAACAAGGCACAAATGTATATTGCTATGGAAGGCAAGCTTCATACTCGCTGAAACGTGCACATTTTTTTTTTATAAAATAAGCTACTAACTAGTGCCAAAAACATAAACATTGTTTCCTTTTTGAATACTCAAATAATACTTTTTGTTAAGAGTAAATATTGAGGACCACCTGTAAACTTATGGGCTCAAATCTTAGGACTTGCATGTCTCGGGGCATACAAGTCCCAATATTGATCAGGATCTGGAGTAGCCTGATACAGCGTGTAAAATACTTTTTTTTGTTTATATAGCAGTTCTGGTGCACCAAAGAATTTGTGTGTAGCAATTTTGAATTAATGCATAGCAGTTTTGAAGAAATTTAAGGACTCTTCCAGTCGCAGTCTCTTTAATTGTTTTAGGGGGCAATGTTATTTTTGGAAATTCCGAAAGTTGCCGAACTCCGGGATCCGAAAGTCGCGGAACTACAGTGGTCTGAAAGTTGTGAAACTATGGCGATCCGCAACTTTTGGATCAATGCAGTTTTGAAACGATTTAGCTTTGCATCGCAACTAATTGTGATACATAGCTAAATTGCTATCGCAAGTTTTCATTTTGGTGTTGCGTTTCGCGAATAAAACTTTGGAATTCGGAGTAATAAATTTTTTTTTTGCTAAATGTAGAGAAAATATCCGATTGTTATTATATAAACACAAATGTCGAACAGCTACTACGTTAAAAAATACTCTGGTGCTGGGAAAACTTGTACCAAATTTAAAGGCTGCATTTCTTTCCATTTTCAGCAATACCTTTAAAACCAAAAAAGTGCTACAGCAGCTTATTTATGCTATTAAAATATGAAAAGGAAAAAAAAATGAGAGTTTATTTGGAAACAAATAGTAGTTAATATGGACTAGGTAGAAGTTAAATACAACTTTTATTTTTTGATTTACTAAGAAATGAGTTTTTATCATGAGACTCCTATGAATAAAGAAATAAATAAGGATGTTAAAATTTCACATAAACGCACATAAAAGTCGTCTGAAAGTAATAAAATAAAACTTATTCAATTCGGAAAATAGAATTGCATTTTAAAGTGATGCACAATATTGAAATCTACCTTAGTGCTATTTTAGTTAAAAATAAAGGCAAATTAAAATATTATTCACCCAGTAGGAATTGAGAATGAACATGAACAATTGCTTTGATACATAAAAATTGTTTCACAATCTTGCTTAAAATATTTGATTAAAACCTCATTATATTTATACAAAATCGCATTCCACTATACACTCCCACCGGTTTTTTGGCCATCATTTGCCAAGTCGCACAGTGTGGTATTTGACCCGAATTTTCTTGTCCAAAAATATTTTTGGGCATAATTTGTGTTAAGATAGTGGTTTCGGGCCTCTGCGGAGATTGTTAGAAATGTAGCTTTATATATCTATATATATTTTCAAATTATAGTTTGTAATATGTTAAATTTAACACCAACTAATATTTTGTTTATATCCTATGCCAAAGAGATGACCGGGCTGTCACCCCTGTTTAACACGATGACTGAAGTAGGGTTTCAAATATCAACACAAAATGTATTCATTAAACATCGAGTGATTAAAATTTAGGCTCAATATTGATTGCAATGCACTAAATACTAATTATATAATATATAAATCATAACACAATACGAGTAAAAGTTGGATACAATGAGCAATTAGTTTTCTATGCAAATTAACATCGAAAATAACGCTAATAGAAGCAATGCCCTTGCCCGCCCCATGAAGCTGTGGTATAGCGTTCATTCAATCAAAAGCAACTTAAAAATAACTAATATTGCTTCAAAACAAGATTACAAAACTCTTTTGCGCTGTTTTCTGTTCATTTCGAAGCACAGAAGTATCTTAATTTGTAACTCAAATTTTACATAGAATATTTTTCCTTTTTTTTTTTATATAAGTTGCGGTACGTCCAAGAGACACCATCACTTGATTTTAAATAAGGTTATTTTTGAATATTTAAAATTATTGCTCATGGACCAAACTTAAGCTCAATAATTCTTTTAAAAAAGGTGTAATCAGACTTACTTTACACAATCTATGCGGTGCTGTACTTTTATCTTTAGAAATAAATTTTGTTTCCTCCCCCCTCATTCCAGAAAAAAAAATGAGGTGGGGGATTCGTTTTCACAGATAGTCGCTACTAACATATTAGGTTTCAGTGCCAAAATCAATTAGGGAGGTAAGTGAAAGTAAGTCCAGTACTTCCTGTTGAAAACAGTTGAAGGAGTAGGTTTGTTTCAGGGCATGGGGCAATTACAGTAAACTCCCGATTATCCGCGGGTGGATTATCCGCTTTGCGGATTATCCGCGGGCCACGATCCCTCCTTTTTTCCCATGCAAAAAGAATAATTTAACAAAATGCAGGGAAAATAAATTTATCTTTTTCAAAACTTGTAAGAATGCATTCCAAAAAAGGAAGAACAATGAATACATTTAAGACGAATACATACAAGACAACGAATGCATTTAAAGATGAATAATACATTACAAAAACAAAGAATGCACTTGAATAAGAATAACTATAGGAAACCTGGTGTGTGTCAAAATGTGTTCGGCCAGGTGAACATCACGTGCTATTTGTCAAAAAGATCCTTGTAAAATAAACTGTCCGCGATTTTAATTGAACTAATTTGCGTGATTCGTGTGAATTTCTCTTACATAATACTACTATTACTTTTATAAAACCCAGAAGCAATTTTAAGGATATTTTCCTTACTTTTGCGGATTATCCGCGAATTCGCTTATCCGTGGTTGCTGTGCCACCCAATTCCGCGGATAATCGGGAGTTTACTGTATATGGTAGCAGTTATTATTTTAAAAACAATTATGGTGAACAAAGTTATACACGAATATGTTTTTGAAGATTCTGAAAAGAAATCTATAGTTTTCCACCTTAAGACATGCGTGTTCAAAGTATCTGAACAAAATAATGCCATAAGCAAAGTACTTAATGGATTTTTTAAAACTTATTCTATTCTAATCAAACTCACATTTTTAAAAATTAATTAAACTCATATTCATATTCAGCATCCTTGAAAACATAGATAAAGACTCCCCAAAAGAATTTCCAACAAAAATCCCTATTTTTACTGGAAATTTTAAGAGCATATTTGGAATTGCTATTTAACAAAAAAAAAAAAAAAAAAATTCGCAAAGATAGCAAATAGTAGCAAGTTTTGACTATTGAACATTAAAACCAATGTTTGAGGGCTATGACTAGCAAAAAATTTTGTTATACAAAATTATCTTTTTAACTTTTTAACACATTCGCTGCCACTATATCATCGATAGAGGCTTCATCGATAGAAGCTGATAAAGTAGAAGAACATCCTGTTTTTAAATCCTGTTCGTTACAATGGAAATGAACTAACTATTCCTCATTTTCGAACAAGTACAAATCTTAGTTCTAGGTCGTAAAATTGCAAAGTTAGGTTGAATTAACGTCGCTAACTAATGCTACACTACAGCTAGTCGTAAAAATACGAGGAAATGTTCCTGGCCTTTTCCAACCGGATAACTCATCATCTGTCACTAATTATTGAATTAAAAGCCAATTACCAGATTTGCTTCAGTGATTATTTTTTCGACTATAAAATCATCATTAAATTTTCATAATTCATATTTTATTGGGGTAGTTTTTGTTTGAAAAAAATACAAAAAAATAATAAAACAGACTATTTGCATTTAAAAAAAAAAACTAGATTGTTGAATAACAAACTGAACCACACTGCGAAATGCAGTATGTTTGGTCGCCCTACACTTGAGACGAAGGATTTGATTTCCTCGTAATTTTAAATAGAATGCCTTCTTTCAAATCATCGAGTGATTATTCCAAGCACAGCAGGATCGGTTTCAAAAGTTACAAACGAACTTGAACTCATAAGAACGGTTGGCAAAACGGTACTATGAATTTCATCAGAATGTGCTGTTATCGATGAATCGGAACCACGCGACTCCCTAAGGAGTCAGTGGCATCCAACGTGTTAATTTTTGAATTTAAAGTCAAAAATATTTTTTTAATAATATTTTTCTATTTTATAATAAAGCTCAAATGTTCCTCTATTACATGCCTTTTTCGTAGTTTTAAACATAAAAAAATTGAATCAACCAAAAATTAATTAAACATAAAAAACGCTGAAATGCTAAAAAAAAGTACAATAATTATAGCAAAAATCCGACTTTCGATGCTAATAAAAACTAATGTTTTTGAATGAGATAATAATTCTTTATATGGATAGATGCACCACTTAATTAGCCATAAAACTATACAAATTTTGTAATTGTTGCTAAAAACTTTTTTATTTATGGCCAAGAATTCGGGTCAAATACCACACAGTGTGTCACCGATGCCATGACAGCTTCACTGATGTCCTATCCTCTTTCCTCATTCCTTCATGGCTAAAATAGCTGTAGACATATAAATGGTGCATGCAGCCAAAAAGTACTGTGAATTGTACCCTGTGTAGAGGGTGTGCACATTAAATATGCTGCAAAGTCTAAGAGGCGTTGCAAGATAAAAAGTTTCCTCTTTTCATAATTTTAAGTCAAGTATATTTTTTGCTGCTTGGAAGTGCCATTTTCGCAACCTGAGTGTGTTTCGTTTCCACTGGGGTTACTGGAATATCTGCGTATGAGGGTTGCGACATGATGCTCTCACCTGATTGGCTGGAGCATAGCCATGCTCCAGAGATACGGCGCTGTTATTTTTTCCCCGTAGACATTACATGGTGACTCAGCGAAGCTCTAATAAATCTCATCTAAACGATGTAATCAAATGAACGTAACCACTATTTGTTATTGATTTTGTTTTTAATGATCTATATTCTTCAATATTTATTCTTTTTTGGATTAAAATTCTTAACGGTAAAGCTGTAATCCATGTTTTAATACCGGCGTGTGTCATTGCTATGGAATAAAAAAGCTGTTTAAACTCGGAAAAAATTTATAAAGCTTTACTTTTTAATCTTTGTATTGTAAATTAAACATCATGTGGACTATTAGATTTCTAAAAATAGTATTTTTTATCATTATACTACCAGAAAATGCCATTTTAATGTCGAAGCTAACAGACGGTATTTGGCATGTCTTTGGCATGCGTTGGCGGAGCAATAGTTGGCGGGGTAACGAAAACAAACCGCAAATCAAAGTCATTGCTTACTTGAAAGTTGAAAACATTCTTATTTCTTCCAAACTAAGCAGCAACATAATGTTTATATGTGTAAAACTGGAAAAATAACTAGTTTTGTTTTATTGGCGAGTTTGGCTGAGCGATAACGATTTTAGCATGGCTCACCTGCTAAGCACCTTGTCGTTACCCTGAACAGCACACAGTGTTTTGAAGGTACCCTAGTTTCCACTTAGCTCTTCATAAACCTTTTTTTTTCAGAGGGTACAGTACAAAGATTGAATGCAAAACCTTCCAAACGTTATTGGAAAAGGTAAAGGAGGCGTATCCAATAGAAATTGTCCGTGTTCTGACCTCCGACCGTCCATCGGATAGTATAAACATTTTTCTCGAGATATTCAATTGGGTAATGGCATACATTAACCAATGATTATCTAGTATATTATTGGAAATCGTAAATGTGAATGATTGTGGATTTTTTTTTATATTAAATTGTTTTAACTGTTAGATTTGTTTCATTCATTTTATTACAATAGAAATATAGGAAAAGATTTTTTTTAAAAGCCAATATGAAGTTGAAGGTTTAACCCTTTCAGTTCTAGTGATGCCATTTGGCATCATCACTTTAAATATTTTTTTCTAAATGTTTATGTCCCTCTATGACATCCAAACACACATCATTCGATTCTACACACTTTGTTCTATCATACAAAATTTTACTTTTATCTCAATAGAAGTCAGAACTACTATTTTTTTTATTTAGAAAATAATCAACAAGCGTTTCTCCTGATTTTTTATAAGTTCACTTCAGTTCCACATATTTAAAACAAAATTTAAACTATTTCGGTTAAAATAATTACTAAATTGTTTTTTAATAATATGGTCAGATACCTTAAAATATATGACTTGAAGTGTTTTTAAGTAATATATATATTTTTATTTTGTTGTTTTCCACAGTTAAAGAATTTTGGCATTGTTTCAAAAGCCATATAAAAAATTTAAATGGATATTTTTCCTTATGGAATTCGTATATTTGATCTAAAATAAGCTTATTTTGTGAATATCAGATGTTTCTGTAGTGTAGTAAATTTTTGGGACTGATAGGGTTAAATATTTGCTAATAGTTGTATAAAGTTGAGAATTCTTATGCGCAAATACAAATAAAAAGTTATTTGACAACTAGCTGGCCCGGCGAACTTTGTTTCGCCTTAGAGGCAATAAATGAGCAGACTTGATTTTATCAAGGTCAATTCTTTATTTGGATAATAAATGTAAATTTTTAAAAAAGGCAACTATTACACTGCTCAAAACAATTAGGGGAGCGCATGTTTTAAACCCTTTCGCTCCCAATAATTCCTTTGGGAATCATCAGCTTGTGATTTTTTTCTGACTAAGTTAAATTCGCCACTTATGTATCGTTAGATGGAAGAATAACGTATTTTGAAGAATTTAATATTTTTTTATATTAATTAAAATATGAAAAATATGGTAAAATAAATTTCACTTTAAAACAGTTTTAGAAAATAAATTGACCTTAAATTTTTCATGCTTGCATTTTTTAGATGTTTAAAAATACATTTCAACTATTTTTAACAAAAAACGTTTTGAAAAAATTATTGTTTTAATTTATTAAAAAGTTATTATTCCATTTCGACCCTTTAAATTTAAGTATTAAAAACTTAAGATTTTTTTCTCCTGTTTTTTACTATTTCATTTCGAATGCATAGTGAACCTATTTATTTAACAAATTTTAGATTTATAGGCCAAAAATTAAAAAGTCGGGAGTGAAGTTAAAGTTGGAATTAAAAAGTGCTCCCCAATTGTTTTGAGCAGTGTATTATAATGATTTTTTATTGTTCATGTTCTTTAGTGTATGGGTGTAGTGACCGAATGACTGGGTTCAACAAACTTTCAAACAACAAATTTCTTTTCTTAACTACTTTATTTCGAACAACAAACTTTACCTTTAAAAGGCACAAATTCCATCAAACTATGCGTTTTCCATTTTCTACTACAACCAGACTGCTACCGTCGCACACCAGCTCATGCACATTCGTCTGCACGTACTTAATTAATTATCAATTATTTATTTATCTGAGCGTGACCCTTACACCTCCCCCCTAAAATCATATTATATCCGAAGATTTAATATGTTAATATATATATAAAGGGTCACACTTTACATTACAATTACTATCGACACGCACTTAACTACTTTGTGCCATTAATGTCCTAGCCTTGACAACGCGTCCGCATTGCACAGGTGGGATCCTTTTATATGGCTGGCCGTGATGTCATGACGTTGAATAGCCAAGGCCCACCTCTGCAATCTTGGACTTTGGGGGGCAGCACTGGTGAGGAACACCAGCGGATTGTGGTCTGTCAGCAGGTAGATTTTTGCCCCACACAGCAAAGTTTCAAATCTCTTCAATGCGCAAATGATAGCAAAGGCCTCACGTTCGATTGTTGACCACTTTTCTTGGGTTGGATTAAGCTTCTGACTACCAAAAGCTATGGGGCAAATACTTCCTTTTCCATCTAGCTGACCTAGACAGCATCCAACTGCCGTCTGAGACGCATCAGTATGCAAATAATATGGTTTGTCAATTTCAGGTACTTGCAACTCTGTGATTGCACAGAGTGCTGCCTTCAACTCCTCAAATGCGGCCTCAGCCTCTTTGTTCCATGGAATCTCGTTTGGCACCTTCTTTTTAGTGAGTTCCGTTAATGGCAGGGCAATCCTTGCAAAGTTCGGGATGTACTGCCTATAGAAGTTACACAATCCCAATGCACTTCTAAGCTGCTTCTTTGTCTTTGGTGCTTCCAGCTTCCTAACCGCTTCTATTCTTTCTCTATCTGGGGCATGCATACCTGCACCGATAACGTGTCCTAAGTATTTGACCTTTTGTCTTGCAAAATCACACTTTTCTAAATTCACTGAGAAATTAAATTGTTCCAATCTTTTGAAAACTTCTTCCAGGTGTTTTAAATGTTCCTCCCATGTGTCGGAAAATACTGCTAAATCATCAATATATGCACATGCAAAGTCACACATAGGCTGTACAACTTTAGACATAGCTCGTTGATAAGTTGCCGCTGAATTCCTTAATCCAAAAGGCATTACATTCCATTGGTACTGGCCTCGATGAGTTCGAAAAGCTGTGAGATGCTTGCTACTGTCTTCCATTGGAATTGCCCAATATCCTTTCAGCATATCGAGTACAGTAATAAACTTTTTCTTTCCTACTAAGAAATTTAACTCCATCATATTTTGCATGGGATAAGCATCAGGTACGGTAACTGCATTCAAGCTTCTAAAATCTATGCACAAGCGAATTGTTCCGTCCTTCTTATGAACACATACTACAGGGTGCGCTATCTCACTCACTACAGGTTCAATCAGGCCCAACTCTAGCAACTCATCTATTTGTGCATCCACTTTCCTCTTTAGGTTTTCTGGTATCCTGTAAGTTTTTGGCTTAATGGTTTCTTCTTCAGCTTTGAGCTTTATCACATGATCTCCAACTTTAGCTCTTTTAATTTTCCCTGAAAATAACGCTTTGTATCGTAGTAACACATTCTTCAGTTGGTCTTGTTGTACTTCTGGTAGGTAGTCCAAGCTCATCCTTTCTACAATTTTATCGTCCTTTTTAGCTACAGGGTTTATCGGTGTTTCATACAGCTCGCCAAATTCCTCATCACTCTCATAAACTAACCCAACAGTCTGAATTCTTGCTCTGTATTCCCTCATCTTGTTTACATGAAGTAACCTTAAATTACCTTCGGGCATCTGCAGGTAATACGAATTTGGTTTCGCCTTTCTTACCACTTTAACTGGACCTATCCACCTAGCATACAATTTATTAGTTGAGTCGGGTACTAACACAAGCACTTGATCCCCTGGTGCAAATTCTCGATGTTTCCTTCTACTATTATAGTATTTGGCGTAATTACTTTGCTGCACTTCACTTGTTAATTTGGCATTTCGTGTTGCTACTTCTAACTTCTCTCTTAGTTCTTGCAGATAGTTTTCTACTGAACCTTTCATATTCAGAGGTAATAATACTTCTCCCGTCCAAACTGATTTCAGTATAGACAATGGACCCTTTGGTTCTCTTCCATACATCAGCAGAAAAGGTGGTACGCCTGTAGTTGCATTTGGAACTTCTCTATAAGCCCACAATAAAAAAGGAATGTGCCTGTACCAACCTCTACCCTCTTCTCTAATAATATGGTGCAACATATTTTTCAAAGTTTGGTTCCATCTCTCAATTAAACCATTTCCTTCTGGATGATACGGTGTTGTAAATCGTGGACAAGCTCCTAAAATCTTCAGAAATTCTTGCGTCAAACTAGCTGTAAAATTTGTTGCATTGTCCATCACGATTACTTCTGGTACTCCTGTCCTACTGAATATTTCAAGCAATGCTTCACATGTACTCTTAGCCGTTAGAGATTTCAATGGGACAGCTTCTGGCCATCTCGAATGTTGATCCATCAAACACAGAATGTACTTATGTCCTTGTGACGATACCGGATCTATGGGGCCAATTAGATCTACGTTCACCACTTGAAATGGTAGTTCAGGACGAGACACAGGTGTTATCGGGATCTTGTCAACAGAGCGAATTACCTTTCTGCACTGACACCCATGACAAGAACTACAATATGCTTTAATCTCCTTGATCATTCCAGGCCAATAAAACGTAAACTTGATTCTTTGAATCGTTTTATGAGCTCCTAGATGTGCTCCGAATACTGACGCATGAGCTATCTCCAATATTTTGTTTCTTCTGCTTTCAGGAATCACTAATTGCCTTATTCTACTTCCATACATATTCTCTTCATGGTAAAGGATATTTTCTTCTACAATATACCCTCCTTTATTTTGCTTGGCCAATTTCCATGCCTCCTGAAGAGTAGTGCACGTTTGTTGTTGTTTCCTGAAACTCTCTGGTTTGCTCCCGTCGTCCTTAGCATCATTTTCTCTTATTGCTGGCTTATATTCTTCTGTTTCAGTATTCACATTATCATTCAACTCTTCCTTTTGAGTATCCGATCTTAATTTCATAGCAGCTGTGAAGCTAGGACTATAGATTCTCTCCTGCTCCAATAAGGCCTCATAAGTTTCCATGTCCAACAATATGTCAGCATTCAACCCGTCCACAGTTGCCACAACCGTTTTAATTACCGGCGTAATATACGAACTTGTCACCAAACCAATTTCAACTTCTTTTAATTCGGCTTTCAAACAATCACCAAACGCAGGCTGTAACATAATATGTCCTTTGTAGTCAACTTCCTTCCCTACTACACTGCTTTTAAACACACTAATCTGTGCACCAGAATCTACAACTGCCTCATATTCTGCTCCACCATATGAAATTTTTACTATTTTCAGATCAGACATTTTCGGTTGAACTGCATTCCCTTTCTTATTCTCCAGTACAACTTCACTGTTAAATTTAGCAATGACCACTTTTCCTTCGATCTCCTTTTCTTCAACTACTTTGACCTCAGAGACATTGGCTTCTGCAACCTTTACTTCAGAAACTTTAGCTTCAGGCTTTCCCCTTCCTTCTTTATTCTTATCTCTACAAAACCTTGCTAAGTGCCCTGATCTTCCACAATTAAAACATGTCACTGGCCTTTGGAAGGAATTTCTCTTATCAAATCCTCCACGGTTGTTATGTTCATATCTATTTCCTTCATAAGATGCATTACTTCTGTTATTGGACATGTTTGGCTTTCCCTGATAGCCATTCCTGTATGGTTGAAATGGAGGAGCTTTACCGGACTGGTTATATTGCCTCACATTTTCATATTCATCTAATTTCTCAGAGAGAGCATCAACTGTAATAATTTTACCCCATTCATCTATAAAATGTTGCTGCATATCTCTTGATACTTGTTCCTTCATCTGCTCTGTAATGACCAGTTGTTTTAGACTTTCAAAATCGTTGACTTTTAGTCCCATAATCCACTCATTAAAATAATTCGCCAACTCAAATCCAAAATCTCGCCAAGTGTTTTCAGATGACTTACAGTGCCTCTTAAACTTTATTTTAAACGCTTCCGGGCTCAATTTAAATCTTTTTAACAACATATTCTTCACATGATCATAATCATTGGCTTTTTCCTCTGGCTCCCTGGCAATCAAATTCGCCATTTCTAACGGCAATAGTCCAACAAGATTTGTCACCCAATCTTGTTCTTTAATCTGCACTCTTCTTGCTTGTCTTTCAAATAATATAAGGAAGAAGCTAATATCACCTTCTTTGGGATCAAATTTACGCATTAATTTTTGCAATCCAACTTGAGCTTGTTCTTGCATTCCTCCATTATGAGAGATCATTTCTCTTCCATCACCACTTCTGGACATCGATGCTTCAATCTTCAACTTTTCTAATTCAAACTCATTTTCTTGGCGCTTCAATTCCATTTCCTTACTCAATTTTTCCAATAAAAACTCGTTTTCTTGGCGTTTAATTTCTTCTTGGCGCTTAATCTCCTGTTCTTGGAGCTTAATTTCTTCTTGGCGCTTATTCTCCAGCGTTTCTTCCTCTCTTTCACTAACTATTCTTTCTAATAGATCTTTCACAAATCCTTCTTCATACTCAGCACTCTTTAAAATTATATTTCTTAACTCGGCAACTTTCATATCTTTCGTTACCGTTTCGCCTAATTCTTCCGCCAAACACTTCAAATCGACTTTCTTTGCTTTTGCTAAAAACGACATTTCTGCTCCAAAATTCTTCAAAATAACCTCTTTTAAACTTAAAAACTTAAAATAACTTCCAAATTATTCACAATCACCTCGTTACTAAACTTCCTGAACTAAATAACTTCTTTAAATACCGTTCGAATATAAATTCCAAAATGATTAACTCACAATCAAGCCGTTGGATACACTCTCAATCATCACGGTTCTTCAAAATAATTCGAAATCCATTGGGGTGTCCCCGCACATTATGTAGTGACCGAATGACTGGGTTCAACAAACTTTCAAACAACAAATTTCTTTTCTTAACTACTTTATTTCGAACAACAAACTTTACCTTTAAAAGGCACAAATTCCATCAAACTATGCGTTTTCCATTTTCTACTACAACCAGACTGCTACCGTCGCACACCAGCTCATGCACATTCGTCTGCACGTACTTAATTAATTATCAATTATTTATTTATCTGAGCGTGACCCTTACAATGGGTTCTACTTTTTAGTGAAGCACCTTGTGATACGACATTTTTCGTTTCATAATCATCAGGTGCAAGAACAAATAACGCATATGGTCTTCCGATCCTTGAGCATGCCCCATACAGCGTGTAAAATACTTTTTTTTGTATGTATAGCAGTTTTGCTACACCAAAGTGTTTGTGTGTAGCAATTTTTAATTAATGTATAGCACTTTTGAAAAAATTTAAGGATCCGAAAATCGCGAAACTTCGGGGATCTGAAAATGACGAAACTTCGAGGATCCGAAAATCGCGATACTTCGGGGATCCAAAAATTGAGAAAATTCGGGGATCCAAAAATTGAGAAACTTCGGGGATCCAAAAATTGCGAAACTTCGGGGATCCGATAAAGTCGCGAAACTTCGGGGATCCAATAATGTCGCGAAACTTCGGGGATCCGATAATGTCGCGAAACTTCGGCTATCCGATAAAGTCGCGGAACTCCGGGGATCCCAAAATCGCGGACCTCCGGAGATCCAAAAATCACGGAACTCAAGGGATCCGAAAGTCCCGGAACTCTTTTGGAATCCGAAAGTCGCGGAACTCTAAGGATCCGAAAATCGCGAAACTCCGGGGATCCGAGAGTCGTGGAACTCCGTGGATCCGAAAGTCGTGGAACTCCGTGGATCCGAAAGTCGCGGAACTCTGAGGATCCGAAAATCGCGAAACTCCGGAGATCCGAAATTCGTGGAACTCCGTGGATCCGAAAGTAGTAGAACTCCGCGGATCCGAGTGTCGTGGTCAGGGGATCCAAAAGTTGTGAAACTACGGCGATCCAAAAGTCGCGGAACTCCGGGTATCCTAAAGTAGTGGAGCCCGGGGGATCCGAAAGTCGCGGAACTCCAGGTATCCGAAAGTTGTGAAACTACGGCGATCCGAAAGTCGCGAAACTACGGTGATCCGCGACTTTCGGATCGCCGTAGTTCTAAAACAATTTAGCTTTGTATCGCAACTAAATGCGATACAAAGCTAAATCGCTATCGCAAGTCTTCATTTTGGTGTCGCGTTTCGCGATGCGATACCGCTTATTTTACACGCTGGCCCCATATATAACTGGGGGGGAAAATGGATTTCAGACTACAAACTTTTAAGGATTGGCCTTGTGATTTGTTGCTGGTCATGGCGAATGCAAGACGGATTAGAAATTGAAGTCGTTTAAACTCAAATGACATGTCGTCGGTTGGGATCTTCTAGCCCTTGTGTGTACCTTTAGTGCGACGATAATTTTAACTAACCCTTACCCATACAACTGGATGGGAAGAGCTACCCTATGTTAAATTTTCAACTTCGCCAAAGGCCGCCAATGCCAAAATTCAATCGGCCATTAAGCCATATTAACATCAGAAAACAAAACAGACATACATCCTCTTGTATGGTTGGAAAAGTTTAATGAAGCATAAATTTCTCATATATGCTGAAAATATTGCTTCATATCTTCATTTCTTTCCATTTGTAAACCTCAATCAAATTTAATTTGTAAACATGATTAAAATCTAGTTGAGGAAATCTGATCCACCATAAAAAAAATAAAAAAGATTTAAAACAGTAAATAGAATAAAATACTGATATTCAAATATCAATCCAGCAAATTAAACCCGCTTGCTCTTTCTTTTCTTTATTTAATTTTTGCTCACGCTGGACGCGCTGAATTTTTTTAAAAATTGATATAGAAGTATAAATTCTAATCTTATAATGCTATTCCTATGGCTCAGGTTTTGCACTCCTGCACCCGTTTGGGTTCGAAACTAGGCGAGACAAAACAAGACATTAGGCGCTTTCACATATGCTTCTTGTTATAGAAGAAATCCTTCAATTAAAATTGGAAACTGTTCAGACAAAGGCTGCTTACCTGAAAGTGTTTTTCACAAACATAATCGGTACTTTTCAGCAGACGATCCTTTCTAGGGATATGCTTCTGCTATAATTTAAGATCCTCTTCATTATTAGGTGCTTTAAACAAGGAAAATCGACAATTATTTTCAGTTTTGTATCCAGATTTGCATTCCGGAACATAACACTTTTTTTCGTCATTTTCGGCCCCCAACGTATCGCAGCGCCTCTAAATGAGAAAAATGAGTGATACTAATAAATAGCATATTATCATTATTTAAATTCAAAAATAAGCGTTTTTTAATTTTATCCTGACAGTGAGTCTTTAAAATTAGGACAAAAATTTGCGGTTGCTTTATGAAAAGAAATCCTATCATTAGTATGTAAATTAAAGAAAATAAAAAAATCCTTAGATTAATTATCATATGCATAATTATCATATCATACATTTTAACAATGTAAAAAAAGATCTTAGAGATTGCTTACAATTTGTCTGCAATTAAAACTGAACCTGAATAGCTCCTTTTATCTAACCTTTTTTGTTATAAACCTCAATGAATTAATTTTTATTCAGTGTCAGTGATGCTGTTTATAATTTATATATTTTTTAATAATTAAAGTTTTTCTTACAGCGAATTCTCAATATTACATTTTTACAGTTTATTTTAAATCAACTATCATTTATTTTGTCAACAGTTTTTTTTTAAATTATAAGATATTTGATGCATGTTTATTAAGCGATGTATATTTAAATATTAACGTTTTATGCCTGTCGAAACCTAGATATATCACTTGGCATCAAAAGAAGTTTTAGGATGCATTTTCCACTTATGTTTGCTTCGATCATATGTTCATTCTTTTGAAACTGTAGAAGATTGGTTCAACCTAAATATAAAATTTATTTAAAAATATTACAATTTTTAAAGCTACAAGAGTAAAACTTTATGAATGAATGTCTTTTTTTAAATAAAACTTTATTTTGGTCATTATTTTTGTTAATTAAAGTAACGTGGTTAGTTATATATTGAAACATAACTCTTTGGGAATAAAATTATGTATGTAAAATACCAGTCATTCTATGTCAATTAAAATCAATAAAAAAACGATTAAATAAAAATCGATCGGTAAATCGATTGCATATTAACCCTCTAATGCATGAATTTTTATTTTCATCCCCAAAAAATATATATGTATCTCTAATACTCACACATTATGGGAAAAATACTAAAAAAAATTAACTACATAAGAATTTAAATAATTTCAATTTTTAAAAAAATTTCCATTAGACAAAAACCAACTGCAAAATTCCAATTTTGATAATAATGACTAAAAAACTTCTAAAACTATTTCAAAATAACCCTTTTTAACTATGATTAATTTTTTAAAACAATTTATTAGTATTTAGTACTAATATTATTATTCTTTGAATACTGCCAAAAACGTAATTTCACAAAAGTTAATAAACTCACTCTTTAATTTTGAATACACTTTTACTACTGTCATCTATGAGGATTATTAGTAGCTAAAACTTTAAAATGAAATGTAATAGATGAAAAAACACAGATTTGTCTAGGAGGAGCTCTAATTTAATAGAATAAAGTGGATTATGTTACTTGTTATCAAACGGTAACAGTATGCATTAGAGGGTTAACTGTAAACTAAAGAAAATTTTCTTTTTCGGAGACATTAGTGTCTGTAGCATTTGACTTACGAGCCTTCAAATTTTAAACAATTAATAAGATTTTAAACTTTTATCCCTGACGTTCAAGCATTTTAAGTTATCCAAATACGTTTTAAGACCCGCAATTCATCATTCTTCTCGCGCCATATTCAAAAATCAATATTAATTTTAAATCCAAAAAAATCGGGAACTTGAATTATTTTCTTAACGATTTTGCATCTTGTTTTCTAAAAGAAAAAAAGGATTAAACCAAGGTTTGGGTAAAGATTGAAACACTTGATTTCGCAATGCAGCTGTCTTTTATTGGTTTCTTCCCAGCAAAACCTGAAGTAAATACAACCCTCCAGTTCGAAAATGTTGATTCCCAAAAAGATCCCGCTGTTTTTTTTTTTTTATTTTTCTCTAAACTGCGATTCGTAAATGACATTTGAAGATTTGTTTTATAAATTTGGAATAAACATATTAAGCGATTGCCCTTGTATACGGTCCAAAAGCTTGAGAAACAGTCTTAATAAATATGTAATACTTTTATAAACAAAAAATACATCATTGGAGCGGGTTGTGACAGTATTAAAAATTGTGAAATAAAGAAGAAATGGCTTTGAAATATTGGGACCGAGACAAAATAAAAAATTACATGATTTTTTTTTTATTAGAAGCACTGTTTAATAAAATTTATTCTTGCTTTATAAATTTTAAAGCAGTTTTTTTTACCAAAGTTTGTCAACAGTTTGTGAATTACCGAGGACCCCCCCCCCCCATAATATAAAAACAGTGTCTTCCCTTTGGAAGGATTTGTATAATTGATTACCAATAAAAAAAATATTAAAATACATTTTAAATCTTGAATTTTCTTAAAATGCATTTTAAGAAAATTCAAGATTTAAAATGTACTTTAATATTTTTTTTTTATCTATAATACAACATTTAATATTTTAAATTTTAAAAATTTAAAATATTGAATGTTGTATTATTTAAAAATAGGTAATAGACCTTGTTTCCATAACTTCTCACTCAAAATACACGAATAATTTATATTTTAAAGGTTACTAAAATAGTGCATCTTTAATTATCGGAAAAGATTAATTAACACTCTGACTGTGGTTCTAAAATACGACGCCCGTCGCCAATAGCCCTCGTGTAGCTCTAGTGCGACGATAATTCAAACCAAACCAAACCAAGATTAATTAACTTATTTTACGCCATCTTAGCTTCGTTAATTCTAAAATACAATTTACTTTGTTTGGCCCTAAATAAACGAACTTTCGCAAATTCCGAAAAGGACATACCTGTCATTCACTCCGCTAATTATTTGCGTTTTTCTAATCCCTCCAGAAACAAAACAATTGGACTTTTATCCCCTTTCGCGGAATCTTACACACAAAACCGGGCAATGTAAACCTCCGTAAATGATTTTGTGGAAACATTGCTAATGACTCTGCCGCAATTAATCAATAAAATGAAACTACTGGCTACGAAGTCTATACGATATTGCGACTCTTTAGTTTCTGGATAGTTCGATAAGGATTTTTCCCGTTAAGGAACAAAGCACCGAGACATTCTAAGTCGCTGATTTACTTCAGAAGAAACTCGCAAGGATATCGTAGTTGGGACGGGGCAATTACTTAGCGTCTGTCTGGTGCAGTGACTGTTAGTAAGTTAGTTTCTTATGCAGGAAGGGTTTGTCTAAGAAAATAAACTAAAGAATTACACACCATTAAAAAGTTAAATGACATTGTGGCGATATAGTTGTTAAATGCGAAACATATTTTTTATTATTATTATTTATTGAAATTCGATAAATATTTCAATTTTTTTCCTACTTGTTTTTTTGTTAATAATATGGTTGCGTGCATGTTTTTTAAAACAATGGTTTGAAACTATGATGAATGACACTAACGTGTACACCATTAGAAACGTTTCATAAATTATCTGCAACAAATTTTGCTTTGAAAAAACCTAATTGATTTGTTTAATTTAGGTTAAAAATAATTTAATTTCAAATTTTTTCATTTTAAATTTAAAATCAGACAAATTTAAAATAAAAAACTTAAAGTTAAACTCATTTAAAAACCTAGGCTCCCGTTCCGTTCGAATGTATGGAGTTTCCTAACTTGGTGTAGAAGGAGCTTTGACCTAGAGCGCCAAAAGTGACCCGGAACATGCCTGGAACTAAAATATACTATTAACGATTGATTTGTTGATTGGCATAATTTTGCCTTCCGATTGTAGCGCTATTGTTTCTTCGGAATGTAGTATATAATGATATTAGGTCAGTTTTTAACTGATAATTGAACCTAATTGAAATATATTGAAAATTATGGCTCCCTAATTCTTGAGAATGAATTAATACAACGCTAATATATTAAAATCGAAGTCTGGCAACAGTGAGTAAATTTCGGTTACCATGACGATGAAGTTGATAAATGCATTTTAGAATAATCCTTTTTTTTTCTTTTTCTTCGTCTACATTTTTTTTTTATCAAATCTTATTTTAATGGTAAACTTCGAAGAATTTTCAGCAATCATGAGAAAAAACGACAGTAAGTGTATTTCATGCAATTAATATTGCGAAATCTTATTCTTTTTGGCTTTTTTAGATGGCTGTTCTGAACGATAGTAAAATTTTCTTATGTTTTTATGAAAATCGAATGTAATTCATCTATTCTAAAAAGATAATGCTGTGTATTGCTTAACTTATATAATAGTTTTGCTATTGTTTCTAATGTTATAAATCTTTAAAAGATCTTGTTTCTTAAATTGCAATATATTTTACAAAAAAAAATTGTACCACTAATTGCTGGCTTTAAACAATAATATTGGATACATGGCGGCGTTCTAAATAAAAATTGATACGTAATCTAATGTTTTTATTATCTAGCAAAATTGAAATAATTGTGCTAAATAATGGCAGTTTCTCTTATCATTTTTAATAAAACATACAGGGTGTTCCAAAATTGACCGGAATTGTATAGGACGCAATTCCTAAATATTTACCCGGCCCCCGCCAATGAAAAACGGCTAACTAATTGGCCGCCCTTTCGGTCGTTCATGAAATCTTGCACTTGTGCTACACACGAATGTAGAACTTTTAGTTTGGTTTGGTTGAATTTACATCTGATAAAAATTACAGGTTCAACTTGTTTTCAAAAAAATTTTTTTTAGGTGGCTGTTCATTTTGATAGGTTGTTGCATTATTGTTAAAAAAAACTTGATGTTGACCATCAGTCTATACATAACAATTATTGTATTTTGCTTATTTATGCTGGGTAGGTATGCACATATACAGGGTGGTTATAAAATAACGCTCGCTATTCGGGGTGGTCGGTAGCTTTAATGAATAATACAAATGCAGAAGACTTTGAGACACTTACTAATCAAGAAGGGGGGAAAGAATGGAATCATAAAAAACAAACTCGTCTCTTGACCAGGGTTCTAAGTTACGAGACGTCGTCAATTATGGCCAATTACGGCCAACACAGCTATTTACGCCTCGTAATTTAGAACCCTGTCAAGAGACGAGTTTCTTTTTTTCGATAAAGAATGGAATAATAAAACGAAACTCGTCTCTTGACCAAGGTACTAAATTACGCGGCGTAGCCAATTATGACTAATTACGGCCAACACATCCAATTACGCCTCGTAATTTAGAACCCTGGTCAAGAGACGAGTTTGTTTTTTATGATTCCATTCTTTTTCCCCCCTTCTTGATTAGTAAGTGTCTCAAATTTTGAAGCATTTGGACTATTCATTCAAGCTACAGACCACTCCGAATAGCGAGCGTTATTTTATAACCACCCTGTATATTCCGGTGTGTGTGCATGATCAGAGACCCGCTTATAAGATTTCGTCAAGTAAGACAGCCACAGAAGGATTTTTTACTGACAGAGAAAGGAAGTACACCCAGGGCAAAGGCGGGAATTGAACCCGCACCCATTACAGCGCGCGGACTGCTAGCGTTATGGCCTGCAATCCAAACCACTCGACCATCGATCCCCACATGACAACCTAAATTGTCTCCGTGTTGGTAGATGGTGCGGTTGGTAGGTTCAGTCTCTACCCTACTATAGAACTATTTGGTCCCAACACATGCACATTTCGACAAACTGTACACTTCTATCGCAAAACGTTTAGCTCCTTCCAATTTTCAAACATCCAGCTCGAATTTGAAACACACCAAATTATTTAAATCGAAATCCAAACACAAAAATTCAATTTTCGTAGTTACTAATCATTTTTAGTAGTTTTAGGAACTGTGATGTAACAGAATCTGCAAATTGTAAAATTACTAGGCAATATGTCGATTCAACCAAACCGAACTAAAAACAAATGCACCCCTTCGTCAACACATTCTCGTGCTGCCCTAGTTCAAGTATACAACCACGACCAAAACGCGTGATCAATTGGCTTTTTACTATTTTTCGGAGGGGCCGGCTCAATATTTCGGAATTGCATCAATTCCTATTCCGGTCAATTTTGAAACACCCTGTATATAGTTATGTGTTGTTTGTAATGTACATATTTAAAGATTGTTTGATAAGAATAAGAAAAAAAATAATATTGTAAATGATTATAATAAAAAAGAAATATGCTGATATTTATGCATTTAAATTTTATTCTTGTATTATGTTTGCTATATTTAAATAACAATCAATGTACTTGTAAAATATAATTTCGCAAATTATTTATCAGTAAATGTCTTGCATAATTTTAATTTATATTCTAACACTAAATTTAATGTAAATGAAAATTGCCTAATAATATTCAGAAATATTGTCTTTCGAAAAGTGATTTCATTAAAAATAAATAAACTAGGTAAAATTTGATTCCTACTTCCTGTAGGAATCGATCATAATAATATTTTAATTGATGTAGTTCAAGAATGAAAGGTATTTTTATAACAAACAATATTTTTATTTAGTTAAAGTTATCATTTTATATTTAGAAGTTTAAGAATATTAAGATAAATGTGGCGACCATGCCACTAGCTAGCAAGTCCAGTCAGAAGTGATGGAGTGTTCAATAATTTCAGTTCAGGAGCAGGAGAATATGGTATATAATTTTAATCTACCGTGACGTCCCCCCCCCCCCCCCCCCCATGCACATAGGGCATCCTTGGTAGGCAACCGCCACACTTCCTGTGCTCCCTGAGCTTTAACACAGCCAAAAAATAGATACTGTCTAATTAATCGAAATATTATTTAATTCATTAAATTAAACTAAGATATAAATTTAACTACAACTTCAACCCTTTTAATTACAATAATATTATTATAAAGACGCATGGTCGCGTTGTTGTAAAAAATAGTTTCTTTTCGTGACTTGACCAGGGTTCAAAATTACGAGGTGTAATTGACTGTGTGAAAGCTCCTGAAGTTTGCATTTTCTCTGTAGATGTTATTTAATATTTAAGGACTCTTCAAGTAAGGATATTTAGAATGTATATATTTTAAGTTACACTTTGTAGGTTTTAGCCTTAGATTATGGAGCTTTGCAGGTTATGATAAACTGAAAAGTTTATAGGTTATTTGTGATAGCATGCTCACAATGCATTAGAGATTATGGAAGTTACATTCAGAGTTAAGTCTACTTTAGAAAGTAGATCTAGGAAGAACTATTGGTTAAAATACTAAAGAATCGTGGCTGGCAATTTTACACCAAATCTGGTAACCCCTAAAATTAGTATAATGGCTATTATTAGTACCTATGGCGAAATTATCAATTGCATTGACAATTTCGAATTGTTAATCTATTTAATTCTAAAATGTATTTAATTTACTTTAAAGTTTTCTTTTATTAATTTTATATGCTTAATGATTTTAAATAATTATTTTCTTTTTCTGCAATCGATTCTTCGCGATTTTAACGCTCCACTTTTTTATAAATTTGGTCTGCAATTTAATGAATTTTTCTATTGTTTTAAGTCAACCATTTTGAAATTAGGTAGTATTTTTGGTCATTTCGAGAAGGCAACCATCTCGGCAAGTGCCAGGGTCTGTTATCATTTCGAATTGGCGACATTTCCAAAAAGTCGCAGAATCTGGCCATAATTCTTACCGAACTATTAAGCCTCTATCTGGAGGAGTAGATTATCCTATGTGGGGGGCGTATAACTAAAGACGCTTGCTCTCGGCTATCATGAAGGTGCTTTGGATGTAGTTGAAGGTAAATGAAAAAAAAAAGCCAAACGAGTTAGCTGGTACAGCAAGTGAATCAGAACTCAAGAGCTACCAAGCCAAGGTAGATATTTATAGAAAAGCCAACAGTTACACTAAACGTTTGTTTTCATGTGTTGCAACAGATACCGTTTACCAGAAAATTATGGAAAACGAAACTGAATATGATGCTTGAGATTCGTTGAAAATTATATTTGAAGCAACGAGATGAAAGTTCAAAATTTGTTAAGAGTTTTTCACTTTTAAATGGAATTCAGGTGACAATGTTGCAACTCATATTTCCAAGTTAAGTATCTCGTGGAATGATTTAAATAACGGATTTGTAGCGAAAAATAAAAACAAATTACCGGAATTATTACTTTAGTATGTAAAGTTTTAAATATTTTACCGGACTATTTTCACTCTTTTAACTCTTGTTGGATGCTTCTCTCCAAAGATGACGAAAAGTCATACGAAGAGTTATTAAGAAGACACAATAAAAGCATGTTTGAGAGAAGTTTTGCCAAACACGAAAATGCAACTGTAAAAGACAGATAATCTATTTTAATCGCCAAACCAGAATATTTAACAAGAACAAAGAATTGCATAGTAAGAAAAGTGTTAATAAAAATGTTACTTGTAATTGTGGCATTAAGGGGCATTGGATCAAATCATGTTATTACAAGTGGATTGCTGATAGTAGACCACCGAAGAAGAAATCAAATCCGCCCAATCATGCAAGTAAAGAGAATCTTTTGTCATTAGACATGACAGTAACATGTTTATCTGAAGAAATTTATTTATCAAAATTAGAAGAAAGTGCGTTTTGGATATATAACGGAGCAACTAAGCTTGTGACGCTTTCATTGGCTTATTCGCCAAATGATTCAATAAGTCGCCAAATTTAAATTTATATCTCGTCTAAAAATGATTGACCCTGGAAGGAAAGAGTAATAAAAATTATAAAAATTTTAATTGATGAAACAATAAATTTCATTTTCACTATCTAAATTTTACTTTATTCGCCAAATAATATGATATGTCGCCAAATTTGAAATTTATTTCTGGCATAAAAAATTTATTAACCTGAGAAGACGAAATGAGTATATACTAATACGTATTTTACATTATTTATTACTCTTAATATTTGTTAATTATGTTTTTTTTCACGTGTATCGCGGTTCCTTGAATGATACTTGTCACTTGACTGTGATTCTAAATCATGATGCCCATCCCCAGGTCAAAATTTATGCTTGTACCAGCAACAAAAATTTGCTAGTTTCTGCTGGGTTTTGCTTTGTTTGCTTGGTGGTTGTGCTGGAATATGCTTTTTTATGCTTGCCAGCATTATATGCTAGGTTGCAAGCATACAAGGTCCTAGCATGGGAAGCTATGCACAAGCATGTCATGCTTTTTAGCAATTCAAGCTTGTTACCAGCTTGACAAGGTAGATAGCTTGCTAAGCTATTTTATGCTTTTTTATGCTTGCCAGCATAATATGGTAGGTATCCTGGTACCCAGCATACTAGTTCATAGCATGGGAAGCTATGCACAAGCATGCTATGCTTAATAGCATATCTACCTTGTTAGCAGTATGATATGGTAGGTAGCAAAATAAGCTAGTTTTGGCTTTCTTATGCTTTCCAGCATAATATGCTAAATATCCAGCTTTCTAGTATAATACGCTTCTAGCATTTCGTACCTTTATTCGAGGATTGGGGGCAGAGGTAAATTTTATTTTTCATTTAATTATTTATTATTAATTTTTATTAAATAAATGTCCAGCATCATCATGCATCTATTAAAGCTAAATAAGGTCTATTTAGTATATAAAACATAAGCGATTTTACTGTTTCAAGTATAAACTAAATTTTCGTGTCAAGTTCGGTTTTTCCATAGCCATTCCTTTTTAATACTATCATTTAATAATAATTAATTTTTTTTGTTCAGAATTGTTTTTTATTCTTATTTATTATTATATTATATATTGTCATTGTCATTATTATTATTATTATTATTATTATTATTATTATTATTATTATTATTATTATTATTATTATTATTATTATTATTATTATTGTCATTAGTCTTATTATTATTATTATTATTATTATTATTATTATTATTATTATTATTGCCATTAGTCTTATTATTATTAATATTATTATTAATATTATTATTAATAATAATATTATTATTATTATATTATTATTATTATTATATTATTATTATTATTATTAAACGTTTAGTTTTTTTAATATACCAGAGCTATTAATTTTATTAAAGGTAAATTTCATTTTTTATGTAACAATTACAATGTTTATTATTAATTATTCCCATTGCCATTTTTTAATACGACAACTTAATAGTAATAATTACTGAATTAATTTTTTCCTGTTCAGAGTTGTTTATTATAATTATTATTATTTATCGTTAATTCTTTTTAAATATACCAACGCTTTTAATAACTGTACGATGAGGGAAAAGCTTCTGAAAAACAATAAAGTAAAAGATTTCTATGTCTCCTAAATACTATTTCAGTAGTACCCTAGAAAATATTGGAAAGAATTATTATAGTACATTACATATTTTATATTCTGCAATAGAACTAAAAGAATCAATTTATAGAAAATTAATTTTTGAGACTATCAACGGTCTCAAAAAGAGAATTACCGCCTTTTATTATGTATGCAATAGTATTTATAGTTTCACTGTTTGCATTTAAATTTCTAATTTAAATTGGTGAACTTTTATCTTAAAGAGTAATACGAAAGTATAACCAAGAAAATTTTAAAGATGCAGAAGCACATCGATAAGATTTGTCGATAATTAATAACTATCATTTTAAAGATAATAACAAATAGAATAAAAAAAATCATTTACAAACATAGATGGTAGCAGGTAATCTTTTAAATATTAAAACAACGATTTTTTAAATTCAAATTCCCTTTTAATTTAATTAGTACTGACTATTAAATAATTTAGGATGGTTTCATTTTAACTTTTCATTATTTAATCGTGTTTCTTTTATTATTATTATTATTATTATTATTTTTTAATTAATTATTTTTAAAATTAAAAAAAAAATAATGATAAACGAAACACGATGAAATTAATAATGAGAAGTTACATGAAACCACTCTGGATTATAACAAAAATCGATAAATATGGTTAATTTTAATGAAACTTTACAGACCTTTTTTTTTCATTTAAAGGGAAAAAATGACATTGATTGAAATCTTAAAAATCTGGCAGTTAAAAATTAAAAAGAAAAAAAAACTGCATGCTAATTTCTCTAATAGAGCCCTTATTGATAAAATTAATTATCCAAGCAAGACAGTGCGCCTGCAATACAGTAACTTAAACTGAACACGAGTACTGCGGGCTAATGTTTAAGAATTGTACTGGGCTATTATCAAGTATGACTGATTGGAGCAGTAGGCAAGACAACGGACTGCAGAGCAGAAGATCCCCAGTTCGATTCCCCAACTACCCCAACTGGGAATCAAGGGGAAGAATAAGAAGTCAGCCTTGAGGTTTTTTTCTTCTCCGTACACATAAATGCATTTTTGAAATTGTTACTTTCTTTAGTGTCGCCCTCTAGTATCCAGTTACCAAAGCTTTTATATTTTTGCTAGAAAAGCATACCATGCTATTTTTTGTATGCTGGGCCCAGCAAAATTTTCTAGCAACCCATGCTAGTTTTGTAAGCTGGACAAGCATAAAAAACCCACCATAGTGTGCTGGAAAACTATGCTGGACAAGCAAAAATAGCGTTCGAATTCGGCACATGACATGGTGGTAATTCTTGCTGGACCAGCAAGTGTAGGCGTTCGAATTCGGCACATGGCAAGCTGGAATTCCATGCTGGAACCAGCAAGTATTCTTGCTAGTTTATGCTTTTTTATTTTGCTGGATTCCAGCATGCGGAGCTAAAAAGCAAACATTTTCCAGCAGGAATTTTAACCTGGGTCGCCACTTGTAACTCTAGTGCGACGACAATTCAAACTAAACTAAACTTGAATGACACCATATATTTATAACTTTGACAATTTCGCAGTTATGTCGAATTATTACCATTATCACACTGAACCATTATCACACTGATGCAGTTCTACAAATTGCGTGGATGATGTTTTAACTTTTTTTATATCACCAGAATTTCATACCATTAATATTGCAAGAATGCTCACCAAGTATGCTGAGGTTAGTTTGAAGTATCGTCGCACTAGAGCTATACGAGGGCTATTGTCGACTTGCGTCGTAATTTAGAACCGCAGTCAAGTGACGAATGGCACAGGCACGTAGTTGGGAGGTTCTGTCAATTAAAGTCTGAGTCTCACCTCAGCGGCTGGTGCAGGGTGGCGACAAGACAGGGAAATCAGGGAATTCACAGGGAAATTTGCAATCCTTAGAATCTCAGGGAAATTTACCTATTACCCCCCAATTTTTAAAATAATGGATTTTTTTTGACGTAGAGGAACCGATCCTTTTGTGGATCCGTTCATTTAACCTTGTTCACTCTGGACCAACCCATTACCAGCGATCTCGGAGGGATTTCCCGGTCTGTAACGGATCTTTCATTCGACGAGATATAGAGGATCCGGAAGATCGTTCCCTTTGTGGATTCGTTCTTTTGGACCCGTTCACTCCGGGCCGACCCATTTTTAGCGACAGTGCACTCGGATTGGAATTAGTTAGTTTATTGTTAATATATTGTTTCGTTCGCTATGGTTTCGTTTGTAAGCATGCTATAAAAATGCTAGTGAATTCCGCTTTCGTTTATATTTCTGTATTATTTTAAAGATGTAAGCTTCAGGAAACTAAACAGTATCCAGTCTTTTAGACTCTTACTCAAGACAATTCCCATGCATCGGAATTTCTCGGAAAGGATCTGATTTCCCTTTCTGCGCAGTGTGTGCTTGTGATATTAAAATTGCTCCTGGTGGTTTAAGTGACATTAAAAATCACATCAACTCGAAAAACACACTGAAAGTGTTGAAAAAACATTTTAAATTTGGAAATTTTTTAGTTCTGGTGAAAACGATAGTGAAGTTATAAATGCGGAATTTTTAAAATGTTTACTTTATGAAAATATCAAGAACCACTGTAGGAGATGTTAATTATATAATTTGTGTTGGGAGATAAAAGATGAAAATCACATCTCCTTTTTTGCTATAGAAAAATTAATGCAAAGTTAGTCAATTTATTTTTGTGTTTAAGTTATTTTTATATGTATTACTTCAAAAATTAGTTTTTAAACAAAATTTGAAATCTCAGGGAAATTTTTTGAAAATATTCTGGAAATCGGGGAAATCTCAGGGAATTTTACATTTAAATTTCTGTAGCCACCCTGTGGTGTCACAGAGTAGACACAACGCATTCGCTGCCAGGGGAACCTTGGTGGCACAGCTGGGTAGTTAGATCCTGTCGATCGGAAGCCTGAGTGTCTAACTCGGTGTCTAGTGTCGACAGAACGCATTCTCTTCTAGGGGAACCTTGGTGGTACTGCGTAGGTAGTTAGTTTCCGGCGATCGGAATCCTGAGTGTCTTAACTCAGCGTCTACTGTCGACAACGCATTCGCCGCCGTCATAGGTTCCTTAATAGCACAGCTAGGGTAGTTAGTGCTGTTGATCGGAAGTCTGAGTGTCAAACTCAGCAGCTAGTGTTGACAAACCACATTCTCTGCTAGGGGAACCTTGGTGGCACATCTAGGTAGTTAGGTTCTGTCGATCGGAAATCTGAGTGTCAAACTCAGCGGCTAGTGTCTACAAAACACATTCTCTGCTATGGGAACCTTAGTGGCACAGTAGTTAAAACGGCACTTGAGGTATTGCCAAACATAAAATGAAAAAAAATTTTGTACATGAAGTGAAAGGCAATGCTTCCACCTTTCCTTTAGAGTTCCTTTAGATTTTCTTCAGAATCCCAATAGCTTCCGATTATTGGAGCTCTATTGTAGACAATTTATTTCATTTTTTTATTAATTTTTTCAGTATACATTCATAATGTTTTAACTTAATAATTTAATTAATATATATTTTTTAAAAAATATTGTTTTATGTGTTTAATTCAGTTTGATTGGTCTGGATGTATGGTTTGATGTCTAGTTGTATTTATATGAATAAAGGCTGATTTTTAACTTTTTCTATTATTTTTAGACCAAAGGCAAGAACAAAAGCCTGATAAGTGAAGCCGTTAAGTTTGTTTTCTCGACACTTGAAAGTTGAAATTTATTTTTTCGTGGTCAAAATGCATTGACCACGAAAAAATAATTTTTGATTAAAAAAAAAAACTCCAAGCCAAAATGCATTGCAAGTATGTAAATTTCAAAAATACAATCATTGTATAAATCATTAATTTAAGGTACTTTATTAAGGCACCTATAAAATTTCAAAACTCATAATTTTTACATGTCTTTCTTTTGTTGATCAAAAAATAACAGTTTTGCCTCAAAATATGGCCTGCAATGTTTGATTTTATGCATATTTAACTTTCACTACTGAAAAACTATACATTTCTTTCCGCAAATAAAATTTAAATAAATATAGGTGTCTGTTATCTTAAAGAATTTATGACAAAATTAAAATTAAATCATACTTAAGACTTTAGAGAATAATAATGACAATTATTAATGTTCTCTTATTTTTAGGGAGTGGAAATTGGTTAGGTAATTATTTTGCTTTTTTTAAAGATTTTTTCCACAAGTTTTTTTTTTACATACTGTATTTAAAAAAATATAATAATGATTAATTAAAAAATAATAAAGGAATTGAACACCACCACATCTTTACTAATGTTCTTTATTCACTTATACATCCTAAAGAATGATGAGTTAGAACGATTGAATCATTTTTAAATTAAAAATATATAAGTGATATCTTCCTATTGATGATAATTTATATTATGGTCTACATACATGACAAATGTTAAATGTCGTTGTTTTTCTGATAAAATCCGGATCTTCCAACGATGGAAAATCATCCATATTTAAGTACGATATTCCTTCCACTTCACCGGTTACTTCAGTCTTACTGACTTCACCAACCGGTAACATATTAAAAAGCTTCCTTGGTTTTTTTTTATGTTTTACACACCATTATTTATTTTTGTTATTTAAAATTTAGCAGAATACGCCTAAATTCTTTCGTTTAAATAATTTAATCTATTTGTTCAGTATTATTTTTTGTAATGGCTACTATTTGCTGTATAATTGATTTTTATGTAAAATTTATTTTGGTGATTTGATTTCACATAAAGTATAGAAATTTATTGTTTTTGTCAATAACTCACTTAGTTTATTTTTCTTATCTATTAAGTTATTTATTTAGAGTTTTAATTATTTATTTAAGTTATAATCAATTTAGAAAAAATGTTTCGTAAATATAAATTTATCTTGATCTAGTACTATAAAAGTTTTCATTTCATTAATTGAATGAAATAATAATAATAATTATTTTCTAGAGAGCAGTAAGAAGAGGCCGGCAGAGGTCGAATCAGCTTTGCTGAACATAGATGTTAAAAGATTGCCGTATATCAAATGTAAGTATGGTATTTGAAGTACTCTCTGAATCCTTTTTTCCAACGAAAATTTTCAGTTAGAATCACGGTTTGTGATCGCTTCAATTGGTCGTAAAACTTGCGCCTCCAAAAATTCGGCGCTCTAAGCTACAGCATCCTGAGCCTATATAGAAATCCAGCACTAAAATTAACACCACACCTCGAATTGACCTGCCATGGTGATATTTCCATCCCCTCTTGTAACCTCTAGTTACATACTCTAGTGGGACAATAATTCAAACTAAACTAAACTTGAATGATGCCATATATTTATAACTTTGATAATTTCGCAGTTATGTCGAATTAACCATTATCACACTGATGCAGTTCTACAAATTGCGTAGCTGACGTTTTAACTTTTTTTTTATGTCACCAGAATTTCATACCATTAATATTGCAAGAATGCTCATCAATTATGATAAGGTTAGTTTGAATTATCGTCGCACTAGAGCTACACGAGGGCTATTGGCGACTGGTTTCGTAATTTAGAACCGCAGTCAAGTGACGAATGGCACAGGCACGTAGTTAGGTTCTGTCAATTAAGGGGGTTCAATACCCTCAAATCGGTGAAAAAATCAAAACAAAAATTATTGGCTTAAAATACTATTACAACCTGGAAATTGGAAAACTATTTTTGACATTAAAAGCCATTTTAATGTCATGGCTTTGTAAGGAAATGGGTTAAAAATAAAAACTTTAAATGCGTTTTTCTCAGAACTTGATTTTTTGAATTTCGATGTACCTTTTCTCAAAAACTACGCTATGTTTTCTCGCAAACTTTTTTTTATATGATGCAATACATAGTATAGATTAATCTGAGGTTATGAATTTTAATAAAACTAAAGTGAAAAAAAATTTATGGGGCAAAAAAGTGAGAAATTTCATGATTTTTTGGGTACTTTAAAACTTATTTTATTTAAAAAATCTAAGTTATTTTAAAAAAAACTTTTAACCTCAGATTAATATTTACGGTTGGTATAATACACACAGAAATTTTTAAGATGATCTGATTAGTAGTTATTGCGAAAAGGTACATTGAAATTGGTCAATTTAACATTACCGATATACAACATATTGAACCCCCTTAAAGTCTGAGTCTCACCTCAGCGGCTGGTGTCACAGAGTCAACAAAACACATTCGCTGCCAGGGGAACCTTGGTGGCACAGCTGGGTAGTTAGTTTCTGGCGATCGGAAGTCTGAGTGTCAAACTCGGCAGCTAGTGTCGACAAAACACATTCTCTGCTAGGGGAACCTTGGTGGCACATCTAGGTAGTTAGGTTCTGTCGATCGGAAATCTGAGTGTCAAACTAAGCGGCTGGTGTCTACAGAACACATTCTCTGCTATGGGAACCTTAGTGGCACGGTAGTTAAAACGGCACTTGAGGTATTGCCAAACATAAAATGAAAAAATTTTTGTACATGAAGTGAAAGGCAATGCTTCCACCTTTCCTTTAGAGTTCCTTTAGATTTTCTCCAGCTTGGCACGTTCTTCCACTTCGGTCATGCGGGTAACTTTGGTCCAAATTCCTAGGGCTTTTTTTACAAGCAAAGAAACAATTTAGCGAAAAACTATTCGAACACTTTGCGCGATCACTATGCATTTTTCGTATTTAACTTTTACAAATAATTTGCAAGCAATTTCGTTCAAATTTTATAAATAAAAAAATGGTATTAGTTTTTTTAAAAAAAAATAGGACCCGCGATAATTCGGGTCATCCTCATGGAGTATGCTACAGAATTAAATAGTAAAATTATTGTTATAGTAAAGTTATTATAGTAAAGTTATTATTCACCTGTGAATTGATCCACTTACACTCACACAGTCACAACTCACACTGACGCACTACGATCTGAACTTGCTAATAGACCATGGGTAGCTCTATTGTGATACTAATCCAATCCTATTCATTTCAACTAGCTTCTCAAACCGCAGCGAAGTTGTCGGCAAATAAGTCGCCAAGTGTTTGTTCGGGTTTAATACTGAAGAGATCAATAGCTTCAGTTAACAAATCTGTTTTTGTATTGGATTTTGAATGGGCAACATTTCTGTCGTATTCTTATCTTCACGTTGGCGTTGGAGCCACTTTTATTTGCCTCACCCTGTATAAGCCTTTGTCAAGTAAGACAGACAAAGAAATAATTTTTACTGTCACAGAGAAAAGGAAAGTACACCCAGGGCGAAGGCGGGAATCGAGCCCAGTGGCATATCACGTGACCTACAACACTGACTTCATTTGGGGCTCTTCTGGGAGCGCCTTGCACATCCCGTCGTTAGCATTGGAGGTCACGTGATCTGCCACTACATTACTTTAACTATGATATCTATGGTAGGGAAGGTATGGTATGGTTAGAGAAGTGCAAAGTATAGGTCCCTTAATGTTAAATGAGTTGCACATAAAAAAACTATCCAGATCTATAAATAATTAAGATAATGAAACAAATTTTTTACTGAAAAGAAATTATAATAACCCAAACAAAATGCATTTAATATTGGGGTATTTAAAACAATTTTTATATTTTTTAATAATTATTATATTAATTTTTTTAAAAATATATGAATGGAGACCCCCCTTAATATTTTTAAAGAAATAAATTTAAGACGAGAAACTTAAGCAAAATCCCAATTTTTAAATTTTTTTTATTCATAATTTGCTGAGTAAATCACAAAATACTTTTTAATTACCCTTTAGGGGACTGTGTATAAGATTACGTGGGTAATTGACAAAGACGACTTTGCATGCATGCTTGCTTGTCATTTTAGAGATGGTCCCCAAAGGTCCACAAGTGATTCGATTGAATAACTCATCAAATACTCATTGAAATGTAACAAAAACTTAGATTTAAGGGTTTTCAAGAGTGCTTAACATTTCTAAGTTATTAAAATTGGGTGTTGCTATTGGAAATTTCAAAGATCATAATATTGAAGACGACCCCTTATGGAAATTTTGTATCGTGCAATTAACTCAGAATGTTAATTGTTCACTATCTCAAAAAGGTCCGATTCTATAGGGTGACTAAAGGATGAAATAACCTCAAGTGGGTACTTTTTTATTTCGACAGCTGTACCTTCGAGGTATAATGCACTACCTTCCGCATGCAAGAGGAAGGCCTTTACCTACTCTAAAGGGGTCGAAATGTTCAATGAACACTAGTTCAATTATCCCCTTTTAATAAATGGGAAAGGTTTAACGCACAATAAAAAATTACTCCGTATAACGCTCATCATAGTATAATGTTCATGTTGAACTAATTTTTGTATTTAACTAATAATTAATCGTTCATCCTTTTTTGCAGACAACAATTTTCAAGTGTATTGTCCTTTCGTCGTTTTCGAAGAATTGGACAACTTGAATCACAACCGAGCCGTAAGTTTGTTCATAGTTAGAGTGACTTTTTGTGTACAGGGTGGTTATAAAATAACGTTCGCTATTTGGAGTGGTCTGAAACTTTAATGAATAATCCAAATGCAAAAAAAAACTTTGGGACACTTACTAATCAAGAAGGGGGGGGGGGGAGAGAACGGAATCATAAAAAAACAAGCTCGTCCCTTGACCAGGGTTCTAAATTACGCGTAATTTGATGTGTTGGCCGTAATGAGCCATATATTTATTGTACCAAGCATTATTTCAGGAATTGTTTTACGATTTCTTTTTTTTTTTTTAATTTTAGATTTTATTTGTAACCTGGCATATAAATTTGTTGCAACGTTTCAGTGGGTCTTGAATTATTAAAAGTAAGTGAAATTAAGTGAATATGTTTAAAATTAAACCCAAAATTGCTAAATATAATCAATATTTTTTACTTTGACTTTATTTCCTTATTTTTTAGGTCTTAAAATGTAATTACTTTTATTTGCGTATTTATAATTATGTTGTCCAAGTTTAGAAATGACTTTTTTAAAAATAAAAATGTGAATGCTTTACTAATTCCTGGCTATGTAAATGTGTGTGTCTAATATTTGGTTTTAAATGCAAGAATTATCGCTATCTTTCGCCGAGACCAACTGTTATTATGAATGTTTATAAACTCTTAAGATTAAATAGGTATTCTTTTTCAGAAAACAAAAATTATTCTTTACATGATATATTTATGTATCATTTAATTTTATTTATAAGGTATGATCAGCATTAATGTTTTCTTAAACTATATATTTTCGTATACAAAATGTTTTAGCGGCCGATTTTCAGCGACGATTTTGTGCATCTTTAAAAATAGCGCTAATAAAAACATTAATGTTTTTTTTATTGTTGTAATAATTGCTTTATTATTTTTCAATAATTTAATGCCTTGTCTATTATTTCTCTCTTTATTATTTTCCAGAGAATGAATGAAGGAATGAAGGAAATGTAATTTTAAAAATTAACTTTGAATATGTTTAGTTGTATAATTGATGGTTTAAGTTTTGAATAGCTGGGGAAGTTTTCTCTGATTGGCTCTCTTATTTAAATGTTAAATAGTATTTAAATTAAACTTTTAATGCAATTAACTTTAAAAAAATACAATAACTAAATAACTTAATTAAGAACATTAATAAAATTATAACTTCTAGTTCATTGAATTTTATTAGGTATTAGTTAATAATTTATTTTTTCGGCTGCTAAATGGGGGGGTGGAAGGGGTTGTATTCGGGGATCGAAGAGAAGTGAAATGATTTTAATTTTTTCGGGGGTGTTTTTACGATAATCGGTCATTTTATCTCTTGCTTTAAAGGAGTTAAGACGCGTGTTCAAGATCTGAAGATTGTGAAGTTTCATCGCCTGTGAATTCGATTGTGTTCAAGTGTTTAAAAAAATAGTGATTTGTTTCTGCTAAATATTTATTAGCAGTACCTTCGATCAAAAGTTGATCTATATGCAAGGTAAGCATTTTTTAAATTAGTTTTTTACTTATTTAACCCTTCTAATTATTTTTTTACTTAATTTTCTTATTTTAACTTATTCTTTTAATAACCTAGTTAGTTATGTGTTTGACTTCATTTTAGATCCACCTTTTTATCTTGTTACTTTGGCTATTTTTAATAAAAATTAGTTGTTTGACCGTTAAACGTTCGGCGAAATTTTCTTGCGATGCCCAAGTCCACGTTTCCACTGTGCAGCTCTTCCCGTTTATTTTAACTATAATTATGTTATAATAATTATTTACATTTATTTTTAACATTTTGAAGGTTGATATTTAGTAAGTAACGTAATTAGATTTGCTAGGTTAAATTCTGCCTTTGAATTCAACTTTATTCCACGCTACCGAATACATGTGTTTCGTGTGCGTAAAGCTAGTAACATTACGGAATTGTGTAGTTAGAAATTTAACAATTATGTTTCAATAATTACATCTATATATTAAGGTAGGCGAATACCCAAAATTCTAAAATTTTTACTATTACTTTAATCTTTTCCAAATTTGGCATAGTGATTTCAAATATAATGAACAATACTTTTTAGGCAATTTTTTTTATTTAAATATAATTGATTTATTTTAAACGGTGTTTTTCACCTAAAAAAAGGGGGTTACGCCAACAGTTCTAGTATAAAAATCTTTACATTAATTTACCTGAAATTTTTTACAGATGCTATTTCAATATATATCTGTGCCATGAACCTCTAACATCTGGTGTAAATATATAAGTTTTCTTTAAAAAAATGTCCAAGTGTAAGTTAATCGAAAAAAATCCTTTTTTTGTGGCTAATTTATGACATTTTTCTTAATAACTTCTTTTCTTGTAATTTGAATGTAACTCTAGAGGGTCATTGCATGCATCAGTTCAAAACGAAGAATTTAACACATAATTAATGTTTATAGGATGAAAATTCAATGTGGTGGACTTGTTAGCGTAAACCTCTTTTTTTAGAAGAAAAACACCTTTTAAAATAAATAAATTATATTTAATTTTAAAAAAATGCCTAAATAGTATTATTCATTATATTTGAAATTACTATACCAAATTTGGAAAAGATTAAAGTAATAGTAAAAGTTTTAGAATTTGGGGGGATTTTGGGTATTCGCCTACCTTAATAGTATTTTTTTAAGGTTTATTTAGTACCTAAATAGCGTAACTAGGTTTGCTGAAATACGAGTTTAAGCCTAACCTATTGTATCACACTGCCCAAATCACGTTCTTACTTGTGGGGCTAGAAACAGGTTACGGAAATATGTTTTATTACTAATTAGTTGGAAATTTCACATTTATTTAACAATTATGATACAATAATTATATTCATACATTTTTAGTATCTGTTGCTGTTCGTTGAAGAATTCGATATTTTTTTAATGACCATTATTTTTATACATTAATTCTTATTTTTGATATTCGTTTAAAACAAACACTACAACTTCTCCCATAGCAGTTAATGTTTTGTTCTTGTAAAAGTAGCTTGGAATTTTGTCTATTGAGATTTTTGCTGACTTGTAACGTAAGAAATAAACGTCTGTTGTTTTTGTTACAAACTGAATTATCTTCATTTGGGGAACCGGTGGTTCATTTGAAGATTGGCGTCCGGACTTTATTTACGTAAATTACACATTTGGCGTCCCCGCGACAGGACCGATTAAGCGAATTCAAAATGTTTCAAGCAGTTAAAGGCTTTAAAAAAGAAGATTTATTGTACTTGTGCCAAGAGATTATCGGGTCCTTACCATCTAAAACTACTATTTTTGCACTGAAAGAAGAAATTTTGAACAGTGACGAATACAAAGCAGATCCGGATTTTATTACTTCTGTGTTCGTAACAACTGTTGCTGAAAGACAGCAAAGAGAAGAGAAAAAACGCCAAGACGAAGAACGTCAAAGGCAAGATGTAGAACGTCAAAGGCAAGATGTAGAACGTCAAAGGCAACATGAATTAGAATTGGCCAGAATAAATGCCCGAAGAGCGTTGGATGCTCCCGAGGAAACTGCAGAGTTAACAGGTAACGTCAAAAAGAAATTCAATTTGCCTAAATTAGAATTAAGACAATTTTCTGGTGACATTAAAGAATGGCTCGCATTTTGGAGTCAATTCCAACATATTCATGATGATAATGATATCGCCCCCGAAAATAAATTCCAGTATTTGATACAAGCCACTGTTACTGGGTCTCGTGCTCGTGAAGTCGTAGACAGTTTCCCGCCAACAGGGGCAAATTATGCGAAAGTAATTGAAAGTTTGAAAGCTCGTTTTGGTAGGGAAGATTTGTTGGTTGAAGTATATGTTAGAGAGCTCTTAAAATTAGTAATATCAGTTCATAAAAATGAAAAATTATCTATGACGTCTCTGTATGATAAAGTGGAGTCTCACATGAGGGCTTTGGACTCTTTAGGTGTCACGACTGATAAGTGTGCTTCCATTTTATATCCTATGGTTGAATCGTGTTTCAATGAAGACTTCTTGAAGGCATGGAACAGGCATCCGAGTTCTTCCTCTTCAGCTGATGCTAAGGAGAGACTAAATAATCTCATGCAATTTATTAAGACAGAAGTGGAAGGAGAAGAAAGGATCAATTTAGCAATGTCAGGCTTTGGATTGAATGAACCTAGAAGCAAACAGCCTCCAAATAAGAAGCAATGGAATAAAATCCCTACCGCGGCGAACTTGCTGACAACTTCAACGAAAGATAATAAGAAATCTTGTATTTTCTGCATGGGTAAACATGCTAGTGCTGACTGTTTCTCTGCCCAAAAGATGAGTTTGGAAGAGAGGAAGAGTGTAGTCCGAGAAAAGCAGTGTTGTTTTGCCTGCTTGACTCCCGGCCACACTGCCCGTAAATGCAGAGCGTTTCTCAAATGTATATTGTGTGGGAGAAAACATGTGCCCTTGATGTGCGAAGCAAACGAATCGAAGAAAAAATGACGTTAAGAAGACAGAAGAAACTGAAGTTAACAATGAAGTTACTATGTCTAATGTAAGTCGAAGTCCTAAAGTGTTTCTCCAGACCCTAAAGTGCAAACTAATATCAGATAAGAAGGAAATCCTCGTACGAGTTATTCTAGACACGGGATCTTCCAAATCTTATGTTGTAAAGAGTCTTGCAGAAGAGATGGGGTATAATCCGGTAAAAAAGGAGACTTTAGTGCATTCCCTCTTCGGTGGAGTAAAATCTGAAGAATCGAAACACTCATGCTACAGAATAAGACTAAAAAGTATAAAGAACAATTTTGCTTGCAACTTTGAAGCGTTGGATCAGGTAACCATTTGCAGTGATGTTTCACCTGTATGTCCAGGGCCTTGGCTGAAAGAGCTGCAAGAAATGGATATTATCCTAAGTGATGTTGGTGCAGTGTCTCATCCGGTAGATGTTTTAATTGGAGCGGACATTTTTGGGAAAATTATGACTGGTCAGCGAAAGGTCCTATCAAGCGGTTTAGTGGCAATTGAAACATTGCTCGGGTGGACTCTGCTGGGCAAAGTTCCTGATAATGAAGTCGCATCTGCTAATGCTATGATGGTAACTTCCCTGTTAGTGAAAGACATGGACATATCAGATATGTGGCGATTGGATTCTATCGGTATTCAAGATCCATCAGAACAGAAAACTAAAGAAGAACTTCATGAAGCCACAATGGATCATTTTCTAAAGACTGTGGATGTCAATGAAGATCAGCGTTTTCATGTTTGCTTGCCCTGGATCGATACCCACTTGCCATTGCCAAACAATTTCGACTTAGCACTCAGAGGGCTAGAAGTGACAAGCCGCAAGCTGAAAAATGAAAAGTTATACGATGCTTATGGAGAAGTATTCAATGAGTGGGAGCAGGAAAACATCATCGAAGAAGTTCCAAAAGAAGAGATGATGTTACCATGTCATTATTTACCCCATCGTCACGTAGTGAAGGAAAATAGTACCACAAAGATTAGGCCCGTGTTTAATGCTTCTTCTAAACAAAAAGGATCTCCAAGTCTAAATGATTGCGTCGAAAAGGGACTAAATTTGATAGAACTAATACCCTCCATAATATCTAGGTTTCGAATGTTTAAATTTGGTGCAACAGCTGACATTCGCAAAGCCTTTCTTCAAATCAGTCTCAATAAACAAGATAGAAATTTCTTACGCTTTCTGTGGTACAATGAAGATGGCAAGCTAAAGTATTATCGTCATTGCAGAGTTGTCTTTGGAGTGTCCTGCAGTCCATTCTTGCTTGCTGCAACTATAAAATACCATTTGGAAACGAAGCTTGATGAAGCTCTCCATGGGAATAAAAGATACCCAGAAGATATTATACGACATCTGTTAAACAGCTTTTATGTGGACAATTGTCTAATTAGTGTCAAGTCTGAAGCAGAGTTGAAGCAGTTTATCGAAGTTGCTAGTGAAATTATGGCCGAAAGGAAGTTCGATTTAAGAGGGTGGGAGTACAGTGGCCCGTCGGAGTCTATAGAAAGTCCTACCAATATCTTGGGAATGATGTGGGACAAACAGAATGATACCCTTTCTATAAGTCTTCCTGATGTCACAGAAGCCAAGAATGAAGTAATCACAAAAAGAAATATTTTGGCTGCTTCACACAAAGTTTTTGACCCAATAGGAATTACCAGCCCTGTGATGCTACGTCCAAAACTCTGGTTACAAGATTTGTGGAAGTCTAAGATCGGCTGGGATGGAGAAATTGACAGTAAAACTCGCCAAGATTTTCTAAAGTGGCTAAATGAGCTCCAGCATCTAAAGAATTTGAAAGTGCCAAGATGGTTGCATTGTGAAGTAGGGGCCGAAAACTTTTCGTTGCATTTTTTCTGTGATGCGAGCAAACTTGCCTATTCAACGGTTGCCTTTCTGCGAGTTGCTGATGGAGCTACTGTTCATGTGCAGCTTATACAAAGTAAAACAAGAATCGCTCCTTGCGGAAAGAAAGAAACAACAATTGCTCGGCTGGAACTTCTTGGTGCCACCATTTCTGCTCGTCTTTCTACTGAAGTCCTAAAGGAGTTTAAAACAAAGAATGTTTATTTTTGGACAGACTCTACAACAGTGTTGGCTTGGCTGAAACGAGAAGATGTGTGGGGTGCATTTGTACAGAACCGTGTCCAAGAAATCAGGCAACTGACACCAGTTGAAGCCTGGAGACATGTACCTGGGTCCTCAAATCCTGCAGACCTCCCAAGTAGAGGATGTTCATCCCAACAGCTTTGCTGCCTAAAATGGTGGGAAGGACCCAGCTGGTTGTACCTATCTCCTCATGAATGGCCAACTATCGACCCAGAAAGAGATGTAAATGAAGAAGAAGTAATCAAAGAAAAAAGAAAAACGGTTGTCTCATCCATGATAAATATTGACGATGAAGATATCTGTTGTGATCATTTTTCTTCTTACAGTAAGAATATCAGAGTACTGGCATGGAGTTTACGTTTTATCCATAACATTTCACACGAACATAAACTGAAAGGTAATTTGAGCTCTGAAGAATTTCAAAAAGCAGAATCTTTGTTTTTTAAATCCATACAGTCAAAGACTTTTCAAGATGATAAGTTCCTTTCGAAAATGCAAGCATTTAGAGATGAAAATGGAATTTTGAGAATTAGAACAAAACTTGTGGAGAGTGACGAAAACGTGGAATTCAGATTACCAGTTCTTTTACCTGCGTGTACTATCGTTGAGAAATTAATTCGCGAAGAACATGAAAAAGCTATGCATGCCGGTTCTTCAATTGTACTTGCCAAACTAAGAGAAAAGTTTTGGATACTTAGAGGGAAAAAGTTGGTAAAGAAAGTTTTGTCTAAATGTGTGCCATGCCAACGCTACAAATCCCGACCAGTTGAAGTACCCTTTGCTCCACTGCCTAGAGAGAGAATTACACAGACTAAAGTCTTTGAAGTGTCTGGTGTCGACTATGCCGGTCCTCTCAACTTGAAGACAAAGGGTAAAGCTTGGATAGTTTTGTTCACATGCGCAGTGTACCGAGCGGTCCACTTTGAACTGGTCGAGTCGCTCAGTACAGATGCTTACATTCAAGCATTGAGAAGATTCATTGCCAGAAGAGGCAGAGTTTCCGTCCTATATTCAGATAACGGCACGAATTTTGTAGGGACTAACAATGCCTTGAAAGGTTTAAACTGGGAAGAAATAGCTGTGTTCTCAACCGCTCGGAAAATCACTTGGAAATTCATTCCACCCACAGCAGCCTGGTGGGGTGGTTGGTGGGAGCGTATGGTTAGAATGCTGAAAGAACTCCTGCGCCGGGTGTTGGGGAAGTCTACTGTCAACTATGAAGAGCTGAACACGATACTGTGTGACTGCGAGGCTGTGATAAACGCTAGGCCCCTTACTTACCTGCAAGATGATCCAAATGACTTGGTACCATTGACTCCTGACATGTTCATTTACAGTGGGGGTAACAGCGAAACTCCAGATCTTGACAGTGTAGACCGATCTTCCTTGATAAAACGTATAAAGTATTTACAAAAATTACGCGAAAATCTCAGGCAACGATTCAGAAATGAATACCTCGCTCTATTAGTTCACAAAGGAATCAGGAGAAGTGATGTTTTGAATGTGGGTGACGTTGTTTTAATTGGTCAAGACAATATACGGCGCATCGATTGGCCACTTGGAATTATCTTAGAAGTCTTTCCCGGTAGAGATGGGGTTCCAAGAGTAGCGAGATTGAAGACCTCCAGAGGGGAGAGAATCCGCCCTTTTCAGCGGCTGTACCCTTTGGAAATATCTGGAACTGATGTAAATGTACTACAGACTGCCAGACGATCATTAAGGAAGAGACATTGAGATTCATCGTCGAACTTTTAAACTTGTTTTTATTTTTTTAAAAAAAAGGACTTTTTTTGGACTCTAAATTGTGCTTATAATTCCAAATATCAAATTTTCTGTTGCAAAGTGATAACCTTTGCAAGGTGGGAGTATGTTGCTGTTCGTTGAAGAATTCGATATTTTTTTAATGACCATTATTTTTATACATTAATTCTTATTTTTGATATTCGTTTAAAACAAACACTACAACTTCTCCCATAGCAGTTAATGTTTTGTTCTTGTAAAAGTAGCTTGGAATTTTGTCTATTGAGATTTTTGCTGACTTGTAACGTAAGAAATAAACGTCTGTTGTTTTTGTTACAAACTGAATTATCTTCATTTGGGGAACCGGTGGTTCATTTGAAGATTGGCGTCCGGACTTTATTTACGTAAATTACACAGTATCTGTTTAAGGTTTATTTGGTACCTTATAGCGTAACTAGGTTTGCTGAAATACGACTTTAAGCCTAACCTATTGTTTCACTCTGCCGAAATCCCGTTCTTACTTGTATGGCTTTGAAATTTCACATTTATTTAACAATTATGTTACAATAATTATCTATTCAATTTTAGTATTTGTTTAAGGTTTATATTGTACCTAATAGTAATAGCGTGACTAGGTGTGCTGAAATACGACTTGTTGCTGATGCATGTTCTTACTTGTGGGGCTAGAAACAAATTATGGAAATACGTTGTGTTAGTAATATTAAATTTGTAGTAGTAAATTTGAAACTATTTATTTATTTATGCAATAGCCTTTTTAATATTCTAAATAAACTATTTTTTGTTTATCTTCTGTGTGCTGCTTATAGTCTTAAATAAATAGAGGTATCTATACTGAACAGTTGCATACTTATGTCAAGTTGCTCTTTTTTCTTAAAGACTTTTAAGACTTCCTTTTTTCTCCTTTATTCCGTTTGTTAGCGAAAATTTTCTTTGCAAATAAGGTGATAATTAAATACTAAGAATCTATAATTAATTGAAATTTTATGGAGCATGGATTTCCAATTTATTTTAATATAAACTTAAATTTTTTTGACTTTAAACATGTTGCAGGGGATCACTTTATTTAAATTTTCTCAGAAACCAATTTTTTTAAAAGAAATTTTTTAACATTTATTATTGGATTTGAACAATTTAAAGATACTATGCTTGTATCTAAACACTTATTAAAAACTTAAATGGAAATTATTTTTAACGCCTTTTTTCTTTTTTAGACTTTAAGTTTCACCAGATTGTTGAGTTACCTGTTTGCCAGAGAAAAAGATGTATTCAAGCGTAAGTTATTAATGCTGCTTTAGACTATGTTGTTTTTACATACTATTAATAAAAACTATTTGAATAGGATTTAAAATTATATTTGATTAGGGTTTTATTCCCATTTAAAAGGATTCTTCTTAGCTGTCTACATTTTCTAGAGTTTTTTTTTAATTATTAGTATAAGATGTCCTTTGTAGCTCTAATTTATAGTATTTTAAATATTATATGATAATTGGTAGATTTTCCTTTCTTATATTTAAATCAAACAGTTCTTTTAATTCACTTTAGGTTATGTTTTTGGTTAATATTTATCTACGAGCTGAAATATCTTCTAATTATTTATTACAACTTATTTATTTACGGTTTAACTTCATACTTATCAATCGTATCAATTTACTTCGTAATGATAACTTCTGCAGTTCTCATTCAATCACCCAAACTTTTAATATACGGAAGACGTCGCTTAATGTGATCACGGTTAATGTTATCAATCGTTTAATGTTATCAAAATCGCTCAGTCAAGTCTGCCTATATCAAAATACATTAAAAAATCATCGTTTATTGTAATCAAATGTTCGTTTATTGTTATCAGTTTATGTGTAAATTTTATTTTCCTGAAATCAATAAATCAAGAAGGAAAACTTTTTTATTGCTTAAAGCGTTTCCTGAAACTTGCCCTTAAGTGTGCAAAACAAAGCCGTCGCGGAACACTTTCATAAACATTATGATTATGAGCGATTCGTAAATGACTAGATTCGAAAGGATCAATCGACAATTGATGTTAATTTTTAATTGACTCGATGTCAATTAAAAATTAACCTTATGTATTGTTTTCGAAAAATCATTATTAAATATGTAACTTACTAGTAATTCTTTTTCTTTGTGTTGTGCATTAATTTCTATTAAATAATGCTACATTAATGTCAATTAAAAATTAACCTTATGTATTGTTTTCGAAAAATCATTATTAAATATGTAACTTACTAGTAATTCTTTTTCTTTGTGTTGTGCATTAATTTCTATTAAATACTATGAAGTTTTGCAGCAGCAACTCCTAATTTAAAATTAATTTTTATTTTAATACGTATGTAAAAATTATAATTTTTTTGTTAAAACTTTTTTTTTCATGTATTGTTATCAATCGATTATTGTTATCAAATCACGTTCGTCCCGATGTGATCACATGAAGCGGCGTCTACTGTAACTGGATATCAACTCCAGGTGATATACCTTAGACCACATGTCACTGCTACCTTTGATTAATCACTAATTTTGTTATGTCTAAGAGTGTACCTAAACATTTACATATTTTTGCATCTGATTTTACAGAAGAAGCACTCCTTGATCAACGTGCCCAATACCATGCGACCCCTCTGCAAGTTCCAGAGAAGGGCTGGAGGATGTAAGAACGTCAACTGCCTCTTCAGGCACGAGAATAGAGTCCCGTACACACCACCTACAATTGATGGTAAGGATGATATTGTGTTTACTGATTTGTGTGTGGTTAATTGCTTAGCAAATTGGCTATGTGACTTAGTATTATAGCCTGTATTCACTATGTGAGTCTGGAACAGACTTTCCTCCCCTCCCCTTTCCTTGGTTTTCTAGGAAGCGGGGGGGAGCAACACTTTTCTTCTAAATCTAGCTCGTTTGAGATTCTGTTGTGAGTTTAACAATCCAAACAATTTAAACCCAAAAACCATGCTCGCGCCATTTTGAAGAAAATCTCTTGTTGGGATTTGGGAGGAAAATGCTTTCAAGGCTCGCGTTCTAGATGGACACGGTATAGGATGTGACCAGATGTACTGTATTTATCGGTTCAGTACTATTTTTTAGGCTTTTGTCCTGTCTATTTGAAAATGTTCTATGATGTGTAAAACACCTTTTTTGTAGTTATAATTCAAGATGTGCTTATTTTGTTTTTAATCATTAAAATTTCTCCATTTGAACCATAAGCAGATACTCAGTTGCCAACTCTTAACCCAATTCTTAACTCCATTTTTTTCAAAATAAAGCGAGTCAACTATGACATTGTATATTTGCAATCATTTAGTATTCCCTCATAAATGACAGGCAATATCTTTATTACATTGCAACCTACAAAGTTATTGGGTAATTAGGTTAAATTTTTAGTTGTTCTAAGCTGTCTAATCGGTTGGTTCTGTGTAATAACAATTTAGGCAAATGCAAAACTGGAACTGCAATAATACCATAAAATGAACTTGTCGCTGTGGAATTCCCGGTAGCAGAAACCGTGCAGCACGGCAGCAATGCTGCGGACCGATTGGGTCTCTGCGGCCTAATTACTGAAACTCTCCCTGAGTTTCGGGATTTTCGGATGGCGGGTGATTCGCAACTTAACTTGGGTGCACAGTTGAAAACTTATGTGTACAATTTTTTTTAGGTTCATGGTACACCCGTTAATTTCGAACCCTGTTGCAGAGCCATAACGTTATGAATTAGTTTAATAAAATTAAAGATTAAAAAAAAAAGATACTTCATCCAAGGAATGTGTTTGGTCTTTTATCAAAAAAAGTTTTACTTGTGTTACATGAATTCACTAAAAGTGTATGTAAAGTAAATTTGATATTTAAATGATGCATGTAATATATACATTCTTTTGTACTGCAGAATGGTGAGAAGTTTATATTTTTGTAAGGCTTTCAATTGCATATTTCCTGATAAAATGCAGCCGCTTGTCGTTGTACTGTAAATATTTCGATAATATCAAATCGTGCGTGAAACGGTCCTTATTCCCTGCAGCCAATTTTTTTCCTTAAAAAGTCATGCTGCAGCCACATTCAGAAAGTTCTGTTACTGGGGTGGAATTTATTTGGAGGAGTTCTTTCACACTGTAGTGTGTTCATGTTGATCACTTGGCTTTGGTATTCTAGTGTTGTTGTTTCATGTTGTACAATATTCTATCATAGCATTTTCTTATTTCACAGCACACTATGTTGCTCATATTTTATTGCTTGCTAAATTGATTTTAATTTTTCCTCATTTTTTAATGTCAAAGTATTTCTTAAAAGCTAGTATTTAACGCTTTTTATGCTGTGGTATATAAGTTTAATATACAACTTTTTGGTTTTCTTTGGTATACAACTTTTAATCATAGTAATTTTTGAAATCTTCCCAATATTTGCCATTTATTATATTTTTGTAGTATTAAAGATTTCTTTAACTATTTGCATCATCCAATACTTAATTTGTTTACTTCTTTACATTTATTCTTGACCTTAATTTTTCTGCAAACTGGTTTTATCTATCTTTTTGTTTTATTACATCGACATCTGGGCAGCAGTATCATTGTAGCCCAATACAAACTAGCTTTTAATACATTTTTCGATAGTACAGACAAAAATTAGAAGGATTATATATTTCTAGTATTCACATTGTAATATTAACTTTAGACTTAAGCTATTAATGTATGTTCTTTAAATGCATATCCTTGTCCTTACATTTAAGCTAATACAAACTAGAATTTGGAATATAGTTGTAAATGGTTCATACAAAATTATAACGATGAAAATTAATATTTACATTATAGTATTAAATTTTAACTTTGGTTATTAATGCATGTCCAATTACTCTTTTCCAGTGAAGTGTGACGCAGAAGAAGCAAAGAAACTAAAGGCTATCTATGAGCAGTCAGACATCTTTTACCCTAAAGGTATTATCTGAAGAAATTTATATTTGCTTTTTTATACTTGCTTTTCTTTAAATTTAATGATTCATAATAGAACATATTAGTGTAGAAACTTAATGAAACCTTTTTCAAAATTTGTCTCGGGTAGAATAATAATTTTGAGCCAAAGATACTTTAGTTTTGATGTTCAATTTTTGTTTTTAAATTAATATTATTGTTTGGTTTAAAAAAATTTCTAGCTGAATATGTAGTTATGGGTATCTATTCTATGGGTGTCTACTTTTGGCTCATACTTTTAAAATTAAGTTGTTAGTTAGGTAATAGTAAACATTGATTATCTTGGACACTTAAGACTAAGCAGGTATATCTATAATAATAAAAGAAAGAGTCTGTCTGTGTGTCTGTCTGTGTGTATGTCTGTGGATCGCAAAAAACCTACTTAGACTGCTCGAAAAAATTCGAAATTTTTAATATAGGTTCCTTTTAATACCTACGTGCGCACCTGAGCCTTAGTTTTTTCGTATTTGATTGTGATTTTTAATTAATATAATTAGTTTAAAAAAACGTCATCCACGTGGGATTGCGGGACCATAACAGGGCTTGAAAATACATGGACCGGGCCGAAACGGGGACTTGACGCCATCCTCTGTTAGTTTGATTGATTGAGTTTGGTTGAGATATGCGCTCGCCCTAAGGCTGCTTCATCCTCTATTAGTGTTTGCTTTTTTAAGTGTGCATGCGCCAACACGAATTTAATTTTGTTTTGATTTTGAGTGTATTTTCACAAGTAAGCATGCCTCTAAAATTAAGCAATACGAAGTTAACGGGTTCCCAGTAAGGCGGGACCATACTGCTAGTCCTTAATATAACAATCAGCATCATTGAATGGAATTTTTTGACTTTATCATGAACTTAATTTTTGGTTTTACCGTAAGGTGCTATCTGAATCCATTTATGTGTTTCAATTTTAGTTGAAATTAATTGTCGAAATTATACTGTGTAGGAACTATTTGGAAAATCTTAGTTTTTCAAAATTTGCAGTTAGAATTGAGTACAGTAGACTCCCTCTTAACCGGTTTAAATGGGTCCGGGGGTAAGCCGGTTAAACGGAAATCCGGTTAAACCGGAGAAATTAAATAAATTGAAATTTAGATGTTTATTTGATTGCACTTTTGCTTATTAATGATACTTGCCTTATAAAATGCATGTACAATTGAAATAAGACGTCATTTTACAGATTATTTTATATATAACTATTAGTATTTTACATTTTTGATTACATACCTTAAAAAACGACACCGAAAACCGATTAAACTAACCCAAAACATGTATTTTTAGTTATTTTTAACATTTTAAGGGTGGAAATTTTTTAGCCCGGTTAAAGCGGAGATCCGGTTAAACGGAGGCCGGTTAAGAGGGAGTCTACTGTATAAATCTTTAAAGTTCCTCTAGCTTTGATGAACGTTCTTCTTTGATGCACGAAGTTTTGTGCCTAAATCAATCTATCTTTTCCAGCTAATATATTGGAAGTTATGCGTGTATATTCTTACTTGTGTTTCGTACCAATTAAATTTCTAGTTAAGTAATATACAGCAGTGCTTTAACATAGACAGTTAAACTAAACAGAAGCAGATATAGCTTTAATTTATCATTCAGCATTTGATTTTGATTATTGCCTTATAACCTTTACCTTATTAAACTTAGAAGCATACAAAATTGTCTTGAATAAAAATTGTCATTTTATATGTTTACAATGAATTATTGTGTAGAATTTTTCCTATTGATATTAACATTGAATTTTTCTTCCTAGAAAACCGATGCCCTAACATTCCATTTGTTCCTAAAGACAATGCTTATCGAAAAAGTGAGTATGGGTTTACTATGACTTATTTTATCTTAACTTTGTACTTCATGAGGTATAAAAATTTAATATGAAAGTATTAATAGAAAGATAATGATATAAATAATCTTTGCGAAGGTAAATTTTCATTACCTATAGCATTTATGTTACTATTTTAAAACGTGTTATTTTGGATTCATGTCAATTGGATTCTTTCCGCTGTGGGCATTTTTAATATTTTTTTTATATGACAAGTTTCCATTTTAGTCCTTAGTGTTTAAAGTTATTTTTCAATAAGAGATCAATATTTTTCTGTATTCAATTCTTGTTTGTTTTATTGTAAAGCATCAGTTTAAGACTGTATCGTCTGTAATAATAATATCTTGTTATTAAATTAAAATCTGCTTTAAAAGTTAAATTTAAGTTATTTAAATAATTATTCACACTAAGAATCTTGCATTGTAAAACAAAGACGCTGGATGAATAAAATTAATTAAGACCTCCCTCTTTTTTGTATTCTAATATCATGAAATTCACACCATGTTACAGCATGTAAAGATATATGCAAACCAAATGTTCTTAAGTACTTATTATTTGTTTGCTATCGTTTTTTGCTAACTGGCCTTATTTCTTTTCAGCCAATACTCGAGAAAAGGCAGAACTGCAGATGAAGTTAAGAGAGAAGAAGTTAGAGGAGATTTTGTCCAGTTTCGCTGCGGATATGGAAAATCTTGCCAAGTAAGGTAAGTTTGACATTGAAGCTGTTGATTCGTTGTGTTTAAAATGCTGTGTCTAAAATCCAAAGTCTATTCTTTTTGCGAGTCCAATGGTAAACAACATAATTTTTAAGACAAATTACTTTGGTCGTGTTAAAAAGATTTACAAACAATATTCTAGTATTCATGTAGCTAGGTTGGGATAAACAATGAAATGTTCAAATATTTTACAATAAACAAAATAAAGTTTTACATATATAATTCTTACTAATTTAGCTATTTGGTATTAGTTCAAGGCTTTGTGGAGTGGTGAATCGATTTCTTTCAATCTGGAATTGATTTCTTTCAAATTTGGTTATTTTTTATTACCTGTATTTAGCTACATTTTGTAATCAGACATTAGCTATAGGATCATATTGGGCAATTAATATCCCTGGTTTGTCTTGTTTAATGTATGAATAGCCCCTTGAACTTTGGTTCATCATAAAAGGTTATGAATTTTTTTATTCAAAGTAAACCTGATGGTTAATTTTCCTACAGGGATATACTCTGCTGAAAACAATTAGGGGAGCATTATGCCTACTTTAGTTAACCCTTTCATTTCCAGCTGCTTATATTTTATTCTGAAAATCTAAAGTTAATCTATTAATCTTACTAATATTTTATTCTAAAAATCTTATTTTTTTAACTAAGATTTATCCGGAAAATAATTTTTCGAGACTTTATTTGTAAAAAAAAAGTTAGCATCAATTTTTAAGCATTTAAGAATGTAAGTGTATAGAATTTAAGGTCAATATATTTCATAAAATTGTTTTAGAGTGAATTTTATTTTATCATGTTTTTGATATTTTAATTTCATTAAAACGAACATTTTTAATTTTTCAAAAGACATTTTTCCATTAAAGCTCGCACTTCTCGCTTAGTGGGATGAAAATAGCAAGCTGATGATTCTGAATGGAATCATTGGTGCTAAAAGGGCTTAAACAATGTGTTCCTCCAAATGTTTTGAGAAGTATATTTTTATGTTCAATTTGTTGTAATGTTGGTTTCTAGTTTCGAATGAAGAAACATTATCTGTTTTAACTTTGCCCGATAAAAGTATTGTATTTAGTGCCAATTACATAATTTTTTTGTTTTTTCAGCTAAGAAAGGTCAGCCCCAAGATGATTCCAGTGTATCCCAATGGCAGACAGCATTGACATCACTAGAAAATATGAAATATGAGAAAATATGAAAAATGTGAAACCAGTTGATATTGCTAGTTGACACGTGGCTCGGAGACAATCCACAATTTTGCTGTCGTTCAATTGTACATTTTTTATGCAATTGATGTTTGATATGAACCATTACTGTTGCTTTTTGGCAACTGATTTAAACTTCATCACAATTTTGGCAAAATCGTCACAATTTTGTTGCTTAAAGTCGTAACATTTTCTGTGTGCGTGATCATTGCACAATTTTTGTTTATGTAACTGGTTAACTAGTTTGTATTGTAATAATTATTTAATATTCATCTTGTTTCCAAATTCCATTTTGTTTACCAAGATTTTTTTTTACTATTGACGAAGCAGTTTTTACCCTGTGATTCTTTATTTATGTGGAGATTCTGATTACATGTTCAATTTTTACAAGGAAATAATCATAATTTTGCTATCTAAAACTATTCATCCCATGATTTTACATTTCTGTGCAATTTTTTGTACATTGCTATTTAACTAGTTAGTACTTAAATAATTATTTTGTATTATAAGCTTATATTTTTACAAGTGATTTAGTTTTTACAACGAAATAATCATACTATTAATTTTTTTATGATCCGTTGATGATGCTTGTTTACATCAAAATAACCACCATTTTGCTGCTTTTAGTCATTTAATTTTTTGTGTGTTTATTGTGGAATTAATTTTTTTATGTTACAATTAAACTAGTTTATATGTTTAAAATTATTTTGACTATGTTCATCCAAATTTTATTAGTATTGACAGTTCTTTATTTTATTTTTTCCCTGTGATTCTTTATTTTATGTTTTCATTTCTTTCTTGTAATCAGAATTCCTGTATACATTATAATAATCTAGGTATTTTTATTGCTTATTAATTGAATTTGGTGCTTTTAATTAATTTTGTTGTATGGATGCTTGTGCAATAAATATTTTTTTATGTTATTGTGTCTGCTAGGTCTTTGGTATGAGTTAGTCGTTTCTTATGTTATTTTACTGTTTCGCTTTAATTTTTAAATTAATAAATTAAGTATTGGTTATATACTGTTAATTCAATTGCTACCTTGTACAGTTTAACAATATATTACAGTAAAACAGTGGTTTTAACATACCATACACCTAATGCTGAGTTTACTTTCGTTTTTTCTCCTCTTTAAAAGAACTTAATTGCACTGATCCAACAATGGCATTTTGTTATAAATATGATTTAACATTTTACTCTTTCTAAGTATTCTATTAATTTGCTATTGAAATGCTTAATTTTTCATGTTAATTTTACATTGCGAAAGAACATATTATTTTAATAATTATGTGTTGGAGAGGAGTGGATTAAAAAATTTAATAAGCTAATTTCTGTAGGTTTTCTTTTTGTGGATTTGATATCTTGATCACATTTCAGGCTCACATTGGATTTTTTTTTACAGTTACAGCATTTAATAGTTCGAAATTTTAACTCTACTCTCCCACCAGTTGATAATAGCTTGTGAGGGGGAATATGTAATAAATCATACAAATCTCTATAAACCACACAAATCTATATGTAATATTCAGTTCTTTATTAATAACTCTCAGTTAATGTCTTACCAACATTCTTTCATTTCTAGATATATCATATTACTTAATTAGGTAAACCTAGCTGTATATCTTGAAAACACTAAATTTGGTCGACTTATTCTCTGTTAAGGTTACTTCATTGGCTTCATTAATCAGTAAGAACTCATTATAAATAGAAAAATGCAGGCTTTTTTTAGTTAGCATTGACCTGACAATGATAACCTGATGCTTGCTCAAATTCTTAAAAACTATTGCAAAATAAACATTAAATATGATCTGGACTATATGTACGTTTACCAAGGTATTGAAAGAGTTAAAAAAGTAATTATTTTCTTAAAATTATCATCTTGTTTTTGTCACAGAACTTGATTGACTTAAAATGCGAATGGAGCTGGAAAATTTTATGGCACATGTCCAAGAGCAGTTCATCATGACCTAATTTTTAATCCCCCCCTTTTTTTTTCAACTTCAAGATGTTTATTTTATTTATTTAAAAATAGGCATTGAAAGGTATGTTGGCTGGCTACCTTTAAAAAAACATTTTTTTAAATAAAAAGTTGCCAAAAACTGCATTATATTATAAGTAGGTCAACGAAATTAAATTTACCAAGAGGTAATATAAATTTATTATTGGCCTTATTTTATATCAATCACAAACTAAAACGTTAAAAAAACGTTTAAAAAGTAAATTTATGTTTTTCAGTTTAACAAATTTGGATTTAAATTTTTCTCTTAAATATCATTTAACTACATGTAGGCAAAATATTGACTGTTCTTGTACAATTTTAAACTCTACAAATAGTATAAAATATCTTGGACTGTATATAGATTCTAATCTGAAAACCCATGTTCTTGAGTTAGTAAAAAAAAACTCCGTTTTATATTGTATAAATTTTATTACCTTAGAAAAATAATTTCAAGAGAATTCCTTATTAGTTTATATTATTCCTGGTTCTATCCCATCATTAATTATGGTAGTATTGTCTGGGGAGGTGATTATAAAAGCAGTATTAATCCGTTGATTTCAATTCAAAACAAGTGTTTCAAGGTTCTGAAAGGACATCTTTATTCAAACATCCCCATTTTTAAATGTACTACCGATTAGGCACAACGTTATTTTTCGAATGATTTTATATTTATATCGTAATAATTCTTTTGGTAATTTAAAAGTAAATATTTCAGCTAGGCGTTTAAATGAAATTTATCATATCCCTTTTCCACATAAAGAAATTTTTCGAAAACATTTTTCATATTTAGCCCCAAATTCATTCAGCAAACGACCTACTGAACTTCAAAATATCCCTTCTTTACACAGGTTTTTAAAAAAATTATTTAAATTTATTTTGTCAATAGACGATATCGATGTATTTTTTTAATTCTTAGAAGCGAAATGTTTTTTGTTTATATATTTCCTCCGCTGTCCAGAATTTTTAGACATTTGTTTAAAAAAAAAAATAATAATACTAAACCACGTTGTCACATTTTGTTCTTTTCTTTTGTGTATATTTACGTATTTAAATGTAATTTTTTTTTTTTGTAATTAACTAATGTCTTATTTATTTTAATTGATTATTTTGGTCACACATACGGGGTTCATGTTTACCCCCTTGTGACTAATTTTTCCTTTCTTGTAATGTTTTTTCTAAATTAATAAAGTGTTTGTTTGTTTGTAAAAAAAAAGTGAACCATTAGTCACTTACCTTGATCATTTTCCAATTCAATTCCTTGAATATAATTCTAATTTGATTGAAAGTTAAACAATTAAAACTAAATAGTAAACTTTGCAAACATAATTGAAGTTAAGTATTTTTAATCCAATTTATGTAATATATAATACTTGTTAGTGATGAAAGTAAACCGTTGCATTTATAATACTGGCAAAATTTATAAGAAACTTTATGGTAATGTAGAAAGTATTAAATAAAACATTAAATTATAAATCCTTTATTTTTGATTAAACATCTGTGGTACAAAAATTTGAGGCAAATACAATAGGTTGGTACAAATAGGTTGATTTACGGGTTCTATAGAACCCGTAACCGATTACGGTTTCTATAGAGCCCGTAAATCATTTCTGTCGAATTTCCGCTCCCTAAAAAGAAGAGAACGTTAATAATTATAATTATTATTTTCTAAAGTCTTAAGTTTGATTTCCTGTTAATTTTGTCATAAATTCTTTGAGATAACACAAAACCCAAATTTATTTATATTTTATTTGCAGAATGAAATGTATAGTTTTTTGTCAGTTAAATTACTGAAAGTTAATGTGCATAAAATCAAACACTGCAGGCCAGATTTTGAGGCAAAACTCTGTTATTTTTTTATTAACAAAAGAAAGACTTGTGAAAATCATGAGTTTTGAATTTATAAATGTATCAAATTAGCAATTTTGTTGATTTATTTAATCGCACTGGGATCATCTTTGAAAGGACTACATATAGGTTTTTGCATTGGACAATTTATCAAAAATGTTCATTTTGAATAAAGATAGAAGTAAGAACATTAAATTAATGAATAATATAAAGATTGTAGTTTTGAAATTTACATACTTGTAATGCATTTTGTGCATTGTTGTATTTTCCTTTGATCTAAAAATAATAATTATTATTTTTATTTTTAGAATATATTTGTTTGTCACAGCTATTTGTTAGCTTTGACTCATCAAAACTATTTTTTGCTGTTGTTTCTAATGACACTCGGTAACCGAGTAGAGAGCTACCCGATTTTAAGGCGAAGTGGAGGGGCTTCCATTTTTATTGAGCTCCATAAGGGAGGAAGTCCGACTTTTTGCTCGTCAGCATGAAACAACCATTTTACAGGAAGGTCCCTTTTTACACATCCATTCTCACTCACATATCGAATTTTGATCCAGATCAAAGGCCGATAACCCAATGATCTGGTATCCTGTATTGTGACCACGACTTATTTAACGTGCCCCAATCACCATTAGCAATACGGTTGTCTTTGGCAGAATGCGCCGACCAATACCGCCTAGATTAGAAGGCCGAAACACTATGCAACACAACGTCACACTAGTGGACCATTTTCGATTTCTTGACCAATAACGTCATATCTTAAGATGACGTCGCATCTTGATTCATCTTATCAAAAAAACTTATTCAAATACAAGATCTAGTCACGAATGATCATTGGTAAAAACCACAGAATCGGTCCACTAATGTGACGTCAAGCATTTAGTTCGCCGGCCTTCTAATCTAGGTGGTATTGCGCCGACCCAGCAACCTTGCTAGCACCTCCGAGGACAGAATCGACAACCATTCCGAAGGCTAGCACGAAGCTTCACACTACTGAGCTACCCCGCTGCTCCACTAACTATTTTGATGTATGGCAAAGGTTTGCTGGGCTTCTTGGAGTCCTAAAATAACTAAATAAATGTGTGGAGTCCTAAAAAATTGCAATTTTGTAATTTGTTGTAGTTCTTCCATTTAATTATCGCGGGCTGGGGAGCCCAGTTGGTTAAGCACTCGCTTAGCATGCGGAAGGTCCCAGGTTCGGGTCCGGGCATCGCCAAAATAGCTGCCGACCCATAAACGGCCCGTGCAACCAAAAAATGTCCGACGAATAATACCACGTGCGAGGGAGTGCACGTTAAATATCTTTCAAAGTCCTAACGCTGCGTACGATGTCGCCCTTAACGGTTGCGTTGGGTGCCAATTCTGGTGTTGGCTCGTCACCTGACTGTGATTCTAAAATACGACGCCCTTTCGCCAATAGCTCTAGTGCGACGATAATTTAAACCTAACCCTAAAAAAATTCATTTAATTAACTTCCTTCGATATTTTTCTTTTTCCCCTCGAAGAATTTAATTAAAATACCCCTTAGAATTAGATAGTAATAGTAGAATTAGATAGGAATAGGAATAGTAGAATTAGATAGGAAGTAATTCTTAGAATTACTTCCCCTTAGAATTTAATTAAAATACCCCTCGTGTATATTTAGTGATTCTCCTCGTCAATTCTATCAAAATCAACAATCCTTTTTCATACCATTAGAATTATGTTTATTCCCTCTCAAGTGTTGACCTCATCACTTGACCAGGGTTCTAAAATTATGATGCGAAATGGGCTGCGTGCATGGAGGAAACTGTTTTTTTTTCTTGATTTAATGGGTTCTCAACAAATAACTTGATCACATTTCTCAAAAATTAGAATGTTTATATAGGAACTGATATATCTATGAAATGATTTTTGTTGTATGACCGTTCAAGTGCCCATGGATTACAAAAAAAAAAAAAAAAAAAAGAGTGTTAGTTACACATTTCCATTGATTTGGACTCAAATATATTTAAACTTTTCACCTTCTGTCCTTCATTTTATTTCTGAATTTCAATATCACTACTCTTATCAGCAAATAATGCAAAATAAATAATTATTTTTTATACATGGGGTATTTTGAAGAATCTGTTAAAAAAATATATTAGTTTATTGAGTGACAGTTGTGATAGCAGGCGCGCAACCACGGGGGGGGTTTTTAGGGTCAGAACCCCCCCCAGAACCCATATTATAGTCAAATTTTATTTTATAAACAATAAAAAAAAATCGAAAGTGATGAAAAAAAAATTCCACAGAGAAACACTATTTCACTTGCCGCCAACAAAATAAGAAACTGTAGGGATGGCGGTTTTTCAAAAAAAAAACGATGTTTCAAAAACCGGTTTTTCGGTTTTACTGAACCTTAAGACTGGCCTTATGAAAAACCGTTTTTTTGGTCGAAACCGTGGCACAAAAAACCGGTTTCGGTTTTCCATCCCTAAAGAGTTTCAAATATGGGTGGCGGGAAGTATAAATCTGTATAAAACAAAATGTTTCTAACGAAACTCTTTTCTAATGTGAAGGGGGAGGGGGTTTGAAAAAAAGCGTCAGCTCTGATAAAATGACATGTCTTGCCAAATTTATTCATTTTTTGTCGTTTTTTATGAGTTGCTCTAATATTGTGCATTCAAAAAATCAGTAAAGGTCACGGTACTACGCAATGATTAAGATAAGAAATAACAGAAACTGCCCCCCCCCCCTTCCTCGGATACTATTTTAAACCAATAATACGCGTTATCTTTGGATTACTGTACTTTTTTCACCGTTTTATTTTTAAGGTTTTCATTTCGCGCCTTTTCTATGTAATTTCTACTTTAAAGTACCTGAAGATATGAGTATGTTTGTTGGGAAAGGCACTTTTTTTCTCTCTTTTTACTGTTTTGTCTGAATGTACCAAAAATTGTAAAACCATGCGCTATCATACACTATCACCCCCATAGTGGGATATAGCATTTAAATACCACTTCGCATTTTACAATACTCGCCGCCAACCAAATTAGAGCATGAAAGGGATTAAGGGATGTCGTGTTTTCAGAAAAACCGTGTTTTTGCCACGCCGTTCCATCCCTAAAGTGTAACAAATAATACTGGCGGCAACTATAAATCTAAATAAAAGAAATTCTAACTCTTGTAATGTGGAGGAGAGGTAGGGGGGATAAAAAAAAGCGAGGCGCCGAGCTTTTTCGTTTTTTTTTATGAGTTTCTTAAATATGGTGTATTTGCAAATCAATAAAGGTCATGAGATTGCGCAATTTTACAGGAAATGAATTCTTTCTTTGTTAATAAAGTGTGGTGGGGTGGCGTCTGTAAGTCGGCGTTTTTACTCTGAAATCAAAGAAATTCTACTCGCCACGTGCTAAAGATGAATATTCTCCCCCATCGTTCTATTTGGTTGTTAAAATAAGTTTATGCAGGAACTTTTTCGCGCTTTCTCTTTAGAAAAGAAAAATTGTACGATTAGAGGAGGATATCAAAAGACAAAGATTGGTTTCTACATTTAATCAATAAGTAAGTTCTAATTTAAACTATCATTTCTAGTAATCGACTCAATTTATTAAAAATTGTATGTTATACGTTAACATTTTGTGTTAAGTTGCTGTACTTACAATACAATATTTATAATGGTGGTACTTTAACGAATTGGGAGAATGTATGAGATAGATGATAAATTTAATTTTTATAATTCCAGCTTGCGCTCCAAGAGCGGCATTCAGTTCCGGTTGATGAGATGAGAACTTAATTGATAATTTAAATATGACTCCTCGCGTAGCTTTAGTGACACAATAATTCATACTAAACTTAAATAACCTTAATTTAATTTCATCATAATGATTTCCAAAATTTTGATGTAATATTTTTAGTTTAAAAATATATTTTAGAATGGTTACATGAAGGCTTTCATGCCAAATACTTTTTTTTAATATCTATTTTTCATTCTTAAAAACAATAAAAGTATCTTAAGATATGATAAGTATGCAGGAAACTGCGGAGATTATTTTTCTCTATTTTTTTTGTCTGAATGATAAATATAAATATCCAGGAATGGCTGCTTTGTTCTGTTTTTATTTTATTATATTTTAATTGTTTTTTAGGCTGCGCTTCCGCAGATGAGCCGTTCGGCTTTAATTAATTATTTTATTATTGAGCTTTAACTTTTTAATGTCGTATTTAATTTATAAGTTTTGTTTCTACAAATTACTACGCAATTAGTTAAATATTCAGAATTTTTTTTTACAAATTAAATAAATAACTGCCGACCTATAAACGGCCTGTGCAGCCAAAATGTCCGACGAATACCCCGTGTAAGGGAGAGCACGCTAAATATCCTTCAAAGTCCTAACGCTGCGTACGATGTCGCCCTTACCAATTGCGTTGGATACCTATTCAGGTGTCGGCTCGTCACTTGACTATGGTTCTAAAATGCAACGCCCGTCGCAAATAGCCCTCGAGTAGCTCTAGTGCGACGATAATTCAAACCTAACCTAACAAATTTAATAAATGTTAAATTTATCTTTACACTAATCTATTCTTAAAAAATGATATTTAATATTTGGAACTTATCATTTAATTTCTGTACAACTAATCAGGAGATTTAAATTATCCAGGCAATTAAATTTTCAGTTATTGTATTCTATAATTAATGGGAATGTTTCTTATGATAAAACGTTCTACGATTTCTTTGATAGCTTCGTATTCTTTCCGTACTACGATTTCATTGATTGATTCGGTTTCAACTGATGATCAGATGCGGTAAAGGAACCTTTTATTTTTTTAATGCAAGTTTTCTTTAATAAATGATTAAAATTAAAACATCCAACAGTAAAGCAGGAAGTTGACATTAAAAAAAAATATTCTTAGAAGATACCAAATACGTTCGAATACCAAAACAAAAGTAATTCGAGAAAAATGAAAACAAAACCGCGGAGCTGTTGCCAGATCCGAAGTGAAACAATCCCATTGATTTGTTCCTATTGCACTAATTTTTTATTTAAAAATAAAACATTAATTATCGATTAAATAATGCAATCAGTAGTTTTGTAAAATGAAAACTAAATTAGTAATAATAAATTAATAGTGCCATGAATATTACCATGACATATTTTAAAATAATTTAAATTAAAATAAAGTGTAATTATAAATAATTTTAATCAACTTTTTTCATTAACTAATTAAATAATTAATTAAATAATTAATTTTAATTAAATAATTAATTTTAATTAAATAATTAATTTTTAATTAAATAATTTATTTTTATTAAAAAAATTAACTGAAACATAATTTTGAAAAATTTAAACCCCCCCCAGAAATTTTTTCTAGTTGCGCCCCAGTGTGATAGTTCTGTAGTTACATATGTTGTTACTTGAAAGTTTATAGGTTGAGTGTAAAATAACAGTCCTAGTCAGTGTTTAAGATACTGCATTCTACCTTTCGCAGCAAACCCTTATTACGGCGCGTTTACATGGGCCATCGAATCCATGGGTTGAAGTGCAAACTCAGCAATTTTTCCCTGTTGGGGATTTTCTCCCAGACAGAACCGGAATTACAGGGTTCATTGGGGGGTTTCGCAAACCTTCCAATGAAAGAGGGTTTGATGTTTCATACTATGGATTCGGCCACAGACTGTCAATTTGGTAAGAAATCGTGCTCGACCTTCTTTTCCGCTAATCGAGATTTTGGCATTCCATGGATTCGATGGCTCATGTAAACGCGCCTTTAAAGTATTATTTTAACAGTGTTAAGCTGATAAAGATTTAAGCCAATTATAGGATCATTATTCGTAGGGTCCCAATCCAACTTATTATGTTATTGCCATATTATTAGGTACTTCAATTAAAAATGCTTTGATTTTGATTGGTATATGTGGGAAAGCATTTAGTTTTCATTTTGTTTTTCAGGTATTCCATTGAAAGAATTCCAATGAAAGTTTGAATAAAATGTTTTGTAATTAGACTTGATTTTGAATTTTTTTGTCAACCTCTCCAATTAGTTACATGACAAGGTCGAAATAACATTATATAGACTTCTTTAAAAACGAATAAATTGTACTAAAGGTATTAACTCTTTTGCTAGAGTGAATTTCAGTTCATAACAATATTCTGCACAATTGCAACAATGAAAGGAGAACTAAGCATTATAAATTTGAAAGAAAAAAAATATTATTAATCTTCTTTTTGTTTGACAACAATGTTCGCTAACAATGAAAACACGTAGTTTTTTCTCCTTTCAGCCATTCTAGCCATAGCTACGAAGAAATCGGTTGCTCTTTGCGGTTTGTCCGTTTAAAAATGTTTTTTTTTTACCCAACTGCGAACGGAAACGCCAACTGTGGAGATATGTTGGCTGGAGCATAACATGGTATGGTACAATACTTTTTCAAACTAATTTCAAGTGATAAAATCTAAACAAAACCATTAAAAGGTATTGCAAAAGGAAAAATTGAGATGAACTATCTAATATTTTAGTTTATATTGGTGACTAGGATTTTGTACTTTGAAGTATATATGTGTGACGTTCTTATAAGATTTTCTTGTTTAATGCATAAAATGCGAAAATCTTCCCTCCTGTACGGGATTTTAATAATTAAATTTGTAATTAAATTTGCATTTTGTTGTTTGTATATGTTATGCTACATGTTTATAAAGATATTGTTCGTAGTATTAGTATTATGATGAATAAAAGTGTATAAGTTTTTGTTTACATTTTATTAAAATAACTTCTTAAAGTAGATTTTTTTTAAAAAATTCACATTATTTAAAATTTATTTTATTCGCCAAATAATGCAGTAAGTCGCCAAATTTGAAGATTATTCTTCGCCTAAAAATGATTGAGCGAGGAAGGAAAGAGTAAAAAAAAAATAAAAAATTAAATTAATAAAATAATGATAATTTATTTTCACTATATAAATTTTACTTTATTCGCCAAATGATGCGAGAAGTTGCCAAACTTGAAATGTATTTACAACCTAAAATATTTATTTAACTAAGAAGTAGACACCAAACTACTACTACTAGCATATAACGTTTTAAATTTATTCAAACAATGTCCTTTATTCACATAAATATTACACGTATATAATACGTATTTTACATGATTTAATACACGTAATAATTCTTCATAATGTTAATTATTTTTAAGGGCATCGCGATCCCTTGAATGACACTCGTCACTTGACTGTAGTTCTAAATTACGACGCCCGTCGCCTCGTGTGGTTCTAGTGCGACGATAATTCAAACTAAACTAAAATTGAATGACACTACTTATTTATAACTAAGATAGGTTCGCATAACCATTATAAGGCTGATGCAGTTCTATTAATTATGTAGCTGACACTTTAACTTTGTTTTTTAAGTCACAGGAATCTTATACCATTAATATTACAAGAATGCTCATTAACTATGATTAGGTTAGTTTGAATTGCACTAGAGCTACACGAGGGCTATTGGTGACTGGCGTATTAATTTAGAACTACGGTCAAGTGACGAATCGCTGGCATTTCTTAGTTGGGTTCTGTCGATCGGTTTTCCCCATTCGCTGCCGTCAGATTTTTTTTAACTATGATTTTATATGGTATTTATACTGACTTAAAGTAAAGTTAAATTGCTCTAATTAACCCGGCAGGACTCGCCTGGGGTCTATACGGACCGGTAAGATTAAATACACTCTAGATCTAAAACTCTGATTGGATTATCTTGAAGGATTTTCTATATTGAAATTGACATAAACAGCGCCCCCAAGTGTGTATAAGGAAACTAATGCAATGGCTGCCTTTTTATAGCCTCCTTTAGGAGCTGTAGCACAGTCAATTACGCCTCGTAATTTAGCACCCTGGTCAAGTGACGAAAATAAACTTTATTTTTAACGACAACGCATTGTGCCATGCGATTTGGTATAACATTATTGTAATTAAAATGTGGGTGTAATTTGTAGTTAAATTTATTTCTTGGTTTAATTTAAGGAATTAAAGAATTAACAAAAAAAATTAATATTAGATGAACGAAAAAAGAACTAGCAAATTAGAATTCTCAAATGCATGTATCAACTCTGTTGTGACCAAGCACACAAGCCTGAAATATATGTCTACCAACCAACTTTGATGTTATGGTAACAGAAATATACTGTGTTGCAAGAGTTTAATTGCAATAAATTCTTAATTATTGGAAATGAAATTCCGAATATATCAAGCTAAAAAAAATTAGTGTCTTTTAGATTTTTTTTTTAAGAATTAGGTAGCGCTAAGATCGAAAATTTTAACTTTTCCTTAAAATCCGACGTATTATAGTTCATTTCGAAGAAATATTAGAGCAGCAATCGCAAAGTTCATTTATGTCAATCACAAATCAATCGTTATAATAATTTATTAGTTCCTTTCAACACTTCTGAGGTGCTTAGGCATCAGATTGAGTTCCTGGTCTAGAAGATGGTAAGTTCAAAGCAGAATAGAGCGAGTTCTGCCGGCTTTAAGCATTTTTTCCTAAGTGTGCATGTTATAGGAACTAATATAACTAAACTTTCAATTGGTTTGTACGTTGTTACGCCGCTAGTGAAAAAAAAGTTGAATTTAGTATTTAGCCTTTGTAATTAGTTTGTACTTTCATGCCTGCATAACAATATTCAACACAATTTCAACAATGAAAGTTGAATTAATTATTATAAATTCGAAAGAAAAAAATAATTTTTTCTCTTTTGTTTGTTTTAAAACAATGTGCTATAACAATAAAAACACAAAGTTTTTTCCCCTGTACAGTCATTCTAGCCGTAGCTCTCAAGAAATCGGTGGCTCTTTGCGGTTTGTCCGTTTAAAAATACTTTCTTGATCCAACTACAAAGGGAGAAGATATGTTGGCTGGAGTATAACGTGGGGTATGTTACAATGGCTTTTTCAAACTAATTTCAAGTTATAAATTCTAAACAAAAACATTAAATCTTTTTTATCAAAAGAAAAATTGAGATGAGCTATTTGATATTTTTATTTATATTGATGACTATTATTATTTTGTACTTTAAAGCATTTATATGTGCTTGCTTATTCTTAAAAGATTTTCTTGCTTAATACATAAAATGCGAAATTCTTTCCTCCTGGGCGGGATTTTAATTATTTACCCTCACGTTGAATATATTTGTAATTTAATAAATGTGTGTAATATATAAATGTGTTGTAAACATATTTTGTTTGCAGATGTTACGTTACATGTCTATATAAGGTTATTGTTCGAAGTATTAGTATTATGTTAAATAAAAGTATATAAGTATATGTTTATATTTTATTTTAAATACCTTCTTTTAGTAGATTCTTTTTAGAAAAATTCACAGTATTTAAAATTTATTTATTCGCCAAAATGATGTTGTAAGTCGCCAAATATGAAGATATTTTCTCGGGTAAAAATGATTGATCGAGGAAGAAAAAAGTTGCTGCCGAAGGTTCCTTGGTGACCCAGATGTTTCTTGGCGGCATAAAAAGGTAGTTGGGTTCTGTCGACCGGAAGTCTGAGTGCGGGACTCAGCGGCATTAGATTGGAGTGTCGACAGAACCATACGCTGCCGAAGGTTTCCTGGTGACCAAAATAGGTAATTGGGTTCTGTCGACCGGAAGTCTGAGTGCGGGACTCAGCGGCATTAGTGTGGAGTGTCGACAGACCCATACGCTGCCGAAGGTTTCTTGGTGGCCAAAATAGGTAGTTGGGTTCTGTCGACCGGAAGTCTGAGTGCGGGACTCAGCGGCATTTGTGTGGAGTGTCGACAGACCCATACGCTGCCGAAGGTTTCTTGGTGGCCAAAATAGGTAGTTGGGTTCTGTCGACCGGAAGTCTGAGTGCGGGACTCAGCGGCATTTGTGTGGAGTGTCGACAGACCCATACGCTGCCGAAGGTTTCTTGGTGGCCAAAATAGGTAGTTGGGTTCTGTCGACCGGAAGTCTGAGTACGGGACTCAGCGGCATTTGTGTGGAGTGTCGACAGACCCATACGCTGCCGAAGGTTTCTTGGTGGCCAAAATAGGTAGTTGGGTTCTGTCGACCGGAAGTCTGAGTGCGGGACTCAGCGGCATTTGTGTGGAGTGTCGACAGACCCATACGCTGCCGAAGGTTTCTTGGTGGCCAAAATAGGTAGTTGGGTTCTGTCGACCGGAGGTCTGAGTGCGGGACTCAGCGGCATTTGTGTGGAGTGTCGACAGACCCATACGCTGCCGAAGGTTTCTTGGTGGCCAAAATAGGTAGTTGGGTTCTGTCGACCGGAAGTCTGAGTACGGGACTCAGCGGCATTTGTGTGGAGTGTCGACAGACCCATACGCTGCCGAAGGTTTCTTGGTTTCCAAAATAGGTAGTTGGGTTCTGTCGACCGGAAGTCTGAGTGCGGGACTCAGCGGCATTTGTGTGGAGTGCCGACAGACCCATACGCTGCCGAAGGTTTCTTGGTGGCCAAAATAGGTAGTTGGGTTCTGTCGACCGGAAGTCCGAGTACGGGACTCAGCGGCATTTGTGTGGAGTGTCGACAGACCCATACGCTGCCGAAGGTTTCTTGGTGGCCAAAATAGGTAGTTGGGTTCTGTCGACCGGAAGTCTGAGTACGGGACTCAGCGGCATTTGTGTGGAGTGTCGACAGACCCATACGCTGCCGAAGGTTTCTTGGTGGCCAAAATAGGTAGTTGGGTTCTGTCGACCGGAAGTCTGAGTACGGGACTCAGCGGCATTTGTGTGGAGTGTCGACAGACCCATACGCTGCCGAAGGTTTCTTGGTGGCCAAAATAGGTAGTTGGGTTCTGTCGACCGGAAGTCTGAGTGCGGGACTCAGCGGCATTTGTGTGGAGTGTCGACAGACCCATACGCTGCCGAAGGTTTCTTGGTGGCCAAAATAGGTAGTTGGGTTCTGTCGACCGGAAGTCTGAGTGCGGGACTCAGCGGCATTTGTGTGGAGTGTCGACAGACCCATACGCTGCCGAAGGTTTCTTGGTGGCCAAAATAGGTAGTTGGGTTCTGTCGACCGGAAGTCTGAGTACGGGACTTAGCGGCATTTGTGTGGAGTGTCGACAGACCCATACGCTGCCGAAGGTTTCTTGGTGGCCAAAATAGGTAGTTGGGTTCTGTCGATCGGAAGTCTGAGTACGGGACTCAGCGGCATTTGTGTGGAGTGTCGACAGACCCATACGCTGCCGAAGGTTTCTTGGTGGCCAAAATAGGTAGTTGGGTTCTGTCGACCGGAAGTCTGAGTGCGGGACTCAGCGGCATTTGTGTGGAGTGTCGACAGACCCATACGCTGCCGAAGGTTTCTTGGTGGCCAAAATAGGTAGTTGGGTTCTGTCGACCGGAAGTCTGAGTGCGGGACTCAGCGGCATTTGTGTGGAGTGTTGACAGACCCATACGCTGCCGAAGGTTACTTGGTGGCCAAAATAGGTAGTTGGGTTCTGTCGACCGGAAGTCTGAGTGCGGGACTCAGCGGCATTTGTGTGGAGTGTCGTCAGACCCATACGCTGCCGAAGGTTTCTTGGTGGCCAAAATAGGTAGTTGGGTTCTGTCGACCGGAAGTCTGAGTACGGGACTCAGCGGCATTTGTGTGGAGTGTCGACAGATCCATACGCTGCCGAAGGTTTCTTGGTGGCCAAAATAGGTAGTTGGGTTCTGTCGACCGGAAGTCTGAGTGCGGGACTCAGCGGCATTTGTGTGGAGTGCCGACAGACCCATACGCTGCCGAAGGTTTCTTGGTGGCCAAAATAGGTAGTTGGGGTCTGTCGACCGGAAGTCTGAGTACGGGACTCAGCGGCATTTGTGTGGAGTGTCGACAGACCCATACGCTGCCGAAGGTTTCTTGGTGGCCAAAATAGGTAGTTGGGTTCTGTCGACCGGAAGTCTGAGTACGGGACTCAGCGGCATTTGTGTGGAGTGTCGACAGACCCATACGCTGCCGAAGGTTTCTTGGTGGCCAAAATAGGTAGTTGGGTTCTGTCGACCGGAAGTCTGAGTACGGGGCTCAGCGGCATTTGTGTGGAGTGTCGACAGACCCATACGCTGCCGAAGGTTTCTTGGTGGCCAAAATAGGTAGTTGGGCTCTGTCGACCGGAAGTCTGAGTACGGGACTCAGCGGCATTTGTGTGGAGTGTCGACAGACCCATACGCTGCCGAAGGTTTCTTGGTCTCCAAAATAGGTAGTTGGGTTCTGTCGACCGGAAGTCTGAGTGCGGGACTCAGCGGCATTAGAGTGGAGTGTCGACAGACCCATACGCTGCCGAAGGTTTCCTGGTGGCCAAAATAGGTAGTTGGGTTCTGTCGACCGGAAGTCTGAGTGCGGGACTCAGCGGCATTAGTGTGGAGTGTCGACAGACCCATATGCTGCCGAAGGTTTCTTGGTGGCCAAAATAGGTAGTTGGGTTCTGTCGAGGGGAAGTCTAAATGCGGGACTCAGCGGCATTGGTGTGGAGTGTCGACAGACCCATACGCTGCCGAAGGTTTCTTGGTGGCCAAAATAGGTAGTTGGGTTCTGTCGACCGGAAGTCTGAGTGCGGGACTCAGCGGCATTTGTGTGGAGTGTCGACAGACCCATACGCTGCCGAAGGTTTCTTGGTGGCCAAAATAGGTAGTTGGGTTCTGTCGACCGGAAGTCTGAGTGCGGGACTCAGCGGCATTTGTGTGGAGTGTCGACAGACCCATACGCTGCCGAAGGTTTCTTGGTGGCCAAAATAGGTAGTTGGGTTCTGTCGACCGGAAGTCTGAGTACGGGACTCAGCGGCATTTGTGTGGAGTGTCGACAGACCCATACGCTGCCGAAGGTTTCTTGGTGGCCAAAATAGGTAGTTGGGTTCTGTCGACCGGAAGTCTGAGTGCGGGACTCAGCGGCATTTGTGTGGAGTGTCGACAGACCCATACGCTGCCGAAGGTTTCTTGGTGGCCAAAATAGGTAGTTGGGTTCTGTCGACCGGAAGTCTGAGTGCGGGACTCAGCGGCATTTGTGTGGAGTGTCGACAGACCCATACGCTGCCGAAGGTTTCTTGGTGGCCAAAATAGGTAGTTGGGTTCTGTCGACCGGAAGTCTGAGTACGGGACTCAGCGGCATTTGTGTGGAGTGTCGACAGACCCGTACGCTGCCGAAGGTTTCTTGGTTTCCAAAATAGGTAGTTGGGTTCTGTCGACCGGAAGTCTGAGTGCGGGACTCAGCGGCATTTGTGTGGAGTGCCGACAGACCCATACGCTGCCGAAGGTTTCTTGGTGGCCAAAATAGGTAGTTGGGTTCTGTCGACCGGAAGTCCGAGTACGGGACTCAGCGGCATTTATGTGGAGTGTCGACAGACCCATACGCTGCCGAAGGTTTCTTGGTGGCCAAAATAGGTAGTTGGGTTCAGTCGACCGGAAGTCTGAGTACGGGACTCAGCGGCATTTGTGTGGAGTGTCGACAGACCCATACGCTGCCGAAGGTTTCTTGGTGGCCAAAATAGGTAGTTGGGTTCTGTCGACCGGAAGTCTGAGTACGGGACTCAGCGGCATTTGTGTGGAGTGTCGACAGACCCATACGCTGCCGAAGGTTTCTTGGTGGCCAAAATAGGTAGTTGGGTTCTGTCGACCGGAAGTCTGAGTGCGGGACTCAGCGGCATTTGTGTGGAGTGTCGACAGATCCATACGCTGCCGAAGGTTTCTTGGTGGCCAAAATAGGTAGTTGGGTTCTGTCGACCGGAAGTCTGAGTGCGGGACTCAGCGGCATTTGTGTGGAGTGTCGACAGACCCATACGCTGCCGAAGGTTTCTTGGTGGCCAAAATAGGTAGTTGGGTTCTGTCGACCGGAAGTCTGAGTACGGGACTTAGCGGCATTTGTGTGGAGTGTCGACAGACCCATACGCTGCCGAAGGTTTCTTGGTGGCCAAAATAGGTAGTTGGGTTCTGTCGATCGGAAGTCTGAGTACGGGACTCAGCGGCATTTGTGTGGAGTGTCGACAGACCCATACGCTGCCGAAGGTTTCTTGGTGGCCAAAATAGGTAGTTGGGTTCTGTCGACCGGAAGTCTGAGTGCGGGACTCAGCGGCATTTGTGTGGAGTGTCGACAGACCCATACGCTGCCGAAGGTTTCTTGGTGGCCAAAATAGGTAGTTGGGTTCTGTCGACCGGAAGTCTGAGTGCGGGACTCAGCGGCATTTGTGTGGAGTGTTGACAGACCCATACGCTGCCGAAGGTTACTTGGTGGCCAAAATAGGTAGTTGGGTTCTGTCGACCGGAAGTCTGAGTGCGGGACTCAGCGGCATTTGTGTGGAGTGTCGTCAGACCCATACGCTGCCGAAGGTTTCTTGGTGGCCAAAATAGGTAGTTGGGTTCTGTCGACCGGAAGTCTGAGTACGGGACTCAGCGGCATTTGTGTGGAGTGTCGACAGATCCATACGCTGCCGAAGGTTTCTTGGTGGCCAAAATAGGTAGTTGGGTTCTGTCGACCGGAAGTCTGAGTGCGGGACTCAGCGGCATTTGTGTGGAGTGCCGACAGACCCATACGCTGCCGAAGGTTTCTTGGTGGCCAAAATAGGTAGTTGGGGTCTGTCGACCGGAAGTCTGAGTACGGGACTCAGCGGCATTTGTGTGGAGTGTCGACAGACCCATACGCTGCCGAAGGTTTCTTGGTGGCCAAAATAGGTAGTTGGGTTCTGTCGACCGGAAGTCTGAGTACGGGACTCAGCGGCATTTGTGTGGAGTGTCGACAGACCCATACGCTGCCGAAGGTTTCTTGGTGGCCAAAATAGGTAGTTGGGTTCTGTCGAAGGGAAGTCTGAGTACGGGGCTCAGCGGCATTTGTGTGGAGTGTCGACAGACCCATACGCTGCCGAAGGTTTCTTGGTGGCCAAAATAGGTAGTTGGATTCTGTCGACCGGAAGTCTGAGTACGGGACTCAGCGGCATTTGTGTGGAGTGTCGACAGACCCATACGCTGCCGAAGGTTTCTTGGTCTCCAAAATAGGTAGTTGGGTTCTGTCGACCGGAAGTCTGAGTGCGGGACTCAGCGGCATTAGAGTGGAGTGTCGACAGACCCATACGCTGCCGAAGGTTTCCTGGTGGCCAAAATAGGTAGTTGGGTTCTGTCGACCGGAAGTCTGAGTGCGGGACTCAGCGGCATTAGTGTGGAGTGTCGACAGACCCATATGCTGCCGAAGGTTTCTTGGTGGCCAAAATAGGTAGTTGGGTTCTGTCGAGGGGAAGTCTAAATGCGGGACTCAGCGGCATTGGTGTGGAGTGTCGACAGACCCATACGCTGCCGAAGGTTTCTTGGTGGCCAAAATAGGTAGTTGGGTTCTGTCGACCGGAAGTCTGAGTACGGGACTCAGCGGCATTTGTGTGGAGTGTCGACAGATCCATACGCTGCCGAAGGTTTCTTGATGGCCAAAATAGGTAGTTGGGTTCTGTCGACCGGAAGTCTGAGTACGGGGCTCAGCGGCATTTGTGTGGAGTGTCGACAGACCCATACGCTGCCGAAGGTTTCTTGGTGGCCAAAATAGGTAGTTGGGCTCTGTCGACCGGAAGTCTGAGTACGGGACTCAGCGGCATTTGTGTGGAGTGTCGACAGACCCATACGCTGCCGAAGGTTTCTTGGTGGCCAAAATAGGTAGTTGGGTTCTGTCGACCGGAAGTCTGAGTGCGGGACTCAGTGGCATTAGAGTGGAGTGTCGACAGACCCATACGCTGCCGAAGGTTTCCTGGTGGCCAAAATAGGTAGTTGGGTTCTGTCGACCGGAAGTCTGAGTGCGGGACTCAGCGGCATTGGTGTGGAGTGTCGACAGACCCATACGCTGCCGAAGGTTTCTTGGTGGCCAAAATAGGTAGTTGGGTTCTGTCGACCGGAAGTCTGAGTGCGGGTCTCAGCGGCATTTGTGTGGAGTGTCGACAGACCCATACGCTGCCGAAGGTTTCTTGGTGGCCAAAATAGGTAGTTGGGTTCTGTCGACCGGAAGTCTGAGTGCGGGACTCAGCGGCATTTGTGTGGAGTGTCGACAGACCCATACGCTGCCGAAGGTTTCTTGGTGGCCAAAATAGGTAGTTGGGTTCTGTCGACCGGAAGTCTGAGTGCGGGACTCAGCGGCATTTGTGTGGAGTGTTGACAGACCCATACGCTGCCGAAGGTTACTTGGTGGCCAAAATAGGTAGTTGGGTTCTGTCGACCGGAAGTCTGAGTGCGGGACTCAGCGGCATTTGTGTGGAGTGTCGTCAGACCCATACGCTGCCGAAGGTTTCTTGGTGGCCAAAATAGGTAGTTGGGTTCTGTCGACCGGAAGTCTGAGTACGGGACTCAGCGGCATTTGTGTGGAGTGTCGACAGATCCATACGCTGCCGAAGGTTTCTTGGTGGCCAAAATAGGTAGTTGGGTTCTGTCGACCGGAAGTCTGAGTGCGGGACTCAGCGGCATTTGTGTGGAGTGCCGACAGACCCATACGCTGCCGAAGGTTTCTTGGTGGCCAAAATAGGTAGTTGGGGTCTGTCGACCGGAAGTCTGAGTACGGGACTCAGCGGCATTTGTGTGGAGTGTCGACAGACCCATACGCTGCCGAAGGTTTCTTGGTGGCCAAAATAGGTAGTTGGGTTCTGTCGACCGGAAGTCTGAGTACGGGACTCAGCGGCATTTGTGTGGAGTGTCGACAGACCCATACGCTGCCGAAGGTTTCTTGGTGGCCAAAATAGGTAGTTGGGTTCTGTCGACCGGAAGTCTGAGTACGGGGCTCAGCGGCATTTGTGTGGAGTGTCGACAGACCCATACGCTGCCGAAGGTTTCTTGGTGGCCAAAATAGGTAGTTGGGCTCTGTCGACCGGAAGTCTGAGTACGGGACTCAGCGGCATTTGTGTGGAGTGTCGACAGACCCATACGCTGCCGAAGGTTTCTTGGTCTCCAAAATAGGTAGTTGGGTTCTGTCGACCGGAAGTCTGAGTGCGGGACTCAGCGGCATTAGAGTGGAGTGTCGACAGACCCATACGCTGCCGAAGGTTTCCTGGTGGCCAAAATAGGTAGTTGGGTTCTGTCGACCGGAAGTCTGAGTGCGGGACTCAGCGGCATTAGTGTGGAGTGTCGACAGACCCATATGCTGCCGAAGGTTTCTTGGTGGCCAAAATAGGTAGTTGGGTTCTGTCGAGGGGAAGTCTAAATGCGGGACTCAGCGGCATTGGTGTGGAGTGTCGACAGACCCATACGCTGCCGAAGGTTTCTTGGTGGCCAAAATAGGTAGTTGGGTTCTGTCGACCGGAAGTCTGAGTGCGGGACTCAGCGGCATTTGTGTGGAGTGTCGACAGACCCATACGCTGCCGAAGGTTTCTTGGTGGCCAAAATAGGTAGTTGGGTTCTGTCGACCGGAAGTCTGAGTGCGGGACTCAGCGGCATTTGTGTGGAGTGTCGACAGACCCATACGCTGCCGAAGGTTTCTTGGTGGCCAAAATAGGTAGTTGGGTTCTGTCGACCGGAAGTCTGAGTACGGGACTCAGCGGCATTTGTGTGGAGTGTCGACAGACCCATACGCTGCCGAAGGTTTCTTGGTGGCCAAAATAGGTAGTTGGGTTCTGTCGACCGGAAGTCTGAGTGCGGGACTCAGCGGCATTTGTGTGGAGTGTCGACAGACCCATACGCTGCCGAAGGTTTCTTGGTGGCCAAAATAGGTAGTTGGGTTCTGTCGACCGGAAGTCTGAGTGCGGGACTCAGCGGCATTTGTGTGGAGTGTCGACAGACCCATACGCTGCCGAAGGTTTCTTGGTGGCCAAAATAGGTAGTTGGGTTCTGTCGACCGGAAGTCTGAGTACGGGACTCAGCGGCATTTGTGTGGAGTGTCGACAGACCCGTACGCTGCCGAAGGTTTCTTGGTTTCCAAAATAGGTAGTTGGGTTCTGTCGACCGGAAGTCTGAGTGCGGGACTCAGCGGCATTTGTGTGGAGTGCCGACAGACCCATACGCTGCCGAAGGTTTCTTGGTGGCCAAAATAGGTAGTTGGGTTCTGTCGACCGGAAGTCCGAGTACGGGACTCAGCGGCATTTGTGTGGAGTGTCGACAGACCCATACGCTGCCGAAGGTTTCTTGGTGGCCAAAATAGGTAGTTGGGTTCAGTCGACCGGAAGTCTGAGTACGGGACTCAGCGGCATTTGTGTGGAGTGTCGACAGACCCATACGCTGCCGAAGGTTTCTTGGTGGCCAAAATAGGTAGTTGGGTTCTGTCGACCGGAAGTCTGAGTACGGGACTCAGCGGCATTTGTGTGGAGTGTCGACAGACCCATACGCTGCCGAAGGTTTCTTGGTGGCCAAAATAGGTAGTTGGGTTCTGTCGACCGGAAGTCTGAGTGCGGGACTCAGCGGCATTTGTGTGGAGTGTCGACAGATCCATACGCTGCCGAAGGTTTCTTGGTGGCCAAAATAGGTAGTTGGGTTCTGTCGACCGGAAGTCTGAGTGCGGGACTCAGCGGCATTTGTGTGGAGTGTCGACAGACCCATACGCTGCCGAAGGTTTCTTGGTGGCCAAAATAGGTAGTTGGGTTCTGTCGACCGGAAGTCTGAGTACGGGACTTAGCGGCATTTGTGTGGAGTGTCGACAGACCCATACGCTGCCGAAGGTTTCTTGGTGGCCAAAATAGGTAGTTGGGTTCTGTCGATCGGAAGTCTGAGTACGGGACTCAGCGGCATTTGTGTGGAGTGTCGACAGACCCATACGCTGCCGAAGGTTTCTTGGTGGCCAAAATAGGTAGTTGGGTTCTGTCGACCGGAAGTCTGAGTGCGGGACTCAGCGGCATTTGTGTGGAGTGTCGACAGACCCATACGCTGCCGAAGGTTTCTTGGTGGCCAAAATAGGTAGTTGGGTTCTGTCGACCGGAAGTCTGAGTGCGGGACTCAGCGGCATTTGTGTGGAGTGTTGACAGACCCATACGCTGCCGAAGGTTACTTGGTGGCCAAAATAGGTAGTTGGGTTCTGTCGACCGGAAGTCTGAGTGCGGGACTCAGCGGCATTTGTGTGGAGTGTCGTCAGACCCATACGCTGCCGAAGGTTTCTTGGTGGCCAAAATAGGTAGTTGGGTTCTGTCGACCGGAAGTCTGAGTACGGGACTCAGCGGCATTTGTGTGGAGTGTCGACAGATCCATACGCTGCCGAAGGTTTCTTGGTGGCCAAAATAGGTAGTTGGGTTCTGTCGACCGGAAGTCTGAGTGCGGGACTCAGCGGCATTTGTGTGGAGTGCCGACAGACCCATACGCTGCCGAAGGTTTCTTGGTGGCCAAAATAGGTAGTTGGGGTCTGTCGACCGGAAGTCTGAGTACGGGACTCAGCGGCATTTGTGTGGAGTGTCGACAGACCCATACGCTGCCGAAGGTTTCTTGGTGGCCAAAATAGGTAGTTGGGTTCTGTCGACCGGAAGTCTGAGTACGGGACTCAGCGGCATTTGTGTGGAGTGTCGACAGACCCATACGCTGCCGAAGGTTTCTTGGTGGCCAAAATAGGTAGTTGGGTTCTGTCGAAGGGAAGTCTGAGTACGGGGCTCAGCGGCATTTGTGTGGAGTGTCGACAGACCCATACGCTGCCGAAGGTTTCTTGGTGGCCAAAATAGGTAGTTGGATTCTGTCGACCGGAAGTCTGAGTACGGGACTCAGCGGCATTTGTGTGGAGTGTCGACAGACCCATACGCTGCCGAAGGTTTCTTGGTCTCCAAAATAGGTAGTTGGGTTCTGTCGACCGGAAGTCTGAGTGCGGGACTCAGCGGCATTAGAGTGGAGTGTCGACAGACCCATACGCTGCCGAAGGTTTCTTGGTGGCCAAAATAGGTAGTTGGGTTCTGTCGAGGGGAAGTCTAAATGCGGGACTCAGCGGCATTGGTGTGGAGTGTCGACAGACCCATACGCTGCCGAAGGTTTCTTGGTGGCCAAAATAGGTAGTTGGGTTCTGTCGACCGGAAGTCTGAGTACGGGACTCAGCGGCATTTGTGTGGAGTGTCGACAGATCCATACGCTGCCGAAGGTTTCTTGATGGCCAAAATAGGTAGTTGGGTTCTGTCGACCGGAAGTCTGAGTACGGGGCTCAGCGGCATTTGTGTGGAGTGTCGACAGACCCATACGCTGCCGAAGGTTTCTTGGTGGCCAAAATAGGTAGTTGGGCTCTGTCGACCGGAAGTCTGAGTACGGGACTCAGCGGCATTTGTGTGGAGTGTCGACAGACCCATACGCTGCCGAAGGTTTCTTGGTGGCCAAAATAGGTAGTTGGGTTCTGTCGACCGGAAGTCTGAGTGCGGGACTCAGTGGCATTAGAGTGGAGTGTCGACAGACCCATACGCTGCCGAAGGTTTCCTGGTGGCCAAAATAGGTAGTTGGGTTCTGTCGACCGGAAGTCTGAGTGCGGGACTCAGCGGCATTAGTGTGGAGTGTCGACAGACCCATACGCTGCCGAAGGTTTCTTGGTGGCCAAAATAGGTAGTTGGGTTCTGTCGACCGGAAGTCTGAGTGCGGGTCTCAGCGGCATTTGTGTGGAGTGTCGACAGACCCATACGCTGCCGAAGGTTTCTTGGTGGCCAAAATAGGTAGTTGGGTTCTGCCGACCGGAAGTCTGAGTACGGGACTCAGCGGCATTTGTGTGGAGTGTCGAAAGACCCATACGCTGCCGAAGGTTTCTTGGTGGAAAAAATAGGTAGTTGGGTTCTGTCGACCGGAAGTCTGAGTACGGGGCTCAGCGGCATTTGTGTGGAGTGTCGACAGACCCATACGCTGCCGAAGGTTTCTTGGTGGCCAAAATAGGTAGTTGGGTTCTGTCGACCGGAAGTCTGAGTGCGGGACTCAGCGGCATTTGTGTGGAGTGTCGACAGACCCATACGCTGCCGAAGGTTTCTTGGTGGCCAAAATAGGTAGTTGGGTTCTGTCGACCGGAAGTCTGAGTACGGGACTCAGCGGCATTTGTGTGGAGTGTCGACAGACCCATACGCTGCCGAAGGTTTCTTGGTGGCCAAAATAGGTAGTTGGGTTCTGTCGACCGGAAGTCTGAGTGCGGGACTCAGCGGCATTTGTGTGGAGTGTCGACAGACCCATACGCTGCCGAAGGTTTCTTGGTGGCCAAAATAGGTAGTTGGGTTCTGTCGACCGGAAGTCTGAGTGCGGGACTCAGCGGCATTTGTGTGGAGTGTTGACAGACCCATACGCTGCCGAAGGTTACTTGGTGGCCAAAATAGGTAGTTGGGCTCTGTCGACCGGAAGTCTGAGTGCGGGACTCAGCGGCATTTGTGTGGAGTGTCGACAGACCCATACGCTGCCGAAGGTTTCTTGGTGGCCAAAATAGGTAGTTGGGTTCTGTCGACCGGAAGTCTGAGTACGGGACTCAGCGGCATTTGTGTGGAGTGTCGACAGACCCATACGCTGCCGAAGGTTTCTTGGTGGCCAAAATAGGTAGTTGGGTTCTGTCGACCGGAAGTCTGAGTGCGGGACTCAGCGGCATTTGTGTGGAGTGTCGACAGACCCATACGCTGCCGAAGGTTTCTTGGTGGCCAAAATAGGTAGTTGGGTTCTGTCGACCGGAAGTCTGAGTGCGGGTCTCAGCGGCATTTGTGTGGAGTGTCGACAGACCCATACGCTGCCGAAGGTTTCTTGGTGGCCAAAATAGGTAGTTGGGTTCTGTCGACCGGAAGTCTGAGTACGGGACTCAGCGGCATTTGTGTGGAGTGTCGACAGACCCATACGCTGCCGAAGGTTTCTTGGTGGCCAAAATAGGTAGTTGGGTTCTGTCGACCGGAAGTCTGAGTGCGGGGCTCAGCGGCATTTGTGTGGAGTGTCGACAGACCCATACGCTGCCGAAGGTTTCTTGGTGGCCAAAATAGGTAGTTGGGCTCTGTCGACCGGAAGTCTGAGTACGGGACTCAGCGGCATTTGTGTGGAGTGTCGACAGACCCATACGCTGCCGAAGGTTTCTTGGTGGCCAAAATAGGTAGTTGGGTTCTGTCGACCGGAAGTCTGAGTGCGGGACTCAGCGGCATTAGAGTGGAGTGTCGACAGACCCATACGCTGCCGAAGGTTTCCTGGTGGCCAAAATAGGTAGTTGGGTTCTGTCGACCGGAAGTCTGAGTGCGGGACTCAGCGGCATTAGTGTGGAGTGTCGACAGACCCATATGCTGCCGAAGGTTTCTTGGTGGCCAAAATAGGTAGTTGGGTTCTGTCGACCGGAAGTCTGAGTGCGGGTGTCAGCGGCATTTGTGTGGAGTGTCGACAGACCCATACGCTGCCGAAGGTTTCTTGGTGGCCAAAATAGGTAGTTGGGTTCTGTCGACCGGAAGTCTGAGTACGGGACTCAGCGGCATTTGTGTGGAGTGTCGACAGACCCATACGCTGCCGAAGGTTTCTTGGTGGCCAAAATAGGTAGTTGGGTTCTGTCGACCGGAAGTCTGAGTACGGGGCTCAGCGGCATTTGTGTGGAGTGTCGACAGACCCATACGCTGCCGAAGGTTTCTTGGTGGCCAAAATAGGTAGTTGGGCTCTGTCGACCGGAAGTCTGAGTACTGGATTCAGCGGCATTTGTGTGGAGTGTCGAAAGACCCATACGCTGCCGAAGGTTTCTTGGTGGCAAAAATAGGTAGTTGGGTTCTGTCGACCGGAAGTCTGAGTACGGGGCTCAGCGGCATTTGTGTGGAGTGTCGACAGACCCATACGCTGCCGAAGGTTTCTTGGTGGCCAAAATAGGTAGTTGGGTTCTGTCGACTGGAAGTCTGAGTACGGGACTCAGCGGCATTTGTGTGGAGTGTCGACAGACCCATACGCTGCCGAAGGTTTCTTGGTGGCCAAAATAGGTAGTTGGGTTCTGTCGACAGGAAGTCTGAGTGCGGGACTCAGCGGCATTTGTGTGGAGTGTCGACAGACCCATACGCTGCCGAAGGTTTCTTGGTGGCCAAAATAGGTAGTTGGGTTCTGTCGACCGGAAGTCTGAGTGCGGGACTCAGCGGCATTTGTGTGGAGTGTCGACAGACCCATACGCTGCCGAAGGTTTCTTGGTGGCCAAAATAGGTAGTTGGGCTCTGTCGACCGGAAGTCTGAGTACGGGACTCAGCGGCATTTGTGTGGAGTGTCGACAGACCCATACGCTGCCGAAGGTTTCTTGGTGGCCAAAATAGGTAGTTGGGTTCTGTCGACCGGAAGTCTGAGTGCGGGACTCAGCGGCATTAGAGTGGAGTGTCGACAGACCCATACGCTGCCGAAGGTTTCCTGGTGGCCAAAATAGGTAGTTGGGTTCTGTCGACCGGAAGTCTGAGTGCGGGACTCAGCGGCATTAGTGTGGAGTGTCGACAGACCCATATGCTGCCGAAGGTTTCTTGGTGGCCAAAATAGGTAGTTGGGTTCTGTCGACCGGAAGTCTAAATGCGGGACTCAGCGGCATTAGTGTGGAGTGTCGACAGACCCATACGCTGCCGAAGGTTTCTTGGTGGCCAAAATAGGTAGTTGGGCTCTGTCGACCGGAAGTCTGAGTACGGGACTCAGCGGCATTTGTGTGGAGTGTCGACAGACCCATACGCTGCCGAAGGTTTCTTGGTGGCCAAAATAGGTAGTTGGGTTCTGTCGACCGGAAGTCTGAGTGCGGGACTCAGCGGCATTAGAGTGGAGTGTCGACAGACCCATACGCTGCCGAAGGTTTCCTGGTGGCCAAAATAGGTAGTTGGGTTCTGTCGACCGGAAGTCTGAGTGCGGTACTCAGCGGCATTAGTGTGGAGTGTCGACAGACCCATACGCTGCCGAAGGTTTCTTGGTGGCCAAAATAGGTAGTTGGGTTCTGTCGACCGGAAGTCTGAGTGCGGGTCTCAGCGGCATTTGTGTGGAGTGTCGACAGACCCATACGCTGCCGAAGGTTTCTTGGTGGCCAAAATAGGTAGTTGGGTTCTGTCGACCGGAAGTCTGAGTACGGGACTCAGCGGCATTTGTGTGGAGTGTCGAAAGACCCATACGCTGCCGAAGGTTTCTTGGTGGCAAAAATAGGTAGTTGGGTTCTGTCGACCGGAAGTCTGAGTACGGGGCTCAGCGGCATTTGTGTGGAGTGTCGACAGACCCATACGCTGCCGAAGGTTTCTTGGTGGCCAAAATAGGTAGTTGGGTTCTGTCGACTGGAAGTCTGAGTACGGGACTCAGCGGCATTTGTGTGGAGTGTCGACAGACCCATACGCTGCCGAAGGTTTCTTTTTGGCCAAAATAGGTAGTTGGGTTCTGTCGACCGGAAGTCTGAGTGCGGGACTCAGCGGCATTTGTGTGGAGTGTCGACAGACCCATACGCTGCCGAAGGTTTCTTGGTGGCCAAAATAGGTAGTTGGGTTCTGTCGACCGGAAGTCTGAGTACGGGACTCAGCGGCATTTGTGTGGAGTGTCGACAGACCCATACGCTGCCGAAGGTTTCTTGGTGGCCAAAATAGGTAGTTGGGTTCTGTCGACCGGAAGTCTGAGTACGGGACTCAGCGGCATTTGTGTGGAGTGTCGACAGACCCATACGCTGCCGAAGGTTTCTTGGTGGCCAAAATAGGTAGTTGGGTTCTGTCGACCGGAAGTCTGAGTGCGGGACTCAGCGGATTTGTGTGGAGTGTCGACAGACCCATACGCTGCCGAAGGTTTCCTGGTGGCCAAAATAGGTAGTTGGGTTCTGTCGACCGGAAGTCTGAGTGCGGGACTCAGCGGCATTAGTGTGGAGTGTCGACAGACCCATATGCTGCCGAAGGTTTCTTGGTGGCCAAAATAGGTAGTTGGGTTCTGTCGACCGGAAGTCTAAATGCGGGACTCAGCGGCATTAGTGTGGAGTGTCGACAGACCCATACGCTGCCGAAGGTTTCTTGGTGGCCAAAATAGGTAGTTGGGTTCTGTCGACCGGAAGTCTGAGTACGGGACTCAGCGGCATTTGTGTGGAGTGTCGACAGACCCATACGCTGCCGAAGGTTTCTTGGTGGCCAAAATAGGTAGTTGGGTTCTGTCGACCGGAAGTCTGAGTACGGGGCTCAGCGGCATTTGTGTGGAGTGTCGACAGACCCATACGCTGCCGAAGGTTTCTTGGTGGCCAAAATAGGTAGTTGGGCTCTGTCGACCGGAAGTCTGAGTACGGGACTCAGCGGCATTTGTGTGGAGTGTCGAAAGACCCATACGCTGCCGAAGGTTTCTTGGTGGCAAAAATAGGTAGTTGGGTTCTGTCGACCGGAAGTCTGAGTACGGGGCTCAGCGGCATTTGTGTGGAGTGTCGACAGACCCATACGCTGCCGAAGGTTTCTTGGTCGCCAAAATAGGTAGTTGGGTTCTGTCGACAGGAAGTCTGAGTGCGGGACTCAGCGGCATTTGTGTGGAGTGTCGACAGACCCATACGCTGCCGAAGGTTTCTTGGTGGCCAAAATAGGTAGTTGGGTTCTGTCGACCGGAAGACTGAGTACGGGGCTCAGCGGCATTTGTGTGGAGTGTCGACAGACCCATACGCTGCCGAAGGTTTCTTGGTGGCCAAAATAGGTAGTTGGGCTCTGTCGACCGGAAGTCTGAGTACGGGACTCAGCGGCATTTGTGTGGAGTGTGGCGTAGTTGATCGTTAGCGTGGAAATCCAGACCCCTTGGAGAAGTAGAGGGATCGCCGAGCTCTTGTGCTACGGACAATTAGGTGGGCGAAGAACCGTGCAGCAATTTATTGGTGATCCCTGCAGGGTAGTTGACGTTCCGCCCTCGGAGACACCGTAAGAAGATGGCAATCCAGGTAATAAGCAAGATGAAGTAAACACAACCACCAAGAACGACTTCACATTCAAACTCAGTTTATTTGCAGGCTCGAATTCACAAACATATATTTTGTAAAAAACATAAACAAATTTTATCTCAAGGCCCTGAAAAAACAGCTCGCCAGCGAGCCACACCAAAACTCCCTCTCTACTCAGCGTTGTCAGCATGTCAACGCCCCGTCACCGTTCCCCACGTGCCGCCACTTCCGAAAAGCTAAAATTAGCCTGGGTTCTTTTACTCCCAACTAGATCTACCTTATGACACAGCCCGCGGAAGGACAACACATGAGGACGGCAACGTCACATCCTCCCCCTTGACAAAATACAAAAAAAATCATCAATGTTCATTAGTTAAAAAAAAAATTAAAAATACATAAACATTCCAATCTATTATATACAGCAATAAATGGAACATACATCATGGCAAACACATCAATAAAAACAATCTTATTCATAAAATCATTAAACATTTCTATTTCTAAGGTTATATCTGTGTGCAGATTGAGCACGGGGCGGCAATGGTTGTATTAGATGAGCAGATCTTGAAGGAGCCAGTTTCAACCTATTTATATGAATTTTGAAAGGCTCAGCATGAGGGTTATCAAGAATTTGAATTGTATAGTTAACATCACCAATTTTCTGTACAACAGAAAATGGACCTGAAAACCTAGGTTTAAATTTATTTTTTGATTGTAAGTAGACAATATCATTAACATTTAACCTTCTCAGTTTCGAACGCTGAAATTGACGAGAGTTCTGTTTAACCTGGGCCCTCTCAATATTATCATACGCAGCTTTATATGTTCTCTGCAGTTGAGACAGCAAATCATTAGCAAAGTGCGATTTGTCCAGTTGTATAGGCTGGGAATCCGGATTGTAAGTATCAAAGAATAAGGAATGATTCCTCCCGAAATGTAGTAAGTTTGGTGTAAAACCCGTAGAGCTGTGAACAGTTCCATTGTACAAATTCTGGTGCAATAAGAGAGCATTCGCAACGGAGACACCCTGCTCATGTAAAATAAGAAGTGAAGATTTTATTGATGAATTAATTCTTTCACTCTGGCCATTGCTCTGGGGATGATTTGACGTGCTATGGACAAGCTTAATTCCAAGAGCCCTATTCACTGATTCAAAAACCTCGGCCGTAAATTGAACGCCCAAATCCGAGAGAATAACGGCTGGTCTCCCGTGAATTGAAATGTAATTAATCAAATGGGAAGTGACCGACTCGGACGTAATATTTCGCAGATGATAAAGAGCCATGTGTTTCGAAAAATGGTCCAAGATTGTGAGCACATACCCACAGTTCCTGACTGGGCCAACAATATCCATTGATACAAAATCCCCCGGACTCTCTGGAATCCTCAAGGACCCAAATGGAGCCTGGACAGGTGAAAATGGTTTGTTTTTGATGCACTGATCACATGACAGAACAAAATTCTTAGTATCCGCAAAAGCTCCCTTCCAAAAATATCTGTTTGTTACAATTTCATAGGTTTTATGCAAACCAAAATGAAGGGAATGGCAAATGTGTAAGACCTTTGCACGGAGATTTCTAGGAACGACTATAACCTCGTTGTGTGGTGGCCTATTTTTGCGAAGCATTAAAAGACCAGTTTGCTCACTCAAAAAATAATCTTGAATTTTTTGAGAGCCAATAAGGGAAGAAGACTTAAGCATGTTAACAATTTCAACAATCTGTGCATCCCCATTTTGCTCAGTGAGAAAGGTACTAGTTGAAATCTCCTTGGTCGGATCCTCAATACTGACAGTATTAACATTTACCGAGGCATGCGGTGACGGAGAATCAACAAAAGGGAGAAGAAGATCCTCATCAGTGCACTGATCAAGGGGAATTTGGGCTCTGTAACTGGGATCCTGCATTCGAGATAAATAGTCAGCTAAAATATTAATTTTACCAGGGATATGCTTAAACTCAAAAGAATACTCAGACAGTTCTAGGAGCCAACGAGTGACAATGTCCGCAGGAGACGTAGTCCTCTTGTAGTGTAATAAGGGTTTGCTGTCAGTTAGAATGGTAAATCTTCGATTGTATAAATAAGATTTAAACGACGTCACCGCCTTGTATATCGCAAATAATTCAAGTTTGATGGCAGGATAGTTACGTTCAGACTTTGACAGGGACCTACTGTAGTATGAGACAGGGTGAAGGTTACCACTATGTTCCTGCATAAGCACCCCAGAGATCGCAGTACCACTAGCATCGGTATTAAGTACAAAAGGTTTATCCCACTGTGGTAGGTTAACAAAGGGAATGGAAAAGAAAATCTGCTGGAGTTGATCAAAGGCAGTTTGATGGTCAGAGTTCCATTTAAATTTAACTCCTTTAGCTGTTAACTGCGTCAGACAATCAGTCAACCTGGCATATTCAGGAATAAGGTGCCTGTAAAAACCACACAGACCCAAGAACTTTTTAACCTGTCTTACCGTTCTTGGAACCTGAAAACTTGTAACCTTAGAAATATTAGATGATATTGGTTTGATTGATTTATGAGAAATATTAAAGCCAAGGTAATCAATGGAAGATTTAAAAAAAGCACATTTAGCTGGTGACAAGGTAATGTTATACTTAATGAGTATCTCAAGCACGCCCCTTACCTTACGAACCATCTCCCGAAAATCAGAAGCACCAATTAAAATGTCATCCTGGTAAGCATGAACACCAACAATTCCACCAAGCTTAAGCTCATCAATCAAGAGGTCGACTAGTGCCTGGAACGTACTGGCAGCAGTTTTAAGCCCAAACACCATGCGCCTATTAGCAAACGTACCAAAAGGAGTTGTGAAAGTTAAAACGTCTTGCAATTCCTCAGGAAGTAGAACTTGCCAATATGCATTTTTGAGGTCCAGAACTGAATAATATTTATAAACAGAAACTTCATTGATTAAATTCGAGATCTTCGGTAAAGGATAAGTTGAATGTTCAATAATTGAATTTAAAAGGCGAAGATCAAGAGCCATGCGAAACTTAGGAGGGGCATTGGGTTGCCTAGGATCCGGTTTCTTCTTGACCAAAAGCATAGGACAAGCCCATTCGGCAATATTTCGATGAATGAGACCAGCCTCCTGGAGTTCAAGTAACTCCTGTTTTACACTTTCCTGAAGAGCATGGGGAATTTCAAAAGGAAGCGTTTTAATCGGATTCGTAGATCGAAAAGAAACCCGGGGTACCACTCTGTCTGTACAGCCGAGTGTCTTTAAAGATTTGGAGAATGCAGCATACCCTGATAACAGAATGTCAAGCATTTCCTGTTTCTGAATTGGATCAAGGTGAGTTAAGTCAAAATCGCCAGCACTCAACTCGAGTTTTCTCAAGCTAAGCGTCTCAGAAGTAGCAGAAACAAAGCCACAGAACTTCTGTGCAAGAGATTCAGAGGAAGAAACGAGTTCATCAAAACATTTATTGTCACCACCTTCTAATTCAATGTTAGTGATGCTTTGACCAACAACTTGACCTTTATTCAAATGGACAACACCAGAACCCAAATTTCGAACGACACTAACAAAACCTTCTCCATCAGAAACATGAATCGAAGGATGTATTTCAACATCCCCATTGACATTATCAGGTTCAAACAAAAAAACAGTGTCAGCAGGTAAACCAACAACGTTCACCTTGATTTGGGCCGATTCATTGGGGTGCAAGATAACCTTGTGTGCAAGAGTTGCATTAGTGTTATTTGACCGCACCAAAGAATTAGTAGATTCTCGAGTATAATTAATGAATGGCACTTCAAAATTATCAAATTTGGCAACATGTTTTCTTGACAGGAGTAATATATCATGTTTAGTAATAAAATCAAATCCTAGTATACCAGTAAAATGGTCATGAGAAAAATCTGCAATGTAAAATTGATGTTTAAAAAAATGTTTATCTATTTTAAAGGAGATTTCTGCACAGCATATAAAATTTAAATTTGAATTCACAGTCTTTATAGAAACATTTCGGGAAAGAAGCCTCACCTTAACAAATTGCCTTATGTTTTCGTAAGTTTGTTTTGAAAGAAGTGAAACAGTGCTTCCAGAATCAAGAAGAATTGGAAAGCTACAATCACCAAAGGATATGTTGATGAGCGGCAGCAGATCATTATCAAAAAAGTTGAAAATATGCACTTCTTTAGGCACAGGACGCGAGAACTGACCAAGAAAACCACGAACAGAAATTGTCTCCCCTCCTGCCATATGCATAGGTGATTCAAAGTACTCCCTTGAGATTTCATGAGCCCGCGAGACCGGTGGTAACTTCAGAAGGTTCTCAGAGGAACGATTGCCACCACTCAGCGTCCTCTGTAAGAGTTTAAAGAATAGTTAGGAGGCCCAGCACCATACTCCACATTGTTCCCCCTAGGGTATGAACCTCTGTAGATATTAGAAGATGCAGGGGGTCTAAATCGGCCGTTACCGCCTCTCAAGTTAGAATGGGCACCTCGACTATACGTTTGATTTGGTTCCCTGTACTGCCGTCGATTCTGGTAATACCCAGAACTCTGGTCTCCACTGTATGCCTGGACAGAGTTACCGAACGATAGAAACTCATAACACCTACTCATCGGATGCCCATACCTATGACAATACAGACAGGGCAATGACGCTGCATCAGGAATCTGTACCTCTGGGGCACGAGTGGAAAGGGTACTCTGACGAGCAGAAACCTGAGCCACAACATCAGTGTTGTGTCCCTGCAAAGACCGCTGAAAGTCAGCGCAATTCATCATAAAGTGATCTCCGGAACAGAAAGGACACACCCTTTGCTGAGAAACTCCCCTGGAGTCCCCATTAGCACGAAACACTGCCGTATCATCTGTATTACTGCCATCAATAGAACGGCCGGACTGAATCACAGCATGAGACTCTAACTGCTGAAGGTTTTGTTGAGCCATTGAATATTTATGTGCCTCCTCCACTAACCTTTGAAAGTCAGTAGTATCCTGTAGAACTAGTTTTTCACGAAGACTAAGGGGTAAAGCATTCAAAAAATGCAAAGATTGAATCTGACCCAGTGCAACCGTATCCTTCACAGAAGGATAGGTCTTAACAGTCAGAGTCTCTATGCGATGAGCAAGGTTTTTCATCGTCTCACCAGGCAGTAAAGATATGCTATGCAATTGAATGATACTCGAAGAGGGCAATGACTCTTTTTTAAAAAACGACTCTAACTTGGCGCATGCGACATCAAATTTTATGTCAACGCAAGAAGGCGAACTTGAATACCAATCCCGAGCTGCACCCGTTAATTTGGATTTAAGGTATACCAATGCTGCCCCATCAGTCCAACCGTTAATATTTTTCAAATCCCTAATCTGACCAAGGAACCAAGATACTTTAAGGGGGTCACCGTCAAAATTTTCAATGGAAATATTAAGGTTTTTAGTGCTATCCGTAGCCATAGTATCGGTTCCACTTCTGGTAACAACCATTAAATTTACCCAATATTACACACGTATTATTCTGCTGATTAAAACTACCATCTATTAGTAATAACTTTCTTTATAAAAATGTACATTTAAAACACTAAAATTATTATAAATCCTTCAAAACGCAACCAATCATCAATAACGTCATATCATTAAAAATATCACATAAATCATCACTAACACAATAAATCACAAAAAAAAATCATAATTAAACAACAGTACTTTTCCGTAAATAAAAGCAACATGTCCGATGATCCTGGTCGCGGCACCATGTGGCGTAGTTGATCGTTAGCGTGGAAATCCAGACCCCTTGGAGAAGTAGAGGGATCGCCGAGCTCTTGTGCTACGGACAATTAGGTGGGCGAAGAACCGTGCAGCAATTTATTGGTGATCCCTGCAGGGTAGTTGACGTTCCGCCCTCGGAGACACCGTAAGAAGATGGCAATCCAGGTAATAAGCAAGATGAAGTAAACACAACCACCAAGAACGACTTCACATTCAAACTCAGTTTATTTGCAGGCTCGAATTCACAAACATATATTTTGTAAAAAACATAAACAAATTTTATCTCAAGGCCCTGAAAAAACAGCTCGCCAGCGAGCCACACCAAAACTCCCTCTCTACTCAGCGTTGTCAGCATGTCAACGCCCCGTCACCGTTCCCCACGTGCCGCCACTTCCGAAAAGCTAAAATTAGCCTGGGTTCTTTTACTCCCAACTAGATCTACCTTATGACACAGCCCGCGGAAGGACAACACATGAGGACGGCAACGTCACATCCCCATACGCTGCCGAAGGTTTCTTGGTGGCCAAAATAGGTAGTTGGGTTCGGTCGACCGGAAGTTTGAGTGCGGGACTCAGCGGCATTTGTGTGGAGTGTCGACAGACCCATACGCTGCCAAAGGTTTCCTTGTGGCCAAAATAGGTAGTTGGGTTCTGTCGACCGGAAGTCTGAGTGCGGGACTCAGCGGCATTAGTGTGGAGTGTCGACAGACCCATATGCTGCCGAAGGTTTCTTGGTGGCCAAAATAGGTAGTTGGGTTCTGTCGACCGGAAGTCTGAGTGCGGGTCTCAGCGGCATTTGTGTGGAGTGTCGACAGACCCATACGCTGCCGAAGGTTTCTTGGTGGCCAAAATAGGTAGTTGGGTTCTGTCGACCGGAATTCTGAGTACGGGACTCAGCGGCATTTGTGTGGAGTGTCGACAGACCCATACGCTGCCGAAGGTTTCTTGGTGGCCAAAATAGGTAGTTGGGTTCTGTCGACCGGAAGTTTGAGTACGGGGCTCAGCGGCATTTGTGTGGAGTGTCGACAGACCCATACGCTGCCGAAGGTTTCTTGGTGGCCAAAATAGGTAGTTGGGTTCTGTCGACTGGAAGTCTGAGTACGGGACTCAGCGGCATTTGTGTGGAGTGTCGACAGACCCATACGCTGCCGAAGGTTTCTTGGTGGCCAAAATAGGTAGTTGGGTTCTGTCGACAGGAAGTCTGAGTGCGGGACTCAGCGGCATTTGTGTGGAGTGTCGACAGACCCATACGCTGCCGAAGGTTTCTTGGTGGCCAAAATAGGTAGTTGGGTTCTGTCGACCGGAAGTCTGAGTGCGGGACTCAGCGGCATTTGTGTGGAGTGTCGACAGACCCATACGCTGCCGAAGGTTTCTTGGTGGCCAAAATAGGTAGTTGGGTTCTGTCGACCGGAAGTCTGAGTACGGGACTCAGCGGCATTTGTGTGGAGTGTCGACAGACCCATACGCTGCCGAAGGTTTCTTGGTGACCAAAATAGGTAGTTGGGTTCTGTCGACCTGAAGTCTGAGTGCGGGACTCAGCGGCATTTGTGTGGAGTGTCGACAGACCCATACGCTGCCAAAGGTTTCTTGGTGGCCAAAATAGGTAGTTGGGTTCTGTCGACCGGAAGTCTGAGTGCGGGACTCAGCGGCATTTGTGTGGAGTGTCGACAGACCCATACGCTGCCGAAGGTTTCTTGGTGGCCAAAATAGGTAGTGGGGTTCTGTCGACCGGAAGTCTGAGTACGGGAATCAGCGGCATTTGTGTGGAGTGTCGACAGACCCATACGCTGCCGAAGGTTTCTTGGTGGCCAAAATAGGTAGTTGGGTTCTGTCGACCGGAAGTCTGAGTACGGGACTCAGCGGCATTTGTGTGGAGTGTCGACAGACCCATACGCTGCCGAAGGTTTCTTGGTGGCCAAAATAGATAGTTGGGTTCTGTCGACCGGAAGTCTGAGTACGGGACTCAGCGGCATTTGTGTGGAGTGTCGACAGACCCATACGCTGCCGAAGGTTTCTTGGTGGCCAAAATAGGTAGTTGGGTTCTGTCGACCGGAAGTCTGAGTACGGGGCTCAGCGGCATTTGTGTGGAGTGTCGACAGACCCATACGCTGCCGAAGGTTTCTTGGTGGCCAAAATAGGTAGTTGGGTTCTGTCGACCGGAAGTCTGAGTACGGGACTCAGCGGCATTTGTGTGGAGTGTCGACAGACCCATACGCTGCCGAGGGTTTCTTGGTGGCCAAAATAGGTAGTTGGGTTCTGTCGACCGGAAGTCTGAGTACGGGACTCAGCGGCATTTATGTGGAGTGTCGACAGACCCATACGCTGCCGAAGGTTTCTGGGTGGCCAAAATAGGTAGTTGGGCTCTGTCGACCGGAATTCTGAGTACGGGACTCAGCGGCATTTGTGTGGAGTGTCGACAGACCCATACGCTGCCGAAGGTTTCTTGGTGGCCAAAATAGGTAGTTGGGTTCTGTCGACCGGAAGTTTGAGTGCGGGACTCAGCGGCATTAGAGTGGAGTGTCGACAGACCCATACGCTGCCGAAGGTTTCCTTGTGGCCAAAATAGGTAGTTGGGTTCTGTCGACCGGAAGTCTGAGTGCGGGACTCAGCGGCATTAGTGTGGAGTGTCGACGGACCCATATGCTGCCGAAGGTTTCTTGGTGGCCAAAATAGGTAGTTGGGTTCTGTCGACCGGAAGTCTGAGTGCGGGTCTCAGCGGCATTTGTGTGGAGTGTCGACAGACCCATACGCTGCCGAAGGTTTCTTGGTGGCCAAAATAGGTAGTTGGGTTCTGTCGACCGGAAGTCTGAGTACGGGACTCAGCGGCATTTGTGTGGAGTGTCGACAGACCCATACGCTGCCGAAGGTTTCTTGGTGGCCAAAATAGGTAGTTGGGTTCTGTCGACCGGAAGTCTGAGTACGGGGCTCAGCGGCATTTGTGTGGAGTGTCGACAGACCCATACGCTGCCGAAGGTTTCTTGGTGGCCAAAATAGGTAGTTAGGTTCTGTCGACCGGAAGTCTGAGTGCGGGACTCAGCGGCATTAGTGTGGAGTGTCGACAGACCCATATGCTGCCGAAGGTTTCTCGGTGGCCAAAATAGGTAGTTGGGTTCTGTCGACCGGAAGTCTGAGTGCGGGTCTCAGCGGCATTTGTGTGGAGTGTCGACAGACCCATACGCTGCCGAAGGTTTCTTGGTGGCCAAAATAGGTAGTTGGGTTCTGTCGACCGGAAGTCTGAGTACGGGACTCAGCGGCATTTGTGTGGAGTGTCGACAGACCCATACGCTGCCGAAGGTTTCTTGGTGGCCAAAATAGGTAGTTGGGTTCTGTCGACCGGAAGTCTGAGTACGGGGCTCAGCGGCATTTGTGTGGAGTGTCGACAGACCCATACGCTGCCGAAGGTTTCTTGGTGGCCAAAATAGGTAGTTGGGCTCTGTCGACCGGAAGTCTGAGTACGGGACTCAGCGGCATTTGTGTGGAGTGTCGAAAGACCCATACGCTGCCGAAGGTTTCTTGGTGGCAAAAATAGGTAGTTGGGTTCTGTCGACCGGAAGTCTGAGTACGGGGCTCAGCGGCATTTGTGTGGAGTGTCGACAGACCCATACGCTGCCGAAGGTTTCTTGGTCGCCAAAATAGGTAGTTGGGTTCTGTCGACAGGAAGTCTGAGTGCGGGACTCAGCGGCATTTGTGTGGAGTGTCGACAGACCCATACGCTGCCGAAGGTTTCTTGGTGGCCAAAATAGGTAGTTGGGTTCTGTCGACCGGAAGACTGAGTACGGGGCTCAGCGGCATTTGTGTGGAGTGTCGACAGACCCATACGCTGCCGAAGGTTTCTTGGTGGCCAAAATAGGTAGTTGGGCTCTGTCGACCGGAAGTCTGAGTACGGGACTCAGCGGCATTTGTGTGGAGTGTCGACAGACCCATACGCTGCCGAAGGTTTCTTGGTGGCCAAAATAGGTAGTTGGGTTCTGTCGACCGGAAGTTTGAGTGCGGGACTCAGCGGCATTAGAGTGGAGTGTCGACAGACCCATACGCTGCCAAAGGTTTCCTTGTGGCCAAAATAGGTAGTTGGGTTCTGTCGACCGGAAGTCTGAGTGCGGGACTCAGCGGCATTAGTGTGGAGTGTCGACAGACCCATACGCTGCCGAAGGTTTCTTGGTGGCCAAAATAGGTAGTTGGGTTCTGTCGACTGGAAGTCTGAGTACGGGACTCAGCGGCATTTGTGTGGAGTGTCGACAGACCCATACGCTGCCGAAGGTTTCTTGGTGGCCAAAATAGGTAGTTGGGTTCTGTCGACAGGAAGTCTGAGTGCGGGACTCAGCGGCATTTGTGTGGAGTGTCGACAGACCCATACGCTGCCGAAGGTTTCTTGGTGGCCAAAATAGGTAGTTGGGTTCTGTCGACCGGAAGTCTGAGTGCGGGACTCAGCGGCATTTGTGTGGAGTGTCGACAGACCCATACGCTGCCGAAGGTTTCTTGGTGGCCAAAATAGGTAGTTGGGTTCTGTCGACCGGAAGTCTGAGTGCGGGTCTCAGCGGCATTTGTGTGGAGTGTCGACAGACCCATACGCTGCCGAAGGTTTCTTGGTGGCCAAAATAGGTAGTTGGGTTCTGTCGACCGGAAGTCTGAGTACGGGACTCAGCGGCATTTGTGTGGAGTGTCGACAGACCCATACGCTGCCGAAGGTTTCTTGGTGGCCAAAATAGGTAGTTGGGTTCTGTCGACCGGAAGTCTGAGTACGGGGCTCAGCGGCATTTGTGTGGAGTGTCGACAGACCCATACGCTGCCGAAGGTTTCTTGGTGGCCAAAATAGGTAGTTGGGCTCTGTCGACCGGAAGTCTAAGTGCGGGACTCAGCGGCATTTGTGTGGAGTGTCGAAAGACCCATACGCTGCCGAAGGTTTCTTGGTGGCAAAAATAGGTAGTTGGGTTCTGTCGACCGGAAGTCTGAGTACGGGGCTCAGCGGCATTTGTGTGGAGTGTCGACAGACCCATACGCTGCCGAAGGTTTCTTGGTGGCCAAAATAGGTAGTTGGGTTCTGTCGACTGGAAGTCTGAGTACGGGACTCAGCGGCATTTGTGTGGAGTGTCGACAGACCCATACGCTGCCGAAGGTTTCTTGGTGGCCAAAATAGGTAGTTGGGTTCTGTCGACAGGAAGTCTGAGTGCGGGACTCAGCGGCATTTGTGTGGAGTGTCGACAGACCCATACGCTGCCGAAGGTTTCTTGGTGGCCAAAATAGGTAGTTGGGTTCTGTCGACCGGAAGTCTGAGTGCGGGACTCAGCGGCATTTGTGTGGAGTGTCGACAGACCCATACGCTGCCGAAGGTTTCTTGGTGGCCAAAATAGGTAGTTGGGTTCTGTCGACCGGAAGTCTGAGTGCGGGTCTCAGCGGCATTTGTGTGGAGTGTCGACGGACCCATACGCTGCCGAAGGTTTCTTGGTGGCCAAAATAGGTAGTTGGGTTCTGTCGACCGGAAGTCTGAGTACGGGACTCAGCGGCATTTGTGTGGAGTGTCGACAGACCCATACGCTGCCGAAGGTTTCTTGGTGGCCAAAATAGGTAGTTGGGTTCTGTCGACCGGAAGTCTGAGTACGGGGCTCAGCGGCATTTGTGTGGAGTGTCGACAGACCCATACGCTGCCGAAGGTTTCTTGGTGGCAAAAATAGGTAGTTGGGTTCTGTCGACCGGAAGTCTGAGTACGGGGCTCAGCGGCATTTGTGTGGAGTGTCGACAGACCCATACGCTGCCGAAGGTTTCTTGGTGGCCAAAATAGGTAGTTGGGTTCTGTCGACAGGAAGTCTGAGTGCGGGACTCAGCGGCATTTGTGTGGAGTGTCGACACACCCATACGCTGCCGAAGGTTTCTTGGTGGCCAAAATAGGTAGTTGGGTTCTGTCGACCGGAAGTCTGAGTACGGGGCTCAGCGGCATTTGTGTGGAGTGTCGACAGACCCATACGCTGCCGAAGGTTTCTTGGTGGCCAAAATAGGTAGTTGGGCTCTGTCGACCGGAAGTCTGAGTACGGGACTCAGCGGCATTTGTGTGGAGTGTCGACAGACCCATACGCTGCCGAAGGTTTCTTGGTGGCCAAAATAGGTAGTTGGGTTCTGTCGACCGGAAGTTTGAGTGCGGGACTCAGCGGCATTAGAGTGGAGTGTCGACAGACCCATACGCTGCCGAAGGTTTCCTGGTGGCCAAAATAGGTAGTTGGGTTCTGTCGACCGGAAGTCTGAGTGCGGGACTCAGCGGCATTAGTGTGGAGTGTCGACAGACCCATATGCTGCCGAAGGTTTCTTGGTGGCCAAAATAGGTAGTTGGGTTCTGTCGACCGGAAGTCTGAGTGCGGGTCTCAGCGGCATTTGTGTGGAGTGTCGACAGACCCATACGCTGCCGAAGGTTTCTTGGTGGCCAAAATAGGTAGTTGGGTTCTGTCGACCGGAAGTCTGAGTACGGGACTCAGCGGCATTTGTGTGGAGTGTCGACAGACCCATACGCTGCCGAAGGTTTCTTGGTGGCCAAAATAGGTAGTTGGGTTCTGTCGACCGGAAGTCTGAGTACGGGGCTCAGCGGCATTTGTGTGGAGTGTCGACAGACCCATACGCTGCAGAAGGTTTCTTGGTGGCCAAAATAGGTAGTTGGGCTCTGTCGACCGGAAGTCTGAGTACGGGACTCAGCGGCATTTGTGTGGAGTGTCGAAAGACCCATACGCTGCCGAAGGTTTCTTGGTGGCAAAAATAGGTAGTTGGGTTCTGTCGACCGGAAGTCTGAGTACGGGGCTCAGCGGCATTTGTGTGGAGTGTCGACAGACCCATACGCTGCCGAAGGTTTCTTGGTGGCCAAAATAGGTAGTTGGGTTCTGTCGACAGGAAGTCTGAGTGCGGGACTCAGCGGCATTTGTGTGGAGTGTCGACAGACCCATACGCTGCCGAAGGTTTCTTGGTGGCCAAAATAGGTAGTTGGGTTCTGTCGACCGGAAGTGTGAGTGCGGGACTCAGCGGCATTTGTGTGGAGTGTCGACAGACCCATACGCTGCCGAAGGTTTCTTGGTGGCCAAAATTGGTAGTTGGGTTCTGTCGACCGGAAGTCTGAGTACGGGGCTCAGCGGCATTTGTGTGGAGTGTCGACAGACCCATACGCTGCCGAAGGTTTCTTGGTGGCCAAAATAGGTAGTTGGGCTCTGTCGACCGGAAGTCTGAGTACGGGACTCAGCGGCATTTGTGTGGAGTGTCGACAGACCCATACGCTGCCGAAGGTTTCTTGGTGGCCAAAATAGGTAGTTGGGTTCTGTCGACCGGAAGTTTGAGTGCGGGACTCAGCGGCATTAGAGTGGAGTGTCGACAGACCCATATGCTGCCGAAGGTTTCTTGGTGGCCAAAATAGGTAGTTGGGTTCTGTCGACCGGAAGTCTGAGTGCGGGTCTCAGCGGCATTTGTGTGGAGTGTCGACAGACCCATACGCTGCCGAAGGTTTCTTGGTGGCCAAAATAGGTAGTTGGGTTCTGTCGACCGGAAGTCTGAGTACGGGACTCAGCGGCATTTGTGTGGAGTGTCGACAGACCCATACGCTGCCGAAGGTTTCTTGGTGGCCAAAATAGGTAGTTGGGCTCTGTCGACCGGAAGTCTGAGTACGGGACTCAGCGGCATTTGTGTGGAGTGTCGACAGACCCATACGCTGCCGAAGGTTTCTTGGTGGCCAAAATAGGTAGTTGGGTTCTGTCGACCGGAAGTTTGAGTGCGGGACTCAGCGGCATTAGAGTGGAGTGTCGACAGACCCATACGCTGCCGAAGGTTTCTTGGTGGCCAAAATAGGTAGTTGGGTTCTGTCGACCGGAAGTCTGAGTGCGGGACTCAGCGGCATTAGTGTGGAGTGTCGACGGACCCATATGCTGCCGAAGGTTTCTTGGTGGCCAAAATAGGTAGTTGGGTTCTGTCGACCGGAAGTCTGAGTACGGGACTCAGCGGCATTTGTGTGGAGTGTCGACAGACCCATACGCTGCCGAAGGTTTCTTGGTGGCCAAAATAGGTAGTTGGGTTCTGTCGACCGGAAGTCTGAGTACGGGGCTCAGCGGCATTTGTGTGGAGTGTCGACAGACCCATACGCTGCCGAAGGTTTCTTGGTGGCCAAAATAGGTAGTTAGGTTCTGTCGACCGGAAGTCTGAGTGCGGGACTCAGCGGCATTAGTGTGGAGTGTCGACAGACCCATATGCTGCCGAAGGTTTCTTGGTGGCCAAAATAGGTAGTTGGGTTCTGTCGACCGGAAGTCTGAGTGCGGGTCTCAGCGGCATTTGTGTGGAGTGTCGACAGACCCATACGCTGCCGAAGGTTTCTTGGTGGCCAAAATAGGTAGTTGGGTTCTGTCGACCGGAAGTCTGAGTACGGGACTCAGCGGCATTTGTGTGGAGTGTCGACAGACCCATACGCTGCCGAAGGTTTCTTGGTGGCCAAAATAGGTAGTTGGGTTCTGTCGACCGGAAGTCTGAGTACGGGGCTCAGCGGCATTTGTGTGGAGTGTCGACAGACCCATACGCTGCCGAAGGTTTCTTGGTGGCCAAAATAGGTAGTTGGGTTCTGTCGACCGGAAGTCTGAGTACGGGGCTCAGCGGCATTTGTGTGGAGTGTCGACAGACCCATACGCTGCCGAAGGTTTCTTGGTGGCCAAAATAGGTAGTTGGGCTCTGTCGACCGGAAGTCTGAGTACGGGACTCAGCGGCATTTGTGTGGAGTGTCGAAAGACCCATACGCTGCCGAAGGTTTCTTGGTGGCAAAAATAGGTAGTTGGGTTCTGTCGACCGGAAGTCTGAGTACGGGGCTCAGCGGCATTTGTGTGGAGTGTCGACAGACCCATACGCTGCCGAAGGTTTCTTGGTCGCCAAAATAGGTAGTTGGGTTCTGTCGACAGGAAGTCTGAGTGCGGGACTCAGCGGCATTTGTGTGGAGTGTCGACAGACCCATATGCTGCCGAAGGTTTCTTGGTGGCCAAAATAGGTAGTTGGGTTCTGTCGACCGGAAGTCTGAGTGCGGGTCTCAGCGGCATTTGTGTGGAGTGTCGACAGACCCATACGCTGCCGAAGGTTTCTTGGTGGCCAAAATAGGTAGTTGGGTTCTGTCGACCGGAAGTCTGAGTACGGGACTCAGCGGCATTTGTGTGGAGTGTCGACAGACCCATACGCTGCCGAAGGTTTCTTGGTGGCCAAAATAGGTAGTTGGGTTCTGTCGACCGGAAGTCTGAGTACGGGGCTCAGCGGCATTTGTGTGGAGTGTCGACAGACCCATACGCTGCCGAAGGTTTCTTGGTGGCCAAAATAGGTAGTTGGGCTCTGTCGACCGGAAGTCTGAGTACGGGACTCAGCGGCATTTGTGTGGAGTGTCGAAAGACCCATACGCTGCCGAAGGTTTCTTGGTGGCAAAAATAGGTAGTTGGGTTCTGTCGACCGGAAGTCTGAGTACGGGGCTCAGCGGCATTTGTGTGGAGTGTCGACAGACCCATACGTTGCCGAAGGTTTCTTGGTCGCCAAAATAGGTAGTTGGGTTCTGTCGACAGGAAGTCTGAGTGCGGGACTCAGCGGCATTTGTGTGGAGTGTCGACAGACCCATACGCTGCCGAAGGTTTCTTGGTGGCCAAAATAGGTAGTTGGGTTCTGTCGACCGGAAGACTGAGTACGGGGCTCAGCGGCATTTGTGTGGAGTGTCGACAGACCCATACGCTGCCGAAGGTTTCTTGGTGGCCAAAATAGGTAGTTGGGCTCTGTCGACCGGAAGTCTGAGTACGGGACTCAGCGGCATTTGTGTGGAGTGTCGACAGACCCATACGCTGCCGAAGGTTTCTTGGTGGCCAAAATAGGTAGTTGGGTTCGGTCGACCGGAAGTTTGAGTGCGGGACTCAGCGGCATTAGAGTGGAGTGTCGACAGACCCATACGCTGCCAAAGGTTTCCTTGTGGCCAAAATAGGTAGTTGGGTTCTGTCGACCGGAAGTCTGAGTGCGGGACTCAGCGGCATTAGTGTGGAGTGTCGACAGACCCATATGCTGCCGAAGGTTTCTTGGTGGCCAAAATAGGTAGTTGGGTTCTGTCGACCGGAAGTCTGAGTGCGGGTCTCAGCGGCATTTGTGTGGAGTGTCGACAGACCCATACGCTGCCGAAGGTTTCTTGGTGGCCAAAATAGGTAGTTGGGTTCTGTCGACCGGAAGTCTGAGTACGGGACTCAGCGGCATTTGTGTGGAGTGTCGACAGACCCATACGCTGCCGAAGGTTTCTTGGTGGCCAAAATAGGTAGTTGGGTTCTGTCGACCGGAAGTCTGAGTACGGGGCTCAGCGGCATTTGTGTGGAGTGTCGACAGACCCATACGCTGCCGAAGGTTTCTTGGTGGCCAAAATAGGTAGTTGGGCTCTGTCGACCGGAAGTCTAAGTGCGGGACTCAGCGGCATTTGTGTGGAGTGTCGAAAGACCCATACGCTGCCGAAGGTTTCTTGGTGGCAAAAATAGGTAGTTGGGTTCTGTCGACCGGAAGTCTGAGTACGGGGCTCAGCGGCATTTGTGTGGAGTGTCGACAGACCCATACGCTGCCGAAGGTTTCTTGGTGGCCAAAATAGGTAGTTGGGTTCTGTCGACTGGAAGTCTGAGTACGGGACTCAGCGGCATTTGTGTGGAGTGTCGACAGACCCATACGCTGCCGAAGGTTTCTTGGTGGCCAAAATAGGTAGTTGGGTTCTGTCGACAGGAAGTCTGAGTGCGGGACTCAGCGGCATTTGTGTGGAGTGTCGACAGACCCATACGCTGCCGAAGGTTTCTTGGTGGCCAAAATAGGTAGTTGGGTTCTGTCGACCGGAAGTCTGAGTGCGGGACTCAGCGGCATTTGTGTGGAGTGTCGACAGACCCATACGCTGCCGAAGGTTTCTTGGTGGCCAAAATAGGTAGTTGGGTTCTGTCGACCGGAAGTCTGAGTACGGGACTCAGCGGCATTTGTGTGGAGTGTCGACAGACCCATACGCTGCCGAAGATTTCTTGGTGACCAAAATAGGTAGTTGGGTTCTGTCGACCTGAAGTCTGAGTGCGGGACTCAGCGGCATTTGTGTGGAGTGTCGACAGACCCATACGCTGCCAAAGGTTTCTTGGTGGCCAAAATAGGTAGTTGGGTTCTGTCGACCGGAAGTCTGAGTGCGGGACTCAGCGGCATTTGTGTGGAGTGTCGACAGACCCATACGCTGCCGAAGGTTTCTTGGTGGCCAAAATAGGTAGTGGGGTTCTGTCGACCGGAAGTCTGAGTACGGGAATCAGCGGCATTTGTGTGGAGTGTCGACAGACCCATACGCTGCCGAAGGTTTCTTGGTGGCCAAAATAGGTAGTTGGGTTCTGTCGACCGGAAGTCTGAGTACGGGACTCAGCGGCATTTGTGTGGAGTGTCGACAGACCCATACGCTGCCGAAGGTTTCTTGGTGGCCAAAATAGATAGTTGGGTTCTGTCGACCGGAAGTCTGAGTACGGGACTCAGCGGCATTTGTGTGGAGTGTCGACAGACCCATACGCTGCCGAAGGTTTCTTGGTGGCCAAAATAGGTAGTTGGGTTCTGTCGACCGGAAGTCTGAGTACGGGGCTCAGCGGCATTTGTGTGGAGTGTCGACAGACCCATACGCTGCCGAAGGTTTCTTGGTGGCCAAAATAGGTAGTTGGGTTCTGTCGACCGGAAGTCTGAGTACGGGACTCAGCGGCATTTGTGTGGAGTGTCGACAGACCCATACGCTGCCGAGGGTTTCTTGGTGGCCAAAATAGGTAGTTGGGTTCTGTCGACCGGAAGTCTGAGTACGGGACTCAGCGGCATTTGTGTGGAGTGTCGACAGACCCATACGCTGCCGAAGGTTTCTTGGTGGCCAAAATAGGTAGTTGGGCTCTGTCGACCGGAAGTCTGAGTACGGGACTCAGCGGCATTTGTGTGGAGTGTCGACAGACCCATACGCTGCCGAAGGTTTCTTGGTGGCCAAAATAGGTAGTTGGGTTCTGTCGACCGGAAGTTTGAGTGCGGGACTCAGCGGCATTAGAGTGGAGTGTCGACAGACCCATACGCTGCCGAAGGTTTCCTTGTGGCCAAAATAGGTAGTTGGGTTCTGTCGACCGGAAGTCTGAGTGCGGGACTCAGCGGCATTAGTGTGGAGTGTCGACGGACCCATATGCTGCCGAAGGTTTCTTGGTGGCCAAAATAGGTAGTTGGGTTCTGTCGACCGGAAGTCTGAGTGCGGGTCTCAGCGGCATTTGTGTGGAGTGTCGACAGACCCATACGCTGCCGAAGGTTTCTTGGTGGCCAAAATAGGTAGTTGGGTTCTGTCGACCGGAAGTCTGAGTACGGGACTCAGCGGCATTTGTGTGGAGTGTCGACAGACCCATACGCTGCCGAAGGTTTCTTGGTGGCCAAAATAGGTAGTTGGGTTCTGTCGACCGGAAGTCTGAGTACGGGGCTCAGCGGCATTTGTGTGGAGTGTCGACAGACCCATACGCTGCCGAAGGTTTCTTGGTGGCCAAAATAGGTAGTTAGGTTCTGTCGACCGGAAGTCTGAGTGCGGGACTCAGCGGCATTAGTGTGGAGTGTCGACAGACCCATATGCTGCCGAAGGTTTCTTGGTGGCCAAAATAGGTAGTTGGGTTCTGTCGACCGGAAGTCTGAGTGCGGGTCTCAGCGGCATTTGTGTGGAGTGTCGACAGACCCATACGCTGCCGAAGGTTTCTTGGTGGCCAAAATAGGTAGTTGGGTTCTGTCGACCGGAAGTCTGAGTACGGGACTCAGCGGCATTTGTGTGGAGTGTCGACAGACCCATACGCTGCCGAAGGTTTCTTGGTGGCCAAAATAGGTAGTTGGGTTCTGTCGACCGGAAGTCTGAGTACGGGGCTCAGCGGCATTTGTGTGGAGTGTCGACAGACCCATACGCTGCCGAAGGTTTCTTGGTGGCCAAAATAGGTAGTTGGGCTCTGTCGACCGGAAGTCTGAGTACGGGACTCAGCGGCATTTGTGTGGAGTGTCGAAAGACCCATACGCTGCCGAAGGTTTCTTGGTGGCAAAAATAGGTAGTTGGGTTCTGTCGACCGGAAGTCTGAGTGCGGGACTCAGCGGCATTTGTGTGGAGTGTCGACAGACCCATACGCTGCCGAAGGTTTCTTGGTGGCCAAAATAGGTAGTTGGGTTCTGTCGACCGGAAGACTGAGTACGGGGCTCAGCGGCATTTGTGTGGAGTGTCGACAGACCCATACGCTGCCGAAGGTTTCTTGGTGGCCAAAATAGGTAGTTGGGCTCTGTCGACCGGAAGTCTGAGTACGGGACTCAGCGGCATTTGTGTGGAGTGTCGACAGACCCATACGCTGCCGAAGGTTTCTTGGTGGCCAAAATAGGTAGTTGGGTTCTGTCGACCGGAAGTTTGAGTGCGGGACTCAGCGGCATTAGAGTGGAGTGTCGACAGACCCATACGCTGCCAAAGGTTTCCTTGTGGCCAAAATAGGTAGTTGGGTTCTGTCGACCGGAAGTCTGAGTGCGGGACTCAGCGGCATTAGTGTGGAGTGTCGACAGACCCATATGCTGCCGAAGGTTTCTTGGTGGCCAAAATAGGTAGTTGGGTTCTGTCGACCGGAAGTCTGAGTGCGGGTCTCAGCGGCATTTGTGTGGAGTGTCGACAGACCCATACGCTGCCGAAGGTTTCTTGGTGGCCAAAATAGGTAGTTGGGTTCTGTCGACCGGAAGTCTGAGTACGGGACTCAGCGGCATTTGTGTGGAGTGTCGACAGACCCATACGCTGCCGAAGGTTTCTTGGTGGCAAAAATAGGTAGTTGGGTTCTGTCGACCGGAAGTCTGAGTACGGGGCTCAGCGGCATTTGTGTGGAGTGTCGACAGACCCATACGCTGCCGAAGGTTTCTTGGTGGCCAAAATAGGTAGTTGGGCTCTGTCGACCGGAAGTCTAAGTGCGGGACTCAGCGGCATTTGTGTGGAGTGTCGAAAGACCCATACGCTGCCGAAGGTTTCTTGGTGGCCAAAAATAGGTAGTTGGGTTCTGTCGACCGGAAGTCTGAGTACGGGGCTCAGCGGCATTTGTGTGGAGTGTCGACAGACCCATACGCTGCCGAAGGTTTCTTGGTGGCCAAAATAGGTAGTTGGGTTCTGTCGACTGGAAGTCTGAGTACGGGACTCAGCGGCATTTGTGTGGAGTGTCGACAGACCCATACGCTGCCGAAGGTTTCTTGGTGGCCAAAATAGGTAGTTGGGTTCTGTCGACAGGAAGTCTGAGTGCGGGACTCAGCGGCATTTGTGTGGAGTGTCGACAGACCCATACGCTGCCGAAGGTTTCTTGGTGGCCAAAATAGGTAGTTGGGTTCTGTCGACCGGAAGTCTGAGTGCGGGACTCAGCGGCATTTGTGTGGAGTGTCGACAGACCCATACGCTGCCGAAGGTTTCTTGGTGGCCAAAATAGGTAGTTGGGTTCTGTCGACCGGAAGTCTGAGTACGGGACTCAGCGGCATTTGTGTGGAGTGTCGACAGACCCATACGCTGCCGAAGGTTTCTTGGTGACCAAAATAGGTAGTTGGGTTCTGTCGACCTGAAGTCTGAGTGCGGGACTCAGCGGCATTTGTGTGGAGTGTCGACAGACCCATACGCTGCCAAAGGTTTCTTGGTGGCCAAAATAGGTAGTTGGGTTCTGTCGACCGGAAGTCTGAGTGCGGGACTCAGCGGCATTTGTGTGGAGTGTCGACAGACCCATACGCTGCCGAAGGTTTCTTGGTGGCCAAAATAGGTAGTGGGGTTCTGTCGACCGGAAGTCTGAGTACGGGAATCAGCGGCATTTGTGTGGAGTGTCGACAGACCCATACGCTGCCGAAGGTTTCTTGGTGGCCAAAATAGGTAGTTGGGTTCTGTCGACCGGAAGTCTGAGTACGGGACTCAGCGGCATTTGTGTGGAGTGTCGACAGACCCATACGCTGCCGAAGGTTTCTTGGTGGCCAAAATAGATAGTTGGGTTCTGTCGACCGGAAGTCTGAGTACGGGACTCAGCGGCATTTGTGTGGAGTGTCGACAGACCCATACGCTGCCGAAGGTTTCTTGGTGGCCAAAATAGGTAGTTGGGTTCTGTCGACCGGAAGTCTGAGTACGGGGCTCAGCGGCATTTGTGTGGAGTGTCGACAGACCCATACGCTGCCGAAGGTTTCTTGGTGGCCAAAATAGGTAGTTGGGTTCTGTCGACCGGAAGTCTGAGTACGGGACTCAGCGGCATTTGTGTGGAGTGTCGACAGACCCATACGCTGCCGAGGGTTTCTTGGTGGCCAAAATAGGTAGTTGGGTTCTGTCGACCGGAAGTCTGAGTACGGGACTCAGCGGCATTTGTGTGGAGTGTCGGCAGACCCATACGCTGCCGAAGGTTTCTTGGTGGCCAAAATAGGTAGTGGGGTTCTGTCGACCGGAAGTCTGAGTACGGGACTCAGCGGCATTTGTGTGGAGTGTCGACAGACCCATACGCTGCCGAAGGTTTCTTGGTGGCCAAAATAGGTAGTTGGGTTCTGTCGACCGGAAGTCTGAGTACGGGACTCAGCGGCATTTGTGTGGAGTGTCGACAGACCCATACGCTGCCGAAGGTTTCTTGGTGGCCAAAATAGATAGTTGGGTTCTGTCGACCGGAAGTCTGAGTACGGGACTCAGCGGCATTTGTGTGGAGTGTCGACAGACCCATACGCTGCCGAAGGTTTCTTGGTGGCCAAAATAGGTAGTTGGGTTCTGTCGACCGGAAGTCTGAGTACGGGGCTCAGCGGCATTTGTGTGGAGTGTCGACAGACCCATACGCTGCCAAAGGTTTCTTGGTGGCCAAAATAGGTAGTTGGGTTCTGTCGACCGGAAGTCTGAGTACGGGACTCAGCGGCATTTGTGTGGAGTGTCGACAGACCCATACGCTGCCGAAGGTTTCTTGGTGGCCAAAATAGGTAGTTGGGTTCTGTCGACCGGAAGTCTGAGTGCGGGACTCAGCGGCATTTGTGTGGAGTGTCGACAGACCCATACGCTGCCGAAGGTTTCTTGGTGGCCAAAATAGGTAGTTGGGTTCTGTCGACCGGAAGTCTGAGCACGGGACTCAGCGGCATTTGTGTGGAGTGTCGACAGACCCATACGCTGCCGAAGGTTTCTTGGTGGCCAAAATAGGTAGTTGGGTTCTGTCGACCGGAAGTCTGAGTACGGGACTCAGCGGCATTTGTGTGGAGTGTCGACAGACCCATACGCTGCCGAAGGTTTCTTGGTGACCAAAATAGGTAGTTGGGTTCTGTCGACCTGAAGTCTGAGTGCGGGACTCAGCGGCATTTGTGTGGAGTGTCGACAGACCCATACGCTGCCAAAGGTTTCTTGGTGGCCAAAATAGGTAGTTGGGTTCTGTCGACCGGAAGTCTGAGTGCGGGACTCAGCGGCATTTGTGTGGAGTGTCGACAGACCCATACGCTGCCGAAGGTTTCTTGGTGGCCAAAATAGGTAGTGGGGTTCTGTCGACCGGAAGTCTGAGTACGGGAATCAGCGGCATTTGTGTGGAGTGTCGACAGACCCATACGCTGCCGAAGGTTTCTTGGTGGCCAAAATAGGTAGTTGGGTTCTGTCGACCGGAAGTCTGAGTACGGGACTCAGCGGCATTTGTGTGGAGTGTCGACAGACCCATACGCTGCCGAAGGTTTCTTGGTGGCCAAAATAGATAGTTGGGTTCTGTCGACCGGAAGTCTGAGTACGGGACTCAGCGGCATTTGTGTGGAGTGTCGACAGACCCATACGCTGCCGAAGGTTTCTTGGTGGCCAAAATAGGTAGTTGGGTTCTGTCGACCGGAAGTCTGAGTACGGGGCTCAGCGGCATTTGTGTGGAGTGTCGACAGACCCATACGCTGCCGAAGGTTTCTTGGTGGCCAAAATAGGTAGTTGGGTTCTGTCGACCGGAAGTCTGAGTACGGGACTCAGCGGCATTTGTGTGGAGTGTCGACAGACCCATACGCTGCCGAGGGTTTCTTGGTGGCCAAAATAGGTAGTTGGGTTCTGTCGACCGGAAGTCTGAGTACGGGACTCAGCGGCATTTGTGTGGAGTGTCGACAGACCCATACGCTGCCGAAGGTTTCTTGGTGGCCAAAATAGGTAGTTGGGCTCTGTCGACCGGAAGTCTGAGTACGGGACTCAGCGGCATTTGTGTGGAGTGTCGACAGACCCATACGCTGCCGAAGGTTTCTTGGTGGCCAAAATAGGTAGTTGGGTTCTGTCGACCGGAAGTTTGAGTGCGGGACTCAGCGGCATTAGAGTGGAGTGTCGACAGACCCATACGCTGCCGAAGGTTTCCTTGTGGCCAAAATAGGTAGTTGGGTTCTGTCGACCGGAAGTCTGAGTGCGGGACTCAGCGGCATTAGTGTGGAGTGTCGACGGACCCATATGCTGCCGAAGGTTTCTTGGTGGCCAAAATAGGTAGTTGGGTTCTGTCGACCGGAAGTCTGAGTGCGGGTCTCAGCGGCATTTGTGTGGAGTGTCGACAGACCCATACGCTGCCGAAGGTTTCTTGGTGGCCAAAATAGGTAGTTGGGTTCTGTCGACCGGAAGTCTGAGTACGGGACTCAGCGGCATTTGTGTGGAGTGTCGACAGACCCATACGCTGCCGAAGGTTTCTTGGTGGCCAAAATAGGTAGTTGGGTTCTGTCGACCGGAAGTCTGAGTACGGGGCTCAGCGGCATTTGTGTGGAGTGTCGACAGACCCATACGCTGCCGAAGGTTTCTTGGTGGCCAAAATAGGTAGTTAGGTTCTGTCGACCGGAAGTCTGAGTGCGGGACTCAGCGGCATTAGTGTGGAGTGTCGACAGACCCATATGCTGCCGAAGGTTTCTTGGTGGCCAAAATAGGTAGTTGGGTTCTGTCGACCGGAAGTCTGAGTGCGGGTCTCAGCGGCATTTGTGTGGAGTGTCGACAGACCCATACGCTGCCGAAGGTTTCTTGGTGGCCAAAATAGGTAGTTGGGTTCTGTCGACCGGAAGTCTGAGTACGGGACTCAGCGGCATTTGTGTGGAGTGTCGACAGACCCATACGCTGCCGAAGGTTTCTTGGTGGCCAAAATAGGTAGTTGGGTTCTGTCGACCGGAAGTCTGAGTACGGGGCTCAGCGGCATTTGTGTGGAGTGTCGACAGACCCATACGCTGCCGAAGGTTTCTTGGTGGCCAAAATAGGTAGTTGGGCTCTGTCGACCGGAAGTCTGAGTACGGGACTCAGCGGCATTTGTGTGGAGTGTCGAAAGACCCATACGCTGCCGAAGGTTTCTTGGTGGCAAAAATAGGTAGTTGGGTTCTGTCGACCGGAAGTCTGAGTACGGGGCTCAGCGGCATTTGTGTGGAGTGTCGACAGACCCATACGCTGCCGAAGGTTTCTTGGTCGCCAAAATAGGTAGTTGGGTTCTGTCGACAGGAAGTCTGAGTGCGGGACTCAGCGGCATTTGTGTGGAGTGTCGACAGACCCATACGCTGCCGAAGGTTTCTTGGTGGCCAAAATAGGTAGTTGGGTTCTGTCGACCGGAAGACTGAGTACGGGGCTCAGCGGCATTTGTGTGGAGTGTCGACAGACCCATACGCTGCCGAAGGTTTCTTGGTGGCCAAAATAGGTAGTTGGGCTCTGTCGACCGGAAGTCTGAGTACGGGACTCAGCGGCATTTGTGTGGAGTGTCGACAGACCCATACGCTGCCGAAGGTTTCTTGGTGGCCAAAATAGGTAGTTGGGTTCTGTCGACCGGAAGTTTGAGTGCGGGACTCAGCGGCATTAGAGTGGAGTGTCGACAGACCCATACGCTGCCAAAGGTTTCCTTGTGGCCAAAATAGGTAGTTGGGTTCTGTCGACCGGAAGTCTGAGTGCGGGACTCAGCGGCATTAGTGTGGAGTGTCGACAGACCCATATGCTGCCGAAGGTTTCTTGGTGGCCAAAATAGGTAGTTGGGTTCTGTCGACCGGAAGTCTGAGTGCGGGTCTCAGCGGCATTTGTGTGGAGTGTCGACAGACCCATACGCTGCCGAAGGTTTCTTGGTGGCCAAAATAGGTAGTTGGGTTCTGTCGACCGGAAGTCTGAGTACGGGACTCAGCGGCATTTGTGTGGAGTGTCGACAGACCCATACGCTGCCGAAGGTTTCTTGGTGGCCAAAATAGGTAGTTGGGTTCTGTCGACCGGAAGTCTGAGTACGGGGCTCAGCGGCATTTGTGTGGAGTGTCGACAGACCCATACGCTGCCGAAGGTTTCTTGGTGGCCAAAATAGGTAGTTGGGCTCTGTCGACCGGAAGTCTAAGTGCGGGACTCAGCGGCATTTGTGTGGAGTGTCGAAAGACCCATACGCTGCCGAAGGTTTCTTGGTGGCAAAAATAGGTAGTTGGGTTCTGTCGACCGGAAGTCTGAGTACGGGGCTCAGCGGCATTTGTGTGGAGTGTCGACAGACCCATACGCTGCCGAAGGTTTCTTGGTGGCCAAAATAGGTAGTTGGGTTCTGTCGACTGGAAGTCTGAGTACGGGACTCAGCGGCATTTGTGTGGAGTGTCGACAGACCCATACGCTGCCGAAGGTTTCTTGGTGGCCAAAATAGGTAGTTGGGTTCTGTCGACCGGAAGTTTGAGTGCGGGACTCAGCGGCATTAGAGTGGAGTGTCGACAGACCCATACGCTGCCAAAGGTTTCCTTGTGGCCAAAATAGGTAGTTGGGTTCTGTCGACCGGAAGTCTGAGTGCGGGACTCAGCGGCATTAGTGTGGAGTGTCGACAGACCCATATGCTGCCGAAGGTTTCTTGGTGGCCAAAATAGGTAGTTGGGTTCTGTCGACCGGAAGTCTGAGTGCGGGTCTCAGCGGCATTTGTGTGGAGTGTCGACAGACCCATACGCTGCCGAAGGTTTCTTGGTGGCCAAAATAGGTAGTTGGGTTCTGTCGACCGGAAGTCTGAGTACGGGACTCAGCGGCATTTGTGTGGAGTGTCGACAGACCCATACGCTGCCGAAGGTTTCTTGGTGGCCAAAATAGGTAGTTGGGCTCTGTCGACCGGAAGTCTGAGTACGGGACTCAGCGGCATTTGTGTGGAGTGTCGACAGACCCATACGCTGCCGAAGGTTTCTTGGTGGCCAAAATAGGTAGTTGGGTTCTGTCGACCGGAAGTTTGAGTGCGGGACTCAGCGGCATTAGAGTGGAGTGTCGACAGACCCATACGCTGCCGAAGGTTTCCTTGTGGCCAAAATAGGTAGTTGGGTTCTGTCGACCGGAAGTCTGAGTGCGGGACTCAGCGGCATTAGTGTGGAGTGTCGACGGACCCATATGCTGCCGAAGGTTTCTTGGTGGCCAAAATAGGTAGTTGGGTTCTGTCGACCGGAAGTCTGAGTGCGGGTCTCAGCGGCATTTGTGTGGAGTGTCGACAGACCCATACGCTGCCGAAGGTTTCTTGGTGGCCAAAATAGGTAGTTGGGTTCTGTCGACCGGAAGTCTGAGTACGGGACTCAGCGGCATTTGTGTGGAGTGTCGACAGACCCATACGCTGCCGAAGGTTTCTTGGTGGCCAAAATAGGTAGTTGGGTTCTGTCGACCGGAAGTCTGAGTACGGGGCTCAGCGGCATTTGTGTGGAGTGTCGACAGACCCATACGCTGCCGAAGGTTTCTTGGTGGCCAAAATAGGTAGTTAGGTTCTGTCGACCGGAAGTCTGAGTGCGGGACTCAGCGGCATTAGTGTGGAGTGTCGACAGACCCATATGCTGCCGAAGGTTTCTTGGTGGCCAAAATAGGTAGTTGGGTTCTGTCGACCGGAAGTCTGAGTGCGGGTCTCAGCGGCATTTGTGTGGAGTGTCGACAGACCCATACGCTGCCGAAGGTTTCTTGGTGGCCAAAATAGGTAGTTGGGTTCTGTCGACCGGAAGTCTGAGTACGGGACTCAGCGGCATTTGTGTGGAGTGTCGACAGACCCATACGCTGCCGAAGGTTTCTTGGTGGCCAAAATAGGTAGTTGGGTTCTGTCGACCGGAAGTCTGAGTACGGGGCTCAGCGGCATTTGTGTGGAGTGTCGACAGACCCATACGCTGCCGAAGGTTTCTTGGTGGCCAAAATAGGTAGTTGGGCTCTGTCGACCGGAAGTCTGAGTACGGGACTCAGCGGCATTTGTGTGGAGTGTCGAAAGACCCATACGCTGCCGAAGGTTTCTTGGTGGCAAAAATAGGTAGTTGGGTTCTGTCGACCGGAAGTCTGAGTACGGGGCTCAGCGGCATTTGTGTGGAGTGTCGACAGACCCATACGCTGCCGAAGGTTTCTTGGTCGCCAAAATAGGTAGTTGGGTTCTGTCGACAGGAAGTCTGAGTGCGGGACTCAGCGGCATTTGTGTGGAGTGTCGACAGACCCATACGCTGCCGAAGGTTTCTTGGTGGCCAAAATAGGTAGTTGGGTTCTGTCGACCGGAAGACTGAGTACGGGGCTCAGCGGCATTTGTGTGGAGTGTCGACAGACCCATACGCTGCCGAAGGTTTCTTGGTGGCCAAAATAGGTAGTTGGGCTCTGTCGACCGGAAGTCTGAGTACGGGACTCAGCGGCATTTGTGTGGAGTGTCGACAGACCCATACGCTGCCGAAGGTTTCTTGGTGGCCAAAATAGGTAGTTGGGTTCTGTCGACCGGAAGTTTGAGTGCGGGACTCAGCGGCATTAGAGTGGAGTGTCGACAGACCCATACGCTGCCAAAGGTTTCCTTGTGGCCAAAATAGGTAGTTGGGTTCTGTCGACCGGAAGTCTGAGTGCGGGACTCAGCGGCATTAGTGTGGAGTGTCGACAGACCCATATGCTGCCGAAGGTTTCTTGGTGGCCAAAATAGGTAGTTGGGTTCTGTCGACCGGAAGTCTGAGTGCGGGTCTCAGCGGCATTTGTGTGGAGTGTCGACAGACCCATACGCTGCCGAAGGTTTCTTGGTGGCCAAAATAGGTAGTTGGGTTCTGTCGACCGGAAGTCTGAGTACGGGACTCAGCGGCATTTGTGTGGAGTGTCGACAGACCCATACGCTGCCGAAGGTTTCTTGGTGGCCAAAATAGGTAGTTGGGTTCTGTCGACCGGAAGTCTGAGTACGGGGCTCAGCGGCATTTGTGTGGAGTGTCGACAGACCCATACGCTGCCGAAGGTTTCTTGGTGGCCAAAATAGGTAGTTGGGCTCTGTCGACCGGAAGTCTAAGTGCGGGACTCAGCGGCATTTGTGTGGAGTGTCGAAAGACCCATACGCTGCCGAAGGTTTCTTGGTGGCAAAAATAGGTAGTTGGGTTCTGTCGACCGGAAGTCTGAGTACGGGGCTCAGCGGCATTTGTGTGGAGTGTCGACAGACCCATACGCTGCCGAAGGTTTCTTGGTGGCCAAAATAGGTAGTTGGGTTCTGTCGACTGGAAGTCTGAGTACGGGACTCAGCGGCATTTGTGTGGAGTGTCGACAGACCCATACGCTGCCGAAGGTTTCTTGGTGGCCAAAATAGGTAGTTGGGTTCTGTCGACAGGAAGTCTGAGTGCGGGACTCAGCGGCATTTGTGTGGAGTGTCGACAGACCCATACGCTGCCGAAGGTTTCTTGGTGGCCAAAATAGGTAGTTGGGTTCTGTCGACCGGAAGTCTGAGTGCGGGACTCAGCGGCATTTGTGTGGAGTGTCGACAGACCCATACGCTGCCGAAGGTTTCTTGGTGGCCAAAATAGGTAGTTGGGTTCTGTCGACCGGAAGTCTGAGTGCGGGACTCAGCGGCATTTGTGTGGAGTGTCGACAGACCCATACGCTGCCGAAGGTTTCTTGGTGGCCAAAATAGGTAGTGGGGTTCTGTCGACCGGAAGTCTGAGTACGGGAATCAGCGGCATTTGTGTGGAGTGTCGACAGACCCATACGCTGCCGAAGGTTTCTTGGTGGCCAAAATAGGTAGTTGGGTTCTGTCGACCGGAAGTCTGAGTACGGGACTCAGCGGCATTTGTGTGGAGTGTCGACAGACCCATACGCTGCCGAAGGTTTCTTGGTGGCCAAAATAGATAGTTGGGTTCTGTCGACCGGAAGTCTGAGTACGGGACTCAGCGGCATTTGTGTGGAGTGTCGACAGACCCATACGCTGCCGAAGGTTTCTTGGTGGCCAAAATAGGTAGTTGGGTTCTGTCGACCGGAAGTCTGAGTACGGGGCTCAGCGGCATTTGTGTGGAGTGTCGACAGACCCATACGCTGCCGAAGGTTTCTTGGTGGCCAAAATAGGTAGTTGGGTTCTGTCGACCGGAAGTCTGAGTACGGGACTCAGCGGCATTTGTGTGGAGTGTCGACAGACCCATACGCTGCCGAGGGTTTCTTGGTGGCCAAAATAGGTAGTTGGGTTCTGTCGACCGGAAGTCTGAGTACGGGACTCAGCGGCATTTGTGTGGAGTGTCGGCAGACCCATACGCTGCCGAAGGTTTCTTGGTGGCCAAAATAGGTAGTGGGGTTCTGTCGACCGGAAGTCTGAGTACGGGACTCAGCGGCATTTGTGTGGAGTGTCGACAGACCCATACGCTGCCGAAGGTTTCTTGGTGGCCAAAATAGGTAGTTGGGTTCTGTCGACCGGAAGTCTGAGTACGGGACTCAGCGGCATTTGTGTGGAGTGTCGACAGACCCATACGCTGCCGAAGGTTTCTTGGTGGCCAAAATAGATAGTTGGGTTCTGTCGACCGGAAGTCTGAGTACGGGACTCAGCGGCATTTGTGTGGAGTGTCGACAGACCCATACGCTGCCGAAGGTTTCTTGGTGGCCAAAATAGGTAGTTGGGTTCTGTCGACCGGAAGTCTGAGTACGGGGCTCAGCGGCATTTGTGTGGAGTGTCGACAGACCCATACGCTGCCGAAGGTTTCTTGGTGGCCAAAATAGGTAGTTGGGTTCTGTCGACCGGAAGTCTGAGTACGGGACTCAGCGGCATTTGTGTGGAGTGTCGACAGACCCATACGCTGCCGAAGGTTTCTTGGTGGCCAAAATAGGTAGTTGGGTTCTGTCGACCGGAAGTCTGAGTGCGGGACTCAGCGGCATTTGTGTGGAGTGTCGACAGACCCATACGCTGCCGAAGGTTTCTTGGTGGCCAAAATAGGTAGTTGGGTTCTGTCGACCGGAAGTCTGAGCACGGGACTCAGCGGCATTTGTGTGGAGTGTCGACAGACCCATACGCTGCCGAAGGTTTCTTGGTGGCCAAAATAGGTAGTTAGGTTCTGTCGACCGGAAGTCTGAGTGCGGGACTCAGCGGCATTTGTGTGGAGTGTCGACAGACCCATACGCTGCCGAAGGTTTCTTGGTTTCCAAAATAGGTAGTTGGGTTCTGTCGACCGGAAGTCTGAGTACGGGACTCAGCGGCATTTGTGTGGAGTGTCGACAGACCCATACGCTGCCGAAGGTTTCTTGGTGGCCAAAATAGGTAGTTGGGCTCTGTCGACCGGAAGTCTGAGTGCGGGACTCAGCGGCATTTGTGTGGAGTGTCGACAGACCCATACGCTGCCGAAGGTTTCTTTGTGGCCAAAATAGGTAGTTGGGTTCTGTCGACCGGAAGTCTGAGTACGGGACTCAGCGGCATTTGTGTGGAGTGTCGACAGACCCATACGCTGCCGAAGGTTTCTTGGTGGCCAAAATAGGTAAATGGGTTCTGTCGACCGGAAGTCTGAGTACGGGACTCAGCGGCATTTGTTTGGAGTGTCGACAGACCCATACGCTGCCGAAGGTTTCTTGGTGACCAAAATAGGTAGTTGGGTTCTGTCGACCGGAAGTCTGAGTACGGGACTCAGCGGCATTTGTGTGGAGTGTCGACAGACCCATACGCTGCCGAAGGTTTCTTGGTGGCCAAAATAGGTAGTTGGGTTCTGTCGACCGGAAGTCTGAGTGCGGGTCTCAGCGGCATTTGTGTGGAGTGTCGACAGACCCATACGCTGCCGAAGGTTTCTTGGTGGCCAAAATAGGTAGTTGGGTTCTGTCGACAGGAAGTCTGAGTACGGGACTCAGCGGCATTTGTGTGGAGTGTCGAAAGACCCATACGCTGCCGAAGGTTTCTTGGTGGCCAAAATAGGTAGTTGGGTTCTGTCGACCGGAAGTCTGAGTACGGGGCTCAGCGGCATTTGTGTGGAGTGTCGACAGACCCATACGCTGCCGAAGGTTTCTTGGTGGCCAAAATAGGTAGTTGGGTTCTGTCGACCGGAAGTCTAAGTGCGGGACTCAGCTGCATTAGAGTGGAGTGTCGACAGACCCATACGCTGCCGAAGGTTTCTTGGTGGCCAAAATAGGTAGTTGGGTTCTGTCGACCGGAAGTCTGAGTGCGGGACTCAGCGGCATTATAGTGGAGTGTCGACAGACCCATACGCTGCCGAAGGTTTCCTGGTGGCCAAAATAGGTAGTTGGGTTCTGTCGACCGGAAGTCTGAGTGCGGGACTCAGCGGCATTAGTGTGGAGTGTCGGCAGACCCATACGCTGCCGAAGGTTTCTTGGTGGCCAAAATAGGTAGTTGGGTTCTGTCGACCGGAAGACTGAGTGCGGGACTCAGCGGCATTTGTGTGGAGTGTCGACAGACCCATACGCTGCCGAAGGTTTCTTGGTGGCCAAAATAGGTAGTTGGGTTCTGTCGACTGGAAGTCTGAGTACGGGACTCAGCAGCATTTGTGTGGAGTGTCGACAGACCCATACGCTGCCGAAGGTTTCTTGGTGGCCAAAATAGGTAGTTGGGTTCTGTCGACCGGAAGTCTGAGTGCGGGACTCAGCGGCATTAGAGTGGAGTGTCGACAGACCCATAAGCTGCCGAAGGTTTCCTGGTGGCCAAAATAGGTAGTTGGGTTCTGTCGACCGGAAGTCTGAGTGCGGGACTCAGCGGCATTAGTGCGGAGTGTCGACAGACCCATACGCTGCCGAAGGTTTCTTGGTGGCCAAAATAGGTAGTTGGGTTCTGTCGACCGGAAGTCTGAGTGCGGGACTCAGCGGCATTTGTGTGGAGTGTCGACAGACCCATACGCTGCCGAAGGTTTCTTGGTGGCCAAAATAGGTAGTTGGGTTCTGTCGACCGGAAGTCTGAGTGCGGGACTCAGCGGCATTAGAGTGGAGTGTCGACAGACCCATACGCTGCCGAAGGTTTCTTGGTGGCCAAAATAGGTAGTTGGGTTCTGTCGACCGGAAGTCTGAGTGCGGGACTCAGCGGCATTTGTGTGGAGTGTCGACAGAACCATACGCTGCCGAAGGTTTCTTGGTTGCAAAAATAGGTAGTTGGGTTCTGTCGACCGGAAGTCTGAGTACGGGGCTCAGCGGCATTTGTGTGGAGTGTCGACAGACCCATACGCTGCCGAAGGTTTCTTGGTGGCCAAAATAGGTAGTTGGGTTCTGTCGACTGGAAGTCTGAGTACGGGACTCAGCGGCATTTGTGTGGAGTGTCGACAGACCCATACGCTGCCGAAGGTTTCTTGGTGGCCAAAATAGGTAGTTGGGTTCTTTTGACAGGAAGTCTGAGTGCGGGACTCAGCGGCATTTGTGTGGAGTGTCGACAGACCCATACGCTGCCGAAGGTTTCTTGGTGGCCAAAATAGGTAGTTGGGTTCTGTCGACCGGAAGTGTGAGTGCGGGACTCAGCGGCATTTGTGTGGAGTGTCGACAGACCCATACGCTGCCGAAGGTTTCTTGGTGGCCAAAATAGGTAGTTGGGTTCTGTCGACCGGAAGTCTGAGTGCGGGACTCAGCGGCATTTGTGTGGAGTGTCGACAGACCCATACGCTGCCGAAGGTTTCTTGGTGGCCAAAATAGGTAGTTGGGTTCTGTCGACCGGAAGTCTGAGTACGGGACTCAGCGGCATTTGTGTGGAGTGTCGACAGACCCATACGCTGCCGAAGGTTTCTTGGTGACCAAAATAGGTAGTTGGGTTCTGTCGACCTGAAGTCTGAGTGCGGGACTCAGCGGCATTTGTGTGGAGTGTCGACAGACCCATACGCTGCCAAAGGTTTCTTGGTGGCCAAAATAGGTAGTTGGGTTCTGTCGACCGGAAGTCTGAGTGCGGGACTCAGCGGCATTTGTGTGGAGTGTCGACAGACCCATACGCTGCCGAAGGTTTCTTGGTGGCCAAAATAGGTAGTGGGGTTCTGTCGACCGGAAGTCTGAGTACGGGAATCAGCGGCATTTGTGTGGAGTGTCGACAGACCCATACGCTGCCGAAGGTTTCTTGGTGGCCAAAATAGGTAGTTGGGTTCTGTCGACCTGAAGTCTGAGTGCGGGACTCAGCGGCATTTGTGTGGAGTGTCGACAGACCCATACGCTGCCAAAGGTTTCTTGGTGACCAAAATAGGTAGTTGGGTTCTGTCGACCTGAAGTCTGAGTGCGGGACTCAGCGGCATTTGTGTGGAGTGTCGACAGACCCATACGCTGCCAAAGGTTTCTTGGTGGCCAAAATAGGTAGTTGGGTTCTGTCGACCGGAAGTCTGAGTGCGGGACTCAGCGGCATTTGTGTGGAGTGTCGACAGACCCATACGCTGCCGAAGGTTTCTTGGTGGCCAAAATAGATAGTTGGGTTCTGTCGACCGGAAGTCTGAGTACGGGACTCAGCGGCATTTGTGTGGAGTGTCGACAGACCCATACGCTGCCGAAGGTTTCTTGGTGGCCAAAATAGGTAGTGGGGTTCTGTCGACCGGAAGTCTGAGTACGGGAATCAGCGGCATTTGTGTGGAGTGTCGACAGACCCATACGCTGCCGAAGGTTTCTTGGTGGCCAAAATAGGTAGTTGGGTTCTGTCGACCTGAAGTCTGAGTGCGGGACTCAGCGGCATTTGTGTGGAGTGTCGACAGACCCATACGCTGCCAAAGGTTTCTTGGTGACCAAAATAGGTAGTTGGGTTCTGTCGACCTGAAGTCTGAGTGCGGGACTCAGCGGCATTTGTGTGGAGTGTCGACAGACCCATACGCTGCCAAAGGTTTCTTGGTGACCAAAATAGGTAGTTGGGTTCTGTCGACCTGAAGTCTGAGTGCGGGACTCAGCGGCATTTGTGTGGAGTGTCGACAGACCCATACGCTGCCAAAGGTTTCTTGGTGGCCAAAATAGGTAGTTGGGTTCTGTCGACCGGAAGTCTGAGTGCGGGACTCAGCGGCATTTGTGTGGAGTGTCGACAGACCCATACGCTGCCGAAGGTTTCTTGGTGGCCAAAATAGATAGTTGGGTTCTGTCGACCGGAAGTCTGAGTACGGGACTCAGCGGCATTTGTGTGGAGTGTCGACAGACCCATACGCTGCCGAAGGTTTCTTGGTGGCCAAAATAGGTAGTGGGGTTCTGTCGACCGGAAGTCTGAGTACGGGAATCAGCGGCATTTGTGTGGAGTGTCGACAGACCCATACGCTGCCGAAGGTTTCTTGGTGGCCAAAATAGGTAGTTGGGTTCTGTCGACCTGAAGTCTGAGTGCGGGACTCAGCGGCATTTGTGTGGAGTGTCGACAGACCCATACGCTGCCAAAGGTTTCTTGGTGACCAAAATAGGTAGTTGGGTTCTGTCGACCTGAAGTCTGAGTGCGGGACTCAGCGGCATTTGTGTGGAGTGTCGACAGACCCATACGCTGCCAAAGGTTTCTTGGTGGCCAAAATAGGTAGTTGGGTTCTGTCGACCGGAAGTCTGAGTGCGGGACTCAGCGGCATTTGTGTGGAGTGTCGACAGACCCATACGCTGCCGAAGGTTTCTTGGTGGCCAAAATAGATAGTTGGGTTCTGTCGACCGGAAGTCTGAGTACGGGACTCAGCGGCATTTGTGTGGAGTGTCGACAGACCCATACGCTGCCGAAGGTTTCTTGGTGGCCAAAATAGGTAGTTGGGTTCTGTCGACCGGAAGTCTGAGTACGGGGCTCAGCGGCATTTGTGTGGAGTGTCGACAGACCCATACGCTGCCGAAGGTTTCTTGGTGGCCAAAATAGGTAGTTGGGTTCTGTCGACCGGAAGTCTGAGTACGGGACTCAGCGGCATTTGTGTGGAGTGTCGACAGACCCATACGCTGCCGAAGGTTTCTTGGTGGCCAAAATAGGTAGTTGGGTTCTGTCGACCGGAAGTCTGAGTACGGGACTCAGCGGCATTTGTGTGGAGTGTCGACAGACCCATACGCTGCCGAAGGTTTCTTGGTGGCCAAAATAGGTAGTGGGGTTCTGTCGACCGGAAGTCTGAGTACGGGACTCAGCGGCATTTGTGTGGAGTGTCGACAGACCCATACGCTGCCGAAGGTTTCTTGGTGGCCAAAATAGGTAGTTGGGTTCTGTCGACCGGAAGTCTGAGTACGGGACTCAGCGGCATTTGTGTGGAGTGTCGACAGACCCATACGCTGCCGAAGGTTTCTTGGTGGCCAAAATAGATAGTTGGGTTCTGTCGACCGGAAGTCTGAGTACGGGACTCAGCGGCATTTGTGTGGAGTGTCGACAGACCCATACGCTGCCGAAGGTTTCTTGGTGGCCAAAATAGGTAGTTGGGTTCTGTCGACCGGAAGTCTGAGTACGGGGCTCAGCGGCATTTGTGTGGAGTGTCGACAGACCCATACGCTGCCGAAGGTTTCTTGGTGGCCAAAATAGGTAGTTGGGTTCTGTCGACCGGAAGTCTGAGTACGGGACTCAGCGGCATTTGTGTGGAGTGTCGACAGACCCATACGCTGCCGAAGGTTTCTGGTAACCAAAATAGGTAGTTGGGTTCTGTCGACCGGAAGTCTGAGTGCGGGACTCAGCGGCATTTGTGTGGAGTGTCGACAGACCCATACGCTGCCGAAGGTTTCTTGGTGGCCAAAATAGGTAGTTGGGTTCTGTCGACCGGAAGTCTGAGCACGGGACTCAGCGGCATTTGTGTGGAGTGTCGACAGACCCATACGCTGCCGAAGGTTTCTTGGTGGCCAAAATAGGTAGTTAGGTTCTGTCGACCGGAAGTCTGAGTGCGGGACTCAGCGGCATTTGTGTGGAGTGTCGACACACCCATACGCTGCCGAAGGTTTCTTGGTTTCCAAAATAGGTAGTTGGGTTCTGTCGACCGGAAGTCTGAGTACGGGACTCAGCGGCATTTGTGTGGAGTGTCGACAGACCCATACGCTGCCGAAGGTTTCTTGGTGGCCAAAATAGGTAGTTGGGTTCTGTCGACCGGAAGTCTGAGTACGGGACTCAGCGGCATTTGTGTGGAGTGTCGACAGACCCATACGCTGCCGAAGGTTTCTTGGTGGCCAAAATAGGTAGCTGGGCTCTGTCGACAGGAAGTCTGAGTGCGGGACTCAGCGGCATTTGTGTGGAGTGTCGACAGACCCATACGCTGCCGAAGGTTTCTTTGTGGCCAAAATAGGTAGTTGGGTTCTGTCGACCGGAAGTCTGAGTACGGGACTCAGCGGCATTTGTGTGGAGTGTCGACAGACCCATACGCTGCCGAAGGTTTCTTGGTGGCCAAAATAGGTAAATGGGTTCTGTCGACCGGAAGTCTGAGTACGGGACTCAGCGGCATTTGTTTGGAGTGTCGACAGACCCATACGCTGCCGAAGGTTTCTTGGTGACCAAAATAGGTAGTTGGGTTCTGTCGACCGGAAGTCTGAGTACGGGACTCAGCGGCATTTGTGTGGAGTGTCGACAGACCCATACGCTGCCGAAGGTTTCTTGGTGGCCAAAATAGGTAGTTGGGTTCTGTCGACCGGAAGTCTGAGTGCGGGTCTCAGCGGCATTTGTGTGGAGTGTCGACAGACCCATACGCTGCCGAAGGTTTCTTGGTGGCCAAAATAGGTAGTTGGGTTCTGTCGACCGGAAGTCTGAGTACGGGACTCAGCGGCATTTGTGTGGAGTGTCGAAAGACCCATACGCTGCCGAAGGTTTCTTGGTGGCCAAAATAGGTAGTTGGGTTCTGTCGACCGGAAGTCTGAGTACGGGGCTCAGCGGCATTTGTGTGGAGTGTCGACAGACCCATACGCTGCCGAAGGTTTCTTGGTGGCCAAAATAGGTAGTTGGGTTCTGTCGACCGGAAGTCTGAGTGCGGGACTCAGCTGCATTAGAGTGGAGTGTCGACAGACCCATACGCTGCCGAAGGTTTCTTGGTGGCCAAAATAGGTAGTTGGGTTCTGTCGACCGGAAGTCTGAGTGCGGGACTCAGCGGCATTATAGTGGAGTGTCGACAGACCCATACGCTGCCGAAGGTTTCCTGGTGGCCAAAATAGGTAGTTGGGTTCTGTCGACCGGAAGTCTGAGTGCGGGACTCAGCGGCATTAGTGTGGAGTGTCGGCAGACCCATACGCTGCCGAAGGTTTCTTGGTGGCCAAAATAGGTAGTTGGGTTCTGTCGACCGGAAGACTGAGTGCGGGACTCAGCGGCATTTGTGTGGAGTGTCGACAGACCCATACGCTGCCGAAGGTTTCTTGGTGGCCAAAATAGGTAGTTGGGTTCTGTCGACTGGAAGTCTGAGTACGGGACTCAGCAGCATTTGTGTGGAGTGTCGACAGACCCATACGCTGCCGAAGGTTTCTTGGTGGCCAAAATAGGTAGTTGGGTTCTGTCGACCGGAAGTCTGAGTGCGGGACTCAGCGGCATTAGAGTGGAGTGTCGACAGACCCATACGCTGCCGAAGGTTTCCTGGTGGCCAAAATAGGTAGTTGGGTTCTGTCGACCGGAAGTCTGAGTGCGGGACTCAGCGGCATTAGTGTGGAGTGTCGACAGACCCATACGCTGCCGAAGGTTTCTTGGTGGCCAAAATAGGTAGTTGGGTTCTGTCGACCGGAAGTCTGAGTGCGGGACTCAGCGGCATTTGTGTGGAGTGTCGACAGACCCATACGCTGCCGAAGGTTTCTTGGTGGCCAAAATAGGTAGTTGGGTTCTGTCGACCGGAAGTCTGAGTGCGGGACTCAGCGGCATTTGTGTGGAGTGTCGTCAGACCCATACGCTGCCGAAGGTTTCTTGGTGGCCAAAATAGGTAGTTGGGTTCTGTCGACCGGAAGTCTGAGTGCGGGACTCAGCGGCATTTGTGTGGAGTGTCGACAGACCCATACGCTGCCGAAGGTTTCTTGGTGGCCAAAATAGGTAGTTGGGTTCTGTCGACCGGAAGTCTGAGTGCGGGACTCAGCGGCATTAGAGTGGAGTGTCGACAGACCCATACGCTGCCGAAGGTTTCCTGGTGGCCAAAATAGGTAGTTGGGTTCTGTCGACCGGAAGTCTGAGTGCGGGACTCAGCGGCATTAGTGTGGAGTGTCGACAGACCCATACGCTGCCGAAGGTTTCTTGGTGGCCAAAATAGGTAGCTGGGTTCTGTCGACCGGAAGTCTGAGTGCGGGACTCAGCGGCATTTGTGTGGAGTGTCGACAGACCCATACGCTGCCGAAGGTTTCTTGGGGGCCAAAATAGGTAGTTGGGTTCTGTCGACCGGAAGTCTGAGTGCGGGACTCAGCGGCATTTGTGTGGAGTGTCGACAGACCCATACGCTGCCGAAGGTTTCTTGGTGGCCAAAATAGGTAGTTGGGTTCTGTCGACCGGAAGTCTGAGTGCGGGACTCAGCGGCATTTGTGTGGAGTGTCGAAAGACCCATACGCTGCCGAAGGTTTCTTGGTGGCCAAAATAGGTAGTTGGGTTCTGTCGACCGGAAGTCTGAGTGCGGGTCTCAGCGGCATTTGTATGGAGTGTCGACAGACCCATACGCTGCCGAAGGTTTCTTGGTGGCCAAAATAGGTAGTTGGGTTCTGTCGACCGGAAGTCTGAGTGCGGGACTCAGCGGCATTTGTGTGGAGTGTCGACAGACCCATACGCTGCCGAAGGTTTCTTGGTGGCCAAAATAGGTAGTTGGCATAGAGTTAGAATAGTAAACTAGATTGCGAAAACGAATAGCGAGACTGAGCGCCACATTGGAGGTCACGTGACTCAGGCCTTCGAAGAGAAAACCAAAATTTTTTTTCTATAGTCCACAGCGGGGAAACCGTCGTCTGCTCCAGCGAACTGCACTAAAAATGGTAAATTATTGCTGTGCATATGGCTGTAAAGAAAAATTTTTTAAAGGAGGACCTTTTACATTTCATCGGTAAGATTTTTATAAACTTTCATTATTGAAATAGAAATAAATTAATAAGTAAAATCGAAAAGTATATAGCTAATTAAGGTTTTTAAAGTAATATTCGATGTATTATGTTATTAAATTCGATTTGTTCTTATCAATTACATGTAAAAATACAAATATATGCTTTGCTTAATAATCGGTGTCAATAAAAAGTCTTTTAATTGCGTATTTTTTTGCTTTCCGTGACTTTCATTTTTCGGAATTCGCTTGGCGGTCTATTGTGAATTGGCGTTATTTTGGAATCGAAACTAATAACAATCTTGGAAATAAGTGTGTGTTGGAATTGGTTTAAATTGCAGTTTTTACAATGTTTCCTTATATTTCTTGCCTTTATTTTTTATGAAATTAAATTTTTGAAATAAGAATTTATGGATTTATTATATATTTTTATTTATTTTTATCTATTTTTGTTTCGGTTGGTAGTTTCGATTTACAAAATCAGTATTTAAATGCTATTATTAAATTAAAAAGTTATTTAAGTAACACAATATTTATTCATATCTTATTTTCAACTATAAAATTATAATGTGTATATCGGACATTTATTTTTAATTTCATACATGTACTCCTTTCTGTTTTGAATACATATTTTTTAAATTGAATTTCGATATCTCTGATGTAAATATTTAGATTTTTTAGTAATTTAGATTTCCAACCTACCCAATGTTAATTATTTAAGATATTAATTATGGAACGATATTTCAAGGAATAACATTTATTTAAGTTCTACCTTTATTTTTGCTTTCAAATGACGTATGTATCTACTGTTATTTGTTTATATATTTTAGTATAATATTTGTGAAGTATTTTGTTTTGTTTAATTGGTTGTTTTTTGAACGCCTTTTTTTGGTGAAATTTTTTACATTTATTGTAAATACAATAATACTCTTTTGATTAAATTGAACCAGTATGCTAAGTACTAAAGTAGCTTAATGCGTATTTTTTTATAAATGCAATTAAAAAATTCATAAGAAAGAACGCAAATGGGACATGGGTTTGATTGATTTCTAAATAAATATCGAAGAATAAGATTATTATTTTTTTAATTGGGGCTGGGGAGCTCAGTTGGTTGGTTGTTCGCCTTGCATGCAGAAGGTCCCAGGTTCTGGTCCGAGCATCGCCAAACTGACTGCCGACCTATTGGTCATTTAAATGGAATATTTTGCTTTAGAGCAAGTAATTTTTTTATTAATTTTGTTTGTGTCAAAAAATATAAACTTATTAAACACAAAATTTAAAAATAGAATGGCTCGATCTAAATTTGAAAAAGGGGTAAGGGAAGAGACACGAAAATCTTCACCAACTGTTCCGTTTTGTTATTCTTTCATATATTCATAAAAAAAAATAGTTAAAATTAATGCGTAAAACACCGTGTAAATTTAAATTTATAATTTATTTTAAACTAAAGTACTAATATTCTTTTTTAATTGCACGATAGCCGAACCCATTAAAAATAATCATAGTTCCCTCAATTATTTTGGTAAGTTTTCTTAATTCACATGTTTCATAAGTCCTATTTTAATATATAAATGTAGAAGGGAAAAAAAGGAAAACAACTGTTACAAACAGATTTCAATAAAAAAAAACGTCACAGACGTAAAAGAATTACGATTACCAAGAGCGCCAAAAAGGGAGAAATTTCACCAGAGCGGCAAACCTATCTGGTGATTGACCTTGGATCAACGCGAAATATCACAGCCCTAAAGCACGTGACGCCTGTCGAACGGCTTCAATGTTAGCATCAGGCAGTGAATGGGAGATTTGCATTAGTAAGCTCTCTTCTTATTCTAACTCTATGGTAGTTGGGTTCTGTCGACCGGAAGTCTGAGTGCGGGACTCAGCGGCATTTGTGTGGAGTGTCGACAGACCCATACGCTGCCGAAGTTTCTTGGTGGCCAAAATAGGTAGTTGGGTTCTGTCGACCGGAAGTCTGAGTGCGGGACTCAGCGGCATTTGTGTGGAGTGTCGACAGACCCATACCCTGCCGAAGGTTTCTTGGTTTCCAAAATAGGTAGTTGGGTTCTGTCGATAGGAAGTCTGAGTACGGGACTCAGCGGCATTAGAGTGGAGTGTCGACAGACCCAAACGCCGCCGAAGGTTTCTTGGTAGCATAAAAAATTAGTTGTGTTCTGTCGACCGGAAGTCTGAGTACGGGACTCAGCGGCATTTGTGTTCGGCATACGCTGCCGAAGGTTTCTTGGTAGCATAAAAAGGTAGTTGGGTTCTGTCGACCGGAAGTCTGAGTACGGGACTCAGCGGCATTAGAGTGGAGTGTCGATAGACCCATACGCTGCCGAAGGTTTCTTGGTAGCATAAAAAGGTAGTTGGGTTCTGTCGACCGGAAGTCTGAGTGCGGGACTCAGCGGCATTAGAGTGGAAAGCACGTGACGCCTGTCGAACGGCTTTAATGTTAGCATCAGGCAGTGAATGGGAGATTTGCATTAGTAAGCTCTCTTCTTATTCTAACTCTATGGTAGTTGGGTTCTGTCGACCGGAAGTCTGAGTGCGGGACTCAGCGGCATTTGTGTGGAGTGTCGACAGACCCATACGCTGCCGAAGTTTCTTGGTGGCCAAAATAGGTAGTTGGGTTCTGTCGGCCGGAAGTCTGAGTGCGGGACTCAGCGGCATTAGTGTGGAGTGTCGACAGACCCACACGCTGCCGAAGGTTCCTTGGTGGCCAAAATAGGTAGTTGGGTTCTGTCGGCCGGAAGTCTGAGTGCGGGACTCAGCGGCATTAGAGTGGAGTGTCGATAGACCCATACGCTGCCGAAGGTTTCTTGGTAGCATAAAAAGGTAGTTGGGTTCTGTCGACCGGAAGTCTGAGTACGGGACTCAGCGGCATTAGAGTGGAGTGTCGATAGACCCATACGCTGCCGAAGGTTTCTTGGTGGCCAAAATAGGTAGTTGGGTTCTGCCGGCCGGAAGTCTGAGTACGGGACTCAGCGGCATTAGAGTGGAGTGTCGATAGACCCATACGCTGCCGAAGGTTTCTTGGTAACATAAAAAGGTAGTTGGGTTCTGTCGGCCGGAAGTCTGAGTGCGGGACTCAGCGGCATTAGAGTGGAGTGTCGATAGACCCATACGCTGCCGAAGGTTTCTTGGTAGCATAAAAAGGTAGTTGGGTTCTGTCGACCGGAAGTCTGAGTGCGGGACTCAGCGGCATTAGAGTGGAGTGTCGATAGACCCATACGCTGCCGAAGGTTTCTTGGTGGCAAAAATAGATAGTTGGGTTCTGTCGACCGGAAGTCTGAGTGCGGGACTCAGCTGCATTAGAGTGGAGTGTCGACAGACCCATACGCTGCCGAAGGTTTCTTGGTGGCCAAAATAGGTAGTTGGGTTCTGCCGGCCGGAAGTCTGAGTACGGGACTCAGCGGCATTAGAGTGGAGTGTCGATAGACCCATACGCTGCCGAAGGTTTCTTGGTAGCATAAAAAGGTAGTTGGGTTCTGTCGACCGGAAGTCTGAGTGCGGGACTCAGCGGCATTAGTGTGGAGTGTCGACAGACCCATACGCTGCCGAAGGTTTCTTGGTGGCAAAAATAGATAGTTGGGTTCTGTAGACCGGAAGTCTGAGTGCGGGACTCAGCGGCATTAGAGTGGAGTGTCGACAGACCCATACGCTGCCGAAGGTTTCTTGGTGGCCAAAATAGGTAGTTGGGTTCTGTCGACCGGAAGTCTGAGTGCGGGACTCAGCGGCATTAGAGTGGAGTGTCGACAGACCCATACGCTGCCGAAGGTTTCTTGGTAGCATAAAAAGGTAGTTGGGTTCTGTCGACCGGAAGTCTGAGTGCGGGACTCAGCGGCATTAGAGTGGAGTGTCGACAGACCCATACGCTGCCGAAGATTTCTTGGTGGCCAAAATAGGTAGTTGGGTTCTGTCGGCCGGAAGTCTGAGTGCGGGACTCAGCGGCATTAGTGTGGAGTGTCGACAGACCCATACGCTGCCGAAGGTTTCTTGGTAGAATAAAAAGGTAGTTGGGTTCTTTCGGCCGGAAGTCTGAGTGCGGGACTCAGCGGCATTAGAGTGGAGTGTCGATAGACCCATACGCTGCCGAAGGTTTCTTGGTAGCAAAAATAGATAGTTGGGTTCTGTAGACCGGAAGTCTGAGTGCGGGACTCAGCGGCATTAGAGTGGAGTGTTGACAGACCCATACGCTGCCGAAGGTTTCTTGGTGGCCAAAATAGGTAGTTGGGTTCTGTCGACCGGAAGTCTGAGTGCGGGACTCAGCGGCATTAGAGTGGAGTATCGACAGACCCATACGCTGCCGAAGGTTTCTTGGTGGCATAAATAGGTAGTTGGGTTCTGTCGACCGGAAGTCTGAGTGCGGGACTCAGCGGCATTAGAGTGGAGTGTCGACAGACCCATACGCTGAAGAAGGTTTCTTGGTGGCCAAAATAGGTAGTTGGGTTCTGTCGGCCTTAAGTCTGAGTGCGGGACTCTGCGGCATTAGTGTGGAGTGTCGACAGACCCATACGCTGTCGAAGGTTTCTTGGTGGCCAAAATAGGTAGTTGGGTTCTGTCGGCCGGAAGTCTGAGTGCGGGACTCAGCGGCATTAGAGTGCAGTGTCGATAGACCCATACGCTGCCGAAGGTTTCTTGGTAGCATAAAAAGGTAGTTGGGTTCTGTCGACCGGAAGTCTGAGTGCGGGACTCAGCGGCATTAGAGTGGAGTGTCGATAGACCCATACGCTGCCGAAGGTTTCTTGGTGGCAAAAATAGATAGTTGGGTTCTGTCGACCGGAAGTCTGAGTGCGGGACTCAGCTGCATTAGAGTGGAGTGTCGACAGACCCATACGCTGCCGAAGGTTTCTTGGTGGCCAAAATAGGTAGTTTGGTTCTGTCGGCCGGAAGTCTGAGTACGGGACTCAGCGGCATTAGAGTGGAGTGTCGATAGACCCATACGCTGCCGAAGGTTTCTTGGTAGCATAAAAAGGTAGTTGGGTTCTGTCGACCGGAAGTCTGAGTGCGGGACTCAGCGCTATTAGTGTGGAGTGTCGACAGACCCATACGCTGCCGAAGGTTTCTTGGTGGCAAAAATAGATAGTTGGGTTCTGTCGACCGGAAGTCTGAGTGCGGGACTCAGCGGCATTAGAGTGGAGTGTCGACAGACCCATTCGCTGCCGAAGGTTTCTTGGTGGCCAAAATAGGTAGTTGGGTTCTGTCGACCGGAAGTCTGAGTGCGGGACTCAGCGGCATTAGAGTGGAGTATCGACAGACCCATACGCTGCCGAAGGTTTCTTGGTGGCATAAATAGGTAGTTGGGTTCTGTCGACCGGAAGTTTAAGTGCGGGACTCAGCGGCATTAGAGTGGAGTGTCGACAGACCCATACGCTGCCGAAGGTTTCTTGGTGGCCAAAATGGGTAGTTTTGTTCTGTCGACCGGAAGTCTGAGTGCGGGACTCATCGGCATTAGAGTGGAGTATCGACAGATCCATACGCTGCCGAAGGTTTCTTGGTGGCATATATAGGTAGTTGGGTTCTGTCGACCGGAAGTCTGAATGCGGGACTCAGCGGCCTTAGAGTGGAGTGTCGACAGACCCATACGCTGCCGAAGGTTTCTTGGTGGCCAAAATGGGTAGTTGGGTTCTGTCGACCGGAAGTCTGAGTGCGGGACTCAGCGGCATTAGAGTGGAGTATCGACAGACCCATACGCTGCCGAAGGTTTCTTGGTGGCATAAATAGGTAGTTGGGTTCTGTCGACCGGAAGTCTGAGTGCGGGACTCAGCGGCATTAGAGTGGAGTGTCGACAGACCCATACGCTGCCGAAGGTTTTTTGGTGGCCAAAATGGGTAGTTGGGATGTACAATCACCAAAGGATATGTTGATGAGCGGCAGCAGATCATTATCAAAAAAGTTGAAAATATGCACTTCTTTAGGCACAGGACGCGAGAACTGACCAAGAAAACCACGAACAGAAATTGTCTCCCCTCCTGCCATATGCATAGGTAATTCAAAGTACTCCCTTGAGATTTCATGAGCCCGCGAGACCGGTGGTAACTTCAGAAGGTTCTCAGAGGAACGATTGCCACCACTCAGCGTCCTCTGTAAGAGTTTAAAGAATAGTTAGGAGGCCCAGCACCATACTCCACATTGTTCCCCCTAGGTATGAACCTCTGTAGATATTAGAAGATGCAGGGGGTCTAAATCGGCCGTTACCGCCTCTCAAGTTAGAATGGGCACCTCGACTATACGTTTGATTTGGTTCCCTGTACTGCCGTCGATTCTGGTAATACCCAGAACTCTGGTCTCCACTGTATGCCTGGACAGAGTTACCGAACGATAGAAACTCATAACACCTACTCATCGGATGCCCATACCTATGACAATACAGACAGGGCAATGACGCTGCATCAGGAATCTGTACCTCTGGGGCACGAGTGGAAAGGGTACTCTGACGAGCAGAAACCTGAGCCACAACATCAGTGTTGTGTCCCTGCAAAGACCGCTGAAAGTCAGCGCAATTCATCATAAAGTGATCTCCGGAACAGAAAGGACACACCCTTTGCTGAGAAACTTCCCTGGAGTCCCCATTAGCACGAAACACTGCCGTATCATCTGTATTACTGCCATCAATAGAACGGCCAGACTGAATCACAGCATGAGACTCTAACTGCTGAAGGTTTTGTTGAGCCATTGAATATTTATGTGCCTCCTCCACTAACCTTTGAAAGTCAGTAGTATCCTGTAGAACTAGTTTTTCACGAAGACTAAGGGGTAAAGCATTCAAAAAATGCAAAGATTGAATCTGACCCAGTGCAACCGTATCCTTCACAGAAGGATAGGTCTTAACAGTCAGAGTCTCTATGCGATGAGCAAGGTTTTTCATCGTCTCACCAGGCAGTAAAGATATGCTATGCAATTGAATGATACTCGAAGAGGGCAATGACTCATTTTTAAAAAAACGACTCTAACTTGGCGCATGCGACATCAAATTTTATGTCAACGCAAGAAGGCGAACTTGAATACCAATCCCGAGCTGCACCCGTTAATTTGGATTTAAGGTATACCAATGCTGCCCCATCAGTCCAACCGTTAATATTTTTCAGATCCCTAATCTGACCAAGGAACCAAGATACTTTAAGGGGGTCACCGTCAAAATTTTCAATGGAAATATTCAGGTTTTTAGTGCTATCCGTAGCCATAGTATCGGTTCCACTTCTGGTAACAACCATTAAATTTACCCAATATTACACACGTATTATTCTGCGGATTAAAACTACCATCTATTAGTAATAACTTTCTTTATAAAAATGTACATTTAAAACACTAAAATTATTATAAATCCTTAAAAACGCAACCAATCATCAATAACGTCATATCATTAAAAATATCACATAAATCATCACTAACACTATAAATCACAAAAAAAAAAATCATAATGAAACAACAGTACTTTTCCGTAAATAAAAGCAACATGTCCGATGATCCTGGTCGCGGCACCATGTGGCGTAGTTGATCGTTAGCGTGGAAATCAGACCCCTTGGAGAAGTAGAGGGATCGCCGAGCTCTTGTGCTACGGACAATTAGGTGGGCGAAGAACCGTGCAGCAATTTATTGGTGATCCCTGCAGGGTAGTTGACGTTCCGCCCTCGGAGACACCGTAAGAAGATGGCAATCCAGGTAATAAGCAAGATGAAGTAAACACAACCACCAAGAACGACTTCACATTCAAACTCAGTTTATTTGCAAGCTCGAATTCACAAACATATATTTTGTAAAAAAACATAAACAAATTTTATCTCAAGGCCCTGACCAAACAGCTCGCCAGCGAGCCACCAAAACTCACTCTCTACTCAGCGTTGTCAGCATGTCAACGCCCCGACACCGTTCCCCACGTGCCGCCACTTCCGAAAAGCTAAAATTAGCCTGGGTTCTTTTACTCCCAACTAGATCTACCTTATGACACAGCCAGCGGAAGGACAACACATGAGGACGGCAACGTCACAGTAAGGTCATGAGTTGAAAGGAATAAACCTATGATTTTGTTTATTGAATTTAAGAAAAGGTACTTTTCCAGTTTCTACCACTGTTTGGAACTTCAACTCGCTGAAAATACGAATGCATTTTTAGACGTGTGAAGAGTACAGGAGGAAAACAACTTCATTGCATATTAATCTGTCTGCATCAGGTTTCTTTGGCAACAATAGCGAGTCATCGCCTAAACATGTAAGGAAACGGGTTACTCACTTTGTTTTGCTCTCCTGGCAGCCCTGATTCACACCAGAGATCAGTGGACGCGAGTCATACTTTTCAAGAAAAAAAAGAGGTAGAGAACCAAGAGAAAAATCGTTTTCCTGTCCCCAATGTCTGCCAAGCACAAAAGAATACGGGAAGATAAAAATGCAATGACGTTTTTTCCCCTGTACTCTTTATATATGCCTTCACATTTTGAATCGAAAAGTAAATTTGTGGAAACTTTTGCTTCATTGCATTTGAAAACAAGCTCATTTATTTAGACTGTAATTATTTTTCCCATCTTATTTATATGATTACAAGTTAGATCAAATGTCATGTGCTTTTGAACTTAATGAATTAAAGAAATTAAATCTTTTTCCTGGAATAGCTATGCATTAATATAGGATTGATATTATTTCATATTTAATTTGACTTGCTTTTATGTATTTTATTTTATTCTTCTTATTTGAATTTGTCTATTTCTATTGGTACAGTTAAGGATTTTTTTATTTTATGCCGAGACCTTGTAAATGTATTTGTTTTAAAATTTAATGCAATCTGTTTTTGGTTGTTTATTTATGTGACTGTGTAATATTTATCTTTGTTAACTTATGTTTTTTCATATTTTAAATACTAAAACTTTAATTTTCTATCTATTGGAACTAAAACATATTTTTATTTTACCTATGACTGCAATCTGATATTCTTTTGCTATTTGATATCTATTTTTAATTAAATTAATGTTAATTTTTCCTAAATTTTAGTTTTATCAATATCTAGTCATTTAATTTTGGTTATCTAAAACTTATATATCTTTTACTTTTTTAAAGCAATTATTTTCCCACTTTCACACCAATTTATTACTACTGCTTGCCTCAAAAGTTTACCTCTTTGATGAAGATGTTATATATTGTGGATGTTCATGTTAACGCATTGCATATAATTTTTTTTGAAGAAATCGAAAAATATTTTTCCAATTCAAAATCTACTCATAACTTAAGACTCAATAGTTTTGTGCACATCATCACTTAAAGCTTTTCTTTCTTAGTCTCTTTATATAGATAGTTTCTTTTAGTTTATTTTTTCCAAAGACAAATATTTACCTACCTAAATAAATATACATGATCTTATTTGACATTTTAACAAATTATTTATTAAATTGTGCTTTTGTTTTAAGTCATTGATATATTTCAGTTTATGGACTCCAAAGGCAAAAATGCAAGATTTTGTTTATAAATTGAAATTTTATACTTGTGTTATTTAATTTTTAGTGTGTATAATTTTTTGACTGACCCTTTGGTGCCCTAGTATTTTTCTTATAACTTGTCTCAAAATTATTGACTGATTGCATATGTTATGTGATAATACTTGCAGTGCCCCATAACAATTTTTTGTATTTATATAACATTGAAACCTTTCTTGACCCATCGTGTAAATTATTTATAACTACTATATTTATTGTAACAAGCATTATTTCAGAAATTGTTGTAAAATTTTTAGTTTTGTAAATAAATTTTAGATTTTATTTGTAGCCTGGCATCTGAATTTGTTACATTTTAGTGCGTCTTGAATTATTAAATGGTTAATATGTTTAAAATTAGAAGCAAAAATGCTAAATATAATCTATATTTTTTACTTTGACTTTATTTTTTTGGTCTTAAAATGTAATTACCTTTATTTGTGTATTGACAATTATGTTGTTCAAGTTTAGAAATAGCTTTTTTTAAAAATAAATATGTGAGTGTGCCTGTGTGAAGTCTTGGCCTTTTAAATGTGTGTGTGTCGAACATTTGGTTTTAAATGCCGAACTCTATCCTTATCTTTCGCCGAGAACAGCTATTATTATGAATGTTTATTAACTCTTAAGCTGAAATAGGTTTTCTTTTTCAGAAACAAAAGTATTCTTGACATGATACATTTATGTAAAATTTAATTTTATTTATAAAATATGATCAGAATTAATGTTTTCTTAAGCTAATATATTTTCGTATGCAAAATGTTTTAGCGGCGATTTTATGTATCTTTAAAAATAGCGCTAATAAAAACTTTAATGTTTTTGTTTTATTTTAATAATAATTGCCTTATTATTTCTCAGTACTGTAGTGCTATATCTATTATTTCTTTCTTCATTATTTTCCAGAGAATGAATGATGAAAAAGTAATTTTAAAAGCCAACTTCGAATGTGTTTGGTTGTATTTATTGGTTTCAGTTCACAGTTTTGAACAGCTGGGGAAGCTTTCGCTAATTGGCCTATTATTCAAATGTTTAATAGTATTTAAATTAAACTTCTAATGCAATTAACTTTTAAAAATAATAAAGTTACTACATAAATTTATTACGAAAATTATAGCTTCTAGTTCATTGAATTTTACCAGGCATTAATTAACAATTTAATTTTTCATCTGCTAAGCGGTGGTGGAAGGGGTTGTATTCGGGGATCGAAATGAAATGATTTTTATTTTTTGGGGGGTGTTTTTACAGTATACGGTCACTTAATCTTTTGCTTTGAAGTAGTAAAGACGCTTGTTCAAGATCGGAAGATTGTGAAGTTTCATTGTCTGTGAATTCGATAGTGTTCACAAGTTTTTTTTAAAAAAAATAGTGATTTGTGGTTGCTAAATATTTATTAGCGGTACCTTCGATCAAAAGTTGATCTATATACAAGGTAAGCATTTTTATCATTTTTTACTTCTTTTACCCTAATAATTTTTTTCTTAATTACCTTATTTTAACTTAGTCTGTAAACAACTTAGGTGCGTGTGTTTGACTACATTTTCGAACCATTATGCATTTGTTTTTTCTTGTTACTTTAGCTATTTTTAATAAAAATTAGTTATTTAACCGTCAAGCAATCGGCGAAAGTTTCTTGAATGCCCAAGTCCACGTTTCTATTGTGCAGCTCTTCACGTTTATTTCAAACTATAATTATGTTATTATAATATTTACATAGAATTTTAATATTTTGAAGGCTTATATTTCGTAAGTAACGTAACTAGGTTTGCTAGGATGAATTCGGCCTTTGAATCCAACTTTATTCCATGCTGCCGAATACACGTGTTTTGTGTGTGTAAAGCTAGGAACTTTAAGGAAGAATAATGTTATGTTAATAATTAGTGTAAAATTCCACATTTATTTGAAAATTATGTTACAATGATTATTATCTATGGGTAATTCCACGTCAGAAGAGACCACGACTGCAAAAAAAAAATATTTTTCTACACTTAGAACTTTTATATTTGCTTTAGAAAGATTTGAATTTTATTATTTTTGTATCAAAAACTATTATTGTTTCATCTTTGGGAACACAGCAGCTTCAAAATGTCTGCTTTGTTTTGAAAGCATGGTCTCGTGTTTTGTCATCATTTTGGACAAATGAATTTTAAGGTAAGAAACACATTTTATCAGATTGTTTGGTAAAATTATTAAAATACACTATCAGAACTACTTTAAAAACACACTATTAATTGGTATTTATAACTAAATGATATCTAACTAGGAAGATAAAAATCTCATTTTTGCTTGTACACTGTAAAAACAATGGAGTATTATTACACTTGTTTTGGGTTTATGAAATGCTATGTAAGTTGTAAATATACACGACTTGTGGTGTCAGCACCAACATAGGTGTTATCATTCCTTCAAAATGGTTTTTATTTAAACTTAAGACAAAATTGGTGTTAACATACACTAAGAATCTAGCCTTTCGACGACATTTTGAAAACGAAACACCGAATTTGGTGTTACAGATCGAGCCAATCTAGCAATTCTTTGGCTGTAACGGGAAAATTAGAGCTGTGTTTTGGTAATTTATTCGTGATGTGCATGGTTTGAGTCTTATTTTAAAATTTGCTGGATAGAAAACTTATTTAAGCGTGCAGTTATTACTTTTAAATGATTGTCTGTGTGTTTGCATTCAGTTAGCCCTAAACATAACAGCATGAGTTTGATTTTGATGATGGTAAATCGTGTTTGTATTTGCCGAAAATGCAAAGTAAGCGGACTAATTATATTCATTCTTTATATAGATAACTGAATTACTACTGAATGATTTAACTAAAACTTCAATATTAGCGATTCTGGTTAAAACGAGAAAATTAGGGTTATGTTTATATCTTTGTGCGCTAGTATATATGATTAAAGTATATTGAAATGAAAAGTATAATTACAGTATTTTCCCATGAGTTTAATTGCACAATTTTATAGCTATATAGATAGTTCAAGTTACAAAATTAGCTATTTTTAACATTACAAATATGATTTGTAAGAAATCAGTTTACACCAAAAAGTGTTTTTAAAAAATAACAATTTTATCCTTTTGATTATGAAATTAGTACCAGAACACCCTGTTAGTTCGTTAGGTGTTTAAGTACACCAAATCAATAGTGGCGTTTCATCACACCAAAAATGGTGGCAACAGAGTAGCCACCAAATGTGGTGTTTCTACACACCAGTCAATTCTTGGTGTTTCATTACACCGATTTACTGGTGGTGTTTCCTTACACCACTTTTGGTGGCTACTTTGTTGCCACCATTTTTGGCGTGAAGATACACCAACATTATTTACAGTGTAGTGTCAGTCACGAAAAGATAGAAAAGTTTCTATAATTTTTTAAAAAAAGGCTTTACTTCAAATTTTTTACGATATTTTCTTACTATAGTAACCTCTGTGTAATTCCACAAATCTTAATTTTAAAATGAAAAGCATTTTCTCTATTTATAACACATTTTAGCTTTGTAGTGTCAGTCACGATGTAGTGTCAGTCACAACTTCTTTTTGATCTAGATGTTTTAGATTAGCTATAATCTTTGTAGATTTCTTATATTTTGATAATTTTGATTTAAGACGGCTTTATCAACAGCTAAAAGAAAAAAGAGAGCAAAGGGGAAGTTTTTAGGAGGGGATAAATTACAAAAAATTAAAGAAAATGAAAGCAAAAACCACTTTACGGACAACACTTCAATTAAAAGTATTCCACCTGAATTGCAATCCTCCAACCGTTTGACAAAGGACGAATTGATGGACTTCGTAATACAGTGACGAGGGGATAAAAGAAGTCACACTTTCTATCAAATTTGACTCACATTTTGCTAAAGATTTTTTCTCTTTGAATAAGAAATCTGCCCAAACTTATCACTATTATACATTTCTGACAACTGTGTAAAGGGCAAAATAAGTAGATTAAATGATATATGCTCATCAAAGAAGATAAATACTTCCGATTCCCTGTCACTCAAAAATTGCTCCATTTTTTAAAACTCAACAAATACCTACTTAAAACAACTTCCAATGTTTCATTAAATCCCCCAAAAATTCTACAAGGCTGATAAAACAAATTTAAATGTTGTAAAAAGAAATATACCTCTCAACAAAATGCTGAACATGAACTTGATGCTATAAAAAGAGCTTTATTTCCTTTTGTAGTTAAATTATCGTTAAAAATTTTGTGGGCAAATGTTTAGTAAAGATGCTTATTCAGTAAAACTGAAACATCTGCAATGTCGGGAAGTCTTTTTGCGTGGCCTAAGAAGGAAGGCTTTTCAGAAAATGCTATTGAATAAAAAAGTAAGAAACTATCAGAAACCAACTTTAGGGGACCTTGTGTAACTTTTTCTAACTATATTTTTACCGTGTAAGCAATTTTTAACTTACCATGTTCAAAACTATTTACGTACGTTTTGTTATTATTGCCTAAATTTCCATTTCTGTGATACAATTCACGTGATGTAGTGTGTCACAAGTTGAATGTAGTGTAAGTCACGCACAAAAGTGTTAACAAATTATTTCCTATGATATTTCAATACTTTTTTGCTATTAAATGTTTCAGCTTTAAACTTTATACTTAAAAAAAGCACTGGTAGAATGTTGATTGGGTTGATTTGCTGCATTTTGCAGAAGAAATTAGAGTTTAAGAAATTTCCAGAAACTTACTTCAGGGGGCGTTGTGTATCTTTATCTTACCATAATTTTACCATTTATGCAATTTTTAACTTACCATGCTCAAAATTATTAACATATGTTGTGTTATTATTGCTTAAAATTCCATATCTGTGATACAAATCACAATGTAGTGTCAGTCACGCACAAAAGTGCTAATAAATTATTTCCTATGGTATTTCAATACTTTTTTGCAGTTAATATATTTAGCCTGAAACCTTATACTCAAAATAAGCAGTGGTAGAATGCTGAATTACTGCACAATCAGAAGAAATTCGATTTTTTGTGATAGCCCAAAATCTATGAACTTTCGTGTAGTGTCAGTCACATCAGGACATTTTTATTATTTTTTAGTTAGATAATAAATTAAAAAATTTTTTTACTGATTGCTAAAAATACTCTATGCTAAGGGGTATACTGACACACAATATTTTTTTTAAATAAATATAAAATAATTATGAACTATGCAAACGAAAATGGCTAAATCGTTCTGATGTAGTGTCAGTCACGCATGGAAATGCCCCTATACATTTTTAGCATTTATTTACGGTTTATTACGGTAACCTAATAGCGTAACTAGGTTTGCTGAAATACGACTTTAAGCCTAGCCTATTGTTTCACACAGTCGAAATCACGTTCTTGTGGGGCTAGAAGTAAATTACGTAAAGATGTGTTGGTAATAAATTTGAAACTATTTATTTATGCAATAGCTGTTTAATATTCTTAATATATATATTTTTTATCTCCTGTTTGCTGCTTATAGTATTTTAACTACACTGTAAATAATTTTGGTGTATCTTCACACCAAATATGGTGGCAACAAAGTAGCCACCAAAAGTGGTGTAATGAAACACCACCAGTAAATCGGTGTAATGAAACACCGCCAGTAAATCAGTGTAATGAAACACCGATAATTGACTGGTGTGTAGAAGCACCACATTTGGTGGCTACTCTGTTGCCACCATTTTTGGTGTAATAAAACGCCACCAGTGATTTGTTGTACTTAAACACCTAACAGGTTCTGGTAACTAATTTCAGAATCAAAAGGAGATAAAATGGTTATTTTTTAAAAACACTTTTTGGTGCAAAATGATTTCTTACAAAACCTGAACAACAAACATTGTAATGTTAAAAATAACTAATTTTGTAGCGCGTGAGTTGATTTGCTACTTGAGTTGAACTCAACGAAGATACCTTTATCCAGACTACAAAAGATAAAATGAAAATGTATATATATTATACAAAAACATAACGCAAACAAAATTAATATTTAGGAATATTTAACGTGAATGAAAGATATCAATAATGTGGCCCAGGCATAGTTTATTTTGTTACTCAACCATCAACAGAAGTATAAAATTATGCAATTAACATCAGTTTAACTATTTTATAGTTTATTCAAACAAAACGTAAATAAAATACCATTTAAGAAAGTTTAATGATGATTTCAGAATCGAAAAGTTAATCACTGAAACAATTCGATATCAATGAGCTTAATGACTTATGGGAAAATACTGTTATTATACTTATTTCAATATCTTTTAATCATATATACTCGCACAAAGATATAAACACAATCCTAATTTACTCGTTCCAACCAGAATGGCTAATATTGAAGTTTTAATTAAATTATTTAATAGTATTTCATTTATCTTTATAAAGTATAAATATAATTGTTCCGCTTACTTTGATTTTTCAGCAAATACAAACACACGATTTGCCATCATCAAAATCAAACTCATGCTGTTATTTAGGGCTAACTGAGTGTAAACACACAATCATTTTAAAGTAATAAATGCACACTGAAATAAGTTTTCTATCTAGCTGTTTTAAAACTAAGACTCAAACCATGCCCATCACGAATAAATTATCGAAACACAGCTCTAATTTTCCCGTTACAACCATAGAATTGCTAGATTTGCTCGATCTGTAGCATCAAATTTGGTGCTTCGTTTTCAAAATGTCGTCGAAAGTCTACAGTTAATCAATTCTTGGTGTATGTTAACACCAATTTTTGTTTAAGTTTAAATAAAAACCATTTTGAGTGAATAATAACACCTATTTTGGTGCTGACACCACGAGTTGTGTATATTTACACCTTATTTAGCATTTCATAAACCCAAAACAAGGGTAATAATACTCTCTTGTTTTTACAGTGTACAGTTATCTGTCCTGAACAGTCGTCTTCATTTTCAAGACTTGCTTTTATTCCGTTTGTTACCGAAAATTTTGCTTTGCAGAATTGAGTGATAATTAAATAGTAGGAATCTGTAATTAATTGTAATTTTATAGAGCATGAATTTCCATTTTTTTTTAAATATAAACTAAAAGTATTTTTAATTTAAAAATGCTGTACAGGTGATCCTATTATTTAAATTTTCCAAAAAACCATTTTGTTATAGATTTTATTTTATATATTATTGGATTGGAACACAATTTAACCCTCTAATGCATAGTGTTACCGTTCGGTAACAAGTTACATAATCCATTTTAACTTATCAAAATAGACCTCCCTCTCGACAAATTTGTGTTTTTTTCATCTATTACATTCCATTTTGAAGTTTTAGTTAATAATAACCCTCATAATTGACTGTAGTAAAAGTGTATTCAGAATTAAAAAGTGAGGTTTCTAACTGCTGTGAATTTACGTGTTTGGCAGAATTCAAAGTAATAATACTAGTACTAAATGCAATTCAATTGCTTTGAAAAAAAATATTATACTTCAAGAGGGTTATTTTAAACTATATTTAGTAGTTTTCTAATAATTCTTTTCAAAATTGGTAGTTTGTAGTTGGTTTTTACATCTGTTACCGTTTGGTAACATCATGCATTAAGCACAACTTTTGTTTGCTAATTTGCGTGTATCTCTGTAACGGATTCACAAGAACTCAGTGTTTAAAATGTTTGGTACTACTTGATTTTAAGGGTAAAAATAACTGTTTTATGTCGTATCATTCTGCCATTTAAAAAAATTATGTTTAAAAATGATTTTTTTTGTATATTTTTATTCATAAATACCTGCTATTTGTACTAAACCTGCTATTGCCTTCTATTTGTACATTAATTTTGTTTCAAAAGTAACTACTATTCATAATTATTTTAATAACTAATTTTCCTGTTTAACAAAATCTAAATGTACTAAATATTAATATTCTTTTTTGTTTGTTATACACCTTTTCATTAAAGATTTTATACCTAAAACTATATGTCTGTGTGCCTCTGCAACTTCTTATAGAATAATAAAATTATCAAAAAGCTTTATTTTTAAGTATAATTTATTAGAAATATAAAAAGTAAAAAAGGTAATAATTTGAATAAAAATAAATATTCGTACCCCCGAACTTTGAGAGGTCATAGGAGTCTTAAAAATGTGCAAAGAAGGAACTACAAAGCATAGTTTGATCTTTCATGTAATTTTTTAACTACTCAATATACAAGTATAAATTTTTTATATGTAATTCTACAAGATTTATTTAATATGAAACAAATTTTAAACTTTATGAAACTTTAGCCAAAGCTAAAATAAATGATATTAAACATAAAGCTATTTGAACACATTGTGATTAGGCTTGCGCGGCAAATTGTGAGGTCAAAATTGAAGACATGACCAAGAAAAGGACTTTATATTGTACAAATATGTACAAACAAAGACTTATAGGGGAGAGTGGGGGCTATTGGGACGCAGGGCTAATGGGACAACTGCCCTAAAGCTAGGAAAAATATACTTTTTTACAAATTTTTCTACACTACAGAATTGTAGCACTTACACTTCACATTTTAACAACCAAAGATCAGCAAATAAACGCATGTGTTGATGAGGAGAGAAGAATTGCTGTTTTGGAGAATTTAAAGTTAATTAAAAGTGTACTTTGTTTTTCAATTTTGAGGTATTAAATAAAAACTTTCTATGAATTAAAATGCAGTTTTAGATAGATGAAATATCCTAGATTAAGATAGTATATGTCAAATACTGTGGTGAAGTACTTAGTGCTTCTGTGTTGGGTCAGTTATAAAAAACAACACAGTGGGGTCTAATGGGACAGAAACAGTGGGGTCTAATGGGACACGAATAAACCTAGCTTTGCATGCTTCTCTCAAACAATCTATTTAAATCTCTTATATCTTATTCAGTCAAGTTGCCTAAAACTTTTTTAAACTTTAATTTTAAACTTTTTGAACTTTTTTCACCGTGTAATAAGTGAAAGTTCAAGTAGTTTTATTGGTGACATATTTCCACCTGGAATTTTAATAATTACATCTAAACAGAGCTTGGTGAAGATAAATCAATTGTTATTGCTAAATTTTGCTAGTAAGCAAGCTATTTTTTATTTGTTGGATTGCTTTCTGAAAAAGAAGGCGATGAACTGAAAATGTTCGTAGGGTAGGGTAGTTGCATATATATTCCGGCTCGTGTACTTGATCGAAGACCCGTATATAAGCCTTCGTCAAGTAAGACAGACACAGAAAGAGTTTTTACTGTCACAGAGAAAGGAAGTACACCCAGGGTAAAGGAGGGGAATCGAACCCGCACCCGTTACAGGGAAAATAATAGTTAGAATGATCTGAAACAGGTGAACGATGGTAAACTATTTGAAGATAAGACGGTCTTTTAAATCCTTGTACCGTGAAAAAGAGGACAAGTTTGGGATAAATTTTAGAAGATTTAGTTATAAAACTAAAGATTTAGTTGTAAAACTAAAGATTTAGTTTTAAAAAAACTAAAGATTTAGTTATAAAACCTTCCTTTCCAGTTATTCAAAAAAAAATTATGGGAGTATCTTCGATTTTGAGTTTTAACTATGATATTTCATCTTTTTCAATGTTGAATAATTGTTTTTAAAAAATTTCGTTATTTACACATTATTTAAATGGTATTTGCTTTAAAGTTTTATTTTCTGGTCCTTTTCTGATTCATTTTCCCTTTTTTTAATATTTTATTAAGGCAACATTTAGCATGTCCCATTAGCCCTGCACGCTGCCCCATTAGCCCCCACATATGGGGGCTAATGGGACATTTACATGTTTGTTTAAAATGCCCAGCAACCAAAATATGGTAATGTTTTAACATTTGTCGAATGACTTTTTAAGTAAATGAATGTTCAATTTATGAGCTTGTGAAAAAAGAAATTAAAATTAATTTATTTTTGCTGAAATACAGAGGTTGAAAAAATTTTGTCCCAATAGCCCCCACCCTCCCCTACCTAAATTCTCAGTTCAATTTTAATTAGAAATTATTTTAAGAACTTTTTTCTAAAAAAATTAATAAAAATTTTAAAATTTTGATTTAAAAATTTTTAAAAATAATTTCGAATTAAAATTGAGCTGAGAATTTAGGTATAAGTCTTTGTTTGTACATATTTGTACAATATAAAGTCATTTTCTTGGTCATGTCTTCAATTTTGACCTCACAATTTGCCGCGCAAGCCTAATCACAATGTGTTCAAATAGCTTTATGTTTAATATCATTTATTTTAGTTTTGGCTAAAGTTTCATAAATTTTAAAATTTGTTTCATATTAAATAAATCTTGTAGAATTACATATAAAAAAATTATGCTTATATATTGAGTAGTTAAAAAATTACATAAAAGATCAAACTATACTTTGTAGTTCCTTCTTTGCACATTTTTAAGACTCCTATGATCCCTTAAGCATCTATTCAGCGCTTAATGCATGGTGTTACCGTTTGGTAACAAATTTAAAAAATGAAATTATTTAAATTCCGATGCATTTAATTTTTTTTCCGTATTTTTCCCGTGATGTATGAGCATTAGAGATACAAATATATTTGTTTGGGACGAAAGAAAAAATTCATGCATTAGCGGGTTAAAGATACTATGCTTCTAACTTTGCTTATTAAAATTTTACATGGAAGTTATTTTTAACAACTCCCCCCCCCCCCCCTCGTTTTAGACTTTAAGTTTTACTAGATTCTTTAGTTACCTGTTTGGCAGAGAAAAAGATGTCTTCAAGTGTAAGTCATTAAAATGCTGCTTCAAACTATGTTGCTTTCATGTACTATTAATAAAAACTATTTGAATAGAATTTATTAATAAAAAACTATTTGAATGTAATTTATAACTATATTGATGAGTTTTTTTCTCCATTACAATGGATTCTTCTTACTAAGCTGTCTACATTTTCTAGAGTTTTTTAAATAATAGTATGAGGTGTCTTTTGTAGCTCTAATTTATTATATTTTTTTATGGAAATTGGTAGATTTTCCTTTCTTATATTTAAATCAAACAATTCTTTTAATTTACTACCTTAATTTATGTTCGGTTAGTATTTATCTATGAGCTGAAATATCTGTATTGTTTTTATTACATCTTATTTCTTATTCATTTATTACTTTTTAACCTCATACTTTTCAATCGTATAAATTTACTTTCTAACAATAAATTCTGCAGTTCTTCACAATCACTCAGCTTTCAATATTTATAACTAGATATCAACTCCTGATGATGAATCTTAAACTACATATTACTGCTACATTTTGTTATGCATAAGTGTGTACAACTGCGGAAATAAAAAAAGTACCACTAGTGATTATTTCAGCCGTTAGTCACCCTATATAATCGGACCTTTTTGAGATAGTGAACAATTAACAGTCTGAGTTAATTGCATGCCACAAAATTTGCATAAGGGGCCGTCTTCATATTAAAAATGTTTCTAACTTTGAAACTTCCAATGGCAACACCCAATTTTAATAACTTAGAAATGCTAAGCACTCTCGAAAAATCTTAAATCTAAGTTTTTGTTACATTTGGATGAATATTTGACGAGTTATTTAATCGAATCACTTGTGGACCTTTTAGGGACCCTCTCTAAAATGACAAGCAAGCATGCATGCAAGGCTATCTTTCTTTATCAATTACACATGCAATCTTATACACAGTCCCCTAAAGGGTAATAGAAAAGTATTTTGCGATTTACTCAGCAAATTATGAATAAAAATTTATAAAAATTGGGATTTCGCTTAAACATCCTGTCTTAAATTTATTTCTGTAAAAATATTTAGGGGTTTCTATTCATATTTTTAAAAAAAATTAATATAATAATTATTTTAAAATATAAAAATTGTTTTAAATACCCCAATATTGATGGCATTTTGTTTGGGTTGTTATAATTTCTTTTCAGTAAAAAATTCATTTCATTATCTTAATTACGCATAAAATGGGATAGTTTTTTATGTGCAACTCATTTAACATTATGGCACCTAAACTTTGAACGTCTCTAACTCCCCTAATAATGCTTAAAAACTAACAAAATTTGGGATTTCGTATTAAAATATGTCATAGATTAGAAATATGGACTCAAAAAGGGGTGTTGCTATTGGAAATTCTAAAGTTAGTAACACTTTTAATATGAAGACGGCCCCTTATGCAAATTTTGTGTCATGCAATAACTCAGAATGTTAATTGTTCACAATGTCAAAAAGGTCCGATTCTATAGGATGACTAACGGCTGAAATAATCACTAGTGGTACTTTTTTTATTTCCGCAGCTGTACCTAAACATTTACATATTTTTGTGCCTGAATTTACAGAAGAAGCACTTTACAGAAGAAGATTTTATTTTTTCTATACTATGTAACCGGTTCATAGGATTTAGTCAATTTTGAGACTGAAACTACAATACAATGCTATAAAATGAACTTGATGCTGTGTAATTTTATTTTATTGTTTTTTAATACTGTACAGTGTTGATAATGGAATTGTCTTATCATCCTACTTAGTATGTCTTTTGTATCTCAACCTTGTTGTTTTTCTCATACTGTTCAATACTGTACCAGCAAGTTTGCTGGTTTCTTAGCACACCGTGTTCATATTTTATTGCTGCTAGATTGATTTTAATGAAATACTTACCTTCATTTCTTTAAGACTAGTATTTAACGCTTTATATTCTGTAGAATATCAGACAAAGAAGCTACTATTTAATATTAGCCTAATTTATTAACAATTCATAGCATTCGACATTTATATTTTAAAAGATTTGGTTTACAATTTACATCAACTTACTCACTTTATTTACTTCTTACCTTCCCATTGTTCCTTAACCATTATTTTTCCACTCACCAGTTACACATTTTGTATTGCCCTTGTTTGGACTAGTAGCCCAGTACAAACTAGCTTTTGAATAAGCACATACAAAATTAGAAGCATCCAAATTAGTATCATTATTATATTATTAAATTAAGTTGGGTATACTTAAGTTACTGTATATCCTTGTCTGTACATGTAGCCCAATACAAACTAGCTTTTAGAGCATATTTGTCAGTAAGTACAGACAATTGAGAATGATTATAATTCTGGTATTTCAATAATTAAATTCCTGACATGTGTAACACAGAATAGACCTTGTTGTTTATAGTGCAGTCGAACCTTGTTAGCGGAAATTCGCTTATTCCGAAATTTTCGCTCAAGATTAACTGAAAGCATTTCCTCTACCTAAAAAAGCTGTGAACAAATGCTTAAAAATATCGTAACGCAAAATCCTTTAAGCAGAACTCTGCTTAACCCAAACAAAAAATCCAGAATTTGAACCTTTTTTTCTCAGTAATTCAAAGTTTTTACAAGCAAATATAACTAAATAATAAAAAAAATAATTTAAAAAAGTAAATTTTTTAAAAGTATGTATTACTTTAAATAAGTTTCGTTGATTTAATTTTGCCCTAAAGTGTTTCATTTTTCATTAAATTCAATTGTTGAAATGATTCAGTATTAGAATTTATGGGGAAAATGGTTGTATACAAAATTAAAAAAAAATTCTTTTTCATAATTTCTCTCTACAAACTATGAATCTTGATGCACAAGTTTTTTTTCTTATTATTAATATTGTTTCAATTCGATTTTTTCTAGCTAAGATATTGTAATTGTGTGTCTATTTTATTTTCTAGTTCAAGGTATTAAACTTTGTGTTACGAATTATTAAGCATTGTTTTCAATTAAACTATTATTACTAAACAGATACAGTGTTGATTTGATATTACAGTGTTATTAAAATTATCATCACATCTTTGAGGCATAATTGTATGCATGCATATTAGTATATTACATTATAAAATTGGAATACTTTTTAAATGTCATTTAATTTTATTTAATATTTACTGCTTCAATTCAAAACAATTCCTGACTGTTAACATGAAATTCGGTAAACAAAAACTATTTCTGCGCTCCCTTCGAGTTTTCATTAATATAAGTTCGACTGTACGTACAAACTTAGAAGGATTAAAAGTAGTTTTTTCATTGCAAGTTTAAATTTAGACTTAAGTTATTAATGCATGTTCCCTTACTCTTTTCCAGTGAAGTGCGGCTCGGAAGAAGCAAAGAAACTGAAGGCTATCTATGAGCAGCCAGACATCTTTTACCCTAAAAGTATTATCTGAAGAAATTTATATTTGAGTCTTGTTTTTCATTGACTTTAATGATAGTACTGATGCATTATAGAACTTCTTGAAAATGGCAGTATGAAAATATCAACTTTTTCAAAATGTGTAGTTAGGAGAGTATAAAATTGGTGCCTAAAGTTCCTCTAGCTTTGATTCGCATTTTTTTTTTAAATTCTAGCTAAGATACTATGATTGTCTGTTGTACAGTGGTGGCCAAAAGTGTGGACACATTTTGAAAGTTGCATGTGTTTCAACTGTTAATTGTGTTCTTGCATCTATTAAAATTCGCTTAAATACAAACATTTAAATATTAAATTGAAGGTAGTTTAATGTAGAATTTCACTATAAAAACAGAATTAAAGTATCTTTATTACAAATAAAGTTATGCTCATTTTAGTTGAACAAGCAAGCACAATCAATGGATTCTCTTATGCTGAAATTGCAATACAAGTTGGTGGTTTTATGACTTGCAAAACTAAGACAGATCATACTATTAGTTGCATAACTTATTCGTAAAACATAAATTGTAATACTGTATTTATTTTTAATTCTACATGAAATTACTTTGATGATGATGATGGTGTGCCCATGGATATTGATTATATGGGACCAAAGGTCTCATAGACGGCTTCAACGATCTGCACACAGTGCTCCTCATAAAGATTAAATTACTTTTAATTTGATACATAATTGTTTAATTTGATATACAATTAATATATTCTGTAATCACACAAAGTTGAAAAATATGAAAATTTCAAAATATGTCCACACTTTTGGCCACCACTGTAGAATTAAAAATGAATACAGTGTTACAATATATGTTTTACGAATAAGTTATGCAACTAATAGTATGATCTGTCTCAGTTTTGCAAGTCATTAAACCACCAACTTGTATTGCAATTTCAGCATAAGAGAATCCATTGATTGTGCTTGCTTGTTCAACTAAAATGAGCATAACTTTATTTGTAATAAAGATACTTTAATTCTGTTTTTATAGTGAAATTCTACATTAAATTACCTTCAATTTAATATTTAAATGTTTGTATTTAAGCGAAATTTAATGGATGCAAGAACACAATTAACAGTTGAAACACATGCAACTTTCTAAATGTGTCCACACTTTTGGCCACCACTGTAGCTTGTACAGTTTAATTTAAGTTGTTCGTTAGGTAATGTTGGACATCATTTTTCTTACACATTTAAAACTAAGCAGGTATAGTGTTAATATAACCCCCAGTAGTTGGCTTGGACTACTTAAATTTTCATCTTCTCCTTGTGAATGTAGAAGCATATAAACTTGTCTTCAACAAGCATGTGAAGTGTAAGGAATCAAATATTGTGTATAATTATGTGACTTTAATATGAACCTGGCTTTTAATTTTACCTTTTAATTTCTGGCTTTTAATTTTACCCTAGAGTTATACAAGGGAATTTATCTGTGTGTTTCAATTTTCATTAAATTCAATTGTTGAAATGTTTCAGTGTTAGAACTTATGGGAAGGTGGTTCTGCATAGAAACTTTGAAAAAATTTGAGCTTTTTTATAATTTGTCTTTATAGACTTTAAATATTAATGGACAATTTTTTCTTTTAATTAATGTTGTTTCAATTCAATTTTTCTTAGCTAAGATATTGTAGTTGTGAGTCAATTGTATAATCTAGTTCAAGCAATTAAAATTTCTTATTAACTATCAAACATTGATTTCCTTTAGATTATTATAACTAAACATATACAGTGTTGATTTAACATTACAGTGTTAAAAAAAATTATCTTCTCATTTTTTAAGCATAATTGTCTAAGTAGTATCTGAGCAGCTGCCAAAAGAGCGGTTGAAATGTTAATGCCTGATGTTTGTGTGGAATTTGTTTTGCTTTTAATATTAATGTTGCATTTTTCTATCTAGAAAGCAGATGTCCCAACGTACCATTTGTTCCTGAATACAATGCTTATCAAAAAAATGAGTGTGGTTTTACAATTACTGATTTTGTCTTAACTTTATACTTGATGACATTAAACAAATTGATATGAGGCAAATCCTATCTTTAAGAAGATAAATTTTCTTTACATATAGCATTTATGTTATTTTTAAAAAAAAAATGTTATTTTGCAATCATGTCTGTAGGATTCTTTCTGTTGTGTGTATTTTTAAAAAATGTTTTTTTTATATATTATATAAAACGTTTACATTTTAAATCTTTTGTGAGAAATCTTTTTCTGTATTCAATTCTTGTTTCAGTTATTATCAAACAAATAAAATTAAATTTAAATGCTTTAAATAAAAAAAATTCACTTTACTTATCTTACATTTTAAAACTGAAAGGCTAGATAAAAAATAATTGGAACATTCATTGGTCTGTTTTTGTAAAAATACTTAACTCTTGTGCTCTAATATCATAAAGGCTTCGAATTCAAACCATGTTACAGCAAGTAAAGATAAATGCAAAAGTCCTGAGATGTTTGTCATACAGTCAAATCCCGCTATAGTGAATCAAGGATATAGTGAACCTTGCTTATAATGAACCTTTTTAGTTATTTTTAGTTAAATAATGCTATTTTTTATGGATATAGAGAACTACTTTGAAAATGGGAATTCGCTTATAGTGAACTTGAATTTCCTTTCCTTACAATTTTTTTTTCAGCTCTCCATATTTTAAGTTATACTATAAGTGGCAGCAAAATATCAATCTTTAACAATGTATCATATTTCAACCTCTCCTTCCCATCTTATTGTACTCAAACAGGACCTGTTTCAAGTAAACATACCTATTCTTTTTCCCCTCTGAGTTCCAGAAACCATGCTTTCTCTCCAACCCATTATTCATACCCCCCACCACATTCATACACACTTCTTCTGGATACTTGGAGAGCATTCTGGTGAAATTCGGTGGAACTGTCCAATTGTCAATTTAACCTGTTTTTCTCTGTTTCTCTCTTATTTCCTTATGAAAGATTTCAGACGCATTTTGAATAGAAGGTGACCGTCTGAAAAATTGAGGCTTTTGTAAAGAGAAAAGCCCCAAAATGTTAATTTTTTTCCTACAATGTAGACATGTTTCGAAAAAATTCAAATTTTAGTTATTAAACTGAACATATTTGCATTATTTTTGAATAATTATTTCAGGAAAATTTCAAAAATTAGTTAATAACTATTTTTAGTTTATTAAATAGTTCATTTTTTCCCCAATTATTTATTCAATTAATTCAAGATATGTAAAACCATTATTATTCTTGTAAAAGCTTTATGTCGTATAAAACTTTATTCCAGAAAAATTGACTATATAGTGAGCCATCGGATATAGTGGAGCAATTGACGGTTCCATAGAGGGTTCACTATAGCGGAGTCCGACTGAAAATGCAAAAGTTCCTAGATGTTTTGCATACAGTGGTTGCCAAAAGTGTGGACATTTTTTGAAAGTTTCATTTTTTTCAACATTGTGTGCTTGTAGAATATATTAATTTTCACTTTTGGCAATTTCTATCACTAAATTCTACATTAAATAAATTACCTTCATTAATTACCTTCAATTTAATGTATAAACATTTGCATTTAAGTGAAAATTAATATATTTTACAAGCACACAGTTACATGATCCTTAAAAAAATGTCCACTCTTTTGGCCAACACTGTATATCTGTTCACGCTGCAGCATGTTAAATAAATAAATTTTTTACCTTATTTTCTTTCAGCCAATACTCGGGAAAAGGCAGAACTGCAGATGAAGTTAAGAGAAAAGAAGCGAAAGTTAGAAGAGATTCTGTCCAGTTTCGCTGCGGACATGGAAAATCTCGCCAAGAAAGGTAAGTTTGACATCGAAACAGTTGATTGGTTGTATTTGAAAAGCAGTGTCTAAATGATAATTATAATTTTCGAAGCCAAATTACTTTGGTCATGTTGAATAGTTTTACAAGCGATATTTTTGTGTTAAATGTAGCTGGTTTGGGACAAACAATGAAATGTTCAAATATATTTTAGAATAAAAAAATTTTGTACACATATAACTCCTACTAATGTAGTTATTTGGTACTAGTCCAAGGCTTTCTGGAATTGTGAATTGATTTCTTTCAAATTAGGTTGTTTTTTATTACCAGTATTTAGCTTCATTTTATAATCAGACATTGGCTATAGGATCATATTGGACAATTGAAGAGCTCAAGTGCAAAACAAGCTAAATCACTTTTTGGAAAATATTGAGTTTGTTAGCTTTTCATACAATATAATAAGACCTTTCTAAATTGTGTGCTTCTTTTTCTTAGAGATTTAGTTTTATCTTTCAAATATATACTGTACTTTAGTTTAAACTTTTTGAGCATAAATAAATCATAACCTTTATGAAAAGCTGACCTACTCAATTTTTCCTAAAGATGATTTCCCTTGTTTTGCACTAAAGCTCTTCAATTAATATCCCTGGTTTGTCTTTGTTTAATTTGAGAATAGCCCAATCGAGCAACATTTTCTCTTCAGGGTTTTACGCTTCCTAAAATTACTGAAAAACTCCTGAATTTCAAATTTTCTCCTAAGGGCCCTTATAACTCCTGAATTTTTGTCTCATCTCCTTCCCCATCTCCTGAAAAAAAATTGATGACTTTACTTTATTCAGAATGCTTGGCTTTATTCGGAATTGACAAGTTGAAAATCGAGTTTCGACATTGTGATAACAGTTAATGTTTCTGAATGCGCCACACAACTCTTCAGAAGGTTTTTCTTTCTTTGTCATTTGAAGTGCAGTTGAAGTTGCTTGACTAATATGATAATAAAAAAACATATTCAATTTTATTTCTTGTTGCCTCCCGAATTTACATGGCTGCACTCCTGGAAAACCTCCTGAATTTCACTATCGTAGATAGTAGGGATGCACCGAATATTCGGTTACTATTCGGCATTCGGCCACTTTAGCCAAATATTTAGTTCAGATGAATAGCTCTACTATTCAGCCGAATAGTGGGATTAATTTTTTTTCTAATTTTTTCTAATTTCTTCATGTTATCTTCTGAAACATCGAAAAATTCTCAGACAGGACTTGTTTTCTTTTTTGATAGACTCAAATACAACTAAGTTTAGTGTTATTTATAATGTTAAATCAAGCTCTACTCATGTTGTATTAAATAAGCAATAATAACTGTATCTATCACTGTTGTAATTTTTTTTCACTAAATGGTAAAAAAATAATTTTGTGATTGAAAAAAATATTGTAAGCCTTATTATATATAAACTTATAATATTGTAAGTATTTTTTTTCTAATTTTCATTCTACATACTTCCACCTACTTTTGTTTTTGTTTTCCTCCTTCTGTTTCAGTGTTGTGATTTTAACAGCTACACTTTCTAAAAGGCTTGTTTTAATAACAAACAAGTACTACTTTATTGTGTGTTTCTTTAATTAAAAACTTAATAGCTATATTGTATAGTATAAAAAATTTTTATAATATAAAATAGCAATAATATAAAATTATTGTGAGATTGTGTGGGATGCTAACGATGTTAAATTGAAATTGAGGAGTAATAAATACAACTTACTTAGATCTCACAAAAATGTAAAAATTGGTTTAGGCTGGCTGAAAATTCGGTATTCGGCCGAATGTTCAGCTTAGTCTTTGGCCGAATATTCATTATTCTTACATTATTTTTTTGTTTTTCATCTAAGAAAGGTCATCCCCAAAAAGACTCCAGTATATCCCAATGGCAGACGGCATTGACATCACTAGAAAATGTGCAGTGAAACCAATTGATATTGTTTGTTTACCACTGGCTAAGTTTTTTCAGGCGAGATACTCTGCGATTTTACTGTCTTTCAATTGAACAATTCTCGATTTCATGCAATTGATGTTTTTATGGACCATTAATATTGCATGCTTGTCACTGGTTTAAACTATAGGGCAAAATTGTCACAATTTTGTGCTTTTAGTCATAACAATTTCTCTCGCATGATTTTTGGGTGTGTGATCATTGTGCAATTGTGCTTCTGGTTAACTAGTTTGTATTATAATAATTATTTAATATCCAACTTGTTTTCAAATTCCATTATGTTTAATCAAGTTTTTACTTTAACCGTTGAGTTTTTATCCTGTGATTCTTCATTTTGTGGAAATTCTGATTACATGTTCAATTTTTTACAGTAAAATAATCAAACATTTTGCTGCCTGAAACAATTTTGTATCCGTGATTCTACATTTTTTTGTGTGATTTCTGTGCAGTGAAATTTTTTTATATTACCATTTAACTATGTCGTGTTTAATCCTTTGAGTCCCAATGACTATTTGGCATTATCATTTTAGAAATTTCCTTTCTGATCATTTATGAAATAAAAAACCACACCATTCGATTCTTCAAACTTTTTTCTATTAGAATTTTTTTATATTATTCCTAATAGATGTCAGCCTTTTATTATTATTTTGCAATTATAATCAGATAAATGATGATGCCAAATGGCATAACTGGGACTAAATGTATTAAATAATGCTTTTAACTTATAATAAATAATTCTTTATACTTGTTTTTTTACAAGTGATTCAGTTTTTACTACAAACGAATCATACTATTAACTTTTTTTTTATGAACCAGTGAATTGCTTTTTTACAACTTAATAACCACAATTTTGCTGCTTTTAGTTCTATTGTAATATTATTTTTATTCTATTTTCTGTTGTGTGTTTATTGTGCAATGAATAATTTTTTTATGTTACAATTTAACTAGTTTGTATTTTGATAATTATTTTATTGACTTTGTTTATCAAAATTTTATTAGTATTGACATTCATTCATCTTTATTTTATGTTTTCCCTGTGATTCTTTATTTTGCATGTTCATTTCTTGTAATCAGAATTCCTGCATACATTGTAATAATCTAGTTTTTTTTATTTCTTATCAATTATATTTGGTACTTTCAATTGATTTTCAAAATTTCTGTATGCATGTTTGTGCAATAAATGTTTTTTAAAAATGTTTTTGTGTGTGCAAGTTCTTCTTTGGGTATGAGTTAGTCCTTTCTTATGTTATCTTGCTGTTTTTAATTTTAAAATAACAAAGCAATGTTAAAATTGATAAATAAAGTACTGGGGGTTATATACTGTTGATTCAATTGCTATCTGTACTGTTTATAATAATATTGCAGTAATTTTTTTTGACATAATACATACCCAATGATGACTTTATTTTTGTTTTTCTGTCTTTGTCATGACTGAATTGCACTGATCAACAATGACATTTTGTTATATGAATATTACCATTTACTTTTTAATGTTCTGAAACTAAAAACTGCATTCATAAAATCTCCACTGCCCTCTATTTTTCCTTAAACTATAATAAGTAAAACCTGTTTTTAAAATTTAACTTATAAGTACCCTTGAAGTTACAAGTAACACATTACTTGTAACAGTTGGTGTTTTAGGTAAACACCATTGGAATTTTCAGAATGTAACTGTAACCTAGTTACTTTTAGCGGTTTAAAAAGTACATTAAAATATACTTTTCTTAAACAGTTTTCCATAATAAATTTTGATGGTTTAGGTAAACTTACACCATCAGACTCCGATTAATTGCTTGTTCTTCTAGAAGGCAATATTTTTGATTACGAGGCTGAATGCTGCATTCTAGATCGACTGTGCCACAAGAGGCAGAAACAACTTAGAATGTATGACGTAATGTATATAAGCTGCGAAGGCAGCTTTTTAGATTGTGATGATTGATAACATTTAGAGGAATTAAATGTTCCACAGTTAGTAACATATATCATAACTGCATTGTGTCCTGAATGTATTTCTTTTTCGTAGGTTGGGTCTGCATTTGTTAAGGCGTGAAAATGTTAAGGACTTTATTATACAAAAACACTAGTTTTATTTATGGTGAAATTTTATTCTTTATGATTTTTTTTTAAACAAAACATCTTAATTTTGGAAGTTTTCATTTGAAATGTTAAGATAATGTAAGTCAACCTTATAAATATTTTATTCTGCAGAAATTGTTTATGTTATCAATAGTTGGGAATTTAGTTGGAAATAAGCAGATTTTTTTTTTACAACTGGGTTTACTGCCTTGCTGATTTTTTTTTTTACAAATGAGTTGGAAAGAGAATCTTCGCATGTACTATTTGTTTATTTGATAAGTTCATCAATATGATGCAGATCACATTAATTACAATATATAATTAAAAAATACTTTATACTTTTGTTGTATAACTAATCAATTCAGTTAAATTTGAAAAGTATCAATTTTACACATTTAGTGTGATATCAATCCAGCAATATATATTTTTCTGAAGACCTTAAAACTTAATCATTATATTTCCCTCCCCCTCCCCACTCCTTGGTAAAATATTGGAATATTAACACCAGACCTCCCCTTTCAATCGTGTAGCTCTAGTGCGACGATAATTCAAACCAAACCTCCCCTTTCAATGATAAAATTAAATCATGAAACCCCCCCCCCATAATCTCCGCTCCCCTCTAGCTAAATAATGCGCCTGCTCTAAGAAGAATACTTTTTTGCTAACAGTATACTTACAACTTCTTTTCCTAAATTTAGCTGGCACCTGCTTCAAGGAATTTAGAGTCGAATCAATAAACTTTGGACAGAGCGCAGGAAATATTTCTTAATTTCACTTCATAAAATACAAAAATTGTCGACCTACAGCAGACCAGAGGCCTGGCAAGTTTGGTCGAAAATATATATAATTCCCTTCAAGTTTCCAATAAATATCGAGATTCTCTCCCCCCCCCCCCCCTTAAAATCTTCCTCTCTCATAGAATACATAGCATATTCTGGTAAAGCATTCCGCTCATTGACGACTCTATTGTAAAAATGTTTTCTTACCTCCCTTCTAAAGCACGATTTATTTAATTTCTGACCATGTCCTCTGGTCCGGCTATTTAATATAAAAGCTAAGCCCTCCATGTCTCCCTGTTTTATGAACCCCATCTTAACTTGTAAAACATTTTCAGGGTGGTTACAAAATCCTAGAAAAAAGTTTCCTGGTATTTCCATGATTTCCCTGATACTTTCACAAAAAAATTCCCTGATACTTTCACAAAAAATTCCCTGATTTTACAAAACCTATAACACATGCAATACACGCAATTCAATGCAGTACAGAAAATTTAATCCAGACATAGTGAGAATTAAGACTTTCCAGATTATTGGGTAGTCTACCTAACTTTTCTACAGTTCCGAAAATCTGAGTTTAGAGGAATCATGTGATCAGCAGAGAGAATCAAGTTATAACATGATTCGTTAGAAAGATTGATCCTTCATTCAAATCGGATCAACTAGAATATTCATTATTGATCAAGTGTCCGTAAGTACTGATCACAACAACCAAAGCATGCCGTTTAAGGGGTCATAGGAGTCTTACAAATATGCAAAGAAGGTACAACAAAGTATAGTTTGATCTTTCATGTAATTTTTTAACTGCTCAAAATATAAGTATAATTTTTATATGATAATTCTACAAGATTTATTTAATATTAAACAAATTTTAAAATTAATGAAACTTTAGCCAAAACTAAAATAAATAATATTAAACATAAAGCTATTTGAACACATTGGGATTAGGCTTGCGCCGCAAATTTTGAGGTCAAAATTGAAAAAATGACCACAAAAAAAATGACTTTATATTGTACAAATATGTACAAAAAAAACACTTATACCTAAATTCTCATCTCAATTTTAATTAGAAATTATTTTAAGAACTTTTTTCCAAAAAAATAAATAAAAATTTTGATTTAATTTTTTTTAAAAAAATAATTTAAATTACATACAAAGATAATAAATTACACATAAAAAAATTATACTTATGTATTGAGTAGTTAAAAAATTACATGAAAGATCAAACTATACTTTGTAGTACCTTCTTAGCACATTTTTAAGACTCCTATGACCCCTTTAGCAATCTTAAAGTGGAAATAATTCCCTGATATTTTGAAAAGTTTGAAAATTCCATGAGAATTCCCTGATGTTTTCTGAAAAAAAAAAGTTCCTTGAGAATTCCCAGGCTCTGTTAACACCCTGATTTTAGGAGAGACGGAAGCATTCCCTTCTATTTCATATTTTGAAAAAAATCTCTTTTTTTTTTTTGGCAACACCACAAATGACACTTGTATTCATACAAGCATTTAATGACAGATATTTCCTAACTCCTATAATAACGAATATTTTTCCTTTTATAATAAACCTTTGCTCTTATAAGGATATTTGCTATTGAATCTTGCTTCCGAAACTAAGCTAATTTTCTTTTATTAAAATTGATTGGAGTTTTTCTTTTCAGGGGGACCAGACTTTTAAAGAAATATTAATTACTTTTGTTCTTGACACTTGTATTCATACAAGCATTTAATGACAGATATTTCCTAACTCCTATAATAACGAATATTTTTCCTTTTATAATAAACCTTTGCTCTTATAAGGATATTTGCTATTGAATCTTGCTTCCGAAACTAAGCTAATTTTCTTTTATTAAAATTGATTGGAGTTTTTCTTTTCAGGGGGACCAGACTTTTAAAGAAATATTAATTACTTTTTAAAAATAATTTTATTGACATTTTATGAAATGTGTTTACAAATTTTCGAAAAGGCCTAAATTTATCAATTTGTACAAAGTATATTTACATATCACTTTAAATTTCTATATAAATTTCTATATTAACACTAATTACATTACTAAATTAATGCTCTTAATCAGTCTTTGAATTTGAGTATGATACTAAGTGCATTACTAATTACCAATTACACAACTAATAACATCAATAAATAAATGTATACATTAAAATAAATTATCTATGGACGAACTTTTTTCGACTCGTAGTCCAAATGACATGGCTATATTTCCAAGGTTAGAGTCATTCGTCAAAAGAATTACACTTTCCTGTGATTTGAAGTCTAAAAAAAAAGAATCTATAATTAAAAAGAATCTCTGGTCACATTGACTAATCTAATGTCTCTCTGAGGGAGAATAAGCAAATTGGTTTAAGTGTAAACTTGTTTTTACCGCATTTGATTTAAATTGAAACTTTTCATTGAAAATTTTATCACTTAAATTTTTTTAACAATATTTTTCTAGTGGATGCTTTTGGCTCCTCCACTCTTCGAGTTCGAAAATTCGATAAACCCATTAATTTTTTTTTTTTTTGAAAATATGTGTGTTGCTGGAACATACAGGTTACGGGTTTATACGTCAGATGAATACATACGGGATTTTTTTTTTATTCACGCAAAATCTCCAGAAAGTACATGTGTTACCGTTATAAACCGGAATCAGCTAAAACCAGAATTTACTAGGGAGAACTAGTTTTAACTGAAGCCATTGCTGAAAACTAGTTTCCTCTATCTAAAACTAGATCTCACTAGTTAATACCATTTTCGACCAATTGCATTGTATAAAACTAGTTGTAATTAGCCAAAAATAGAATTATCTAACCCGTTTTAGATAAAACTAGAATTCACTTTTTCATATTTATAATGAAAGCTAATTTTATACATTTTTTTACAGCAATGGAGTCCTTAAAAAACTCGATGTACGGTCATTAACTGCCCATATCTGGTTTTAGCTAGTGGAAACTAGTTTTAAATTATGGCAGCAGTTAAAACTAATTAATTCTAGTTCTAGTCGAAATCGGTTTTCAACGGTAACATATAGATGATTTATATGAATGGCCGCGAATCAGAAATTTTCAGGGGAATGGGTCAAAGAGCTATGAAGACCTTACCGAAGATGTGTGTGTTAAAAAGGAAGTAACAATTGCAGTCCCAATGACAATTTGGCATCATCATTTTAGAAATGTTTTTCTGATTCTCTAAAGATATTTATGATGTCCAAAAGAAGATCATTAGATTCTCCAATTTTTTTTCTATTAGAAAATATTTTTTATTAATCCCAATAGATGTCAGCCCTACTATTTTTTTTAATTATGATCAGTTAATAGATGATGATGCCAAATGGCATCACTGGTTTAAAAAAAATAGAGCATTTCAATTAAGATTTCCATGTGTACCATTTGGTATCACACTTTTTTGTTTGGGTATGTACAATTATTGTACATTAGTAACGCGTTACTTGTAACAGTTGCATTTTTGAGGTAACGTCATTAGATTTTTCAGATAGTTACTGTAACTCAGTTACTTTTACCGGTAGAGAAGTAACAAAAATTTCATTACTTTTCCGGCGTTGGCTTATATTTCACTAGCAGTATGGTCCCGCCTTACTGGGAACCCGTTAACTTCGCATTGGTTCCTTTTAAAGGCATGCTTACTTGTGAAAATACACTCAAAATCAAAACAAAATTAAATTCGTTTTGGCGCATGCGAACTTAAAAAAGCTAACACTAATAGAGGATGAAGCAGCCTTAGGGCGAGTGCATACATCTCAACCAATCAAACTAATAGAGGGTGGCTTCAAGCCCCCGTTTCGGCCCGGTCCATGTATTTTCAAGCCCTGTTATTGTCTTGCAATCCCACGTGGATGATGTTTTTTTTTGAAACTAATTATATTAATTAAAAATCACAATCAAATATGAAAAAACTAAGCCTCAGGCGCACACGTAGGTATTCAAAGGAATCTATATTGAAAATTTCGAATTTTTTAGAGCAGTCTAAGTAGGTCTTTTGTGATCCACAGACATACACACAGACAGACAGACTCTTTCTTTAATTATTATAGATTATTTGAAAGTTAATTCCTAACAGTGTTTATTTTACTCTTAAACTTTTTTTACTGTCCCTATCTTTTCATTCTTGGTTTCCTTTGAAATAACCATAAGGAGAAATTTCAATTTTCATGAAACAAATTTCTAAAAGTAACTGTAACAGGGTTCCTAAACTTTTTGGTAAAAACAATCAAGGGCTATTTAAGGGGGTCTGGCACCTTCATAGAAGCCCATGTTAAATTGTCCAACTTTGGGGGCATCTCAAGAATTAACTAATTAATATATCCATTTCAAATTTTCACAGTTTCATCTATAGACATTTTTAAGAATTTTAACACAAGATTATTTTGAAAAACTAAAAACTATATTAAATATGAATTTTTTTAAATATCGTTGAAGAATGTCAATATTTTTAACCTAAAAGATTTTTTTTTTAAAAAGTAAAAACTTTACAGACTATTCCCTGCGTTAAAATGTTTAAATATACTTGTGAATTACACATAAAAAAATTCAAGTATTTAAATGAATAACATTTTTAGTTATGTGCCCCCAAACATTCACATGATTCAAAAATTGTAAAACCGAGAAAAACCAATTTAAAGTTTTTATTGTTAACTCATCTCCTTACGAAGGATTTTTGCTTCCTCGTAATATTTGATTTTAATAACATTATCGAATCCTTAGTCGTTCGACCGCTCTGGGCCGTTTCACTAAAGAAAGGGTAAAATAAAATTGCCTTTAATGTCAAAAATATTTTTCCAATCGTCTTAAAACTTTGTGACATTATTAATAAAGGTTGATATAGTAGTATTTTAAGCCACTAATTTTTTAAAAAAATTTTTCAATGATTTTGGGGTGCCAGACCCCCTGAAGGACTTTTCAAGGATATTATTTCTCCATTTTCAAGGACTGTACAGGGTGGTTATAAAATAACGCTCGCTATTCGGAGCGATCTGTAGCTTGAATGAATAATCCAAATGCAACAAAAATTGAGACACTTACTAATCAAGAAGGGGGAAGAAACTTCGAATCATAAAAAAAACTTAGAATCATAAAAAATAATAATAATAAAGAATCATCACAAAAAGCAAACTCGTCTCTTGACCAGGCGGGTTCTAAATACGAGGCTTGCCCAATTATGACCAATTTCGACCAACACATCCAATTACGCCTCGTAATTTAGAACCTTGGTCAAAAGACGAGTATACTTTTTATGATTCCATTCTTTTTACCCCTTCTTGATTAGTAAGTATCTCAAAGTTTTTTGCATTTGGATTATTCATTGAAGCTACAGACCGCTCCGAATAGGGTGCGTTATTTTATAACCACCCTGTATATTCGAACTTGAAACACTAAAGTTTTACGATTGCAATAGACCTAAGGTCGCTGTGTTCGGCGAACTTGCCCTCCACCAAGAACTCTTAAGTCATTTACGATAGTTTTTAAAAATTTATTTATAAGACAAATAAGAGCTCTCTAACATTCAAATGAACTTAAATATAAGTTATACACTCTTAAAACAAAAGAGTGAAATCCACTCCAGTTGGAGAAGTGCATTTTCGATACCCTAAAGGCATGCATATTTTCTCAGACTGAGTTAAAATCGCTCGTTTGGAGTGATCCTGTCGGAGGTTTAACACACAAAGGATCCACTCCAAAAGGAGAAGTGCATTTTCCAGTCTGGAGGAGTGAAATCCACTCAGACTGAGGTAAATTGGGAGTGTTTGTTTTAAGAGTGTAAAATAACCATTTTAGTTATTAAAATTAAAAGTCATTTAAGTGGGAATCTAACCCTGATATAACAAGGAAATACGGAACAAATACTTACAGAATTGGTTTAAAGAAAGGCACAATTCTATTATCCGCATGTCATTTCGGTCTGGCATCCAGTCTTGAGTTATTTCAGCACACTAAAATTAAGAGAACGTTAATAATTATCATTATTATTCTCGTAAGTCTTTAAGGTGAAAGCAACCTACAGTATTTATTTTTATTTTATTTTCGGAATTAAATGTTTTTGTAAGTTAAATTACTGAATGTTAATATGCATACAATCGAACACTCCAGGCCAGATTTTGTGGCAAAACTATGTTATTTTTTTATTAACAAAAGAAAGACATATGAAAATCATAGGTTTTGAATTAATAGGAGCCATGTATCACAATAGCAAATTTTATTGATTTATTTTACTGCGCTGGACCATCTTTGACATCTCGATTAAAGATATAAGAGAGAACATTAAATTAATGATTAATATGAAGGTTGTATTCTTTTGAAATTTACATACCTGTAGTGCATTTTGGGCATGAAAATGGGCATGTTTGCTTTTCAACAAGGAAAACAAATATTTTATGGCGGTTCTTATCTCGAATTTGTCTTTGCCTCTTACCTAAAAATAATAGCAGGGTTGCCAGTTAAATTTAGGAAAAAAATAGTTGCTTTAGTTGATATTTGATTATTATTTTATTTGTAACAAATCCCGTTGCAAATGTGCAGCAAAAGTGACGACAGAGATAAAGAGAAACGCTCGCTCAACCAACTTGCCGTTTTGGGAGCTCTTGCTACAGTGGTGGAAATCGATTTATGAACTAAAATTCTTTTCACCAGATATCGCTTTGTATTAAGTGCTAACAATTCAAATTTTGTGTGTTGGATATTCAGAGCACAATAAAGGAATTTCACACATAATTTTTTTCAAAAAATGATATTAAATAAAAATATATATAATTTTAGTTTTTAAGCATGTCAAATGATGGAAATTGATTTATGAACTCAAATTTTTTTTGAACCCAGGTACCAAATATTTTAACTAGTTCTTCATTTAAACTTCAGGGGAGCTTACTATCAGTGTTTATAAATAAGATTAAAGATTGCTTCAAAGGACACTGTGGTGCTCAGCGCAAACACCCAATAACAGCCCTTACAACCGAAATTATATTGTTGCAGACGGCTCAATATTAGGCTATCACGCAAGAGGTTCCTAGATCAACACCTGGCAGATCTCTTCAAAGTTCAAACTAGCTATTTAATAAAAAGTATAAGAGTAGTACAGGGTGGTTATAAAGTAACGCTCTCGGAGTGGTATGTAGCTTGAACGAATAATCCAAATGCATCAAAAAATGAGACACTTAACTAATCAAGAAGAGGGAAAAAGAATGGAATCATAAAAAAGATGGAATCTTAAAAAATAATCATAAAAAACAAACTCGTCTGTTGACCAGGGTTCTAAATTACGAGACGTTGTTAATTATTTCTGCCATCACAGCTAATTACGCCTCGTAATTTAGAACCCTGGTCAAGAGACGAGATTCTTTTTATCAAAAAGAATGGAATCATAAAAAAGAAACTCGTCTCTTGACTAAGGTTCTAAATTACGAGGTATAGCCAATTATGGCTCATTACGGCCAACACATCAAATTACGCGTAATTTAGAACCCTGGTCAAGGGACAAGATTGTTTTTTTATGATTCCGTTCTCCCCCCCCCCCCCCCCCCTTCTTGATTAGTAAGTGTTCCAAAGTTTTTTTTGCATTTGGATTATTCATTAAAGTTACAGACCACTCCGAATAGCGAGCGTTATTTTATAACCACCCTGTACACAAAAAGTCACTCTAACTATGAACAAACTTACGGCTCGGTCGTGATTTAAGTTGTCCAATTCTTCGAAAATTACGAAAGGACAATATACTTGAAAGTTGTTGTCTGCATAAAAGGATGAACGATTAATTATTGGTTAAATACAAAAATTAGTTCAACATGAACATTATACTATGATGAGCGTTATACGGAGTAATTTTTTATTGTGCGTTAAACCTTTCCCATTTATTAAAAGGGGATAATTGAACTAGTGTTCATTGAACATTTCGACCCCCTTTAGCGTAGGTAAAGGCCTTCCTCTTGCATGCGGAAGGTAGTGCATTATATCTCGAAGGTACAGCTGTGGAAATAAAAAATTACCCACTTGAGGTTATTTCTTCCGTAGGTCACCCTATGCAATCGGACCTTTTTGAGATTGTGTACAATTAACATTCTGAGTTAATTGCACGAAACAAAATTTGCATAAGAGGCCGTCTTCATATTAAAAATATTACGATCTTTGAAATTTCCAATAGGAACACCCAATTTTAATAACTTAGAAATGTTAAGCACTCTTGAAAACCCTTAAATCTAAGTTTTTGTTACATTTGGATGAATATTTGACGAGTTATTCATTCGAATCACTTGTGGACCTTTTGGGGACCATCTTTAAAATGACAAGCAAGCATGCATGCAAAGCCATCTTTATTTATCAATTACACACGTAATCTTATACACAGTCCCCTAAGGGGTAATTAAAAGTTATTTTGTGATTACTCAGCAAATTATGAATAAAAAATTTTAAAAATTGGGATTTCGCTTAAACTTCTCGTCTTAAATTCATTTCTTTAAAAATATTAAGGGGTTTCTATTCATATTTTTTAAAAAAAATAATATAATAATTATTAAAAAATATAAAAATTGTTTTAAACACCCCAATATTGAATGCATTTTGTTTGGGTTATTATAATTTCTTTTCAGTAAAAAATTCGTTTCATTATCTTAATTATTTATAGATCGGGATAGTTTTTTATGTGCAACTCATTTAACATTATGGGACCTAAACTTTGCACGTCTCTAACTCCTCTAATAATGCTTAAAAAGTAACAAAATTTGGCATTTCGTATTAACATAGGTCAGAGATTTGAAATATGGATTCAAAAAGGGGTGTTGCTATTAGAAATTTTAAAGTTAGTAACATTTTTAATATGAAGATGGCCCCTTATGCAAAATTTGTATCGTGCAATTAACTCAAAATGTTAATTATACACAATCTCAAAAAGGTCCGATTCCTTAGGATGAATAACGGAGGAAATAACCTCAAGTGGGTACTTTTTTATTTCCACAGCTGTACAGCTGCGGAAATAAAAAAAGTACCACTATTGATTATTTCTGCCGTTAGTCACCCTATAGAATCGGACCTTTTTGAAATTGTAAATAATTAACATTCTGAGTTAATTGCATGACACAAATTTTGCATAAGGGGTCATCTTCATATTAAACATGTTACTAACTTTAAAATTTCCAAAAATAACACCCCTTTTTGAGTCCATATTTCAAATCTATGACCTATGTAAATACGAAATGCCAAATTTTGTTAGTCTTTAAGCATTATTAGGGAAGTTAGAGACGTGCAAAGTTTAGGTCCCATAATGTTAAATGAGTTGCACATAAAAAACTATCCCAATCTATAAATAATTAAGATAATGAAACGAATTTTTTACTGAAAAGAAATTATAATAGCCCAAACAAAATGCATTCAATATTGAGGTATTTAAAACAATTTTTATATTTTTTAATACTTATTATATTAATATTTTTAAAAAATATGAATAGAAACCCCTTAATATTTTTACAGAAATAAATTCAAGACAGGAAGTTTAAGCGAAATCCCAATTTTTAAAAAATTTTATTCATTATTTGCTGAGTGAATCCCAAAATATTTTTTAATTACTCTTTAGGGAACTGCGTATAAGATTACATGTGTAATTGACAAATAAAGACAGCCTTGCATGCATGCTTGCTTGTCATTTAGAGATGGTCCCCAAAAGATCCACAAGTGATTTGATTGAATAACTCATTTAAATATTCATTCAAAAGTAAGAAAAACTTAGATTTAAGGGTTTTCGAGAGTACTTAACATTTCTAAGTTATTAAAATTGGGTGTTGCTTTTGGAAATTTCGAAGTTCGTAACATTTTTAATATGAAGACGACCACTTATGCAAATTCTGTGTCATGCAAATAACTCAGAACGTTAATTGTTCACAATCTTAAAAAGGTCCGATTACATAGGGTGACTAATGGCTGAAATAATCACTAGTGGTACTTTTTTTATTTCCGCAGCTGTACAGCTGTGGAAATAAAAAAGTACCCACTTGAGGTTATTTCATCCTTTAGTAACCGTATAGAATCGGACCTTTTTGAGATAGTGAACAATTAACATTCTGAGTTAATTGCACGATACAAAATTTCCATAAGGGGCCGTCTTCATATTAGAAATATTGCGATCTTTGAAATTTCCAATAGCAACACCCAATTTTAATAACTTAAAAATGTTTCTTGAAAACCCTTAAATCTAAGTTTTTCTTACTTTTGAATGAATATTTAAATGAGTTATTCAATCAAATCACTTGTGGATCTTTTGGGGACCATCTCTAAATGACAAGCAAGCATGCATGCAAGGCTGTCTTTATTTATCAATTACACATGTAATCTTATACGCAGTTCCCTAAAGAGTAATTAAAAAATATTTTGGGATTCACTCAGCAAATAATGAATAAAATTTTTTAAAAATTGGGATTTCGCTTAAACTTCCTGTCTTGAATTTATTTCTGTAAAAATATTAAGGGGTTTCTATTCATATTTTTTAAAAATATTAATATAATAAGTATTAAAAAATATAAAAATTGTTTTAAATACCTCAATATTGAATGCATTTTGTTTGGGCTATTATAATTTCTTTTCAGTAAAAAATTCGTTTCATTATCTTATTAATTAATTAACTTAATTATTTATAGATTGGGATAGTTTTTTATGTGTAACTCATTTAACATTATGGGATCTAAACTTTGCACGTCTCTAACTTCCCTAATAATGCTTAAAGACTAACAAAATTTGGCATTTCGTATTTACATAGGTCATAGATTTGAAATATGGACTCAAAAAGGGGTGTTATTTTTGGAAATTTTAAAGTTAGTAACATTTTTAATATGAAAATGGCCCCTTATGCAAATTTTGTGTCATGCAATTAATTCAGAATGTTAATTGTTCACAATGTCAAAAAGGTCCGATTTCATAGGATGACTAACGGCCAAAATAATCACTAGTGGGTACTTTTTTATTTCCACAGCTGTACAGGGTGTTTCAAAATTGACTGGAAATGGAAACGATGCAATTCCGAATTATTTACCCGACCCCTCCTAAAAATAGTAAAAAGCCAATTGATCAGGCGTTTTGGTCGTTGTTGTATTCTTGAACTAGGGCAGTACGAGAATGTGTTGATGAAGGGATGCATTCGTGCTGAGTTTGATTTGGTTAATCGACATATTGTCTAGTAATTTTACAATTTTCAGATTCTGTTACATTACAGTTTCTAAAACTACTAAAAATGATTAGTAACTGCGAAAATGGAATTTTTGTGCTTGGATTTCATATGAAATGATTTGATGTTTCAAATTTTAGCAGAGTATTTGAAAGTTCAATAAACACTAAACGTTTTGCAATAGAAATGTACAGTTTGCCGAAATGTGTATGTGGTGGGACCAAAGAGTTCTATAGTTGGGTAGAGACTGAACCTACCAACCACACTATGGACCAACATGGAGAGTGGCATGTGCAGCCCTATGGCCGAGTGGTTTGGATAGCAAAACATTTGCAGCAGTTTGCACGGTGTACGGGTTCGATTCCCGCCTTCACCTTGGGTGTACTTTCTTTCTCTATGTGAGTAAAAATTCCATCTGTGGCTGTCTTACTTGGCGAAGGTTTATAAGCGGGTCTCTGCAAACAAGCCGGAATATATATTTGCATACTTACCCTGAATAAATAAGCAAAATACAATAATTGTAATGTATAGACGGTGGTCAAAATCAAGTTTTGTAAAAATAATGCAACAACCTATCGTTTTTAGGCGGCTGCTCGTTTTGATATGTGTTGAAAACTAGTTGAATCTGTAATTTTAATCAGATGTAAATTCAATCAAACCTAACTAAATGTACTACATTCTTGTGTAGCACAAGTGCAAGATTTCATGCACAACCGAAAGGGCGGCAAATTAGTTAGCCGTTTTATGAATTGATGAGGGCCGGGTAAATATTTAGGAATTGCACCCTAATATACATTTCCGGTCAATTTTTGAACACCCTGTACACTCTTAAAACAAAAGAGTGAAATCCACTCCAGTTGGAGAAGTGCATTTTTGACACTGGAAAGGAGTGAATATTAACTCAGACTGAGTTAAAATCACTCGTGAATGATCACTTTATGAATGATCACTTTTATTAAGTCTAATTATATACCTATTGCTTTTTGCAAGAGGTGGCGCACAACATCGAGGTCATGGATGTAGAGATTTGTATCTGTAATTATATGGGTTACCTAAAACAATACAAAACAAAAATTATTTTCACTAAGTTCTTACATATGAAGAGTACACGGGAAAAAGCGATTGATTTTTCAGAGAAGTTTCCTTAGCAGGCCACTTTGGCGATGATAGCGAGTGATCGCCTAAACTTGTGTAAGGAAACCAGTTCCTACCATAGATATCATAGTTAAAGTAATGTAGTGACAGATAACGTGACCTCCAATGCTAACGACGGGACGCGCAAGGAGCTCCCAGAAGAGCCCCAAATGAAGTCAGTGTTGTACGTCACGTGATATGCCACTGTAGTTACTTTAACTACCATCTCTGTGGCTCCTAGCTGCCAAGTTCAGGCGATTGGCGATTCCGACGCTTGGACCAAGCAAAGAAGAAGGAGAGAAACCGGTTTTATGCTGCCAAGCAGACAGTTGCGGTTGTCCGCCTAATAAATCAATCTCTTCTTCCCGTGTACTCTTCATATGCTATCTAACTTTGCAGAACGGATAAGGTTTACTGGTAACCCTTGGCGAATTTTCCAAAATCACGCCAAAAGTCCAACCAATGAAATCGCGGGCCACTTCCAACCGCCATCACGGAAAAATGAAAACAAAAGAGTTACATCATTGAAAACATAAAAAAAAATGAGGATTGACAGTTTTATTTAAATTCGCAGTTTCATATTCGTTTGTGGTCTTAGTTGTTTTGTTATTTAAGAGCTAAGAGGTAAAAAAAAATAAAATTGCGTTATTGCCATAGCAGAAGATAAAACTGAACTTTTTAATTAATAAAAATTCAAATTAATTAAAAAAATACTGTTTTGTGATGGTTTTTACACATGGTGAATGGAGCTAAATTATTAAATTAATACGTTAATTACACAGAGGGAGACAAAGAAAAGTGGCCCTGATATGGAGATAGGAAGGGGCCTGGATGACGCGAGTGGTTTACACCATAACACTAGGAGTCTGCGTGCTGTAACGGGTGCGGGCTCGATTCCCGCCTTCGCCCTGGGTGTACTTTCCTTTCTCTGTGACAGTAAAAATTATTTCTTTGTCTGTCTTACTTGACAAAGGCTTATACAGGGTGAGGCAAATAAAAGTGGCCCCAACGCCACTGTGAAGATAAGAATACGACAGAAATGTTGCCAATTCGAAATCCAATACAAAAACAGATTTGTTAACTGAAGCTATTGATCTCTTCAGTAATAAACCCGAACAAACACTCGGCGACTTATTTGCCGACAACTTCGCTGCGGTTTGAGAAGCTAGTTGAAATGAATAGGATTGGATTAGTATCACAATAGAGCTACCCATGGTCTATTAGCAAGTTCAGATCGTAGTGCGTCAGTGTGAGTTGTGACTGTGTGAGTGTAAGTGGATCAATTCACAGGTGAAGAGGAAACTCCCAGTACAGCAGAGAGTATTCATTGTAGAGAAAATTTTATTAAAGCGAATTTGTGGAAAAAATATGGCCAGTTGCTTGTTAAAGAATTTAAAGACCTAAGGCCTCTGTTTAGGCCGTGTTAAATGGCCTAAACAGAGTTATACGAATAGTTACGAAACGGCATCAGACAGGATCTGCTGTCAACAAGTACAAAAACATTCCGAAACGGGTTACCAGATTTTGGGTCGTGCAATCAATTAAGAATATTTTGTATTAATAAAAACAAAAAGGTCCGATTCTCCTAGGATAAATAACGACCAAAATAATCACTAGCGTGAACTTTTTTGAACAGCTCTAGAAACTTTTTTATGTTTAATTCTAGCTAGCTTCTCAAACTGTAGCGTAATTGCCTGCAAATAAGTCGCCAAGCTTTTGTTTGGGCTTAATATTGAAGCGATCTATAGCTTCAGTTAGCAAACCCCTTTTTCGTACTGGTTTCTGCCTCGGCAACATTTTTTTCGTATTCTTATCTCTATGTTGGGGCCACTTTTATTTGCCTCACTCTGGAGTTGGAAATTTTTAAGCTGTTGGTAAAACAGTTTATTTGTTATGAAAAATACTTCATTGATTTTATATCTAATATGCTAATTAAAAAAACATACTTTTGAATTTGAGTTATACCGCGAAGTTTGAAGAACCCTCTCTAATAATTCATCGAACGTTTGTTGTCTTACATAGTTTGCCAGTGAGTCGTTAGCATCAAGCTCGACTGTACGAGAGTTATCTGTAAGAAACCAAAAAAGCATATTTCCATTTAACCATTGAATACCAAACTATCCATTAAAAAAAATTATTTATTAAACTATGTGAAATAATTGTGACACCAGATATTAAGAGGGATTGTTAGGCAAATAGAGCTAATGCATTAGTTCCAGAATCAACTGCCACAGATGCATTGCCTTGCCATATGTTAACCCTTTTTCAACTGGTGCAGGAGTCAACATAACATCGAAATGAAGCAAATTTAAAATGAAGAAGTAATCTTTTTATTTGGATTTTATATTTTAGAAGTTTTAAGATGCCAAAATATAGGTATCAGATGACGACAATATTTAAAAACTTTATCAATTAATAATTAAATAACCGAATGTTACCGTGTTCTTAATTTTATTTTAAATTGATGTTTTGATGATTCCCGAACCTGGGGAAAATGGGAGAACACTACAAAGCAAATCCTTTTCAAAAGTAATGCCTTAAGGGTAGTAGGACTGACGGTCCCTATTTGAACAATCCTGTCTCTCAAATTCACTTAAAGTTTACGATGTGATATGTGAAAGATTAGAATATATGAATAGTTTTTATATTTACCCATTGCATATACTATATGAATAGTTGCCCATATGTATGAAGAATCGAACGTACTGCATGGGTATATTATGTATATGAATAGATTTTACATAAAATACTAAGTCCTTTTACACGTGGGCCCTTCTTCAAAATAGGAAAATATATCACTTATTATTAAATATTATTATTGATGTTTTTTTTCAATATAAAAATGATTCAATCTTTCTAACTTTTTCATTAGGATGTATAAATGACTAAAAAACATTAGTAAAGATGTGGTGGTGTTCAAATTCTTTATTTTTTAAGAATTAATTATTATCTTTAAAAATTTGCTGTTAATGGAGGTAGTAACGAATTGGCGACTAAAGAATTTAATACCTACAGTAAACGTGTATATTTTACTGAAACTAACTACTCTTATTTGAAATGAAAAATAACAATTTACAATGTAGAAAAAATCTTTTAAAAAGGGCAACATTTAGATGAAATTTTACTGCTGAAGGACGCTTTCTTCAATAGGGGATGGAAATATCACCATGGCAGGTAATTCCGAGGTGTGGTGTTAATGTCAGGGCCGGATTTCTAAATAGGCTCAGGATGCTGTAGCTCAGAGCGACGAATTTTCGGAGGCGCAAGTTTTACGACCGATTGAAGCGATCACAAACCGTGATTCTAACTGAAAATGTTCGTTGGAAAAAAGGATTCAGAGAGTAATTTCAAATACCATACTTACATTTGATATATGGCAATCTTTTGACATCAATGTTCAGCAAAGCTGATTCGACCTCTGCCGGCCTCTTCTTACTGCTCTCTAGAAAATAATAATTATTATTATTTCATTCAATTAATGAAATGAAAACTTTTATAGTACTATATCTAGAGAAATGTATCGAAATTATATTTACTAAACATTTTTTTCTGAATTGATTATAAATTAATTAAATAATTAAAACTCTAAATAACTTAATAGATAAGAAAAATAAACTAAGGAGTTATTGACAAAAACAATAAATTTCTATACTTTATGTGAAATCAAATAATCACTAAAATAAATTTTAACATAAAAATCAATTATACAGCAAATAGTAGCCATTACAAAAAATAATACTGAACAAATAGATTAAATAATTTAAACGAAATAATTTAGGCGTATTCTGCTAAATTTTAAATAACAAAAATAAATAATGGTGTGTAAAACATAAAAAAAAAACCAAGGAAGCTTTTTAATATGTTACCGGTCGGTGAAGTCAGTAAGACTGAAGTAACCGGTGAAGTGGAAGGAATATCATACTTAAACATGGATGATTTTCCATCGTTGGAAGATCCGGATTTTATCAGAAAAACAACGACATTTAACATTTGTCATGTATGTAGACCATAATATAAATTATCAATAGGAAGATATCACTTATATTTTTTTAATTTAAAAATGATTCAACAGTTCGAACCCATCATTCTTTAGGATGTATAAATGACTAAAGAACATTAGTAAAGATGTGGTGGTGTTCAATTCCTTTATTATTTTTTAATTAATCATTATTATATTTTTTTAAGTAGTATATAAAAAAAAACTTGAGGAAAAAAACTTTAAAAAGAGCAAAATTATTACCTAACCAATTTCCGCTCCCTAAAAATAAGAGAACATTAATAATTGTCATTATTATTCTCTAAAGTCTTAAGTATGATTTAATTTTAATTTTGTCATAAATTCTTTAAGATAACAGACACCTATACTTATTAAAAAAAAAAATTGCGGAAAGAAATGTATAGTTTTTCAGTAGTGAAAGTTAAATATGCATAAAATCAAACATTGCAGGCCATATTTTGAGGCAAAACTGTTATTTTTTGATCAACAAAAGAAAGACATGTAAAAATTATGAGTTTTGAAAATTTATAGGTGCCTTTATAAAGTACCTTAAATTAATGATTTATACAATGATTGTATTTTTGAAATTTACATACTTGCAATGCATTTTGGCTTGGAGTTTTTTTTTTAATCAAAAATTATTTTTTCGTGGTCAATGCATTTTGACCACGGAAAAATAAATTTCAACTTTCAAGTGTCGAGAAAACAAACTTAACGGCTTCACTTATCAGGCTTTTGTTCTTGCCTTTGGTCTAAAAATAATAGAAAAAGTTAAAAATCAGCCTTTATTCATATAAATACAACTAGACATCAAACCATACATCCAGACCAATCAAACTGCATTAAACACATAAAACAATATTTTTTAAAATATATATATAAATTAAATTATTAAGTTAAAACATTATGAATGTATACTGAAAAAATTAATAAAAAAATGAAATAAATTGTCTACAATAGAGCTCCAATAATCGGAAGCTATTGGGATTCTGAAGAAAATCTAAAGGAACTCTAAAGGAAAGGTGGAAGCATTGCCTTTCACTTCATGTACAAAATTTTTTTCATTTTATGTTTGGCAATACCTCAAGTGCCGTTTTAACTACCGTGCCACTAAGGTTCCCATAGCAGAGAATGTGTTTTGTAGACACTAACCGCTGAGTTTGACAATCAGATTTCCGATCGACAGAATCTAACTACCTAGATGTGCCACCAAGGTTCCCCTAGCAGAGAATGTGTTTTGTCGACACTAGCTGCTGAGTTTGACACTCAGACTTCCGATCAACAGCACCTAACTACCTAGCTGTGCTATTAACTCTTTCAGTCCCAAAAATTTCCTACGCTACAGAAACATCTGATAATCACAAAATAAGCTTATTTTAGGTCAAAGATAAGAGTTCCATAAGAAAAAAAAAGTCATTTAAATTTTTTTATATGGTTTTTGAAAGAATACCAAAATTTTTTAACTGTGGAAAACAACAAAATATAAATATATATATTACCTAAAAGCACTTCGAGTTATATATTTCAAGGCATCTGACCATATTATTAAAAAAAATTAGTAATTATTTTAACCAAAATAGTTTAAACTGTGTTTTAAATATGTGGGAACTGAAGTGAACTTTTAAAAAATCAGGTGAAATGCTTGTTAGCTATTTTCAAAATAAAAAAAATAGTAGTTCTGACTTTGATTGAGGTTAATCTAAAATATTGTCTGATAGAACAAAGTGTGAAGAATCGAATGATGTGTGTTTGGTTGTCATTACGGAACATAAATATTTAGAAAAAAAATATTGAAAGTGATGATGCCAAATGGCATCATAGGGACTGAAAGTGTTAAGGAACCTATGGCGGCGGTGAATGCGTGGTCGACACTAGACACCGAATAAGACACTCAGGATTCCGATCCCCAGAACCTAACTACCTATGCAGTACCACCAAGGTTCCCCTAGAAGAGAATGCGTTCTGTCAACACTAGACACCGAGTTAGACACTCAGGATTCCGATCGACAGAATCTAACTACCCAGTGGTGCCAACAAATTCCCCTGGCTGCGAATGTGTTTTGTCAACTCTGTGACACCAACCACTGAGGTAAGACTCAGACTTCAATTGACAGAACCTAACTACGTACCTGTCCCATTTGTCACTTGACTGCGGTTCTAAATTACGACGCCAGTCGCCAATAGCCCTCGTGTAACGATAATTCAAACTAACCTTATCATAATTGATGAGCATTCTTGCAATATTAATGGTATGAAACTCTGGTGATATAAAAAAAGTTAAAACGTCAGCCATGCAATTTGTAGAACTGCATCAGTGTGATAATGGTGAATTCGACATAACTGCGAAATTGTCAAAGTTAAAAATATATGGTGTCATTCAAGTTTACTTTAGTTTGAATTATTGTCGCACTAGAGTTACAAGAGGGGACGGGCGTCATGATGTAGAATTACAGTCAAGTGACGAGTGTCATTCAAGGGACCGCGATACACTTGAAATAAAACATAATTAACAAATATTAAGTGTAATAAATCATGTAAAATACGGATTAGTAAATACTCATTTTGTCTTCTCGGGTTAATACATTTTTTGTCAGAAATATCATATTATAATTATCATATTATTTTATCAATTTAAATTTTTATAATTTTTATTACTTTTCCTTCCATGGTCAATCATTTTTAGACGAGAAATAAATTTAAATTTGGCAACTTATTGAATCATTTGGCGAATAAGCCAATGAAATCGTCACATGTTTAGTTGTTCTGTTATCTATCCAAAACACACTTTCTTCTTCTTTTGATAAATATATTTCTTCAGATAAACATGTTACTGTCATGTCTATTGACAAAAGATTCTCTTTACTTGCATGATTGGGCGGATTTGATTTCTTCTTCGGTGGTCTACCATCAGCAATCCACTTGTAATAACATGATTTGATCCAATGCCCCTTAATGCCATTAATTGCATTTTCTTACTATGTAATTCTTTGTTATTGTTAGATATTCTAGTTTGTGGCGATTAAAATAGATTATCTGTCTTTTCCAGTTGCATTTTCGTGTTTGGCGAAATTTCTCTCAAACATGCTTTTATTGTGTGTGTGTCTTCTTAATAACTCTTCGTATGACTTTTCATCATCTTTGGCGAGAAGCATCCAACCAGATTTAAAAGATTGAAAACATTCCGGTAAAATATTCAAAACTTGACATACTAAAGTAATAATTCGGCAATTGGTTTTCTTTTTCCCTACAAACCCGTTATTCAAATCACTCCAAAAGATACTTAACTTGGAAATATGAGTTGCAACATTGTCACCTGAATTCCATTTAAAAGTGAAAAACTCTGAACAAATTTTAAAAAGTTGATCTTTCATGTCGTTGCTTCAAATATAAGTTTCAACGAATCCCAAGCATCATATGCAGTTTCGTTTTCCATAATTTTCTGGTAAACAGCATCTGTTACATCACATGAAATCAAACGTTTGGCCTAACTGTTGGCTTTTCTATAAATATCTACCTTGGCTCGGTAGCTCTTGAGTTCTGATTCACTTGCTGTACCAGCTAACTCGTTTGGCATTTTTTTTCATTTACCTTCAACCATATCCAAAGCACATTCATGATAGCCGAGAGCAAGCCTCTTTAGTTATACGCCTCCCACATAGGATAATCTACTCCTCCAGATAGAGGCTTAATAGTTCGGCAAGAATTATGGCCAGATTCTGCGACTTTTTGGAAATGTCGCCAATTCGAAATAATAACAAACCCCGGCACTTGCCGCCCCGGTCGCACACTCGTTAGGATTCTGGCCTTTGGAGCTGCTGGGGTCGGGTTTGAATCCCGGTCAGGCATGGATGCTTGTGACTGTCAATAAATGTTGTTATTTGTCTATGTGTTTGTGTCGTCTCTTACTTTGTGTTTCTTGTGCTGGTGTCATTTCTGGGGCTTAGTACAATGGACTTAAAAGTCGCAGTGCTTGGCGATCTTGCCCCCCACCAAGAAAGTCATAAGTCATAAACCCCGGCACTTGCCGAGATGGTTGCCATCTCGAAATGACCAAAAATACTACCTAATTTCAAAATGGTTGACTTAAAACAACGGAAAAATTCATTAAATTGCAGACCAAATTTATAAAAAAGTGGAGCGTTAAAATTGCGAAGAATCGATTTCAGAAAAAGAAAATTATTTAAAATCATTAAGCATACATAATTAATAAAAGAAAACTTTAAAGTCAATTAAATACATTTTAGATTTAAATAGATTAACAATGCGAAATTGTCAATGCAATTGATAATTTCGCCATAGGTAGCCATAATACTAATTTTCGGGGTTACCAGATTTGGTGTAAAATTGCCAGCCACGATTCTGTAGTATTTTAACCAATAGTTCTTCCTAGATCTATTTTCTAAAGTAGACTTAACTCTGAATGTAACTTCCATAATCTCTAATGCATTGTGAGCATGCTATCACAAATAACCTATAAACTTTTCAGTTTATCATAACCTGCAAAGCTCCATAATCTAAGGCTAAAACCTACAAAGTGTAACTTAAAATATATACATTCTAAATATCCTTACCTGAAGAGTCCTTAAATATTAAATAACATCTACAGAGAAAATGAAAACTTCAGGAGCTTTAACACAGTCAATTACACCTCATAATTTTGAACCCTGGTCAAGTCACGAAAAGAAACTATTTTTTACAACAACGCGACCATGCGTCTTTTATAATAATATTATTGTAATTAAAAGGGTTGAAGTTGTAGTTAAATTTATATCTTAGTTTAATTTAATGAATTAAATAATATTTCGATTTATTAGACAGTATCTATTTTTTGGCTGTGTTTAAAGCTCAGGGAGCACAGGAAGTGTGGCGGTTGAGGATGCCCTATGTGCATCGGGGGGGGGGGGGGGAACATCACAGCAGATAAATGAAATACCACATTCTCCTGCACCTGAACCCACATTTATCTTTATTCTTAAACTTCTTAATATAAAATGATAACTTTAACTAAATAAAAATATGGTTTGTTATAATAATACCTTTCATTCTTGAACTACATCAATTAAAATATTATTATGATCAATTCCTACAGGAAGTAGGAAGCAAATTTTACCTAGTTTATTTATTTTTAAAGAAATCCCTTTTCGAGAGACAATATTTCTGAATATTATTAGGCAATTTTCATTTACATTAAATTTAGTGTTGGAATATAAATTAAAATTATGCAAGACATTTACTGATAAATAATTCGCGAAATTATATTTTACAAGTACATTGATTGTTATTCAAATATAGCAAACATAATACAAGAATAAAATTTAAATACAGAAATATAAGCATATTTCTTTTTTATTATAATCATTTACAATATTATTTTTTAATTCTTATCAAACAATCTTTAAATATGTACATTACAAACAACACATAACTATAAATGTTTTATTAAAAATGATAAGAGAAACTGCCATTCTTTAGCACAATTATTTCAATTTTGCTAGATAATAAAAACATTAGATTACGTATCAATTTTTATTTAGAACGCCGCCATGTATCTAATATAATTGTTTAAAGCCAGCAATTAGTGGGACATTTTTTTTTTTTTTTTTTGTAAAATATATTGCACAATTTAAGCAACAAGATCTTTTAAAGATTTATAACATTAGAAACAATAGCAAAACTATTATATAAGTTAAGCAATACACAGCGTGATCTTTTTAGAATAGATGAGTTATATTCGATTTTCATAAAAACATAAGACATTTTAACATCGTTCAGAACAGCTAAAAAAGTCAAAAAGAATAAGATTTCGCAATATTAATTGTATGAAAAACACTTACTGCCGTTTATTCTCATGATTGCTGAAAATTCTTCGAAGTTTACCATTAAAATAAGAATTAATAAAAAAAAATAATTGTAGACGACGAAAAAGAAAAAAAAAATGGATTATTCTAAAATCTATGTCTAAAATGCATTTATCAACTTCATCGTCATAGTAACCGAAATTTACTCTCTGTTGCCAGACTTCGATTTTAATATATAAGCGTTGTATTAATTCATTCTCAAGAATTAGGTAGCCATAATTTTCAATATATTTCAATTCGGTTCAATTATCAGTTAAAAACTGAACAGACCTAATATATATACTACATTCCGAAGAAACAATAACGCTACAATCGGAAGGCAAAATTATGCCAATCAACAAATCAATCGTTAATAGTATATTTTAGTTCCAGGCATAGAGATTTCCAGGTCACTTTTGGCGCTCTAGGTCAAAGCTCCTTCTACACCAAGTTAGGAAACTCCATACATTCGACCGGAGCCTAGGTTTTTCCCGCTAGAGGCACTGCGATACGTTGGGGGCCGAGAATGACGAAAAAAGTGTTGTGTTCCCGAATGCAAATCTGGATACAAAACTAAAAATAATTGTCGATTTTCCTTGTTTAAAGCACCTAATAATGAAGAGGATCTTAAATTATAGCAGAAGAATATCCCTAGAAAGGATCGTCTGCTGAAAAGTAGGGTCAAGTGGGGTAAGTGTGATTGGGGGTAAGTGTGATAAACAGCTCTTGTTAGTTTGGAAATCATTCTAAAAATCTGAAAGTTTGCAATATATAACATTAGACCACTAATAATTAAACTAAAAAGAAATATTGACCTTATTTTTTGTTTAAAGAAAGTTTTGAGCTTTTGAATTTAATGTGGATATGTGTGGGGTAACCTATGTGGGGTAAGTGTGATAAAACAGCAATGGATTTTGAAATGCAAATTTTCTACACTTAAAATTGGAATTCAAACATATAATTTTTTTTCTACATATGTATGTTTCTTATAATAATTCACGACAATTTTAGGATTTGGAATTAACTTGAAGCAGAGAACGAATTTTCTTAATGAAAAATGCAGAAACCCTATCACACTTACCCCACTTGACCCTACAGATCATGTTTGTGAAAAACACTTTCAGGTAAGCTGCCTTTGTCTGAACAGTTTCCAATTTTAATTGAAGGATTTCTTCTATAACAAGAAGCATATGTGAAAGCGCCTAATGTCTTGTTTTGTCTCGCCTAGTTTCGAACCCAAACGGGTGTAGGAGTGCAAAACTTGAGCCATAGGAATAGCATTATAAGGTTAGAATTTATACTTCTACATCAATTTAAAAGGAAATTTCAGCGCGTCCAGCGTGAACAAAAATTTAATAAAGAAAAGAAAGAGCACGCGGGTTTAATTTGCTGGATTGATATTTGAATATCAGTATTTTATTCTATTTACTCTTTTAAATCTTTTTATTTTTTTATGGTGGATCAGATTTCCTCAACTAGATTTTAATCATGTTTACAAAATAAATTTGATTGAGGTTTGCAAATGGAAAGAAATATGAAGCAATATTTTCAGCATATATGAGAAATTTATGCTTCATTAAACTTTTCCAACCATACAAGAGGATGTATGTCTGTTTTGTTTTCTGATGTTAATATGGCTTAGTGGCCGATTGAATTTTGGCATTGGCGGCCTTTGGCGAAGTTCAAAATTTAACATATGGTAGCTCTTCCCATCCAGTTGTATGGGTAAGGGTTAGTTAAAATTATCGTCGCACTGAAGGTACACACAAAGGCTAGAAGATCCCAACCGACGACATGCCATTTGAGTTTAAACGACTTCAATTTCTAATCCGTCTTGCATTCGCCATGACCATCAACAAATCACAAGGCCAATCCTTTTAAAAGTTTGTGGTCTTAATCTATAAAATCCATTTTTTGCCCCAGTTATATATGGGGCATGCTCACGGATCGGAAGACCATCTGTGTTATTTGTTCTTGCACCTGATTATGAAACGAAAAATGTGTATCATAAGGTGCTTCACTAAAAAGTGGAACCCATACACTGAAGTACATGAACGATAAAAAAATCATTATAATAATAGTTGCCTTTTTAAAAAATTTACATTTATTATCCAAATAAAGAATTGACCTTGATAAAATCAAGTCTGCTCATTTATTGCCTCTAAGGCGAAACAAAGTTTGCCGGGTCAGCTAGTTGTCAAATAATTTTTTATTTGTATTTGCGCATAAGAATTCTCAACTTTATACAACTATTAGCAAACATTTAAACCTTCAACTTCATATCGGCTTTTTAAAAAAAAAATCTTTTCCTATATTTCTATTGTAACAAAATGAATGAAACAAATCTAACAGTTAAAACAATTTAATACAAAAAAAAAACATCCACAATCATTCACATTTACTATTTCCAATAATATACTAGATAATCATTGGTTAATGTATGCCATTACCCAATTGAATATCTCTTGAAAAATGTTCATACTATCCGTTGGACGGTCGGAGGTCAGAACACGGACAATTTCTATTGGATAGGCTTCCTTTACCTTTTCCAATAACGTTTGGAAGGTTTTGCATTCAATGTTTGTACTGTACCCTCTGAAAAAAAAAAGGTTCATGAAGTGCTTAGTGGAAACGAAACACACTCAGTTTGCGAAAATGGTACTTCCAAGCAGCAAAAAATATACTTGACTTTAAGTTATGAAAAGAGGAAACTTTTTATCTTGCAACGCCTCTTAAACTTTGCAGCATATTTAAGGTGCACACCCTCTACACAGGGTACAATTCACAGTACTTTTTGGCTGCATGCACCATTTATATGTCTGCAGCTATTTTAGCCATGATGGAAGGAATGAGGAAAGGGGATAGGACATCAGTGACACACTGTGTGGTATTTGACCCGAATTCTTGGCCATAAATAAAAAAAAAGTTTTTAGCAACAATTACAAAATTTGTATATTTTTATGGCTAATTAAGTGGTGCATCTATCCATATAAAGAATTATTATCTAATTCAAAAACATTAGTTTTTATTAGCATCGAAAGTCGGATTTTTGCTACAATTATTGTACTTTTTTTTAGCATTTCAGCGTTTTTTATGTTTAATTAATTTTTGGTTGATTCAATTTTTTTATGTTTAAAACTACGAAAAAGGCATGTAATACAGGAACATTTGAGCTTTATTATAAAATAGAAAAATATTATTTAAAAAATATTTTTGACTTTAAATTCAAAAATTAAAAAGTTAAAAAAGATAATTTTGCATAACAAAATTTTTTACTAGCCATAGTCCTCAAACATTGGTTTTTAATGTTCAATAGTCAAAACTTGCTACTATTTGCTATCTTTGCGAAAAAAAAAATTCTGTTAAATAGCAATTCCAAATATGCTCTTAAAATTTCCAGTAAAAATAGGAATTTTTGTTGGAAATTCTTTTGGGGAGTCTTTATCTATGTTTTCAAGGATGCTGAATATGAATATGAGTTTAATTAATTTTTAAAAATGTGAGTTTGATTAGAATAGAATAAGTTTAAAAAAATCCATTAAGTAGTGTACTTTGCTTATGGCATTATTTTGTTCAGATACTTTGAACACGCATGTCTTAAGGTGGAAAACTATAGATTTCTTTTCAGAATCTTCAAAAACATATTCGTGTATAACTTTGTTCACCATAATTGTTTTTAAAATAATAACTGCTACCATATAATTGCCCCATGCCCTGAAACAAACCTACTCCTTCAACTGTTTTCAACAGGAAGTACTGGACTTACTTTCACTTACCTCCCTAATTGATTTTGGCACTGAAACCTAATATGTTAGTAGCGACTATCTGTGAAAACGAATCCCCCACTTCATTTTTTCGGGAATGAGGGGGGGGGGGAACAAAACTTAGTGCTAAAGATAAAAATACAGCAAAGTATAGATAGTGTAAAGTAAGTCTGATTACACCTTTTTAAAAGAATTATTGAACTTAAGTTGGGTCCATGAGCAATAATTTTAAAAATTCAAAAATAACCTTATTTAAAATCAATTGAGGGTGTCTCTTGGACATACCGCAACTTATAAAAAAAAGTGAAATAATCTGTGTAAAATTTGAGTTACAAATCAAGATACTTCTGTGTTTCAAAATGAGCAGAAAAGAGCACAAAAGAGTTTTGTAATCTTGTTTTGAAGTAATATTAGTTATTTTTCGGTTGTTTTTTGATTGAATGAACGTCATACCACAGCTTCATGGGGCGGGCAGCGGGCATTGCTTCTATTAGCGTTATTTTCGATGTTAATTTGCATACAAAACTATTTCTCATTGTATCCAACTTTTACTCGTATTGTGTTATGATTTATATATAATTAGTATTTAGTGCATTGCAATCAATATTGAGTCTAAATTTTTAATCACTCGATGTTTATTGAATACATTTTGTGCTGATATTTAAAACCCTACTTCATTCATCGTGTTAAACAGGGGTGACAGCCCGGTCATCTCTTTGGCATAGGATATAAACAAAATATTAGTTGGTGTTAAATTTAACATATTACAAACTATAATTTGAAAATATATATAGATATATAAAGCTACTTTTTTAACAATTTCCGCAGAGGCCCGAAACCACTATCTTAACACAAATTATGCCCAAAAATATTTTTGGACAAGAAAATTCGGGTCAAATACCACACTGTGCGACTTGGCAAATGATGGCCAAAAAACCGGTGGGAGTGCATAGTGGAATGCGATTTTGTATAAATATAATGAGGTTTTAATCAAATATTTTAAGCAAGATTGTGAAACAATTTTTATGTATCAAAGCAATTGTTCATGTTCATTCTCAATTCCTACTGGGTGAATAATATTTTAATTTGCCTTTATTTTTAACTAAAATAGCACTAAGGTAGATTTCAATATTGTGCATCACTTTAAAATGCAATTCTATTTTCCGAATTGAATAAGTTTTATTTTATTACTTTCAGACGACTTTTATGTGAGTTTATGTGAAATTTTAACATCCTTATTTATTTCTTTATTCATAGGAGTCTCATGATAAAAACTCATTTCTTAGTAAATCAAAAAATAAAAGTTGTATTTAACTTCTACCTAGTCCATATTAACTACTATTTGTTTCCAAATAAACTCTCATTTTTTTTCCTTTTCATATTTTAATAGCATAAATAAGCTGCTGTAGCACTTTTTTGGTTTTAAAGGTATTGCTGAAAATGGAAAGAAATGCAGCCTTTAAATTTGGTACAAGTTTTCCCAGCACCAGAGTATTTTTTAACGTAGTAGCTGTTCGACATTTGTGTTTATATAATAACAATCGGATATTTTCTCTACATTTAGCAAAAAAAAATTTATTACTCCGAATTCCAAAGTTTTATTCAACATAATGTTTGGCTTATATGCTTACGATTCTTAATGGAAACCTACTTTATTAATTGATCATGTTGAACACAGATTCCAGGTAAGGAAAAAAATAAGTGTGTGTGTGGTTTTGATTATATATATATTTTTATGTGAGGTTTTAAGATGGTTTTAAACAAACTAAATATCTCTAAAATAAAATAAAAAAATATTATTTAGCTTGCGTTTTTAAGTGTCTGATAGTACACACGTGTATCTAAAATTAAAGCTGCAGTTTATTTTTTTAAGTCCTCCAAAAGTCACTTTTCCAGAAATTTACTATTATAATTCCTATGGCGTCAAACGTGCATGTTGGCCATCATTCCCTGTATTTTGCTTCCCAACTATACATTACAGTTAACTTCACCCTGTTCAATGGTGGGAATAGGCAATGCCCGCTCCTTATTTCTCATTCCTACATGATTTTAGCATGTTCCAGGACCATTCCAACACAAGGTAAGTGCCTCTCACACTGAGCTTCCCAGCCCTTGTTTCAGGGCTATAGGATTCACAGATATCTGGCTAGCGTGTAAAATAAGCGGTATCTCATGGCGAAACGCAACACCAAAATGAAAACTTGCGATAGCAATTTAGCTATGTATCACAATTAGTTGCGATGCAAAGCTAAATCGTTTCAAAATTGCATTGGTCCAAAAGTTGCGGATCGCCATAGTTTCACAACTTTCAGACCACTGTAGTTCCGCGACTTTCGGATCCCGGAGTTCGGCAACTTTCGGAATTTCCAAAAATAGCATTGCCCCCTAAAACAATTAAAGAGACTGCGACTGGAAGAGTTCTTAAATTTCTTCAAAACTGCTATGCATTAATTCAAAATTGCTACACACAAATTCTTTGGTGCACCAGAACTGCTATACAAACAAAAAAAAGTATTTTACACGCTGTATCTGGCTATTCCAGACCCTGATCAATATTGGGACTTGTATGCCACGAGACATGCAAGTCCCAAGATTTGAGCCCATAAGTTTAGAGGTGGTCCTCAATATTTACTCTTAACAAAAAGTATTATTTGAGTATTCAAAAAGGAAACAATGTTTATGTTTTTGGCACTAGTAGCTTATTTTATAAAAAAAAATTGTACACGTTTCAGCGAGTATGAAGCTTGCCTTCCATAGCAATATACATTTGTGCCTTGTTGTGCAGTTGTTTTGTTACACATAATATCATTCCGTTGTGTATATTGCTGAAGAAATGAGCTTCAAACTCGCTGAAACATGTACAATTTCTAACAAATAAACTACTTGTGCCAATACATGGTTCATACACTTATTAGGCAAAAAATTCAAGCACTTTTCCAGAAATATTCAAGGACTAGATGTTGGTTGCAGATTTTAACAATGATTTTTATATGGTTAAAAATGTTGAAAAACCAATTACCGTTTCAGGTAATCAATATCACCATCTAAGACAACTCCCAATGCTTTCAGTAAGTAAAATTTGCAACAAGTCATGATAATCAGGATTTTTCAACCAAAGATCGTTGAAAATATATTTCCAAACATTTTATGAAGTATTCAGTCAAGACAATCACCATAATATGTAACCTTTCAAAACAGAATTTATAAAATGCAAGGCACGCATTATGAAGAAAATGCTTTTTTCACATTTCGATCTCTACTACAGATACTTTGGTAAGCAAAATATTATATTCACATTCCAGAAATTATTTATGCTAATTTGCCACAAAAAGATTTTTTTTCAAGCACTCTAGGTTCATTTTTAAGCACGTTTAAGGACTTGAAAACGAACGTTTTTTTATTGAAGCAATTTAAATTCATTTTCAATCACTTTTAAAGACCTGAAAATGAACTTTTTTTATTCCAGCACTTTTCAAGATTTTCAAGGAGTGTACAAACCATGCAATAATATATGTTTTTTCCTCTGTGAATTCTCTCATTTTTCTTGAGAAAAGTTGATATTTTCTGCATATAAGTTTATTTGTTCGCCTAAATAATTTTTTATAAAAAAAACTTACTCTTCTTGCCTCTTAATTTCTTCTATGTAGTCGGTGGTGGTGATAATGAAGACATGGTCAAACCACTCCCGTGGAAAGAAGTCGAACTCATGGTACTCTACAACATTGCCACCTTCTTCATTTTCCAAACGCTCTTTTAGAGCATCCACAACCTGGGAACAATTGGCAGCTTCAGTTGAGCAATTTACAAGAACTTTTTTAATAGGGGATGTATATATGTCAGGGTTCAAAAAACTTGTTTTTGCAGACAACAAAAAGAGTTTTTAGTGTGAAGCAATTACTTTTTATAGAAAGGTAAGACTGTAGCATAAATATTAAATGGACTGTACCATAGATTTAGAAAGTAGCAGATCTGCCCCGGGGAAAAAGTGAAGCCATTTGTGAACCAGTATCCCATAAGGCAGTTCGCAAACCCTAGCACATGGCATGAAATACGCCACCATGAGATAATTCAACTAATAAAATATATATATTTAAAATTAACTAATTAAAACTTTTTACCAGTTTTGCTAGCATAAGTTTATAGCTGGATATGAATTGATAATTTCTGGCAGACATGAGGTACATATATTCATAAAAGAAGCCTATTAAAAATGCAGTTTTTATTGCATGTAACACTTCGGCAAAAGCATTTTTTTATGAACCAGTATCCCATGATGCATTGCAAAAAAAGTAATTGATTCATATTTTATTCTGCTTTGAAAATCTGAATTTTTATGAATGTCGAATACAATGTTTTTTAATAAAATTTGAAAATTGTTTTAGGCAACAAAAATAGGTGGAAAATTAAACCTAACTGTTTACTTGCATTTGAAAAAAGTTTTTTTGTGCATTCATTGCAAATTTTTTGTACAAAGTGTACCGAACAAATACTTGTATTTTTGAAAATTTGTAATTGTATTTTTCAAAAGATGTCTTTTCTAAAAAAAAATATTTTTTAAAAGTAAGATTCTTAGAAGTAAATATAATAATAAAAATATAATTTATAATGTGGTGCAAATTTGTTATTGTAAAATTTTTTTTTGAATTACTTAAGCCTTTTGAAATCAATACCAAAAATTGCTCATTTTTGCTGTTGCTAACTATGATCTCCACTTCTTAAGTAATTTACATGCAATAATTTCAAAATATAAATACCCTGTCCTTGTCAATGACATCCGATGCCAGCATCTCATCCCCCCCTTCCAAGAGCCCCTCCTCTATGGCTACCTTGCCAACGTCAATCCGTTTCATAGAATGGAAATAGCAGATAAGCCGAAAACATAGTCTAGACGTGCCTATACCGGGAGTCCCTGAGGAAAATCATACAAACAAGAAATTGTTATTATTTTTTAAAAAAACTTAATTTTGTAAAAATTCTTAACACGCTCAACAGATGCTAGGTGATAATACAAAAGATTCATTTCTTTCAAGTTAGTACGAGTCTAATAATTGAAGAGCTTAGTGGAAGAACGTGCTAAGTGACATTTTTGAAAAAAATTGAGATTTTCGTGTCCAATGAACACATTATTAAATTCTTTAACCATAAATAGTTTCTTCTTTTTCGTAAACTTAAAATTTTGTATATTTCTTACGTTTTCAAATACCATTTTCAATAGATCTGCGTGCAAATGAAAAACTTTAAAGCCTATTTTCTCGTTTTCGCCTTTTTGTCACTTAGCACATACTTCCGCTAAGATCTTCAATTGTATTTATATTCGGGTCATTTCCTATAAAAGGTACAAATTGCACCTTTAAAAATTGAAAAAATAAATCTTTAATTTTTCAATTAGTAACACACCAAGTTAATTTTTTATATTCATTCAGAAACATATTTTCTCATTCATATCCATTTGGGGATTTTTAAAATATATATATATATATATATACCACACTAGACAACTAGTGGAGAATCAAAAAGCAACCAAGAAACCATGCTCTATCCACTTGAAATAATTTTCTAAAAACTAAATAATAACAGAGAAGCGCCCAGTAGCAGAACTTTCTGAATGTGGCCAAGGGCGTACCCAGGATCTGATTTAGAGGGGGGCAGGTAATGTTATGGGCCCCCATTTTCTTGGTTGGATGGGCCCCCTTAGGTAATTTTCCTTTGATATGCACCCCCCCCCCCTCGTGTTTCTATGTTTCTAATCTCATATGGTTTACTTATTACAATTCGCAGCAATCAATTGATTGGATTTTTTTTATTGTTATAAAATTTATTTATACCACTCTCTCATTTATAGTTATAAACGGGGTAAATAATCACTAGTTAAATCATTTTTAGTTACTAATTAAACCAATGGGAAGGTTTCAGGTCGTATATCTTGTTTGCATTTTTCATCGGTACTGGATTTCATAGGTTGCTTCGGTTTCCCGTAGTGCGATTTAATATATTCGTTGCTTCGTTTTACTCTCAAAATGATCGATGCAGATGAACATGTTTTCGTTACATGCAGACTTTCTTTAACATATGTTTTCAACAACCAATAGCACAACAAGAAGTTGGCATTAAAAAAAATATTAAGTGAAATATTCTTAGAAAACTCATTTTCGAATGCGAAATCATAAGTAATTCCAGGCAACAAACTGTTGGAGCTCGTTAGAGCGGTTGCCAATCACGACGTGAAACTACCCCATTACCTTACAGTTATTTGAACTGCAACTCCTTCAAATTACATTTTTCGGAGGATTTTTGTTTCAGCCGATTCAACTATTTTTTTTTTTGCCAGAAGCCTGTAGTTATTTTTAATAAAGCAATTGTTTTGTGATCAAAATATATTCGCAAATTTGTTTTCGTAGATTCTTAAAAGAAAACTGAAGTTTTCGACATTAAAAAATGCTTGGTTAAAAAATCTAACCAAAATAATACTATAACCAAATAATTGATTTAATTTTTTTCTTTTTTGCTTATAGCTATTCTAGCTTATATCTTTCGAAGTATCTTGCCTCATATTCATACTTAGGTCAAACCTTAATCTAAAACATACTCTCGAAAAACATACCCCTTTATCAAGCTCGAAAACATATGGACTTTTCAGAAAAATCCTATTTTTACTGAAATAACATAATTTATCTCTTATCATTTTCTTGAATTACATTGATTTTTACTATACAATTGTTTAAAACGACAAATAAAAGAATATTTTTAGGCACTAAATTTGTTTAACCAGTTTTTTGCGATTGATGCCACCAATCTATGCGTTCTCTCAAAGAGGCCCTCTACACTCTTAAAACAAAAGAGTGAAATAGACTCCAGTAGGAGAAGTGCATTTTCGACACTGGAAAGGAGTGAATATTGACTCAGACTGAGTTCAAGTCACTCGTTTGGAGTGATCCTGTCGCCGGTTTAACATACAAATTATCCACTCCTTGAGGAGAAGTGCATTTTCGAGACTGGAGAAGTGAAAATTAGCTCAAACTGAGTTATAATCGCTCGTTTGTTTTAAGATTGTATTAATTTATTGTGCCATTAAAAAAGTCTATATACTTTTCTTTCATTAGGTTTCCTTCATTTTCCAAGACTATAAAATCTTGCATCTTAATGTTGAGAACCTAAATTTTGTCAGAAAATTTGGCTTGGTTTAAAACAAAATTCGGAACCCCTTTTATGTATATATATTCCCCAACTCCACCCAGGGCCCTATCACCGAATAGGCAATTGAAGACAGAGGGCTTCTCCTTTAAAAATGTAAAGGGGCCCTCCAAATCAGCCCTTAAAATAAACCGTGCTTTCATCTGCTGCTTTGCCATACTGGATAAGAAGGGTATTGGATTACAAGGGTATATTAATTTGATTAACAATTACGTTGTCTTGTTTAATGTATGGTAAATGTAACCTTTAATTTTACGCAGTTGGTAACCCATTACAAGTCTCTTGGCCCATTACTTGATGTTTTAAACTAACGAGGAATGGTGGCCCCAAATTCAGGAAGGACTTCACATGCAAAAAAAGTCTTGATAGGATTAGGGGGCCCAGAAAGGCAGTGGGCCCAATTGATATTATATTGGGCCCAATTTGAAGGAAAAAAGTACTTAAACCCCTTTTATACATAGAATATACATCAATTGTTGGCTTCAGTGGGCCCAATTACTAACAAATGGCCAGATTTTCAAATATGTAGACCCCGTTTTGCGTAAAGTATTGGGCTCCCAGAGGACAACTCAGGACCAATCGCAAAAATATGGGCTTCAATTCGAACATCATTCGGGGGCCAATTTTATATTAGATTATATAAAAGGGCCTCCATGCGCAAAGTGGGCCCCTGGGCGCGACTGGGAACACAACATCGATTTTTTTAATGCCTCTCCTTTTACATATATAATATACAGTAATGCTCTAGATTAGAAATTTGGTTTGGTAGCCAGTGGCTCCTGGGACCCTAAATTTTGGTCGCCAACTCTACATTTTTGGGAGCCAAAATAAAATAGGAACTTTTGAGAATTACGATTAAAGTTAAACCACATTCATGTGTTCGGCTAAATGGAAGAATTGTATTGTACTTAACAAATTTCTGTAAAATCAGACTGCTGAATCAAAATAAAGCATAAATATTTACTAAAAGACAGTAATATAATATCCAAAACAAAAATGCAGATGAACACTGAAATGAATTAAGCGTGTTGATTTTACCATGAACTTCAGACATATGAACAAGGACTCTTTTTTTTTATGAGATTTAATATAATCATAATATTGTAAAGAAACAAATCAACAGCACCATCAACTACGAATGTATCTAAATTATTATAAATTATCATAATTTGTGTTATAACGACTTTTTGAAATATATATAGATAATTGATCTACAATTGAAGAGTACACGGGAAGAACCACTTGCTTTTTTAGCAGTCTTACCTTATGTGTCTGCTTGGCGGACATTCGCGACAGGAAACCGGTTTTTCTTTCGTTTCTTCAATCGCGGTACAAACATGTTACTGATCTCTGACGTGAATTAGGGGTGCCGCGAAAGATAAACAAAGCGAGTAACCGGAATCTTTGCACCAGTTTGGGCGATTTCTCGCTATCATCCCCAACAAAGAGGCTATTAAGGAAAGCCTTCTACGAAATAAATCGGTTCTTCCCGTGTACTCTTCAAATGACTTCTTACAAATTACATATATACCACGCATCATACATGCAAGTTAATTTTTTAAAAGCGTGCAAAATCACCTTTCTAGTTGTACAACCGATCAATTTATTTAAAATCAATTGATCGGCTGTACAACTACAAAGGTGAAAAAATCATTTATTTTACCTGTAATTAATATATTTGGAAATCGGCGTCTCATATTTTCTCTTAATATTCGACCTTTTTTCACTTATCGAGATGCTACTAATTGTAATTACCGGCAATAAGGTTGGTTGGTTGGCTTTACTCTATGATATAAACCTGATGTCTGTCCCAGACACAACATGAGCCACTAACAGGATTTCTAAACTGACTGATGCAGAGAGAGATAAGTACACTCAGGGCACGGGCAAAAATTGAGCCTGCATTTTTAACACAATGCTGTCAGTTAGCGTGATGAGCTACTATTCAACGTTTTAAGCCACCCGAGTCTCAACTGATTATTTACATTTTTTCTGTTAAATGATGTGTTTTCACTTCGTCAGATTCAAAAGGTGTGGGTTTGGTTTATTTGAATTTGTATCACTCAAAATTGTGCGCTTTGGAAAGATATGTATAGTGGGAGAAATATATGGGGTAGTTTCACAGAGGATTTGGCAAAAGCTACATGGTGTTATTTTCCTTACCCTCTAATATCTGTAATTACTTTTGTCTTGGTTAAGTTGGATGGTTGGTAGACCTTTATTCAGGTTGGTGTGCTTAGTCAGCACGCAAACCTGATTATCTCTATAAACCAACCAAATAAAAAGTAATTTGAGATCAGAAACATTTAAAGAGTTGTTAGAGAGTAAGGAAAACAAGACCATATAGCTGTTGCCAGATGCTTCGTGAAACAACCAGAGACATAACATAGAGTGGACTGCGCATTCATAGTAAAGCAGCTTAGGGATGGAAAACCAAAACCGGTTTTCAAAAAATCGGTGGTCCCGGTTTTGACTAAAAACCGGTTTTTTTGTATGAGGCCCTTCGGAACCGAAAACCGGTTTTTCAGGGAAAAACCGATGGAAAATGGAAAACCGGTTTTTTCTAAAAAACCGCCATCCCTTGCAGATTAGCATTATGTCCTAAACATCATAAATCGCCAAGAGGGGAAAGGTTGCTACATATGGCAACTTAACGCTACCGTTTCGTTACGAACTGTTCCAAATTGTCGCAAGACCTGAATATCAGCTAGCAAACCGAAGTGGAGACTACCATCAATTCCAAGTCACGTGGGTTTCTACCAATCACGGCACGTGAATTTTTTTTAATTGTTTTTGCAGGACGATTTTTTGAGCATTGTTGGTATTTTTCTCTTTTGACCTTTATAATAAATATTTAATTACATTCTTTTAATCTCTGAGCATGTTAACAATCGTGAATGTTGTACTCTTAATTCAGTAACGTTTTGTGCAAGATGCCAAATGCTTGTGAATTCCTAATTGTAAAGAGGGGTATAAAAAAGGATTAGTCACACTTTCACGGTTAAAATTTATTTAGTTCTGCATACTTTTAGTTATTGTATGTTCTTCATAAACTATAATTTCTATCGTGGGAATTTATTAAAAGCTCTTTTATACTGAAGAATCATATTCATGATTAAATCAACTTTATTAGAACTCTAATTATAATAAATAATTTGGTCCAAGTCAATTAAATTAATGGTCTGAACATTGACAGCTGAGAAGTAGAATATTTTTTTTACAATTTGGTCAAAACGAAAACTGTTTTTGCAATCGTATTTTGTTGAGTTATTTATATTTAAAAAGTAGAGCATTTTTTGAATTTGAAATATATTGATGTGTTTTAGAAAGTTGATTTATTCCAGGTGAAATAAAGGAAGAAGCAATATTTCAAAAAAATATATATTTGATTTTTTTTTAATCGGACCGTTAGAACGAAAGTTATAGACGGCAGAAAATATTCACAATGTCAATAACCAACTTATATTACAGCAACACTACATAAACCTACTAATGTTCTTTTAAATTAATTTTTAATAAAGAGTCCACATTCAATTGTTCAAGTAATCCTAAATAGACGCACAAAATCAAAGAAATAATCTGATATGTATTAAGAGGATCTTAAAATACCAGCTATTCATCCTTGCTCCTTTCCAAGCTTCTTTATCATAACATTAGATTGTCGGCCTCTGTGTTCAGGTCGTTGTGGAAAAACTCGCCAAATGGTAAACTCGCCATAGATGCGAGCCAAACGCGACACAGTCATGTGACTGTGTAAGTTAGATGTTTAGGACACTTTAGGTTTGCCAATGCGCAGTCCACTCTATGTTATGTCTCTGGAAACAACCCCATAAGAATTCTTTGGTTAATTTGAATTGTCATCACATAGAGCTACACGAAGGCTTTACACGACGCTCGTAGTAATTTGGCCATCTTCGTTTACATGAGGCATCGAATCCGTGGATTTAAGAGCAAACTCAGCAATTTTTCCCTCTTGGGGATTTTATTCAAGGCAGAACCGGAATTGCAGGGTTCATTGGGTGTTTCGCAAACCTCCAATGAAGAAGGATTTGACGTTTCTTATTCGGCCACAGACTATCCTTTTGGTTAAAAATCCAGCTCTCGACCTCTTTTCCCATGGCATTTCATGGATTTGATGGCTCATGTAAACGCACATATTAGTGTATACTATTGTACGCACATATTAGGGGATCTACGCCCAATGAACTTCCGGTTCTGCCTGGACGAAAATCTCCAAGATAATGCTCTAGACTGGGAATTTTTAATAGTAGCCAGTGGGAAGATTTTCATCGCCCAGCACAATTTACGACACACGGAGGAGGAAGGAAAATTTCACCAATGAGCAACAACTGTCATCAAGTCTTTCTTCCCGACAGAATCAAATCGGAGCGTTTTATTATTTTAGAAATGTAGCTTCCGTATTATTTGTTGAACAAAAAGGAAAAATTATGATCGCCACATTTGGCAACCGGGTTCGATTTTTAAGTAGCCACTTTCGATGTAATAGTCTTCATTCCATGCCGCATGATAGTAGGCATATATTTTCAGGCTTGTGTCCATATACATCCATAAGTATAGACCACCATTTTCTAAATGTGTGTAAAACAAAACTCTTTAAATCTTCTATGCAAGGGGGATTGAAAAAGGCGTGGCAAATCTGATGAAATGATTTATGGCATCAGTTTTCTTTTTAGGAGATCACAAATTGGTAAACTTCATTATACAGTGGCTATGTTAAAAAAATAACCAAAACCATTTGGCTAATTTTTTGTAATAAACTTGGCGAGTTCGGGAAAGCATTTGGCAAAAAATGAAGACATAAAACCCTAATATGCAGCTCTAGTGCGATGACCTTGAACAACCGTTATAGTTCAGCAATTAATATGCATTTATTGTTTAAATACTCATATTCATATAGTTTCTGAAGGTATGGCAGCAGAATAAAATAAAAAATGTTATTCTGCTGCCATACCTTCAATTTCTAATTATTTTCGAAAAAAAGTTTATTTAAATTTTTTCATCTGTTGGCAAGAAAGGAAAAAAATTATCGAATTTGAGAGAAAGTAGTGTACTTTTTTCAGGAAATTTCAATTTCGTTTAAAAATAGAACAAATATGAAAAAACTAAGCCTCAGGTGCACACGTAGGTATTGAAGAAAATCTATGTTAAAAATTTCGAATTTCTGAGGGTAGTGTAAGTAGGTCTTTCACAATCCACAGACATACACACACAGACAGTATGGAGAGGATGACAAAAAAAAAATACAACATCAAGTCTAAATACAAAACAATTTATTTAAACTTTTACGTAGGGGGTGCACCATAAGCATCTGGCATTCTTTCAATGGAATACCTGAAAAACAAAATTAAAATTAACTAAACATTTTAAAAAAATACCAATCAAAATCAAAGCATTTTCAATTGAAGTACCTAATAAATTGACAATAACATAATAAGTTGGATTGGGACTCTACGAATGATCCTACAATTGGCTTAAATTTTTATCAGCTTCTATGCACTGTTTGTTATAATAATACTTTAATAAGGGTACACAGTTTTGCTGTGGCAGGTAAAAATGAAGTATCTCAAACACTGACTACACCACACCTAAACTGACATTAAGTTTGCAGTATACAAATGTTCTACGAGAAGAAGGGTAAATAGTTCTCATTTTCGAGAGCGAAAATCAAATTTAAAAAAAGGTGTTTCACATTCAATAAACATTTTTATTTGTTATTTCAAGACATAAATTTATTATTTTGTATTACTTTAGCTTCAGTTAGAGTGTAATTTTAATTATTTTTTCCTTTGATTTTGACGTAACAGGGCGCACGAATATCAGGGTCAAAGGAGCAACCAATGAGAGCAGGCGAAATTTCGGCGCCAGCCGCGTTGTTTATGCAGTTTCCTCCGTGCAGTACATTTCTCTGCTGCAAACTTAAGGTCGGTTTTTGTTTAGGACTGTTATTTTAGATACTCAATAACCTACAAACTTTCAAGTAACCATCCTCTAAGTGTAACACTACACAACTACCAGTCACTCAATAAACCAATATATTTATAAAGGGATTGGAGTAATGCGTTACTTGCAACAGTTACTTCTTTTAGGTAACACCGAGTAGCACCGTCGCATTTTTCAGAAAGTAACTCTAACTGTAACTCAGATATTGTTAGAGGTAACAATGCGACGAAAAATTTTGAAACTTTCCGAAGGCTGCCTGATGATAATTCTGAAATTCCTTTCCTAAAAAGGGAACATTGCACATTCCCGAAATACGAGCTTTTCTTGGGAGTTTAAAAGTAAAGCATAATAGAATTGTCCACTATGGCAGCTAAAGGTGTGACGGCAGCTTTCAGCCAGAATTGTTAAAGCATGATTTTTCCTAGTATCATTCCTTTCCTAGTATCACTTAATAAGCCCTGCAATAACAGGCATCTATCGAAAAGGAAGGTTTTGAAATAAATCACGCAAACTGCCAAGCAGGTTTGATCCCTTAGTGCAAACCCCTTTGTGTGTAGTGGAAGACAGGGAGTGCACGTCACTCTTGAGCTACAATTATATCTGTCAGTACCCTCCCAAATATTTACTGATGGACTCTTTGTCGGGTGATTATCAGGGTAAAGGATTAATATTAAATACAAAGAAAATGTTTATGAATTAAAATTACAGTGTTTTGTTTGTGCTTATGTTTCATTTATCGTGATTCTTTTTGAAAAATGGTTAGAATAATAAATTTCAATTTTTCTTACAACTTGAAATTTTAAAAAGTAAGTGTGGTTTGTTACTTTTTATATTAGTAACTGTACTATAATTACCTTTTAAAAGAAACTTTAAAATCCCTGCATTTATATACATAACCTTATAAAGTAATTTCAAAAACTTTGACCTAAAATAATCCATGATAGCCATGCTTCGTGCATGAACAATTTCCTAGAATGCCCAATTATGATGCCTTACAAGGAACTTAGGCACTAAATTTGAAGTCTATAGCTTTTTTTTGTTCAAGCTGTAGAGTGGTTTCAGACGGACTGACTGATGCTCAAAAGTTTTTTAGAAATAGCAGCCCTTCCCAAAAATGTAGAAAACAAAAATATTTCTTTTCAGAATTTCAACCTCAGGGTATAAGTTTCATTGCTGTATATTTTATGTTAGATAATTGAAAGTAAAAAGTATATTAACAAGCTCACAACGGAAATCCATCTGAAGTTAGCTGCTTTGATTTTTCTCGTAAAACCTATTTTCCTTTAAAAAATTTTGTTTCATGTTTAAAATTTTGACCATGTGTCTCATGTCGATTTTAAGAAAAATAGTTATTGAAAAAAAATGGAGGAAAAAATGGGAGATTTCCAATAGTTTTTCTTAGAGTGCAAGCCTTTAACAATTTTTGCAAAAGTTGATCTTACAGTTTCTTGCGTCTCATAAACTGTCTTTGTAAAATAGTGAATATTAAACAGGCAACGGTTAATTCACCATAAGATAATCAAGATTTTACTGCAGATGATTAAAGATTGTTCTATGGAATGCTTCTGATAAAAAAAAAGAAGTTAGATCCTATTCCTTACAACCATCATCGCAGCAATAAGTTACAGATGCATCAATACTTAACAAATGATAAAATATTGAATGTCAAATATTAAATTCAAAATGATGCTTTACCTGTGTCTATTAATATACATAATGGGAACACCCGGGATCTTTCGTATTCTCCTTTTCAGATCTTTATCACAGGTGGCAACTATGTAGCATTTGTGCTATAAAAAACAAACACAACATAGATAAATATGTGTAAATAAGACTAACACATATAAATGCGTGTTAGTAAGACTGCCTTAGTAAATGGCGAATAATAAAAAAAGTAATAATATAGAATAATAAGCAAGAATGTTTTAGTAAATTTATGCTATAAAAATAAACACAACATAGATAAATACATGTTAATAAGACTAACACATATAAATGTATGTTAGTAGGACTGTTTTAGTAAATGGAGAATAATAAGTAAGACTGTTTTAGTAAGTTTGTGCTATAGAAAATAAACTCAACATAGATAAATAGGTGTTAATAAGACTAAAACATATATATGTGCGTTAGTAAGACTGTTTTAGTAAATAGAGAATGATAAGTGGAGAAAGGAGAATAAGTACGAAAGCTTTTGTAAATTTGGTCTATAAAAAATAAACACAACATAGATAAATACATGTTAATAAGACTAACATATATAAATGTGTGTTAGTAAGATTGTTTCAGTAAATAGAGAATGATAAGTAAGTAATAATGGAGAATAATAATTAAAAAAGTTTTTGTAAATTTGTTCTATAAAAAATAAACACAACATAGATAAAAGCATGTTAAAAATACTAACATAGATAAATGTGTGTTAGTAAGACTGTTTTAGTAAATAGAGAATGATAAGTAAGAAATAATGGAGAATAATAAGAAAGAGAGTTTTTGTAAATTTGTTCGATAAAAAATAAACACAACATAGATACATACGTGTTGATAAGACTAACAAATATAAATGTGTGTGAGCGAGATTGTTTTAGTAAATGGAACTATTGACTCTTAAAATATCTAACCAAACCGTATGGTACCAAACTGAAACCATTTGTAGTTCAGTAACTTATTTTTGGTAAAAGGACACCTATTTAATTTCAAATAAACAAAAATTTAATTTATATAATACAATGATGTTTTAGAATAATGTAACTAAACTAAATCTCTAGTGATCAATAAATGCCAGAATATAAATAATTATTGAATGTGATATTTTAGAATGCTTTAGAGTTGTCGTGTTTTTAACAATTTTTGAAGTGGTGTTAAGAGTGCCTGCAATCTTTTTTTCTTTAGTAAGTGCATACACTAAGTAATTAAGAATACACTATGTTTCAATCAATTAAGTTACCAAAATAACAGGTCAGTAACATCTTCTATCTAAGGTAGCAATAGATTATTTCTGTTAAAATGGTGTTAAGCTAATTTTTAATGAGCATAATAAAATTTATAAAATGTTATAGTGTTTTAAAATAATTAATTTACCTCGCACATGTTATTGAAAAAATTTAACACTTTTCACATTAAGTTAATATTGTTTGCAATGCACTAATTATCTACACCTTTAGAGACGCAGAATGACTAAATTTGGCACAATGGCTAAAATATTAAATAATTATCAATAGTTAATTTATTTTACCATGTTAAACTACTATTACTAAACTACTACTTCTAATATTAAAGTTTACTATTTTAAAAACAAACTGGAAAAATTACTTGAGTTATCAATGATAATGTAATAGTGTTTTAAAATAATTTATTTACCTAGCACATGTTAGAAAAAAAATTAACAATTTTCACATTACGTTAATATGTTTGCAATGTACTAATTGTGTACATCTTTAGAGACACAGAATGACTAAATTTGGCACAATGACTTAAACACTAAATAATTGTTAATAGTTAATTTCTTTTGCTATGTTGTAGTTTTTTTTTAAAGAGTAAACTAGAAATATTACTTGAGTTATCCTTTGCACAAGGCAATCATCAGCATATGTTCCGCCATGCATGCAAGCAAGTCTTTCAAATCTTGGATCTTTAGCTATTCTAAAATACAACAAAATAATTTAACAAAACTATTTACATGGATATAAAATGCATATTTTGTAATACAAGAATGTCAGAATTTCTGCAAAACTGTGGTTTTAACTGCAAATTTTTGGTTACACTCTGTTTAACTTTAAAAAGAGAATTCTTAGCAGAGAAAAACTCAAGCTTCTATGATCGGACAACGATTCCTAGGAGTTAAAAACTGAAAAATAACTTTAAAAACTAAAAAACTGTTACTAAAAAATAACTAAATAATTATTAATGATATTAAATTTACAAAATGTAATGGTGTTTTAGAATAATGCAACAACCAAACTAAATCTCTAGTGATAAATGCCAGAATATAAATAATCTTCAATGTGATATTTTAAAATTAGAGTCGTTGTTTTTATCAAGTTTTGAAGTAATGTTGAGAGTGCCTGCAGTCTTTCTTTCTCACTAAGTAATGAAGAATACACTAATATAAATATTTCCATCAATTAAGTTAACAAAATAAGCAAATTGTATTGGACAGTAGCATCTTCTAACTAAGGTAACAACAGCTTACTTCTGTTAAGCTAATTTCTAATAAGCATAATCAAATTTACAAAATGTAATAGTGTTTCTAAATAATTAATTGTACAGTTATCAACAACAACAGTGAAATATTTTACAAATATTGTTGACTTGGTTTTTTTATTGAAAACTAAATTTTTTTTTTAGCCAAAGCAAGTCAAGTTATACTTTTTTTTTACTCTTTTCTAACCCTGATTAGTTAAACATTTTAATACTTATTGCCTGTCTTTCAACAATTTAAGTAAACATGGATTTTTCTAGATCAGGGGTTCCCAACCGGTGGTACGCGTACCACTGGTGGTACGTGGGAATATTTCAGGTGGTACGTGAGAGTATTGTGAGCAACATGATGTTAAAAATAGATTCTGTACGCATGTGCAGTGAGCACGCAAACATATTACTCATTATTTTAAACATTAACATTATTTTAAAGAAAGCATCTTTAATTACCTTCTGGATTGGATTTTTCGGAGTTAATACTATTTTTATTTGCATGTTTTTAGACCCGTGGGTAATAAACAAAACTGTAATTTAATACCATTTTAATCTTTTTATTTCTTCTTTATTATAAGCATGTTATAAATAAACAAATATCTAACCATTAAATAAGAAGTTTTCTCAGGAATTTTACTCAGAAAACCTTTGAACACTTTCAGAAGAATAAATATTAGGCGTTTATTAAAATATTTAGGTCTGGTGGTACGTCAAAATTTCTCAAAAAGTCAAGTGGTACGCAGGTGCAAAAAGGTTGGGAACCCCTGTTCTAGATAAATATTTAAAGAAATTATTGTCACAATAATTTTTATTCCCCACTTATCACAAAAAAAATCTACATATAAAAGAACAAATTAATTAAAGCTACATAACTAAGAATACCCAGGAAACATTTGAGAATAAAATAATACTACAAAGAATTCTTACTTGAGTGCTAATCGAAATTTTTTGCCAAGTTTCTCCAATTCAGCAAGAACACAATCTGTGATGTAAGGTATGCCTAAAAACAATCAATAGTAATATAAGTACTAAAAAATTAATACTAATTTAAAAGTTCTTTATTTCAGTATGGTCCATTCTAATTTAGAATACTGTAGACTCATATGGGACCACTATTATGACAACATAAAATTAATCGAACAAGTCCAAAATTGTTATCTTCGTTTTCTTTATTTTAAGATTTTTCATACTAGTTCTTTTGATATTTCCTCATTTCATCTGCGTAACACCTTTAATATCTCGACCCTTAAATCTAGGCGTAAAGTTTTTGTCTTCTGTTTTGCCATGAAGTTCAAAACAATAGAATTGATTCCAACTACATTACTACTGTACATCTCTTTATTCCCAATAGATTTACACGTAGTCGTCACATATTTTCTTATAGCTCTTCCCATTACAACCTAATTCAAAATTTCTGTTTATATAAGTTTTATAAAATTTACAATAGCTATTTTCACGACCTAGATATTTTTCACATATCTTTTAAAGCTAACTGTTTCCAACTTTTATCTGTGTAATGCGTTTGTCTGTTTATAATGTGTTTTCTTGTTTGTTTTATTTCCTAATTGTTTGTTCAATGTTCATTGTAATTGGAATGGTTATCTGTAATGTACATTTTAAACCAAATAAATAAACCAAGTATTTAAAATAACACAGTATTATATTGCAGACCCTTAAAATTTAGCAATGAGTTTATACATATTTTTAATATTTTTTACATCAAATAAAATGCGCTGTAACAAGTATACTTTAGAAAGGTCTGTGATGAAGAACATCAAATCAGAATAAATTTTTCTGGGTGTAATTTGAAAGTCTTGGAATCGATTAAAAATATGAACCATCCAATCAAAATTTTTAGTACCTCATGAGTTTTTAGGAATTGCTTTTTTAATGATCACCTGGGAAAATTTTGCACTAGAGCTTTCATGAGCTAACAATCATTAATCAATGATGAAGAACAGAATTTGTAAGTACTAGCAAGTGACCAGATTAACACTTGAGCACACATCTAACTATTAATTTATGACATCTGTAAACATATATGCATTTATAAATATGTTTATAAGTTGGCAGTATTGATGACTATATTTTATCTAAGTAGCAAGGGTAGGTTCAAAATCTAATGGCTTATTAATTAAATTTTTACACTTTAGATAAAGGCCCTCTCACGTTGGGTTGGGTCTGAGTTATGTACTAAGCATATAATGCTATATAATAGGGTAGGCCGAAAAAAACTTTTTATTTTATTTCGGATCGCTATAGTGCGGAAAAGTTGCCATTGGTAAAGACATGAAAAATGCACTAATTATAATTTTTTTATTACCATATCTTCCGTTCGCGCAATGCCTTCAAAGTTGGCGAAAAAATTTTAAAAACCGTAATTTTTTATAATTTTTTTTAAAAAAGGCAGATGTTTTTAATTACGTTCCTATATCATGAATTAACTACTAAAAGTATGTTAAATCCAAATATTAATGCACTTATTAATAATAAATGCTACAATATATAGTATAATAAGTTATTATACATTTGTGTCAGATCTTCCGACCACTCAACGTAGTATAAAATTAGGAAAATTCGTATTTTTGCTAAATTTCAAAGTTTTAACTTTTTGTAAATTTTAATCATACAACATGATATAAGAAAACAATTAAAATCATATATCGGGTTTAAAAAAATTATGAAAAATTACGGTTTTGGACAATTTTTGCCAACTTTGATGGCATTGCGCGAACGGCAGATATAGTCATAAAAAAATAACAATTAGTGCATATTTCATGTCTTTACCAATGGCAACTTACCCGCACTATAGCGATCCAAAATAAAATAAAAAGTTTTTTTCGGCCCACCCTACTATATAATGCCATGTAATGTATGGCTTAAATTACTTGTATTGCTTTTTTATGTGTGCCAGCATAATATACTATTTAGAAAGCATACAAACATATCCACAAGCATTTGATGCTTTCTAGGGTTGGCATGGTATTTACCACTCCTGGGAATAAATTATGTTTAACCTGAGATTAGTGAACACATTTAATTAATAAATGTGATTTAATGATATTAATCGAACAATTAACAGCGAAGTGAAAGAACTTAATAAGTGATGCAGAGAGATTAAGACCATTGCAGCCAACAGAGTAAGGTGGCGGACCATGATGGAGGCTCTATGCTCCATGTTGGAGTGAAAGAGGTACAAGTAAGTAATGATAAACTATATAAATTTTATAAAACCAGGTTAATTTTAATGTGTATATAAACAAACTATTTACTGTGTTTATGAACAAAAACATGAAAAAATAAACAGTTCATTCAAGATTTTAAAAAAAATCCCTTCGGAATCTGGCAAAGCAGTTTGACACTTATTGACCTAAGAAGGCTGCATATTAATTCAGGACTTACATTTCCCATAAAGGCAGTCCATCATAGATTGGAACACGTCCAGTTTGTTCTTGATGGAGAAATTGATGAAATTTGTGTCCAGAAGAATATGGTAGGGAGGTCCGAGAGCTGTGTTGTACTTGAAGAACAGAGCAGATGAATACTGAGGACTACAATGAACAGTCATAAGAATTATTTTAAAAAATATATACAAAACTTCATAAATTGTGTACATAATGAATTTTTTTTTCACCATAGAAACTTGGTAAGCGTATGTATACTTTATTTTCAATATGCAAGATTATAATACTTCAAAATCTTTTGATCAAATCTTAGCAATGTCTGCACATCCAAACCTTAACGAAGTTATTTTTGCCTAGCGATGGTGAAAACACACTATAACTAGGGAAAACCAGACAACTTAAGAAAGCAATTACAAATGTCTTTGATAATCACTTGTGTTTTCGACAGTGAGATGCCAACAGTTTAGAAAATGAAAGGAATTTAAAGGACTCTGAACACATTTTTGTCTTTTTAATCATTGCAATTATTTTTTTAAAACTGGATCTGATTACAATGAACTTAATGAAGCTGCTAGCGCAATATTGTCTTATCTTTGATAAAATCCTATAACAATTGAATTTGGGAATTTCTCTTGGGTCCCATCTACTAACCCCGGCATGTGTGAACGGGACTTTTTATGAATTAATAACAATAGACCTAACCAAAAAGTATGTTATATCACAAAGCTGAACATTTATTTCAAATTGTTTTGATATGAAAGAAACCTAATTTTAGTTAAATAATAAGTATAAAATAAGAATACATACAAAATGGCAATTTTTAAAGATATTAACTCTAAAAACTAAGGAAGTAAAATAAAATATGCAAGTAATAAAATTATTGTTTAAGGTAACCCAAATTGAAGATTGCAAGTAAATACTCACATTTCTTTTACTTTTGGCTTGTCATCAGGTTTCTTTTTTCTTATTACTCGATCTTTTTTCTGTCTAAAAAGTATTTCAATACACAATCATTATTGGTATAGAAACTTAAGTTCTTTATTACAGTAAAATCCCTCTTAACCAAACTCCATTTAATCAGATCTCTACTTTTAAATGGGCGATCTTTTGTTACCCTTTAAATGTACAAATTCGTTTAAAAAAGACAAAACACACATTTTGTTATCGATTACCACTTAAAGATATGCAATCAAATGTACATGGCTAAATCTTAAATTATCACACTTTTTTGATTTCCTTTAACAGGTTTACCTTAAGTCCCATTTAAGTCTGTTGAGAGTGTGTCTAATGACTATTTAACACTTTACTAACTAATATTCAACGGTTGATCTTTCTGTTAGATTTGGTTAGGTTAGGCCGCGTTCAGTCTATGCCTTGATCCACGACCGATCTGACTGCTCTGCCTCAAGTTGTCCAGTACTGTGGAACGCACTCGACCAGAAGCTTTCAGTGGATTAGATCGGTCGGATCGCATCATGGCTGAGCCAGTTTAGTTTTGAATTATCGCCGCACTAGAGCTACACAAGGGCTATTGGGTAACTGAGTGGTGAAAGGCATAGTATGTTTGAACCTCTACGAGACTGTAAAGTGTTAAACAAGAGAAGATAACCTAGATATCTAAGTTATTATGCCAATTAACAAAACATAACCAAATCATAAAGAAACATAAAACAAAAGAGTGAAACTAAATATTATCCTAAGCCTACTACAATATGTGTAAGAGATCAGTAAAACAATCAACTATAGTCTAATACAGTAACAACCCCTCATTACATTGCAATTTTGATTACATATCATGAATTGTATCACATCTCTCAATATTTATCCCACTTTTTTTTGTTTTCCTCTAACCGGTTTACCCTCAGTCCCATTTAAGTCGGTTAAGAGGATGTCAAATGACTATTTAACAATTTACTAACCGGCCGTCGATTATTCAACGTTTGATCTGTTAGATTTGGTTAGGTAAGGCTGTGTTCAGTCTATGCCGCAATCTACGATCGATCTGATTGCTCTGCCTCAAGTTGTACAGTACTGTGGACCACTCTAGACAAGAAGCTTTCAGCGGATTAGATCGAATCAGGGCCAAATCGGTTTAGTATAGTTTTGAATTATCATTGCACTAGAGCTATACGAGGGCTATTGGGCAACTGACTAGTAGGGGGCGGTAGCTGAGTGAAAGGGCATAGTATGTTCGAACTGCGACCAGTCTGTAAAGTGTTAAACAAGATAAGATAACCTAGACAATCTAGACATCTAAGTTATTATGTCAATTAACAAAACATAAAGCAAAAGAGTGAAAATAAATATATTATCCTAAGCCTACTACAATATGTGTAAGAGACCAGCAAAATGATTAACTATTGTCTGATACATGTTAACCACTAAAACATTTAAGACTGGATTTATTTGATTGGCAATATAAAGAAATAATTGAACTCACATCCTCCCGTCAGTTAACTTGATTGTTTTTATAGCTCCACCAAGTCTGGGTTTATTTTTCATCTGAAACAGAAACAAATGAACTAAATTAAAACGAACACTCGATTCATTGCACAGTTTAGTAGCTTACTGCTTGCCTAGTAAAGGTGTAAACTCTAGCTAGCCATTTCACCTAGTACAGGTTAAATCATTAGAGTGTCACAATAAAATTCAAAATGTGGCAGACGCCTTGGTACAAGGTACAATATCGTCACTTAATTTCCACATGTGCTATCTCACTTTGCACAACTGTTCAGATTTACTGTATGGTAACCCTTGGCACAATTTGTTTCGGATTCGGCGATAATTTTTTGCGGCAACCTGTCTGACTTCAGCTGATGATTCGAATTCGTGACTTTGACTGATGATTCGAATTCTTGACTTCGCAACGATGACGTTTTCCGGCAACCCTATATAACCATTTTTTATTAGAGCAGTATATAGAGTGTGACGTCAAAAGTAGCTAGAATACATACTTTTGGCATGATTTATGAGATAGCACATGTGGGAACTTAAGTGATGATATAATGGTCGGTCTGTTCATTGGCAATCTTGAAAAACAAGGCAAATGTCCCAGTACAAAATAAAACATAATGGTTGGTCTGCTTACTGCCGAGCTTGAAAATTTAACGTAGGTTTGTGCAATACCTACCTATCGAGTTGTGTGAAATATGAAGAAGAATATTTATCACATTTTTGCTGTTTGGCAATGTTACAAAAATTGGGACTAGCAAAACCCTAAATACTGAATCAGGTATCTGTATCTGTTCCCAGATACAATCATTTGACTAGGAATACCACTAGAGCTACATTGAAAAACATTTGACAGATTTAATTTGGCTGTGGGTTAAACTAAAGAATCGTGGAGCCGGATTTGGTGTCTTCTAAAAAATATCGCCAGGTCGAATGACAACAAACCCGGAGTGTGGTAGGACAACCAATGAATGATCGCAGTATGGAGAATGTGACACGATAAGAAACTTTCCCATTGCTAATTTCGCCAAGGCTGCCTTCCCAGATTTGGCATAAAATATCCGGCCACGATTCCTTAGTTTAACCTGTCAGTGCAATCGATTATTATCTTTTCTCAAATTAAGAGAATCTGAAGCAAGCCATCTTTCTCTTACTAATTTTCGATAACATTATTTACACCTACGCTTTCAGTTTGCAATAGTTAATTGCCATTTTTATGTATAATAGGAAGTGATTATAATTTTAACTCATCTACGATGATACCTCAAGATTATAGTATTAAAAAAAAGTAAAAGTTATTTTGTAATACAATAGGATCTTTAGTCATGAGTTGTTATTAGCCAAAACAAAATTACACGTGCGTCAAAAGAAAGGGAACGGTATGCTTTACTTACCTTACCCATTACCAAACAACAAAGTTTTTAAATATTTTCACGAACTATTTAAAAAATTTAAAATGATTCAGTAAATTTAAATCAAATTACAAGAAATATTTAAAAAAATTTGTATTTGTTTACTGTTTACGTTTTGATTTTTACAGTTACAGTTACACAGTTATTTTGGCAATCGTTTCGGCTGTCTTTTTTCAACCTTCCATGAGCTGTTTAAACACAGTTAAATACATTTTGTAATTTAAAACACTGGTCATTAGACGATTCAACACCTGGCCAAAATTTGGGGATATTGTTTTTTTATGATTTTTAAAAGAATTTTTAGGAGCAAATCCGTCAATATGGCTGTACCACACTTCAGAATTTCCCTCTCAAAGACGTGGCAACCTTAGCAACTCGTTGAGTGTGATAATGCGCAATCCCATAAAACGCAATACAAATCGCACGATTGTGTGATGAAGCCACATTTAGCCGTTTTCGCAATGCATCACGGGATCCTGGTTCACAAAAAATGTTTTTGCCAAAGCAAAGAGTTACATGCAGTAAAAACTGCATTTTTAATCTGCTTCTTTTATGAATATATACCTCATGTCTGCCAAAAATTATCAATACCTATCCAGCTATAAACTTATGCTAGCAGCACTGGTAAAAGTTTTAATTAGTTAATATTAAATATAAATATATATTTTTTATTAGTCCAATTATCTCATGGTGCCATCTGGTGGCGTAAGGCATGCCATGTGCGAGGGCTTGCGAACTGCCTTATAGGATACTGGTTCAAAAAGGGCTTCACCTTTCCCCTTAGGGGCAGATATGCTACTTTCTAAATCTATGGTTATAGTTGCAAGGCGGTACACTCGCATTTTGTTAATGTCGGCTATATTTAGGCTTTTTAAGATGCCTCAGCCTGATTTTGTATTGAAGAATAGATACATAAATGAACTTTTGTGGTTAAACGGTATGGATTCATATACTGTGGACAGGAAATAATAAAATAGCAAGTAGGAGCCCCAAAAATTTGCTTGTGCCTTGGGCACCAAAAGTTGTAAGTCGGTTCCTGGAAGTTTGGCAAGAAACAAAGCTCTCAATGTTAATCCAATAGGGGAAAAAACTATTTTCTCTGCCACATTTCTCCGGCTGCAATGAATATTTTTACGCGAACTGTTTTTTTTTCAAAGCAAAAATGAAGACAATTTACAGGTCTCTATAATCCCACTTTTTGAAATTGCTTCGAACACTTTTAGTGAAAAGATTTTTTCAAAATTAAAAAAAAAATCGATTGAATTTCATAAAGTGGGATTGTCGGGACCTGTAAGTCAGCTTTATTTATCACATAAATAATTCCGTTTGTAAAAATATTCAATACAGCCGGAGAAATGTAACAGAGGAAATATTGTTTCCCCATCGGATTGACACTGATGCACTTTGTTTTGGAGACCCGAGATCCAGCGCGCTCATTCCCCCTTAATGTTAGCTCATGCTGAAACGCATATTTTCTCCCTTTAAGAAACGAAACTTTAAAATTTAAAAATAACTATATGTGAAGTTTTACTTTTTTAACATGATGTTTAGCATGATTTTAGCACAAAATAATAGTAATACCCATCACAAGTAAAAAAAAAAAATGCTTTGTAATTACAGTTATAGTTTGAAAGTCAGTAATCCCTAAACCAATGTAGTAAAATACATCTCCACTGTAGAATAGCGCCAAAATAGCAATTAAAATTCGTCAACTACTTATATATGCATTCTGTCATTAAGTATTTAATTTATTGGTTAAGATTCAAAAGTCAATTAAAAGTATTTAATTAAATACACTGGTAAATGATAACTAGTTATTCTATGAAAAAACTAGATATTCTATAAACGAACTAATGAGACACAGTTAAACAATTTGTCTAAAATAAAATAACTAGGTATTCTATAAATAAACTAATGATAGACAATTACAATTGAAAAGAAGCAATTTATCGAATTTATGCTGCGTATAAATGGTCTTTATGAAAACGTACCATAAAATCATTTGTTACATTTAGGGTTACTAAAATGACACATGGAATTACAAAGAACATTATTTCTAAAATAATTTTATTGTTTACACACTGGGTATTATACGAACATTTTTTAAATCCCTAACCAGTACCAAAACTTTTGTATTTGTCGTGCGAGATGATATATAGATTCTTTTAAACTTTAACGGTTTACAGATCGTTAGTCTATGAAATAACTAGTTAAACCATAAAATACAAGAGAATTTTACACTTTAACAAACACGATCAGTTTTTAATGGAATAACTACTAGGTATACTATTCTATAAAATAACGGATTTCACACTTTAACGGTAATATATGCGCATGTATTTGTTGACTCTAAATTATGATACATTTAAAAAATGTAAAGAAAAAATGAATGATCATTATATGATCTTATTATTTCAATGGTTAATTTATTGCTTTCATGTGAAAATGCAGTATATTGGATACGTTTCTAAATTAGCACTGGATTAATTGTTTGCAATTTTCATAATTTGAGATAACTCTATATTAGCACATTAGTAAATGATTATATTTACAAGCGACATTAATAATAACTGTTACAAAATTACGAATTTATTTACTTCAATTAACTGTTAATTTGTGATTACGCAAAATATAATTACTTCTAATTAAAGAGTCGGGGGTTTAGGTGCGGTTTTTAATTATTTCCAAATATAGAAGAAATAGTTTTCTCCTTTTAAATTATAATGTTTTGGAATGAAGGGAATAATTAAAAGTGCAGATAGTAGATTTCTCTTTGACATCTTATTAATCGTTTCCTAAGTAGATGTGTGAAACTTATTGCATTTTCGCTTTCATTGTCTTACTTACATTTAAAATAAAATAACAAATGTGTTAATGGGCTTGTTTCAGCGCTTTTCAAAGGAAACAAAACAACCAATGACATCGCAATTCGGAGCGCGTGACGTTATAAAAAAAACAAATGAGCTTGTTTCCAACCTTTTTCAAAGAAAACAAAACAACCCATGAAATTGCAGTATAGAGAGCTTTAAATTACAATATTATGCACTGATTACGAGCGGAAGGAATATCCTAAAAATTAATGAAAAAATATCTGGCGAAGTACCAGATAGATTTTGTGGATAATATGCTTCTTAATTTATTGTTTTAATGGCTTAGCCATTTTAAAGACTATATAAATTAACTTGTGTGCAATTAACAAATTTTGGTGTGATAGACGCAATTAATTATGATGAAATATGATTGTTGGGCCTTGACCAATAATTACACCTATATATATATATATTCCGTGTCCAAGAAATACTTCGTTCAAATCTTATGTGTAAATTTTTTTTTTCGAGAGTGAAAAGATTATAGTAATTGCATTTAAATTATAAAAATGAAATGAAAAATAAAGATAAAAAAAATTGAAAGCACTGAATGTGATTTATTATTAGAAATTATTTGACACTTGCATTATTTTTTTGTTGCCCAAAAAATAATTATTTTTTTGTGCGTGATGGAATGGTGTTTACCTTCTTTTAAATTTTGTTCGTTTAAATAAAACAAATTAAACTATAGTACTATCTTGGTCTATATGGACACATCGGATCATCTACATTGTTTTTCTATTTTTCTCGTTTTAGTTAAAAATTTCAGTTTGACTGATATGAAGAGTCTAGTTTCAAAACTCACATTCGCCGAAGTACAACTAAGAAAATGTGAGACACACAAGCAGACTGATAGAAGGGCAAAAAGTATGAAAGACACGTGTTTCATCATTTATTTGGATTTTTTTTTTTTTTTTGAAAAATTGTATATGGTTAAACGGATTAATTGGATAATTGGTTGAAAATAGTGGATCGACAGACAGTCTGACGAAGAGGTGGACGCGGATAAAAAGTGTAGAAGATATGTCTCTGGTGTCATTCTGTTTTAAAAAATAGCTTCGGAAATCGGAAGATTAGAATGGTAGTTGAGAAATTAGGGTTCCATGTGGATGGACAGATAAATAGACAACTTGAATGAAATATTAGTTTCTCGTGCCCTTCGTTTCATTTTTTTTAATCGTATGGTAAAACGAAATCTGAAAGAAACGGACAGACCAAATGGACGACAATGTCCACTAACTTACTGGTATTTCTTAAAAAATTAAAATCTAATAATTCTTTTAGTTTGCACTGATAAGCCAGACGGCCAGAGAGATAGACGGACGAAAAGTTTAAAGGAAACGTCTACGAAGTTGCAGAGTTAAAAAAAAAAAGAGATTTTAAAAACTGGCGTTTGGAACTGGATTTGATATTGTGATACAGACGGAAAACTTACCTAAGGGGACGTACATAAATTACGTCACGCAAAATTTGGCCTTTTTTGACCCCTCCCTCCCCCTATGTCACACTCTTAAAAATGAATGCTCAAAAACGACGAAATTTTCCTTAATTTTGAGGATTCAGTTTCCTGGCAAATGCTCCGAGTTTTCCTTTCCTCAAAGTGAGGACATTTGAATCGTCATTTTTTTGAGGATTTGAATGTCGTCTAATCTAAAGAAATATTTCGTTATTTTTGAGCATGTGAATTTAGTTGTTTTGAGAGCTAGTTTCCTTAAATTGAGGATTGTTATTCTTAATTTGAGAGTTTGGCATCGTCATTTTTGAGCATGTGATTTTGTTTTTATAGTTCTGGTTACGTTAAATTGAGGATTGTTATACTTGATTCGAGAGTTTGGTATCGTTATTTTTGAGTATGTGATGCTGTTTTGATAGTTCCGGTTTCGTTAAATTGAGGATTATTATTGTTCATTTGAGAGTTTTGCATCGTCATTTTTGAGCATATATATTTATTGTTCGGGCAGCTCTATAGTTAAACTCATAGTTTCCTTGCACAGAAGCCACGACCATGGGCGGAGCTATAAAACGCGCGGGGCAATCAGATGAAGAGAAAATTTCAGTCGTGTTATTTTGTCTTCATCTAATTGTTCCGTGCGTTTTATAGCTCCTCCCATGGTCGTGGCTTCTGTGCAAGGAAACTATGAGTTTAACTAGAGTTACGTCGTATTCGGTCTAGTTTCATCATATTTGAAGAGATGCATTTTTCTAAAAAGTTTTTAGGATGTTTTATAGGATTTTACTACCTCATTTTGTTATTGGTATTTTTCACCCAAATACAAAAAAAGCTATAATTATATTCCACATTTGTCTTTTTTACGGACACGAATCCATCTATGTACAGCTTCTGAAATATTGAAGGCATTTTGATACAAAATTGACTATTTGCATGTAAAACTATAATATATAATGTTTATAAAATATTAAAAAGATTCTCAATGCATTTCGGAACCAAAATTTGCTTTGAATATAAGTTATACAATCAGTTTATTGCATTCCAAATCTAGAAAATCCACTTTTAAATTGTTCATTTATTTTTACAACAAAATAACATTTCACTTTATTTAAATCTGTATATTTATTTTATCAAAATAAACACAATATTCGAATTTTTTTATATACATATTGATTATATGATGACGGGCCGGTGGTCTGGGAACTGCTGGGCAGGCTGGCATTTTGTGTAGTACTTCACAAACTGCTGCTTCAATCATCAGTACTTCAGTCGTATCATTACAGCAGTTTTGTCTTCTAAAAAAATAGGAAGCATTTAGTATACTTTTCATAACCTAATTGGGCCAACCCTTATAAAGGCGAGTCTAAAAAAACAACAAATATAGCATTTGTTTAACTTACAAGTTTAAGTGGAATACTAACACATCAAATTTACTGAAATTAAAATTTTAGTTTTTTTTTTTTTTTTGGGGGGGGGGGGGGGGGGGGGGGGGATGAGACAGTTTTTTAGAAGTTAGGCATTTAAACAATAAAATAGTACACAAAATTTCAGGTGGATAATTTTCTCAAACAAAAATTACAGAACGAACTTTTTTTTAAAAAATAATTCTTTTTAAAAAGTTAGGCTTATTTTGAATATTATAGCTTTACATTTAATCTTGTTTTTAATTATTTCTATTAGAGATCCAAATCCCTATTCCTGAAGCTTGGAATCAATATAGTCCATGTCACAAAACTAATATACTATATTAAATCAATTTTAGTTGCATCTTCGAGTCGAACCCAAAAGCATCTACCTAAAAAACAAGGCCGTTAAATATTATATTAAGAAAAAAAACTTATTAATTACGGTATTTTATTAAATACTTTTTGCAGTAAAAGTACATTTAAAGAAAAAAAATTATGGAAATATAATGCATTCAGTGCACATAAAATTTTATCTTTCAGTGTGAAATATTTTTTAATTATAAAACCATAATTTAAAGACACAAATTATGCATCGTCAAAATAATACTTTTCACTTTTAATAAATATGCAGAATATAAATAAAAAAAAATTTATTAATAGTTAACTAATAATTACTTTATACCATATTAGTTGAATGAAGAAAATAAACCATTTTTATTTTGACACAAAATGAAATGACTTAAACTTACCTTAATAAAAATTGATAATAATCCAAATACTTTCCAACAACATAACCCCTTTTCTATATATTTTAACTTTTTTCCGTTTCTACTTCACATATTTAAAAAAAAAAAAATCCTAGAGTATCGAAGTTCGAATTTAGCAATGGCACCTGGCGATGATCACATCTGCTGTCCGAATAAAAAGCAGTTTATTATCATAGAAAGGCGAACTTCGAATTTCATGTTTAGAATTCGACACCTGTCGTTTTTTAACACATAACAAAGTGTAATGTCGTCTTCCTTTTTTCAGTTGGCTCAAAACTTTATGGGACTACTTTTTACTAATTCGTATATTCTATCGAGCTTCTAATTTCACCGAAAGAAAACGAAAAAAAAAAGAATTATTCTTTTTCAAAAAAGAAGAGTTGAGCAGTACCATGCAATCTTCAAAAGTTTTTCAAACGATTTACGAATATTTAAAGTTGCTTTAAAATATTATGTTTTATTATTTAATGTGTTCCGTTTATGTTTTTTTTTTAATACTGTTCTTAATTTTACTATGCAAGATTTATTAAGTCGTTTGATGAAACCTCTTATTTGCAAAGCGTTCTTTAGCTGCGTTAAACTTGATTCAAGAGTGCAGTGTAAACTAACAGTTGAAAATCAGCATCAATAGTAAACAAAAGCTATAATTCCGTTCTATTTTTATAATACTTACATATTCTAATGAAGGCAAATAGTTTTATGTTTAGAAACATGCTACTTCTTGTTCTTTACTGTAAAATTTAATGTTCAAGCTGCTTGTATATATTACGAATTATTATGTTAGGCCTAACCAAACTTCAAGAAGCCGCCATTGTTTGAACCGCTAAGTTCCAATCCCAGAATGCAACGGTGCGAGTACAACGAGATTCAGTTTCCTCAAAATCAAGATACAGAATCGTCAAATCACGATCGTAAAACTGAGGATTCGCGTTTACTCAAAAGTCACGTGATAGTTTGACGAAACAATCCTCAAAATTAACGAAATGAGGCTTGAGGATTCATGAATCGTCAAAAATGAAAGTGTTATTTTTAAGAGTGCACGTTGCGTCACGTTTGGTCGAACCCCTCCCCCTAAAATTACGTCACGTTTGTCACAACCCCCCCCCCCCCTCTTTTTTTTTAAAGTGGATTTTAATATTTTCCTTTGTTTAAGTGTTTCTTATGATGATCTTATGATAAAAAAAGATTTCAGATTTCTTTCTAAAAATCGTTCTTTAAAAAAAAACAGATTTTCCTTGCGAAATTGGAAGTTTTGAATCGTTACGTCACGCAAGCGATTACCCCTCCCCCCTCCATGTCACGATCCGTCACGTTGTCGCATACCCCTCCCCCCCCATGAGCGTGACGTAATTTATGTACGTCCCCAAAGCAATACCCTATATTCTCTACTCTAACTTAAAAAAAAACACCAAAAAAACATTGTTTTGACTTAAGAAAAAAATTAGACTAAAAAAATCTAAAAGATGTACAAAACTTCTTCCTTTCCCTAGACATCCTGTCTGCAATCTCTTAAAGTAGTCTAGAAGAACTGATTAGCATATAAATATTTAAAAGCTATTCGCATACATTTTGAGAACATTGCTAACACATAAACCAGAAATCCGTTTGCTTTTTGAAAAAAGCGTGAAAATAGTTTTCATTCATCTCCTTTTGCAATGAAAATACATCAAAGAAAAATAATCTCGGCTTATATTACCTCAAAATCGATGTGAAACCACAAAAACCCCAACATCAAATCAAAACCCCTAACTCCCTAAAAGAGGCGGGACTTGGTCCCCAACTCTCATCCAATGGTGTTCGTGCAAGCCCCTAAAGTGGCTTTACGCCTGTCCAATAGGGGGGCGACCTAATCGGTACATAGGTTGCAATGTACTCCCTTGAAAGAGCTGTTTTCGCTTGTTTATGTTTATTTTATTAGAACTATACCAAAACCGACCTTAAGTTTGCAGCAGAGAAATGTACTACGCGGAGCAGTGGCGCCGGAACCGGTATGGCAGGTATGGCAGCTGCCATACCAACTTTTGCACAGATTATGTGTTTTGCGTTTTTCTTTTCATTAAACAGAATCAAACCCAAAGTGACCGCGTGAAAAAAATACAACAAAAACGACCAAGCTTGTAAATATTTTTTCACATATCCTACCCCACAATCACACCACACCGAGAAAGATAACACGTATACATATTCCCCTACAGGGGTCTGAGGTAATGGGTTAAAGTCCCATGTTTCCAGGAAAATTTTTGGTATCGCCTTCCACTATCTGAACAAAAGGACAGGTCCAAGAAATTCGGACAAAAGGAAGCAATAAAAAAAGGCTCGTTACTGTACTCGGGGTTGTAAATACCCTACTACAGCGACCCTGAGAGTGTTGTGTTTTTACTTGGAAATGGGGGGTCATCCCTGGTCCTTTTTGACAGTGACTGATGCGTCATAGTGCAATCTCAGCTCTTTCAGTAAACACTTAAAAAGTGTCCTCCCGTTGTGTTCAAGTTATGTTTTCGTCATTCTTTCTACATATGCTGACCAATTCTTTTGTGTAAAGGCAACTAATGGTTATTTATTTTTGTCATAATCATCATAATTTAAAAACTATTTTAACAGGATAATTGTTAATGCGACCAGACGTCCAGATTTTGACGGGACAATCCTGCTTTTGTCTCAGTCCCGAAGACAAAATGTTCCGCCTAAACGTCCCGTTTTGATCTTATTCCCCGCTAAGTTACTGAAAAACAAGAAATTATAAATAAAATACTTCAATGAAATTCCAACGGTATTTCATGCTTATCTTTTTAATAAAATATTTTTCTGTAGACATCATTTATAAGTTATAATTATAATAAAAATACACACTTAACAAATTTGAAAAGTTCTGTATTATTATATTTGGTGACTCGGTATAATGGTAACTAATTCTTAGTTATTTTTCTGTCATTTGTTGTTTAGTATAAGCACAATTGAATTGTTTATTTTCATTGAAATTTCAGGAAAGGATGGATTATATATATATCACAATATATATATAAAAAACCTCTGTTTTGATTATTCTAGGGAGATTGGGGGGGGGGGGTTTCGTTACTCGTTACCGTTAGCGATGGTACAGCTACAGACAACTTAGCTAAAAGAATTTTTATTTTTAAATTCCTAAAGATACTGAAAATCTTTATTATGTTCGAAGTACTAAATTTTAGTAAGTCCAAGTTTTTATTAATTAAACAATTTTAATGTTATGTAAATATTTAAATTTAGTTAATTGACAGGAAATCTATTGCATATTTTAGGAGAGAGGTCTATATTTTGAACAAATTTTTAAGATAACTTTAAAGACATTTGAAAAATAAACTATTTTTTTTAATAATAACTTCTTTTTCTAGTTGGTAACATTTAAATGTTTTTCAGGGTGTGCGTATTATATTAGGAATTTTTAAATTTTATCTCCTGTTTAAGTTTATTATTTTTCTAAAATTGTTTGGTATTTTACGTTCAGAACAGAACGCTCACAGTGATTTTTCAAGGCAAGAGTACCGGGATTTATGAAACACAATGTAGTTCGAAACTTTTCGTATAAATTCACAATAAATATCCAAAACAAAGCAAAAAAAATCTGAATTTCAACCATACTGAATTCACTTTGATCTCATCTTAATGCAACAACGAGGGAAAAAAACTACTCTCGCAGGTGATATGTTTTTTTTAAACTATTGAAATAAAACTAACTTCTAATATATGTAAATTGGTTGATTGCCTTAAAAATACGTATTTTTTAAATTATATAATCTATTTAAAATATCTATAGGAGGGGGGGGGGGGAGTGGTAGATAGAGGCAATTTTTGCCATACCTCTAAAGAATAAGTTCCGGCGCCACTGACGCGGAGGAATTTGCGTAAACAACGCGGCTGGCGCCGAAGCTTCGCCTGCTCCGATTGGTTGATAATTTGACCCTGATATTCGTGCGTCCTGTTACGTCAAAATCGAAGGAAAAAAAATAATTAAAATAACACTCTAACTGAAGCTAAACTAATAAAAATAATAAATTTATGTCTTGAAATAACAAATAAATTTGTTTATTGAATGTGAAATACTTTTTTGTATTCGTTTCTTGCCCTCAAAAATGAGAACTATTTACCCTCTTTCTCGTAGAACATTTGTATACTGCAAACTTAAGGTCGGGAGAGGTATACCAAAAATGATTAGGGGTTTATATCGCTTAAAATAGTGTATTAGAAAAATGTTAAAAAATTAAATACTCTCAAATTTTGTTTAAAAAATGCATATTTTTATAATTAAAGTTCCACACGTAAATATTTCCATATATCAAATATTTCTAATGTGAAAAGTAAATATTATAAATATTATTAAATAAACTTGACCATATCTATTCTACCTGAGCAATAAAACTCAGAAATTTATAGAAAGAAGGATAGCTATACAGACAAACCGATAAAGGTATAAATGATCGATCTCCGATGTCATAGCACCAAAAAATAAAATAAGAAAACCATTTGGTTAAAATGGTCTTTAAAAGGGGGTAGAGGTGAACTAACCGACGTATATATCTCCACGATGTCAATTCCTTAAGTCACAGTTTAAAAAAAAAACCCAACCTACTTTATACACGGCTAAAAAAAAAACAATTAGGGGAACGCATGGTTTAAACCCTTTCGCTCGCAATAATTCCATTTGGAATTATCAGCTTGCGATTTTTTTCTCACTAAATTTATCTTGAACTTATTTATGGTTAGATGGAAGAATCGTAAAATTTAAAGAATTAAATAATGTGTGTTTTAATTAAATGAAAAGATGAAAAACATGGTAAAATAAAATTCACTCCCAAAACCTTTTATTCTATAAATTGAACTAAATTCTTTACGCTTGCATTCTTAGATGTATAAAAAGGGATATTAGCTTATTTTTTTAAAAAAATAAAGTTTTGAAAAAGCTATTGCTATCATTTATTCAAAAGTTATGATTCCAATTCCCCACCCTCCACATCCCTTAAATTTTAGTTACAAAACTAAGATTTCCCCCGTATTTTTTTATCATTTCCTTCTGGATGCATAATCGATCTATATATCAAATACTTTAGATTTTTAAAATAAAAAAAAATAAGAAGAAGTTGGAACTGAATGGGTTAACAAAAGTAAGCAAAGTGCTCCCCTAATTGTTTTGAGCTGTGTATTTTAAAATCTTTTGGAATTGAAGATAAGTTGTCTAAGAAATAACAAGCTATTCCTTCTCAAACCGAAAGAGCAAATGCCAAAAAACAACATCGTTATTTTCCTTCACATCGGTACTAATCGGTTTACCGGCACCCGCGAGTTCCAGGTTAAACCGAAGGATTAGTCGGATAACATTCCGTGTCGATAGTCGGTCGCAAAAGGATACGAGACTTGTTTTTATCTGCGGATCGGAAGAAACTTTGTTTTGTGAGACTTTGTGACTTGTTTTACCATTGGATTTAATTTTTTGAGCCTTAAAAAGTTGTTTTGAAGATTTTTTTTTGCGTGGAAGATTATAGAGTTGAGAAAATGATTGTGGCGGATTTAATTTTAAGTTGTAATAGTTTTTGTTAGGAGGGTATAGCTTTTTCAAATATTTTTAATTTTGTTTCATGCAATTTAAAACTAGAAATTTTGAATATTTTAAATTAAAAAAAATATTTGAATTACTCATATTGCAGAAAAATGCACTTAAAACATGTGTACCGTAATGATTTAATTCAATAATATCCTGTCAGTTGTGAAGATATAAACAAATATACGCAATCAATTAGGAATTATATTATTTATACTTCGTAACTCAGAAGAGCTGTAGAAAAGTTAGATTTACAGATAAAGAATTTTTTTTACAAAGAAACATGGTGTGAATCCTCCATCAAAGCTAGATAAATTTTATCTTCCTTAATCGACGCTTCAGCTACTAGTTACTTGTATGTGTTGAAAAACTGAAGAAACTATCATTTATTCACAAAATATCAACTGAAAACGACGGAAGATAAATTTATCGACCAACACAAAAAAAATCCAACAAGAAGTTCAAAACTGATTCAACAAATCGTTAACTGTAAGCAACAAGTACTTGACTATATCTTGTAAAATAGAATGGGCATTTAGTAACTTGCTGGAACTAATGTATTTCTTCTAAGTTAACGGTTCATTGAAAAGTTTCCTTTGATAAAAATTCAAAGATAAAACTCAAGCGTTAACGATAATGGCAAGTCAATGAAAAGAAAATTAACAGAAAACTTCTGTAAATACCTACGATGCATTGAATGTCCTTTTTGCTCATGCTAAAATCTACCAACTAATTCCAAGGCTTGAAGAAACTGATCACCTTGAAACAATCAACAGGAAGAAACTGATCATCTTGAAAATAAATCAACTTGAAGAAATTGATCAACTTGAAATTTTATCAACTTGAAGAGAATATTCAATTAGAAATCTAATCAACTTGGAAAAACTAATCAACTCAAAATTTGATCAATTTGAAGAAACTGATCATCTTGAAACAATCAACTTGAACAAGCTGATCATCTTGAAAATAAATCAACTTTGAAGAAATTGATCAACTTGAAGAGAATATTCAATTAGAAATCTAATCAACTTGGAAAAACTAATCAACTCAAAGTTTGATCTATTTGAAGAACTAATCATCCTGAAACAATCAACTTGAACAAACTGATCATCTTGAAAATGAATCATCTTGAAGAAATTTATCAACTTGAAGAAAGGAATCAATTTGAAATCTAATCAACTTGAAAAAAAAACTAATCAACTCAAAATTCAACCTATTTGAAGAAACTAATCAACACATCATGTCCACCCACCAACACCAATGCTGGTAAGGTGTTCTCTCACCATCCAAAGACCAAGCCCCGCCATGCTACCCGGTTACCCCAGTTTCCACAACCCGTACCCTTGCTGCCTCCTGCCGCCCGACTTGTTCAAGGGACACCGCGGGTCGAACCCGAGCGCACAGAGGTCGACCCCGTCTTTCTCGATCGACTCTATACTGTCGAGGGACTCCGGGCCTAGCCGGATGGCGGTACCTTCGGCCGGATTGCCGGCGACAGGACCTAGCCCAATGTGGGCCCCGATGCATTATCATTACAGTCCGGCTGATTTGTGCGGTAAGTTCCATTCGTGAGTTTTTAGTTAGTTCATTTATTTTAGTTCATTTCATTTGCTACAATTTCTGTCATTTTTTATTAAATCCATCTGTTGTGGCAATTAATAGTCTATAAAAGTCAGTTAACAAAAACCAGAATATTTCTGTTATTTTCGTACAGAAAATTTCCGTTTTTCCAAAACTATTGCACTTTTTTTTTTTAAATTTTACCTCAGTTCATGAAAATATTATTTGCTCTTTAAGCAGGTAAAATCAACACCCCTGATACAGACTACACCTGTTCAGAATAATTTTTTTCTATTTGATTGCTAAACAAAATTCTATACTAATAGTAAACTTCCGTAGAAACTATAATGCAGTTATCAGTGTACTTGGCTTCTATGCAGTCGGCGACGGTTCGTATACGCTATACGGGTTATGGTTTAACAATATCTTTCTTTTAACGTTCTAGGCAATATAGATTTTTTTCGTTAGGCATGAATATATTCTGCATTTCTTGTCTACAGGAAAATTCCTTCAACAGATTTTTCCGTTGCATAAAAAATATTTCCTTGCAATTTTACATCTAGAATGTTTTAAATATATAGCAGGATTTTTTTTTGCAGTGAACTACTATTAATCTTACCTTCAATGTCAAAACACTTACGGGCTTACACTGTGATTACTAGTCATCAAAAGTACGACAAGTACTTAAGAGTTTTTTTTGTATGTAAATGACTTTATTATACATTTTTGGGAACACCATTAGCTCTTTTATTTCCGAATGTAAAAAAGTTAATTTTTAAAAATTAATTTTTTATTCAACTTAATTTGTTCGATGTAAAAAAATTTCAGAAAAATTGTCTTCATTTATACATGTCATCATATATATTTCTTTTGTTAGTTTTTTTTTGTTAGAAGTTAAAATCCTTTTTTATGACTAGAACAGAAGGTTTATCTCCATTTTTTGGAACATACACGTTTGAAAAGTACACTAAAATAATTATTTATTCTAAAAATAAATATATTTTTCTTTACTGTATTTAAACCAAAATCCAATAATTTGGTTAACAAAAGATTTTCCGATATAAGATAAACCGATTTTCAACGTCGCGTCGTGAGAAAAATCTGTTTGGTAAAATATGTTTTAACTACAACCCTTACATCATTTAAAAAAAAAAACCTGTATAGTTGTTACAGTTTGTAAGAAATTGCATCAAAGTGATAATTACGACTCAAGTATGAAGTACGTTTTCTGATGTATCACAAGTTTTATTAAATAATAGATAATAAAACTAGTATTATCCTCTCTTTTATTTTGTTCGTAAAAGCATTTCTGTAAAAGTTGTTACACTACGATAAGACAATATAGGCAGAAAAGACAACAAATAGGAAACGAAACGAGGCATTTGACGATACATTAAGGAAATATACAGTGGTGGAAATTGATTTATGAACTAACATTCTTTTCACCAGATATCGCTTTGTATTAAGTGCTAACAATTCAAATTTTGTGTGTTGGATATTCAGAGCACAATAAATGAATTTCACACATAATTTTTTTCAAAAATTATATTAAATAAAAATATATATAATTTTAGTTTTTAAGCATGTCAAATGATGGAAATTGATTTATGAACTCAAATTTATTTTGAACCCAGGTACCAAATATTTTAACTAGTTCTTCATTTGAACTTCAGGAGAGCTTACTATCAGTGTTTATAAATAAGATTAAGGCCAAATTTGTTGAAATTTATCTGTTTTATTCCCATTTTACTAAATAGGAAAGCTTCCGGGACTGCCTGAAATCAAAAAGGTAAAAAATGACCCTTATATAGTATTGTAACAAATCTGTAAGAGAAATTAGCATATTAATTAAAAGATCAATAAATATAATTCATAAATATTTGAAGAATCATTCTGACTTCGGCAAAAACCATCATTAAAAAAGGTGCAACCCTCGTGGGACGAGGGACAAAAGCAGGATTATTGGACTGGTATCCCAAAAAATTACCATTTGTGTCAGCATTTGTGCATTACAGGGCGAATTTGTTATGAACAATCACTTCCTGTAACTCCCAGAAGAGTAGGACAAATATTGATATCGTCGTTGAACTTGAAATGTTCCAAAATGAAGGCTGGTCCAAAGCTTACTCTTCACCATAAGAACAGGCTATTAAAATGTAGTCGTAACTACATGAAAATGGATTGGGTGGGGGTGGAGGGAGAGAAATAGGAAAAAAGTGAACTTTGCTGATGAAAAAATGTTCCATTTGGATGGACGTGATGGTTTAAAATGTTATTGAAAGGATCTTCGGAAATAACCAAGATCTGTCTTCAGCAGAAATGTTAGTGGTGGAAGTTTGATGGTTTGGGCCCCGATATCTTATGATTAAAGAAACAAGGTTATGTTTCTGAATTGCTGAGAAACATAACTTTATTGCAGATTAGTTCTAGAAAATTCTTTAATTCCTTTTTGCGTTGCAAAACTATGCTTTTGATTAGATTTTATGCATGATAATGCAAGTATCCACATTTCAAACGAAATTAAAGACTGTTTAATGAACTAAATGTTGTTCATTTAGATCACCCTGCCAATAGCCATGACTTAAACCCCAAGAATAATGTCTGAGATCAATTGGTTTGAATAATTTACTCAAATGGAGTATGGTTATAATGAAGTGTGCATCAGTTATGGAATAGAAGGACTTAATCATTAAAAACTGCAAATTGCTTGACCAAAACTTGACCCAAAGTTTTGTGTTGTCTATGAAAAACAAAATCAAGGAAGCATTAGCGACAAAAAATAGTTTTAGCAATTATTAATTGAGATTGAATGCAAAAGTTCATAAATCAATTTCCCTATGCTAAAAGTAAAATGTCAAAAAAAAAAAAAATTATTAACGAATTTATATAAAATTTTATTTACGTGTATAGTTTATAATGCAAAGCCTGTATAGTATATAAAATTTAAATCGATAAAAATGCATTTAATAAAGAAATACTGTTAAAAAACTGTCAGTTCATAAATCAATTTCCACCACTGTATTAATTAATTAATTTAATATATTTATATCTATAGAATATTATATAAAAAAGGAAATATATTTATGTATTTAATATATTATTTATTTAATTAATTTTTTTATTAATTAATAACTCTTTAAAAAACATTAAGGTGTTTTAATTGAACTTTTACAGGACAAATTTATAAAACAACGGTAACTATTTAATTTTGATGACATTTGTCAAAAAGCAACAATATTTTATGCATATCATGTATTAAATTAAAATTTTATTAACATGGAATACAAATTGAAATTTTCTTTTGTTGTTTAAGTAGGTATTTTTATTTTTGAAAGAAATTAATAAAATTGAAAGTTACTAAAATAGTTAAAGGTTTTTAAAATATCATTTTGCCTTATTTTCAATAATCATTCAAATAAAAACACTATTATCATTCGTCAAAATATTATAGTTATCTAACACTTAAAGTATTGTGAAATAGTTTTGAAAATAATGTTATATGTAACATATTTATGCAAACAATGAAAATAGATTTATATGCAGAAAACCGATACAAGCTGAACTTCACAGTAGAATCAATAAAGACTTAACTATATTTTTAACCGTTTTATTTTGCATGAAGCCTGAAGATTAGTTTTTAGTGTTATCAATTAAATTTAATAAAAAAAATTATCTTTTGAAAAATACGAGATAAAAATATTTTTAGTCATTTGCAATTGTTTTTATACTGAAAAAAAAAATCTGTAACCAAATCCCGCTTAAGTTATTAAAACATGAGTTTATTTGAGATGGAAATATCTTTAAAAATATTTAGTTCTAACACTTGTTGCTTTAACAACTTTTTCTTGTATGAATTTTATGCAGCTATTTGCTTTCAAGCAAGGGTTATTTAACTTATCGCTTCTTGGAGAATGTTCAAAGACAAGTTGCTTAAAGTTAAATTAAATTTTAAAATAATTTAAAATTTAGCCAGAACATCTAAAATTACTTATGAGAGTACTTTTTTTGTCGTGTCTATGACTTTGCCAGAAAGTGAAATTTAAGTTAAATGAAACCACATGTGTTTTGATAACTGCGCGTGCAATATTGAGGATGTAAATGTCTTAAAGATCTATTAATGATGGCAGAACTCCAATGTCTCTCAAATGTCTCTGTATACCTTCCTGCCCTCTTAATTTTCATGCCTCTGTGGTTCTTAGTCTGGCATCTGGCAATGGTTTTTGTGGTGGATCTATCTGCATATAAATTACAAAGAAGTGGCTTCGTTTGAATAAATTTTCTCTTAATTTATGTTTAGCGATTGCATTTGCATCTTGGAGATAAACTTTATTACTATTAAGGATGATATTTCTGGCTTCCTTGGCTAATCTATCAGTTATACGAGTATAATTTCATTTTTAAAAGTATTTTTCGAGAGTTCTGAAATTTAACCTATCCAAATCCTATGTGGAGTCTTAAAACATTTGTTGTTGTGTTGTCACCTGCATATAACGTTTCGAAGGAATGTAATATTTTTTTAGTTTAGTTTTTTTCATTGTACTTGTATTACGAAAGAGAAAAATATTTGTATGCCAAAATTATTAGTAAACTTAAATGAAAAAAAAATGTACACATAACAGTTGGGTGCAAAATATTTTTCATACTTCTTACAAATTACGTTTAAGTGCGAAAATTAAGTTTTATGTCTTCATATTGTTAAAAATTAAAAGATTGCCCATCTTTGTTTGAAACACATTTTTTCTTATTATTTTGAAAAGACAACTTACAAAAAAAATAAAAAATCCATCACTGCTAATTTACACGAACACTATGTAGTTTAAACACAAAAGTATTTGACCATTTCCACGGAACTAAGTAAGCAATACAAATATGAAACAACCTAATAACATAACTTTTATCTTTAGAAAACAATTATATTCATACGACTAATGATTTTACATGATCTTGATTAAACTTATTCGGAATCTTTCATATTTTAGGAAAATCTTAAAGCCTGGAATCAGTTTTTATGCGTCTAGTACTGTAAAAAATTTTGTTGCATAAATAATACATTTTTATTGACAATCAAATTTGTTTAGCCGGAAAATATTTTAAGAAAAGAGATAGAAAATATCTTCAAAAATAAACATAAGTATTATTTCCTAAACTAATTAGTCATTATTAGTTTAAATTAAAAAATCAAGTAGTGTAAACAACCCTACACTTTTACCAGGCCACTTAAAACTGTAACATTCGTATTTGCAACAGTCAACTTTATTTCAATCACTCATTTAAATAATTTAAATAATTGAGGAGCACAGTAGGTTGGGCACTCGCCTAGCATGCGAAAAGTACCAGGTCCGGGTCCGAGCATCGCCAAAATAACTGCCGACCTATAAATGGCTCGTAGCCAAAAACGTCCGACGAATAATACATCGTGTAAGGGAGTGCACGTTAAATATCCTTCTAAGTCCTAACGCTGCTTACGACGTCGCCCTTAACGGTTGCGTTGGGTGCCTATTCAGGTGTCGGCTCGTCACTTGACTGTGGTTCTAAAATACAACGACCGTTGCCAATAGCCCTCGTGTTGCTCTAGTCAGGGCCTGCTCTAGGAAATCTCAGACTATAGGCACAATCTATTTTGGGGACCCCCTTTACGAAAAATTTTGAGTACATTTCCATCTATAAAATGGCCATGTTCGAATGTATAAAATTTTTGCTACAATTTTATAGGTTTCCTTATAAACATCGATCAAAACAATTGCGTTAGGACAAATTCTTAGCCAAAATTGAGCGAAAAAAAAAGTGGAGTATCGGATTTTTGTTTAGTTTAACGATATTTTGGAGATTTACACTCTTAAAACAAACACTCCCAATTTACCTCAGTCTGAGTGGATTTCACTCCTCCAGACTGGAAAATGCACTTCTCCTTTTGGAGTGGATCCTTTGTGTGTTAAACCTCGGACAGGATTACTCCAAACGAGTGATTTTAACTCAGTCTGAGAAAATATGCATGCCTTTAGGGTGTTGAAAATGCACTTCTCCAACTGGAGTGGATTTCACTCTTTGTTTTAAGAGTGTACAGCATTTAGAATAATAGAACCAGAAATTTAGGGGCCCCTAAATTTTGGGGGCAATAGGCCCGGGCCTAATGGGCCTTATGGAGGATCAGGCCCTGGCTCTAGTGTGACGATAATTCAAACCTAACCTTACCTAACCCCCATTTCCAACAGGCTACGCCAGCGTTCTCTCGCCCTACCACCCCGGCCACCACCTCTCCTCTTCCGTGCTGCTGTCCGGTGCGGGCGGCATTAACGTGCACCATCCCCACAGCCGCAGGAAGCGTCGACACCGCACCATCTTCAGCGAGGACCAGCTGGAACAGCTGGAATCCGCGTTCCGGAAGACGCACTACCCGGATGTCTTGCTGAGGGAGGAGCTGGCGTTGAGGGTTGACCTCAAGGAGGAAAGAGTCGAGGTGAGAGAACTTTTACTTGTGTTTGTCGCGAGTCAACAAAGTTTTGTTAATTTGATCGTATATAATTATATTGTATTTTTTAATTATTTTAAAATAAGTTTGTATGTTGACTTGGACATCAGTTGCGATAGTGAGAAATAATATAAATTTAGCCTTTTCATTACTGAAACGCCCTAAAATGCCCGAACATTTAAGGATTCGATAATGTTATTCCTATGAAATATTACGAGGAAGCAAAAATCCTTCGTAGTGAAAGAGTTAAGGAGCCTGGTTAACCAAGTGGGTTTGATCACAGTCCATTACGCTAACAGTCTGCACACTGTACTGGGTGAGGGTTCGATTTCGACGCCTTTGTCCAGGGTGAACATTCCCTCTCTGCATCACGCAGTATAAACTTACAATTAAAACATTTTAAAATAATTTTGCTTGATATTCGAAAATTAAGTGTATCTAACAGAATTTGACAGAAAAAGGGATTGCATTGACATTTTCCAACAGTTGTACAAATTCTGTAAGACGCTTGTTTAACCCTTTCAGTCAAAGTGATGCCATTTGGCATCATCACTTTCAGTAGTTTTTTCTAAATTTTTATGTCCCGTTATGACATCCAAACACACATCATTCGATTCTTCACAATCTGTTCTATTAGACAGAATTTTACATTAATCTCAATAGAAATCAAAACTACTATTTTTTTTTATTCAGAAAATAGCTAACAAGCGTTTCACCTGATTTTTGAAAAGTTCACTTCAGTTCCTCATATTTAAAACACAATTTAAACTATTTAGGTTAAAATAATTATTAATTTTTTTAATAATATGGTCAGCTACCTTAAAATATATAACTTGAAGGGTTTTTGGGTAATATATATATTTCTATTTTGTTGTTTTCCACAGTTAAAAAATTTTGGCATTATTTCAAAAACCATATAAAAAATTAAAATGATATTTTTTTCTTACGGAAATCCTATTTTTGACCTAAAATAAGCCTATTTTGTGAATATCAGATGTTTCTGTAGTGTAATAATCTTTTGGGACTGAAAGGGTTAATATTATTTTTCCAAATAAAAATTATCATAGGGAAATTGTATTAATCTTCACTAATTAAAGATTTCAATAACAAAAAGCTGCTGTTTTTGTCAGAAGATAAGAGCAAACACTAAGTGATTATTTTTATTATTTACTTCATTTTGAACAGCGTTGCATTCGTAAAAAAAGAGTGCAGGATTCTAAACATAAATAAAAAATTACGGTGTGCATACTTCTAAATAATTTATTGCTATTTTTTTTTTAGAAAACTACATAACAAACGGTAATACATGCCTTCCAATATATCCCTTATTGAGAATTTGTAGGGTCTTTAAATGCGACTAATTGCTTAGTTTTAATGAACTTAAAAATATTCATAATAGATGCTTATTGCATTCGATAATTAATTGCGACGCTTTAAAATTCCGAAAAGAAAATCACAATTTACTGTTTTGCATAAAAAGAGTTCGGCCCTTACTTCAAGTATCAATGAACAAACTAAGTTTATTTTATGAAGAATTATGCTATTCTATTCATGACTCTTTCATCAATTATTTTGTTTCAACACAAAATATTTATTCAGAACTCTGTAGAAATTAAAATTAGAAAAATGTTATATTACATCATGAGTACGTTTGTAAATTTATTAATATATCAATGAATACGAAAGTTAAAAAAAAAGCAATTGTTATTATCACAATACCCCTACTTGAAAATCACGATCTAAGGTAAATTAGCGCCCCACCCAATTAACTTTTTCGATTTCGATTAATCGAAATGATCCTTTCATCGCTATCACTAAATGGTTCCCGCCTCTGCACTTGAACCGTGAATGGAATTTCGTTTTAGAAAGGCGGAACGTGAGGAAAAAATGGATGTGGAGGAATGGGAAGAATTGCTATTTTACCTGCTCTTTAAGATGCTAAATAGATATATGAGCTGGTTCAAATTAACTAAATTGAAGGATCGGAAGTGGCAGGGAAAAGCTGAAACTGACATTAATATGTTTTTTTTAAATATAAACTTTAAGTTCTTCAGTAAATCAACCTTTTAAATATTAATGATGTGACACTTTTTTAAACAATACAACTTACAGTTTTCAATTTTTCGTTTTTAACAGTCACTACCGGCCTTTATGCGTTGTTTTAATCACTAATGCCTACCCTGTGCATTGCCTACACAACTTGACTACGTAGTTACCTTTTGCGAGTAAGCGGCTCAGTGGCTGAGAGGTTTAACGTGTTCGCCACGTAAGCCCAAGATCGCGGGTCCGAGCCCCGGCTGACTCGTCGGATTTTCGGGAAGGGAAAATCCTGGGATGATAATGCGGCATGTAAAAGATCACTGTTTGTACCATTTGGCTTAGGCTCTCTCGGCAAAATTAAACATCGGCATACTTTGCCATCCACAGAGAGCTCAGATTCATTGTAACCTGTGAGTCAAAATTGTGTTAGAGATAGTACCACAAAAAAAAAAAAAAATTGGTCTCAGATCTGGGGAATAAACCGAGTCTGCAAAGGCTTAAGGCTGTTCATCACCCCTATACCCCGTCCTCCTTCGATCGGGCTTGCTAATGGTAAGTGTATGTGGAAAAAATGGTTTTTGTTCCAAAAAAAAGTCAAGAAATTATAGGAATATTTTGATGCGGTTTTTTTAAATTCATAAAAATCCAATGAAGTAGTGCTTTTAGAGGTTATTTTTTTAAAAACGTTATTTAATTTTTTTAATCTAAATTTTTTTCTATTAAAAAATGCAAGTAACGTTTTTAAAAAAATAACCTCCAAAAGCACTACTTTATTGGAGTTATATAAATTTAAAAAAAAACGTATCAAAATATTCCTATAATTTCTTGACTTTTTTTGGAACAAAAACCATTTTTCCCCCATAGACTTAACATTAGCAAGCCCGATCGAAGGAACCGCCAATATTTGCAGCCCCGTTGGAGAAAAAAATCCTGGAAAAGGTGGAATAAACCTTTAACTTATTTTAAAATAACACGAAAGTGAACACATGTTCAACTGAAATAATGTTCCTTTCACATCTCTATTACATTGTGGGGAGGGGGCAAATATGTCATCCGCATTTGTTGCTTCAATTGGGGGTTTGAAAGAGGGGGTAGGGGGTGTTATATCCACCAATAATCAGCCGGGCGGGCATTATCGCATAAGTTAGGCGCGACGGACAACAAAACATCCTTCAAATCCACCAAATGCAGCAATCTATATTCCAGCCGTATGTGCAAGGTCGTTGAAGAAGACCGCCATTTTGGGCCACACATGAGAAATTTGTTTAGAAATGAGGATTCTTTTTATCCAAATATTTAAATAATGGAAAAGCTTTTTACGGAACTTAAAGCACTTGGTTTTGGGTATGTTTTTGAGGTTGAGGGTCCTTTAAGGATTATGAATAAAGATTTCGTTCATTAAGCTATTGTTTCTAGGATTATTCAGCATGTAATCTGCATATTTTGTTGAGATTTTTTAAAAAAATGTATTTGGTATGCTTTTTTTAAACTTAATTTGCTGATGTTAAAAATGTTTAAAAAAAATCTTTGAACTTATAATTTTTACTTGTCAAAAAACTTCGCATTTTGTTTCTCTTATATTTTAAAATTATTTTTTATGAAGCGAATTTATAGGATGTTATTTTTATTTAAGCTTTAAATAATAACCAAAATAAAGAGCTTTAAGTATATTTCACAACAACAAAAGTAAGCCGTTTTATGACACACACTTTTTTTGGGTTCTTACTTCAAAGGTATTGTCGAAATTTCAGGAGAACAATTTAGGTTTGATAATTTCATTTAAACAAATATGAAATGAAAATACCAAGATAAGTATTTTTACTGTTAATTCTACATCGAAGTTTTCTTTTATATTGAACAAATTTAAACTGAAATAATATGCTACCGTTACAAATGCAATTTTAAAACCATTGAAGTAACAAACCTTATTATTTTATTAAATTCATACTTTAAAACAATTGTATCTTTGAAAGCAGTTCGAAAATTTCTCAAAATTAAGATTCATTTTAAATTCTCATGCAGAAAATATTAGAGTCAAGGTGATTATATTTTAATTAACAAGGACCTAACAAAACAAAGGTTTGAGTAACTTAGTAGGGCACACACATACAGAGTGTACGTAAAAGAATGTCCGAGTTCTAAGGGTATATATTAAAGAAGTTTATTTCATACTAAATATAACAAATCATACATGAAGTTGAAGGAAGACAAACCTAGTTTTTCCTATGAGTGCTCAATGTGTGTGTCTTTAGTGATACGGCACACATCCAAAGGAAAATGCAATTCTTCCCACCCTGTCTGCAGCAAGTCCGGAGTAATGGAGGCAATAGCCTGTGCAACTGTGAAAACGATGTAGCGGCACAAGCGCATGCGCTTATCTGAAACTGTTGTAGTTATTCTTTATTCGTCACCTTCAACCACAACTGTCGAACGATTACAGCTGTTACTATTACAATTTGAAACTCGGACATTCTTTTACGGACACCCTGTATTTAATTACGATAATTCAAGTTTACGCCTTTAATATCGTGTGTCCCAAAATGGCTGACAACCACCTTGGTATTCCCGGAGCAGGCTTTAAACGGATCTCGTTATCTCCCCTCCTCATCCGCACCCGATGATCAGCCTCTTCGGAGAACAATACGTCACAGTCCCCTCCATATAACACGTCACGGCCAGGCCCGTACTTCAAAAGCACCGCCTTGACTTTAATTTGCGCCAGTCCACTTCAAAGTCCATTTTCGTCGGATGGAGGTTAAATGGCGTGCACACTCTTGGCGAGAAAAATTGTGAAGCCATGTTGTAGTGCAATCGTTTCCGGTTGCCTATTTCTAGCCTCCATTAGGAGCTTTAACACAGCCAATAGCTCCTCGTAATTTTGAACCCTGGTCAAGCGACGAGGTCGACACCTGAGCGGGTACCCAACGGAACTTCGAGCGACATCGTACGCTAATGCCGTCGGGACTTTGGACTCCACAGATTTAACGAGCACGTCTGTCCCAGTGCACAGTAATCAGATCATTTTGTATGTAAATATTACCGTACGAGAGTTTCCAACTAACGGACTAATCGCGCTTTTCCCTCTGCCTTTTCACTCTTTGTTTTTACCCAAGTTAGCGTGGCACGGAGAATATAACGGCTTCACTCAACAAACCCGATTCAGCATCGTTTTAATCGCGGCACCATCTACATCTTCTTCTATCCTCCATTATGCCCGTGGAACGTTTTATAATGACAATAAACAACCGGGTGGATGGAGCGTTTTTTGTAAAAAAGCGAGTCCACCATTTAGTCTAGTAGGGTCTAGAGACGCCATTTCGTGGGCCGGGAAAAAAAAATCTCTTGTAAATTTCTGATTTTGTAAATTCGGGGAGGGATGTAGAAAAAGATAGAGGTGATCGTTTTGTGTTTGGATTCTAAGGGGGGAGGTGGTTGAAGGGATAGGGAAGGGGAGGGTTAAGTGTTAATTAAATTGTGGAGGGAGGGGTGAGGGTTCATTTGAAAACTCTCTTTTTTGTTTGGGTTGAAGTGGACGAAATAAATTGGGCTGTCTCTCTGTTAACAATGGTTTCTTTGGTGATGAATTGAGTAGATTCTATAACGTGTGTGGTAGACATATGGTTTGTTGTTTAGCAATTTAAATTTATATGCCTTTAATCGATTTTGTGATTGGGTTTTAAAATAACCAATTGAAAAAATCTATTTTTCCATTTATTTTCAGAGAAAGTATTTTTATGCCATGAGCATAAAAGAAAAAAAAACTCAACATTATGGCGGTACAATTTTTGATTCATACTGATGCCAAACAGCGAGTTTTTATGGAGAAGCACCTTACATTATTAGTTCTATAACATTCAAAATAATAATATCTATTATTAGTAAAAAGGGAACTTACACAAACACACCAAAGCTATGCCTAATTAACATCAAATCTAAAAGTCTCGTCATGCAAATAAAAAAAAAAACATTTACAGATTTTTACTAATAAGATAAAGAAATCACCTCAGCATCCAAAAAACAAAATTTTCACAAAATAAAAAGAAACCGAAATACGGAACACACACTTTCAACTGAGAAAAAAACTGATATTAACGGTATACTGAGATAAACGGTAGTTTTATGCAAATTATATATTGGTATAAAAAGTATGGAGAGTTGATGAAATGTTATCTTTCCTAGTAGCAAGCGATATCGTACTACTATAACCGACTGATCTTGAACCTGTATCACATTGTCAGGATAATATTGATTTGACAGCAAAAGGATATCAAACAATATTAAATTAATGTTCATTCTTCTTCTTCTAAGCTGGCATTACAGCATTATGCAGGCCTCGGCCTACGCCACGGTTCATGCCCCGTGGGCAAATGGTATAATAAATCTCGATGGGGTAGGATAGTTTACCGGGTAGGGGTTCACTTAAATTGCAATATGAAAAGGTGAGACATCCCTTAGCGACGTGTACAATGTAGCACATATAGTTAGTGTGTCTCACAAGTTTAGACACAAGACATCTTGAGAGACCATGTAGTGAAAATCCTTCCTACAATTTACGTGCAATTCCTTTAGGAATAACAAAAAATACACTAACATCATCACATATAGGTACAACCCTTATGTGAACTATGTGTTCTATGAATGGGAATTCGGTTCACGGGGAAGACACCTACGCCACAACAACTCTCGCTCTCCACTTGTCTTCGCTGTATATGTCCAATCCAAGGGAGTCTTTGCGGTTTAATGATATTTTCAATATCCTTGTTTTTTTTAATAGATAGTTTCCTGATCGTTCTTCTGATCCACGCCTGATATTCTCGTTTTCTTCCAAATATTTCCATCGAAATTTCATTCTCAACAATCTTTTTGCATTTTCGTTTCAGGTTTGGTTCAAGAATAGGCGAGCCAAGTGGCGCAAGCAGCAGCGCGAGGAACAGGAACGCCACAGGCGATCCGATGACGGGCCCTCTCACCATCCACGTCACGACGAGGACAGCGATGACCAGCACTCGTCATCCGAGCAACTGGTTCGTCATCACTCGTCATCCGAGCAACTGGCACGTCATCACTCGTCATCCGAGCAACTGGCTCGCCAGCAGGAGTACAGGACGAGCCACACTTCGTCTCTCCTTAGTCCGTGACTGCGAAATTGATGTTTTGGTGAAATAAGACAGTGATCCAAAATGCAATAACGCACTGTACAGCGATGACCAGCATTCGTCATCCGAGCTACTGGCACGTCATCACTCGTCATCCGAGCAACTGGCACGTCATCAATCGTCATCCGAGCAACTGGCACGTCATCACTCGTCATCCGAGCAACTGGCTCGCCAGCAGGAGTACAGGACGAGCCACACTTCGTCTCTCCTTAGTCCGTGACTGCGAAATTGATGTTTTGGTGAAATAAGACAGTGATTCAAAATGCAATAACGCACTGTACAGCGATGACCAGCACTCGTCATCCGAGCAACTGGTTCGTCATCAATCATCATCCGAGCAACTGGCTCGTCATCACTCGTCATCCGAGCAACTGGCACGTCATCATTCGTCATCCGAGCAACTGGCTCGCCAGCAGGAGTACAGGACGAGCCACGCTTCGTCTCTCCTTAGTCCGTGACTGCGAAATTGATGTTTTTTGGTGAAATATGACAGTGATTCAAAATGCAATAACGCACTGTAAGGAAACTCTTCAAATTTATCAACACAGTGTGATGGTAAGAAGTGTTGCCATCTTTCTGTGCTGTGAATTTACATGTGACGTAAAAATGTGACGAAAGGGTATCTTGCAGTGATTGAATGTTTCCATCTTCTCGCTGTTAGAAAGTGCTTAAGCGTGTTGTTGTGGCTAATCCTCCTTGGTCTGACGAAGTCAGACCAAGTCCAAAAGGTCGTTGACCCGCAGAAAGTCTGTGGCGAGCAGAGGGGACGAGAAAACATCATCTTTGGATAGTCAGTCCAGAATATGCTCGGGGGAGGCCTGGTGAACTTGACATTTAGTGCAGGTTGCGAAGGTCTTCTTGCCCTCTGAGAAGGAGAGACACTTTAAGTGACCACTTGCCAATCTGGCGACCGCAGTGCAGGTGGCTCTGTCACAATTGAGAAGCAGTGAAGAGCCCGGCTCCTTGGCCGCATACCAGTGATGACTGGGAGGTTTTCTCCACTCTTTTGAAATTTCGCAGTTGACATTGGATTGGTGTTCTAAGAAGGTAAGGGATGAAGAGGAGGGTTTAGAGTGACAGCAACCTTCCTTGGTAAGACTATCTGCCTGCTCATTTCCATATATGTCAATGCTTAAACGTTATTGGACATGTAAGTTGCTCATGTGACTGTACGTCATGAAAACATCAATTTGCATAAAAACAAACATTGCAGAAATGTGATGTACACAGTGTGATGGTAGAAGTGCTGACATCTCCTTGTGCTTTTATTTTGTATCAGCCAGTATTGAAAGCCTCCTCGATTCTTGATAGCGAAATGAATAGCCCTGAAAAAAGACATTGTTTTTTCTCAATGCGATTCAATAAACAATTTGAGCTATCTATAAGTTTATAATGTCCCTTCTCCGCCCATTGCTGTGAAATAGATGGATATGAATGTTTAGACTTGTAATCTCAATGTAAGAGAGCACTAAAGGCAATGGCAATTTAAAAGGCAGAAATTGCAGCGTTTTCCGAAGATATTATACCGAAGATATAGTACCGAAGACAATATAACAACCCGTGCCTCCAACTAAAGGCAACTCAAGGTTAAGACTAAGTTGCTATGGCTTATGTATTACAATATCCGTTATCATCTAGATAACTGGTTGTAAAGCATTATTAAATCAGCGAAATATAGCGTGGATTTTATTTAGGGTTGCGAATGGGCCACTACAGAGATGATCAATGATCGTCAAATGGGCAGCTAACTCAGTAACATAGACTGTGACGACCGTCGTCCATTAAAATGAATACACTCTTAAAACAAACACTCCTAATTTAACTCAGTCTGAGAGGATTTCACTACTCCAGACTGGAAAATGCACTTCTCCTTTTGGAGTGGATCCTTTGTGTGTTAAACCTCCGACAGGATCACTCCAAACGAGTGATTTTAACTCAGTCTGAGAAAATATGCATGCCTTTACGGTGTCGAAAATGCACTTCTCCAACTGGAGTGGATTTCACTCTTTTGTTTTAAGAGTGTAGAGGATGAAACTTGTACTCGCAATAATTCCGACAAAAGGACGAGCTACCTGTCGTCCCTCATAACTCGGAACAAAAACATTGAAGATGAAAACATTGAAAATTATCTTACTGCCTTTTTTCCCCCATTGTAGCAGTGTCAATACACTCTCAAAAATGAATGCTCAAAAACGACGAAATTTTCCTTAATTTTGACGATTCCGTTACTGGCAAATGCTCCGAGTTTTCGTTTCCTCAAAGTGAGGAAATTTGAATCGTCATTTTTATGAGGATTTGAATGTCGTCTAATCTAAAGAAATATTTCGTCATTTTTGAGAGTGTGAGTACAACAATGAGATTCAGTTTCCCCAAAACCACGATACAGAATCGTCAAATCACGTTCGTAAAAGTGAGGATTCGCGTTTACTCAAAAGTCACGTTATAGTTTGACGAAACAATCCTCAAAATTAACGAAATGAGGCTTGAGGATTCATGAATCGTCAAAAATGAAAGTGTTATTTCTGAGAGTGTACTGTAAGGAAAGGGCGCATCATCTTTTGGAAGAACGTTCTAAGTGACATATTTAAAAATTTTGAGATTTTTTTTTGTCAATGAACATATTACTTAAAACTTAAACGGTAACTAGTATCCACTTTTAGATAAAATTAAAGTTTAGAATATTTTTTACGATTTGCAAGTACCATTTTCAACTGATTTGAGTGCAAATTAAAAACTTTAAAGCTTATTATCTCGTTTTCATCTTTTTGTTACTTAGCACGTTCTTTCCACTAAACTTTTCAATTATATCACTAAAATGGCAAATAGGCATAAACTCGAGAGTACTTCATTGAAGATTATACAGTAACAGTTTGAAAATAGACATAATAATGATACAAGAATGCATATTTTTTTAGTGTTGCTTACTAAAATGAGTTCAAGATAAGTAACATTCAGTAAGTAACTACACTCTTAAAACAAACGAGTGATTTTAACTCAGTCTGATTAATTTTCACTCCTCCAGTCTGGAAAATGCACTTCTCCTTTTGGAGTGGATCGTTTGTGTGTTAAACCTCCGACAGGATCACTCCAAACGAGTGATTTTAACTCAGTCTGAGTTAATATTCATTCCTTTCCAGTGTCGAAAATGCACTACTCCAAGTGGAGTGGATTTCACTCTTTTGTTTTAAGAGTGTAGATATAAACTCGAGACTACTCCATTGAAGACTATAAACTTACAATTTGAAAAGAGACATATTAATGAAAATAACTCATCATTATTGAGAGTTGCTTACGAAAATGAGTGCAAGATAAGTAGCGTATAGTCTTCTCTAAATCTGGACGAAATGTGAACTGCTTTTTACTAATACCACTTAGACTAAAATGCCCAAGAACTACGTATCACTACATGACCCAAGTGAGTACTGACTTGAAAACGAAACTGATTTATTTCCTTTTACGTTTGGAAAAGTTTTAAATGTAGTAAAGCGTTGAATAAAAATAAGTTTAGTGTCAGATGCATCCTTGAATACCTGGGATTCTACCTTATAATACAATGAAAAAAATTTAATGTATTTTAGTGTGTATATTTTGAAGTTTTTGAGGAAATTTCTTATATTAATAGATGTTATGTAATTATGAATTTGTTAAAAATAGAATCATTATGTGAATTTAATGGATTATTTTTATTGTGTTTATTTTATAAAATATATAATTTTTGTATAGATTTCCGTAGTGTAAAAATTATGAGATCATTTTCATGTGCCAATCAAATAGAATTATGCTGTGTTGATGTCTCTATAAATAATGTCTTATTTAGAAATTGGAGGTCCAGATACTATGCATGTTAATAAGTTAATTTAGTTTAGTTTTGCTCCAATTTTTTTTAAATAATTCAAGGAAAAACCTTGAAAATAAAATCTAAGCAAAAAGATACCAGAGAATGTCTATAATGCCAAGCATTTGCTTCGAATTTTCATTAAAATCCGTGTTGCATTTTGCAATTAAAAAAAATGTTTAACTATTATATAGCAAATTAAAATAGATTCCAAACTAAAGAATAATATTTTTTTGCAAACTTTATGTGTATTTAAACGCTTAATATATTCCTTCGAATATTGTAACTTTGCTCTTGGAGGGTAATCCAAGGGTAGCTTCAAGATTTCCAAGTTAATAATTGCCTTGAAATAGGGTAGACTGACCAGTGAGTGAACAGGCCCCAGTGAATGAACATTTGGTAAATATAATTAAAAAAATAAGGCTTGAAAACCATTCCACTATATGGATTGACTTGCACTGACTTCCTCCCATGTAGTAGGAAGCATCTGACAATGTTTGGTTGTCCTGGTCATTATATCCTGGTGTTCATTCACTGGCAAACGTGACGTCTTAAACGTTCATTCACTGGTTAGTCTACCCTATGAGTAAAAAGTATTTAAGTAGGAAGTCAGTGGTTGAGTTTTATGCTTGGGTCAAAATTATCCAATTCGACGGTACCTTAAAAATATAGGCTTTTCTTGCTAACATCAAAGTCGTTATGAATTAAATTCAATTCTAGTCATATATATTTCATCTTCATTGGACAGGAACTGTAAATAATCCAATTTTATTTTATGTCATTATGTAAAGAATTATGATAATTTATGAAATAATAGAAAATTGGTGTTTTGAAATCATGCTTTAAACTATTTAATTGATTTTTTAAAGTTAATTTGAGCTTTGATCGCACATAATAAATAAACTACAATGTATTTATCAAAAAAATCACAACAAATTTCTTGTATATTCAGCATTTGTAAATAATAAATAAATGTATCAAAGTACTTGTGTTTCTCATTTATTTAAAATACTTCTTATTTATCCCCACAAACGAGTATTGAGAAACTTTAAGTAATTTCTGTACAACTGGGTGATCACAATGCCCTATTGTTCAGTTCCACATATCTAATACATTCAAATTAAGCGAAATGATTACAGTTGCAGTGAAAGAGAACGTTAAAATATATATATTATTGGCCAGACACATGAACGATATTCAAATATCATTATTGACTAGGATGACAATGCGGGGAAAGCTGGATAACCTTTTCAATAGAATTTACACAGATACGATTTCCTTCATATCAATGCACCTGGACAGAGTAGAATTCATTCGATTCAAAAGTTCTAAGTGACCCCTCTTGCAGACGATCTTGTAATAATGGTCTGCGAAGCCCTCCAAATTCTTTAGTAGTTGTCTCCAATTCCAATTTGAAGGACTTAATTTGGGGGACTTTTCGCATTCAATACAACGAAGCCTGAAAAGTAGGGATGTTAAGAAAATAACACGCAATTTTTTTATACTTGTTACAATATAATATTTTTGAGTACCACATAACGTTTACAACACTCAGAACAATATGTTAACAGTTTTCCATATTTTGCACGCAAGTTACCTGATAGAAAACTTGAAGTGAACAATAACATTGTAAAAAATAATTAGTAAGAATTAAAACCATTTATATATTTTTAAAAACAATCATTCAGGTGACTAACGCGCCTGACTACGGACCAGGAGATTCCAGTATGTACACCATATAACCTGTTATAAGATCATAAACTTAAGTTATTCTTTCCGCTCGTTATCAATTATAAAATCCCGATTCATTGCCCTGATATTCTAAAATCAAAAATAAACTGTAAAATTCACTCATAAATACCATCACAATTCCCTCATAAATACATAAATTCTTTTAACTCTTTTGGCACGTTTATGGAAATGATTTGGCAGGAAAATAGAGATAGCTACAAACACACCCATCATCCAGCTCTAACACAATGACCTTAGCACAACCAACAAGCCTATAAATTATTAAAAAAAAACAGTTTGCCCATTTGGCGAGTTTTAATAAATAATTTGGCGAGACTGGCAACAGATTTGGCGAAAAAATAAAGAATAAAACCCTCAGATGCAGCTCTAGTGCGATGGCCTTTTTTAACCATCACAGTTCAGTAATAGCTTAACTTCAGTTGTAACTGTACATTTATTTTGAATATACATATTTGCAATCAATAGAACTATCCAATGAAAAAATCATCCACTAAACCCACACTAAATCCTGGAATGAAGACTGGTCAGAATACGTCATTTGAAACATATCAATTATTTTCAAATAAAGAATTTAGTTTCTGAAAGTAATGGCAACACAGAAATAAACATTTTCAAATTTTATTTTCGTTGAAAGTTTTATTTAATTTTTTCAGCAGATGGCATCAGGAAAGTAAAAAAATGATCGGATTTGAGCCAAAGTGGTGTAGTTTTTCAAGAAAATTCGAATTTTCTCTGAAAATAGAGCATTTTAAGCTCTGAAAGTTCTTATTTTGCAACACAAGTATAAACTAAGCATTTGTGCCAAGTTACGAGGCAAACAAATGTCGTTTGTGAGTTTCAGAGAGACACACACACACATACAAAACTTCATTTTTATTATTATAGATTGCACAACAATTTCTATCGTGTTTAATTGACCAATGATTTATGACTTATGACTTTCTTGGTGGGGGGCAAGATCGCCAAGCACTGCGACTATAAGTCTATTGTTATAAGCCCCAGAAATGACACAAGCACAAGAGACACACAAAGAAAGAGACGACACAAACACATAGACAAATAACAACATTTATTGCCATTCACAAACATCCATGCCTGACCAGGATTCGAACCCCACCTCAGCAGCTCCAAAGGCTAGAATCCTAACGAGTGTGCCACCGAGAAGGCTTAATTGACCAATAAAAGTGAGGGCCTGTGGCGCAACTGATAACGCGCATGACTACGGATCAGGAGATTAACGGTCGTATTCACCAGTCACAAGACTAATCCCGAACAACTTAATCCACATTTGGTAGTGCAACTTCTTGATCCGACTTTAATCCTAAACTCGTATTCACCAGTTCCCGATCAAGTGTCCAGAGATGAACTTCCGGAAGTCGTCTCTCATTGGCTGAAAATTATTTTGTGCTATTTTCGAGCCTTTTGTAGCGTAAAAGAAACGAAGTGAAATAATCATGTTTGTTTACTTAAGCCGAATGTGAATAGAATTTTGAAAATCAGATCTTAGATACTAAAGATGTATGAAATGATCGAAGGGACAAGAATAAAAGTTTTATCCAACAAATTAACAGGATTGAAAAATAATCCTATTCAGCATTCTGTAACTAAGGCAAGGCACACTCATAGGGTTGGGTTTTTCCCGTCCAAAACTTAATATTTGCCATCCCAGCAGGATAAACTGGTAGTCAAGCCAGTGGCGGATCCAGCCAGGGGGCGCGGGGGGCGCGCGCCCCCTCCTCAAGACCTGTTGACCGGTTTTTTTTTTATTATTGAATACAAAAATAAAGGGAAAATTTAGACAAAATTAAATCGCCACACACCACACAGATTACTAATCATCGAACATTTTTTGGCAGCACGGGCCGTTAATCGTTAGGCAGTTTTTTTTTTTTTTTGGGGGGGGGGGGATATTAGTAGGAACTTAAACATCTTAAGTTAAAATTAAGTTGTAATTTTTATATAACGGCATACATGTATACAATTTGAAAATTGTTTCACATCGGCGATTCGCGCCTGTAAGACGTCCTAAAATTAACTAAAAATATAACTTCGGTGAAGTTTAAAATGATAAATCATTCGATTATTTTATAGCTGAGCTTTCACATGTCGTATTTAATTTAATAGTTACTTCGAATAACTATGCTATTTTCAAGATATAGTCATTGTTTGCCTTGTTTATATGTTAGCTACTTAATGCCAACTTCTTGTTGTGCTGTTGCTTGTTCAAAACATTTGTTTGCATAGAATATCATCTACTTCGTCTATTTCGGTCATTGTTAGAAAAAAAGCAACCAATGCAATCGCAGTACATAGAAAAGAAGAGTGTTCCATCATCTGAAACATTCCCATTAATTGATTTTTCCCTCTTTGTTGCACTTATTTTTTTAATTATTCATAAATAACCTATTTAACAATATAAACTTAAGTTAGATAAAGTAAAACCTAGTGTTAGTTCATAAGTAGTAATTAGTAAAAAAAATACCAGTAAAAATATGTATTTACCATTTAAAATCAGTTTTTAAAAAATAATGTAAATGAAAAATAAAATAACGTTAATAAAAAATAATTTTAATTAAAAAAAATTAATTAAAAACTAAAATGATAAAATTCAACCCCCTCCCATCATCCAGAAATTTTTTCTAGTTGCGTCCCAGCTTTTGTGATAGCATAGTTGGGGTTTCAGGCAAGTTTTTGGGTGCGCCCCTCCCTCAGAAAAATCCTAGATCCGCCACTGAGTCAAGCTCTCCTTATTATTTTCAATAGTATTGTGTTAATTAAAGGAAAGAAACAAAATAACAATAATATAAAAAAAATCCCGTACAGGCGAACATGAAAAAAACCCACCGAAAAAATAAGGTGGAACATAATTGGCAATCAGCTGGCATACAGATATGCTTAATATACTTCAAATTAAAGTGAAAATAGATAATAGAGATTCAAGTCATCGATATTTATTAAAAAAAAGTATTCAAAAGTTGTCCTTTAAAGGCATAATAAATATTTTTAATTGTTAGGTGAATAGGCAGCTAACTATTTAAGTTATGTGCAAGATTTAACATGAAAAACCTATTCCACTCACCCTGAAACTAATTATTGTTTGAAAGTCCTGTTTTTTTTCCTCTACCCTCCACCTACTCAAATCCTAACTTTTTTTTAACCCATCTTGGCTCATGTATATGCATATTTTTTAATGGAGGCCTGTATCTTTGTGAAAACTGTCGCCTTTCGGGAGATGCAATGTTAGAAGAGGAGACAAATTTGGACCATATGAAGCCCAAACTTTTGGTGTTTCCTTGGATTGGATTGGATTGGATTGATTTACATATATTTTCAGGCTTGTGTGGCTGGTCGCAAGGACCCCCTTATAAACCATCGTCAAGTAGGACAAACACAAGACACACACAAACACAGGTGTTTCCTTTTTGTAGAGGCCAATATATTTCTTTTGATACCACACACTCCCATTTTGAGCGAGTATTTAAGCTTCCTGCTGAAATTTGGTTTTTATTCATAGCCTGTGTTAAAACACACAATGGGACAAAATACTCCCTGGGGACATATATGTTGCCAAAACTGTTGTGGTATTCTTGTTCTAGACCCTAGGAGGATCTTTATATGTGTCACAATGACCATTTTTAGGCGCACTTAAGCACACAGCTCGAAATGTGGTTTTTTATTGTTCGGCAAAGCATCAGTACATGAAAAAACCAAATTTCAACCCCTAAAACACTATTTGTTGTTTAAAGTCTTGTTTTTTTACCTTTTCATCTCCACCTAGTCGAGGCATCACTTTTTTAACCCATCTTGGCACATGTATATACATATTTTTGAATGCTACCAAAATAAAAAATATATATTTACTAGAAATGGAAACTTTAGTTGGAAAATCCCACCAACATGTTTTTATGTTTAAAAAAAAAGTTTGTGAATAAATATTAATAATTTACATATTTATAAATTTGCAAATTGAAAAATAAATTATGTGAAACACGTTTTATTTCTTCTAAGAAAGGGTAGACATCGAAGTCAATCATATTACAATATTTTTCAAATGTAATCACACACAGTCTATAAATAAATTACAAATATACACTAATTGATCCAGAAAAGTGAGAGAGTGATGAATTGTCTAGAACATTTTGAAAATAAATATATCGATATTCATTTTGTTGGTCAAAGGAAAAAACTACAAATGTGCCAGTTCTAGAGATTGTAGGTTATTGAAGACAGTGGGCTCAACAGCCTTTGGCTCGCCAACCTTGTGCTTTTGCACATTTGTAGTTTTGTCATTTGACCGACTATATATAATTATAAACTTCAAATATGTATATGACACAATATTTAACCTTCAATAATTCTTAAGATTTTTTTGGTTAAAAACATTAAAAAGCATGTATACACAGCATGAGGAAACAACAAATGCAGTATTAAAATTTTTTGTATGTAAATTATAATTGTTTAATCTTTTTAAAGGGAAAAAAGTTTGTGAACTTGTTTGCTTAATTAATACTAAAAATATAACTTTTTAAAATAAAGTACTTGGTTGGACCATGCATAACTCTTTTATAGACAAAAAAAAATTGAATCAGTCAAATTGAAATAATAAAATTTTTAATGTTAGTTATTCTGGATTTTTTAAGGACCTATAAATAAAATATCCTTCATCACTAAAAATAATCATTAACAATAAAATTTCTGTTAGCTGTTCCATCAATAGAATTTGGAATGTCGATCGCTGAAGTATCATCTTCAGATAAAAGGTCTTCTTCAATAAGATCTTTCAACTTGATGGTTATGTTGTGAAGGACAGTTGTTGCCATAGTAGTTTCCAGCTTTTCTCACCAAACTTTGAGATACATTGTACCTAAAAAAAAGTGTTATCAGCAAAATTTACAAATGTCGACAACTGTATTGAACTATTGCTAGATCTGTATGCTTTATAAAATTGTTTGAGAAATTGAATTGTTTGGAAATTATTTGTTTTGGTCATCTTAAGAAATATAGGCTTGCTATTCTGAGCAAAATTTTTATCATAAACTTAGGGAGAATATAAACTCGAGGAGTGGGTCGAAATATTTCACATAAAACTTCCAGAAAAAATTTGATTTTTTTATAAGTGAACTTTGTTTTGAAAATTAATATTTTTTTAACATAAAATAAATTATGTGAATAATAAAAAAAAGTAAGTTCAGGGTTGCAAAATATTTTTTTGTTGAATAAAACCTAGCCTGGGTAGGAATTATTAAAAAACTTGGTTTTTTTGGTAGAAAACTAAGGTAAAATGATATATAAAAAGTTATTTTTAAGTTTTGAATACAGCATTTTTTATCAAAATTATAAAAAAATTGTTATACACAAACATGTATATCAACAGTCAAACAACAAAACTGCGAATGTGCCAATTCTTGAAATTGACATTATTTGTAAACATTGGGCTTGATAGTGTTTGTGTTTCTATATCTGCGTTTTTGCACATTCATGGCTTTGTCATTTGACCGATGATATATACCATAATTATCTTCCAGAAGAATAAGTTTAAAAAAAAAAATATTGTTTACAAATATATGTAATTAGGAACAGAGAGGATTTAACAAAATCTAGTTAATTCTTTTAATTACTTTAGAAAATAATGAAATGTTATTTTAAAAGTAAAATCAAAATATACTTTCAGGTAAAATCTTACTTGGTGGGCCAGAGCTACTTGACAAAATTTAGTGATTTTTCAATTAACAATAAATAATTATTACTGGCAACCCAGTACATTAAGCCAAGGGTAGGGTTACAACACTATCGTAGCACGCATCCCAACCTGTTTTAGGATTGTCGTTAGAAATCGTAGTATATTCAGAAATCTATGATTTTGGGATGTACCCAGGTTCATTTTAAAAAGGTTTGTATGATGAGGCAAGAGTATACAAACAATATGATTCCTTTCCTTACCTCCTCTGCCTATCATTTGTTGGCTTCAAAAATGGCATCAAGTATGTTAGCAGTGAATAGTCACTGTCTCCAAGAACATGGTAGTTGTTCGACACATCCATCAGCAAGATGGCTCTCAGGTAGGAGTTGTCCAAAATAGTGTACACTTCCAGGTTATTGTAAATTCAAAGAGCGTATTTTCTTATCTGTATCACACTTTTGGCTAACCTAGGAAAAAAAAAACATTTGAAGATAAAAGTGTAATAGCAATACATATAATAAAATTTTAACTATTAATTTTTTACTTTCTAACATTGAGAGATGTGTAAAACAAGATAAATTCCCATGTTGAAACTTTTCCCAATTTTAAACTTTTCAACAACAAGCGTTAAACATTTCTGGCAATCATGTAAACAAACCCCAAAGAGTAATAAAATTATCAAGATAACACAGATCCCTAATGATTAAATGGTTCTGAAAAATAAATAGCTCCGTCAACATCCAGAAACTACACAACTTCAGGATGTTGCTAACCTGGAAAAGTCGTCGAATAGTCACTAATACTTAATAATCGATATACAACCTTTAATTACGAACGGAAAGTGTATTTTAAGGATACCTTGTAAACTTGGAGGTAAGGGTCTAGGGTAAAATCAAGATACATTGAGTTAAATATAATTATCAGATGTGTTGACAAAAAAAACCTTCTTGTTCCTACATCTTAACAACATTTACTGGAACTAAGCTCTTGTATAATGAATGAATTAGTAAAATTATGTTTGGTAATGGTAGTCTTTTTTGTGTGCTACACTAGAGCCAATCATATCAGTGCCTAAGGATTTAAAGAGATTCAGAATATGAATGCCAGAAGCAACTCGCACCAAAACTGTGAACACTAATAAAAGACAACTTCCTTAGCCGAATGACAGAATATTGAATGAGCTAGTACCAAACTTTGCTTCTGGTTGTGTTACGAGAAAGATTCTTTTTCTTTTTGATTTCTAACCTTATACTTTGCTGGAAAAATTATTAAGTTATTGTATTAAGCTTTACTAGTTTAAACAATAAAGGGTGGTTGGAAAAATACGTTTGTTTTGGCTGCACAAGGGCAAATCAAGAATACCGCCTATAGCCTAGAGCATTTTTTTCAACTGGCTGTAAACAAGGTAAAATCCTAGTTAATGGCCCAGCGACTTTTTCGTTGGTCGCCAAATTTAGCTACATCGCGGAAGAGTGGTACATAATCGAGAAAAATACGAATCGAAAGTTATTATAACAAAAGGAAGCGAAAATCACTTGTAGTAAAACCACAAAACCACCACACAAAATATACGGATAAACCATAAAGATCGTCGAAGGACAGTGGAACTGGTAGCTAGAGTAGAATTATTTATCCCCCTTTTGAATGTCGCCGAATTTTCCCTTAAGTCTCTGGACCATAAACTAGGATAAAACAAAAAAATAATAATTATCATAATAATGATTGAAATATAACCTACCTCTTGCATTTCTAGGTCCGATTGCGGTAATTTGATGAAAATTAGCCTCAACCTTAATGATTCTGCTTATTGCTGGCTGACCTGTTCCTAAATCGCCGATAAATAGCTGGCCATTTCCATTTTCGAAAAACTTCTGATTTCACAAACTTCTTTCCCTCCTTTCTACCGTTTCTAGGTGTTGTAAATTATTAAAATCAACAGATTCGAAATCTTCGTAGCGATCTGCCATTTTCTTCTTGTTTACTAAAATGCTGCTCGAACGCTATTGGTTAATCCAAAACTCCTTGAGATTAAACCGCCTCGAGAGGGGGTTTAATCTCGAACACTTAATTTGAGATTATGTTCACGATTAAGTGCTGGTGAATACCGTTTTGCGGCTAATCGCGAACTAGAACCGGTTCAGAGACTAAACTGCGCTTAATCGTGCCTGGTGAATACGAGCGTAAAGGTTCGAATCCAGGCAATCTCGTAACTTTCAAAATTTTATTTATATATTGCAAAACACTTGCTAATGTGTTTAATTTAGGGGAGACTGGGTACGGTTGTGACAGTTTTCGGTTAATCGCTTATAAATTCGTTAGTATGCCGATTAGCTGGATGAAAGTTGCATTAATAGTAAAGTGCAACACTTGTCTACGTATAAATAAAAAATTGGGTCCCTAAGTACAATAGTTGGCTTGTAAGAGCAAATTAGAAAAAAGAGGAAGTAGTGTCACAACCGACCCCACCCTGGTGTCGGTTATGACAGTGCCTGGGGTCGGTTGTGACAGGGTTACAAAAGACACCAAAATGTCATCAAATCACTCTTTTTGCATCATCTTTAGAAACTACACTCTTAAAACAAACACTCCAAATTTACCTCAGTCTGAGTGGATTTCACTCCTCCAGACTGGAAAATGCACTTCTCCTTTTCGAGTGGATCCTTTGTGTGTTAAACCTCCTACAGGATCACTCCAAACGAGTGATTTTAACTCAGTCTGAGAAAATATGCATGCCTTTAGGGTGTCGAAAATGCACTTCTCCAACTGGAGTGGATTTCACTCTTTTGTTTTAAGAGTGTATAAATTCAATATTTATAATAATAACATTTGATTCATCATTTAATTAATACATTCAATAATAATAAATTAATTTATAATTAGTAATAAAAAAATCTTCATATTATCACTATCATCAAAAAAGTTAACTAAATATTTATAATTATACATTGCTGTAACCATGTTAAATACAAAACAAATGCATAAAAATGTGTTTTTTTTTAAAAAAATGCACAAAATATCTTATCTACATAAAAAAAAATATACATGTTCTTATCTAACACAAATAAATCTCTTTGAGTTACACCTGTTTCGTCAACAATGTATATATCCTGTGACTCATAGGTGTGTATGTACATAACAATTTGCATATTGTCATAAAAATCGTGCACATTTGAAGCTTTATCAATACAAATGTATCGTAACAAAGACACGATTAATTTGGGGATATTTTGCAGCTCTTCGTAATAAAATCTCGCGTTTCACTTCTAAAAAGGCTTCTTCATATTTCCTTAGGTCACACTGTGCTCTTTCTGCCTTCCTCAAGCGTTTTATAGGCATCTAAAAGAAAAATAAATACATTTTACTGCGTTGTCACAACCGTACCCAGCCTACTCTTTTGCAAAAAAAAAAAAAAAAAAAACAATAGCCATAACAATACAAAATAATTTACATTCAAAGTAATCACTGGTATTTCATTATTAAATTCTAACTTACAACGAGGAAAAAATTCATTGCTCTATCCGTACACATATAATAACAGTTATGAAAAGAAATGGAATAAAAATACTTACTTTTGAGTTTTTTGACGGTGAAAAAGTAACCGATGCCTCTGGAAGGGTTAATGTCGTGCGATGACTGATGGTATACTGTGGAAATGCTCAGGTAGGCAAGCTTCTACTTACCCCTTACACCAAACCCGGTATTCCTTATGGTTTCGCTGTAGCGACCGTCACAACCATACCCTGGCACAACCGTAACCAGTCTACCCTACCTTCCAAAGTGAGGGCCTGTGGCGCAACTACGGGTAACGCGCCTGACTACGGATCAGCAGATTCCAAGTTCGAATCCTAGCAGGCTCGTAATTTCTTAAGTTTAATTTATGTATTGCAAAAAACATTCTAATATGCATAATTTATCAATTTAAATAACGGCATGTGGCGCAACGGATAACGCGCCTGACAACGAATCAGGAGATTCAAGGCTGGAATCCAATACCAATATGTAATAAAATTAAAACATTTACGAGAGTGCCACGATTCGAACCTGGAATCTCTTGATCCATAGTCAGGCGCGTTATCCGTTGCGCCAAAGGCCCTCGTTTGAAACGGTAAGAGAGAATTATAAGAGCCATTTTTGAACTACTAAATGTATAAGTATAATTTTTTTATATGTAATTCTACAAGATTTATTTATTATAAAACAAGTTTTTTAAAATGTATGAAACTTTAGCAAAAACTAAAATAAATGATATTAAACATGAAGATATTTGAACACATTGTGATTTGGCTTGCGCGGCAAATTGTGTGATCAAAATTGAAAAAATGACCAAGAAAATGACTTAATGTTGTACAAATATGTGCAAACAAAGACTTATACCTAAATTCTCAGCTCAATTTTAATTAGAAATTATTTTTAAAAAAAATTAAAATCAAAAATTTTAAATTTTATTAATTAAAAAAAAAAATTCTTGCTAAAAATTCTAAGAATTTAGGTATAAGTCTTTGTTTGTACATATTTGTACAATATAAAGTTATTTTCTTGGTCATTTTTTCAATTTTGACCTCAAAATTTGCCGCGCAAGCCTAATCACAATGTGTTCAAATAGCGCCATGTTTAATATCATTTATTTTAGTTTTGGCTGAAGTTTCATAAATTTTAAAACTTGTTTTATAATAACTAATTATACTCATTTATTGAGTAGTTAAAAAATGACATGCAAGATCAAACTATGTTTTGTAGTACCTTCTTTGCACATTTTTAAGACTCCTGTGACCCCTTAAACAAAATAGCAAGTGTTTTGCAATATATAAATAAAGTTTAAAATGTTACGAGCCTGCCAGGATTCGAACCTGAAATCTCCTGATCCGTAGTCAGGCGCGTTATCCGTTGCGCCACAGGCCCTCGTTTGCAACGGGAAATTAAACAAAATAGCCAGTGTTTTGCAATGTATAAATAAAATTTAAAGTGTTACGAGCCTGCCAGGATTCGAACCTGGAATCTCCTGATCCGTAGTCAGGCGCGTTATCCGTTGCGCCACAGGCCCTCATTTGAGACGGTAAATTAGACAAAATAGCAAGTGTTTTGCAATATATAAATAAAGTTTAAAATGTTACGAGCCTGCCAGGATTCGAACCTGGAATCTCCTGATCCGTAGTCAGGCGCGTTATCCGTTGCGCCACAGGCCCTCGTTTGAAACGGTAAATTAAACAAAATAGCCAGTGTTTTGCAATGTATAAATAAAATTTAAAGTGTTACGAGCCTGCCAGGATTCGAACCTGGAATCTCCTGATCCGTAGTCAGGCGCGTTATCCGTTGCGCCACAGGCCCTCATTTGAGACGGTAAATTAGACAAAATAGCAAGTGTTTTGCAATATATAAATAAAGTTTAAAATGTTACGAGCCTGCCAGGATTCGAACCTGGAATCTCCTGATCCGTAGTCAGGCGCGTTTTCCATTGCGCCACAGGCCCTCGTTTGAAACGGTAAATTAAACAAAATAGCCAGTGTTTTGCAATATATGAATAAAATTCAGAGGGTTACGAGCCTCAACACTCTCATCAGTCATGTAATTGCATTCGTGGCGCTCGCACGGCGAGATTATGCAAGCGAGAAGGAGCGTGAGAGCTACAGACCAGAAGGCTTTTGGCAAGCTTTATGCGACGAAAGGAATCGATTGATGAGGATTGCCTTCTCAAAGAGGCCGAGATGTGAACTTGCTGATCGGCGTTATCAGAGGATGGTTGATATGGTTCGCGTGATTTCGAAGGCGGATGAGGAAGTTATACGCCAAGTGATGGCCTAACCCCTGCTGCCTTTGGAGACAAGCGCTGAGCTTCGGCCCGTGGCCAGTGATCTTACTCAAAGCCAGATCTCTGCTGATTCCATGATGGACATTGAGCCTCGGCCCGTGGCCAATGTCAATGCTTCTACGAAGCGTAAAAAGGGAAGGAAAGTTAAACCTAAACCGGCCACGGAGGTCACTAACTTATTGACAGAGGTTGAGCCCCGGCCCGCGGCCAACCCCACTGTCATGTCGTCGGATCGGTCCGTTCCGGCGACAGGGGTTAAAAAAGTCAAACTTTCCGACTCGTAGGTCACTGGCTGTATAGCTAGCGTTGAGTCTCGGCCCGTGGCCAACGCTCCCGTGCCTAGTGCATTCGATGTGGAGACATACGTGGAACCTCGGCTTGTGGTAAGCGTCCCTGTTTCCGATACGTTCGAGGCCTTAATTTAAAGGGTTACGAGCCTGCCAGGATTCGAACCTGGAATCTCCTGATCCGTAGTCAGACGCGTTATCCATTGCGCCACAGGCCCTCGTTTGAAACGGTAAATTAAACAAAATAGCCAGTGTTTTGCAATATATAACTAAAATTTAAAGGGTTACGAGCCTGCCAGGATTCGAACCTGGAATCTCCTGATCCGTAGTCAGGCGCGTTATCCGTTGCGCCACAGGCCTTGTTTGAGACGGTAAATTAAACGAAATAGCCAGTGTTTTGCAATGTATAAATAAAATTTAAAATGTTACGAGCCTGCCAGGATTCGAACCTGGAATCTCCTGATCCGTAGTCAGGCGCGTTATCCGTTGCGCCACAGGCCCTCGTTTGAAACGGTAAATTAGACAAAATAGCCATTGTTTTGCAATATATAAATAAAATTTAAAGGGTTACGAGCCTGCCAGGATTCGAACCTGGAATCTCCTGATCCGTAGTCAGGCGCGTTATCCATTGCGCCACAGGCCCTCGTTTGAAACGGGAAATTAAACAAAATAGTCAGTGTTTTGCAATATATAAATAAAATTAAAAGGGTTACGAGCCTGCCAGGATTCGAACCTGGAATCTCCTGATCCGTAGTCAGGCGCGTTATCCATTGCGCCACAGGCCCTCGTTTGAAACGGGAAATTAAACGAAATAGCCAGTGTTTTGCAATGTATAAATAAAATTTAAAATGTTACGAGCCTGCCAGGATTCGAACCTGGAATCTCCTGATCCGTAGTCAGGCGCGTTATCCATTGCGCCACAGGCCCTCGTTTGAAACGGGAAATAAAACGAAATAGCCAGTGTTTTGCAATGTATAAATAAAATTTAAAGTGTTACGAGCCTGCCAGGATTCGAAACTGGAATCTCCTGATCCGTACTCAGGCGCGTTATCCGTTGCGCCACAAGCCCTCGTTTGAAGTGGTAAATTAAACAAAATAGCCAGTGTTTTGCAATATATGAATAAAATTAACAGGGTTACGAGCCTGCCAGGATTCGAACCTGGAATCTCCTGATCCGTAGTCAGGCGCGTTATCCATTGCGCCACAGGCCCTCGTTTGAAACGGGAAATTAAACGAAATAGCCAGTGTTTTGCAATGAATAAATAAAATTAAAAGGGTTACGAGCCTGCCAGGATTCGAACTTGGAATCTCCTGATCCGCATTCAGGCGCGTTTTTCATTGCGCCACAGGCCCTCGTTTGAAACGGGAAATTAAACGAAATAGCCAGTGTTTTGCAATGTATAAATAAAATTTAAAATGTTACGAGCCTGCCAGGATTCGAACCTGGAATCTCCTGATCCGTAGTCAGGCGCGTTATCCATTGCGCCACAGGCCCTCGTTTGAAACGGGAAATTAAACAAAATAGCCAGTGTTCTGCAATGTATAAATAAAATTTAAAGGGTTACGAGCCTGCCAGGATTCGAACCTGGAATCTCCTAATCCGCAGTCAGGTGCGTTATCCGTTGCGCCACAGGCCCTCGTTTGAATCGGGAAATTAAACAATATAGACAGTGTTTTGCAATATATAAATAAAATTTAAAGAGTTATGAGCCTGCCAGGATTCGAACCTGGAATCTCCTGATCCGTAGTCAGGCGCGTTATCCATTGCGCCACAGGCCCTCGTTTGAAACGGGAAATTAAACAAAATAGCCAGTGTTCTGCATGTTTAAATAAAATTTAAAGGGTTACGAGCCTGCCAGGATTCGAACCTGGAATCTCCTGATCCGTAGTCAGGCGCGTTATCCGTTGCGCCACAGGCCCTCGTTTGAAACGGTAAATTAGACAAAATAGCAAGTGTTTTGCAATATATAAATAAAATTTAAAGTGTTACGAGCCTGCCAGGATTCGAACCTGTAATCTCCTGATCCGTAGTCAGGCGCGTTATCCGTTGCGCCACAGGCCCTCGTTTGAAACGGTAAATTAGACAAAATAGCCAGTGTTTTGCAATATATAAATAAAATTTAAAGGGTTACGAGCCTGCCAGGATTCTAACCTGGAATCTCCTGATCCGTAGTCAGGCGCGTTATCCATTGCGCCACAGGCCCTCGTTTGAAACGGGAAATTAAACAAAATAGCCAGTGTTTTGCAATATATAAATAAAATTAAAAGGGTTACGAGCCTGCCAGGATTCGAACCTGGAATCTCCTGATCCGTAGTCAGGCGCGTTATCCATTGCGCCACAGGCCCTCATTTGAAACGGGAAATTAAACAAAATAGCCAGTGTTCTGCATGTTTAAATAAAATTTAAAGTGTTACGAGCCTGCCAGGATTCGAACCTGGAATCTCCTGATCCGTAGTCAGGCGCGTTATCCGTTGCGCCACAGGCCCTCGTTTGAAACGGTAAATTAGACAAAATAGCAAGTGTTTTGCAATATATAAATAAAATTTAAAGTGTTACGAGCCTGCCAGGATTCGAACCTGTAATCTCCTGATCCATAGTCAGGCGCGTTATCCGTTGCGCCACAGGCCCTCGTTTGAAACGGTAAATTAGACAAAATAGCCAGTGTTTTGCAATATATAAATAAAATTTAAAGGGTTACGAGCCTGCCAGGATTCTAACCTGGAATCTCCTGATCCGTAGTCAGGCGCGTTATCCATTGCGCCACAGGCCCTCGTTTGACACGGGAAATTAAACAAAATAGCCAGTGTTTTGCAATATATAAATAAAATTAAAAGGGTTACGAGCCTGCCAGGATTCGAACCTGGAATCTCCTGATCCGTAGTCAGGCGCGTTATCCATTGCGCCACAGGCCCTCGTTTGAAACGGGAAATCAAACAAAATAGCCAGTGTTTTGCAATATATAAATAAAATTTAAAGAGTTACGAGCCTGCCAGGATTCGAACCTGGAATCTCCTGATCCGTAGTCAGGCGCGTTATCCGTTGCGCCACAGGCCCTCGTTTGAAACGGTAAATTAGACAAAATAGCAAGTGTTTTGCAATATATAAATAAAGTTTAAAATGTTACGAGCCTGCCAGGATTCGAACCTGGAATCGCCTGATCCGTAGTCGGACGCGTTATCCATTGCGCCACAGGCCCTCGTTTGCAACGGTAAATTAAACAAAATAGCCAGTGTTTTGCAATATATAAATAAAATTCAGAGGGTTACGAGCCTCAACACTCTCATCAGTCATGTAATGGCATTCGTGGCGCTCGCACGGCGAGATTATGCAAGCGAGAAGGAGCGTGAGAGCTACTGAACAGAAGGCTTTTGGCAAGCTTTATGCGACGAAAGGAATCGATTGATGAGGATTGCCTTCTCAAAGAGGCCGAGATGTGAACTTGCTGATCGGCGTTATCAGAGGATGGTTGATATGGTTCGCGTGATTTCGAAGGCGGATGAGGAAGTTATACGCCAAGTGATGGCCGAACCCCTGCTGCCTTTGGAGACAAGCGCTGAGCTTCGGCCCGTAGCCAGTGATCTTACTCAAAGCCAGATCTCTGCTGATTCCATGATGGACATTGAGCCTCGGCCCGTGGCCAATGTCAATGCTTCTACGAAGCGTAAAAAGGGAAGGAAAGTTAAACCTAAACCGGCCACGGAGGTCACTGATTTATTGACAGAGGTTGAGCCCCGGCCCGCGGCCAACCCCACTGTCTTGTCGTCGGATCGGTCCGTTCCGGCGACAGGGGTTAAAAAAGTCAAACTTTCCGACTCGGAGGTCACTGGCTGTATAGCTAGCGTTGAGTCTCGGCCCGTGGCCAACGCTCCCGTGCCTAGTGCATTCGATGTGGAGACATACGTGGAACCTCGGCTTGTGGTAAGCGTCCCTGTTTCCAATACGTTCGAGGCCTTAATTTAAAGGGTTACGAGCCTGCCAGGATTCGAACCTGGAAAATTAGACAAAATAGCAAGTGTTCTGCAATGTATAAATAAACTTTAAAGTGTTACGAGCCTGCCAGGATTCGAACCTGGTATCTCCTGATCCGCAGTCAGGTGCGTTATCCGTTGCGCCCCAGGCCCTCGTTTGAAACGGGAAATTAAACAAAATAGCCAGTGTTCTGCATGTTTAAATAAAATTTAAAGGGTTACGAGCCTGCCAGGATTCGAACCTGGAATCTCCTGATCCGTAGTCAGGCGCGTTATCCGTTGCGCCACAGGCCCTCGTTTGAAACGGTAAATTAGACAAAATAGCAAGTGTTTTGCAATATATAAATAAAATTTAAAGAGTTACGAGCCTGCCAGGATTCGAACCTGTAATCTCCTGATCCGTAGTCAGGCGCGTTATCCGTTGCGCCACAGGCCCTCGTTTGAAACGGTAAATTAGACAAAATAGCCAGTGTTTTGCAATATATAAATAAAATTTAAAGGGTTACGAGCCTGCCAGGATTCGAACCTGGAATCTCCTGATCCGTAGTCAGGCGCGTTATCCATTGCGCCACAGGCCCTCGTTTGAAACGGGAAATTAAACAAAATAGCCAGTGTTCTGCATGTTTAAATAAAATTTAAAGTGTTACGAGCCTGCCAGGATTCGAACCTGGAATCTCCTGATCCGTAGTCAGGCGCGTTATCCGTTGCGCCACAGGCCCTCGTTTGAAACGGTAAATTAGACAAAATAGCAAGTGTTTTGCAATATATAAATAAAATTTAAAGTGTTACGAGCCTGCCAGGATTCGAACCTGTAATCTCCTGATCCATAGTCAGGCGCGTTATCCGTTGCGCCACAGGCCCTCGTTTGAAACGGTAAATTAGACAAAATAGCCAGTGTTTTGCAATATATAAATAAAATTTAAAGGGTTACGAGCCTGCCAGGATTCTAACCTGGAATCTCCTGATCCGTAGTCAGGCGCGTTATCCATTGCGCCACAGGCCCTCGTTTGACACGGGAAATTAAACAAAATAGCCAGTGTTTTGCAATATATAAATAAAATTTAAAGGGTTACGAGCCTGCCAGGATTCGAACCTGGAATCTCCTGATCCGTAGTCAGGCGCGTTATCCATTGCGCGACAGGCCCTCGTTTGAAACGGGAAATCAAACAAAATAGCCAGTGTTTTGCAATATATAAATAAAATTTAAAGAGTTACGAGCCTGCCAGGATTCGAACCTGGAATCTCCTGATCCGTAGTCAGGCGCGTTATCCGTTGCGCCACATTCCCTCGTTTGAAACGGTAAATTAGACAAAATAGCCAGTGTTTTGCAATATATAAATAAAATTTAAAGGGTTACGAGCCTGCCAGGATTCTAACCTGGAATCTCCTGATCCGTAGTCAGGCGCGTTATCCATTGCGCCACAGGCCCTCGTTTGAAACGGTAAATTAGACAAAATAGCAAGTGTTTTGCAATATATAAATAAAGTTTAAAATGTTACGAGCCTGCCAGGATTCGAACCTGGAATCGCCTGATCCGTAGTCGGACGCGTTATCCATTGCGCCACAGGCCCTCGTTTGCAACGGTAAATTAAACAAAATAGCCAGTGTTTTGCAATATATAAATAAAATTCAGAGGGTTACGAGCCTCAACACTCTCATCAGTCATGTAATGGCATTCGTGGCGCTCGCACGGCGAGATTATGCAAGCGAGAAGGAGCGTGAGAGCTACTGACCAGAAGGCTTTTGGCAAGCTTTATGCGACGAAAGGAATCGATTGATGAGGATTGCCTTCTCAAAGAGGCCGAGATGTGAACTTGCTGATCGGCGTTATCAGAGGATGGTTGATATGGTTCGCGTGATTTCGAAGGCGGATGAGGAAGTTATACGCCAAGTGATGGCCGAACCCCTGCTGCCTTTGGAGACAAGCGCTGAGCTTCGGCCCGTAGCCAGTGATCTTACTCAAAGCCAGATCTCTGCTGATTCCATGATGGACATTGAGCCTCGGCCCGTGGCCAATGTCAATGCTTCTACGAAGCGTAAAAAGGGAAAGAAAGTTAAACCTAAACCGGCCACGGAGGTCACTGATTTATTGACAGAGGTTGAGCCCCGGCCCGCGGCCAACCCCACTGTCTTGTCGTCGGATCGGTCCGTTCCGGCGACAGGGGTTAAAAAAGTCAAACTTTCCGACTCGGAGGTCACTGGCTGTATAGCTAGCGTTGAGTCTCGGCCCGTGGCCAACGCTCCCGTGCCTAGTGCATTCGATGTGGAGACATACGTGGAACCTCGGCTTGTGGTAAGCGTCCCTGTTTCCAATACGTTCGAGGCCTTAATTTAAAGGGTTACGAGCCTGCCAGGATTCGAACCTGGAAAATTAGACAAAATAGCAAGTGTTCTGCAATGTATAAATAAACTTTAAAGTGTTACGAGCCTGCCAGGATTCGAACCTGGAATCTCCTGATCCGCAGTCAGGTGCGTTATCCGTTGCGCCCCAGGCCCTCGTTTGAAACGGGAAATTAAACAAAATAGCCAGTGTTCTGCATGTTTAAATAAAATTTAAAGGGTTACGAGCCTGCCAGGATTCGAACCTGGAATCTCCTGATCCGTAGTCAGGCGCGTTATCCGTTGCGCCACAGGCCCTCGTTTGAAACGGTAAATTAGACAAAATAGCAAGTGTTTTGCAATATATAAATAAAATTTAAAGAGTTACGAGCCTGCCAGGATTCGAACCTGTAATCTCCTGATCCGTAGTCAGGCGCGTTATCCGTTGCGCCACAGGCCCTCGTTTGAAACGGTAAATTAGACAAAATAGCCAGTGTTTTGCAATATATAAATAAAATTTAAAGGGTTACGAGCCTGCCAGGATTCGAACCTGGAATCTCCTGATCCGTAGTCAGGCGCGTTATCCATTGCGCCACAGGCCCTCGTTTGAAACGGGAAATTAAACAAAATAGCCAGTGTTCTTCAATGTATAAATAAAATTTAAAGCGTTACGAGCCAGCCAGGATTCGAACCTGGAATCTCCTGATCCGTAGTCAGGCGCGTTATCCGTTGCGCCACAGGCCCTCGTTTGAAACGGGAAATTAAACAATATAGCCAGTGTTTTGCAATATATAAATAAAATTTAAAGAGTTACGAGCCTGCCAGGATTCGAACCTGGAATCTCCTGATCCGTAGTCAGGTTCGTTATCCGTTGCGCCACAGGCCCTCGTTTGAAACGGTAAATTAGACAAAATAGCCAGTGTTTTGCAATATATAAATAAAATTTAAAGGGTTACGAGCCTGCCAGGATTCTAACCTGGAATCTCCTGATCCGTAGTCAGGCGCGTTATCCATTGCGCCACAGGCCCTCGTTTGAAACTGGAAATTAAACAAAATAGCCAGTGTTTTGCAATATATAAATAAAATTAAAAGGGTTACGAGCCTGCCAGGATTCTAACCTGGAATCTCCTGATCCGTAGTCAGGCGCGTTATCCATTGCGCCACAGGCCCTCGTTTGAAACTGGAAATTAAACAAAATAGCCAGTGTTTTGCAATATATAAATAAAATTAAAAGGGTTACGAGCCTGCCAGGATTCGAACCTGGAATCTCCTGATCCGTAGTCAGGCGCGTTATCCGTTGCGCCACAGGCCCTCGTTTGAAACGGTAAATTAGACAAAATAGCCAGTGTTTTGCAATATATAAATAAAATTTAAAGGGTTACGAGCCTGCCAGGATTTGAACCTGGAATCTCCTAATCCGTAGTCAGGCGCGTTATCCATTGCGCCACAGGCAATCGTTTGAAACGGAAAATTAAACAAAATAGCCAGTGTTCTGCAATGTATAAATAAAATTTAACGTGTTACGAGCCTGCCAGGATTCGAACCTGGAATCTCCTGATCCGTAGTCAGGCGCGTTATCCGTTGCGCCACAGGCCCTCGTTTGAAACAGGAAATTAAACAATATAGCCACTGTTTTGCAATATATAAATAAAATTGAAAGAGTTACGAGCCTGCCAGGTTTCGAACCTGGAATCACCTGATCCGTAGTCAGGCGCGTTATCCGTTGCGCCACAGGCCCTCGTTTGAAACGGTAAATTAGACAAAATAGCCAGTGTTTTGCAATATATAAATAAAATTTAAAGGGTTACGAGCCTGCCAGGATTCGAACCTGGAATCTCCTGATCCGTAGTCAGGCGCGTTATCCACTGCGCCACAGGCCCTCGTTTGAAACGGTAAATTAGACAAAATAGCCAGTGTTTTGCAATATATAAATAAAATTTAAAGGGTTTACGAGCCTGCCAGGATTCGAACCTGGAATCTCCTGATCCGTAGTCAGGCGCGTTATCCGTTGCGCCACAGGCCCTCGTTTGAAACAGGAAATTAAACAATATAGCCACTGTTTTGCAATATATAAATAAAATTGAAAGAGTTACGAGCCTGCCAGGTTTCGAACCTGGAATCTCCTGATCCGTAGTCAGGCGCGTTATCCACTGCGCCACAGGCCCTCGTTTGAAACGGTAAATTAGACAAAATAGCCAGTGTTTTGCAATATATAAATAAAATTTAAAGGGTTACGAGCCTGCCAGGATTCGAACCTGTAATCTCCTGATCCGTAGTCAGGCGCGTTATCCGTTGCGCCACAGGCCCTCGTTTGAAACGGTAAATTAGACAAAATAGCCAGTGTTTTGCAATATATAAATAAAATTTAAAGGGTTACGAGCCTGCCAGGATTCGAACCTGGAATCTCGTGATCCGTAGTCAGGCGCGTTATCCGTTGCGCCACAGGCCCTCGTTTGAAACGGTAAATTAGACAAAATAGCCAGTGTTTTGCAATATATAAATAAAATTTAAAGGGTTACGAGCCTGCCAGGATTCTAACCTGGAATCTCCTGATCCGTAGTCAGGCGCGTTATCCATTGCGCCACAGGCCCTCGTTTGAAACTGGAAATTAAACAAAATAGCCAGTGTTTTGCAATATATAAATAAAATTAAAAGGGTTACGAGCCTGCCAGGATTCAAACCTGGAATCTCCTGATCCGTAGTCAGGCGCGTTATCCATTGCGCCACAGGCCCTCGTTTGAAACGGGAAATCAAACAAAATAGCCAGTGTTCTGCAATGTATAAATAAATTTAAAGGGTTACGAGCCTGCCAGGATTCGAACCCGGAATCTCCTGATCCGTAGTCAGGCGCGTTATCCGTTGCGCCACAGGCCCTCGTTTGAAACAGGAAATTAAACAATATAGCCACTGTTTTGCAATATATAAATAAAATTGAAAGAGTTACGAGCCTGCCAGGTTTCGAACCTGGAATCTCCTGATCCGTAGTCAGGCGCGTTATCCGTTGCACCACAGGCCCTCGTTTGAAACGGTAAATTAGACAAAATAGCCAGTGTTTTGCAATATATAAATAAAATTTAAAGGGTTACGAGCCTGCCAGGATTCGAACCTGGAATCTCCTGATCCGTAGTCAGGCGCGTTATCCACTGCGCCACAGGCCCTCGTTTGAAACGGGAAATTAAACAAAATAGCCAGTGTTCCGCAATGTATAAATAAAATTTAAAGTGTTACGAGCCTGCCAGGATTCGAACCTGGAATCTCCTGATCCGTAGTCAGGCGCGTTCTCCGTTGCGCCACAGGCCCTCGTTTGAAACGGTAAATTAGACAAAATAGCAAGTGTTTTGCAATATATAAATAAAGTTTAAAACGTTACGAGCCTGCCAGGATTCGAACCTGGAATCGCCTGATCCGTAGTCGGACGCGTTATACATTGCGCCACAGGCCCTCGTTTGCAACGGTAAATTAAACAAAATAGCCAGTGTTTTGCAATATATAAATAAAATTCAGAGGGTTACGAGCCTCAACACTCTCATCAGTCATGTAATGGCATTCGTGGCGCTCGCACGGCGAGATTATGCAAGCGAGAAGGAGCGTGAGAGCTACTGACCAGAAGGCTTTTGGCAAGCTTTATGCGACGAAAGGAATCGATTGATGAGGATTGCCTTCTCAAAGAGGCCGAGATGTGAAATTGCTGATCGGCGTTATCAGAGGATGGTTGATATGGTTCGCGTGATTTCGAAGGCGGATGAGGAAGTTATACGCCAAGTGATGGCCGAACCCCTGCTGCCTTTGGAGACAAGCGCTGAGCTTCGGCCCGTAGCCGGTGATCTTACTCAAAGCCAGATCTCTGCTGATTCCATGATGGACATTGAGCCTCGGCCCGTGGCCAATGTCAATGCTTCTACGAAGCGTAAAAAGGGAAGGAAAGTTAAACCTAAACCGGCCACGGAGGTCACTGACTTATTGACAGAGGTTGAGCCCCGGCCCGCGGCCAACCCCACTGTCTTGTCGTCGGATCGGTCCGTTCCGGCGACAGGGGTTAAAAAAGTCAAACTTTGCGACTCGGAGGTCACTGGCTGTATAGCTAGCGTTGAGTCTCGGCCCGTGGCCAACGCTCCCGTGCCTAGTGCATTCGATGTGGAGACATACGTGGAACCTCGGCTTGTGGTAAGCGTCCCTGTTTCCAATACGTTCGAGGCCTTAATTTAAAGGGTTACGAGCCTGCCAGGATTCGAACCTGGAAAATTAGACAAAATAGCAAGTGTTCTGCAATGTATAAATAAACTTTAAAGTGTTACGAGCCTGCCAGGATTCGAACCTGGAATCTCCTGATCCGCAGTCAGGTGCGTTATCCGTTGCGCCACAGGCCCTCGTTTGAAACGGTAAATTAAACAATATAGACAGTGTTTTGCAATATATAAATAAAATTTAAAGAGTTACGAGCCTGCCAGGATTCGAACCTGGAATCTCCTGATCCGTAGTCAGGCGCGTTATCCATTGCGCCACAGGCCCTCGTTTGAAACGGGAAATTAAACAAAATAGCCAGTGTTCTGCATGTTTAAATAAAATTTAAAGGGTTACGAGCCTGCCAGGATTCGAACCTGGAATCTCCTGATCCGTAGTCAGGCGCGTTATCCGTTGCGCCACAGGCCCTCGTTTGAAACGGTAAATTAGACAAAATAGCAAGTGTTTTGCAATATATAAATAAAATTTAAAGAGTTACGAGCCTGCCAGGATTCGAACCTGTAACCTCCTGATCCGTAGTCAGGCGCGTTATCCGTTGCGCCACAGGCCCTCGTTTGAAACGGTAAATTAGACAAAATAGCCAGTGTTTTGCAATATATAAATAAAATTTAAGGTGTTACGAGCCTGCCAGGATTCGAACCTGTAACCTCCTGATCCGTAGTCAGGCGCGTTATCCATTGCGCCACAGGCCCTCGTTTGAAACGGGAAATTAAACAAAATAGCCAGTGTTCTGCAATGTATAAATAAAATTTAAAGCGTTACGAGCCAGCCAGGATTCGAACCTGGAATCTCCTGATCCGTAGTCAGGCGCGTTATCCGTTGCGCCACAGGCCCTCGTTTGAAACGGGAAATTAAACAAAATAGCCAGTGTTCTGCAATGTATAAATAAAATTTAAAGCGTTACGAGCCAGCCAGGATTCGAACCTGGAATCTCCTGATCCGTAGTCAGGCGCGTTATCCGTTGCGCCACAGGCCCTCGTTTGAAACGGGAAATTAAACAAAATAGCCAGTGTTCTGCAATGTATAAATAAAATTTAAAGCGTTACGAGCCAGCCAGGATTCGAACCTGGAATCTCCTGATCCGTAGTCAGGCGCGTTATCCGTTGCGCCACAGGCCCTCGTTTGAAACGGGAAATTAAACAATATAGCCAGTGTTTTGCAATATATAAATAAAATTTAAAGAGTTGCGAGCCTGCCAGGATTCGAACCTGGTATCTCCTGATCCGTAGTCAGGTTCGTTATCCGTTGCGCCACAGGCCCTCGTTTGAAACGGTAAATTAGACAAAATAGCCAGTGTTTTGCAATATATAAATAAAATTTAAAGGGTTACGAGCCTGCCAGGATTCTAACCTGGAATCTCCTGATCCGTAGTCAGGCGCGTTATCCATTGCGCCACAGGCCCTCGTTTGAAACGGGAAATTAAACAAAATAGCCAGTGTTTTGCAATATATAAATAAAATTAAAAGGTTTACGAGCCTGCCAGGATTCGAACCTGGAATCTCCTGATCCGTAGTCAGGCGCGTTATCCGTTGCGCCACAGGCCCTCGTTTGAAACGGGAAATCAAACAAAATAGCCAGTGTTCTGCAATGTATAAATAAAATTTAAAGGGTTACGAGCCTGCCAGGATTCGAACCTGGAATCTCCTGATCCGTAGTCAGGCGCGTTATCCGTTGAGCCACAGGCCCTCGTTTGAAACGGTAAATTAGACAAAATAGCCAGTGTTTTGCAAAAAATAAATAAAATTTAAATCCGTAGTCAGGCGCGTTATCCATTGCGCCACAGGTCCTCGTTTGAAACGGGAAATTAAACAAAATAGCCAGTGTTCTGCAATGTATAAATAAAATTTAAAGAGTTACGAGCCTGCCAGGATTCGAACCTGGAATCTCCTGATCCGTAGTCAGGCGCGTTATCCATTGCGCCACAGGCCCTCGTTTGAAACGGGAAATTAAGCAAAATAGCCAGTGTTCTGCAATGTATAAATAAAATTTAAAGCGTTACGAGCCAGCCAGGATTCGAACCTGGAATCTCCTGATCCGTAGTCAGGCGCGTTATCCGTTGCGCCACAGGCCCTCGTTTGAAACGGGAAATTAAACAATATAGCCAGTGTTTTGCAATATATAAATAAAATTTAAAGAGTTGCGAGCCTGCCAGGATTCGAACCTGGAATCTCCTGATCCGTAGTCAGGCGCGTTATCCATTGCGCCACAGGCCCTCGTTTGAAACAGGAAATTAAACAAAATAGCCAGTGTTTTGCAATATATAAATAAAATTAAAAGGTTTACGAGCCTGCCAGGATTCGAACCTGGAATCTCCTGATCCGTAGTCAGGCGCGTTATCCGTTGCGCCACAGGCCCTCGTTTGAAACGGGAAATCAAACAAAATAGCCAGTGTTCTGCAATGTATAAATAAAATTTAAAGGGTTACGAGCCTGCCAGGATTCGAACCTGGAATCTCCTGATCCGTAGTCAGGCGCGTTATCCGTTGAGCCACAGGCCCTCGTTTGAAACGGTAAATTAGACAAAATAGCCAGTGTTTTGCAAAAAATAAATAAAATTTAAATCCGTAAACAGGCGCGTTATCCATTGCGCCACAGGTCCCCGTTTGAAACGGGAAATTAAACAAAATAGCCAGTGTTCTGCAATGTATAAATAAAATTTAAAGAGTTACGAGCCTGCCAGGATTCGAACCTGGAATCTCCTGATCCGTAGTCAGGCGCGTTATCCGTTGCGCCACATTCCCTCGTTTGAAACGGTAAATTAGACAAAATAGCCAGTGTTTTGCAATATATAAATAAAATTTAAAGGGTTACGAGCCTGCCAGGATTCGAACCTGGAATCTCCTGATCCGTAGTCAGGCGCGTTATCCATTGCGCCACAGGCCCTCGTTTGAAACGGGAAATTAAACAAAATAGCCAGTGTTCTGCAATGTATAAATAAAATTTAAAGTGTTACGAGCCTGCCAGGATTCGAACCTGGCATCTCCTGATCCCTAGTCAGGCGCGTTATCCGTTGCGCCACAGGCCCTCGTTTGAAACGGGAAATTAGACAAAATAGCAAGTGTTTTGCAATATATAAATAAAATTTAAAGTGTTACGAGCCTGCCAGGATTCGAACCTGGAATCGCCTGATCCGTTGTCGGACGCGTTATCCATTGCGCCACAGGCCCTCGTTTGCAACGGTAAATTAAACAAAATAGCAAGTGTTTTGCAATATATAAATAAAATTCAGAGGGTTACGAGCCTCAACACTCTCATCAGTCATGTAATGGCATTCGTGGCGCTCGCACGGCGAGATTATGCAAGCGAGAAGGAGCGTGAGAGCTACAGACCAGAAGGCTTTTGGCAAGCTTTATGCGACGAAAGGAATCGATTGATGAGGATTGCCTTCTCAAAGAGGCCGAGATGTGAACTTGCTGATCGGCGTTATCAGAGGATGGTTGATATGGTTCGCGTGATTTCGAAGGCGGATGAGGAAGTTATACGCCAAGTGATGGCCGAACCCCTGCTGCCTTTGGAGACAATCGCTGAGCTTCGGCCCGTGGCCAGTGATCTTACTCAAAGCCAGATCTCTGCTGATTCCATGATGGACATTGAGCCTCGGCCCGTGGCCAATGTCAATGCTTCTACGAAGCGTAAAAAGGGAAGGAAAGTTAAACCTAAACCGGCCACGGAGGTCACTGACTTATTGACAGAGGTTGAGCCCCGACCCGCGGCCAACCCCACTGTCTTGTCGTCGGATCGGTCCGTTCCGGCGACAGGGGTTAAAAAAGTCAAACTTTCCGACTCGGAGGTCACTGGCTGTATAGCTAGCGTTGAGTCTCGGCCCGTGGCCAACGCTCCCGTGCCTAGTGCATTCGATGTGGAGACATACGTGGAACCTCGGCTTGTGGTAAGCGTCCTGTTTCCAATACGTTCGAGGCCTTAATTTAAAGGGTTACGAGCCTGCCAGGATTCGAACCTGGAAAATTAGACAAAATAGCAAGTGTTTTGCAATGTATAAATAAAATTTAAAGAGTTACGAGCCTGCCAGGATTCGAACCTGGAATCTCCTGATCCGTAGTCAGGCGCGTTATCCGTTGCGCCACAGGCCCTCGTTTGAAACGGTAAATTAAACAATATAGACAGTGTTTTGCAATATATAAATAAAATTTAAAGAGTTACGAGCCTGCCAGGATTCGAACCTGGAATCTCCTGATCCGTAGTCAGGCGCGTTATCCATTGCGCCACAGGCCCTCGTTTGAAACGGGAAATTAAACAAAATAGCCAGTGTTCTGCATGTTTAAATAAAATTTAAAGGGTTACGAGCCTGCCAGGATTCGAACCTGGAATCTCCTGATCCGTAGTCAGGCGCGTTATCCGTTGCGCCACAGGCCCTCGTTTGAAACGGTAAATTAGACAAAATAGCAAGTGTTTTGCAATATATAAATAAAATTTAAAGATTTACGAGCCTGACAGGATTCGAACCTGTAATCTCCTGATCCGTAGTCAGGCGCGTTGTCCGTTGCGCCACAGGCCCTCGTTTGAAACGGTAAATTAGACAAAATAGCCAGTGTTTTGCAATATATAAATAAAATTTAAAGGGTTACGAGCCTGCCAGGATTCGAACCTGGAATCTTCTGATCCGTAGTCAGGCGCGTTATCCATTGCGCCACAGGCCCTCGTTTGAAACGGGAAATTAAACAAAATAGCCAGTGTTTTGCAATGTATAAATAAAATTTAAAGCGTTACGAGCCAGCCAGGATTCGAACCTGGAATCTCCTGATCCGTAGTCAGGCGCGTTATCCGTTGCGCCACAGGCCCTCGTTTGAAACGGGAAATTAAACAATATAGCCAGTGTTTTGCAATATATAAATAAAATTTAAAGGGTTAAGAGCCTGCCAGGATTCTAACCTGGAATCTCCTGATCCGTAGTCAGGCGCGTTATCCATTGCGCCACAGGCCCTCGTTTGAAACGGGAAATTAACCAAAATAGCCAGTGTTTTGCAATATATATAAATAAAATTAAAAGGGTTACGAGCCTGCCAGGATTCGAACCTGGAATCTCCTGATCCGTAGTCAGGCGCGTTATCCATTGCGCCACAGGCCCTCGTTTGAAACGGGAAATCAAACAAAATAGCCAGTGTTCTGCAATGTATAAATAAAATTTAAAGGGTTACGAGCCTGCCAGGATTCGAACCTGGAATCTCCTGATCCGTAGTCAGGCGCGTTATCCGTTGAGCCACAGGCCCTCGTTTGAAACGGTAAATTAGACAAAATAGCCAGTGTTTTGCAATATATAAATAAAATTTAAATCCGTAGTCAGGCGCGTTATCCATTGCGCCACAGGTCCTCGTTTGAAACATGAAATTAAACAAAATAGCCAGTGTTCTGCAATGTATAAATAAAATTTAAAGTGTTACGAGCCTGCCAGGATTCGAACCTGGAATCTCCTGATCCGTAGTCAGGCGCGTTATCCGTTGCGCCACAGGCCCTCGTTTGAAACAGGAAATTAAACAATATAGCCAGTGTTTTGCAATATATAAATAAAATTTAAAGAGTTACGAGCCTGCCAGGATTCGAACCTGGAATCGCCAGATCCGTTGTCGGACGCGTTATCCATTGCGCCACAGGCCCTCGTTTGCAACGGTAAATTAAACAAAATAGCAAGTGTTTTGCAATATATAAATAAAATTCAGAGGGTTACGAGCCTCAACACTCTCATCAGTCATGTAATGGCATTCGTGGCGCTCGCACGGCGAGATTATGCAAGCGAGAAGGAGCGTGAGAGCTACAGACCAGAAGGCTTTTGGCAAGCTTTATGCGACGAAAGGAATCGATTGATGAGGATTGCCTTCTCAAAGAGGCCGAGATGTGAACTTGCTGATCGGCGTTATCAGAGGATGGTTGATATGGTTCGCGTGATTTCGAAGGCGGATGAGGAAGTTATACGCCAAGTGATGGCCGAACCCCTGCTGCCTTTGGAGACAATCGCTGAGCTTCGGCCCGTGGCCAGTGATCTTACTCAAAGCCAGATCTCTGCTGATTCCATGATGGACATTGAGCCTCGGCCCGTGGCCAATGTCAATGCTTCTACGAAGCGTAAAAAGGGAAGGAAAGTTAAACCTAAACCGGCCACGGAGGTCACTGACTTATTGACAGAGGTTGAGCCCCGACCCGCGGCCAATACCACTGTCTTGTCGTCGGATCGGTCCGTTCCGGCGACAGGGGTTAAAAAAGTCAAACTTTCCGACTCGGAGGTCACTGGCTGTATAGCTAGCGTTGAGTCTCGGCCCGTGGCCAACGCTCCCGTGCCTAGTGCATTCGATGTGGAGACATACGTGGAACCTCGGCTTGTGGTAAGCGTCCCTGTTTCCAATACGTTCGAGGCCTTAATTTAAAGGGTTACGAGCCTGCCAGGATTCGAACCTGGAAAATTAGACAAAATAGCAAGTGTTCTGCAATGTATAAATAAACTTTAAAGTGTTACGAGCCTGCCAGGATTCGAACCTGGAATCTCCTGATCCGCAGTCAGGTGCGTTATCCGTTGCGCCCCAGGCCCTCGTTTGAAACGGGAAATTAAACAAAATAGCCAGTGTTCTGCATGTTTAAATAAAATTTAAAGGGTTACGAGCCTGCCAGGATTCGAACCTGGAATCTCCTGATCCGTAGTCAGGCGCGTTATCCGTTGCGCCACAGGCCCTCGTTTGAAACGGTAAATTAGACAAAATAGCAAGTGTTTTGCAATATATAAATAAAATTTAAAGAGTTACGAGCCTGCCAGGATTCGAACCTGTAATCTCCTGATCCGTAGTCAGGCGCGTTATCCGTTGCGCCACAGGCCCTCGTTTGAAACGGTAAATTAGACAAAATAGCCAGTGTTTTGCAATATATAAATAAAATTTAAAGGGTTACGAGCCTGCCAGGATTCGAACCTGGAATCTCCTGATCCGTAGTCAGGCGCGTTATCCATTGCGCCACAGGCCCTCGTTTGAAACGGGAAATTAAACAAAATAGCCAGTGTTCTTCAATGTATAAATAAAATTTAAAGCGTTACGAGCCAGCCAGGATTCGAACCTGGAATCTCCTGATCCGTAGTCAGGCGCGTTATCCGTTGCGCCACAGGCCCTCGTTTGAAACGGGAAATTAAACAATATAGCCAGTGTTTTGCAATATATAAATAAAATTTAAAGAGTTACGAGCCTGCCAGGATTCGAACCTGGAATCTCCTGATCCGTAGTCAGGCGCGTTATCCGTTGCGCCACAGGCCCTCGTTTGAAACGGTAAATTAAACAATATAGACAGTGTTTTGCAATATATAAATAAAATTTAAAGAGTTACGAGCCTGCCAGGATTCGAACCTGGAATCTCCTGATCCGTAGTCAGGCGCGTTATCCATTGCGCCACAGGCCCTCGTTTGAAACGGGAAATTAAACAAAATAGCCAGTGTTCTGCATGTTTAAATAAAATTTAAAGGGTTACGAGCCTGCCAGGATTCGAACCTGGAATCTCCTGATCCGTAGTCAGGCGCGTTATCCGTTGCGCCACAGGCCCTCGTTTGAAACGGTAAATTAGACAAAATAGCAAGTGTTTTGCAATATATAAATAAAATTTAAAGATTTACGAGCCTGCCAGGATTCGAACCTGTAATCTCCTGATCCGTAGTCAGGCGCGTTGTCCGTTGCGCCACAGGCCCTCGTTTGAAACGGTAAATTTGACAAAATAGCCAGTGTTTTGCAATATATAAATAAAATTTAAAGGGTTACGAGCCTGCCAGGATTCGAACCTGGAATCTTCTGATCCGTAGTCAGGCGCGTTATCCATTGCGCCACAGGCCCTCGTTTGAAACGGGAAATTAAACAAAATAGCCAGTGTTTTGCAATGTATAAATAAAATTTAAAGCGTTACGAGCCAGCCAGGATTCGAACCTGGAATCTCCTGATCCGTAGTCAGGCGCGTTATCCGTTGCGCCACAGGCCCTCGTTTGAAACGGGAAATTAAACAATATAGCCAGTGTTTTGCAATATATAAATAAAATTTAAAGGGTTAAGAGCCTGCCAGGATTCTAACCTGGAATCTCCTGATCCGTAGTCAGGCGCGTTATCCATTGCGCCACAGGCCCTCGTTTGAAACGGGAAATTAACCAAAATAGCCAGTGTTTTGCAATATATATAAATAAAATTAAAAGGGTTACGAGCCTGCCAGGATTCGAACCTGGAATCTCCTGATCCGTAGTCAGGCGCGTTATCCATTGCGCCACAGGCCCTCGTTTGAAACGGGAAATCAAACAAAATAGCCAGTGTTCTGCAATGTATAAATAAAATTTAAAGGGTTACGAGCCTGCCAGGATTCGAACCTGGAATCTCCTGATCCGTAGTCAGGCGCGTTATCCGTTGAGCCACAGGCCCTCGTTTGAAACGGTAAATTAGACAAAATAGCCAGTGTTTTGCAATATATAAATAAAATTTAAATCCGTAGTCAGGCGCGTTATCCATTGCGCCACAGGTCCTCGTTTGAAACATGAAATTAAACAAAATAGCCAGTGTTCTGCAATGTATAAATAAAATTTAAAGTGTTACGAGCCTGCCAGGATTCGAACCTGGAATCTCCTGATCCGTAGTCAGGCGCGTTATCCGTTGCGCCACAGGCCCTCGTTTGAAACAGGAAATTAAACAATATAGCCAGTGTTTTGCAATATATAAATAAAATTTAAAGAGTTACGAGCCTGCCAGGATTCGAACCTGGAATCGCCAGATCCGTTGTCGGACGCGTTATCCATTGCGCCACAGGCCCTCGTTTGCAACGGTAAATTAAACAAAATAGCAAGTGTTTTGCAATATATAAATAAAATTCAGAGGGTTACGAGCCTCAACACTCTCATCAGTCATGTAATGGCATTCGTGGCGCTCGCACGGCGAGATTATGCAAGCGAGAAGGAGCGTGAGAGCTACAGACCAGAAGGCTTTTGGCAAGCTTTATGCGACGAAAGGAATCGATTGATGAGGATTGCCTTCTCAAAGAGGCCGAGATGTGAACTTGCTGATCGGCGTTATCAGAGGATGGTTGATATGGTTCGCGTGATTTCGAAGGCGGATGAGGAAGTTATACGCCAAGTGATGGCCGAACCCCTGCTGCCTTTGGAGACAATCGCTGAGCTTCGGCCCGTGGCCAGTGATCTTACTCAAAGCCAGATCTCTGCTGATTCCATGATGGACATTGAGCCTCGGCCCGTGGCCAATGTCAATGCTTCTACGAAGCGTAAAAAGGGAAGGAAAGTTAAACCTAAACCGGCCACGGAGGTCACTGACTTATTGACAGAGGTTGAGCCCCGACCCGCGGCCAACCCCACTGTCATGTCGTCGGATCGGTCCGTTCCGGCGACAGGGGTTAAAAAAGTCAAACTTTCCGACTCGGAGGTCACTGGCTGTATAGCTAGCGTTGAGTCTCGGCCCGTGGCCAACGCTCCCGTGCCTAGTGCATTCGATGTGGAGACATACGTGGAACCTCGGCTTGTGGTAAGCGTCCCTGTTTCCAATACGTTCGAGGCCTTAATTTAAAGGGTTACGAGCCTGCCAGGATTCGAACCTGGAAAATTAGACAAAATAGCAAGTGTTCTGCAATGTATAAATAAACTTTAAAGTGTTACGAGCCTGCCAGGATTCGAACCTGGAATCTCCTGATCCGCAGTCAGGTGCGTTATCCGTTGCGCCCCAGGCCCTCGTTTGAAACGGGAAATTAAACAAAATAGCCAGTGTTCTGCATGTTTAAATAAAATTTAAAGGGTTACGAGCCTGCCAGGATTCGAACCTGGAATCTCCTGATCCGTAGTCAGGCGCGTTATCCGTTGCGCCACAGGCCCTCGTTTGAAACGGTAAATTAGACAAAATAGCAAGTGTTTTGCAATATATAAATAAAATTTAAAGAGTTACGAGCCTGCCAGGATTCGAACCTGTAATCTCCTGATCCGTAGTCAGGCGCGTTATCCGTTGCGCCACAGGCCCTCGTTTGAAACGGTAAATTAGACAAAATAGCCAGTGTTTTGCAATATATAAATAAAATTTAAAGGGTTACGAGCCTGCCAGGATTCGAACCTGGAATCTCCTGATCCGTAGTCAGGCGCGTTATCCATTGCGCCACAGGCCCTCGTTTGAAACGGGAAATTAAACAAAATAGCCAGTGTTCTTCAATGTATAAATAAAATTTAAAGCGTTACGAGCCAGCCAGGATTCGAACCTGGAATCTCCTGATCCGTAGTCAGGCGCGTTATCCGTTGCGCCACAGGCCCTCGTTTGAAACGGGAAATTAAACAATATAGCCAGTGTTTTGCAATATATAAATAAAATTTAAAGAGTTACGAGCCTGCCAGGATTCGAACCTGGAATCTCCTGATCCGTAGTCAGGTTCGTTATCCGTTGCGCCACAGGCCCTCGTTTGAAACGGTAAATTAGACAAAATAGCCAGTGTTTTGCAATATATAAATAAAATTTAAAGGGTTACGAGCCTGCCAGGATTCTAACCTGGAATCTCCTGATCCGTAGTCAGGCGCGTTATCCATTGCGCCACAGGCCCTCGTTTGAAACTGGAAATTAAACAAAATAGCCAGTGTTTTGCAATATATAAATAAAATTAAAAGGGTTACGAGCCTGCCAGGATTCGAACCTGGAATCTCCTGATCCGTAGTCAGGCGCGTTATCCATTGCGCCACAGGCCCTCGTTTGAAACGGGAAATCAAACAAAATAGCCAGTGTTCTGCAATGTATAAATAAATTTAAAGGGTTACGAGCCTGCCAGGATTCGAACCTGGAATCTCCTGATCCGTAGTCAGGCGCGTTATCCGTTGCGCCACAGGCCCTCGTTTGAAACGGTAAATTAGACAAAATAGCCAGTGTTTTGCAATATATAAATAAAATTTAAAGGGTTACGAGCCTGCCAGGATTTGAACCTGGAATCTCCTAATCCGTAGTCAGGCGCGTTATCCATTGCGCCACAGGCAATCGTTTGAAACGGAAAATTAAACAAAATAGCCAGTGTTCTGCAATGTATAAATAAAATTTAAGGCGTTACGAGCCTGCCAGGATTCGAACCTGGAATCTCCTGATCCGTAGTCAGGCGCGTTATCCGTTGCGCCACAGGCCCTCGTTTGAAACAGGAAATTAAACAATATAGCCACTGTTTTGCAATATATAAATAAAATTGAAAGAGTTACGAGCCTGCCAGGTTTCGAACCTGGAATCTCCTGATCCGTAGTCAGGCGCGTTATCCGTTGCGCCACAGGCCCTCGTTTGAAACGGTAAATTAGACAAAATAGCCAGTGTTTTGCAATATATAAATAAAATTTAAAGGGTTACGAGCCTGCCAGGATTCGAACCTGGAATCTCCTGATCCGTAGTCAGGCGCGTTATCCACTGCGCCACAGGCCCTCGTTTGAAACGGTAAATTAGACAAAATAGCCAGTGTTTTGCAATATATAAATAAAATTTAAAGGGTTTACGAGCCTGCCAGGATTCGAACCTGGAATCTCCTGATCCGTAGTCAGGCGCGTTATCCGTTGCGCCACAGGCCCTCGTTTGAAACAGGAAATTAAACAATATAGCCACTGTTTTGCAATATATAAATAAAATTGAAAGAGTTACGAGCCTGCCAGGTTTCGAACCTGGAATCTCCTGATCCGTAGTCAGGCGCGTTATCCACTGCGCCACAGGCCCTCGTTTGAAACGGTAAATTAGACAAAATAGCCAGTGTTTTGCAATATATAAATAAAATTTAAAGGGTTACGAGCCTGCCAGGATTCGAACCTGTAATCTCCTGATCCGTAGTCAGGCGCGTTATCCGTTGCGCCACAGGCCCTCGTTTGAAACGGTAAATTAGACAAAATAGCCAGTGTTTTGCAATATATAAATAAAATTTAAAGGGTTACGAGCCTGCCAGGATTCGAACCTGGAATCTCGTGATCCGTAGTCAGGCGCGTTATCCGTTGCGCCACAGGCCCTCGTTTGAAACGGTAAATTAGACAAAATAGCCAGTGTTTTGCAATATATAAATAAAATTTAAAGGGTTACGAGCCTGCCAGGATTCTAACCTGGAATCTCCTGATCCGTAGTCAGGCGCGTTATCCATTGCGCCACAGGCCCTCGTTTGAAACTGGAAATTAAACAAAATAGCCAGTGTTTTGCAATATATAAATAAAATTAAAAGGGTTACGAGCCTGCCAGGATTCAAACCTGGAATCTCCTGATCCGTAGTCAGGCGCGTTATCCATTGCGCCACAGGCCCTCGTTTGAAACGGGAAATCAAACAAAATAGCCAGTGTTCTGCAATGTATAAATAAATTTAAAGGGTTACGAGCCTGCCAGGATTCGAACCCGGAATCTCCTGATCCGTAGTCAGGCGCGTTATCCGTTGCGCCACAGGCCCTCGTTTGAAACGGTAAATTAGACAAAATAGCCAGTGTTTTGCAATATATAAATAAAATTTAAAGGGTTACGAGCCTGCCAGGATTCGAACCTGGAATCTCCTGATCCGTAGTCAGGCGCGTTATCCGTTGCGCCACAGGCCCTCGTTTGAAACGGTAAATTAGACAAAATAGCCAGTGTTTTGCAATATATAAATAAAATTTAAAGGGTTACGAGCCTGCCAGGATTTGAACCTGGAATCTCCTAATCCGTAGTCAGGCGCGTTATCCATTGCGCCACAGGCAATCGTTTGAAACGGAAAATTAAACAAAATAGCCAGTGTTCTGCAATGTATAAATAAAATTTAAGGCGTTACGAGCCTGCCAGGATTCGAACCTGGAATCTCCTGATCCGTAGTCAGGCGCGTTATCCGTTGCGCCACAGGCCCTCGTTTGAAACAGGAAATTAAACAATATAGCCACTGTTTTGCAATATATAAATAAAATTGAAAGAGTTACGAGCCTGCCAGGTTTCGAACCTGGAATCTCCTGATCCGTAGTCAGGCGCGTTATCCGTTGCGCCACAGGCCCTCGTTTGAAACGGTAAATTAGACAAAATAGCCAGTGTTTTGCAATATATAAATAAAATTTAAAGGGTTACGAGCCTGCCAGGATTCGAACCTGGAATCTCCTGATCCGTAGTCAGGCGCGTTATCCGTTGCGCCACAGGCCCTCGTTTGAAACAGGAAATTAAACAATATAGCCACTGTTTTGCAATATATAAATAAAATTGAAAGAGTTACGAGCCTGCCAGGTTTCGAACCTGGAATCTCCTGAACCGTAGTCAGGCGCGTTATCCGTTGCACCACAGGCCCTCGTTTGAAACGGTAAATTAGACAAAATAGCCAGTGTTTTGCAATATATAAATAAAATTTAAAGGGTTACGAGCCTGCCAGGATTCGAACCTGGAATCTCCTGATCCGTAGTCAGGCGCGTTATCCACTGCGCCACAGGCCCTCGTTTGAAACGGGAAATTAAACAAAATAGCCAGTGTTCCGCAATGTATAAATAAAATTTAAAGTGTTACGAGCCTGCCAGGATTCGAACCTGGAATCTCCTGATCCGTAGTCAGGCGCGTTCTCCGTTGCGCCACAGGCCCTCGTTTGAAACGGTAAATTAGACAAAATAGCAAGTGTTTTGCAATATATAAATAAAGTTTAAAACGTTACGAGCCTGCCAGGATTCGAACCTGGAATCGCCTGATCCGTAGTCGGACGCGTTATACATTGCGCCACAGGCCCTCGTTTGCAACGGTAAATTAAACAAAATAGCCAGTGTTTTGCAATATATAAATAAAATTCAGAGGGTTACGAGCCTCAACACTCTCATCAGTCATGTAATGGCATTCGTGGCGCTCGCACGGCGAGATTATGCAAGCGAGAAGGAGCGTGAGAGCTACTGACCAGAAGGCTTTTGGCAAGCTTTATGCGACGAAAGGAATCGATTGATGAGGATTGCCTTCTCAAAGAGGCCGAGATGTGAACTTGCTGATCGGCGTTATCAGAGGATGGTTGATATGGTTCGCGTGATTTCGAAGGCGGATGAGGAAGTTATACGCCAAGTGATGGCCGAACCCCTGCTGCCTTTGGAGACAAGCGCTGAGCTTCGGCCCGTAGCCGGTGATCTTACTCAAAGCCAGATCTCTGCTGATTCCATGATGGACATTGAGCCTCGGCCCGTGGCCAATGTCAATGCTTCTACGAAGCGTAAAAAGGGAAGGAAAGTTAAACCTAAACCGGCCACGGAGGTCACTGACTTATTGACAGAGGTTGAGCCCCGGCCCGCGGCCAACCCCACTGTCTTGTCGTCGGATCGGTCCGTTCCGGCGACAGGGGTTAAAAAAGTCAAACTTTCCGACTCGGAGGTCACTGGCTGTATAGCTAGCGTTGAGTCTCGGCCCGTGGCCAACGCTCCCGTGCCTAGTGCATTCGATGTGGAGGCATACGTGGAACCTCGGCTTGTGGTAAGCGTCCCTGTTTCCAATACGTTCGAGGCCTTAATTTAAAGGGTTACGAGCCTGCCAGGATTCGAACCTGGAATCTCCTGATCCGTAGTCAGACGCGTTATCCATTGCGCCACAGGCCCTCGTTTGAAACGGTAAATTAAACAAAATAGCCAGTGTTTTGCAATATATAACTAAAATTTAAAGGGTTACGAGCCTGCCAGGATTCGAACCTGGAATCTCCTGATCCGTAGTCAGGCGCGTTATCCGTTGCGCCACAGGCCTTGTTTGAGACGGTAAATTAAACGAAATAGCCAGTGTTTTGCAATGTATAAATAAAATTTAAAATGTTACGAGCCTGCCAGGATTAGAACCTGGAATCTCCTGATCCGTAGTCAGGCGCGTTATCCGTTGCGCCACAGGCCCTCGTTTGAAACGGTAAATTAGACAAAATAGCCAGTGTTTTGCAATATATAAATAAAATTTAAAGGGTTACGAGCCTGCCAGGATTCGAAGCTGGAATCTCCTGATCAGCAGTCAGGCGCGTTATCCATTGCGCCACAGGCCCTCGTTTGAAACGGTAAATTAGACAAAATAGCCAGTGTTTTGCAATATATAAATAAAATTTAAAGGGTTGCGAGCCTGCCAGGATTCGAACCTGGAATCTCCTGATCCGTAGTCAGGCGCGTTATCCATTGCGCCACAGGCCCTCGTTTGAACGGGAAATTAAACAAAATAGCCAGTGTTCTGCAATGTATAAATAAAATTTACAGCGTTACGAGCCAGCCAGGATTCGAACCTGGAATCTCCTGATCAGTAGTCAGGCGCGTTATCCGTTGCGTCACAGGCCCTCGTTTGAAACGGGAAATTAAACAAAATAGCCAGTGTTCTGCAATGTATAAATAAAATTTAAAGGGTTACGAGCCTGCCAGGATTCGAACCTGGAATCTCCTGATCCGTAGTCAGGCGCGTTATCCGTTGAGCCACAGGCCCTCGTTTGAAACGGTAAATTAGACAAAATAGCCAGTGTTTTGCAATATATAAATAAAATTTAAATCCGTAGTCAGGCGCGTTATCCGTTGAGCCACAGGCCCTCGTTTGAAACAGGAAATTAAACAATATAGCCAGTGTTTTGCAATATATAAATAAAATTTAAAGAGTTACGAGCCTGCCAGGATTCGAACCTGGAATCTCCTGATCCGTAGACGGGCGCGTTATCCGTTGCGCCACATTCCCTCGTTTGAAACGGTAAATTAGACAAAATAGCCAGTGTTTTGCAATATATAAATAAAATTTAAAGGGTTACGAGCCTGCCAGGATTCGAACCTGGAATTTCCTGATCCGTAGTCAGGCGCGTTATCCATTGCGCCACAGGCCTTCGTTTGAAACGGGAAATTAAACAAAATAGCCAGTGTTCTGCAATGTATAAATAAAATTTAAAGTGTTACGAGCCTGCCAGGATTCGAACCTGGAATCTCCTGATCCGTAGCCAGGCGCGTTATCCGTTGCGCCACAGGCCCTCGTTTGAAACGGGAAATTTATCAATATCGGAAATCGGAAATCGAAAAATGACTGACGAGCTTCGGCGCGGAGCGCCCTTTCTCCTTCATCGAAGACGTCCCGAATAGGGGTTAACTGCAACGTGGAATCAATCCGGACGAAGTCCAAGCTGGAAAACTGAAGAGGGGTTGCCACAAGGGCTCTGCATAGCAGGATATAAAACGTCTGAAAAGAAACAGAAGATTAGTAACATAGAAATATAACAACATAGAATACAATGTAATAAAAGACATAAAACACATAAAAACATGGACATCAAAACAATATGAGCAAAATGCATCGTCAAGAAAAAAGTCAAAAAGACATGTCAAAAGAAAAAATCAAGTCAAAAAATCACCAATCAGGGTCATGATGGATCGTTCTGGGACGTTTGAACTTCTGTTCAACAATGGGGTCGTAATTGGCAATTTGCCTGAGATTGTCGTATTTACTGTTCTGTAGTGAAGTGTTGTAATTGTGTGATGCAGTGAGAATGGCAGTGTCAATGGTGTCAATCCCAAGGTCCTTGTGTATAATGGAGTTCCTAACGAACCATGGGGCGTTTGTGATTCTACGAAGTGCTTTGTTCTGAAATGTTTGAAGCTTGTTTCTGTGTGTTTTTCTAACTGCAGCCCAAGCCGGAGAGGCATACAGTAGAATAGGTCTGATCATGGTTTTGTAGAGTGTGAGCTTGTTTTTGAGTGTCATGTTGGAATGTTTGCCAATGATAGGGTTTAAGCTAACACTGGCTCCAGTTGCTTTGCCAATGGCTTGTCTGATGTGTTCATGGAAATTGAGTCTGTTGTCAAGGTAGGCACCCAGATATTTGGTGTGCTTACCGTTTTTGATGTCTGTGTCAAAGATCTCAAGATGTGTGTCATAATGTTTGCGTATCTTATGTCTTCTGAACAGGACTGACTCACTCTTTTGAGCGTTGATCTTGACTCGCCAGTCCTCACACCAAGTTTGAACAGTGTCTAGTGCTGTTTGGAGCTTGCGAAAAGCTATGTCTCCGTGTTTAGATTTGGCAAGAATGGCAGTGTCATCTGCAAACTGTGCTGTGATGCAATTGTCAAATGTGGGGAAGTCGTTGATGTAGAGGTTGAAGAGCGTGGGGCCCAGGATACTACCTTGGGGAACTCCTGCTCTTATGTTTGTGACTGTTGAGAGTGTGTTGTTGACTCTGACCTGAAAAACTCTGTTTGTGATGAAAGAGTGGATGATGTGAATGAGTGTCTTTGGAATGTTCTGTGTAATGAGTTTGCTGATGAGTCCCTCATGCCATAAACTGTCGAAAGCTTTCTCCACGTCCAGAAAAACTCCCCCTATAGCTTCCTTGTTATTAAATGCTTGTCCAATGATCTCAACCATTCTGTGAACCTGATGGACAGTGGAGTGTCCCCGTCTGAAACCGTATTGGTTGGTGTTGATGATGTTGTTTTCGTTGATGAAGTGTTGTAGTCTGATGTTGATGACTTTTTCGAACAGTTTAGCCAAACAAGGCAATAGACTGATCGGTCTGTAGTTGTTAGGTTGAAGTGGACTCTTCCCTGGCTTTTTGAAAAGGATCACAATGGCCTTTTTCCAGCAACTGGGAAAGTAGTGTAGTCTGAGGCATGCGTTGAAGATGTTTGTGATGTGGACTATGACCTTGTTGTCAATGTTTTTGATGGCAGTGTTGGAAATTTGGTCATAGCCTGAAGCCTTTTTGGGGTCAAGTGTTTTAATGAGTTGTTTGATCTCCTCAGGTGTTGTGTGAGTGATTGGTGTAGTGGGTGTGATCGCAAGGTAGTTTTCTACCTCGCTGCTAACTTTGTCGACCAGCTCAATGTTAATAGGGGTCTGATGTGGTGAGAACTGGTTGTGTAGGCTGGAAGCAAGAAGCTCTGCCATGCCGTGTTCAGTGTAGACAAGTGTGGAAGGTCCTTGAAGAGGGCCGATAAGTTGTGGCTTGGATTTGAGGGCTTTCGCCATCTTCCAAACGGTGTTGTCATGTGTAGAAAGTCTCATGACTGTGTCTTCCCATTCAGCTTGTTTGTGTTGTGCAATGAGTGTTTTGACGTGTCTGCAGGCATCATTCCATCTGCTTTTGGTATGAGGGTGTCTTGTGTGTTTGTACTCCTTTCTGAGTCTGTTCTTCTCCCTAATCTTGTCTCTAATGTAATGTGGAAGTCTAGCTTCTGTGATGGTTTCAGTGGGTTTGGAGCTGTTGTCAATGTCCTGCTTGAGTTTTGTAGTGAGGTGCTCAATGGCATTGTCAATGAGATCAGTGTTGGTCATGTTAGGGTTGATGGTGATGTTCTCTCCAGACTTGGTGTAAAATGTCTCCCAGTTTGTCTTGTATTTCACTTTCTCAGGGGGTTGGGTGAGGCCATAAAAAGTAAAAGTCACTGGGCTATGGTCCGAGGAAAGGCTGTCGTGAACTTTAAGATGGGGGATGTGGGGAATGCCCTTAAGGAGCATAATGTCCAAAATGTCAGGTCTATGGTGAATATAGCCTGGAAAGTGAGTGGGTTCGTCGGGGGCAGCCAGAGTTACTCCCTGGTCTAAAATGAATTTTTTGAGGGTGATACCATTGGGGTTAGTTGCCCTACAGTTCCAATGGGTATTTTTGGCGTTGAGATCTCCTGCCAGAATAGTAGGAAGGCCAGAATTCAGAAGGGCAGCAAGGTTATCAGTATAGCCAATTTATCAATATAGCCAGTGTTTTGCAATATATAAATAAAATTTAATCCAATCGTTATCCATTGCGCCACAGGCCCTCGTTTGAAACGGGAAATTAAACAAAATAGCCAGTGTTCTGCAATGTATAAATAAAATTTAAAGTGTTACGAGCCTGCCAGGATTCGAACCTGGAATCTCCTGATCCGTAGTCAGGCGCGCTATACGTTGCGCCAAAGGCCCTCGTTTGAAACGGTAAATTAGACAAAATAGCAAGTGTTTTGCAATATATAAATAAAGTTTAAAATGTTACGAGCCTGCCAGGATTCGAACCTGGAATCGCCTGATCCGTAGTCGGACGCGTTATCCATTGCGCCACAGGCCCTCGTTTGCAACGGTAAATTAAACAAAATAGCCAGTGTTTTGCAATATATAAATAAAATTCAGAAGGTTACGAGCCTCAACACTCTCATCAGTCATGTAATGGCATTCGTGGCGCTCGCACGGCGAGATTATGCAAGCGAGAAGGAGCGTGAGAGCTACAGACCAGAAGGCTTTTGGCAAGCTTTATGCGACGAAAGGAATCGATTGATGAGGATTGCCTTCTCAAAGAGGCCGAGATGTGAACTTGCTGATCGGCGTTATCAGAGGATGGTTGATATGGTTCGCGTGATTTCGAAGGCGGATGAGGAAGTTATACGCCAAGTGATGGCCGAACCCCTGCTGCCTTTGGAGACAAGCGCTGAGCTTCAGCCCGTGGCCAGTGATCTTACTCAACGCCAGATCTCTGCTGATTCCATGATGGACATTGAGCCTCGGCCCGTGGCCAATGTCAATGCTTCTACGAAGCGTAAAAAGGGAAGGAAAGTTAAACCTAAACCGGCCACGGAGGTCACTGACTTATTGACAGAGGTTGAGCCCCGGCCCGCTGCCAACCCCACTGTCTTGTCGTCGGATTGGTCCGTTCCGGCGACAGGGGTTAAAAAAGTCAAACTTTCCGACTCGGAGGTCACTGGCTGTATAGCTAGCGTTGAGTCTCGGCCCGTGGCCAACGCTCCCGTGCCTAGTGCATTCGATGTGGAGACATACGTGGAACCTCGGCTTGTGGTAAGCGTCCCTGTTTCCAATACGTTCGAGGCCTTAATTTAAAGGGTTACGAGCCTGCCAGGATTCGAACCTGGAAAATTAGACAAAATAGCAAGTGTTTTGCAATGTATAAATAAAATTTAAAGAGTTACGAGCCTGCCAGGATTCGAACCTGGAATCTCCTGATCCGTAGTCAGGCGCGTTATCCGTTGCGCCACAGGCCCTCGTTTGAAACGGTAAATTAGACAAAATAGCCAGTGTTTTGCAATATATAAATAAAATTTAAAGGGTTACGAGCCTGCCAGGATTCGAACCTGGAATCTCCTGATCCGTAGTCAGGCGCGTTATCCATTGCGCCACAGACCCTCGTTTGAAACGGGAAATTAAACAAAATAGCCAGTGTTCTGCAATGTATAAATAATCCATTGCGCCACAGGCCCTCGTTTGAAACGGGAAATTAAACAAAATAGCCAGTGTTCTGCAATGTATAAATAAAATTTAAAGGGTTACGAGCCTGCCAGGATTCGAACCTGGAATCTCCTGATCCGTAGTCAGGCGCGTTATCCATTGCGCCACAGGCCCTCGTTTGAAACGGGAAATTAAACAAAATAGCCAGTGTTATCTGCAATGTATAAATAAAATTTTAAGTGTTACGAGCCTGCCAGGATTCGAACCTGGAATCTCCTGATCCGTAGTCAGGCGCGTTATCCGTTGCGCCACAGGCCCTCGTTTGAAACGGGAAATTAAACAATATAGCCAGTGTTTTGCAATATATAAATAAAATTTAAAGTGTTACGAGCCTGCCAGGATTCGAACCTGGAATCTCCTGATCCGTAGTCAGGCGCGTTATCCATTGCGCCACAGGCCCTCGTTTGAAACGGGAAATTAAACAAAATAGCCAGTGTTCTGCAATGTATAAATAAAATTTAAAGTGTTACGAGCCTGCCAGGATTCGAACCTGGAATCTCCTGATCCGTAGTCAGGCGCGTTATCCGTTGCGCCACAGGCCCTCGTTTGAAACGGGAAATTAAACAATATAGCCAGTGTTTTGCAATATATAAATAAAATTTAAAGAGTTACGAGCCTGCCAGGATTCGAACCTGGAATCTCCTGATCCGTAGTCAGGCGCGTTATCCGTTGCGCCACAGGCCCTCGTTTGAAACGGTAAATTAGACAAAATAGCCAGTGTTTTGCAATATATAAATAAAATTTAAAGGGTTACGAGCCTGAAAGGATTCGAACCTGGAATCTCCTGATCCGTAGTCAGGCGCGTTATCCATTGCGCCACAGGCCCTCGTTTGAAACGGGAAATTAAGCAAAATAGCCAGTGTTTTGCAATATATAAATAAAATTAAAAGGGTTACGAGCCTGCCAGGATTCGAACCTGGAATCTCCTGATCCGTAGTCAGGCGCGTTATCCATTGCGCCACAGGCCCTCGTTTGAAACGGGAAATTAAACAAAATAGCCAGTGTTCTGCAATGTATAAATAAAATTTAAAGTGTTACGAGCCTGCCAGGATTCGAACCTTTAATCTCCTGATCCGTAGTCAGGCGCGTTATCCGTTGCGCCACAATCCCTTGTTTGAAACAGGAAATTAAACAATATAGCCAGTGTTTTGCAATATATAAATAAAATTTAAAGAGTTACGAGCCTGCCAGGATTCGAACCTGGAATCTCCTGATCCGTAGTCAGGCGCGTTATCCGTTGTGCCACAGGCCCTCGTTTGAAACGGTAAATTAGACAAAATAGCCAGTGTTTTGCAATATATAAATAAAATTTAAAGGGTTACGAGAGTGCCAGGATTCGAACCTGGAATCTCCTGATCCGTAGTCAGGCGCGTTATCCATTGCGCCACAGGCCCTCGTTTGAAACGGGAAATTAAACAAAATAGCCAGTGTTCTGCAATGTATAAATAAAATTTAAAGTGTTACGAGCCTGCCAGGATTCGAACCTGGAATCTCCTGATCCGTAGTCAGGCGCGTTATCCGTTGCGCCACAGGCCCTCGTTTGAAACGGTAAATTAGACAAAATCGCAAGTGTTTTGCAATATATAAATAAAGTTTAAAATGTTACGAGCCTGCCAGGATTCGAACCTGGAATCGCCTGATCCGTAGTCGGACGCGTTATCCATTGCGCCACAGGCCCTCGTTTGCAACGGTAAATTAAACAAAATAGCCAGTGTTTTGCAATATATAAATAAAATTCAGAGGGTTACGAGCCTCAACACTCTCATCAGTCATGTAATGGCATTCGTGGCGCTCGCACGGCGAGATTATGCAAGCGAGAAGGAGCGTGAGAGCTACAGACCAGAAGGCTTTTGGCAAGCTTTATGCGACGAAAGGAATCGATTGATGAGGATTGCCTTCTCAAAGAGGCCGAGATGTGAACTTGCTGATCGGCGTTATCAGAGGATGGTTGATATGGTTCGCGTGATTTCGAAGGCGGATGAGGAAGTTATACGCCAAGTGATGGCCGAACCCCTGCTGCCTTTGGAGACAAGCGCTGAGCTTCGGCCCGTGGCCAGTGATCTTACTCAAAGCCAGATCTCTGCTGATTCCATGATGGACATTGAGCCTCGGCCCGTGGCCAATGTCAATGCTTCTACGAAGAGTAAAAAGGGAAGGAAAGTTAAACCTAAACCGGCCACGGAGGTCACTGACTTATTGACAGAGGTTGAGCCCCGGCCCGCGGCCAACCCCACTGTCTTGTCGTCGGATCGGTCCGTTCCGGCGACAGGGGCTAAAAAAGTCAAACTTTCCGACTCGGAGGTCACTGACTGTATAGCTAGCGTTGAGTCTCGGCATGTGGCCAACGCTCCCGTGCCTAGTGCATTCGATGTGGAGACATACGTGGAACCTCGGCTCGTGGTAAGCGTCCCTCTTTCCAATACGTTCGAGGCCTTAACCGAGTCCAATCTGCCGTCGGATCGGCCCGTCCCGATGGCAGGGGCTGTATCCCCGGATGCCAAATTCCCGGAGGGAAGCTCGGCTACCCCGACGGTTGAGAGTTCCACAGAGCCTCGGCCCGTGGCTAAACCTATGCCTATTCTCTTCCTCGGAGGGGAAGAAAGCAGCGGTGTGGTAAAACAAATAGGGTAAGGTGGGGTAAGTGGGCCACCTTTTTGGCATAATTCGACTTTAGACCCTCATACCACTGGATATAATCGGCCGAACTACTTATTTTTTTGTGGTCCATTCTCTCGTATGTTATTACTGTACCCATGGCAATCTTAAAACAAATTGGCAAATAATAAATTTAAAAAATACTTTTTTCTTTTTGGTCATCCGAGTGGCCCACTTGCCCCACATGGTGGGGTAAGTGGGCCACCCCCCTAATATATTTTTACACATAAATATTAGAGATATGGTGGGGTAAGTGGGATAATCTACATGATATTTTGAGTGTTTGAAACAAAAAATTAATGATGTATCTTCAATAGTTCCCCAATAGCAACTTTTCTGGCATGCAAGCTTACTAAAAGAAAAAATTCGTTAATTTTCATCTTGGTCATTTTTGCATGTAGTGTAAAAAAAATGTTAGGGCTACAGATTTTAAACTGGCCTACGTCAATGAATAGGACTATGAATAGTGAATATGACTTACCCTATGAATCAGTGAATATGACTTTTTTTTAAGTATACTGAAGAGTTTGGGGCAAGTGGGCCACCCCTGGCCCACTTTCCCCGCCATTGTGGTGGCCCACTTACCCCAAACGCGGGGCAAGTGGGCCACCCTAATTTTCTTTTAACCTTATCAACATCACAAGTACATGACACTACAAAAAGATACTACGTTTTATACACTTTCGAAATATATAACATTTTGTTTTGTATCATGAACCGTTTGGAAATAAATAAAAAAAATAGTATGATGGCGTGAATTACGAAAAGATGCAATTTTAAAAATTTTCACAAAAAGGATTGTACCTTGTTACATACTTGAATGAAAATGATGCCATAATGTTTCCTGCATCTATTGGGGTAAATACGTAAAAATATTGTAACAGATTTTTTTTACGTCCATAATTCGGGAAATGCCAGGGGGGGGGTGGCCCACTTGCCCCAATGGCCCACTTACCCCACCTTACCCTATCTGAGTCTGTGGCGGACGACCTCGGCTACAAACCCTTCTACAAGTTCATGAAGGTATTTCCACGGACCGTGGATGAGGAGGCCAAGATTCTGGCCATCCTAGCCGAGGAAAAGGTTGGTTATTTTCGCCACAATAGACGTCAGAGATCGCATTTCAAAGTGGTAGTCAAGGGGTTGCCCCGCGACACCGCTCCCTCGAACATCTCCTCCGCGCTCGCCGCGGAGGGTTACATCGTAGAACGGGTAGTCCAGCTGACGAAAGCTAGGACGAAGGCCCCCCTCCCGATTTTCCATGTCCTAGTGGTCCAAACGGGGAACCATAAGGCAATTTTCGAACAAGGCATCCTACTGGGTAAGAAGGTCTCCTTCGAACCCTTTAGGAAGATTGCCCGTGTCCCGCAGTGTTACAACTGTAAGGGGTACGGCCATATGAGCAGTCTCTGCCATATGGCCCCTAAGTGCAGATACTGTGGCCTCGGCCACGATTCTCGTGCTGTCTCACCCGAGATGACGATCAGAACCGCCGCTGTGCGAATTAATGTGGGCCCCACCTCAGTTCCTCAGAGGCCTGCCCGGACAGACCAAAGCCCCCCAAAAGGGAGCTTCCAGAGAGTACCACCAGGTGGCAGAACCGACCTAAGCCACGCCTAGAGGAGGAAGGTCCTACCTCCCTATTGGCCGCCCTGAGATCCGTCAAGAACGCCATTGCAGACGTTTTCGGTGATCTAGAGGCTTTCAAGATACGTAGTCAGGCGCGTTATCCGTTGCGCCACAGGCCCTCGTTTGAAACGGTAAATTAAAAAAAATAGCCAGTGTTTTGCAATATATAAATAAAATTTAAAGGGTTACGAGCCTGCCAGGATTCGAACCTGGAATCTCCTGATCCGTAGTCAGGCGCGTTATCCGTTGCGCCACTGGCCCTCGTTTGAAACGGGAAATTAAACAAAATAGCCCGTGTTTTGCAATATATAAATAAAATTTAAAGGGTTACGAGCCTGCCAGGATTCGAACCTGGAATCTCCCGATCCGTAGTCAGGCGCGTTATCCGTTGCGCCACAGGCCCTCGTTTGAAACGGGAAATTAAACAAAATAGCCAGTGTTTTGCAATATATAAATAAAATTTAAAGTGTTACGAGCCTGCCAGGATTCGAACCTGGAATCTCCTGATCCGTAGTCAGGCGCGTTATAAGTTGCGCCAGTTGCCCTCGTTTGAAACGGTAAATTAGACATAATAGCAAGTGTTTTGCAATATATATAAAAAAATATATATAAATTGCAAATATATATTTTTATATAAAAAATATAAAAAATATATATTTGCAAATATATAAATAAAATATAAAGGGCTACGAGCCTGCCAGGATTCGAACCTGTAATCTCCTGATCCGATGTCAGGCGCGTTATCCGTTGCGACACAGGCCCTCGTCTGAAACGATAAATTAAACATAATGGCCAGCGTTTTGCAAAATATAACGGTAAGAACTTTGGGTTATTTAGAACATGTATTTGACATTGTCGTGCTTAGTTTTGTTGGTAGGCTAAAATAAAGTCATACTACATCGTATCTAAGCGAAAGAGTAGCAATTCGTGGACTTCGAGTGGTTTAGTTTCGAGATATCTTCGGTTTATTTGCCCTTACCAATCTGGCTGTGCTCCAGGCAGGAATACACCAATTAGTCCAGTCAAATGGGGAAAAATAGGGGAAAGTTTTGGTGTAGTTTTTTTTAAAAGTTTTATTATATGTTTTCGAGGTCGCTGATCACGAATCTGAACTTTTCCACCTCGTATCTTTTCCGGAAATTGAGTTATAAGCAAAAAACATGAAAAAAATCGGACTTTTTTCAGTTTTTTCATTGTAACGCAAAAACTATCAATTTTAGAGAAAAAAAGTTAATTATGAATTTGAAGAAAATAAAATTTTCTATAACTTTTGTACAAACAACATCTTTGTAAGAGTAATAGTTAAATGGCTAGCACGCGCCAAAAAGCAGTCAAAAAGACGCACCCCGATGCGACCTTGATCATTCACCCTAGGAATGGATCTTAAAATCCTCACAGCTATTTCTGCTACCTGGAAGTTTATTTTATTTCAGATTTTCTCACCAAAAAGATGCAACTTACACCAATTATAATTTAATTTAATTAGAAAAAAGTAGAATATCAGTAACTGTGGAATAATACATTTATTTTTTAAAAAATAAGTTTTTTACAATTACAATACAAATATACAAGAGGTTAAATTCTGTCACGTCTTTTTCTTAAGGACCAGAGTTATCGATGAATTACGCCCGTTCTATAATAAAAAAAATAGTTTGAGTTATGCTTTTTCCTTACTTTATAAAATAAATTTGAGTTAAAAAGTAATAGAACTTACCTGTTAAAAAGCTGGATCAAGGAACGTAGAATCCAGTTGTTCTTCCTCAATTTCTGATTCCATGTGATCTTCATACACAGTTTTGAAATTTTCACAGACACTTTCGCAGTTCAAGCACAAGTTGGAACATTTAAGACCTGCCTTTGGTTTTAAATGCGGCTTTTATGTAGTAAATGTACCTCAAGTGATTGAGAGAAGGTGCTTTTTTACCATTGTATCCATATACGGAGACCAGAACACGCTCACCAGCATCAGCAACCATGTCTTGAGTAGAGTTGGAGGCGTAAAATATTTGGCTGGCCTCTGCAAGATCAGGATTCTTAGTAAGAGTCTTGAAGAATTTTAATTTTCCTTTCATGTAAAGAGATGACGTGGTATCACAACCACTCATTGCATGAAGGAAGAGAATATTTTCTGCAACTTTATTCTCTGCTGCATCTGTTGGGGAAAAGGCTACTGATGGTGATTGGCCCTTTCCTGGCTTTAAAAGGAACACATTGTCAAACTTACAGAGGCCTACCAAGATCACTAATAAATCCAGATCTTCACCAACCATAACAACAGTCTCGTATTTTGGAGCTAAAGATATCGCGGTGTTCACAATTAGTGTATCTGCATCTTCTTTAGCCTGCTTGCAGATTATTCCTGCTGCAGAAACTTTTGTCATCAATAAATCAATTAAACGCAGTTTGTTTCTTGGATTAGAAAGGAATTTTTCTTTAGACTGTTGGTACTATTTTTTCTTCAAATATGATGTCAGCGGAAGAAAGTTTTCTGGCCTTATTTTTTATTCGCTCAGCACTTTTGGTTCCACCTTCTGCCAAATCTGGATAGCTATCAAACAGAACTACAGCATGTGATTGATAGCTTGATCTGACATATTCTATGTAGTTTTCGCAGGTAACATCAAACGATTGATCTACGGGCCAGGCTACTCTGTGTAATAAATATCCACCATCAATGACGTATTGAAATTTTTCATTGAACTTCATATTTTCAATGTGTTTAAATGTTTTGTACAAAGTGGATTTTTGTCCTTTTCTTAAACAACCATTGTCGAATAGGGATAGAGAGTAAGGTCATAAGTCGTACTTTAGGTATTCTTCCAACTCTTCATCCGATTGTTTTGCAATGCTGATCCTCTGGAACAGTGTAGTTGGGTTGATTAGAACTGATATTCTTCACCAAACTGTATAGAGTTATCCATAGCAGCAAGGGGTAATATTCTGTCACTGCGTTTGAACCTAACTTGGTTAATTGAAGCAGGTACTTAGGGTAACACTAATTTTTAAAGCGTGTGATTTATTTTGGTGCCCTTCGGAGAAAAACATGTGTTACTAATACCTTCGCGCCTTATTTCCGCTGTCGAAAAACCGAATACATTGACCGAAATTGGTCTTTTAAAGACTGAAATACAGAAATTTCTTTATTTAAGGTGTAAAATGTACAGCAAATGCCCGTTATTAAGTATACCATTGACACCGATAGATATTATAAGTATAAAGCGGCATTAAAGTGAAAAAGGAATAATGGAAAGGACAATGTTTGGTGTCAAGTCCAGATAGCTAGGGGGGCGCAATATTTTACCTGTTTTCGACGCGCTCTAACTGCTGAACTATTCATCTTAAAACTATCTTGTATGCACAAAAATTATAGGAAATTTTATTGTCTTCAAATTCATAATTGACTTTTTTTCTCTAAAATTGACAGTTTTTGCGTTATAATGAAAAAACTGAAACAAGTCCGTTTTTTTTTCATGTTTTTTGCTTATAACTCAATTTCCGGAAAAGATACGAGGTGGAAAAGTTCAGATTCGTGATCAGCGACCTCGAAAACATAAAGTAAAACTTAAAAAAAAACTACACCAAAACTTTCTCAAATCAGCCCCTTTTATGGACGAATTGACTGGCCTAAATGTTGAAGGTAGAAAATTTGAGCACATTCGGCATTAAGAATGTATCTAGATTTTTGTAAGCAAAGCTCTCTCTTTTGACTGTGGTTCTTAATTATTGGTTGCAATGGTTCCTGTAGCTCTAGAACTACTATAATTAAACCAAACAAAACTTTACCTGTATTAATGTAACTGTTTCTGTATAAATAACTGTATACCTAACTAACTGTTAGGCTACTCTGCAGCCACCCTGTATTTCCAAGGACAAAACCGTAAATTAGATTCCGAAAGCAAAAACGTAAATTTGATTACAGCTTTGTGCTGTGCGCACTAATCCAACCAAAACAAGAGCTTATACAGCACTGATTTGACGATTGCCTTCGTTCTACGTCTCAGGATTACTCGAAGAAGCCCCAGGAGTGCTGACAATCCGATCCGTGATCCTTTTAGCGCGAGCGGCCGAGGATTAGCATGCGAAACTGACCCGCCCTGTCAACGTGAAGCGATTAGCTTCGCACGCAGTGAGCGAATTTGTTGTTTTAAGTCGGATCAGAAATGTCCGGATCGTTTTACAAGTCGCCGCTGAAACCTAAGGCTCAAATAAAAGTTTTCAGCATGGAGCTACTACTGCAGTGATGGTTGGTTACACATTTATTTTCAGGATTGTGTGCTAGGTCCGCGACACGCATATAAACCATCCATCAAGACACAACACACACATACTCACACACACCTACGTACGCGACAGATGGTGCCATCTATTGCGCTCCACCTAAACAATTTAGACACGTCCCTGAAGGTGAGGGAACGACGAATGCAGGGAGGTGCGATGTAATGTAATCGCTTCTGGCTGCCTATTTCTAGCCTCCTTTAGAAGCTTTAACGCAGTCAAATTACTCTTCGTAATTTACAACCATGGTCAAGTGACGAGGTCGACACCTGAGCTGGCACACGACGAAACCCTTGTATTAAGAGCTAATGAGACTTATCGACCTCACCAAGATAATATTGCATAATCGATTGTCATGATATATTTTATGCTACTAAGTTATTCTACTAAATAACCCTTTCTCAACCCTTCCTTACAACCATATTTCCTATAGCATATTTCATTCCACGATTTCTATACTGCAAAAAAACCTCAATTATAAATGATTACCTCGATCCATGTAGGAAAGATATTATAAGATATTGTATACTCATAATCTATTCGACTGACAAACAGTTAAACAGTTTCAAGACCGATTCACTACAACCAGTAGTTTCCTATAGCATACTTCCATTCCACGATGCCTATACCAAAAAAAACCCCTATTATTGGGGACTATCTCGATCCATGTAAAAAATATATCTGAATGATATCATTATATTGTATGTTAATATTGTATTCTACTGTTCAACAGATAAACCAGGGCCGGATTTCTAAATAGGCAAAGTAGGTTATAGCCCAGAGCGACTAATTTTTTGAAGCGAGAAATTTTATGAGCAATTAAAGCGGCATTCGGCATAAAAAATTACAAAAATACTTATATTTTTAAGAAAGAATTTTTTTTATATATAATACCTTAATGAGTAGGTTGATATACATATATTTTCAGGCTTGTGCTCAGAGAGCCGCTTATAAACCTTCGTCAAATAAGACAGTCACAACACACACTCACACTCACATGCACACATATACGTGACGGATGCTGCCATCTATCACGCGCCACCTCCACAATTTAGACATGTCCCTGAAGGGGAGGGAAATTCTCTCCAGGAACCTGTACCCGTGTGAAACTGCGCAATGACCGCCCACAGGACTTTCGGACCCAACAGATTTAACACTTTAATGAGTACTCCGTAAACGTATATATATAGTACGAATACTTAGTAGTAAACATATCCGCTTCTAGTGCAATTGCACTCTTCCCCCGTATTCGGAAGTGGAAAGGAAATAGTACAACAGTTTAAAAAAAAATTCGCCTATTATTTCGATTTAGAGTGTAAATGTACACAGATGATTCTAATATGTAGACAGAAAAAAAATACTCAAGAAAGAATGTAGCGACAGGGGCGCCAAATCTTTAAATCCGGCCCTGTGATAAACAGTTGCTCTACCATTTTTCTACAACCTACAAACATGGTCCCTGTAACATACTTCATTTCACGGTGCCCATACCAGAAAAAACTCAAATATAAGTAATTACCTCGATCCATATTAAAATGATATCTGAAAGATGTCATAAGATATTGTAATGCTAATATTGTATTCGACTGTCCAACAGTTAATCTACAGTTTCCCTACAGCCAGCTTTCCTGTAGCATACTTCATTTCACGACCAGAAAAAACTCAATTATAAGTGATTACCTCGATTTGGAATCCCTTTTGATCCCATGACAAAGCCTCCAATACCCACAAAAAAGTCTCCCCTATGTTGAAGATTCAACCACTGAACCGAACTGAAACTCTGGAAGGAGTATCGAAACACTCGTCAAACGGGTCGGTGAAGCCCGGCAACCCTGTAAGAGCAACCCAACTTTTGCCGCCAATCCTATACTTTACCTGTTAAAATAGGCTTTTTAAACCAACTTATTCAATAATCTTTTAAAAAGAAAATTGATAGGTTATTGCTTTAGGAGGTTCTTTATATAATGAAGTTTTGGAAACATGTACTTGCAGGTACAATCTTTAAAACTTAAATTCCTTGGAGTACTATTTTTGGCGAGCGATTGGCGACATCCAATGCAAACTGTCAAGTGTCCATTGTGATCGGCGAAGTCATGCCAAATATGGCACATATTCTCCCTAAAGCAGTCGCCAAGTGACCCAAAAATAGGCTTCACCAGCTTATCATGGGATGCTTCTTCCAGAGTTTTAGCTCAGTTCAGTGGATTCCACACAAGTCCGCCGCCGCCACAATGAGAATCCTTCACCGGTGTTGTCAGCGCTCAGGTAGGTCCGTGGACACTCACAAAAGGGTCCGTGGACAGTCACAAAAGGGTTCCATGGCATAATCTGCCAGTTTGGGGTGGAGTATCCACAAAAACGCGATTATTCCTTGTTGACTTTTTGTTTTACACGATCCCTCTGGTTTGGTATGTGAAAGAGCTACTTCTGGAAAGTAGTTGGTCTCTAATCGTGTTATCTCATGTGAGTGTTCTAACTGCAAATGTCCCAGCCTATGACTTATAAAATATTTAAAAGTGCTAAAAAAACATCTAAGCACATTACAAGTTAACTGGCCTAATAAATATATGATATTGTGTTGTTGGATAACCTGATAAGTAGTTAGTAAACGGGTTTATACGTCTTTATCCCCTTAATGGTGATGTAATGGTGATCCCCCTAAGTGATGTTGTAGAAAATTTTTTAGTGAACACAATTAAGTTTTATTCTCTTCTAAGTAAAACAATAGATATGGAAATTTATCATATTCTAATATATTTTTATTAGTTTTTAATTAGTTAGGGTAAAAACACGAGTTTAAAATTTTAATTTCGTGATCTTGTCTTATATTTTTGTTGCTGATTACTGATGCCTATATACATTTTCTCAGCCTTCGATTCTTGGAAACAGTAGAAGAAAGAATTTATATGCAGTTTTCAATGTATTAATGTATAATTACGTAATTTATAATTTTGATACTGAGAAAGGAATGCGTTTTGGCCTGCTATCCAAACCACTCGGCCATCGGGCCCCACATGCCCCCTTATATTGTCTCCGTGTTGGTCTATGGTGCGGTTGGTAGGTTCAGTCTCTACCCTACTATAGAACTCTTTGGGTAAAGGTCAAAATTGTGTTATTTGAGGGAACACGAGGAAATAACGTCTTCAAGTTATTGCACATCCGATTTTCAATAACAGATGTCTTTTTCGCCGGTCGGGACCTCCCATGAGATTGTCGAAAGCGCATTACCATCACAAAAAACGCGTTTTATGCCTCAATTCTTCCACCTTTGTGGGCACTAAATGAACAGTTTGGGTCTGTATTTTGGTCTCCTTTTTGGGTGAACCTACCAACAATCCTATTTACGATGATCCCTTTACAGAGGGATCGGTATTAGCAGACGTTATTTTTCATTCAGTTTTTTTTTTTTTTTCATCTCCAATTTGTAATCTCTTTGCTTATTTTCATCGACGGATGTATCGAGTATGGTAATCTGTAGGAAGATTATGGGGCGGAATAAGGTCCTTCTTGCACCAAACGTTCTCCTTTTTTTTTTTTTTTTTTTTTTTTGGATTAGGCATTTTACAACATTTTTTAAAAAAGATTTGTGCTTGGATTTGGAGCCAAGAGGCATGAAGGTATCTTAATTGGCATTGTAGATTTTTTTTGGAAAATAATAATCAAACTCGGAGATAGTATTTTGATTCTATACAAACTTAAGAAGCAGGCTAGTGCGGGATTCCTCATTGTAAAAATGTGTTGTGTAAAGTTGCACAAATAAGTTTACACCTATTTTGCGCCCCCTAATTTTGGTGGAACTTTACTTCATAAAACCGGAATAACGTTACACCAATATTTTTCAGTACATCTCCTAGTTTCAAAAGAATATAAAATATCAACCCTAAGAAAATATGATAGTAACCATCGTTATTTTAATAATTTGTTCTGAAGACTATTTAGGTATAATCGGAAAATCGTTATTTAATGCTTTTGTGCCATTACACTATAAGCCGAAATTACATTTCAAAGAAACTTAATTTAGGCCAGTATTATGATTTTTTAAAGTTTTTTTCTTTTCTTAATGAAAGACTATTATACATGGTAACTCATGAGATAAAAAAATATTCAAAGGAAACAAGATGCAAAATTTTACTTTTTTTTTAAACATTTTGGCTGTAAAAGCATCTTGTTCTACCACTGTAGTATAATAAGTTGGTAGGTTTTATTGCTATTGTTTTTTACAGTGACTTTAAAAACTGAAATAAATTGAAACTTCAATGTAACTGCAATCCATTTTCTTACGTTGCAAAGCAGTGACTCAATTTGTAAGAGATTTTTTCTTATTAGCATGTAAGTTTATTAGGGAATTCAAAGTAAAAATATTTTACTATGTTTTTCTGTTTAGGTAATTAACGTCTATTTTTCTAGTTTTTTTTATATACAATGGTATGGATTTATTAAATCAAAATTGAATGAATAATCAAAACATAGTGCAAATAACTACAGTAATTGAACACGCTTTACTTCAAATTTATTGAAAAAAAAATGTACTAATGAATTTGTATCATTCTGTTTTCTAATCAATATTTCGAATACCTCTATCACTTTATAAAAAATATTAAAATTATATTAATCCAATAATATATTTATATATCCAATAATATATAATTATATTATTAAAAGGATATTAATCCATCTCGTATGCTTACAAGGATTCATTCGCTAATTCTAATATCAAATTTTAAATTCAAATTGTTTCTAACTTCCTTTTGTGCATTTTTATTTACAACCTTTTATATCTCTTAGAAACTCATTCAAAATCATAAGACATTGCCACCCTTAACCTCAAACCACCAATAAAGTAACTTAAATAGAACCTTAATACACAAAATTTTAACCTCTAGTCTCCCTAAATATAAAATATTTTTTAAAGACTACTTAGCGACCCCAATACCCATAGTCTACCAAAAGGATCCTTAAGGTGGAGATGAGTTACCTCGGCTTATATACTACTATAGTCTGGCTGCCACAAGTTGGCAATCAAAATATTTTGATTGTGGAACAGTCTACTCGAAAAAAGGTTAGGAAGGTTTTGGCAAGAGTTACATTGCTTTTATGGGAGAAAATTTCTTTAAGTTTTAGAAACTGGTTATCAATTGAAGGCATCAGCGACAACAACAATCCTCTATCGCCGATAACTGATGTGTAGCTCTAGTGTGATACATTATTTACAATCGAACTAGACCAACATCCCCTCTTCTCGCCAAACGCCTTGGGCTGGCAACCCTTTTTCCTTCAGCTTAAAACCTTAAATCAAAGTGGAATCTTCCATTATCAAAATACTTTGATTGCCAACTTGTGGCAGCCAGACTATACATTCGTTGTTATTTACTATTTAGAATAGTAGTAGGGAACGCAGAGATAAATCTGCGCCCTCTAGCGTAAGTATGATATATTGAGGCTGCATGTGTGGTAACCGCCCCAGCTACAACGTAATATATAAACAAAGTATTTACAATCATGAATTGAGCCTCACTAAATGGTATAAATGGATGTAATACTGTTACTTTATATCTTAAGAAGTTCGTTTACGTATACACAACCTCAGTAATACAACCTCATTTCAAAGGATTTAAAAACCTTTCACTCACAGACTCTTTAAAAGGATTTTAAACAAGCAAGTTATTAAAACCCTATCTGGGGATATTGCATGATACATAAGCAGACGGCTTAAGAAAACAGAAAAACCTTATGGATCAAGACGGAGATTATTACGCCATGCAAAATATTAAAAAAGGATAATAAACTGCCAGTTGAAAGTTAATCCGGTGGAAATTTGAGAAAACAAAGCCAATAGGGGAATCGGGATTAGCAAAGAAAAAATTTAGAAATAGTTCTGGCAATCCCTTTCTGTGCAGGAAAGAGTTTAATTTCATAGTGGTGCAAATGCAGTGCCCAATTACGGTTATATAATTGAATATCTTGTTTTCAATTATTAAACAACGGTTTGAAGAATAAGTCAGGGATATCATATTGTTTAGTTCAGTCCCAGACTCTGGCTTAAGGTACCCAACTTTACCTACTTTGCTTTAAGTACTTAACTTTACTTTACCCACCCTACTTTATGTACTTAACTTTACATATCTTACTTTAAGTATTTAAAGTAAGGTATATAAGTAAAGTTAAGTACTTAAGTATCACTCTTTAAGTATGAGTTAACTCCACTCGTCAGTCCCTATAAGAAAGTATGCTAAAAGACTTCATTTCCGAACAAAAATGTCCCGATTCATTGTTGAGGTTACTGCAATTTATCAGTTCCTGGTGTTACACTCTTAAAACATACGAGTTATTTTAACTAGGTCTGAGTTAACATTCACTCCTTTCCAGTGTTGAAAATACTCGTCTCCTACTGGAGTGGTGATGAGCTGCCTTATATAATACTACATTCGTTGTAATTTTGATTAGTGGTAGTAACGCAGATAATAATCTGCGCCCTCTAGCGGTAGGATGATATATAGAGGCTGATTGTGTGGCGTAGGAATTTGATAACGTTTCCTTTCATACATCTGACGTCTCATCTAATTGTAACAGCATTATATGCTCTTGCAAGTTCTTGTGGATGAGACCTTAAAACCTAAATACCTGGATTAGAGAGTACCATGTTAAAATGGAAGAACGTCACTTTAATACATACTGTGCTAACATGAAAATGATTCACTTCTTAAAAACAGTGGAATTATACCACTTTAAAAATGAGCCACCTACGTTCCCAAAAGACCAAGAAAACTTAAATCTTAATCAGGTCCTGTACCAGGTGACCTTATGTACCATCTGTGACATCTGTGTAAATAATACCCCGTGGTACTTTTCGGTGCATGGTAAACCGATCATGTATTAAATGTCGCCACCAACCGGCCGATCATCGCCAAAAGCCGTTTAAAAAGGAATCAGCCCTGTGTGAAGGATGTAAAAGAAAACGTGACTATTGCCATTTACCTGTTCTTTGACATTAAGATAAGCAGGCAATATGACTTTGCAAATATCATTTTAGGCTAATTCCATTCGTGACAGACATGACATAAGACAACTTTCTTAGCTCTTAAAAAGTACTAAATGTTAATTGACTGTTAAAAAATTACCATGGGGTGATGCCAAATATAGGTCTTGATTATAAAAAACACTGACATTTTTATTCAAGAAAAATACTTAAAATTAATTGGGTTAAAACATGCCGTGACTGACATGACAAAATTGATGCACAGATTTTGAGTGACCTTATATTATTACCATTTGAATTTAACTGGTATGCATTTCAAGTCTAGAATTTTTTTGGAATCAATTTAAGATTATGATGTGCCAACCAGAAAGAAAAAAAAATAAGAAATTTATAAATAGTAAAATATTATAAATATTTATTAGCGTGACTGACATGAAAATGTGACAGACATGACAAAGTTTTGATGTTCTATATTTAACTCAAATTTTAAATTTAATGTTCGAATTTTTTACGAACTGTTTATTTTGAGGCATAAAAAGAGAAAATAAAGTGTCAAGAATTTTTACCGAGTAGATATTGTGTTAAATAGAAAAGTTTAAATTTTAAAAATGATGGCGCATTTTGGTGGAATTAACCTTTAGTGTGTGTGTGTACCTAAATGCCCTCACTCTAAAGTCCCTTTTTCAGTTGAAGTTTGGTTACGTTGTGGATCCCGTCACACTTATTTCAAGTTCAAAATAACAGGGTACAAGGTTTATATTGAATTGTACTTAAATAAAGTTAATAAAATTATGGGTCCCTTTATAAGTAACGAATATGAATTTTTAAGCGTTTTTCGTATTAGGCAACTTCTCTCTAACGTACATGCAACGAAACCGATAAAAATTATATTTCCTTAGCTATGGATGCGCCACACACTGAAATATTTATTAATTATATATTTATCTTAACACAAACTATTTCAAACTTTTGCTGCACAAAAAATTCTAGCCACTAGTTACGGTAACTATCTTAATCTAATTTTTAAAAAAATTGAAAAGAGCTAATAGAGTACATTTTAATGATGCTTATGATATTTTCAAAGCCATGAAGAATTAAGGATTATATTTCAAAGAAAACAGTAGCAGAAAACAACGATCTTATCCAGGAAACTCCTGTTCCTTGTCATAAGTGGGGGGAAATAGGTGATTAAAATTCACAGATTGTGTGGGGTTGGATTCCGGATGGAATGATTACGACCCCTCGCACCCCCCCCCCCCACCTTCCGAAAGAGAGAGATGTAGGGCTAAATGGATAATATTTTGAGAAGATTGAAAAACAGGATGGCCGGAGGCATAGCTTTATCCTTGTATTTGGCGACTTCTTTGCAAACGTACAAATTTATTTAGTTTGATGGGAATTACCTTACGCTACACAGATAGAAAGTAAACTCAGTAGTGGAAAAACCCGTAGTGGGCAATAATGCATGGCCTACTCAACTCTGAGGCCACAGAAGCTAAAAAATGGGCAACTAATGGCCCAACACACATATAATGGCAACTAACTTTTATCAAACTAAAAAATACATTTGCCATACAATAACCAAGACCATGGGATTTTTGTTGCTACAAAAAACTGTTGTGTCCATTGTTGTATTGTTAATGCAGTATGGTAAAGCAATAGGTGATAGAAGTTTAGGTGGTAAGTTAGGTCAAGAGGTGGCATGGGTGTTTGTGTTTGTCCCGAGTATATGTGGAGTATGTGCTCGTTAAATCTGTTGGGTTCGAAAGTCCTGTGTGCTGTCATTGCGCAGATCCCCACGGGTACAGGTCTCTGGAAACTATTTTCCTCTCCTTCAGGGACGTCTAAATTGTGGAGGTGGCGCGCGATAGATGGCAGCATCTGTCACGTATGTGTGAGTGTGTGTTGTGTCTGTCTTACTTGACGAAGGTTTATAAGCGGGTTACTGACCAAGAACACAAGCTTGAAAATATGTCTACCAAACAACCAACCAGTGGTCTACACAGCATGGTAAGCAACCGAAGCAACCCAAGTTATCTGAAGCAACCGAAAATATTGTTTCTTGGAGAAACCTAATAAGTCACAGACCTTTTCGAATTGCTACTACAAGAGGACACGAGACACAAATTTTTTTCTGAAACTCCGTAATTCCAATATTGTACATACGATTATTCCGATTAATTATTTTTATTTTGTCCTAAAGTCGTTTATCGATGAAAAACCGTAATTTTAGCTACACACCATTAGCTGCATTACCATTATTTTTTTTACTTGAATTGCAACTTGTTGCAGATACCCTAGAATTACAGGAACTTTGAAATTAATTTTAAATATTAAATAAAGCTTTTTTTAAATGCCCTTATAACCAGTAATAATGCATTCCGCTAAAAAAAATATTGATGACAAATTCTTTGTTCAGTAATTCAAATGGAATGCTGCTGTTAAAACAGTTTTTTTTTTCAATTTCTAGAAAGCTATGATTCGTGGACTTAATTTTTCGTGGTTTTAACTATATTCTATATTTTCGCCAAATCCTTCGCCAAGAAAGACCCAAATCCAAGCATCAGATTGAACGAAAAGAGCTTCCGTCCCGAGCATCAACGGCGTGGAAGTGTAAGCTGATTTGTGTCATGTGCATGTGTAAGCACAGATTAAGGGGCTTCTCGATGGCCACTTAATCTGGGGGCCCACCCAGGATCCAACCCCCTAAGCCCCCCCCCCCAACTTTTTCCGGAGGATTACGAAGGGACTGCTCTTTTTATCTTTTGGTCTTTAAAAAAAATGTCGAAAAAAGGTGCTCCCCCTTTATCGGTCTATTATGGTGATATGTTGAAGGGATGTGGTATTGATTATATATTGTAGTATGTATAATGAAGTATAGTATTTTTTTTTTATCTGTGGGGTTTTACCTGTGTTATTTATTGACAAAACAAGGTGAGATAAATATTGAACATTTCTGGAAAACGACACGATTTATCTTTTAAAACCTTTGATCCGAACCTTTGATTCTGATCTCGTTAGAAGTAATATATTTTTTTATTTGTAATGTTTTTTTTTCATTTTGAAGTGATTTGAAATGATTTAAAAATAATGTCTTTAAAAGTAGAGCCAACAAATGCTATATGAAATAAATTTCATTTCTTACTAAGAACGATTTTGCAGTTTTCGATTGTCGGATCATAGGTGTCACAACTAGCGATGGATATTTTCCAAATGTATCTTATCGTATAAATAGACAATTATCCCCAATCCAATTATCGTATAAATAGTCGAGTATTACTTGCTGTAAATGACAAATAAGTAAAAAACTGCGTCATTGTGTCGTTCCTTTAGAGTTTTTGCAATTTCATTGCTGCATTTTCAAAATTTTCCTGTGAAAAATAAATATTTTTTAATTAATTTTTAAACCTCTCACTTTTGAATGGCTCAGATCGGTAACTCATTTTAAAATAATAGAAGTGCATGAAATTTTTTTTATATAAAATTATAATCTTCGTATACACTCTTTAAAAAAAAGAGCAGTTTTAAATCAGTCCGAATTAATTTTCACTCCTTCCCAGCGTAGAAAATGCTCTTTCCCGATGTAAGTGAACATCACTCTTTGTGCGGAGTGGTTTTTTACTCCTTTCTGAGCGGCCATTTACCAAAAATGACAGAAACCAAAAAATCACACCACCCAATAGCCATTGCGAGCCCAGTACTGGACCGCCTGCGACAAAGTAATTACTCAGTCGCCAGGGCTAGTATTGGGTATTTGTGCTTAGTGCCACAGGAAAAATGAAACAGTTTTTTAAATCACTCTTTTAAGAGACGAATTGAAATTCTTTTCAAAACGGAGTGAATTTGTCATTCACTCTGTTAATAGTTCTTCTAAGATCGCTCTTTTTCGGAAAAATATTTTTTTAGAACAAAAATCACTATTTTGTTTTAAGAGTATAAGGGAAGAAGGGTTCTTGATTTCCAGTTTGACTATAACAGAAAAAAAAATGTTATAAATTAGTCCGAAAGACAACAGTCAGATACACTCTTAAAACAAAGGAGTGAAATAAACTCCTGTAGGAGAAGTGCATTTTCGACACTGGAAAGGAGTGAATATTAATTCAGACTGAGTTAAAATCACTCGTTTGGAGTGATCTTGTGGCAGATTCAACATAAAAAGGATCCACTCCTGTAGGAGAAGTGCATTTTGGACACTGGAGAAGTGAAAATTAACCCAGACTGAGTTAAAATAGCTCGTTTGTTTTAAGAGTGTAGGTAACCTTCAGAAAAATTCTATTTGTTACAGATATACGATTTCGGTACCGATTTTTTTGCAAAAATGTGCTTAAAAACTTCATAGCATTATTTTGTACCTATATTTTGAATATTTAACAGGTGAATAATATGAAATTTAATTTCTTTACAGGACCTTGTTAAGCCTCATAATATGGTAAATTTACGACTTTGATAATATGGACCCGTCTACTTTTCCCGAATAGAACTGGACTTCGTGATATTACACAAAATAAGCACTGTATTTTCGTTTCCTAGAACAACAAAAACACATTCAAGATGGTACTGGTAGATTTTCATTACCACAGTTTAGTTTAGTTTGAATTATCGTCGCACTAGAGCTACACGAGGGCTATTGGTGAAGGGCGTCGTAATTTAGAACAACAATCAGGTGACGAGCCGACTCCTGATTTCCTGAGTCACCCAACGCAATCTTTAAGGGCGACGTCGTACGCAGGGTCGGAACTTTCGAGCATATTTAACGTGCACTACCTCTACACGGGATATTATTCGTCGGACATTTTTTGGCTGTGTATAGTTCGGCAGTTATTTTGGCGATGCCCGGACCCGAACCTGGGACATTCCGCCTTAAGGCTTCTCATCACCCCCATACCTCGTCCTCCTTCGATCGGGCTTGCTAATGTTAAGTCTATGGGTAAAAAATGGTTTTTGTTCCAAAAAAAGTCAAGAAATTATAGGAATATTTTGATGCGTTTTTTTTTAAATTCATAAAACTCCAATAAAGTAGTGCTTTTAGAGGTTATTTTTTTAAAAACGTTATTTACTTTTTTTAATCTAAATTTTTTTTTCTGTTAAAAAAAGGCAAGTAACGTTTTTAAAAAAATAACCTCTAAAAGCACTACTTTATTGGAGTCGGTACCACAAACCTGCACTTTTATAAGGCAACTGCCCACATCGGAAATTAAATCTAAAATGGTCGCACAAAGACGCGGCAGGGTCTCAATATCTCTTTCATTGATTGTTGTTGAAACGAAGCCGGAAAAGTGTCGGGCGCTCTCGGTCTAATACGATCAGAGAGCCGGTATTAGCCGCATTGGGGACGCATAGGTCCGGGAAAGATACTTGTAGGGGTTCACTTCTGAAAAGGACCGTGGGTTGCCGCATTGGTTTGGCGACAGGCGGCGACCAAAAACGACGACATAAAATGAAGGTTCTTTACTTAGCTTTAACCCTTTCAGTCCCAAAAATTTACTACACTACAGAAACATCTGATATTCACAAAATAAGCTTATTTTAGGTCAAAAATAAGAGTTCCACAAGAAAAAAAAACCATTTAAATTTTTTATATGGTTTTTGAAATAATGTCAAAAAAAATTATTTGCATTTTAGGGCTGCCCAGAAAATAATTAAACATGATCGATTGCTGTGAGCTAAGGATATTGCAAAAAAAAGTATAATTTATAATGGTTAGGTTAGGTTTGAATTATCGTCGCACTAGAGCTACACGAGAGCTATTGGCGACGGGCGTCGTATTTTAGAACCACAGTCAGTTGATGAGCCAACACCTGAATAGGCACCCAACGCAACCGTTAAGGGCGTCATAGTACGCAACGTTAGGACTTTGAAGGATATTTAACGTGCACTCCCTTACACGGGGTATTATTCGTCGGACATTTATAGGTCGGCAGCTATTTTGGCGATGCCCGGACCCGAACCTGGGACCTTCCGCATGCTAAGCTCATTTATAATGGAGATTGGAGGAGGTTTATTGAAAATGTTATAGTTTGGTTTGGTTTGAATTATCGTCGCACTAGAGCTACACGAGGGCTATTGGCGACGGGCGTCGTATTTTAGAACCACAGTCAGGTGACGAGCCACACCTGAATAGGCACCCAACGCAACCGTTAAGGGCGACATCGTACGCAGCGTTAGGACTTTGAAGGATATTTAACGTGCACTCCCTTACACGGGGTATTATTCGTCGGACATTTTTGGCTGCACAGGCCGTTTATAGGTCGGCAGCTATTTTGGCGATGCCCGGACCCGAACCTAGGACCTTCCGCATGCTAAGCGAGTGCTTAACCGACTGGGCTCCCCAGCCCCCCGAAACTGTTATAGTGGTTTGGTAAAATCTTTTTTGAATTTTTTTTTTTTTTTTTTTTTTTTTTTTTTTTTTTTGATTTTTCAGCTTGTGTATGAATAGTTAAAAGCCCAAGGCTTTTAGGTAAATTAATGTAGGGTTCCAATTTTTTTTACTGTGTTGAAACATAAGCGTTTAACAATAGTTGGTATGGGATAAGGTCAAGTGTGATTAGATTTAAAAAAAAAAATGACGATTTTGCAATTTAGTAAAAAATCTTTTTTGGCCATTTTTTTTTACATAGAACTACATAACTATTTTTTTTAAACTGACAGCTCAATATCCATAATTACTTTTATTAATAGTTGCGGGAACATTTCTAAAAAGCTCGTTAAATTGTAAGAGGAGTATCATTTTGAAAAAAACAGTTAAAATTTAAAATTTTTTTTAAAAAAATACATTTCAATATTAATAATTTTTTTGTACATGTTTATTAAATGTTAGTTCTGTGTAAATTAGTTTAATTTGAAGGCTAGCTATAAAGATACTGGATTTATATTTTTGGGTACCGCATCCCCTTTGTTTTTTTTTTTCAATAAAAATAAGAGACTTTATTGTAGTGTAAGTAAGAAAATACATCCCATGACAAATTAGGCTTAAACGAGCAATTAATCGCCAAATAACGCCTCCCCACACTCAACCACACTTTTGAAGCATCCTTTTCTGTAACGCTACAAAGCGGGTAATAGGCGCATATTAGCAGAATGAAACAATGTATAGCCATCGGGTTATACTCCAGCCCCCAGCTGTTAACTACCGCCATAACCCGATCAATCGTAAAGCTACTAGGATAGAGGTCAGAATGGGAAGTTTGCGATAGGGGGTCGAAAATAACGCCAAAACTGGGTTGCCAACTGAAGCTGGTGATGGATTATCCTCTTGCGACCTGAGGGACAGCCGTTGGGACATTTTTAAAAACATCCCCACAAACAATTAACACGTTAATTAGTTCGGAAATTGTGGACGTAGGTTATACACTGCTCACAAAACAATTCTTCGTTTTCTTTTTCATTCTTTGTTATTTCCATTCAGTTCCTACTTCTTTTGTAAAAATTTAAATCTCTTTTTGTAAAAATCTAAACTAGGGTAAGGTGGGGTAAGTGGGCCATTGGAGGAAGTGGGCCACCCCCTGGCATTTCCCGAATTATGGACGTAGGTTATACACTGCTCACAAAACAATTCTTTGTTTACCCCTTCAGTTCCTACTTCTTTTGTAAAAATCTAAATCTCTTTCTGTAAAAATCTAAACTAGGGTAAGGTGGGTCAAGTGGGCCACCCCTCCCCCCCCCCCGGCATTTCCCGAATTATGGACGTAAAAAAAATCTGTTACAATATTTTTACGTATTTACCCCAATAGATGAAGGAAACATTATGGCATCATTTTCATTTAAGTATGTAACAAGGTACAATCTTTTTTGTGAAAAATTTAAAAATTGCATCTTTTCTTAATTCGCTCCATCATACTATTTTTTTTTTATTTATTTCCAAACGGTTCATGATACAAAACAAAATGTTATATATTTTGAAAGTGTATAAAACATAGTATCTTTTTGCAGTGTCATGTATTTGTGAAGTTGATAAGGTTAAAAGAAAATTGTGGTGACCCAGTTGCCCCGCGTTTGGGGTAAGTGGGCCACTACAATGGCGGGGTTAAGGGGCCACCACAATGGCGGGGTAAGTAGGCCAGGGATGGCCCACTTGCCCCAACTCTTCAATATACTTTTTAAAAAAGTCATATTCACTGATTCATTGGGTTAGTCATATTCACTATTCATAGTCCTATTCATTGATATATAGGCCAGTTTAAAATCTGTAGCACTAAAAATTTTTTTTACACTGCATGCAAAAATGACACGATGAAAATTGACGTATTTTTTCTTTTAGTAAGCTTGCATGACAGAAAAAGTTGCTATGGGGGAACTATTAAAGATACATCATTAATTTTTTTTCAAACACTCAAAAAATCATGTAGATTATTCCACTAGTCCCACCATATCTCTACCAGTTATGTGTAAAAATATATTAAAGGGGTGGCCCACCTGGCGGGGCAAGTGGGCCACTCGGATGACCAAAAAGAAAAACATACTTTGTAAATTTATTATTTGCCAATTTGCGTTAAGGTTGCAATGTACTGTAATAACATATGATAGAATGGACCACAAAAGAAATAAGTTGTTAGGCCGATTATATCCAGTGGTATGAGGGTCTAAAGTCGAAATATGCCAAAAAGGTGGCCCACTTACCCCACCTTACCCTATGTGAAATAGATTCATTGTGCATCCAGAATGAAATAACAAAAAAAGAGAAAATTATCTTAATTTTTCTACTAAAATTTAAAGGGGAGAAAAATTGGAATCATAACTTTTGAATTAATTATAACAATATTTTTTTCGAAGCTTGATTTGTTAAAAAAGTTAATACCAATTTTTACACATCTAAGAATGCAAGCGTGAAGAATTCAGGGTCATTTCATTTAATAATTTTTTTTATGGGATTGAATTTTATTTTACCATGTTTTTCATATATATTTTCATTTAATTAAACAAATTCTTAATTCTTCAAAATACATGATTCTTCCATCTATCGATAAATTAGTTCAAGCTCGATTTAGTCTCTATTTATTTCGAGAAAAAAATCGCAAGCTGATGATTCTAAATGAAATCATCGGTGAAAGGGTTTTAAACCATGCGTTCCCCTAATTGTCTTTAGTAGTGTAGCAGAAGTAGCCCAATAAAGTGCTTAAGCCTTGGTTTCCTCGGAGTCTGTCGCCAGAAAAATGCGACCGCTATTATACGTGAATGACGTCACTCTACTGGCCCCCGCTTAATCGGAACGTTACGTTGATAACAAACTGGAAACCTAGCGAACTTACTCAACTCAACTCTGTGCTGTTGTTTTGGCTTTCGTCTTTGCATGTCAAAAATGAAAAATTTTGGTTCTTCGTGATTTCTCACAAAATTAATTAGTATTTCTTCCTCGGCAAGCGTAAAACAACTCTCGCCTTCCGTCATTTCCTCAGATTTATAATTTTTTCAAGCACACCACGCAACAGACAACAGCAAAAAACCGTTGTCATCAGGATTTCCCCAACGCGCTCAACAGCAACTTAATCTGGCGGTCGTGTTGAGTTGTCCGGCAACGCTCCCGAGGAAACCACTCTGGCGTAATCAATGTGAGTAGTTTGTATGACGTCACTCACCGCACTTGTCCGACCGCTTAAATCTGTTGACGGACTCCGAGGAAACCGAGGCTTTAGCGAGTGACTTGGTTATGAGCTTAGCATTTAAGAGCTAACCAGCCCGTTTGACCATAGTTCTCCAAACTAAAGTGCCTCAGTGTTAATCCAACGGTGAAAAAAATATTTTCTAAGCCACATTTCTCCAGCTGTATTGAATATTTTTACAACCCGTTTTTTATGTGATAAATGTAGCTGACCGACAATTCCACTTCTAGGAATTGTTCGAAATTTTTTAAAATTATTCGTTAAATAACTTTACACAAACTACACTCTTAAAACGAACGAGCGATTTTAACTCAGTCTGCGTTAATTTCACTCCTCCAGTCTGGAAAATGCACTTACCCGGAAGGAGCGGATTCTTTGGCTCTTTGGGTGTTAAACCTCCGACAGGATTACTCCAAACGAGTGATTTTAACTCAGTCTGAGTTAATATTCAATCCTTTCCATTGTCGAAAATGCACTTTTCCAACTGGAGTGGATTTCACTCTTGTTTTAAAAGTGTATTCGAAGCAATTTTAAAAAGTGGGATTATCGAGGCTTGTTGTAAGTTATCTACATTTGCCATTAAAATAAAGCCCTTGTAAAAATACAATACAGCCGGAGAAATGTGGCTTATAATTTTTTTTCTTACTAGATAACACTGAAGCACTTTGGTTTGGAGATCCGCGGTCGATCGGGATCATTCGCAATTAAGTTCGATACACTCCTAAAACAAAAGAGTGAAATCCATTCTAATAGGATAAGTGCATTTTCGACACTGGAAAGAACTGAAAATTAACTCAGACTGAGTTAAAATCACTCCTTTGGAGTAATCTTGTTTGAGTTTTAACTGAACAAAAGAGTGAAATCCACTCCAATAGGATAAGTGCATTTTCGACACTGAAATGAGTGAAATTTATCTCAGACTAAGTTAAATTCACTCGTTTGTTTTAAGAGTGTACGTCAAGCTAGAGGTTGCATGAATTATTAAACACTAAAAATGTTAATGATGGAAGGTAGGTTGGTTTGAATTATCGTCTCACTGCTAGAGCTACACGAGGTCTTTTGGCGAAGGAAGTCGAATTTAGAACCACAGTCAAGTGACGAGGCGATACCTGAATAGGCACCCAAAGCAACCGTTAAGGGCGACATAGTACGCAGCGTTAGGACTTTGAAGGATATTTAACGTGCACTCCCTTACACGGTGTATTATTCGTCGGACATTTTTGGTCGGACCGTTTATAGGTCAGCAGTAATTTGGACAACCCACGGACCCAAACCTGGAACCTTCCGCATGCTAGGCGAGTGCCTAACCGACTGGGCTCCCCAGCCCCGCGTCAAGCTAGAGGTTGCATGAATTATTAAAAAAATAAAGATTTTAATGATGGAAGAAATGTTCGAATTTACATTAAATAGAATCTTTTATCGCGGCCTACAAATGTACAATATTTTTTTTGTCTTTCCCGTGCATGTGTCTTTTTTTTTTTTTTTTTTTGAACTCGAAAGAATAAAAAGCGAAAAATTAGGATACTGATTGGCATAGTGGAAATCTAAGTCCATCTGTCGGTTCAGTCCTTACTCGCTTTCAACTTGAGTTCTAATTGTCCATTTTTTTTATTGAGCAAAGCACTTAGTAGTCCTAAGTGTCCCTAAGTAGCTATCAAACATTTGTTTTAAATTTTGTTTTAAAAAACATACATTTTATATATTTGTATGAAAAGAATGTTTATATAGATTATATATAAATATAAGTGTAGGATTTACTCGGTTCTTAAAAGGTTAAGGATTAAAACCAGACGTTTCACATCAAAATAACATTGAGAATGCAATTTGTATGGATGTATCATGTTAATTTGGCGACTTTTTGACGGCTTCACTCATTTTTACCGCCAAGCCCCTCCATCGACTTCTAACCTCCCCTCCATAGCTGCAAGAGCGAAGCCATGCTTTACAAAAGAAACGGGTTCCGTTGTTTTGATACTTTCAGAGAGGAATCTCTAGAAACGCGTCAATAAAGGAAATTAATTTGGATGTGGGACGAAATTCACAATAAAACGGGAGGAGTTGGCGAAACTTTCAATTTGAAAGAGTGTCATTGTGGGATTTCGAAATAAAACTAGGAGATTATTGGCTCTCTTTCAGAAATTTTGGTGCTTCTAAGAAGACCGGGTGGCCTAGTGTGTTTAATCGCAGCATATTACGGTTACATTCTACGAGCTGTACCAGGTGAGGGGGATCACCTTTACTGTACGGTAACTATTGGCGCGATTTTCAGATTTGGCGATAAATAGTTTTTTGTGGCAACTTGTCTGACTTCGACTGATTCCAATTCTTTGGCTTCGATGACGTTTTCCGGCAATCCTATATGACCGTTATTTGCTCATTTCGATTGGGTTTTTGTTCTGGAAAGTCGCCAGAATAAGGACTTTTGGCGCGATTTCGGAAAGTTCGCCAATAGTTACCGTACAGTAAATTTCTACCCAATCTTCGACAGATTCCAATTCTTTGGCTTCGATGACGTTTTCCGGCAACCCTATATGACCGTTATTTGCTCATTTCGATTGGGTTTTTGTTCTGGAAAGTCGCCAGAATAAGGACTTTTGGCGCGATTTCGGAAAGTTCGCCAATAGTTACCGTACAGTAAATTTCTACCCAATCTTCGACAGATTCCAATTCTTTGGCTTCGATGACGTTTTCCGGCAAACTTATCTGACCGTTATTTGCTCATTTCGATTGGGTTTTTGTTCTGGAAAGTCGCCAGAATAAGGACTTTTGGCGCGATTTCGGAAAGTTCGCCAATAGTTACCGTACAGTAAATTTCTACCCAATCTTCGACAGATTCCAATTCTTTGGCTTCGGTGACGTTTTCCGGCAACCCTATCTGATCGTTATTTGCTAATTTCGATTGTGTTTTTGTTCTGGAAAGTCGCCAGAATAAGGACTTTTGGCGCGATTTCAGAAAGTTCGCCAATAGTTACCGTACAGTAAATTTCTACCAGTGAGCAAAAAATCTGTCTTACTTGACGAAGGTTCATTAGCAGGTCTCTGATGAAGCACACAAAATGGAAAATGTGTAAGTACTAGCCTATAGTCCGACCACGATATCTTGGCAATCAAAATATTTTGATTGTGGAAGATTCCAGTTTGAATTGAGGTTTTAAGCCGAAGGAGGAAAGGGTTGCCGGCTCAAGGCGTTTGGCGAGAATAGGGTTTGTTGGTGTAGTGCGATTGTAAAAAAATTGTCTTACTTGAACTGCACATCAGTTATCGGCTACAGAGGATTGTTGTTGATTGCTGGTAGCGGTTAACGATTACACGTGTATTTCTTTGATATTTTGAATCGTGAAATAACTAAATCTATGATTATTTTACAGAAATTTAATTAACCATTTCTAAAAAAAAGTTCAAAATTAATAAACAAACTCGTAGTTAAGTTATAAGTTCCATTGAGTATATTTCCCAGTATACTTCTATGATTTTTTTTCATTTTGATGAAGGGTTTTAAAACTTAAAAATATGACTGTGACTAGGAATTACACCGAGGGAAGCTATAACTTAAATATTAATGGGAAATATAAGAGTAATCCCGATGCAAGTTCGATCTACCCTTCGATTAATAGCCTGTTTCTAAATCTTAAAGAAATATGCGCCCATAAAAGCAATGAATCGCCAAATATAGTAACTCTTGAAAAAACAAAAACTTCCTAACCTTTTTTCAAAGTGGACTATTCCACAATCCAAATATTTTGATTGCCAAGTTATCGTGGTCGGACTATACCTTGGTGTTTTTACACATTAGCGGTTGGTTGTTTTGGGTTGTACAGCTGGTTTATTGCTTGGCTCGAGGAGTGCTTCTGGGCAATTCCACTAATCTTTTTACTTCTATGTAACTTGGGTACAGCTTATGAAAAAATTAATATTTTGTTTTAGTTTTTCATTATTACAATAAAGGACTGTTCCAGACCTTGATATAAATATAAAACGGTGTTTTAAAACAGAGAAACTCCTACAAAAATTTAGGACACTAATACTGCCAAAAATCTTTACCGTCCAATGTTGCGATTGTTAAATTTTTAGTTTAAGGATCATACTAAAACAATTTTTTAGCTAAAATTACATTCATTTGACTTTTAAAATGAACTGAAGCATTTATATAAATTGACAAAAAGCATAAACACATTTAAGGAGACTGTGAAAATAAAAATTTCACAAGTTTCTCATACCTGAAATAAGAATTATGTTAGAACTGCTACTCACTAATGATAACTGTCACTCACCTAACCTTATCCTAACAGTTTTTGAATCTTAAATTATTTTAAATACTTGCAACAAAAAACTCAGATTTTAAATACTTGTGACACACTCATTCACACATTCGCTCAAAATCCCACAAACACACAATTCAATACTATTACCCAACTTCACACACTTGTCACAAAAATACCCAATGTTCTTATAAACCTAATCTTGCAAATGACCTAAAAAATACACTTAAAGCTACCAGTTTAAAAATTAATAGATTTTAAATAATCGTACCCGAATTCCCACACTAAGCACAGTGATTTCCCGTCCCCTATCCATCACTGGCACGCAACTAACCTTATCCTAACAGTTTGTAAATCTAAAGATATTTTAAATATTTTCTTTTCTCACAGATTTTTAATACATTTTACAAAAAACAACGCTTAGTTTAAAATAAAGAGGGCCTGCGCATAACACTGGTGAACTACCACAAGGCAGCCTCTACACACACACAAAGATCGAACCAACTTACCAGAATTACGTCGGGCCTAGTTAGCCGATTTACGGGGTATTCGTCTTCGCCTCCCCAGAAGAGGTAAGCACGATTCCCCAACGTTACCAGCTGGTGGGACGTGAACCCCAGCCCGACAACCAGCCAAAAAAAAAAACCATGCACACAAAATTACACAAATAATAAATTAAAAGATTTTCAATACTCGTTCCCAAATTCCCACACTAAGCACAGTGAATACATATCCTCCATCCGATCACTGGCACGCAACTAACCTAAACCTAACAGTTTATAAATCTAAAGATGTTTTAAATAATTTCTTTTAAATTACACACTCACAGTTTGTTAATTTTTTTACAAACACCAAAAGATTTTATATATTTGTCACACAAAACACGCGCACACAGATATTTAATTCTTGTCAAACACTCATTCACTCATAAACACACACATTCCTTCAAAATATAAAAGAAAAACCACATTCACTCAAAGCAAAAAAAAAATTCACTCAAAATCACACATTCATACAATTAAATACTATTACCCAACATCCCACACGTTTTACAAAAATACCCAGAGTTCTTATAAACCTAATCTTGTAAATGACCTAAAAAATAGACTTAAAGCTACCAGTTTAAAAATTAAAATATTTTAAAAAAATCGTACCCAAATTCCCACACTAAGCACAGTGAATACTCATCCTCCATCCAATCACTGGCACGCAACTAACCTCATCCTAACAGTTTAAAAATCTAATGATACATTAAATACTTTTGATAACAATCACAAACACAGATTCTAAATACTTTTCATTAAGAACACGCGAAAACATACTTTATATACTTGTCAAGCCATCATTCACTCAAAAACACACATTCACTCATAACACACATCCATACAAAACAATAAAAAAAACACTCACTCAAAATCACACAAGCACACATTTAAATACTATTACCCAACTTCCCACACTTGTTACAAAAAATACCAAATGCACTAACCATTTGCTGTCACTGACTTAATAAATATAACTAATTCAAACGGTTGACCAAACACACATGCCGGAAAATGTATGTCTACCTACCAACCAACCAACCAACCGTTTATAAATTAAATGACACACAGAAGCACAAGAAAAAAGGCAGTTTTTTAAATTAAAATACTCAAAATATTCGTACCCAAATTCCCACACTAAGCACAGTGAATACTCATCCTCCATCCAATCACTGGCACGCAACTAACCTCATCCTAACAGTTTATAAATCTAAAGATATTTTTAAATAATTTCTTTTAAATTACACACTCACAGTTTGTTAATTTTTTTACAAACACCGCAAAAATTTTATATATTTGTCACACAAAACACGCGCACACAGATATTTAATTCTTGTCAAACACTCATTCACTCATAAACACACACATTCCTTCAAAATATAAAAGAAAAACCACATTCACTCAAAGCAAAAAAAAAAACATTCACTCAAAATCACACATTCATACAATTAAATACTATTACCCAACATCCCACACGTTTTACAAAAATACCCAGAGTTCTTATAAACCTAATCTTGTAAATGACCTAAAAAATAGACTTAAAGCTACCAGTTTAAAAATTAAAATATTTTTAAAAAATCGTACCCAAATTCCCACACTAAGCACAGTGAATACTCATCCTCCATCCAATCACTGGCACGCAACTAACCTCATCCTAACAGTTTAAAAATCTAATGATACATTAAATACTTTTGATAACAATCACAAACACAGATTCTAAATACTTTTCATTAAGAACACGCGAAAACATACTTTATATACTTGTCAAGCCATCATTCACTCAAAAACACACATTCACTCATAACACACATCCATACAAAACAATAAAAAAAACACTCACTCAAAATCACACAAGCACACATTTAAATACTATTACCCAACTTCCCACACTTGTTACAAAAAATACCAAATGCACTAACCATTTGCTGTCACTGACTTAATAAATATAACTAATTCAAACGGTTGACCAAACACACATGCCGGAAAATGTATGTCTACCTACCAACCAACCAACCAACCGTTTATAAATTAAATGACACACAGAAGCACAAGAAAAAAGGCAGTTTTTAAATTAAAATACTCAAAATATTCGTACCCAAATTCCCACACTAAGCACAGTGAATACTCATCCTCCATCCAATCACTGGCACGCAACTAACCTCATCCTAACAGTTTATAAATCTAAAGATATTTTTAAATAATTTCTTTTAAATTACACACTCACAGTTTGTTAATTTTTTTACAAACACCGCAAAAATTTTATATATTTGTCACACAAAACACGCGCACACAGATATTTAATTCTTGTCAAACACTCATTCACTCATAAACACACACATTCCTTCAAAATATAAAAGAAAAACCACATTCACTCAAAGCAAAAAAAAAAAACATTCACTCAAAATCACACATTCATACAATTAAATACTATTACCCAACATCCCACACGTTTTACAAAAATACCCAGAGTTCTTATAAACCTAATCTTGTAAATGACCTAAAAAATAGACTTAAAGCTACCAGTTTAAAAATTAAAATATTTTTAAAAAATCGTACCCAAATTCCCACACTAAGCACAGTGAATACTCATCCTCCATCCAATCACTGGCACGCAACTAACCTCATCCTAACAGTTTAAAAATCTAATGATACATTAAATACTTTTGATAACAATCACAAACACAGATTCTAAATACTTTTCATTAAGAACACGCGAAAACATACTTTATATACTTGTCAAGCCATCATTCACTCAAAAACACACATTCACTCATAACACACATCCATACAAAACAATAAAAAAAACACTCACTCAAAATCACACAAGCACACATTTAAATACTATTACCCAACTTCCCACACTTGTTACAAAAAATACCAAATGCACTAACCATTTGCTGTCACTGACTTAATAAATATAACTAATTCAAACGGTTGACCAAACACACATGCCGGAAAATGTATGTCTACCTACCAACCAACCAACCGTTTATAAATTAAATGACACACAGAAGCACAAGAAAAAAGGCAGTTTTTAAATTAAAATACTCAAAATATTCGTACCCAAATTCCCACACTAAGCACAGTGAATACTCATCCTCCATCCAATCACTGGCACGCAACTAACCTCATCCTAACAGTTTATAAATCTAAAGATATTTTTAAATAATTTCTTTTAAATTACACACTCACAGTTTGTTAATTTTTTTACAAACACCGCAAAAATTTTATATATTTGTCACACAAAACACGCGCACACAGATATTTAATTCTTGTCAAACACTCATTCACTCATAAACACACACATTCCTTCAAAATATAAAAGAAAAACCACATTCACTCAAAGCAAAAAAAAAACATTCACTCAAAATCACACATTCATACAATTAAATACTATTACCCAACATCCCACACGTTTTACAAAAATACCCAGAGTTCTTATAAACCTAATCTTGTAAATGACCTAAAAAATAGACTTAAAGCTACCAGTTTAAAAATTAAAATATTTTTAAAAAATCGTACCCAAATTCCCACACTAAGCACAGTGAATACTCATCCTCCATCCAATCACTGGCACGCAACTAACCTCATCCTAACAGTTTAAAAATCTAATGATACATTAAATACTTTTGATAACAATCACAAACACAGATTCTAAATACTTTTCATTAAGAACACGCGAAAACATACTTTATATACTTGTCAAGCCATCATTCACTCAAAAACACACATTCACTCATAACACACATCCATACAAAACAATAAAAAAACACTCACTCAAAATCACACAAGCACACATTTAAATACTATTACCCAACTTCCCACACTTGTTACAAAAAATACCAAATGCACTAACCATTTGCTGTCACTGACTTAATAAATATAACTAATTCAAACGGTTGACCAAACACACATGCCGGAAAATGTATGTCTACCTACCAACCAACCAACCAACCAACCAACCGTTTATAAATTAAATGACACACAGAAGCACAAGAAAAAAGGCAGTTTTTAAATTAAAATACTCAAAATATTCGTACCCAAATTCCCACACTAAGCACAGTGAATACTCATCCTCCATCCAATCACTGGCACGCAACTAACCTCATCCTAACAGTTTATAAATCTAAAGATATTTTTAAATAATTTCTTTTAAATTACACACTCACAGTTTGTTAATTTTTTTACAAACACCGCAAAAATTTTATATATTTGTCACACAAAACACGCGCACACAGATATTTAATTCTTGTCAAACACTCATTCACTCATAAACACACACATTCCTTCAAAATATAAAAGAAAAACCACATTCACTCAAAGCAAAAAAAAAAAACATTCACTCAAAATCACACATTCATACAATTAAATACTATTACCCAACATCCCACACGTTTTACAAAAATACCCAGAGTTCTTATAAACCTAATCTTGTAAATGACCTAAAAAATAGACTTAAAGCTACCAGTTTAAAAATTAAAATATTTTTAAAAAATCGTACCCAAATTCCCACACTAAGCACAGTGAATACTCATCCTCCATCCAATCACTGGCACGCAACTAACCTCATCCTAACAGTTTAAAAATCTAATGATACATTAAATACTTTTGATAACAATCACAAACACAGATTCTAAATACTTTTCATTAAGAACACGCGAAAACATACTTTATATACTTGTCAAGCCATCATTCACTCAAAAACACACATTCACTCATAACACACATCCATACAAAACAATAAAAAAAACACTCACTCAAAATCACACAAGCACACATTTAAATACTATTACCCAACTTCCCACACTTGTTACAAAAAATACCAAATGCACTAACCATTTGCTGTCACTGACTTAATAAATATAACTAATTCAAACGGTTGACCAAACACACATGCCGGAAAATGTATGTCTACCTACCAACCAACCAACCGTTTATAAATTAAATGACACACAGAAGCACAAGAAAAAAGGCAGTTTTTAAATTAAAATACTCAAAATATTCGTACCCAAATTCCCACACTAAGCACAGTGAATACTCATCCTCCATCCAATCACTGGCACGCAACTAACCTCATCCTAACAGTTTATAAATCTAAAGATATTTTTAAATAATTTCTTTTAAATTACACACTCACAGTTTGTTAATTTTTTTACAAACACCGCAAAAATTTTATATATTTGTCACACAAAACACGCGCACACAGATATTTAATTCTTGTCAAACACTCATTCACTCATAAACACACACATTCCTTCAAAATATAAAAGAAAAACCACATTCACTCAAAGCAAAAAAAAAAAATTCACTCAAAATCACACATTCATACAATTAAATACTATTACCCAACATCCCACACGTTTTACAAAAATACCCAGAGTTCTTATAAACCTAATCTTGTAAATGACCTAAAAAATAGACTTAAAGCTACCAGTTTAAAAATTAAAATATTTTTAAAAAATCGTACCCAAATTCCCACACTAAGCACAGTGAATACTCATCCTCCATCCAATCACTGGCACGCAACTAACCTCATCCTAACAGTTTAAAAATCTAATGATACATTAAATACTTTTGATAACAATCACAAACACAGATTCTAAATACTTTTCATTAAGAACACGCGAAAACATACTTTATATACTTGTCAAGCCATCATTCACTCAAAAACACACATTCACTCATAACACACATCCATACAAAACAATAAAAAAAACACTCACTCAAAATCACACAAGCACACATTTAAATACTATTACCCAACTTCCCACACTTGTTACAAAAAATACCAAATGCACTAACCATTTGCTGTCACTGACTTAATAAATATAACTAATTCAAACGGTTGACCAAACACACATGCCGGAAAATGTATGTCTACCTACCAACCAACCAACCAACCAACCAACCAACCAACCGTTTATAAATTAAATGACACACAGAAGCACAAGAAAAAAGGCAGTTTTTAAATTAAAATACTCAAAATATTCGTACCCAAATTCCCACACTAAGCACAGTGAATACTCATCCTCCATCCAATCACTGGCACGCAACTAACCTCATCCTAACAGTTTATAAATCTAAAGATATTTTTAAATAATTTCTTTTAAATTACACACTCACAGTTTGTTAATTTTTTTACAAACACCGCAAAAATTTTATATATTTGTCACACAAAACACGCGCACACAGATATTTAATTCTTGTCAAACACTCATTCACTCATAAACACACACATTCCTTCAAAATATAAAAGAAAAACCACATTCACTCAAAGCAAAAAAAAAAACATTCACTCAAAATCACACATTCATACAATTAAATACTATTACCCAACATCCCACACGTTTTACAAAAATACCCAGAGTTCTTATAAACCTAATCTTGTAAATGACCTAAAAAATAGACTTAAAGCTACCAGTTTAAAAATTAAAATATTTTAAAAAAATCGTACCCAAATTCCCACACTAAGCACAGTGAATACTCATCCTCCATCCAATCACTGGCACGCAACTAACCTCATCCTAACAGTTTAAAAATCTAATGATACATTAAATACTTTTGATAACAATCACAAACACAGATTCTAAATACTTTTCATTAAGAACACGCGAAAACATACTTTATATACTTGTCAAGCCATCATTCACTCAAAAACACACATTCACTCATAACACACATCCATACAAAACAATAAAAAAAACACTCACTCAAAATCACACAAGCACACATTTAAATACTATTACCCAACTTCCCACACTTGTTACAAAAAATACCAAATGCACTAACCATTTGCTGTCACTGACTTAATAAATATAACTAATTCAAACGGTTGACCAAACACACATGCCGGAAAATGTATGTCTACCTACCAACCAACCAACCAACCAACCAACCAACCGTTTATAAATTAAATGACACACAGAAGCACAAGAAAAAAGGCAGTTTTTAAATTAAAATACTCAAAATATTCGTACCCAAATTCCCACACTAAGCACAGTGAATACTCATCCTCCATCCAATCACTGGCACGCAACTAACCTCATCCTAACAGTTTATAAATCTAAAGATATTTTTAAATAATTTCTTTTAAATTACACACTCACAGTTTGTTAATTTTTTTACAAACACCGCAAAAATTTTATATATTTGTCACACAAAACACGCGCACACAGATATTTAATTCTTGTCAAACACTCATTCACTCATAAACACACACATTCCTTCAAAATATAAAAGAAAAACCACATTCACTCAAAGCAAAAAAAAAAATTCACTCAAAATCACACATTCATACAATTAAATACTATTACCCAACATCCCACACGTTTTACAAAAATACCCAGAGTTCTTATAAACCTAATCTTGTAAATGACCTAAAAAATAGACTTAAAGCTACCAGTTTAAAAATTAAAATATTTTAAAAAAATCGTACCCAAATTCCCACACTAAGCACAGTGAATACTCATCCTCCATCCAATCACTGGCACGCAACTAACCTCATCCTAACAGTTTAAAAATCTAATGATACATTAAATACTTTTGATAACAATCACAAACACAGATTCTAAATACTTTTCATTAAGAACACGCGAAAACATACTTTATATACTTGTCAAGCCATCATTCACTCAAAAACACACATTCACTCATAACACACATCCATACAAAACAATAAAAAAAACACTCACTCAAAATCACACAAGCACACATTTAAATACTATTACCCAACTTCCCACACTTGTTACAAAAAATACCAAATGCACTAACCATTTGCTGTCACTGACTTAATAAATATAACTAATTCAAACGGTTGACCAAACACACATGCCGGAAAATGTATGTCTACCTACCAACCAACCAACCAACCAACCAACCGTTTATAAATTAAATGACACACAGAAGCACAAGAAAAAAGGCAGTTTTTAAATTAAAATACTCAAAATATTCGTACCCAAATTCCCACACTAAGCACAGTGAATACTCATCCTCCATCCAATCACTGGCACGCAACTAACCTCATCCTAACAGTTTATAAATCTAAAGATATTTTTAAATAATTTCTTTTAAATTACACACTCACAGTTTGTTAATTTTTTTACAAACACCGCAAAAATTTTATATATTTGTCACACAAAACACGCGCACACAGATATTTAATTCTTGTCAAACACTCATTCACTCATAAACACACACATTCCTTCAAAATATAAAAGAAAAACCACATTCACTCAAAGCAAAAAAAAAAAATTCACTCAAAATCACACATTCATACAATTAAATACTATTACCCAACATCCCACACGTTTTACAAAAATACCCAGAGTTCTTATAAACCTAATCTTGTAAATGACCTAAAAAATAGACTTAAAGCTACCAGTTTAAAAATTAAAATATTTTAAAAAAATCGTACCCAAATTCCCACACTAAGCACAGTGAATACTCATCCTCCATCCAATCACTGGCACGCAACTAACCTCATCCTAACAGTTTAAAAATCTAATGATACATTAAATACTTTTGATAACAATCACAAACACAGATTCTAAATACTTTTCATTAAGAACACGCGAAAACATACTTTATATACTTGTCAAGCCATCATTCACTCAAAAACACACATTCACTCATAACACACATCCATACAAAACAATAAAAAAAACACTCACTCAAAATCACACAAGCACACATTTAAATACTATTACCCAACTTCCCACACTTGTTACAAAAAATACCAAATGCACTAACCATTTGCTGTCACTGACTTAATAAATATAACTAATTCAAACGGTTGACCAAACACACATGCCGGAAAATGTATGTCTACCTACCAACCAACCAACCAACCAACCAACCGTTTATAAATTAAATGACACACAGAAGCACAAGAAAAAAGGCAGTTTTTAAATTAAAATACTCAAAATATTCGTACCCAAATTCCCACACTAAGCACAGTGAATACTCATCCTCCATCCAATCACTGGCACGCAACTAACCTCATCCTAACAGTTTATAAATCTAAAGATATTTTTAAATAATTTCTTTTAAATTACACACTCACAGTTTGTTAATTTTTTTACAAACACCGCAAAAATTTTATATATTTGTCACACAAAACACGCGCACACAGATATTTAATTCTTGTCAAACACTCATTCACTCATAAACACACACATTCCTTCAAAATATAAAAGAAAAACCACATTCACTCAAAGCAAAAAAAAAACATTCACTCAAAATCACACATTCATACAATTAAATACTATTACCCAACATCCCACACGTTTTACAAAAATACCCAGAGTTCTTATAAACCTAATCTTGTAAATGACTTAAAAAATAGACTTAAAGCTACCAGTTTAAAAATTAAAATATTTTAAAAAAATCGTACCCAAATTCCCACACTAAGCACAGTGAATACTCATCCTCCATCCAATCACTGGCACGCAACTAACCTCATCCTAACAGTTTAAAAATCTAATGATACATTAAATACTTTTGATAACAATCACAAACACAGATTCTAAATACTTTTCATTAAGAACACGCGAAAACATACTTTATATACTTGTCAAGCCATCATTCACTCAAAAACACACATTCACTCATAACACACATCCATACAAAACAATAAAAAAAACACTCACTCAAAATCACACAAGCACACATTTAAATACTATTACCCAACTTCCCACACTTGTTACAAAAAATACCAAATGCACTAACCATTTGCTGTCACTGACTTAATAAATATAACTAATTCAAACGGTTGACCAAACACACATGCCGGAAAATGTATGTCTACCTACCAACCAACCAACCAACCAACCAACCGTTTATAAATTAAATGACACACAGAAGCACAAGAAAAAAGGCAGTTTTTAAATTAAAATACTCAAAATATTCGTACCCAAATTCCCACACTAAGCACAGTGAATACTCATCCTCCATCCAATCACTGGCACGCAACTAACCTCATCCTAACAGTTTATAAATCTAAAGATATTTTTAAATAATTTCTTTTAAATTACACACTCACAGTTTGTTAATTTTTTTACAAACACCGCAAAAATTTTATATATTTGTCACACAAAACACGCGCACACAGATATTTAATTCTTGTCAAACACTCATTCACTCATAAACACACACATTCCTTCAAAATATAAAAGAAAAACCACATTCACTCAAAGCAAAAAAAAAAACATTCACTCAAAATCACACATTCATACAATTAAATACTATTACCCAACATCCCACACGTTTTACAAAAATACCCAGAGTTCTTATAAACCTAATCTTGTAAATGACCTAAAAAATAGACTTAAAGCTACCAGTTTAAAAATTAAAATATTTTTAAAAAATCGTACCCAAATTCCCACACTAAGCACAGTGAATACTCATCCTCCATCCAATCACTGGCACGCAACTAACCTCATCCTAACAGTTTAAAAATCTAATGATACATTAAATACTTTTGATAACAATCACAAACACAGATTCTAAATACTTTTCATTAAGAACACGCGAAAACATACTTTATATACTTGTCAAGCCATCATTCACTCAAAAACACACATTCACTCATAACACACATCCATACAAAACAATAAAAAAACACTCACTCAAAATCACACAAGCACACATTTAAATACTATTACCCAACTTCCCACACTTGTTACAAAAAATACCAAATGCACTAACCATTTGCTGTCACTGACTTAATAAATATAACTAATTCAAACGGTTGACCAAACACACATGCCGGAAAATGTATGTCTACCTACCAACCAACCAACCAACCAACCGTTTATAAATTAAATGACACACAGAAGCACAAGAAAAAAGGCAGTTTTTAAATTAAAATACTCAAAATATTCGTACCCAAATTCCCACACTAAGCACAGTGAATACTCATCCTCCATCCAATCACTGGCACGCAACTAACCTCATCCTAACAGTTTATAAATCTAAAGATATTTTTAAATAATTTCTTTTAAATTACACACTCACAGTTTGTTAATTTTTTTACAAACACCGCAAAAATTTTATATATTTGTCACACAAAACACGCGCACACAGATATTTAATTCTTGTCAAACACTCATTCACTCATAAACACACACATTCCTTCAAAATATAAAAGAAAAACCACATTCACTCAAAGCAAAAAAAAAAACATTCACTCAAAATCACACATTCATACAATTAAATACTATTACCCAACATCCCACACGTTTTACAAAAATACCCAGAGTTCTTATAAACCTAATCTTGTAAATGACTTAAAAAATAGACTTAAAGCTACCAGTTTAAAAATTAAAATATTTCAAAAAATCGTACCCAAATTCCCACACTAAGCACAGTGAATACTCATCCTCCATCCAATCACTGGCACGCAACTAACCTCATCCTAACAGTTTAAAAATCTAATGATACATTAAATACTTTTGATAACAATCACAAACACAGATTCTAAATACTTTTCATTAAGAACACGCGAAAACATACTTTATATACTTGTCAAGCCATCATTCACTCAAAAACACACATTCACTCATAACACACATCCATACAAAACAATAAAAAAAACACTCACTCAAAATCACACAAGCACACATTTAAATACTATTACCCAACTTCCCACACTTGTTACAAAAAATACCAAATGCACTAACCATTTGCTGTCACTGACTTAATAAATATAACTAATTCAAACGGTTGACCAAACACACATGCCGGAAAATGTATGTCTACCTACCAACCAAACCAACCGTTTATAAATTAAATGACACACAGAAGCACAAGAAAAAAGGCAGTTTTTAAATTAAAATACTCAAAATATTCGTACCCAAATTCCCACACTAAGCACAGTGAATACTCATCCTCCATCCAATCACTGGCACGCAACTAACCTCATCCTAACAGTTTATAAATCTAAAGATATTTTTAAATAATTTCTTTTAAATTACACACTCACAGTTTGTTAATTTTTTTACAAACAGCGCAAAAATTTTATATATTTGTCACACAAAACACGCGCACACAGATATTTAATTCTTATTTCTTGTCAAACACTCATTCACTCATAAACACACATTCCTTCAAAATATAAAAGAAAAACCACATTCACTCAAAGCAAAAAAAAAAACATTCACTCAAAATCACACATTCATACAATTAAATACTATTACCCAACATCCCACACGTTTTACAAAAATACCCAGAGTTCTTATAAACCTAATCTTGTAAATGACCTAAAAAATAGACTTAAAGCTACCAGTTTAAAAATTAAAATATTTTTAAAAAAATCGTACCCAAATTCCCACACTAAGCACAGTGAATACTCATCCTCCATCCAATCACTGGCACGCAACTAACCTCATCCTAACAGTTTAAAAATCTAATGATACATTAAATACTTTTGATAACAATCACAAACACAGATTCTAAATACTTTTCATTAAGAACACGCGAAAACATACTTTATATACTTGTCAAGCCATCATTCACTCAAAAACACACATTCACTCATAACACACATCCATACAAAACAATAAAAAAACACTCACTCAAAATCACACAAGCACACATTTAAATACTATTACCCAACTTCCCACACTTGTTACAAAAAATACCAAATGCACTAACCATTTGCTGTCACTGACTTAATAAATATAACTAATTCAAACGGTTGACCAAACACACATGCCGGAAAATGTATGTCTACCTACCAACCAACCAACCAACCAACCAACCGTTTATAAATTAAATGACACACAGAAGCACAAGAAAAAAGGCAGTTTTTAAATTAAAATACTCAAAATATTCGTACCCAAATTCCCACACTAAGCACAGTGAATACTCATCCTCCATCCAATCACTGGCACGCAACTAACCTCATCCTAACAGTTTATAAATCTAAAGATATTTTTAAATAATTTCTTTTAAATTACACACTCACAGTTTGTTAATTTTTTTACAAACACCGCAAAAATTTTATATATTTGTCACACAAAACACGCGCACACAGATATTTAATTCTTGTCAAACACTCATTCACTCATAAACACACACATTCCTTCAAAATATAAAAGAAAAACCACATTCACTCAAAGCAAAAAAAAAAACATTCACTCAAAATCACACATTCATACAATTAAATACTATTACCCAACATCCCACACGTTTTACAAAAATACCCAGAGTTCTTATAAACCTAATCTTGTAAATGACCTAAAAAATAGACTTAAAGCTACCAGTTTAAAAATTAAAATATTTTTAAAAAATCGTACCCAAATTCCCACACTAAGCACAGTGAATACTCATCCTCCATCCAATCACTGGCACGCAACTAACCTCATCCTAACAGTTTAAAAATCTAATGATACATTAAATACTTTTGATAACAATCACAAACACAGATTCTAAATACTTTTCATTAAGAACACGCGAAAACATACTTTATATACTTGTCAAGCCATCATTCACTCAAAAACACACATTCACTCATAACACACATCCATACAAAACAATAAAAAAAACACTCACTCAAAATCACACAAGCACACATTTAAATACTATTACCCAACTTCCCACACTTGTTACAAAAAATACCAAATGCACTAACCATTTGCTGTCACTGACTTAATAAATATAACTAATTCAAACGGTTGACCAAACACACATGCCGGAAAATGTATGTCTACCTACCAAACCAACCAACCAACCGTTTATAAATTAAATGACACACAGAAGCACAAGAAAAAAGGCAGTTTTTAAATTAAAATACTCAAAATATTCGTACCCAAATTCCCACACTAAGCACAGTGAATACTCATCCTCCATCCAATCACTGGCACGCAACTAACCTCATCCTAACAGTTTATAAATCTAAAGATATTTTTAAATAATTTCTTTTAAATTACACACTCACAGTTTGTTAATTTTTTTACAAACACCGCAAAAATTTTATATATTTGTCACACAAAACACGCGCACACAGATATTTAATTCTTGTCAAACACTCATTCACTCATAAACACACACATTCCTTCAAAATATAAAAGAAAAACCACATTCACTCAAAGCAAAAAAAAAAACATTCACTCAAAATCACACATTCATACAATTAAATACTATTACCCAACATCCCACACGTTTTACAAAAATACCCAGAGTTCTTATAAACCTAATCTTGTAAATGACTTAAAAAATAGACTTAAAGCTACCAGTTTAAAAATTAAAATATTTTTAAAAAATCGTACCCAAATTCCCACACTAAGCACAGTGAATACTCATCCTCCATCCAATCACTGGCACGCAACTAACCTCATCCTAACAGTTTAAAAATCTAATGATACATTAAATACTTTTGATAACAATCACAAACACAGATTCTAAATACTTTTCATTAAGAACACGCGAAAACATACTTTATATACTTGTCAAGCCATCATTCACTCAAAAACACACATTCACTCATAACACACATCCATACAAAACAATAAAAAAAACACTCACTCAAAATCACACAAGCACACATTTAAATACTATTACCCAACTTCCCACACTTGTTACAAAAAATACCAAATGCACTAACCATTTGCTGTCACTGACTTAATAAATATAACTAATTCAAACGGTTGACCAAACACACATGCCGGAAAATGTATGTCTACCTACCAACCAACCAACCGTTTATAAATTAAATGACACACAGAAGCACAAGAAAAAAGGCAGTTTTTAAATTAAAATACTCAAAATATTCGTACCCAAATTCCCACACTAAGCACAGTGAATACTCATCCTCCATCCAATCACTGGCACGCAACTAACCTCATCCTAACAGTTTATAAATCTAAAGATATTTTTAAATAATTTCTTTTAAATTACACACTCACAGTTTGTTAATTTTTTTACAAACACCGCAAAAATTTTATATATTTGTCACACAAAACACGCGCACACAGATATTTAATTCTTGTCAAACACTCATTCACTCATAAACACACACATTCCTTCAAAATATAAAAGAAAAACCACATTCACTCAAAGCAAAAAAAAAAACATTCACTCAAAATCACACATTCATACAATTAAATACTATTACCCAACATCCCACACGTTTTACAAAAATACCCAGAGTTCTTATAAACCTAATCTTGTAAATGACTTAAAAAATAGACTTAAAGCTACCAGTTTAAAAATTAAAAGATTTTAAAAAATCGTACCCAAATTCCCACACTAAGCACAGTGAATACTCATCCTCCATCCAATCACTGGCACGCAACTAACCTCATCCTAACAGTTTAAAAATCTAATGATACATTAAATACTTTTGATAACAATCACAAACACAGATTCTAAATACTTTTCATTAAGAACACGCGAAAACATACTTTATATACTTGTCAAGCCATCATTCACTCAAAAACACACATTCACTCATAACACACATCCATACAAAACAATAAAAAAACACTCACTCAAAATCACACAAGCACACATTTAAATACTATTACCCAACTTCCCACACTTGTTACAAAAAATCATGGAGGAATGAGTAGTAAACATAGCCTATTGCCATTGACTAAGTAACTGTAAGGTATAGCAGAGAAGCTAAATACAGGGAATGATTGGCAGCGCGCGCGTTTGACGCCATAGGAAGTAATAGGAATTTTCAGGAAAAGTGACTTTTGGAGGATTTAAAAAAAATGATGCAGCTATAATTTTAGGTATACATTCATGTACTATCAGACACTAGAAACACAAGCCAAATAATATTGTTTTATTTTTATTTTAGAGAAAATTAGTTTGTTTATTAAAACTATCTTTAAACTTCCGCATCAAAAATATATAATCAAAGCCACTTGTAGTTTTTTTTCTTTCCTAGAATGCGTTCAACATGTTCAATTAATAAAATATGTTTTCCATTAAGAATCGAAACATATATTATAAGCTGTACATTATTTGAATAAAACTTTGGTATATGGAGTAGTACATCGTACTAAATGTAGGGAAAATATCTTATTTCTATTTTACAGAAACAATTTCAACTTTTTATATGAAGGAAAAATGTATAGAATTTAAGAAGCATTAAACACACAAACAAAACAACCTTTCTTAAAAATAAATACATTTTGTTTCATGAAAATAAGTTCAATTTGGAGAAAAAGAAAAGTACATTTTGGTGAGTTTATCCAAATCAGTTAAAATTTAGGATTTCATTGTCCTTCAAATAGAATGGCTTTTGTGTAAAACTGTCTAATAGATTGCTTTGTGTTTAAATTTTATAATAATGAGTTAACCGGACTTTCATATACGTGTCTAAGACTGACACTGCTTCCACTATGTCTAAGACTGACCACTGCTTCCCAGATTTTAGAGTGACTTTTACGATAGGCCTTTACGAATAGATTGTAAATCTGATCCCCTTCTGTAGATAAATCCCATTTGCTTTTGTACCTAGTCAATTAAGAAAGCACGACTCAAACGGCCGTAAAAATACGAAGGCAATTTACCATCATGGGTTTCCTCCTTCCATTTCCGATAACTTAAACTGGTACATAAAAACGAAGGCCTAAATGACACAAAAAGATACTGAGATTCGACAATTTCAAATAATGACCATGGTCTTTTGTCCAAGATTATCCCCCCTCTTGACTACCACTGTGTGGACACTTAATCTTTTAACAATAAAGTTTCACAGCGGGGACCTTCACCGGAACACGTCCAATTGACCACGGAAAATTATGTGGTTTACTCAGGGGGGAACCCCCTTGTATACTTGGTCTTAGTTCAAACAATGCTGTATTAACTGAGCATTATCTGATAAACTATTGGAAACAATTTGCAAATTTTCTATTCAAAACGGTTTTTATTTTTTCAAAATACTGAATATAATGGACGGGTTTTTGAGAAATTGCCTTTTTTCTTTATTGTCGCCCAGTGATTTGACAATTACTAGGCAGCAATTTTTTCACTGGGTGACACAAATGCCGAACAGCCATTACGTTAAAAAATACTCTGGTACAGGGAACACTTGTACTGAATTTGATGGCTGCATTTCTTTCCGCTTCCAGCAATACCTTTAAAACCAAAAAATGCTACAGCGGCCACCACTCGCAATTTTTCTTCGAAAACTTTATTATGACGAGTAACAACTACTAGACATTTAACGGCAGTTAAATTATTGTGTTCATATTTTACACATAAGTTTCTTTTTAACAATAAAATTGATAAAAAATATCATTAAATGTTTAATTAATGTTAATTATTATAATGCAAATAATTTTGATAATAACTAATGAAAACTTATTTATGCTATTAAAATATGGAAAGAATAAATGAGAGTTATTTGGAAACAAATAGTAGTTAATAAAATTCGGTAGCAGTTTTATTTTTTGATTTACTAATAAATGAATTTTTATCATGTAAGACTCGTAAGAATAATAAAAATAAATAAGGATGTTAAAATTTTACATAAAATTCACATAAAAGTCGTTTGAAATAGTGAAATAAAATTTATTCAATTCGGAAAACAGAATTACATTTTAAAGTGATGCAAAATATTGAAATCTAACTTCGTGCAAATTTTAGTTAAAATAAAGGCAAATTAAAATATTATTCACCCAGAAGGAATTGAGAATGAACAATTTCGTTGATACATTAAAAAATTTTCAGAATCTTTCTTAAAATATGTAATTAAAACGCTATTATATAGACACAAAATCGCATTCGACTACGCACTCCCTTCGATTTTTTTGCCAATCACAAGGTGGCGTCGCGGTTACAGTGACGGCTTCACTCATGTCTACTCCCCTTTAGTCCTTCCTCCATGCAAAATAATACCAAATGCACTAACCATTTGCTGTCACTGACTTAATAAATATAACTAATTCAAACGGTTGACCAAACACACATGCCGGAAAATGTATGTCTACCTACCAACCAACCAACTAACCGTTTATAAATTAAATGACACACAGAAGCACAAGAAAAAAGGCAGTTTTTAAATTAAAATACTCAAAATATTCGTACCCAAATTCCCACACTAAGCACAGTGAATACTCATCCTCCATCCAATCACTGGCACGCAACTAACCTCATCCTAACAGTTTATAAAGCTAAAGATATTTTTAAATAATTTCTTTTAAATTACACACTCACAGTTTGTTAATTTTTTTACAAACACCGCAAAAATTTTATATATTTGTCACACAAAACACGCGCACACAGAAACTTAATTCTTGTCAAACACTCATTCACTCATAAACACACACATTCCTTCAAAATATAAAAGAAAAACCACATTCACTCAAAGCAAAAAAAAAAATTCACTCAAAATCACACATTCATACAATTAAATACTATTACCCAACATCCCACACGTTTTACAAAAATACCCAGAGTTCTTATAAACCTAATCTTGTAAATGACCTAAAAATAGACTTAAAGCTACCAGTTTAAAAATTAAAATATTTTTAAAAAATCGTACCCAAATTCCCACACTAAGCACAGTGAATACTCATCCTCCATCCAATCACTGGCACGCAACTAACCTCATCCTAACAGTTTAAAAATCTAATGATACATTAAATACTTTTGATAACAATCACAAACACAGATTCTAAATACTTTTCATTAAGAACACGCGAAAACATACTTTATATACTTGTCAAGCCATCATTCACTCAAAAACACACATTCACTCATAACACACATCCATACAAAACAATAAAAAAAACACTCACTCAAAATCACACAAGCACACATTTAAATACTATTACCCAACTTCCCACACTTGTTACAAAAAATACCAAATGCACTAACCATTTGCTGTCACTGACTTAATAAATATAACTAATTCAAACGGTTGACCAAACACACATGCCGGAAAATGTATGTCTACCTACCAACCAACCAACCAACCAACCGTTTATAAATTAAATGACACACAGAAGCACAAGAAAAAAGGCAGTTTTTAAATTAAAATACTCAAAATATTCGTACCCAAATTCCCACACTAAGCACAATGAATACTCATCCTCCATCCAATCACTGGCACGCAACTAACCTCATCCTAACAGTTTATAAATCTAAAGATATTTTTAAATAATTTCTTTTAAATTACACACTCACAGTTTGTTAATTTTTTTACAAACACCGCAAAAATTTTATATATTTGTCACACAAAACACGCGCACACAGATATTTAATTCTTGTCAAACACTCATTCACTCATAAACACACACATTCCTTCAAAATATAAAAGAAAAACCACATTCACTCAAAGCAAAAAAAAAAAATTCACTCAAAATCACACATTCATACAATTAAATACTATTACCCAACATCCCACACGTTTTACAAAAATACCCAGAGTTCTTATAAACCTAATCTTGTAAATGACCTAAAAAATAGACTTAAAGCTACCAGTTTAAAAATTAAAATATTATAAAAAAATCGTACCCAAATTCCCACACTAAGCACAGTGAATACTCATCCTCCATCCAATCACTGGCACGCAACTAACCTCATCCTAACAGTTTAAAAATCTAATGATACATTAAATACTTTTGATAACAATCACAAACACAGATTCTAAATACTTTTCATTAAGAACACGCGAAAACATACTTTATATACTTGTCAAGCCATCATTCACTCAAAAACACACATTCACTCATAACACACATCCATACAAAACAATAAAAAAAACACTCACTCAAAATCACACAAGCACACATTTAAATACTATTACCCAACTTCCCACACTTGTTACAAAAAATACCAAATGCACTAACCATTTGCTGTCACTGACTTAATAAATATAACTAATTCAAACGGTTGACCAAACACACATGCCGGAAAATGTATGTCTACCTACCTACCAACCAACCAACCAACCAACCAACCGTTTATAAATTAAATGACACACAGAAGCACAAGAAAAAAGGCAGTTTTTAAATTAAAATACTCAAAATATTCGTACCCAAATTCCCACACTAAGCACAGTGAATACTCATCCTCCATCCAATCACTGGCACGCAACTAACCTCATACTAACAGTTTATAAATCTAAAGATATTTTTAAATAATTTCTTTTAAATTACACACTCACAGTTTGTTAAATTTTTTACAAACACCGCAAAAATTTTATATATTTGTCACACAAAACACGCGCACACAGATATTTAATTCTTGTCAAACACTCATTCACTCATAAACACACACATTCCTTCAAAATATAAAAGAAAAACCACATTCACTCAAAGCAAAAAAAACATTCACTCAAAATCACACATTCATACAATTAAATACTATTACCCAACATCCCACACGTTTTACAAAAATACCCAGAGTTCTTATAAACCTAATCTTGTAAATGACCTAAAAAATAGACTTAAAGCTACCAGTTTAAAAATTAAAATATTTTAAAAAAATCGTACCCAAATTCCCACACTAAGCACAGTGAATACTCATCCTCCATCCAATCACTGGCACGCAACTAACCTCATCCTAACAGTTTAAAAATCTAATGATACATTAAATACCTTTGATAACAATCACAAACACAGATTCTAAATACTTTTCATTAAGAACACGCGAAAACATACTTTATATACTTGTCAAGCCATCATTCACTCAAAAACACACATTCACTCATAACACACATCCATACAAAACAATAAAAAAAACACTCACTCAAAATCACACAAGCACACATTTAAATACTATTACCCAACTTCCCACACTTGTTACAAAAAATACCAAATGCACTAACCATTTGCTGTCACTGACTTAATAAATATAACTAATTCAAACGGTTGACCAAACACACATGCCGGAAAATGTATGTCTACCTACCAACCAACCAACCAACCGTTTATAAATTAAATGACACACAGAAGCACAAGAAAAAAGGCAGTTTTTAAATTAAAATACTCAAAATATTCGTACCCAAATTCCCACACTAAGCACAGTGAATACTCATCCTCCATCCAATCACTGGCACGCAACTAACCTCATCCTAACAGTTTATAAATCTAAAGATATTTTTAAATAATTTCTTTTAAATTACACACTCACTTTTTGTTAATTTTTTTACAAACACCGCAAAAATTTTATATATTTGTCACACAAAACACGCGCACACAGATATTTAATTCTTGTCAAACACTCATTCACTCATAAACACACACATTCCTTCAAAATATAAAAGAAAAACCACATTCACTCAAAGCAAAAAAAAAACATTCACTCAAAATCACACATTCATACAATTAAATACTATTACCCAACATCCCACACGTTTTACAAAAATACCCAGAGTTCTTATAAACCTAATCTTGTAAATGACCTAAAAAAGACTTAAAGCTACCAGTTTAAAAATTAAAATATTTTAAAAAAATCGTACCCAAATTCCCACACTAAGCACAGTGAATACTCATCCTCCATCCAATCACTGGCACGCAACTAACCTCATCCTAACAGTTTAAAAATCTAATGATACATTAAATACTTTTGATAACAATCACAAACACAGATTCTAAATACTTTTCATTAAGAACACGCGAAAACATACTTTATATACTTGTCAAGCCATCATTCACTCAAAAACACACATTCACTCATAACACACATCCATGCAAAACAATAAAAAAAACACTCACTCAAAATCACCCAAGCACACATTTAAATACTATTACCCAACTTCCCACACTTGTTACAAAAAATACCAAATGCACTAACCATTTGCTGTCACTGACTTAATAAATATAACTAATTCAAACGGTTGACCAAACACACATGCCGGAAAATGTATGTCTACCTACCAACCAACCAACCAACCAACCAACCAACCGTTTATAAATTAAATGACACACAGAAGCACAAGAAAATAGGCAGTTTTTAAATTAAAATACTCAAAATATTCGTACCCAAATTCCCACACTAAGCACAGTGAATACTCATCCTCCATCCAATCACTGGCACGCAACTAACCTCATCCTAACAGTTTATAAATCTAAATATATTTTTAAATAATTTCTTTTAAAATTACACACTCACAGTTTGTTAATTTTTTTACAAACACCGCAAAAATTTTATATATTTGTCACACAAAACACGCGCACACAGATATTTAATTCTTGTCAAACACTCATTCACTCATAAACACACACATTCCTTCAAAATATAAAAGAAAAACCACATTCACTCAAAGCAAAAAAAAAATTCACTCAAAATCACACATTCATACAATTAAATACTATTACCCAACATCCCACACGTTTTACAAAAATACCCAGAGTTCTTATAAACCTAATCTTGTAAATGACCTAAAAAATAGACTTAAAGCTACCAGTTTAAAAATTAAAATATTATAAAAAAATCGTACCCAAATTCCCACACTAAGCACAGTGAATACTCATCCTCCATCCAATCACTGGCACGCAACTAACCTCATCCTAACAGTTTAAAAATCTAATGATACATTAAATACTTTTGATAACAATCACAAACACAGATTCTAAATACTTTTCATTAAGAACACGCGAAAACATACTTTATATACTTGTCAAGCCATCATTCACTCAAAAACACACATTCACTCATAACACACATCCATACAAAACAATAAAAAAAACACTCACTCAAAATCACACAAGCACACATTTAAATACTATTACCCAACTTCCCACACTTGTTACAAAAAATACCAAATGCACTAACCATTTGCTGTCACTGACTTAATAAATATAACTAATTCAAACGGTTGACCAAACACACATGCCGGAAAATGTATGTCTACTACCTACCAACCAACCAACCAACCGTTTATAAATTAAATGACACACAGAAGCACAAGAAAAAAGGCAGTTTTTAAATTAAAATACTCAAAATATTCGTACCCAAATTCCCACACTAAGCACAGTGAATACTCATCCTCCATCCAATCACTGGCACGCAACTAACCTCATCCTAACAGTTTATAAATCTAAAGATATTTTTAAATAATTTCTTTTAAATTACACACTCACAGTTTGTTAATTTTTTTACAAACACCGCAAAAATTTTATATATTTGTCACACAAAACACGCGCACACAGATATTTAATTCTTGTCAAACACTCATTCACTCATAAACACACACATTCCTTCAAAATATAAAAGAAAAACCACATTCACTCAAAGCAAAAAAAAAAATTCACTCAAAATCACACATTCATACAATTAAATACTATTACCCAACATCCCACACGTTTTACAAAAATACCCAGAGTTCTTATAAACCTAATCTTGTAAATGACCTAAAAAATAGACTTAAAGCTACCAGTATAAAAATTAAAATATTTTTAAAAAATCGTACCCAAATTCCCACACTAAGCACAGTGAATACTCATCCTCCATCCAATCACTGGCACGCAACTAACCTCATCCTAACAGTTTAAAAATCTAATGATACATTAAATACTTTTGATAACAATCACAAACACAGATTCTAAATACTTTTCATTAAGAACACGCGAAAACATACTTTATATACTTGTCAAGCCATCATTCACTCAAAAACACACATTCACTCATAACACACATCCATACAAAACAATAAAAAAAACACTCACTCAAAATCACACAAGCACACATTTAAATACTATTACCCAACTTCCCACACTTGTTACAAAAAATACCAAATGCACTAACCATTTGCTGTCACTGACTTAATAAATATAACTAATTCAAACGGTTGACCAAACACACATGCCGGAAAATGTATGTCTACCTACCAACCAACCAACCAACCAACCGTTTATAAATTAAATGACACACAGAAGCACAAGAAAAAAGGCAGTTTTTAAATTAAAATACTCAAAATATTCGTACCCAAATTCCCACACTAAGCACAGTGAATACTCATCCTCCATCCAATCACTGGCACGCAACTAACCTCATCCTAACAGTTTATAAATCTAAAGATATTTTTAAATAATTTCTTTTAAATTACACACTCACAGTTTGTTAATTTTTTTACAAACACCGCAAAAATTTTATATATTTGTCACACAAAACACGCGCACACAGATATTTAATTCTTGTCAAACACTCATTCACTCATAAACACACACATTCCTTCAAAATATAAAAGAAAAACCACATTCACTCAAAGCAAAAAAAAAAATTCACTCAAAATCACACATTCATACAATTAAATACTATTACCCAACATCCCACACGTTTTACAAAAATACCCAGAGTTCTTATAAACCTAATCTTGTAAATGACCTAAAAAATAGACTTAAAGCTACCAGTTTAAAAATTAAAATATTTTAAAAAAATCGTACCCAAATTCCCAAACTAAGCACAGTGAATACTCATCCTCCATCCAATCACTGGCACGCAACTAACCTCATCCTAACAGTTTAAAAATCTAATGATACATTAAATACTTTTGATAACAATCACAAACACAGATTCTAAATACTTTTCATTAAGAACACGCGAAAACATACTTTTTATACTTGTCAAGCCATCATTCACTCAAAAACACACATTCACTCATAACACACATCCATACAAAACAATAAAAAAAAAAACACTCAAAATCACACAAGCACACATTTAAATACTATTACCCAACTTCCCACACTTGTTACAAAAAATACCAAATGCACTAACCATTTGCTGTCACTGACTTAATAAATATAACTAATTCAAACGGTTGACCAAACACACATGCCGGAAAATGTATGTCTACCTACCAACCAACCAACTAACCGTTTATAAATTAAATGACACACAGAAGCACAAGAAAAAAGGCAGTTTTTAAATTAAAATACTCAAAATATTCGTACCCAAATTCCCACACTAAGCACAGTGAATACTCATCCTCCATCCAATCACTGGCACGCAACTAACCTCATCCTAACAGTTTATAAATCTAAAGATATTTTTAAATAATTTCTTTTAAATTACACACTCACAGTTTGTTAATTTTTTTACAAACACCGCAAAAATTTTATATATTTGTCACACAAAACACGCGCACACAGATATTTAATTCTTGTCAAACACTCATTCACTCATAAACACACACATTCCTTCAAAATATAAAAGAAAAACCACATTCACTCAAAGCAAAAAAAAAAATTCACTCAAAATCACACATTCATACAATTAAATACTATTACCCAACATCCCACACGTTTTACAAAAATACACAGAGTTCTTATAAACCTAATCTTGTAAATGACCTAAAAAATAGACTTAAAGCTACCAGTTTAAAAATTAAAATATTTTTAAAAAATCGTACCCAAATTCCCACACTAAGCACAGTGAATACTCATCCTCCATCCAATCACTGGCACGCAACTAACCTCATCCTAACAGTTTAAAAATCTAATGATACATTAAATACTTTTGATAACAATCACAAACACAGATTCTAAATACTTTTCATTAAGAACACGCGAAAACATACTTTATATACTTGTCAAGCCATCATTCACTCAAAAACACACATTCACTCATAATACACATCCATACAAAACAATAAAAAAAAACACTCACTCAAAATCACACAAGCACACATTTAAATACTATTACCCAACTTCCCACACTTGTTACAAAAAATACCAAATGCACTAACCATTTGCTGTCACTGACTTAATAAATATAACTAATTCAAACGGTTGACCAAACACACATGCCGGAAAATGTATGTCTACCTACCAACCAACCAACCAACCGTTTATAAATTAAATGACACACAGAAGCACAAGAAAAAAGGCAGTTTTTAAATTAAAATACTCAAAATATTCGTACCCAAATTCCCACACTAAGCACAGTGAATACTCATCCTCCATCCAATCACTGGCACGCAACTAACCTCATACTAACAGTTTATAAATCTAAAGATATTTTTAAATAATTTCTTTTAAATTACACACTCACAGTTTGTTAAATTTTTTACAAACACCGCAAAAATTTTATATATTTGTCACACAAAACACGCGCACACAGATATTTAATTCTTGTCAAACACTCATTCACTCATAAACACACACATTCCTTCAAAATATAAAAGAAAAACCACATTCACTCAAAGCAAAAAAAACATTCACTCAAAATCACACATTCATACAATTAAATACTATTACCCAACATCCCACACGTTTTACAAAAATACCCAGAGTTCTTATAAACCTAATCTTGTAAATGACCTAAAAAATAGACTTAAAGCTACCAGTTTAAAAATTAAAATATTTTAAAAAAAATCGTACCCAAATTCCCACACTAAGCACAGTGAATACTCATCCTCCATCCAATCACTGGCACGCAACTAACCTCATCCTAACAGTTTAAAAATCTAATGATACATTAAATACCTTTGATAACAATCACAAACACAGATTCTAAATACTTTTCATTAAGAACACGCGAAAACATACTTTATATACTTGTCAAGCCATCATTCACTCAAAAACACACATTCACTCATAACACACATCCATACAAAACAATAAAAAAACACTCACTCAAAATCACACAAGCACACATTTAAATACTATTACCCAACTTCCCACACTTGTTACAAAAAATACCAAATGCACTAACCATTTGCTGTCACTGACTTAATAAATATAACTAATTCAAACGGTTGACCAAACACACATGCCGGAAAATGTATGTCTACCTACCAACCAACCAACCAACCAACCAACCAACCAACCGTTTATAAATTAAATGACACACAGAAGCACAAGAAAATAGGCAGTTTTTAAATTAAAATACTCAAAATATTCGTACCCAAATTCCCACACTAAGCACAGTGAATACTCATCCTCCATCCAATCACTGGCACGCAACTAACCTCATCCTAACAGTTTATAAATCTAAATATATTTTTAAATAATTTCTTTTAAAATTACACACTCACAGTTTGTTAATTTTTTTACAAACACCGCAAAAATTTTATATATTTGTCACACAAAACACGCGCACACAGATATTTAATTCTTGTCAAACACTCATTCACTCATAAACACACACATTCCTTCAAAATATAAAAGAAAAACCACATTCACTCAAAGCAAAAAAAAAATTCACTCAAAATCACACATTCATACAATTAAATACTATTACCCAACATCCCACACGTTTTACAAAAATACCCAGAGTTCTTATAAACCTAATCTTGTAAATGACCTAAAAAATAGACTTAAAGCTACCAGTTACGTTCGGTAACAAGTTACATAATCTACTTTATTCTATTAAAATAGACCTCCCTCTCGACAAATTTGTGTTTTTTTCATCTATTACATTCCATTTTGAAGTTTTAGTTCATAATAACCCTCATAATTGACTGTAGTAAAAGTGTATTCAAAATTAAAAAGTGAAGTTTCCAACTGTTGTGAATTTACGTGTTTGGCAGAATTCAAAGTAATAATACTAGTACTAAATACAATTAAATTGCTTTGAAAAAAATATTATAGTTCAAGAGGGTTATTTTAAACTATATTTAGTAGTTTTCTAATCATTCTTTTCAAAATTGGTAGTTTGTAGTTGGTTTTCACATGTGTTACCGTTTGGTAACATCATGCATTAAGCACAACTTTTGTTTGCTTATTTGCGTGTATCTCTGTAACGGATTCACAAGAGTTCAGTGTTTAAAATGTTTGGTACTACTTGATTTTAAAAGTAAAAATAACTGTTTTATGTCGTATCATTCTGCCATTTGAAAACATTATGTTTAAAAATGATTTTTTGTATATTTTATTCATAAATACCTGCTATTTGTACTAAACCTGTTATTGCCTTCTATTTGTACATTAATTTTGTTTCAAAAGTAACTACTATTCATAATTATTTTAATAACTAATTTTTCCTGTTTAACAAAATCTAAATGTACTAAATATTAATACTCTTTTTTGTTTGTTATACACGTTTTCATTAAAGATTTTTTACCTAAAACTATGTGTCTGTGTGCCTCTGCAACTTCTTATAGAATAATAAAATTATCAAAAGCTTTATTTTTAAGTATAATTTATTAGAAATATAAAAAGTAAAAAGGTAATAATTTGAATAAAAATAAATATTCGTACCCCGAACTTTAAGGGGTCAATAGGAGTCTTAAAAATGTGCAAAGAAGGAACTACAAAGCATTAGTTTGATCTTTCATGTAATTTTTTAACTACTCAATATACAAGTATAATTTTTTTATATGTAATTCTACAAGATTTATTTAATATGAAACAAATTTTAAAATTTATGAAACTTAAGCCAAAACTAAAATAAATGATATTAAACATAAAGCTATTTGAACACATTGTGATTAGGCTTACGCGGCAAAGGGTGAGGTCAAAATTGAAGACATGACCAAGAAAATGACTTTATATTGTACAAATATGTACAAACAAAGCCTTGCCTTGCGACTCGTCACGCCTTATAGGCGCATGAGGCCGCAATTGATGAAATCCAGTTCCTCCGGTTCAGTGCGGCCTCCCTGGCAACTGCCCAGCTTGGCCAACCAAGATGGTCTCGCTCCTTTAAGATGCTTCTTCTCCACGTCAGTCTTGGTCGTCCCCTTCTCCTTTTACCGTCTGGCGACCAAGTTAAAGTACTTGTTAAGTACTTGTTAAAGTACTTGTTAAAGTACTTGTTTGTACCAAGTTAAAGTACACTTTAACTTGGTACAAACAAAGACTTATACCTAAATTCTCAGCTCAATTTTAATTAGAAATTATTTTAAGAACTTTTTTCTAAAAAAATTAATAAAAATTTAAGATTTTGATTTAAAAAAATTTAAAATAATTTCTAATTAAAATTGAGCTAAGAATTTAGGTATAAGTCTTTGTTTGTACATATTTGTACAATATAAAGTCATTTTCTTGGTCATGTCTTCAATTTTGACCTCACAATTTGCCGCGCAAGCCTAATCACAATGCGTTCAAATAGCTTTATGTTTAATATCATTTATTTTAGTTTTGGCTAAAGTTTCATAAATTTTAAAATTTGTTTCATATTAAATAAATCTTGTAGAATTACATAAAAAAATTATGCTTATATATTGAGTAGTTAAAAAATTACATAAACGATCAAGCTATACTTTGTAGTTCCTTCTTTGCACATTTTCAAGACTCCTATGATCCCTTAAGCATCTATTCAGCGCTTAATGCATGGTGTTACCGTTTGGTAACAAATTTAAAAAAATGAAATTATTTAAATTCCGATGCATTTAATTTTTTTTCCGTATTTTTCCCGTGATGTATGAGCATTCGAGATACAAATATATTTTTTTGGAACGAAACAAAAAATTCATGCATTAGAGGGTTAAATGAGTTGCACATAAAAAACTATCCCAATCTATAAATAATTAAGATAATGAAACGAATTGTTTGCTGAAAAGATATTATAATAACCCAAACAAAATACATTCAATATTGGGGTATTTAAAACAATTTTTATATTTTTAAATAATTATTATATTAATTTTTTAAAAAATAGAATAGAAATAACCCCTTAATATTTTTAAAGAAATAAATTTAAGACATTAAGTTTAAGCGAAATCCCAATTTTTAAATTTTTTTATTCATAATTTGCTGAGTAAATCACAACACTTTTTCATTACCCATTAGGGGACTGTGTATAAGATTACGTGTGTAATTGATAAAAAAAACGGCCTTGCATGCATGCTTGCTTGTCATTTTAGAGATGGTCCCCAAAATGTCCACAAGTGATTCGATTGAATAACTCGTCAAATATTCATCCAAATGTAACAAAAACTTAGAAATGTTAAGCACTCTGGAAAAACCTTAAATCTAAGTTATTAAAATCGGGTGTTGCTATTGGAAATTTCAAAGTTCATAACATTTTTAATATGAAGACGGTCCCTTATGCAAATTTTGTGTCGTGCAATTAACTCAGAATGTTAATTGTTCACAATCTTAAAAAGGTCCAATTCTATAGGGTGACTAACGGATGAAATAACCTCAAGTGGGTACTTTTTTATTTTCACAGCTGTACAATAAGTAATGAAGGAGGAACTAACAAGGATTTATTGAACAGATTAAATGAAGCACGAGTAAGCTTTTTTATCCTAGGAAAATTATGTAAAAATAAAAATATCTCCATGTCAGCTAAGATAAGAATTTTTAACCGAAACGTAAAATCCATACTATTTTATGAAGCCGAAACATGGCATAGAGAAAAGGTATCGGGAAAAAAAAAAATCAAAAAATCGTCCAAAAAATTCCAAATTGACGTTTCTAACTATTATTCCAAACACAGTACACACTGTTGTAAAAGTTTTAAATTCAGATAGCAATGCCCAAGTTCTTAAATTAAATGAAAGGATTGATGTATTCTAAACTTCACTTAAAAACCTTAAATTTGTTTGTGGTATCAACATCCCTACAAAACTATGGCCTCATTACATGTGTATTCAATAAACAAATAAGTGTTCATACATCACAATAACTGCAGAATGGTCAGGCCATGCAGCCAGGTCCCGAGTTCAAATCCTTACTGCGACATGCGTGCTCGAGAAATCTGTGGAGTTGAAAGTCCCGAACAAACGTACGATATCGCCACTGGTTTGTTTTGGGTGCCTGTTCAGGTGTTGACCTCGTGACGAGTGTTCTAAATTACGAGACTTAATTTTCAGTATAAAACTAATAGAGGCTAGAAATAGGTTGTAAGTTTTCCGGCTGCCTAACGTAATATAACTTCAGCACTCCCCTTCAGGGACATGTCTAAATTGTGGAGGTGGCGACAGATGTTGCCATCTGTCGACAGATGGCAACATCAGTCATGTGTTTGTGTGTGTCGTGTTGTCCTACTTAACGATGGTTTATAAGCGGGTCCTTGCGACCAAGCACACAAGCCTGAAAAATATATGTAAACCAATCCAATCCAATCCTAACTTCAGCAGCTATACACTCTTAAAACAAAAGAGTGAAATCCACTCCAGTTGGAGAAGTGCATTTTCGACACTGGAAAGGAGTGAATATTATCTCAGACTGAGTTAAAATAACTCGTTTGGAGTGATCCTGTCGGAGGTTTAACACACAAAGGATCCACTCCAAAAGGAGAAGTGCATTTTCCAGACTGTAGGAGTGAAAATCAATCAGACTGAGTTAAAATCGCTCGTTCGTTTTAAGAGTGTATAAAGCTCCTAAAGGAGACTAGAAATAGACAACCGGAAAATGATTACTAATTATCAAAAAAATCTAAAAACAGCTTTGAAATCTTACATGCAAGTTCTTTATTCGCACCTGGGATTACAAGGTGTCAGTTAAATATTATGTAAAGGAGTCGATTAAATATTTAGATCATTTAAATTGTCTACCATTAACACACTAATTCTTATCGAATTTTCAAAAAAAAAACCTGTTAAAATGAGGTCTTGTATTTTGAAAAAAAATTCAATTTAGGCAACCAAAATAAAAAAAAAGGTTTCGGAAGTGCCGGTTTAACTTAACGAAAAGAACACGATTCCATATGGAAACATCTGGAGCGAATTTGTTAAAAGGAACACAATTTGCAAGCTACGATAGAAGCATGTCAGAACTTGGAACTATGCAAGTACGACTACAAAACTAAACCATAGATAGAAATTAATGCTTCAAACTGTCCTAAATCTCCGAACAATAAAAACTGGATAATTGTTACTGAAATACAAATTACATTTGAAATGTACGGAGTTTAGAACTTCAATTAAATTTAAAGATAAAAGGGAGAACTTTTCAATTAGCACTCAAACACTGTAGCTAAAAGCATTAAGAGAAAAAAAATCTTAAGATTTTTAATTTCCTAAACATTTTATTCGCACGTTATTTCCTCCACACTCAAAAGACAGCCATTTACACTTTCCAATTCAGCGACTACAAAACACCGCTATTTTGCGATAACGTTATGAATCGACCAAGATCAAGGATTTGCTTATGTGAAAATGTTCAACTAAAGTACTGTATCAAACTCAACTTCTCAAATTGTTTAATATGAACTTCAGATAGTTAAAACTTGACATTGTGGCAGAAAATGACCAATACATGCATGGATTAATAAACAGACTTATTCACTAGTTACGTTTTTATTGAAGTACCAAAACAAAATACAAGGATGAAACGTATTTAATTGCAATACACATTTAATAACAATACAAGCACAGACGCATTTGATGACAATACAAGTACAGGCGCATTTGATGACAATACAAGGATCGACGCAATTGATGACAATACAATCTTGTACAAAGAGCTCGTGAATATTTTTTAATACAATTTATCAAGTAAAGTACACTATTATGATAAACCGTACCCAAGATAAACCTTTTTAAGCTTACCACCACTCATGCTACGTAACAAGGCCTTGTCATTTTCCTGCATTCTTACTTTCGACTTAAAAATTGAAGAATAGCTTACCCTTACCTTTATATATACTTCAAATTCCAACTCCTTGCTATGCTCCTATACATAAATTCACAGAACAGTTTAGCATATTGTAAAATATAAAATTTCAACCATGGTTTCATACGCAGGTAAACATAACCTTTTATATCGAATACCAACACCTTGACCTGTAATTTTAGATTTTTTAACGAATAAATTTTTTACTATGTGCACAACAGGAATCCTATTATACATTACTGAACAGGACATGCAAATGTAACACTACACAGAATACATAATACATAACAAAATACCTTTAGAAATCGTTCAATTGACAAAGAATTTTACAATTCAAAGATGCACATAGATGATCTTTACCCCGAATGACAATACACATCAATACTACATTTTGAAAGATTAACGTCAGCACTGTTGTAAATATTTAAAACGGAAACGCTTGATTATCGAAAAAGACACCCAAGCTTGTAAGAATCAGTTTCAATCTGTTGCTAAACGAAGGCTAGCACTTCGTTCGCACCAGATTATCAAACAAAATTCAAACAGTTGAAACAAATATAGTTTTAGGGGAAATGAGTGAAGTTGTTTATGAAATTGAATTTGCATTGTATTTGAAGTGTAACAAATAAACAAAATTACACTATATGAAGCATTTCAGATGTTCAATCCATACATTGTAAGTATAAAACCATATTAATTTCTCAAATTTGGAACGAGGGGTTTAGTTTTGGTTGAATAAACGTCGCACAAGACTTACTTACACGAAGGGTTTTTTTTATGAAAGGTTTTGGATAAAGTCTAGTTTGCTTCAAAAGGAGTTAAGCCATTGCTTTTGGTCGATTGCCAAATTTCAAGCAACACCCACGCTGCAAGGAAGAATCTAACCCAAACTTTGGTATTAGGGCAATCCCAATTTGACCATGACATTGGGGAACTTTGAGACTATTTAGAGCTGCGATGCCGAAAATTTATGAAATATAAAATTTTGTTCCACTTTAAATGGTCAATATATACTTGAAGTTTTGAGAATTTTGTGGGTGAAATATTCAAGTTTACTTGTCGCTGCATACACAACTTTTACCTTTTGAACTAAAGAAATACTCATTTGTAATTTGAAACTGAAGATTCGAGTACAGATTAGTTTTACAGAACTAATTATAAAAAAGTTCAAAATCTGACCGCTTTGTCATAAATTGCAAAAACTGTTCTGGGAGAGAGTGAATGGTTTTTTGGGCATATTATAAAACTTCTCATAAATATTCAACACCAGATTAGGCACAGCAAAAGTGTTAGTTAGCAATGTTTGAATTATCGTCGCACTAGAGCTACACGAGAGCTATTGGCGACGGGCGTCGAATTTTAGAACCACAGTCAAGTGACGACAGCAAGTCCAAGCTTTGGACAAATTTAACGAGGATGTAACTGCTCGACAATTTTTGCAGGAAACAATTTTGTACCACAAATGTTCAAGATGACCATTTAACCAATTCTAAAAAGTTCGACACAGTTTGAAAACTAAAAAATTGTGATTGAAAAGACAAATCCGCGACTTGCACTGCCCTACTTATGGGCAAAAAAATAAAGCCAAAGCTACAGCAGCGATTTTTAAAAGCAAGATCTTTGTAATCATGGAGTCGCGGTTTTTGAACTAATTCGTTAATACTTTCAAAATTTTTGATATCTTCATTTCAACCATAGAAATACAAATGCTTATTAGTAGATTTGCAAAAATGCTTTTTACAGATCAATTTTTTCCGTGCCGCAAAACACCCAAGAATATGAAAACCGTTAAAAGTTTTTGCCGCAACAGCCATTTTAAGAATATTTAGTGTTGGTTTAACTGAAGGTAAAATAAGGTTGCCGCTCACAGTGGCGGATCCAGCCAGGGGGCGCGGGGGGCGCGCGCCCCCTCCTCAAGACCTGTTGACCGTTTTTTTTATTATTATTGAAAACAAAATTAAAAGAAAAATTTAGACAAAATTAAATCACCACACTCCCTCTACAGACGATTAACCATCGAACATTTTTTAGCTGCACGGTCCGTTAATAGTTTGGCAGTTATTTTTGGGATATTAAAAGGAACTTAAACACCTTAAGTTAAAAATTAAGTCGCTATTTTTATATAACGGCATACATGCAAACAATTTGAAAATTGTTTCACAACGGCGATTCGCGCCTGCACGACGCCATACCACCTAGATCAGAAGGCCGAAGAACTAAGCAACAAAACGTCACACTAGTAGACCAATTTCGATTTGTTGACCAATAATGTCGCATCTTCATTCGTCTTTCTTAAAAATGTATTCAAATACAAGATCTAGTCACGAATGATCATTGGTCAAAACCAAAGAATCGGTCCACTAATATGACGTCAAGCATTTGGTTCGCCGGCCTTCTAATCTAGGTGGTATTGCACGACGTCCTAAAGTTAACTAAAAATATTAAGTATTTTTGGGGGATTTTAAAATATTAAATCATTATTTTATTGTTGAGCTTTCACCTGTCGTATTTAATTTAATGGTTAGTTACTTCGAATAACTATGCTATTTTCAAGATATACAGTTATTGTTTACCTAGTTTATATGTTAGCTACTTTTCGATGCATACTTTTCTACATACTTGATGCCAACTTCTTGCTGTGCTGTTGCTTGTTCAAAACATTTGTTAAAGAAAGCTTGCAACCATCACTTCATCTATTTGGGTCATTTTTAAAGTGAAACCAAAGTAACCAGTACATAGAAAAGTGAAAACAAGAGCGTTCCATCATCTGAAAATTCTCATTAATTGATTTTTCCCTATTTATTGCACTTATTTTTCAATTATTCATCAATAATCTATTTAACGATATAAACGTTAGTTAGGTAAAGTAAAAACTGTTAGTTCATAAACAGTAATTAGTAAAAAAATACTAGTAAAATATGTATTTACCATGGAGAATTAAATTAAAAAATAATGTAAATCAAAAATAAAATTATGTTAATTAAAAATAATTTTAATAAAACAAATTATTAAAAAATAAAATGATAAAATTTAATCCCTTTCCCACCCCCCAGAAATTTTTTCTAGTTGCGTCCCAGCTTTTGTGATAGTATAGTTGCTTTTTCAGGCAAGTTTTTGGGTTCGCCCCTCCCTCAGAAAAATCCTAGATCCGCCACTGGCCGCTCATACCAGTTTGAAAAAACTTACAATTCCAATTTTGGTGACAGATTGACTACTACATAATGCTAAACACATTATGAACGCATTTAAGAACACTAGCTGTCACTTAGTTAAATCACATAACAGAATATTTTCTAAAAACATATGCAACACATTTTGAAGCCTTTTAGAACACTATTGTCTCTTTTTAAACCACTACTCGTAACTCATTTTGAAACTCCCAATGGAACACTTTAAGAACACGTTTTGGAACCAATTTAGAGCACTTTTGGAACACCTTGGCCCATTTTCAGCAACACTTTTATTGAATAGCAGTCTGTATGGTATAAAATGAGCACATGCATTAATTTCCCCATGTAAAATGTTTGTAATCTTAAAAAATCACCCCCGTTTCATGCCCGGATCGGTCGGGTAGTGAATTGCGTAAGGATTTTGAAAATTGTCTCATTACATAATTTACCACTTTTCCTAGCACTAACCATTCTAGTGCTCATTTAGCAACAAGATTCTATCAGATCCATTGATTTGGCCACCGGTACATAATTATAAAACTACAATTAACTATTTAACCCTCTAATGCATGAATTTTTATTTTCATCCAAAAAAATATATGCATCTTTAATACTTACAAATATTATGGGAAAAATACTAAAAAAAATTTAACTGCATTAGAATTTAAATAATTTAAATTTTTAAAAAAATTTCGATGACAAAAACCAATTACAAAATTCCAATTTTGATAATAATGACCAGAAAACTACCGAAAATATTTCAAAATAACCCTTTTCAACTATAAATTTTTCAAAACAATTTATTAGTATTTAGTACTAGTATTATTCTTTGAATACTGCCAAAAACGTAATTTCACCAAAGTTAATAACCTCACTTTAATTTTGAATACACTTTAACTACTGTCATCTATGAGGATTATTAGTAACTAAAATTTTAAAATGAAATTTAATAGATGAAATGTAATAGATGAAAAAACACAGATTTGTCTTGGAGGAGCTCTAATATAATAGAATAAAGTGGATTATGTAACTTTTGTTACCAAACGGTAACAGTATGCATTATATAGAGAGGGTTAATATACATCAATAAGCTTAACCCCCATTATCGGTTATTAACATTAGACCTAAACGCAGTTTAACCAGAAGAGATTCGATTTGGTTTTGTTTTTAATTATCGTCGCACTACAGCTACACAATTAACTACAAGATTAATAGTTTCAAAATGGCATATAGCGGTACCGTAATTCGTGTTGTTCCAGACTCCTTTAAATTCAGAGAAATAAGATGATCTGGTTTAAGTTTTGAAATTAATTATTTTTTTAAAAAAATATTTAAGATGTCTTGGCATTGCGGGGGGGGGGGGGGGGGAGGGGGCATTTTAGAACAGTACGAGAGGGAAAATGAAATGTTTATCTAAAGTCATAACCTCTTGACAAAGCGAGCGAGCAGCAAAAGCTTATGGCGGTCACCACACACGCACCTTCCCACCTCAATTTATCTATCCTCTCCAGATGGCGCCGATTTACCGCTGCGTATTTTCATCAGTAATAGGGTTTCATATTTTGTTATTAACTAAGTAACTCTTCACCTTGAGGGTCGTTTGATAGATTATGGGGGGGGGGGGGATTGTTCGGTAGATTACGAGGCTACCACAGGCTTTTGACTCTATTCTGCCTTTAAAATAAAATTAGTAGATGCAAAGGTTCTTTATGTAATTATCAAAAATCCCAACAACAGTTAGCAAGTCCAATAAATACAGTAGGCATGAGGTTTTCTACATAATTACGCAGAGAACAATTTTAAGCACCGAGAATTTAAATATTCCTTCTTAAAAAAAGGGCTTCCTTCTAATTTTGACCGCAGTGGAGTTAGTTCTGAAATTTCGGAAATCTCATTTCCGTTACCCCAATTAAATGTTAGCTCCTCTGCGATTTATACCAATTAAGGGCGCTTGGGAATATTATCTCCGAATTCCAGAGATTTGAAATTTTTTGGTTGTATTTAAAACTTGACAAACCTTAAATAGTGAAAAGTTAAATAGCAGTCGTTTAAATGTACGCAGTAGAATATATACTCTTGCACGTTAACACATAATTTCTAAACAAGAAAGGAAATCGTAAGAGTAGATAACGTGTTAAATAATTTAACACTAATAAATGGAATCGTGTTAAGGCTTAGAGTGAAGGTAGTAAAGAGAATCAAGTTTCCAATTTGTCGAAATAGCGACAATTATTATTTAAAGTCTGATAAAATCGTAACTATTTGTAGATTTGACACTTATCGTAAATTAGTAGAGCGCACTAGTCTATTTTTATAATACTCAAATACTTTAAGGTTCTAAAACATTTGCAGGAAATATTTACAAGTCCATACGATAATAAAAAAATCTGTATTTTGAACACTTTCATGAATTTCAATAAGTTACAGGATAATAAACATGAATTATTTTAGCTATTTAACTTTTAAGCATAGGAGTAATTCAAGGTAATGTATAAAGCATATGCGTGAGTTGGATTAACGATTCAATTTCTGAAACAATGCCGTCTTGGATAGCACCTTTTTGTAATTTACCAAACTGGGAGCGCTGACTTTGTTGATCTGACAGTCTTGCTGGTAGCAATTTAAGGATTATGCATCATTGAGTAATAAACTATATAAATTAAATTATAAACTTAGTTTTTCAAAGCATCAAGTCGCTCACTTATTTTTTTAAGTCATTTTTATTCTAGTACATATACGCTAAACAATTCCTAGTTTAAAAACTAAGCACTGAGAATCGTAAAGTTTTTCATGAATCATATCGGATGTCACCTTTTTGAACTAGACACGTATAGCTCCCAAATCCATCGTAAATTTTCTAAATTAAATAGCTTTGAACTGGAAAGTTTTGACGATTTTTTTTAACATTTAGGTAACAGTTAAACTAGTCTTAATAAATATCGCTGGTGATTAACAAGAATTCTAAAACAGGCCTACATTAGCTTCCCTACATTAGACTGCCAGAATTTTTAACTATGAATCTGTTTTTTTTAATAGTCATTTTTATATCAAGTGCAAGATGATTCCAGAATGTAACATCCTCGAGAGTTTGGCAAAGGCTGTAATCTGCCTTTGAACGCGAATTTACTTGGCGCCGAGAAAGAACTCTCGATTTAACTGCAAACTGAAACATCATGAGCAAACTTGACCTACTTCCCTACCTAAATGTATTAAAATTGTATTTAATTTTAGTCGAGGCGATTTGGTCATTTTAAGTTTAAAATATGCAAAGCAGGATAAAATTGCATTAGTGGTTGCATACGTAATACCGAAGAGTTGAAATTAGCCAACGCGATAAACGTAGTGTTCAGTTTAACATCAAATCGATTTTAATATCATAGAATTTTAATAGAAATGTATTAAAAAAACACTCACTATTAACATTTACATGCAAAGTTTTAAGAAAATATTTATTCTTTTAATATCTACCGAATTAAAATCTTTAGTTCAACGGATAATAATCTACTTTAGTGTAGTAACTACGAGCGAAAACCAGAAATAATTCTATTTAGCTAGATTATAAATTGAAATTAATGCGTAATAAAGTGTAAATGATACATAATCCCTTAATTGCTACCAGCCAGTCTGTTAGACCAACAAAGTTAGTGCTCCCAATTTGGTAAATTACAAAAAGATGCCACTCAAGATGACATTGTTTCAAAAATTGAATCGTTAATCCAACTCTCATGCTTTACGAAATTTACTTCACTCGATCAAAACTCAGATAGTCAAGATGTTTTTTTGATCTGTGACGGATCACCACATACGTAATACCTCATACCTCATACCTCAATATATACCATCCACACTAGATGGCGCCGATTTACCACTACGTTCTTATTAGTAATCTTGTTAACAAAAACAATAGTACAAAAGCCGAAGTAGCCTCGGATCGACAATGGGTTACCGGGGCAGCTACAGATCAATTAAAGCCCATAACGAGACTATACTAATGACATGGAGGGTGGGACAAGCCAATAAATTAAGGGCGAGTAATTTATACAACGATGCGGTTTATTTTCAAACTTAGAATAAAACATCCAAACTATAGTCTAGTTTCAAATTGCAGTTAGTCTAACATCAAATAGATTTGCAGACAAGTTTTATAGAATTTGTTTAAACGTAAATTGTAACGGTATATATACTAACTACGGGGAAAATATTTGGACATTTTAGTTCTACCTTCACTCAAATAGAACGGTTGGGTACTTGTTCAAATTTATATATTTCTTTTATTAGTTTAAATACGCGATCTTAATCTCTGGAATTTAGATTCTGATAATTTCAAATGAAGAGTATATAATTTCTTAAAAACAAATTAGTAAAATTTTATGAGGTATGGCTTTTTATCACAAGCATTCAGCCTCGCTAGATGGCGCTGATTTAGCTTTGCGCTCCTACCAGTCTTCTAGAAAAAGTTTTTTTAAAGCTGAAGTAACTTCCATCTGGGGATCTCCCTTCACATCACATTCGGTGGAGGGATCTTTTTGGTAGACATGGGGTTACCGCTTCAGCTGAATGATGTTAACATAATTATAGCACACCATATCTTCCCATTCACTACTTGCATAAGATATAAAAATGTCGTTTAAAAGTACACAAGTAATCGAGTGCTATTGGTTGAAATGCCTTTAAACTAATTTGAGGCACGAACAAATCTTCATAGCTTCTTACCCTCCGTGTTACAGGAATTACAATTTTAACTATGTGCATTCGCAGATTTAAATTTTTCCACAATACATCTTATTCTGAAAATTAAACCTATAAACATTTTCTTCGTAATTAAATTAAATAACTTAATATAACTTAAATTATATAAGGGGGGGGGGGGCTCTTAACGGTTTCAGAATTTTAAACAGAAATCAGAGTAGGAGTTCATATTTATGTACGGAGGTGATGAAGCAGCGTAAGTCACCAAGCGTAATTTAAATATCTCGGTGGCAGAATTTAAACAATCAAAAAAAAAATTAAAGAAACTTAAAATATTGTCTAAACGTTAAGTATTAACGATCATCCGTAAAACGAAAAGGGGCAAGGAAGGTTTTAGTTCAAGCCAGAAGTACTATATTCGGCGAGTCGTTGCTTTTGCAGGCGCGTATTTCTTTGAGTTTTGAAGCAGTTTCTCAACTGAAAGGCAGTTTGAACCTGCAAATGGTTCACTATATTATTTCATAGCTATGTTTTAACTTGTAGCGTTCACCGAGGGGGTACCAAATGCGTTAAATAATAAAGATGCATATATATTGACGATCAAGTCCAGATGGAAGAGCAATTGATAACGGCCATCAGCAGTTAACTACAACCCTTGTTTCACCAATAACAAATGTGTAGCTTTAGTACGACTCGTTTCCAACCGAACAACCCAACAATCCTCTATGCTCGCAAACAGCAAAGGGATTGGCAACTGGCTTCTTTAGGTTCTCTACCTGCTTTCAAAGAGAACTTTTCCACCATCGAAATATTTGGAGATGCCAAAAGAATTGACTGGAGGACAATAGAATACTGTTAAAATTATTTTAAAATAATTTGTCGATACCAAACAGGTTTAGTACTTTTGGGTTCACATGTTAGATATCAAACGTTGAAGTTTACTCCCAATCGAACACGATATTTAGTCAACTTAAGCGTTTAAACAATGGTAGCTAGGCTAATCTAACGCTGAGCACGATATTCAGCCAATTGATGAAAACAAAATACTTTAGAGTTAAAAAAGTGAAGATGGTCGAGTACAAATTTTAACTAGATATCTGTAGTTCCCAAATCCAAAATAATTATTTTAATTGAAATAGCTTTTAACTTTAAAGTTAAGGCGATTTTTTTTAAATAAGCGAGCTAAAAAACGAAACTAGTCCATTAATAATTATCGCCGATGAATATAACAATTCCAAGAAAGATGCCTACATTAGTTTAATTTGTGACAGCAAGAAATTCAAACTAAAACGGTTCCTTTAATTTGTTCTAGAAAGTCCAAAATATTTTAAGTGCAAACTGGTTTCAGATTGCGGCGTCCTCGAGCGTTTAGCAAAGGCTGTAATAAGCTTTGAACGCGAAAACTACTTGCCGCGGCAAAGAAAAAAAAGCGACCTAAAACACTCGATTTAACCACAAACTAAAACAGGATGCAAACTTTTATACGCTATTTGTAGAATTTGCACATTAGGAAGCAAGCTTACAGGGGTGCATACTATATCCAAGAAGAATTTAACCCACCGACTTTTTGGGGCACAAGCGTAATTTTACCATCCATTCCATGATGTTGGGGGAACTTTTGACGGCTGCAATTCAGTGTAACGCCATTAATTTCAAATTTTGTTCTCCATAAATAGTCCAATGCACTTAATATTATTTGTGAAACATTGATCTCAAAACTAATGTTTAGATGCCGAATATCGAATCTATTCAAATTATGCATTCCCAAACTAAATTTTATAAATGAAATATAAACTCAAATATTTTTGCTAGCATCAATTGGTCGACTATCGTGCTCAGCGTTGGATTTAGCCTACCGTTTTTTCCGCGCTTAAGTACACTAAATAACGTGTTCAATTGTAAGTGAACTTTCAAGTTTGATATCTAACATGCGAACCCAAAAGTGCTAAACTGTTTTGTTGAAATAATTTATCGATACCATAGTTTTAAAAATTATTTTGGCATCTCTAGTCAACCATTGTGTGCAAGCTTGAGTAAGCCAAATGTAGTTCTTTATACGTCTAAACGTACATGTTAATTTTTCAAATTCAACGAAAATATTTATAGCATTGCTGCCTAGCAAATCAGTAATATTTTAGACTGGCCTCAATTCGGTACAAGGTTAAGAAATTTAGGTTCATTGGTACTCTGTTAAGAGTTTTCAAATAGCATGTTTGAATTGCCGTCGTACTATAGCTACACGAAGGCTATTAGCGACAGGAGCCATAATGAGAGTTTCAGCAGGGTAACTTAATTAAAAACTCCATAACTCAGACGCTAGCTATAGAAGAACACCAACTAGTTTAACTTTAACTTTACCATTAACACCAATCAGTTAGTTTTAAAGTTAGACTACATTTTTGAATAATCTAGTCTCGTTACAAAAGATACGCACTTAGCGACTACCCGACTTAAGGGGTCACAGGAGTCTTAAAAATGTGCAAAGAAGGTACTACAAAACATAGTTTGATCTTGCATGTCATTTTTGAACTACTCAATGTACAAGTATAATTTTTTTATATGTAATTCTACAGGATTTATTTATTATAAAACAAGTTTTAAAATTTATGAAACTTTAGCCAAAACTAAAATAAATGATATTAAACATGATGGTACTTGAACACACTGTGATTAGGCTTGCGCGGCAAATTGTGAGGTCAAAATTGAAAAAATTGAAGAAAATGACTTTATATTGTGCAAATATGTACAAACAAAGACTTATTAAAATTGAGCTGAGAATTTAGGTACAAATCATAGTTTGTACATATTTGTACAATATAAAGTTCATTTCAATTTTGACCTCACAATTTGCCGCGCAAGCCTAATCACACTGTGTTCAAATAGCCTCATGTTTAATATCATTTATTTTAGTTTTGGATAAAGTTTCATAAATTTTAAAACTTGTTTTATAATAAATAAATCATGTAGAATTACACATAAAAAAAATTATACTTATACATTGAGTAGTTCAAAAATGACATGAAAGATCAAACTTTGCTTTGTAGTATCTTTGCACATTTTTAAGACTCCTTAGACCCCTTAAAGCTGTTCAATAATTTTGATTGCATACGTACACGAGCCCATCTAGCTTGCGAGCACTGCATTCAGTTCGCATACTAATTTAAGTTAGTTTATATTATCATCGCACTAGAGCTACACGACGGTTGGTGTTGGGTGGATTTAGAGCCGTTGTCAAGTAACGAGTCGAAACATGTCGCAAAGCTTCCGATCTAGTCCCCACAGGAACTTCGAATTTCTTAACACGAGTTTGCATATAGCTGTGAGCATTCTTACCGGAAATTGGTTCAGAGCCCACGAATTTAAAAAGGCAGAACCAAAAATCGTAAAGTACCCGCTGTGTTAATACCAGTGTCAAGATTATGAGGTTAGTTTAAGACTTAATCCACGCCTTATTAGCTTGCTTGAGTTCAGAGCTACAAGATTGTCACTCATTTTGGCACTTAAACACCTAGCACTCCCTTTTACCAGCTTAAGGTCAATCGACTAATCAGACTGCATCACGCCGTGCATTAAAATTTCCCGTGTGTAATTGGTGAAAGCAAATTTAGTGCGATATTGCCGGACTGGCCAAATCAATGGATTTTTAAGGAACTTGGACGTCGGCAATTCTAGTAGACAACTAGAAACCGTTAATCATGTTATCATTATATATATTTTATCAAGATATTAAAATAAATTTTTGATCATATCATTTAAATACCTAATTCCTGGTAACCATCTCTTGAAAAATTTATTCACCGTTTAGTCGCCAAACTTTTATTCCCCACCCATAGAGAATCCAAAACAATCTCTGATCGAGCTTTCGAACACCGAGTAGAATTAAGCCGTTAAAATAACCAATAAATTTAAGGCACTGCATTAAATCGTACAAATCTAATTCTACAGACAGACAAAAATTAGCTACTTTCTTAAAAATAAAATTAGGTATTTGTCTGCTACTCGAACTTGTATAGAAAATAGTTAACTTATCACCTTGAATATAGAGTTCGGAAAAATTAAAGAAAAATCTACATTTCATATCGATTTTACTGTGTACTTAATATATTTGGACACAATTTTCTGCTCATCCTCAAACATTTAATTTTTTTTAATATACTCTGGTTTCGATTGCATTTAAAAGCTCATAACACTTTAACGATGTTAATTTTTCATTATTTTTTAACACTTTTAGCAGCTACAAGAAATTTAGTTTTAAAAGAAATGAAAGATCGTTCCAACACGACTATATTTCGATTTAACAGTTTACAGCTTACAGAAAAGCAAATTACTTTGCTAAATTTAGTAATTGGTTGTAACCACTCGCTTTTACATGCAATAGATTCTAACGGTCCCAGAAATATTAACCCTAGTACGATTAGTTATTCGCATAATCACCGATTTTATCCGTTAGGATTAAAACTTTTAAGACTAGTTAGTAACGTGATCTACCGTAGCACCCGAAATGCAGGATTTAAATAAGCAATTTGTCTGCTGCTTGCCGTACGCGCAAAAATTAATATTTTTAGCCCAAAATGTCAAACTGCGTTAAAACCTTTTGAGTTGGCTAGAAGTCATCTTAATCGACTGATTTTTTTATAGCGTTAATAAAGATAACCGTTTAATCTTGTGGGGGACGGACATCTGCAATTGTAGGGATATTTTTCTACTGTCACCCAATATCACCAAAATAATTACAAAGATCTAGTTATTTAATACTAGGAGGAGAGGGAGACCAAGATTAACATAGAAAAAGACTTGGCTCAAATGAAGATTGAAAACTGGAAAAGTTCGGCTTTGATGCGGGACAGTTTATACAGGAATCACCCACCAGCGACTCCAACAGGAAGAGGACTATCGTCCAAAGTTGATGTCGCCATCTTTCGATTTCGTATTCCATGTTTGGACTCTATCCCCCCAGTCTTATTTTCAGTTCTCGATCAGGGAGAGGGCACACGGGCCCTGTACGTAACCTCTCGCTTAGGTGACCCTCTACCCAAGAACGAGGGCTATTCCCATCCGAGAGGCAGCCGACAATCCTAGAGCCGTCGCACAGTTGGCTCGACACAGTCGAGGCAGGTCGTGTTCGTTGGAGGGAAGATCGCCATTTGCCTCCCTTCCGGGAATAGGATGCCGAGTGAGTTTGCGGAGTTCGCCACGCGCACGGCTACTCTACGCGGAAAACCACTCGAGGCATCGCAACGTGTTCAAGATACCCAAGGAGAGGAGCTACTCCCGACCAGAGTCATTCACCGCATCTAAGCTTCCACCCGGAAGAGGGCACTCGGGCCCTGTACGTAATCTCTAACTAAGGTGTACCAAAAGACCCTCCATCCAAAGACGAAGGGCTACTCCCATCCGAGAGGCAGCCGACAATCCTAGAGCCGTCGCACAGTTGGCTCGACACAGTCGAGGCAGGTCGTGTTCGTTGGAGGGAAGATTGCCATTTGCCTCCCTTCCGGGAATAGGACGCCGAGTGAGTTTGCGGAGTTCACCACGAGCACGGCTACTCTACGCGGAAAACCACTCAAGGCATCGCAACGTGTTCAAGACACCTTAAGGCCCAAAGTCTAATCTTCCACCCGGAAGAGGGCACACCGGCCCTGTTCGTAAAGACTTTGGTCAGTTTGTCGATTCAAATCAAGATTTTGCATCCTTTCAAAGGGAACATATATAGTACTCCTGCGCTCTTTGCTTTTATGCCTATTCCCTGGTCAGAGGATTTTGCAAGAGTTTGCTGACAGTAAGGACCGTATAAATGTTTATTTTTCAGCCTTCCATTTCTAGTCACTTCTAAACTTTCTGCCCGTTAATTGAAAGCTAAAAACTGAAACAACCATTTACAATTTTCGAAAGCCCAAATGCATAAATCTGAATTAATTGACCAATAAAGTACAGCATTGAAAGTTCGTCTTGGTTGAAATAGCATTGCACTAGAGCTATATGAAGGCTTCTCTGGACTCTACCGATTTCTTAACTTTGAAACACGATCAAGCTTGGAAGAACAAGATTTGGAACCCGACTCCCGCAATGCAAATTCCGCATTTCAATTAACTTGTAGGCGTTATCCCCCTCAATAGCAATGAAGATTCGTACGAAGTAAAAATTTTAGTAATTCCGATTAGCGTTACCGTTTTAAATAACATAAAACTACCTCGTACATAGAGGGCATCAGATAACCTTGAATCTTTGACATCCGACGTCTCGCTGCCGATGAGCCGACGTCTCGCTGCCGGTTGACGAAAGTTCTAGGAAGTCTTGATGGGCATGCGTTGCTGAAGAATGAAGGAACCCTAAATGTAAAAAAAATCTATTCAGCAAGCCTTGTTATTATGAGCATAACTGCATTTCTTTAAAAAAAAAAAAAAAAAGGAACAAGCCTTACCCGTCTTGAAGCATGCATTTTCAACTCTGGAGTTCACTTTTCTCGCTCTGCAGAAGATGAAGCCAGCAATCTAATCTACAAATTGTTTTAAACAACCATTAGTTAATTCACCATCTAAACGATTATTCTAGCATTCGAGATGCATAAGTATTTTAAATAGTTTTTAAATTAAAATCTGCAGTAGAAATGCATATCATTAAACTTTGCTAGCTGGATTTCGAAGTCTTTGTTTTGAAGAAAAATACAGTAAGTAAGCTTGCTATTACCCTGTAAAAAAACAGCCGTTGAGTAACTGAACTATAAAAATTTACGCTACTCCTTTAATAGTACTTATTGCGATTAACTCTAACTTCCAAAATGGCCTTACTACACTCTTAAAACGAACGAGCGATTTTAACTCCGGTTTTCACTCTTCTAGTCAAGAAAAAGCAATTCTCCTTTTGGAGTGGATCCTTTGTGAGTTAAACCTCCGACAGGATCACTCCAAACTAGTGATTTTAACTCAGTCTGAGATAATATTCACTCCTTTCCAGTGTCGAAAATGCACTTCTCCAACTGGAGTTGAATTCAATCTTTTGTTTTAAGAGTGTAGTAAGGATTCGATAATGCTATTCCTATAACAAGTTCTGCGGCAACAAAGTGCTTACATAGCAAAAGGTTTTAAAAACCTAGTGTTATAATAATTTTTTAAAAAAAAGATGGAGCATAAGTTGAGATTTTAGGCCTTTCACCGAATTCTAGCACAATACTTTCATATAAACACGTCAATGCCTACCAGGTTCTCTAGCAACACACGCAATTTTCGAAAAAATTGAATTTTAAAATGCATGCCATGTAACAGGTCACTTTTAATTATCTTTTATAGAAATAAAATTTAAAATGATATTAAGTTTTATTTTGAGCGTTTAAAAACATTGAAAAGGCAAATACTGCTGGATAAACTTACCGGAGTGAACAAATGACAATTGAAGGCATTCAACATACGTGGTTATTCAATTAGCTGTACACTTGAAGGGACGAAGTACGATCTCGGAGCGCGGAGGAAGTTTACCACGGATACAAATAGCGGTTAAGGTTGATGAAGCAAGACAGCTAATCTGCAATACAAAATGCAACATAAACATAAACTTAGTAAAACGTATTTAATTTAAATTTCTAGGCTGCCAATACGATTTGTTTTTTATTCCATTTATAGTTTCTTGGTTGATATTAATAAAGTTATTAAAATAGTTACTCCAAGTAAAATACATGTCGGATAAAACTTAATTTAGAAAGAATCATGATTTGGTTGTAAATAGTTAATCATGCCTAGAAACCAATAATTGCAACAGTTGTTTAAATAGGAGAAATTACTTTAAAGTTATTAAAATCAAGCAAAATATCCGATTAAAATTGACACTTAAATGGTCAAGTTCTTTTAAAGTTAAGGCAGCAGTTTTTAGTTCTTACAGCTCATCTAAAAAATAAGTTTAATGAACAAAGGTTTGGTTTGAATTATCGTCGCACTAAAGCTGTTGGCGACGGGCATCGCATTTTAGAACCCCAGTCGAGTGACGAGCCGACACCTGAATAGGCACCCAACGCAACCATTAAACAACGGACAAACAATATTTCGAATTGAACACTTACCGAAGATGTACCCCCGACAATAGCTTAATGACTTTCAAACGAAACCAAGCTATGCAGCTATTAAATACTCCAAAAATGCATACAACGTCGCTGCGGTAGGAGTTAAAAATCGCTGCAAACCTGTAATAAATGAAAAGCCTGAATATTGCGAAGCAGTTCTGAAGATATATTAATTTGTATTAATCACTATAAAAGATCTCGCATTGAAAGGCGGTGCCACAAATTATATGCTTGAACTAAACCATTAACTTGCGCCTAAATTTGAATATAGTTCATTTTTATAGAAGTTGCAAGCAAGTCAAACTTTCAATAATTTTTTAGTTATAACCTCTTAAGACCCGAGCAAAATACTGCAAGTATATTCTTAATCTAAACATTTTTATACAAATATATGCCAAGTATGCTTTTCAAAGAATTTTTTTTAAGTATTTTGTTTAATAGTCACTTAGGGATACGCCTTAAACTCTAAAAGACAAATTTTTGTGCTATAAATGCAACAAAAAGGCCGTATCACTTATTTGTAGTCAAGATTATTTTAATCTTGTTTTTAATGCAAAATGCCTTAACTACCAAGAATTTTTTGAAAATAATTAAAAATATTTTTTAAGAACTCTAATATCGTATTGAACCCCTTTCAACTTCATTTTTTATAGAAATAAATGACTGGCACCTGTAAATCAAAGGCTGAAAACTTCTTTCGGACCACGTCAATTTCGGAACTAATTAACATGTTAATTGTTTGTAGGTAGGTTTAAAAAATGTTCATAAATGGGGACGCCAGGTCGTAAGAGGATAAATTCCCCTAAGAATCTCATTCACAAAAATATCGGAAACAAATACTGCTTTACAAACTTACCAGAGTAAACAAGTCACAATTGAAGGCATATTCAACATTCGTAGTTATCACTTGAATCGTACGCTTGACTGAAGGGACATAGTGTCATACAGCGGTGGAATTTCACTACGGGTACACATTTGGCTGTTACAGCGTTGTGGAAGTAAGGCGCCTAATCTGCAATACAAAATGCAATATTATTGTAATAAATGGTTACTCTAAATAAATTGTATGGTCGGTAAAACCTAATTAGGTTGAATGGGTTAGTAGTAGATCATTAGTCTTGCATAGAAACTTGTAGCAGTTGTTTTAGTACAAGACAAAACTTAATGTTATTTTTCGTAGTAACAATCAAAATATCAGATTCAAAAAATGACACTTTAAAAGAACGGGACCTTTTCCAGCTCTTAAATTAAAATGGTTTAAGTTCTTGCAGACCGTCCGAAAAATATTTGCTCAAGAAGCAAAAGACAAACAAACCGCCGATAGGCAACATAGCTGAATGACTTTTAGACAAAGTCAGACTAAATTATTTAAATAGCAGCATCCAATCGCGATTTAAGCTTTTAAAATTTCTACTCCTTTTAAAACCAAGTTCAAATACTTATTCAAAGGCAAGTTCTTCGACAAAAAATAGACAGACGGACAAAAAGCACGTCCAACAGTTGAGTTCCCGAGGTCATATCCAACAAAATAAAATAATTTTTAAGCTCCTACGTATACAGATTTTGGAATATACGAAGGGCAGACGGGACGGACATGGTCAGCATGTCAATAGCTACAATTTAATTTTATTTTATAATTCATTCGAATTAAATGAAAGTCAAGTAGGCTATAAACGAAACACGCATAGAACTAAAAACGAAGAATTACCTTTGGAATTGAAGAAACTTATCTTGAAAGACCGATTCTTTAGCGAATAAACCAGTCTCTCACACACAATGAACTCTAAGCTACAAGTTCAAAAAGGAGGAATTGAATGACAGTGCTCATATAAATACTTTTATTTCCGGAAAGCCGCACACCTCCTTACTATCATTGGTTGTCTTACAAAGTGTGGCGTAGTGTTTCACACCGGATTTGCATAATTTTGAAAAGTATTTCCATTCCCGTCAATACTATAACGAGCCCTGGTGGCCTATAGTGGGTTAGATCGCAGCCAGTTACGTTTAGAGTCTGCGCACTTTACCGTGCGCGGGTCCGATTCCCGCTTTCGCCCTGGGTATACCTTCCCTCTCTGTGTCAGTAAAAAGTATGTCTTACTTAACGAAGGTTCATAAGTGGGTCTCCGATCAAGCACACACACCGGAATATATATGTGCCAACCAAGTAATATTTGCTCTTTCTTTTGGTTGTGGGTGGAATGTATTACTAGCACTAGAGCAACACATAAGAGCACTGACTAAGGGATGTATTGTTGCTAGTTTGGTTAGGTTAAATAAACATCTAGCAGGCCCGTTTACATGAGCCATCTAATCCATGGAATGAAGAGCAAACTCCGCAATTTTTCTCTGTTGGGAAATTTTGCCCAGGCAGAACCGAAATTACAGGGTTCATTGTCCGGTTCCACAAACCCTCCAATGAAGGAGGGTTTGATGTTTCATTCCATGGATTCGGCCACAGACTATCATTTGGGTTATAAATCCTGCTCGACCCCTTTTTCCACTAATGGAGGGTTTGGAAATTCCATGGATTCGATGGCTCATGTAAACGCGTCTAGCTAGAATTAACCAAAGAGTTCTCTAATAGTGTATAGAGGAACTACTTGTACTGAGCTGCCATGGTTCACTACGGAGCGGAAATAGAGTGACAAAAGAGCTAGTTTCGGTTTAGAGGTCAATTGGAATCGCAGCTATTTAGGGGGGGGTTTGAGTATATTTTAAATGGCTTATAAATTTTACAAAATGCAGCAGTTGATTTGAAATTTTGATACTGAGAAAAAGTAAGTACACCCAGGGCAAACGCGGGAATCGAACCAGCACCCGTTACAGTCTTGATTATAGTCCGCACGATTACAACGCTGGCTTCGCTTCCCCCACCACCTCTTGTGGTTTTCCATGAAACGACATGAGCGTCGTCTTCTAACTGCGCGTCGTGACTGGCAAAGCGTATTGACTGTGGTTCTAACGTACAACGGCCATAGCCAATAGCCCTCGTGTAGCTCTAGTGCGAAGATGACTCAAACTAACTCAACTCAAAACAGAGTAGTGTAAAAAAGAAAAGATCGCCCCTCAGCCTCACGTCGTGTTGGCTTACGATGTCACTAAGTTCTGTTGGGTGTCCGCTCAGCTGTCGATCTCATCACATGACATGGGGCCTAACTTACGAGTTGTGTATTGGCTGGGTAGGGCAAATGTAAGTAAGATGCAAACTCAAAAATACTACGAATTATGTTTGGGTTAGGGTAGGTACATATATATATTCCGGCTTGTGTGCTTGATCAGAGACCCGCTTATAAGCCTTCGTCAAGTAAGACAGACACAGAAAGAGTTTTTACTGTCACAGAGAAAGGAAGTACACCCAGGGCGAAGGCGGGAATCAAACGCGCACCCGTTACAGCGCGCAGACTACTGGTCTGCGATGCTAACCACTCGGCCGTCCGGGCCCCCGAATTATGTGTGTTTTAAGAGCCTCAAGCGTAGCAGTAGACCAGCTACACCAACCAACTTAACATTTGTGGTGGTGACATCTATTGACCATGTTTTTTATTAAAGATTATGCTTAAACAACTAGTTCTGATGCTGCTATCTAGTGGCTTAACAACTAACTATTAACAACTAAAACTATTCCTATCTTCATTTCAAACGGTTGTTTTTCCACGTATTTTTTGCAACCATCACAAGACATTTTAACTATTAGTAACGAGCATGGGAAATATTACGGCATATTTCAATATAATTTTTTAAGTACTTATTTTATTTTAATTTTTTAAGAATATCCCTCTCGTAAACCAATTTTAAACATACGTTGATAGAATGACCTTCTAGGGAAATCTGAATATTTAGCTTTCCTCGAAAACAAAATTAAATGCATAAGGATATGTGAAATAAAAAAAGAACCATGATGGGTGCAAAACTCTCCATGCGAGTGCTCACTGGTCTAAAATATTTTAAAACTATTATAAATTGAGAAAAGTAAAAGAAAAAGTGTATAATTTTAGTGTACCCAGTGAACGTGCACGGAAGACAAAAATGGCTTGATGTTCAAACTAATTTTTGACGAGTTGAATTTGTTACAGTTGTAACTTGCTATTGTAGTTATGCGGTACCGTAAGTGCGACAAAAAATACCGGAACTTTTTTGTGTGAAACGTACATAAGTGTGAAAATTTTACTTTCATTTAACAACTTTTCTCATTTTTTTACATAAAGGGGAGATCATAGTTAGCGACAGCAAAAATGAGCAATTCTTAGTATTGATGTCGAAAGGCTCTAAATAATTCAAAAATAATGTTACTAACAAAAATTTTTACCAAATTGTAAAATGTACTTTTATTATTATATTTACACCTAAGAATCTTGGTTTTAAAAATTATTTTTCAAGAAAAAAGACATATTTTGAAATATACAATTACGAATTTTCAAAATTGCAAGTATTTTTTCGGTACACTTTGCACAAAAAATATACAATGAAAGCACATAAAACTTTTTCTAAATGCAAGTAAACAGTTAGATTTATATTGGTCACCTATTTTTTTGCATAAAATAATTTTTAAATTTTATTTAAAAAACATTACATTCTACATTCCTAAAATTTCTGATTTTCAACGCAGAAAAGTGCAAAATAATAAAATATTTATTTAATTTCTAAGACTAAATGAGGTGACTGAGATAGATCTAAAATGGTTATATCTTGGTTAATGTGTAATCTTATATAAGTTAATTGGTTAATGGTTAATCTTATATAAGACACACAAAAAATCATTAAGAAATATTTAATAGATTTGGAGAAAAGTGTACCTATGTGTTGAAAATTATAGTTTTGAGAAAAACGCACAAAACAAATACAGTCGAACACCGTTAACACGAACTCGAAGGGAACACCGAAACATTTCTTGTTTACCGAATTTCACGTTAGCCTTCGTGATTTTTTTTACGTTGAGCCAGTGAATAGTTTTCAAATATCAACACAAAAATTCTTATTTTTTAATGTAATATACAAATAATACAAGCATACAATTAGTAATTCAAAGGGGGCGTGATGCATGTGTTTATTTTTACAATTTTAAACTTTTTTAGAAATAATTAGCCAATCGATACAAAATTGGTCTCATTCGATAGATCCATCTATCAGAAAATACTGGCTTCAAAAATTCAATTTTTTTTAAATCATTTTTAACTATGATCTCCCCTTAAGTATAGTTACTCCCTAAGTATTACAAAGCTGCCCTGAGAAAGTTGTTTTTCCTTGCATATTGTTTAATGGCCGTGAAAACATCATCAGGGGAATATGTTGAAAAACTCGTTTTAAAAAAATCTTTGGTTACCTAATTGCGTCTGTTGTGTAAAAATTAGAGGTCAATAATTTAAAATAATTTCAACTAATTTAGGAATATTAAGTTTTTTGTAGTTGGTACTTGGCTAGTACTTTAAAGGAAGTATTTCAAATAATAAATTGACAAATTTGTCCATGTACAGTAATCCTTAAAAATACCCTAAAATATATTAAGTACAAAAGCATTCACAATTATCCAGTACCAGTTTATCAGATATCACCTGTATACCTGTGTGTAATGTACCTGTTTATCAGATAAACAGGTACACTATTCACTCCAGTGTTTGCTACAATGTATTTTTTTAATCTTAACATTCTTGCATTCTCATGTTCTTTTGCGGCATGTACAAATTTTATGTTTTTAATAAAAAAAATATTACTGAAAGAGAGAAGAATATTTTAACAAACTTAACAAAAATACCTTAAAAAACAAAAATAGTCCTGTATTTAAATGAAGAGCCGATTTTTTCAATCAAACATTTTTTTAGGTGCACCCTTTTATTTTTATATAAAAATTTAAAAATTTCTAAATTTTGCTTTTTAAGGATTCCTGCAACCTATTAATATTTCCCCTTAAGTTTATTTCTTATATAAAAAAAACACAAAGCAATCAAAAATTTAAAAAAATATTACGGCAACAAAAACGTATTGGGACAAAACCTGCAGCTAGAAAAAAACATGTATTAAATGTATACCCAGCTTCAAAAACCACTTTAAAACAGTCTACTTGCTTCTTCTTTCTTCCAAAACTAAAGTTTTGGTTTCTGGCATTTAAATCCTTTAGCAGGACTTTTTGAACAAAAACTAGAGATGTATAACGCTTAATATTGAAGACACTTCTTTCAATTACCTCTAAATAAATCTTAATAAATAAAGGAAATTATGTGACAGTATTTCGTTTTTCTTTGCAATAACATTTTTATTTAGAAAAAAACAATTTGGCTGTAAAATTAGAAGTTGCTTTTAAAAAATAAACCGATTTTCTCTGTATAAACAATGTACGGATTTTTTATTCTGGCACACCTTCAGAAAAAAAATTCTTAAAAAAACACACACAAAATTTTCAGGGTAATGTAAAATTACTTAAGGGCAATTCCATAAAAATGTCAAATTTTTGAATTGTCAAATTTTTTTAATATTTTTCAATTAGGTTTAAAAATACATTCCAAGGTTTCAAATTACGGTTTTAAGAAAGCAGGGTGATAAAGGGCATGTATTCACATTTCCCAAAAAAGAAGATAGGTGCCGTGCGGTCAAAAAAGATTTGTTTTCTCGGCAAATTCAGCCGCATTTCAACTAGTTGAAAATCGACCTCGATAAGTGTTCGAAAAACCTTTCACATGTGGATGAATGTATATAATGTAATCGATAATAATAAAAGAAAGAGTCTGTGTGTATGTCGGTGGATCGCAAAAGACCTACTTAGCCTGCTCTGAAAAATTCAATTTTTAATATAGATTCCTTTTAATACCTACGTGTGCACCTGAGGCTTAGTTTTTTCATATTTGATTGTGATTTTTAATTAATATAATTAGTTTCAAAAAACGTCTTAAACGTGGGAGTGCGGGACCATAACAGGGTTTGCAAACCATAACAGGGCTTCAAAACACAACGACCGGTCCGTAACAGGGGCTTGACACCATTCTCTGTTATTATTTGCTTTTTTATTGCGTCAGCGCCAACACGAATTTAATTTAATTTAGATATTGAGTGTATTTTCACAAGTACGCATGCCTCTAAAAGGAAGCAATGCGAAGTTAACGGGTTCCAAGTAGTGCGGTTCCATACTGCTAGTATCTAATATAGGGCTTGTTGTTTGTAATAATTTGGGGCTGTGCACGTGCTCCGTTTGCCCTGCTTAAATCAGACTTGGACCATCAGTCTTTACCCTTTCACTCCCAATGATACAATTTGGTATCATAAAACATGCGATTTTTTCACTAAGTTAAACTCGGCACTTATTTCAAATAAATTTTAAATTCATTTTTCTATAAAGTTATAGTTTTTTTGCATCGTGAGATGGAATAACCATGCCCTTTGAATAGTTAACCCTTTATAAGGCTGTGGGAAGCAGCAACTTCATAAATTTTGATTAGTGCTGCCATCTCCTGATAACTTCAGAAAACACAAAAACAAATACTAATGCTGGATTCCTATGGATGATACGTTTGAATACGTACCCAGCGGGCGATGGGAAACATACTTCCCACCGAAATAGCATGGTCTTAATAATCAAAATTAATTTTAGGTATGAGCTGAAGCTATTAATATGAGCTGAATGAATTTCTTTTTATAAATCAATCTCAATCCCAGAAATACTTTAACGTAACATTACTAGAAAAAAATTACCTTATAAAGGGTTAAATAATGCTTGTTGTAGCTTTAAAAAATATTTGAAAAACCTGGTAAAAATAAAATTCATTCTTAAACCATTTTTAAAAATAAATTGGCCCTCCAAATTCTTTATGCTTGTATTTTTAAGTGTTTAGAAAATAAATTTTAGCTTTTTTTATCAAGTAAAGTTTCAAAAAATTATTTTTATAATTTATTCAAAAGTTAAGATTCCAAATTTTCCCCCTCAAATTTTAGTTGAAAAATTAATATTTCCCCCTGTTTTTCACCATTATTACATCCAGGATGCATAATGAGTATTTGTCACAAATTTTAGATTTTAATACTAACGGAAATTTCCTAATGACTTTTTTAGCTGAAAGTGTTAACCGAAACTCACGATAAAATTTTTTCGCCGACCATGACACTACCACGACCGGAGTTTATTCCAAATCGAACAAATTCAATAACAAAAAATCCAAATCCGTTTTAATCAATATGAAATTGAACGGGAGATATTCATTCCACGTAATTGCGGAAGTATTGTTGATATCGGTCTCTATGGTAACGAGAGAGCGTTGACTCAAAAGACGTTTTTGATACAATGTCCCCCTGGTGAGCAGTTGCGTAGTTACTCTTCTCTCATTGCGAAGTTTCATCCGGATTGGAGTCATCTGCTCTTCATAGTCACCGGTGTATATCTTCTTTGGAAACAGGTTTGATTTGCTATTTTCTATTACGATTTTTTTTCACACATAACTGGGTTTTTTTACCATAACAAGGTGATGATAAGTCAATCGATATTTCACAAAAGTATACGGAAAATATCGTACTTTATTAACGTATTCATTTCACACATGACGTTTTTATACCGGTGATTCATATTAACAAAAATAAGTCAATTGACTTTTCACAAAAATGTAAGGGAAAAATCGTACTTTATCAAGTGTCAATATCACATGTAATGGTTTTTTTACCGCATTTAAGATGATCCACAGTGCTAATGATAAGCGATTGATCTTTCACAAAAGAATACGGAAAAAGTCGTACTATTAGCGTATCTCTTTTACACATAACGGGTTTATTTGTCATACTTAATATTCACAGTGCCAATGATAAGTCAATTGATCTTTCACACAAGGATGCGTGAAATATCGTACTTTATCAATCTATCCATTTCACACCAAACGGTTTTAATGTGATCCACAGTGCCTATGACAAGTCAATTGATATTTCACAAAAGAAAGCAGAAAATATCAAACTTTTTGAAAGTTATTCGTTCAAATAATGGTAATGGTAACGATGTCTTACAAGGAAACAAATATATGTGCAGCAACAAATTTTAGCATTGATTTAAAAATTCACTACAATCGTAAAATAAAATTTCAAAATTGACTTTCCACTGCCACTATTTAATTGATTAGCACTAACAAAACCGCAAGTACGATATTTTCTCCCGTTGCGTATGAAACTCCAATTAGCTTAACATTACCACAGTGAGTCATGCGGTATCGCATTTGTTTCTCACCATATGGCTAAGAGTTACTACGTAGTAGCTGTTGCGTGTTAAACGGCATTAGAGTCATTTTATCATTCAGTATTACATTTGAGTTGAAAATTTAATAACTAGTTTCTGATGTTACAAATTTAATGTATTTTTTTATGATATGATGGTGTGAAACTCCAATTGAATTAACATTTATACAGGGAATCATATAGCACCGTAATTATACCACGTAGCTGTAGTGTGTGAAAGTGGATTTTTTTGTTATTCAGTAATATATTTGCGGTGACACCTTAATAATATATTTCAGATAATAAAAAGTTTATGCGTTTTTTATGGTACGATTATTTCTATTTCCGATTTTTTTATGGTCTGTTGAAATATAATATTTTCCATAAAATCCTTTTTTTTTTTTAAATATAGTTTGAAGGAAAGCGCATAAAGAAAATTTATGTTCGATATAATTTCATATTGTTTTGATTTACAACAATATGTACTCCTTTACATTCCGATTCTAATTTAGGGGTGATTAATTTTTCTTTTGAGTAAGTACTCATATAAATCTTATAGAGATATCAAATCAGAAGAACTGTCACTGTTCCTAAGTTCACAAGTCTTTTTGCTAACATTTATAAATTGTTTGTTTTTGATAAATTTCAACATTTTATTCCGTGGTGTTTTTAAACTATGAACTAATTTTTTTCTTCCGAATTAGTGAGTGTGAATTTAACTTAAATCTCACACACATGCAGTGAAAACAAGTTTATATTTTCCCCTTCTTGGATTTTCCCTAACACAATTAAGGAGAATTTTGAAACTATATACACTGAAATACAATTGTAAAAGTATTTTTAATTTAATTCAAATACAAAAATTGTCGACCAACAAAAGGCCAGAGGCTAAGCAAGGTTGGAAAAAAATAAATCTAGTGCCTTACCAGTTTCCAATGACTTTCAAAATTCTTCTTGAAATCTTCTACGCTTTTCGAATGCACAACATAATCTAGTAAAGCCTAAGCCCTACATGTCTCCCTGTTTTAAGAGCTTGAATAATGTTTTAACCCTGATTGAACCCTGTCTTATGAACTGAATTAAATTACCTTTACCATTCAGAAAATACAATTTTAGGCATTTGGCCTTTAGTTTATCACTGATAGGAACAATATTAGTTAGAAAATACAATATTACTTTGTAAAAAGGCGATAGTCAAAAGAACGAAAAGGATCCGAAGCATTCATAACTCATCCCGATAAGCCCCTATACTGTGACACATATTCTGAGGTAATTGGGCAAGGAGAGGTGAATGATCTTCGCTTTTGAGCAGCAAGAGAGTAGAAGTAGACTGTATTCGTTTTCTGTTGTGATACTTACATTCAAGACTTTTAAGGTTTAGATTGTTTTGAAAACGTTAATTAAGAAACAATTGACATAATTTTAAAATTTTCGTTGCGTATTTTCTGTTTTGATACTTGCATTCAAGACTTTTACGGTTTAATTGTTTTGAAAACGTTAATTAAGGAACAATTGACATAATTTTACAAATTTCGTTGCGTATTTTCTGTTTTGATACTTGCATTCAAGACTTTTACGGTTTAAATTGTTTTTAAAAAGTTAATTAAGGAACAATTGACATAATTTTAAAAATTTCGTTACGTATTTTCTGTTTTGATACTTGCATTCAAGCCTTTTACGTTTAAAATTGTTTTGAAAATATAAATAATGACAAAAAACTGATATTTTAAAATCTTCGTTTTGCATTTTCTGTTCTAATACATTCAAGCCTTTTACGTTTAAAATTGCGTTAAAACTTAAGAGACCATTGGTACAATTTTTTGAAAAATACTTTTGTATTTTTTTTATAAAAGACTACACTGTCAAAACCTATTTATCACATGTATGGATGTTATTTTAATGTTTTCAGCTCGATTAGATGGAATTACTTATAGTACAGTGTTTTAGATACTAATTTGTTGTTGTTGTTGTTGTTATCGTGTCCATGATAGATGAAACTATATAGGGCCAAAAGAATAGGGTACTTGACTGTATCAATAAAATACCTTCCAATGTTATTTAAATTATAGTTGAAAGTAAAAAATAACAAATGCATATATAATTTTTGCGAAATAAGTCCTTAAATCATTAAAAAAATGGTTTTAAAAAGGTATTTTTTTCACGTGATCGCAAACACGTCGGTTTGGCAGACGTCATTATGAACTATAAACAAACCGGCGGGCGTGGTGTTTTTTGTTTTCTGATTAAAACTTGATTTAATCTAACAACTATTGAAATAATAAATATTGAGACAATGTAGGGCTGTTTTACAGAAGCGTATATTTCAAATTTGCCTAAAATCGATTCCAATGCGGTGTTTCAAAGTTTGTTTATAGTTCATAATGACATCACAGATACCACGTGACAGCCAGAAAGCGTTTTCAGGAGTGATTTTTCGTGCTAATTTTTAAATTAATTTTTCTGCCTTTTTATGGGGTATTTGAAAAAAAGAAAAAATAAGGGTCTAATATTTTTGGCATTAGAACATAAGAACTATGTTTGGCATAAGAACAAGCAATGCGAAGTTCACGGGTCCCCAGTAAGGCGGGACCATACTGCTAGCTGATGATAAGAGTCGCCAGGTCTTGGGCCTGCAGACTATAAAGAATATCCTGTGGTGGTGCGCCAAGGTTAAAAAGAGAGGCAGCAACTACTTGACAGTCAAACAGGTTGTCTGGCGAGAGTGGGACTTCTGGGCAGTTTCTGCAGAATGGGTAGGATCTTGTGATATCTGAAAAAAATTTTATCTCTTTAAAATTACCTGTACGGAGTCGTGCAAGAACTGATGATAGTTTTCTAGGGCAATCTAGCTCAGTGATGGAGGGCTTTTTAAAAGGCTAATCGAAAAGCCTAAGCTTGGCAACGGCGTTAGCGTCCTCAGAGCAGTAACGATGAGAGGCTGATCCAAATCCCGAGCTTCCTCGGCAAATATGTCAGCACACTATTTGCCCTCGAGATCCACATGAGCAGGGATCCACTGGAGTATGCATGGTATATTGATTTGGCCGAGGAGAATATTTATGCCTTGTGTTAGACTTGAATCACCGTTACGGATGCCCTCGATACTAATTTGCAATTGAACTAATTAACTTTGTTTATAGTTCCACCATGTTTAGTTTAGTTTAGGATTTTAATATTGTACTCGATAGATTTAAGCGAGTATATGTTTATCATATAAAATGCATTACACGGATAGCTTTTCACAACGTTTGCACTTATGCATATATTTACCATTAACTTAAATTTGTACATATTGTTATTAGTTTTGGGCATTGTTAGATAAAACTTACTACCTTACAATTTTCATTTTCTATGACTTTACATGCGCGGAAGTGATAACTCGGTGCCTAAAGGGTTATTGAACTTCAACGGATACGTCAGCTTGTAATTAGTTTTTAAGTTATGTCAATTTTAACACGTTGTTACAATAGAGAAAATCTTTCATTATTGGCTCTTTATATACTGTTAAATAAATTATAGATACTAAAAATAAACGTGAAAACGTAATTTTAAGTGGTATATTCATTTTCTGCTTAAGAATCGCATTTTCTTCGTCTGGAGAAGTTCCAAAACCCAAAATGAGGCTCTGAAAAATCGATAAAAACTATTCTCTGTTGCTCTGAGTAAACTGAAAAGTAGTTTTTTCCGAACTACACCATTCATTACTAGTTTTGTATAATGCATAATAATTGAAAATATTGATTTTGGATTCTTTTCATAGCTAAATGTAGCTTTTTTGATGCATTTAAAAGCCTTTTTAGATTTTTTACAAGGCCAACGTGACGTTTCTAAAAAAAACTACAAACAATTAATTTTATAGTTACATCGTTGTGTGTTTGCAAAATTGTTTAAAGTTTTTATAGCACACGCAAGTTCAAATGCAATTCACAATTTCCCGTTCCTGTTTCAAAATTTTGTTTCTGTTCCAAAATTTTGTTTTTGTTTTAAAATACAATTTGTTCCAATTTATTTGCTATCTGAGTACTTTGTTTAATTTTTTAAATAATTCCATTTGTTCAAAACTACTTTTAAAAATTCTCAAAACCTCAAACTACTTTTCTGGTAATTTCCAAGCTTTAAAATATAAAGGATCAATAACTGTTACGAGAATTAATAAATGAGTCAACTTATTAAGTCTAGGATCCGCCATCAATAAACTGTTTTAAAAAACTTTTTCGTGCCATAACTCAATCAAAATTGTTCCTTGAATTCATCATGATCCATTTTCGTGTCTATGATAATGACAAATGAAAAAAATACGAAGTAAATATTGTATATCGGTATATAAAATTAACGATATTGGCCTATCGATTGAAGAATCTCGTGTGATTGCATCAATTATCTATTGAAAACTGACAAGTGCCCAGGCAAGTGACGTACATGCAACTACAATAACCTTTTCTGGGTTAGGAAAAGACTGATAAATGAAACTTTTTGAAGTACGATTACTTAAATATTCAAAGTTCAATCAATCAATCTACCAATCAATTAATATAATTTTTAAATATATTGGTATAACAGTTAGGCTGCTATACCAATCTCTGCATTTTTTACATTAAATGCAATGGAAGCACCCGTGCCACGGAGAATTCCTTCCTGGGCTCTGTCCTCACCCTAACTCTTCCAAAAATGATGGACTAGTTCTGGATAAAAATTATCCTATCTTTCTTGTATACATGGTATACTTGTGCACGTTAAATCTTTCGTGATCCAAATCGTGACGTCGCGTGCTATATAAGATTGCCATGGGTGTCAGGTGTCGACAACAGCACTTGACCACGGTTCAAAGAAGAGAGCTAGCAAAGAAGTTCGCAGGGGAAAACAATCCTTCAAAAACACTGAAGTGCCCGAGTACACTGTAATTTACGTGCTCGTAAAATGTGTGGATTACGAAGTATCGATAATAGCGTACGATGTCACTCTTCCACTCTCTCAAGTTCCATTGGGTCGCAGATGTGATGTGGACAATGGAATGGATGCCTATTCAGGTGTTGGCTCGTCACTTGACTGTGGTTCTAAAATACGACGCCTGTCACCAATAGCTCTAGTGCGACGATAATTCAAACCTAACCTAACCTACACTGTCAGAAAAGTTACACAAGCCAACAATAGTTCTATGGCCCTTGCATTCCTATACAATAACCCACCTAATATAATAGTTCCATCAATTGTAATGCACTTTCTAGTCATAAATATTCACGGTCGATTTCAGATTTGAAATTTAATTACAAAATGTCATTTAATCTTAAATTCGCCTTAAGGTAGGGGAGTACCCAAAATTCTAAAATTTTTACATCCTGCGGAAGGATCTTCTCCATAGCATATTTCTATTTACCCAACTGAGGTTGGCAAGGAGTGTAATTCTTCATATCTTTCATCAGGTAACACAGGGTAAAAAAAATGCCTCGTCCCGTGTCGGCCCAGACGAGAAACGAGCAGGTGATGAAGGAGCGCGCCTCCAAGAAGCTCCTCTCGGCAGACGACCCCATCGAGAGGCTGAGGCTCCTGTGCCTCCAGAGAGGGGCCAGAGGCATACTCGGCCTGGGGAGGTGAGTCTATCTATACTCAACTTTAAGGCCACGGAAGCTCTTCGTGACGTTATGTTAGACATCCGGTTAGGATTGTAGGCTTCTCCCGAAGAAATAATTCAAAACCTATTTGCGTAGGATAGACTAACCAGTGAATAAACGTTTAAGGCGTCACGTTCGCCCGTGAATGAACACAAGGATACACTGTTAAAAAAAATTCCCTGAATTAACGGAAAAACTACTGGCAGCAAATTGCCGGGATTTTTCAGTTAATTTCAGAATCTTCCGTTTTGGAATTTTTCCGTTATTTTCAGGAACTTCCATTTCGGAATTTTTCCGTTAATCTCAGGATCTTCCATTTCGGAATTTCTCCGTTAATTTCAGGATCTTTCATTTCGGAATTTCTCCGTTAATTTCAGGATCTTCCATTTCGGAATTTCTCCGTTAATTTCAGGATCTTCCATTTCGGAATTTCTCCGTTAATTTCAGGATTTTCCATTTAGCTGTCTCCTGTTAATTTCATGAATTTCTAATTGGCATTTCTCTCTTAAAATCAGAAAACTTGCATAGTATTTTCTAGTTAATTCCAAGACATTTTTGCTTTTTTCTTGTCAATTTTGTTTCTATACACTATTTAAGCAATCCTTCTAAATATATCCGTTTATATATGGTGTTATAAATATAAGCTAAGCATAGAGAAATTTAAGCATGCATCCTGTTTGTTATGTAAAACGTAAGCATATAATGTCTTCATACTTTAACCTTAAATCTATTCAAAAATTAATACATTCTAATCCTTTGATAATTTTTAACCATATTTGGTATATTGTCTGAATAAAAAGGACATTGTTCACATTTTTGAAATTTAAAAATATCCACTCTTCATATATTTAAAACAATTTTAATATGGCAGACTTTTCTGTCATATTTTTTTACAATGTATATATTTAGTATTGTTCAGTGGCTAAATGGTGTCGTACTTTACAGTTAGCATATCCAGGGCAAAATCATCGGTAGGGGATAATGAGTCGGGTGTCTTAGGGGTTGAACACTCCTAAAAAGAGACTCTTTAAGACAGTAACCTTTATGGTCAAAAACAATAAATTTTTAAGTGTGGAATACATACATGAATTTGTATAGTCATTGATAGTAAAAAAAATTAGTATATGGGGACGAGAGTTATTACCCCCCCCCCCCCACCCCAATCCTGGAGGATACACCACTGATACAATTTAACAATATGTGAATGACAAAAGAATTACAGAATAAAATCAAGTTTTATTTTTGTTTCATAATTGAAAAGGACTATTTTGGTATTTCAAATCCTCAACTAATTAAAAAATTTGTGCAGGAACTACAGATTTAGTTTTCTTCTTTTTCTGAACTTTCAACCCTCTTTGGAGATTTATGATAAACAAGCACCTAAAAAAATAATATATATTAATATATACAAACCAATTTTGAATAAGTAGATCTAATGTAAAGAAGCAAGTGGTAATCAGGCGTTAATCAGACTAAATCTTCTTAAGCCCCCTTCTAAAATTAAACAATTTGTCAAATTTTGGCTTTTTTCGTGCAAGTCTTCCATAGTATCTGCACCGTAATAATTTAATATCAGAGTTAACCCTTTCAGTCCCAAAAATTTACTACACTACAGATACATCTGATATTCACAAAATAAGCTTATTTTAGGTCAAATATACGAATTCCATAAGAAGAAAAAATTAATTAAAATTTTTTATATGGTTTTTGAAACAATGCCAAAATTTTTTAACTGTGGAAAACAACAAAATAAATATATATATATTGCCTGAGAACACTTCGAGTTATATATTTTAAGGTATCTGACCATATTATTAAAAAAAATTTAGTAATTATTTTAACCGAAATAGTTTAAATTGTGTTTTAAATATGTGGAACTGAAGTGAACTTATAAAAAATCAGGAGGAACGCTTGTTAAATATTTTCTAAATAAAAAAATAGTAGTTCTGACTTCTATTGAGATTAACGTAAAATATTGTCTGATAGAAGAAAGTGTGAAGAATCGAATGATGTGTGTTTGGATGTCATAACGGGACATAAAAATTTTGAAAAAAATATTGAAAGTGATGATGCCAAATGGCATCACTGGGACTGAAAGGGTTAAAAACGCTTTTTCTCTTTTTTGTGAAGAGGGGGGATGGGGAAGACGAAGCATGAATCTTAGAGTATGTTTAATGAATTGATTTATTCATATCTTACAATACAGTTTTGAGAATTGGAACACTGAAAATATTTTTTAATAGGAGGGGGTAGAAACAGAACAGAAGTGTTCTTGAATAATGTATATCAAAATTAAAAATACGATTTTATAAAAGTATTTGGTAATAAAATACAATTTTATATAGTATTTTAGTAATAAAATACAATCTTATAATTAGTATTCTAGTAAAAGCTAATAATTATTGCTGTAGTTGTAGACGGTGGGCCGAAAATGAGATATCACTTAGCAGCTATATCTAAATGAACACTAAAATAGCGTTCTGCGGACACTTGCAATTCCTAAATTTTGAATTCGTATGAAAATTTGCATTTAATTGGAAATTGTGTTTTTCTTAGTGCAGATTTTTCAAAACAAAGAGCATTGACAATAGTGTATGTAACATCTGAATCGAATCAAAGCATGTGATCTGCATACATCCGTAATCACTAATTGATTTGTTAAAATAAACAAGAGTATCATTTATTAAAGAGAAACTTTACGTTATGTATACTTGCATAGTTTTTAAAATAAAACATGCTATGCTGATAGCGATAGCGTAACCGAGGTTAGGTTAGGTTTTGAATTATCGTCGCACTAGAGCTACACGAGGGCAATTGCTTTTCAATCGAATTTAAATGTAATAATTTCAAATCAATTCATTATTTTTTTAATAATGTGCACTTGTTTGTAGGTGAACATTGAAAAAGCTGTCAAATGTATGAGATAAACAAACTTTTAAGTTAAATTTACTTAGTTAAGCGTGTTGGTAAACAAACGGAATTATTAATTTCAGGAATCATCCCACGGTCAATTATAGGACTATAGAGATTACAGAAACAAATAAGAAAGACACAAGAACTGGATTCTATATATAGAAAAGAAAGATAGAAAATATAATCTTTAAATAAAATCTTATTTTATTAAAAGAAATGAACATACTAGTATATTTATCTTTCTTGCTTCAGATGTGGTAAAAACAAACAAACAAAAAATATGGTGGCTGAGTCGGTCGGCGGATGTGTCGAGGCTAAAAGCTGTTGAGTGCGAGGTTATACTGAGAAATTACGTTAATACGGGTCTTAAGTGAAATTCTGCACGCAGAAATACGGTGTTTTTCCGTTTTCGCTTGTCAAGCGTTTAAGGAAAACGGAAACGATCTGTTTATTTCAGACAAACCGTCTGTTTGTTGAAGAAACGCAATCTTTCCGTAAATTCCCGAAAGTAATCACAGAAATATGCACGTAAAATTCAGGCTTTTTTTAACAGTGTATAATGATCAGGACAACCAACCATTGTCAGATAGCTTCCTACCACGTGGGAGGAAGTCAGTGTTGCCAATCCATCTAGTGGAATGATTTTCAATCCCTGTTTTTTCATTATATTTACCAAATGTTCATTCACTGAGGCCTGTTCACTCACTGTCAGTCTACCCTACGACTAATTATACTTTTCAGGTTTCGTTCTTCTCATTTAAAAACAGCGGATAACCCAATCCGGACGGATAGTGGGACGTCAGAGATAGCTTCCTTTGATTGAAGAGCTTAGTGAAAGAACGTGCTAAGTGACAGTTATGAAAAACCCGTGATTTTTTTAGTGCCCCCCCCCCCCTTCACAATGAACATATTATTCCATCCTTCAAAAATAACAAGTTTCCTCTTTTTCCTAAACTTTTAATATATTTTTTACAGTTTGCCGTTTTTAATGGATTTAAATGGAATCCAAAGGCTTTAAGGATCATTTTCTACACTCTTAAAACAAAAGAGTGAAATCAACTCCAGTTGGAGAAGTGCATTTTCGACACTGGAAAGGAATGAATATTAACTCAGACTGAGTTAAAATCACACGTTTGGAATGATCCTGTCGGAGGTTTAACACACAAAGGATCCAGTCCAAAAGGAGAAGTGCATTTTCCAGACTGGAGGAGTGAAAATTAATCAGACTGAGTTAAAATCGCTCGTTCGTTTTAAGAGTGTAGTTTCCACATTTTTGTCACTTAGCAAGGTTCTTCCACTAAGTTCTTCAATTATATTTTTGTATTCCGTCCTTCCAGGGTGTTCCGCCGCATCGACGACAACCACAGCGGCGATCTGTCGCAGGAGGAGTTCATCAAAGGGGTGCGCGACTCCGGACTGGATGTCTCCGACGAAGAGGGGGAGGCGCTCTTCAATCGATTCGACGCCGACGGCTCGGGCTCCGTCAAGTACGACGAGTTCCTCAAGGCCGTCAGGGTAAGTCTCGCTGCTAAAAAATTCAGTTCAACGTTGAACCAAGAATTGGTGAAAAATCAAGAACTTCTCAAGAAATTATTTTAAGAACTTTTTCTAAAAAAATTAATAAAATTTTTAAAATTTCAATTTTAAATTTTTAAAAAAATAATTTCTAATTAAAATTGAGCTGAGAATTTAGGTATAAGTCTTTGTTTGTACATATTTGTACAACATAAAGTCATTTTCTTGGTCATTTTTTCAATTTCGACCTCACAATTTGCCGCTCAAGCCTAATTCCAATGTGTTCAAATAGCTTCATGTTTAATATCATTTATTTTAGTTTTGGCTAAAGTTTCATAAATTTTAAAACTTGTTTTATAATAAATAAATCTTGTAGAATTACATATAAAAAAATTATACTTATACATTGAGTAGTTCAAAAATGACATGAAAGATCAAACTATATTTTGTAGTACCTTCTTTGCACATTTTTAAGACTAATATGACCCCTTAATTGTTTACTCAAACGCAGGCAACATTACTAGTATTGCTTCAGCTTAAGAATTGTTGTCCGTCCGTGGCCGACGGTTATGGCATCAGCCTAGAGATTTAACCTTCTCAGGAGTGCGGGGGTTCGAATACTCTCTACTGCCAATTATCCTATAAATCTGATCTCTGTACTGGAAATAGTAGAAAAAATCCTCAATTGGGAGACCCTTTTAATGGTTCAACCTTTTACTATAGTTACGCGTTGGGAAAATCCCGTATATGGTTCAACCTCTCACCATAGTCACGCAATTTGAAAATACCGTTTTATGGTTCAACAGTCTACCAAATCATGGTTGCAGCAACTTTGAACCGTAATTTGGTTCAACCTCGAACTATTATGTCTAACAGTGTACTATAAAAATAAATGTGAGTACAATTAAAAGTATGATATTTCAGCTCTTTTAAGGAAGCGTCCTTAGTCTTTCGAAAAACAATAACTGCTGTTCTTTTCAATATCAACCTACTGGACTCGATTATTTTATCCCCTAAGTTAAACTCTTTTTATTAGCATAGGAAAATCCAAACTTACGAAATTTATGCAAATGAACTCCCAAATATTTTCCAAAGAATAACACAATGTATTAACTTTGAATGCTGAGAATACAAAGGGCCCAGGTGGTGTGCTCCTAATCTAGTTTTTAAAGGACAAATCGACTTTTTGACTCAATTATTGGTTCCGGGACATGATCCCGACAGCCGGTAACCCGACATGACGTACTCAACTTTTAAATCATCTTCAAAAATACTTAATTTGCTGTTTATCAAATAGCAGATACATCATCAATGAGCATAATAAATAAAATCGGCCATAGGTAACCTTTATTTTTATCTTTTAATTAAACATCTAACGAAATATCGCTATAAAAGATCAAATTATTATCTTAAGTCTATGAAATGAGAAATAGATTGGTCATTTCGATATATTTTTTAGATAGTTTGTTACAAAAAATTAGAGCAGTAGTTGAGAATTAAAAATAATATTTCAATATTTATTAACAATAATAATTTGCTGGTAAGTAACATTTACCAAAGATAAGTAACAAAGATAGTTCTACACTCTTAAAACAAAAGAGTGAAATCCGCTCCCAATTGGAAAAGTGTTTTTTTTACACTGGAAAGGAGTGAATATTAACTCAAGCTGAATTGAAATCACTCGTTTGGAGTGATCTTGTCGGAGGTTTAACACACAAAGTATCCACTCCTTTCGGAGAAGTGCATTTTCCAGGCTGGAGGAGTGAAATTAACTCAGAAGGAGTAAAAATCGCTCGTTCGTTTTGAGAGTGTACTAAATATTTACATTTTTAAGACAATTGATTTGGATGTTATTAATACTATTAATAAAACAGTTTGCGATTCCATGATGGAGAGAAATAATTATTTCAATACTGCTAAAACTTTTTTTTAAAGAAATCTTCATTGAGCCAATAAACAGAGAATATCGTCGAAGTATTACTTCGAAAAATCTTTTTCTTGAATGGACTGTCCAAATAACCCGCAAATTGACAGCCAAATCTACATGTTACGAAAATTCAATATGGTATACAATAAAAGAGACAAAACCATTAATATTAGATAATGTAAACTAATATTAAAAAAACGTATATCGCTTTATTATAATATTTAAAAATATTTCGTAATACATTTACCTCACAAATTATTACATAAAGAGAAAAGACAAACATATTACTTAATATTATATTCATTAAGCCACACAATAAATAAATAAAATATCATATTAGCAAACACTATATTGAAACATATAGTGTCTCCTTATATAGCACATAAAAATACTGTTATGTAGATCTCCAGTAACATTTGAAGAAAATAACCTATTTCTATTCAACCCTCTTTACTATTCCAAGCGAAAGACAGACCGGCGCCTTTTCAATTGTCGTATTCTGGACTACAGCCAAAGAGTTCAGATATATTTCTAGTACTAAAAGTATTTCTCTTCAAGAAATGGATCGGCGTTTTTTAATGAAAAAAGTTTGGTGTCATTTCTTTTTCTAGTATATATTCGTCGTATTTTTGAGAAGTTTTCATATTTCAAAGCTAATATTGATTTCTTAGAACAATTAATTTAATATACGAAACCACACAAAAGGAAATTATTTATGTATATTTCTTTTCTTCTTATTTAAAAACAAGGAGTGTGTAGCTACCAAACGACTTTTAATTACCAATCAATAAATCAATACGAAAGCTAATATAACTTATAAAGCCATTTCAATAAGTTTAAAACCTAAAAAGTTTTTGTCAGCTTCACCTTGAGCACGGCCAATTTTCTCGAAAACTTTATTATTATGACGTCCTAGTGGTACGCTAAACTCATGTACTAAATTTGAAATCTGTAGCTCTTTTAGTTTGAGCTGTAGAGTGGTTTAAGATAGACAGATCACTGCATAAAAAACAGCTTCCACACCCTCCAAAATGTGTAGAAAAACTCAAAATATCGGCTTCGGATTTTCGACCCCATCGCAATACTTTCAGTACCTTATATTTCATGTATGGTAATAAAAATTAAGCATTCTAATTCATTGAAACTAAAACTAAACTCCTCGGCGCAACAGCCCATTAGTGGGACAAGGCCTGCCGGGCCAATATCAGCTTTTATAACCTATCAGGGCTCTGGGATGCTAGGCATATGTCCCGGTTAAGTGGTCAGCCTCTGTCGAAACCCCATGCTAGTTCCAAAGCACGCTTGGTACCCATTTCATCTACCCACTTAAGGGATGAAATGATGGGTCATCCTCTCCCAATCCGGGATTCGATCACGGACCTGTGGCGTGGCAATGCGAAGCACTACCTCTGAGCCACTGGGCCTCTCATTGAAACTAACCTCTTAAATTAAAGATTTTGAATGACGAATTATTTTATATCCATTTATATGCATGAAATATTTAACTTATTTATTTATGAATTAGGTTTTAAATAAGTCTATATTTATCTTTCAGTAAATGATACTAACTCAAATACGACAAAATGCAAAATACAAAATTAATTTATTTCAAACATTATTAAGCTTTTAAACATTAAATAAAGTTAGTATTTTCGCTTTTAAAAAAACTTTACGTTTTCCTTAAAAAACAGTCGCAACATCAAAACAATTCGTGACAACAAACTGCCACTTCCCAGCTCATGTACCATTAATAATGGCATAAACTTAGTCATGTCATAATTTTTTTCCTAAAAACGATATTTGTTTTCATAACAGTCAAGCCTCATCATGAATTTATTATCTAACATCCTAACCGGAAATGAAAATATTCTCTGCAAATAGACAAGTCAAGTAATAGTATATAGTTGGAAATAATAGTTAAAGAAAAAGGATACAACATAGAGCTTGTGTTTCATGCTATGGGACCACAGTTATTATGTAATGATTATTTATTTATGAACGCCAATGCTAATGTAATTGCTGTTTGCGTATGTTAATAACTTTTATTCATGTATAAAGAATTACCTGTACTTATTTAATGATGTAGGATAAGTTTAAAAATATATGTTAAGGTAAAATTTGTAATGATAAAATTTGTAATATTGTGAATGTTGCTAATTTTTTTAGCTAAATATTTTTCGGGCTGTTTTAAGGAATATAAGAAAATGGTTCGTATATAGAATACTGTACAAGAAAAAAATACAGCAAAATTATCTTTTTAAATACTCTCTTAAAAGTACTAACCACGAGCTAACTAGAGAAAATTATAAATTAATTTGATTAGATTTTAAATTATGTACCCCTAGTTTTTATGCAACAGTTACAACTAGGTTTAAAAAAAAGAACTTTTCGGAGTACTTCCTGGTGTTGCTTTCACGGCCATTAAACGATATGCAAGGGAAAACAACTTTCTCAGAACAGCTTCGTTACATATAGAGAGTTCTTATGCCGACTGAAAATACATGAGAAAAATTGTAAAATACTTTTATGTTTTAACTCTTATGCCCGTTTTACACACTAAATGTCCGGAGTTTTTGCCGCATTTGCGGTTCTGCATTATCGAAATGGAAAAGAAAATCTATCGTACTTACGTTTATCTCTTTATTATTGCTTTGTTAATCTTTTCACGATCTATCACAACTTGGCGGAATGGGGGCTCCAGCCATTTTTTTTAAACCGAAGTCTGTTCTCTGTGTTTATCCAATTGAAAAAAATTAATTTTCTATGCCAAGGTACTCGGGCTGTATTTAATATTTTTACAAACGATTTTTATGTGATATATGTATCTGCCATACAGAGCTCTATAATAGGGGAGAGTGTTGTACCTTGGGACACTGACAATTTCTAAGAATCTAGTGACAATATTCATACATTGTTTATTTCTAATAGTAGCCTTAACCAACAGATATCATCAAAATAAAATTTAACACTAGCATCATTGAATTGATGAATTGGTGACAAAAAATAATATTTCATTACCCCAAAGTAAATATTTTTCTCATTCTAATATAATTTTTTACCTTTGTACTTTTACAAAAAGTCAACTGCATTTTATTTTCTTCATAAAAGAGAAGATTTTAAAATATTTTGATTATGAGAAAATAATGATAATGCATTTTGATTGGCCACTATCTTGCTTTTATTTAAACCATGTAGTGTATTGTACCTTGGGACAGTAAAGCATATTGTATCATCATATAATGTTAAATAATTTGGACTTGCAATTTTGCTGTATAATTTAAATTATTCTTGAATTATGAAGTTTTATTTGTGTATTTATTTGAAAAAACAATAAAGTTTGTTTCCTGACACAAATTAGTTCAAGTGTATGACTATTGACTGAATTATAAAGTATGTCCCAAGGTACATCATATTGTACCTTAGGACAGTTTATCCTCTCCACTTTAAATGATTGGCATTTTTTTAATCTCAAGTTGCCAGAATGCAAAAAATATATATATATATTATGTAGGAATATATTGGTGTGTTGAAATGCTGCTTTAAATTTTTATTTTGACTATAATTATCGAAGAAAAAAATTAAAATGTAAAAATTGTCCCAAGGTACAACACTCCCCTACCACTTCTTTGTAAATATGTTCACTATTTTTTAAATTTTCTATAAATAATTTTTCTACAAAATGCTCAAACCAATTTCTAAAAGTGGTATTATAGAGCCCTGTACTTTAGCTACATTTATCCTATTAAAAAACGGTCGTAAAATTATTTACAAACTGTTGTAAGTAATGCAGCCGGAGTAATTTGTCTTACAAAAAATATATTTGTAAATCGGATTTACTTGTTGAATATGTAAAAATCCAAAGAATTAAATGGGCTGGTCACATCATTCGAAAGAACAGAGATCGTTCAACAAACATAATCTTTTTGGCTCAACCCATCGGATCAAGGCCCAGAGGTCGACCAAAGCTGAGATGGGCCGACTGCGTGGAAAGAGACTTATCAGTTCTAAAAGTCTGAAACTGGAAGATCATTGCAGGGCAGAGGCAGGCCTGGAGGAAATTGATTGAGAAGGCCAGGGCCCACCCGGGGCTGTCGTGCCATTGAAGAAGAAGAAGAAATCGGATTTACACAGAGAGAGAAGAAGGTCCCATTTTCCCTTAAAGGCGAAACGGAGTCTGCTCGTCACCTGACTGTGGTTTTATAATACGACGCTGATCGCCAATAGCCTTCATGTAGTTCCAGTGTGACGATGATTCAAACTAAACTAAATTAAAAGTAAAAATGGGCTTGTAGTCAAACTTATTTATCTGAACGTCAGTGTTTTACTGTGAAGCGTTGCTCTATCAATATTAGTTTATAGTTAAATGATTGAGAAGGGGAAAAATCTTTAAAAGGTTGAAGAACGTAACATCCGAAAACATTTTACAGAAGATAATGAAAACAATAACTTGTTTTTCTCTTTTGCTTCCCGGTTTTATATTTTCAGTGTGAAGCGTGAGGGCAAGCAAAAAGTTACCCCGCGTTCTCCATAAAAGGGATCTCGGGATAGACACAGTACATAAATATTTCACATAGCGTCTCGTACGTGGAAAAGTGAAATTTCTCTCAATAATATAGCGTAACTGAATTGTCATTTTTCCACGTACAAAGCGGTATAGAGTGTTGAGTTAAGGGAAAAGTGTTGAAAGTTGTGCTTGAAATTATTTTGAAGACAAGGACAGTGTATAGAAGTTGTTTTGGTGTTATGGGTAGCTCAATGTGTTGAAGGGTTTATTTGGATGATAAAAAGGTTATTTGGATGTTAATGGATGATAAAGGTATTGTTTTTATTGCTTTGGTGTGAATTATACACACATTTTTCGGTAATGTATGGCATAAAGACGGCTGTTTATAAAATGATATTGCCAATATTTTAATATAAATAATAATAATTTGATGCTTGATATCAAATTGAGGACAACAGAATGTGAAGAACTTTCAAATGGCATAACAGACGGGATTGAAAGGGTTAACCTCCTAATGGAAGGGATGTGCTAGCTGTACTGAAAATAAATCCCTATTGGCCTTTATTAAAGGGTACATCCGTGCAAAGTCGGGCATATAAAGCTAGTGCAATATAACCCGGTAATAGAGTCATTCAAGGTACTGCGGCCGACGCAACGGCGCAATGATTAAGGGGCTAGCCCTTGGAACCTCTGGGCCTAGGTTCGAATCCCGATAAGGAATGAATGTTTGTGTTTGTCGAGTATATGCGGAGTACGTGCTCGTTAAATCTGTTGGGTCCGAAAGTCCTATGAGCGGTCATTGCGCAGTTTCCCATGGGTACAAGTCCCTGGAGACTATTTCCTTCCCCTTCAAGGACATGTCTAAATTGTGGAGATGGCGCGCGATGGATGGCAGCATCTGTCAAGTATGTGTGTCTTGTGTCTGTCTTACTTGACGAAGGTTTATAAGCGGGTCTCTGACCAATCACACAAGCCTGAAAATATATGTTTACCAACCTACCAATCAAGGTACTTCGATGTTTTTGACGATATAAACGAGTATTAACCATATATGCTAATGGTAGTAGTTTAATTTCTAGTTCTCCTTTCAATATTTTTCAGTGGGAAAAAATTTCGAATGTAGCGACTTTTCTCATCATTTGGCGAATAGAATAAAATTTAAATAAGGAAACGAATTTTTTAAGTAGTTTTAAGAAGGTATTTTGATAGCATAAAAGTGTATATTTTTAGTGTTCCAACCAAGGATTTAATTACAAACTTTCATTAATATTTTCTAATTAAAGTCTATTGGCCATTCCATTTCTCTCGTTATAAAAGAGTTGTCGTTGTAAAATCTCTTAGTCATTATTCAATAACGTTTGAAAAACATATTGTTAAGTTATTGTTGCAAAATTTATCACAACAATTAAAAAAGTTCACACTAGAAACACTGTAATTCATCAACAATGAACATATGTTACTCAATAGTGAGATTCGATTGTCGGGTTTTGGATCTTGAGAAACTAACAAGCTGTCAAAAATCGTTGTAAATCTTGAGAAACTTCACGTAATTAAATCACAAAATAAAGTGAATTTTTTTTTAGAACGCAGGCTAAGCAAAGTCAAGCATTGAAAAATATAAAAGGTAAGAAAATAAAAAAAAAACCTGCCATAATTTATACTATATTTTAATCTCCCCACAATATTCAGAATGCCTAACCTAATTATTTTCATATATTATCTTGCAGTAATTGCATTTAATTTTATGCTTTTTACTGTAATTCATAATATCAAAATTAAGCATTTTTATGTAGCAACACATACCCATTTGATCAAGAAATTTAAATCAATTATTAAAATCATCTATGGTATGTATTGTATGCTTGTAATTATTTTTTATCTCTCTTTAATAATTTTTATCTATTGGGCGCAATTCTTTATTGCAATTTATGCCATTTATAAATTTTTATATTTAATCCTTTTTACAAATTTCTATTTCAAAATAATTTTTACTTTTGGCTTTTGCGGACTTTTGGCATTCGTGGGCTATATACAGTATAAAATTTTTGAAACGCTTATTTTAATTTTCTGCAATACATTATTTGATATGCTTGTACATTTGCAAAAAAACCGCAATAAGTAATACACAGTCCACTACGAAACACCTGCGTCTGAAGTTGAAATCCTCTTCGTGTCTTGAAAACTGGTGCCCATTAAATCCTCCGCACAGTTTCCGAAGATGAAATGGGCGAGGACCCAAAAACTAATGCTGATCAACATGCATGTGGAGAAGGGTCTTCAAATGGAAGCCCTTGAAAGCTGTCCATCCGATATCTACGATGTCGTGAAACAGACTTGGGACCTGGAGCCAGACCAACATTCTCCGAGGTTCTCAAGAGACTGGAACAGCTGAGGCTCTGCTTGTACAGTAGCATTGTAAGTATGCTATTTCGAACTGATCGAATGTTGCTTTTAATATTATTTGTTTGTTTTTTTAAATAATAACGATCAATTCAGTTTAAGCTATCTTCCTTAAATTTAAGTAACAAAATTATCAATTAGGGACTGACAACTGAGGGCATTACTTAAGTGAATTAATATGATTTTCAAAAGTTTTCACAAATAAAATTATTACTTTTGTGCTATTTAACAGTTTAAAAAATCAATGTAAAAAAAGTTTTTTTATCGTCACTTTACATAAAACATTATTTGTTTCAAAAAGCTGATATTGCATTTTCTTTTTAAGTTACAGGCTGAAATCTTGTGCAAGCCTTTGCAGATCGGACTAATTCGTCTTACAGTCCGGTACAGATGAGTACAGATCGACCCAGAGCGTGGGAGAACCACAATAGTATCCGACGAAACAACTTCCAGGACATGGCATCCAAGCATAGGAGCGGATGTGGATACAACACAATCCTGGGAGTCTACAAGGCCAAATCCGAATAAATGGGCCTGAAGACAGTCATGTCCTGTTTCCATTCGAAAAGAAGCCCCGCCAATAGCCTTGGGCAAGGAGTTTCGAATTCCGCGATCCAGAAAGGATCAATATTACCAAAAAGAAAACATTTATTTCATTTATGTGTTTTGATTGCAGTTAAAGTGTATTCTGATTGATTATATTATTGTATTCTATTATTATTGTATTCAAATGTTATTTGATTCTTTTTTTATTTGTGAGTGCCTAACGCACATTGATTTGTGATTTTGAATGATTATGTGTATTTTGATATTTATACTCATGAATATTTAACATGTTTATCCACATATATGGATTGTGATTGTATTTAAAGTATTTAACCGCATTTAACCGCATTTATATTGTATTTAACCGCATATATATTCTACATCATTGTTTTCAATTTCTTTCGGCCAAATAAACAATCAAAATTAATTCAAGTGTGTTTTCTTTGTCTCATGCTATAAGTGTGTTTATAAACTAATTAATCCAAAACTGATTTTAAAGTGCAATTTATGCAGGTATTTATGTTTAGCACAGGCAATTTTGATGAGTTTATCATTAGAGTTACACAGTAAAAAGTTTTGATTATGGAATCTTTTATTTAGTGCGCCAAAAATAAGTTGTTGACTGTGAATATTTTGGGAAATGATTAACTTTTAATCATGTTAACCCTTTCATTAATGAAAAAAAAATTTAGATTATTATTCTTGATATAAGTATTGTTATTTGTGTACTTAGAAGTATGATTTGAAAGTAAATTTTAAAAAAAATAGCACTTCGCAATTGCTGAGAGTCAAGTCAATATAGAGAAGGGTGAGGTTTTGAGGTTCAAAAATACACAATATTGGTGTGCTATTAATACGCAAACAAGCTGTTAGTTTTTTGTGATTAATAATTCGGATTTTTTTTAAGTCCGAATTTCTTTTTTAACAAACTTTTTAATATCCGGATTCTAAAACCTCTGAAATCTGCTTTACCCTCTTGGCGCGCCATTTTTCATTATAAGTAATAAATCTGCTTTTGTATCAGTATTTTTGGAAAGCTTGAACGTTCCACACTCCTTACCAACCTAAGTTGGATAAATAGAAAAATGCTACGGAGAAGATCCTTCCGCGGATGTAAAGAATTCCATAAATTATATGTGAATCCATCCAGAAAACATGTTTGAAACATTAATTTCGTTTAAGGTCTAACAGATCTCAATATTATTTTAGAACATTTTGCAGTTTTATCAGAAGGAAAAGTGTATTTTGGTTAAATTGTATTCAGATCATTTTGCATGTAAATATTACCTTGACAAGATTTTCTAACTAACTGATCAACCGCACTTTTCCCTTTGCCTTTTTACTCTTTGTTTTTACCCAAGTTAAGGTGGCACGGAGTGTAGTTGATAATATAATAGTTGGTATTAGGAGAAATCGTAAACTGAAATTGTGAAGGAAATTCTGCAAAGGTTCGCGCATATATGCATCTCTGAAGCGAAGCGAAGACTTAAAATATGCCATAGAAGCTGGTGTTACAAATCTGAAATTCGCCATGTATGAAATGATGGGAAAATAACTCTGGGAAAACAATAATGAAGTTATACTGCTCAAAGCAATTAGGGGAATGCATGGTTTAAACCAGTTCGCCCCCAATGATTTCATTTGGTATCATCAGCTTCCGATTTTTTTTTCTCACTAAGTTGAACTCGTACTTATTTATCGTTAGATGGAAGAATCACGTCTTTTGAAGGAATTAAATAATTTTTGTTTTAATTGAATGAAAATATGAAAAACATGGTAAAATAAAATTCACTCCCAAAAACTTTTATGAAATAAATTGACCCTAAATTCTTCAAGCTTGCACTATAAGGAGTCTAAAATTTGATTTTACCTTTTTTCTACAATTAAAATTAAATAGAATTATTGTTAAAATTTATTCAAAAGTAATTATTCCAATTTTTTGCCCTTCAAATTTTAGTTAAAAAATTAAGATTTGTTTCCCTGTTTTTTGCCATTTCAATCTGGATGCCATAAGGAATCTATTTCACAACTTTTAGATTTTTATAATAAAAAATAAGAAGTTGGAACTGGGCTGGTAAACAAAAGTACGCAAAGTGCTCCCCTAATTGTTTTGAGCAGTATATTATGTGGTGTTATTTTCTACATGGGAAAGAAAAAAAGCAAAATTTAGCAAATAATATATTGAATTAAAATGTGTAAAATCTACCAAAATTTCATATGCAATGCATTTTTTTAAATTCCCAGTATTTTATGATACCAATACCGAATTTGGAGTATATTTCGTTACTAATCTATTTTAAATATATTTTCCCCAATATAATGATTTTTTTTAAATAAAACCCTTTAATTTAAACAAAAGCTAATATTTTCTAATTTATTTAGATATCAATAGATGAGGCTACTGTATTGATTTCTAAAGCTCAAATACTGGATATTGTTCCACAATAGAAAGCGAATTAAAGTGTACTTACGAAATTTACCGCAACTGAACAAAAATTTACATTATAGTTGGAAGTTGTTTTAATTTTTATATTTTATAGATTTGAACTTTTTTCAAAACATTACTCCTTCGACATATCCTTCTGAACGGCTTTCTGCTGCATAAATGCTTAATAATATATATATATTTAAAAAAAATGTATTAGTTTCAAAACTCAGTATTAGTCTAATTTTTTGAAATATGATCATAAAATCTTTTCTAGTTGAAAAATTAGAAAATCAATAAGAAATATTATATCTATAAAATTTTTAAATGTATTGCTATTGGAGGAAAACGTAACGTTCGCCACTCGAAAACCTTACCGCGAAGAATATCGATATGGCAAAAAGTTATTTTCTCATCAATCTCTTGGTTAAGTAGGTCACACCCATGTCAAAAGAACTCTCTCTAAATAATGTAATTGTAATAACTCTTCTCATAGCCTACAACCTAATCACCACGCAAGAAGCGCATACGCAAGGCATTTAATAAAATTTAATAGTTATTAAAAAACACTGTTTTCTTTCTAAGATAAATATTTAATTAACCTCTTAAGACCCGAGCAAAATCCCGCACGTATATTCTTCATCTAAACATACTTTTCATACAAATATGTGCTAAAAAGTACTTTTTTCAAAGTAATTTTTTCAAAAAAAAATTATGTTTAATAGTTACTTTGAGACACGCCTTAAACTTTAAAAATACACATATTTTGCGCCAGGTTGCAAGTGGTTAAAGATTTTAAAAATCTCATATAGGGCACAGATCAAAGTTATTCGAAATAAGGAAACACTGTTAAACTTTTAGTATAAGAATAATATCGAATTAATAATGACAAATAATCTTACAATTACATAATAAGTTGCATTATCCAAATAATAACTATTACTTACTGCCCTCAATTACTCCTTTCGGTAATATGAACTTTATATAGGTCGCCCAAAATAATCTTTATGTTTTGCCCACGGGGCTGGGGAGCCCAGTCGGTTAGGCACCCGCCTAGCATGCGAAAGGTCCCAGGTTCGGGTCCGGGCATCGCCAAAATAACTGCCGACCTATAAATGGCCCGTGCAGCCCAAAAATGTCCGACGAATAATACCCCATGTAAGGGAGTGCACGTTAAATATCCTTCAAAGTCCTAACGCTGCGTACGATGTCGCCCTTAACGGTTGCGTTGGGTGCCTATTCAGGTGCCGGCTCGTCACTTGACTGTGGTTCTAAAATACGACGCCCGTCACCAATAACCCTCGTGTAGCTCTAACCTAACCTATGGTCTGCCCACACTGCCTCATGTGTATCTAAGGGGTTTTACTTTTTTTTTAAACAAAAATTGTAAATGGGATACACATGGGTTGATGATGAGGCCAGTGCAATAGAAAGGAATTATCTAGGATATATTGTTAATTATTATTTCTATAAATTATTTTAATTTTAAAATTATGATTGTTAACTTGAAAACTGTAGCCCAGATGGTCCCATGTGTATGATTAAAAGTGGGGTTTGTATTTTTCTGTGCTTCTGGGTAGAGCCCATGCTGCTCAAATGGGCCCGTACGGATCCCGCATTAGTTTGCTACAAGTAATCATAAAATAAGAAACTTAATTTCAAACGTTCAACACACCTTATTTTTGTATATTAAATCAAATACATTAATAATAACTTTATGAACATCAAGCAAGAAAAAACTTTTGAATAAGTACAAAAAAGTCATGTTACCTGCTTAGAGGAACATTCCTGTTCAAGTAGCCTAAAAATTTATATTAAATAAAAGTTTATAACAAAGTACAAACAATAATAAATAGTAATAAATTACAGCACCATATCACTTGGCAAGACAATGGTTTAAATTACAAATGTTTCTTGCAGGCAATTTTAAAAATTAATGCCTTAGCCATCAAAATTTATAATAAATCTAAGGAGAAAGAATTTTAAAAATGAGTATTTGTCAATATTTTGAATAGAAATTTGTAAACTGCTTAGAATGTAGGAGCTAAATATTAAAAATGGTGGTGTATTTCTTCGGAGCTCGAGTATTTCGTTCGCCTCATAAGCCCAAGATGGCGGGTTGTAGCACCGGCTGAGTCGTAAGATTTTCTGGATGGGAATATCTTGGACGCGCATGTCATATAATTATGTGGCATGTAAAAGATCCTTGGAGTATCCATTTGGCTTGGATTCTACCGGCAAAATTAAATCTCAGCATACTTTACCATCCACATAGAGCTCAGATTCGTTGTAATCTGAGCGTCAAAATTGTTAGCGAGAGTAGCCGAGATGGTGCCAGAATAAAAATGACTCTCAGTGCTAGGGAATATGCCGAGTCTGCAAGAGCTTTCTCGCCAATAATGAAGGAAAAAGAGTTTTACCAATCATTATTTTAACCCTCTAATGCATGAAATTTTATTTTCATCCCAAAAATATATATATATATATATATGTATCTTTAATACTCACACATCATGGGACTGGAAAACTAGGACTAGAAAACTACTACAAATATTTCAAAATAACCCTTTTTAACTATGATTAATTTTTCAAAACAATTTAATAGTACTTAGTGCTAATATTATTCTTCTTTGAATACTGCCAAAAACGTCATTTCACAACAGTTAATAACCTCACTCTTTAATCTTGAATACACTCTTACTACTGTCATCTATGAGGATTATTAGTAACTAAAACTTTAAAATGAAATGTAATAGATGAAAAAAACACAGATTTGTCTAGGAGGAGCTCTAATTTAATAGAATGAAGTGGATTATGTTACTTGTTACCAAACGGTTACAGTATGCATTAGAGGGTTAATGATCATGTCCTCTGGTCGTCCTAATGTCGTCAATATTTATAATAAATTTAAAGAGAAAGAATTTTAAAAATGAGTATTTGTCAATATTTTGAATAGAAATTTGTAAATTGTTAAAGAATATAGGAGCTAAATATTAAAAATGGTGGTTTATTTCTTTGGTACTCGAGTACACTCCCAGAAATGAATACTCAAAAACGACGAAATTTTCCTTAATTTTGACGATGCCGTTTACTGGCAAACGCTCCGAGTTTTTCTTTCCTCAAAGTGAGGGAATTTGATTCGTCATTTTTATGAGGATTCAAATTTCGTCTAATCTAAAGAAATATATTTTGTCATTTTTGAGCATGTGAGTGCAACAATGATATTCATTTTCCTCAAAATCAAGATACAGAATCGTCAAATCAAGATCGTGAGGATTCGCGTTTACTCAAAAGTCGCGTGATAGTTTGACGGAAGAATCCTCAAAATTAACGAAATGAGGCTTGAGGATTCATGAATCATCTAAAAATGAAAGTGTTATTTCTGAGAGTGTATTCGTTATTTTGATTCCATCAATTCCCATCCCCAGCCCAAGATGTCGGCCAGCCGCCATGCCCTGGTGGAGAAGGCCTTCATGAAGATGGACCGCAGCGGCGACGGCCAAATCACCCAGGAGGACCTGCGCGGCGTCTACTCGGTCCAGAACCACCCGGACTACCTGAATGGTCAGGCCACCGAGAAGCAGCTCCTGAACAGGTTCCTCAGGAACTTCGAGGAGAACGGGGTCGTCGACGGAGTGGTAATGAATCCCATTTAAAATACACACAACAAAAATTTGAATGAATAAAGCCTAATTTATACCCGGTCTATCCTGAATGTAAGCTTTGAAAGCATTTTCCTCCCCCACCCCGCATGTGGTTTTCTTCGTAACGGCGTGAGCTGGTTTTTTCCCCACCCTACTTACGTTTGAACTGTCAAAGTCGCAACAGAACCTCAAACGCGTGGTTTAGGAACGACGCTCCCCCTCTTTTTCCTAGAAAGGCAAGCGAAGGGACGGGGGAAGGAAGTGTTTTCGAAGCTTGCCTAGTAAATAGACGGACTCTAGAAAAACTCAGAATATAGGCACACACATTTTGGAGCCCCTTCAAGGAAAAGTTTTGCATGAATGCTCGTAATTATGGTGCTAGTTGGACAAAGTATCTTATTTTTTGCTTAACTTGATCGGCTACCTTATAATATCGATCAAACCAATAACTTTATGTCAACGTCTGAGTCAAAGTCAATCTAAAAACAAAGTAAAGTCTTGAAAATTTTTAAAAGTTACAGAAATTTTTGTAATCAACATCATGTAACATAATATATATAAACTAATATTTAGGGGCCACTGAAACTAAAGTCCTTATGGTACATCAGTCTTGTAGTGAGACATCACTTTCAATTGCCAATCAATACAAATATTTGTTGAGCTAGAACTCGTTTAAATATTTGTATAAGAGGGATTTTGTTTTTCAGCAATACGTTTGAAACCAAATGAGTTCTATTGCAGCTATACCCTTTAAGCGATTTTCTAGAAAACCTTATTATAACGTAAGACTGTTACTAGAAATTCACTAATGCAATTTGAAGTCTATTTCTCTTTCAGTTTGAACTTTAGGGGGCTTTCAGAAAGACAGAATGGTCTCACAGACGAATCAATGTTCTAAATCAATGTTCTTTTTTACCCCATCCCAATTCTAAAAAAAATTGTACAGTTAATTTTATTAACTTAAATTAATATTTTATCAAAGATTTTGTTTGTTTTTGTCATTGTATGTTTATTATGATAGTTGAATATTCATATTTACAAACTAATTTTTTATAATAAATATTCATATAATAGAATGAATTTCCAACCAAATATTCGGCTTGAGAATTACATTATTTATAAATTATTTACTTCCTAATAAATGCTATATTAATAAATTATTTATTGAATTGATTATTGTGTAAGGATTATTAATTTATTTATTAAAATATATTTATACAGAAAAATAACTTTGTATTCAATAAACTTAAATTGTGTCTTTACTATTTACTGAACTTTGTTTTACTTAATATCGACGAAAGATGCGTCTAATATTTATTCTAATCTATATCTTTAAATGTATATCGATCATATTTCTCAGACATTATCGATTGAATATCCTAATAATGACTTTTAAATTGCAGGTTACTAAAGAAGAATTTTTCGACTACTACACAGGTGTCAGTGCATCAATTGACGAAGATGGGTACTTTGACCTGATGATGCGAACGTCTTGGAAGCTATAAACAAAGAACAGTCCATTTAGTGCTCTCTAGAAAGAACTCTTTATGCTCTTGCTTGCTTCAGTTGTTGCATTCGTTCTCTTGGAACTTTTCGTTTTACAGTCTATTGATATAAGTAATGGGAGAAGCTGGATCGACAGTTCAACGCTAAAGAAGTTTTAACTTGTTGGAATACTATATTTTGTTTCGTCTATTAATACGGCAGAACTTCAATTATATTAAATTTAATGGTAATGTTACTAGCCATTTGCAACACATTATCTGCCAATAGGTAGAAGGGTTGCTACAGCTTTTATACTACTCTATTAGTTGTTAACCCTTTCAGTCCCAGTGATGCCATTTGGCATCATCACTTTCAATATTTTTTTCAAAATGTTTGTATCCCGCTGTGACATCCAAACACACATCATTCGATTCTACCCACTTTGTTCTATCAGACAAAATTTTACTTTAATCTCAATAGAAGTCAGAACTACTATTTATTTTATTTAGAAAATAGTCAACAAGCGTTTCTCCTGATTTTTGATAAGTTCACTTCAGTTCCACATATTTAAAACACAATTTAAACTATTTCGGTTAAAATAATTGCTAATTTTTTTAATAATATGGTCAGATACCTTAAAATATATAACTCGAAGTATTTTTAGGTAATATATATTTTTTTATATTGTTGTTTTCCACATTTAGAGAATTTTGGCATTGTTTCAAAAACCATATAAAAAATTTTAATGTATTTTTTTTTCTTATGGAATTCGTATATTTGACCTAAAAAAAGCTTATTTTGTGAATATCAGATGTTTCTGTAGCGTAGTAAATTTTTGGGACTGAAAGGGTTAACAGGGCCGGATTTACCAATAGGCCCTATAGGCCCGGGCCTAGGGGCGCACCGGATGAGGGGCGCAAAATTATTCCGCATATTTTTTGTCAGAAAATTTCCATAAAATGTTACAGACTACAATGCATGTCTATCTCATTCGCCTTCCTCGTATAGGTGACGCCGGACGGGCGAATATTTCGCTTATAAAAAAAACCCTATAAGTCTTATGTTTTTATCAAGTGGCTTTCCGTTTTTTTTTTTTTTTTTTTGTTACCCGCTTAAACTATTGTGGCTAACTAATAATAGTATAACTCTAACTGGCTTAAACTAATTTTATTAACTCATTGTTCTATTTATTTATAGCTTATATACCAAAATTTAGAAACAGCTGATTCTATCTCATTATTTTATTTAATTAATTTTGCTTCACGGGGAATTAGGATAAAATACAAATTATGTTCACAAAGACCTTTCTGAGTTCGAATTTCTTCCTCCTTTACAATGGTGTAAAGAGGGGACGAAAAAAACACACAAAAAACACGGGCCTCTAAATCCGGCCCTGGTTGTTAAGTGTATATTACTGGTGGGAACTTACAGAGCCATCTGCGGTGTCTTCCTGTAAGCTTCCTACAGTATCACCCTTCTCTATCCATTCATACGAATAACTTGCTAAATTTCTGTCATTTCATACAATTCAAAGCTATTTTTATTCTTGTTAAATAGTTTTCTTTCTCTGAATTCCGGCATGCATACAGTAATTAATTAAAATATACACTTAATTTGGAAATAATCCAATTGTCCAAAATTTTGTTTTTCCGAATGGAAACCGGTTCGTATTGATTCAGGTAATTGGAATTCTAATGTACCTGCAATATTCGGAAAACTTTATTCCTGTATTTATATTATCTGCAAAGAGAGTTGAAAATTATGCTTGTCCGTTCGAGCCTTTTCTTAGTTTCAAAGTACCTCTTGTCATTTTAGCAGTCAGCAATGGGTGAAGCCAAATTCTAAGCTCGTTTTCGTTGATATGTTGCCATTAAGAGGACTTTGTACCTAAATAGTTTGGGTATTTTCAACTATAAAGTTTAAAGTTTTTAAGTTAAACTTTAGACAAATAAGCATACACAAAAATTCAATTTATTTCAACTCTTTTCCTTTAATACAAAACATTTTAATATTTAGAATACGTTATATTATTATTATGAGGACTCTAGATGTGTTTCAGTAACAATTTTCCACAAAATTCTGGACGAATATTAAAATATCCGATGAAGCAAAATTTATGCGATTGTTTATGCATAAATGTGTAGAAATATTAGATTTTTTTTAATTTATATTATTAACTCAGAACAAACACGATACATCTTAATTCCAACAATTATAAAATTTCACATCAGTGTTTAAGAATAGTTTACTTAACGAAAAAAGAAAATTCACTCTCTTTACAATTTATAAGAGCTGACACTGTCTAACCAATTTCTCCTAGTATGCATATCGATATTACAAGTTTTCGTATGGATGATCAAAATATACTAAAAGAGAATAATAATTGGTGTCAACTGGCTTTCAATGTAGAAGATAAAAGTTGTATTTACTATTTTCATTTTTTACTGTCTCGGCATAGATTAAAGTCAGTTATCTTGAATTAAAAAAAATGGTGCTTATAGTACTTATTAAGTTACATTTTGTATTGCCATCATTATTAAACTCTTGATAGAATCTGAGACAGATATAGATATATAATCACAATGTAACAATATTTGTGACTTTTGTATTTATGACTTAATAGTAATACTACTTAAGAGTTTCTTTAATTAAACTTTACATTTTACAGTTACTCTTTTCTCTATCCCTATATACTAATACGTAAAATGCTTTTTAGAAAAATAAGATTGCATTGTCATTTTTTGTAATATTTGTAGGATGTAATTTTTTTTTAATTTTATATCAAACATAAAAGTGAAAAATACGCCCATTACCTTTATCAGTAGAAAAGTAAGGATAAGTTCAACGAGAAAATTAAGGAAATAAATGAAATTTTTAACACAATTTTTTTATTGCTATTCTACTCTAAACAATTTCAATTCTTTCTGTTCAAAATAATGATTTCTATTTTAATTAAAATACATTTTAATGAAAAAATTCGGTTTATTTTAAATAAAATAATGTTCAAATTTCTTTGATCATTTTTTTTTTCAAAATAGTAATGTTCTTTCTAATACTTTAATTTTAAATATATTAACTTTGTAAATGTTGTTGCAATATGTTTTAATCAAAAGGTTATAAGTGAAAAAAAAACTATCATAAACTATGATGTTACTTTAAGTGCATAATCTAATGTTTCAAAAAAAGAAAATTAATTCTTAATAACTGTTTACTTAATGCATTGCACAAAATTTTCAATTGAAAATCACATGATTTTTTCGAAACAAATAAAAAAGTGATAACTTTTTTTAAATAAAATAATTTAAGTCTACCAATTTTTAATTATTTGTGAAAGAAGTTTATATGGAGAGCAGCTAAACATTGTATTGTAAAATAATTGGTTACCATTAAAAAAATCTTTTACATTTTTTCCATTAGAACAGAATCTAGTTTAATAAAAAAATTGACAATTTTATAGATTCAAAAAATATGTTGCATTTACTGCGTTTACGGCATAAGGGCGAGCTTTGAATTTGAATTACTTTATGTTTTTTAAAACACATAATTAAGTGCATCAATAAAGTTTTATAGTAAAACTGTTGAGTTTATTAGTACTAAATCTTTTTAAGATTTTCAGTATTTTTTTTATAAATTATTAATCCATGTTTTTAATTTAATTTAATTTTTTTAAATAAGATCTTTGTAATACTTTCTTGATGTAAAAGATAAACGCAATTGATGAATGTTGTCGAGTATGCATTTGCTTGTTGAAATATAAATTTGTTTTATATTTCATGACATGAAAACATACTTAAAAATAACAAATAATAAATACAGTTTTTGAATGTTTAGTTTTATGTCATTTATTGTAGAGAATAATTCGTAATGATACTTTACGCATTTAAGTAAAAAATACTAAAAAATTTCTTCAACATAATGTTGTTGTAACTATACAAAAAAAAATTAATGTATATTGAATGCTTTACTAAATTAAATGTTGATTTACTATTTAACAGCACCTTTAACTTGCAATATGCCACGCTATCTTAACCGTCTAATGCATACTGTTGCAATATGGCAGGAAGTAGAATAATCCACTTTATTCTATTAAAGTAGAGCTCCCTCTCGACAAATCTGAGGGGTTTTTTTCATCTATTACATTCCATTTTGAAGTTTTAGTTACTAATAACCCACATAGATGACAGTAGCAAAAGTGTATTCAAAATTAACGAGTGAAGTTATTAACTGTTGTGAAATTACGTCTTTTGCAGTATTCAAAGTATATAATTATTAGTACTAAATACAAATAAATTGTTTTGAAAAAAAATTATAGTTCAAGAGGGTTATTTTAAAATATATTTAGTAGTTTTCTAGTCACTTTTATCAAAATTGAAATTTTAATTTTTTTGAAACTTTTTAATTGAAAACTTTAAAATTTTAAATTATTTAAATTCTAATACAGTTAAAAAAATTTCAGTATTTTTTCCATAATGTATGAGTATTAAAGATACAAATACATCTTTTCGGGATGAAAAAAATATTCATGCATTACAGGGTTAAGAAGCTGAAAAAGCAGCGAGGAAGAGAAATAAGCCTGGTTCACCTCATGTTCTTTGGTTCCTCAAGTTCTATCCAACAATTACCATTAATTAATTTTTGCATTAAAAGCATTATTCATTTACCATTTCAACTTATAAAAATGAAATAAAATTATTTATTTCACGCATCACAATAATGTATCCACTACTAACAACTATGCATTTTAATTTATATTGAAGTGTCGAATACTTATTCCTTTCCAAGTTTTATGTTTTAAGCAATATAATTCTTACCATCATTCCTGCCCAACCTTCAAATTGAAAATATTTACATTCCAATGCAGTTGTTTGTTATTTTTCAGTATTTTCCCCATAATTTATAGGTATTAATGACACAAATATATTTTTTCGGGATGAAAATAATAATAATAATAATAACAATAAAAATAAAAATAGCAATGGCAACAACAATAATAATGCATTACAGGGTTAAAAGCGAGGAGTTTATTTTGGTATCCATGTGTTGCTTTCACTGTCATTGAACAACATACAAGGAAAAACCACTTTTACAGAACGCTTTTTGTAACATCCCAGGATTTAATTGCATCAAAATAGAAAAAGGACAAGTTAAATTTATTATTATATCTACTTTTTTACAAACACTTCAGTATTTTTTCCATAAGTATTTTCCATAAGTTTCCAGTATTTTTTCAGAAATTTTTAACCATAATAATAGAGTTATGCTTATATTTACTAATAGATATAACGACTAATAAATATAACTTTATGGATTTGAAGTAGTATTTTAAAACGCTAGTTATCAAAACTAATTTCATTCAGCATCAAAGACTATCACTAAATGAGCTTGCTAAAGTATTCGCATGTTGCTTTCGTTGCATTAAAAGTTACTATGGAAAAGAGCAAAAAAACAAATAAAAGTGATCTGAGCACGTATTAGCAAAAATTTTAACCGAAATTAACCCCACTAACGACAATATACAAGAATACTTGCTTATATACTTATGTGTGAACAGGCAGGTGAAGAAAAATTTATTGATCTCAGTTATCATAATTTTGAAACAAGCAAATATTTTTTTAATGTGATTGTTAAAGCGGAAGAAGCAGAGAGTGCGGACAAACAAACGCCGAGGCATACTAACAAAAAATAAATAAATTAGATCATACCAGAAAATATAAAAAAATAGCTTGGTATCTTTAATAATAATAACAAAAATAATTGGAACTTTCAAAATTTAAAAAAATGATAATTGGACAACAAAAAGGGTGATGAACAGACAATTGGGAAACGTACTGTCAGACGGACCAAAAGCATATAAGTTAGGAGTCTGATGTCGAACCTTATACAAACAAAATAAATTTATAATGGAAAAGCGTAAAGCCAGAAGAACAAACAATATAAAAGATGGTTATATACGATATCTTCCAACAAAAAGAATTAAATTAGATAGTTAAAGTAGAAAGTGAAGCAGAAACGACAAATTGGTAGACGGATGAAAAAGCGCACAGACAGATGGACAAAAAGTATGACAGATTATTTTAAGAATTTTGGGGACTTTCACCGAGAGAAAATGAAAAGCGGCTGAATCGAAGAAACCAATCAGGTTAGAAGGATGGAAATAGAAGGAGATGCACCAGAAAAAAAAGAGTTGTTAGTTAGAAGTTAGATTAGGTTTGAATTATCGTCGCACTAGAGCTGCACGATGGCTATTGGCGATTAGAAGTCAGAAGGAGGTGCAGTTGGTAACCATAACAATGAATTGGACCATTTTCCCCCTTGAAACTCTTTGTCTTTCAATATGCATCCTTACAGATCAAAGTTATTAGGCGCGTTTACATGAGCAATGCCGTCTTTACCATAAGGGCACACGGGGCCCGTGCCCAGGGCCCCCATTTTCAGGGGGCCCCGAAGGAAAGACAATTTCTCTCGCACATTTATTCTCAAAACATATTTATCCTACACATCACATTTTCTTCACAAAACAGTAATCTTATCAGAAGGTATTTACAAGGCATATACTACGCCATTATATCAATAACTGCACCTATTCCTACTGTACTAATTAATAATATTTCCAATCACATCCTACCTAATTTACAAAGTACGCCATCTAGCGATTACTCAAGCCAATCACTCCGATTCCAAAGTCAAGCTGCACCCCCGAACAAGAACCAAAGTAAATGTTGACATTGTTTCTGGTTGAATTGTACAATTTTTTCTCAGTTTCGACAAAACGATGGAAAGTGTTGACGGATCGTTTAGGTGAAAATAGAGTCCTGGAGTCTCTTTCGGTAACTAGATTGTCTGCAAGCGCCAATGCTATCAATGCTCTTCAAAATGGTAAATTAGAAATTTTTGAAGCATTGTCTTTCATTGCAAGTGACATCAATCAACCAGGAGACACTAGAAAGGAAGCCCAAAGCCTAGCAAAAAAAAAATGGAAACCATGGTCGTTGTAAGGAAACTTTACGAGTCTCTGATCAGTTATGTCAATACCGCAGCCAATAATTTTGATCAGTACAAAACGGCTGCTAAAGATAAAAATCCATATGCTGACTACAAAGATACATTTTGACAGAAAAAGATTTCGCTCCTCAGCACACGTATCACTTTTTTTTAAGGATCTTTAGAGACTGCACTGTTGAGAGGCAAGGAGAAGTTTCGTAGATACTTTCATTTCCATAATTGACAAATTAAATACACATTTAAAGAAACGTCCGGCAGCATACCAAGATATTGATAGTCGATTTAGTTTTCTTTAAGTTAGTTTTCTTTCAGTTAACAACAATTGAATCTGGTGAGTTGACCAAAAAAAATGCTTTGCAGAGTTTTATCATGAAAAAATTAATGCAGATGACATTAAAACAGAATGCTTTCATTTAAGCTAATATTTAAAAAACATAGCAAAGCAATAAGCGGATTTAAATGTCTCAACCTTACATAACCTAATAAAATCAGATAAATTCGAAGAAACTTTTCCAAACATAGAAATTGCTACAACAGCAGCTTTCGCAGCTTAAGAGAATAAAAAATTAATTGCAAACAGCAATGGTACAAGAACGGCTGAGTAATTTGTCAATTATGTGCATAGAAAATGATATCCTTCAAAAAATTTACTTTGATGATATAATAAAAGATTTTGCTCAACAGAAATCCCGAAAGAAACAGTAATCGTAATCAAAAAACCAGCACCATTCTAGCATCATTAATGACATATTATATAATACTGTATTTGATTACCTATAATAAATGGTCATACTCAGTAAAAAATGTTATAAGCTTTTTATACTGTCCAAAAGGGCCCCAAATTATTGTGTGCCCAAGGGCCCCAGCCTAGTTAAAGACGGCCCTGTACATGAGCCATTGAATCCATGGAATGCCGAAATCCCCATTAGGGGTCGAGCAGGATTTCTAACAAAAATGATAGTCTGTGGCCGCATGGTATGAAACATCAAACCCTCCTTCATTTGAGATTTGAGGGTTTGCGAAACCCCCCCAATGAACTTTGCAATTCCGGTTCTGTCTGGAAGAAAATCCCCAAGTCATCACGTCCCTTATGCAGAATTGCTTTAAGCAACCCCCCCCCCCCCCCCTCAGTAAGGCTCCTTTCCTTCCCTAGTTCAAATTAAATTAGTTATTCGAATTATAATTTGAACCATCACTATTAGCTATTTTCCATTACTTTATACAACCAAACCAAATCTGCCATAAATTTATTTTCACTTTCTCCTCACCAGCATCTGGCAACTCCCATGCTCGTGAAACGCCATAATTTTTATGTTTTTGAGGTTTTGGGATTTTGTTTGTGTATATATGTAAAGTTTACAAGTTATGGTGAAATGTTTAGTTGTGGTTGAAGAGATCGAATCCAAAATATTCAAAAGAGGTTAGCCCACAAATATATTTTAATTTATATTTGCATTTAGAATAATCTGCTAGCAGATGTCTTATGAACACCGAAAGTATACGTTTATGAATGATTATTTTTAAATTTCTGTGAACGTAAAGCAAGCCTTCCCTCTTTTTTAAGAATAATTTATTTTCTTACTATAATTCTGCGTATCTCATATTTATTTTTTGTATGGGGTAACAAAAAAATCCTTCAATAATGACAAACACCTAAAAGTAACAACAAAGCTTTGAACTGAGCAATAACGAAACTGCTTTCAAAATAATCAATATAAAGTCGAAACTTACCTATTATATTATTTTGGCCTAAGATTTAGTTTTCCTAATTTCACTGCTCTTTATGCGTTGGTCTGTGGGCTTTTTCTTTTATATTATTTTCGGCTATTTTTTTTATCGGGGATGTGAATAAGGATTTCCTAAAACGCTCTCTAAATTTTCTTTCAATGATTGCAATACAAATGGTAAGGGGAAAAACATTTAAAGTTAATAAAAATCAAGGAATAACTTATTGTATCAAATGGAAATAAGTTGTGCCGCTTGCATAATTTTTAAAAATCATAAAAATTTCAGTTTTGCACATTTACTTGACCCATAATAATTCAGTTTATTTCTACTTCATGTGGATAAGGCAGTTTTAACTATTTGGTTGGATTATTTTATAACATGTTATATCTTTTATTTATTAAGTTGAAGCACTGATATAGATTTATAGATATGTATATTCATAATTCTATTTAAGAAGTTGCTGAAATGCTCTGGGTCAGATTTACTGTACGGTGACCCTTGGCGCAATTTTTTTTATTTAGCGTTAAATAATTTTTTGTGGCAACCTGTCTGACTTCGGCTGATGATTCGAATTCTTTGACTTTGCAACGATGATGTTTTCCGGCAATCCTATCTGACCGTTATTTGCTCATTTCGGTTGGGTTTTCGGTCGAATTTTGGCATGATTTTGGAAAGTTCGCCAAGGGTTACCGTACAGTAAATTTCTACCAAATACTGTTATAAACTGCAGTCAGGCAGGTATAACTAAATTCCCTGGCAATATTTCAATCACTCTTATAAGTTACTTAATAAAGTTTTTCTCTACAAATTTACAATTTATTTATCTATTTTTTTATGCTTTAAAAAATCAGTTTTTGAAATAAAATGTGCTTTTCTTTTAAATTCCTATAATTTTCTATGTGTGTGTACATTTCATAAAAAAAATTTCATGTTTAAATTTCATAAATTTATTATATTGCTTAACATGTGGTCAAGTAACAATCACATTAAGCTCATAAAGATATAAAGCTAAAGTATACGTAAAAAAATTTTCAGCAATGCTGAATAGTATCGTAATATATTGGGGAATTATTATATTTGTCTTATTTTATGTTTATGCTAATATTGTACACTGAACATGCAAAAGTAAAATATTAAAGTTAAAATTACTAAATAATTAAAAAATGTTAATGTATGGATTAATGCAAATACCAAAATCATATTGTTTAAAAAGCTAGTGCACAATAAGTCAATCTGTAACTTCTCCACTTGAAAAGTGCAATGAAAATGCCAACTTTTTTATTGCAAAATTGATTGTATGTTATATAGTAATGTTATGTAAGAAAAAGAATAGTTTATCAACAGGAATTTCAAGGGAAACGCTTTTGACGTAGCTGAAATTCTTATTAAAACATGTCCTTATAACTTAATAAGCCTTTTAATTCTTTTATCAAACATTTCAGTCTTTACTCTCCAATCTTCCAGACAATAATTTTATTCCATAATTTGCTTATGGCCTTTTTGGTCGAACCAATTATTTAGTTTTTCAATCTCACAATTAATTGGGCTTTTAAATCTTGCACAAATATATAATTCCTAAAATTCCGACTCAATTTTGAGGCAACAAGAAATTGTAAAAATTCTGCTGTTATCGAACAGGATAACTTTGGCCTAAGCGTTAATTGCTATTCCTGAATTTCTTCCTTGAATATTTTTTTACTCGTACTTCAATGCAAAGTTGCAACTAATTGTAGAAGGTGAGCACTTTTTTAAGAATGTGTTTAATAAGAAGTTGCTTGAAAGGTTTAGGCCAAAGTTACCCCATTAGGTGGTAGTTAAAAATGCTCAATTTTTTTTTTAATAAAAAGTAAGGTTCTTGGAATTAAAACACCACCTACCTGATTGTTAACAAGGGGAAAAAATCATGCCCATGCCAAAAATTCAAACTCCCACCAAATTTCCAGTAGGCCTCATGTAGCTCTAGTGCGACGATAATTCAAAACATAACCTAACCCACCAAATTTCCTAAAAATGTCCCACCATGGATCATTAATATTTTAATAAAATAAAATAATCAAATAATATTTTAGAATATCTGCATAAACACTAAAAAATTTTCTTAAACATTTTATAATTAGAATCTACTAAATTAAATAAATTATCTATATCTATCTATAAAAATATTTTATTTTTAGCTCAAAAGATATTTTTGAAAGAGGGGTTTTCTTTATTAAAAAAAATGAAGAAAGAATTAAAATTTTTAAACATTGTTTTAAGTTTTTTTTATTTGTTTAGTAAATTTTTTTATTTGTAATTTTTTTATTAGTTAAATAAAAAAATTACAAATACAAAAATTTACTAAACAAATGAAAAAAACTTAAAACAATGTTTAAAAATTAAACATTAAACATTGTTTTAAGTTTTTTTTATTTGTTTAGTAAATTTTTGTATTTGTAATGTTTTTATTAGTTAAATAAAAAAATTACAAATACAAAAATTTACTAAACAAATGAAAAAAACTTAAAACAATGTTTAAAAATTTTAATTCTTTCTTCATTTTTAATTCATTCAAAAAATGAAGAAAGAATTAAAAAAAATTTAAACATTGTTTTAAGTTTTTTTATTTGTTTAGTAAATTTTTGTATTTGTAATTTTTTTATTTAACTTTTTACTATTATGTAAAAAAAATAATGATAATTTTACTATTTAATTTTTTTAAAAAAATTATTGCATACAAATAAAAATTTATGATTCATTTTATTTAAAATTATTTAACATTCTACCGAATGCAATCGAAATATCTCCATTTGTATATGTCTTAACCTAATTGAAAAAAAACTCCCAGCACTGTATTGTACTACATTATCATGTGTTCATTTACAGAGTTTTGCTGTAGTTGCTATGGCAACGCAGAGTTTCATGCCAGATATGCAGGCTCTGAGTATCCAGCAAAATTCTCCTATATCTCAGCAACAGCAATCTCCCCAAAACAGCACAAATCAGACACAGTCTAATCAGGTAATTAGTAATTGCTAGTCAAATTAGTTAAGATACTAAGATTATGTGTATATTTGTGATTTTTTTCACCCAATTTGTAATGATCTAAATATTTTGTATTCATTGATTGCAACATTTTTACTGCAATTCATGTGTTTGACTTTTCTTATATTAGTTATTAAGAATTAGACACATTCTAATCAGGTAATTATTAATTACTAGTTAAATTAGTTAGGTCATCAAAATGATGTATAGATTTGTGATTTTTAACCTAATTTGTGATTATCTTGATATTTTGAATTCATTGGTTGGAAATTCTTACTGCAAAAGTCATGTGTTTCAGTTTTCTTTAATTCTTTCATTAGTTATTTATAATCATGTACATCCTTGTGAGATAATCATTAATTGCTAGTTAAATTAGTTTGGTTACTGAGATCGTGATTTTTAACTTTGTGAATTTGTGATTATCTAAATATTTTGAATTCATTGATTGGTAATTCTCTACTGCAAAAGTCATGTGTTTAATTTTTTTCTTTTTATGAATTATTTTGAATGAAATGTTGTTTAAAGGGTAATTATTAATTGCTAGTTAAATTAGTTAGTCTACTAAGATTGTGTATGGATTTATGATTTTGTGCCTACTTTGAATTTGTGATAAGCTAAATATTTTGAATTCATTGATTGGTAATTTTTTACTGCTAGTTAAATTAGTTATTTATACCCTTATATTATTTTTAACATGTTTAAAAAAAGCATTGTGTATGCAAACCCGCTTTGAATTTGTCATCGCAATATTTTATATTCATTGATATTTTTCTAGTCTTATGTAGTTTTCTCTATAGTTTAATATAAAAAAGTAAATTTTTATTTAGAATTATAAAATTTGAAAACGTATGTATTGTTACAGGAGGATTTTCTCTATTTGTGTATTGATTTTTATAAATTTTATCTGTTTTATTTTGTATTTATTATTTAAAAAAAAAACGATTTATTTTATAAAGTTATTATTGTTAGAATAATATATACAATAAGTTATAAGTCATTTTCATTTAGATTTAGAAAATTTTAACATAATTTTTGTCACTTACAATTCAAAATTAAAGAAAATTGCATTTTCTTTGCATTTTGATTTATTACAAATATTTGGTGCATACAGGTTACATTGAAAGAATTTATATTAAGGTTTACATAATTTGATTTATAAAAAATGATTATAACTAAGTAGATAAGGAAAGATCCTGTGTTATTTTTTAAAAAATAGGATAACCGGAACATATAAAAATTATTGTAACATTATACTATTATCCTTTTTATTATATTGCTTAACGTGTGGGCAAGTAACAATCACATTAAAGTATTAAAACTAAAGTGTACATTTTCTGCATTTCTTTGCAATTACTGTAACCCTTTCAATCCAAGTTATGCCATTTGGCATCATGTTTCTGATCATAATTTTTTTTAAATAATAGGGCTGGCATCTATTGGGTTTAATAAAAAAATATTTTCTGATAGAAAAAAGTTTAAAGAATCGAATTATGTGCTTTTTGATATCACAAATGGCTATAGTGGGGCCAAAAAAATTCTAAAATTATGAGCCTAAATTGTCATTAGGACTGAAAGGCTTGACTGAGTATTAAAAATGATACATATGTATTGTAAGTTAGTTTATACAATCCACTTTTTTGTGTTTTATTTACACATTTATTCAATTTTTACTAATACAGTGAAAGAATTTATATTATGGTTCACATAATTTGATTGATTTTTTTTAAATGACACATGTTAATGTATTGTAAGTTAGTTTATTCAATCCTTTTTTTTTGCGTTTTATTTAAACACTTATTCAATTTGTACTTTTTTTTAGTATTTACAAAATATTGAATTTATATGTTCTAACATCTCTCTTGCAGGCCCCTCCCATCCAGACGCAGACCCTGGACGTGCGGGCGGTGGTCAGTTCCAGCGGTGGCACGAAGGGGGCGCTGCAGGGTGCCATTGTGGTGGCGGCCGCCCCCAACCAGACCACAGCCTCCCAGCAGGAGCAGCAGACCCAGCAGTTCATCGCGGTCACAGGTGCGAGAAACTTGATAACTGTTGTAATGGTAGAAATTTACTGTACGGTAACCATTGGCGAACTTTCCGAAATCGCGCCAGAAGTCCGTATTCTGGCGACTTTTGACGTCATGCTCTCTTCACAACGATGACGTTTTCCGGCAACCCTATCTAACCATTATGCGGTTCGGTCAGGTCAGACAGGTTGCCACCAAAAACTATTAATCGCCAAATCGGAAAATCGCGCCATTGGTTACCGTACAGTAAAGGTGAACCATTGTAATTGTTACTTTTAGGGAGACTTCATAACTGTAAAACCATTTTCTGGTCGCTGTTTTGCAATCAATCATCTGTCGGCATTGCAATGTCAGAATGATGTAGTTAAATTTGGTTGCAATAGCAACTCGTTTTTAACATCCAGGGTTGCCACGGTCCTTGAAAACCTTGAAAAGTGCTTTGAAAAAACATTGATTCTCCAAGTCTGTAAAGTGCTTCAAAAATATTATCCGTCTTGAACAGTCCTTAATTTTTAGGGCTGACAAATTTATCTTGAAGTGTAAAATGTTTTCCTTTCTTCTTCAGTTGCAGAGCATGACAACCAAGGAGAAGGGGGTGTTACACTACAGAACCACCCGACATATGTTCAGTATGTTGACAGCGGAGAACCCAATATTTATGCTGGGAATAATGGCCAAATGTAAGCATGCTTTCCTTAACCTTGTTTTACAGGTGTACATCCTTTTACAAATTTGTGTAGTTTATACTTAACATTATTAAACCAAAACATGCTTTATATGAACTTGTCATGCATGTCCTTACCTACCAACTCTATGTATTTAACAACCTGTTGATACAGGATTATTAATTACTTTCTGTATGTCCGTCATAAGAAGGGAGAAACAGCTCTTGTAGAGGCTGAAATCTGAAAAATAGTTCTTACTGGACTTAAAATCTGAAAGTTGGCAAGTTGGTTGAGTTTATGTTGACTAAAATCACAGTTGTTAGGACTGCATGTTCCAACCTCTGGAAACTTTTTTTTGTCAACTCGTTTTCAAACCTTGTGCATTTACATTTTTTAAAAAAAAATTCCGCTGTGTAGGAATGCTTTCTTAAAAATAGCTAACCTTTTCTTAAGCAAGTTTTAATCCTTGCCTAATTCAACCAAATACCTTGACTATTCCCTCAACTAGTTATTTCATTATATAATTATTTATTAATTTCAGAAGATTATTTCTCATGCATTTCAACTAACTCAATCTGTTACTCTTAACTGACTTGAGAGGCTAGTGATCTTAGTTGGTAAGGCAATTGCCTTGCATACGAAAGGTCATAGGTTCAGGCCTAGGCATTGCCAAAAATAACTGACAACCTATAAACGGCCTCTTCAGCCCAGGTTTTAAATTAACAATGTCCTTTGCTGATGTAGTTCTAGTGCAATGATTATTAAACCTAACTGTAACTTAACTGACTTGATTAGTTCTCTCCATAGATATAGAAAGTAGCACATCTGCTCCTAGGGAGAAAGGTGAAGCCAATTTTGAACCAGTATCTCATAAGGCAGTTCGAAAGCCCTCACACATAGCATGCCTTACGCCACCTGATGGCACCATGAGATAATTCAACTAATAAAATATATATATTTAATATTAACTAATTAAAACTTTTTACCAGTTTTGCTAGCATAAGTTTATAGCTGGATATGTATTGATAATTTCTGGCAGACATGAGGTATATATTCATAGCATATCAAAAATGCAGTTTTTATTGCATGTAACTCTTCGGCAAAATCATTTTATGTGAACCAGTATCCCGAGATGCATTGCGAAAACGGCGAAATGAGTCTTCATCACACAATCGCGGTTTGTATTGCGTGGGTAATAGGGCATATCTGCTACTTTCTAAATCTATAGTTCTCTTTAAAATGTTGTCTCTAACAATAACATATCTAGCAAACTATTAACGGTGCTATCATTTGCCTTTCCCTCACTAACCCTCTTTAACATCGTGTTCCAGGACTGGCTATTCAGTGTATAGTGTGACCGATGCCTCGGCCATGTATACCCCAGCCACTGCTGGGTACTATACTGGTGGCAATGGCACGCCTGTTACTTACTCGCAGGTAACCCTACTAATCACTCATTCTTGTCTACATCTCTATTCTTTAACCTGGTCTATACCTTGTCCAGCCAGAATGCAAGCTTCGAAAAGACTTTCTTCCCCCCATCCCTTTGCTTGGTTTTCTTCGAAATATTGTGAGAGTGTTTTCCCCCCACCCTACTTGGGTATGAGCGGTACGGATTGTTAACCCCCAACAGAACCGTAAGCGCCTTAGGTTTAGAAAGCAATGCTTCCCCCCGTTTCCCAGAAAATCAAGCCAAAGATAGGGGAAGAAAGTCTTTACAAAGCAAGCATTCTGGCTGGACAAGGCATGTGTTGTTTATTAATTTTGCATTTAAAAAATGCTGTTAACTTTGCCCTCTGAGGGATAAATGAATCGGCTGATTATTAACTTGCATTTTTCCTGGAAGCTGATTCCTTGCAAAATTATCCTTTTTGTAGTGTAAGTTGCATGTAAAAAAGTAATTATCACTCCAACTTTTAGCATTAAATGAAGAGAAGTTAGCAGAATAGCTGATCTACATTTATTAAAACTAAATAATGTAGCATGCTTTATTTAATTTATTTTTCCAATTTAGGAAGCTTGTAATATCCTCTTAAATTGTGACTTACACTACAGTTACATGGAATGAGTCATGAGATTAACATTTTAATTCTTTGATTCTTTTTAATATATTTCTGTAGCAAATGATTATAAATGAGTTCATCATACTTCAAATTTTATTAAAAGTTATAACGTTGGAAAAAATTATGTTTGTTGCTAGAAAACATGACAGTCAGATGACATTTTTATAAAATCAATTATCAGAGGGTTAAATTAGAAACTTTTTTTATGCCTTTAAAAGTTGTTCTGAGCTGAACATGTTTGTTTGATTTTTTAGGTTCTTTGCATGGTAAGATTTTAAGTGTATCTCTTAACATTTAGTCATGCTTTGATATTGATACATTTGATGTATGTTCAAAATTATATTCAAAGTATATTGTTCATTAAATTGAGTTAATCTAGAAAAAAATATATTAATCGGCACTTTTTTTTCATATTCAGTTTGTATTGGCATGTTGTTAAACTTTTTTACTGAAATGACTATCACAGAATATTAAAAATGAACTAACTCCTATCAGAAATTTTTAGTTATTCTACTGCAATATACAAATAACTTATGTAAATTAATTAATCTTATTAATTTAATATTTCTTTAATTGAAGGTTCACTAATGAAAATCTCTTTCTGATATCAATAGCTGCTGGAAGAAAACAGCTATAAAATACAAGGTCAGGTAATAGAAGCCGATGCCCACCACAACCTTGCACCAGTTTCTGCCGCTGTTACTCTAACCAATAGGGTGTCTCCTGTCAACGTAAGTCCCTTGCATGTGCACAAAAAAAATATGTTTTAAATCTCAAGAACAGGGTGTCTACCAATCAAGAAATTCAAGAAAGTCAAGAAAAGGTCAGGAAATCAAAAAGCAGTCAAGAAAGTCCCCAAAAAGTCACTAAATTTGGACAAAGGTCACGAAATTTTTTAAAAAGATGAATTTTCCCCAGATTTTATATTGTTAGTATTTTCTAGTCCTTAATTTTTCTGGGAAAGTCCTTGAAAAGTATTAGAATTTTTTTCCCTAATAAGTGTATGATGCAACAGTGGCTTGAATCTCTTTATTGCATCAAGTATTTTATAGTTTGTCTCTGTAATTTTTTCTTTAACGGATTAATCATTTAAACGGTTGTAAAAGTTTCTTAAAAAGGTCAAGAAATGTTCTAAAAAGGTCAAGAAATTAGATTTGGCAAATCTGGTAGACACCCTGTAAGAAGTATTGTAGTCTTCAAATATAAAATGCAGCAGTGTAATTTGAGCACCACGGTGTTGTATATTTTTAGTATTATTAATTATGGCTTAGGCTTATTAGGATTTGTAGCATTTATAAAAGAATTACAGTAGCACAGAAAGTTGAAAGATTGAACATGTGGGTGTGTGGTTTGAAAAATAACTTTCAAAAATTTCTAAAATGTGTGCTAATTAAGGTTAAATTTATTCATGCATCCTCTTATTTTCTTATAAAGTTTTGGGCCCCCAAAGGTTTTTTTTAATTCAATTTTATGCTATTGAAACAACGTTTTTTGAAGTAATGTTCATATATTTCAACTACTTCTATTTATTCCTGCAATGGAAATTCAGAATTACTAACATTATTGTTTCAGACTTAAAATGTAGAAAATTATTAAGAATAGTTTAAAGACAAAAATTGTCATAACCTTTAACAAAAAAATGCAAAACTAAATGAAAAGTTGAACTATTTGATTTAGGCAGTTTGTGGTTACTGTCCCTCTTAAATTAAATCTCCCTTTCCCAGGATGACCCCATTATTGTTTTAGACTCAAAATGTAGAAAATTATTGAGAATAGTTTTAGACAAAAATTGTCTGAAACTTCAACAAAAAATGTAAAACTGATGAAAAGTTGAACTATTCGATTTAGGCATGTGGTTACTGTCCCTCTTAAATTAATTCATCTCCCTTCCCCAGGATGACCCCAGAAAAGTGAGTGACATCATCTCCAATTTCACCAACGATCCCTGCGTCATCCAGACCCTCCAGTCTCCCCATGATGGTACCCAGCAGATGCAGCTATCCACCCAGCCCCAGCAAACCAGTCAGCAGCCCTCACACCACTCACAGCACCAGAATGTCAGGGACATGGACATCATACATGTGAGTCTGCTTTTTTTAATTTGATTTTTTTAGTTGGGCAACTAAAGTCATATTTCTAAATCGACAGTAACATAAAAAAGTGAATTTTAAAAGGGTGGAAATTTTTCAATTTATTCTAAGATTTAATTTAATATGTCAAGTACAAGAATTGTAGTTTTATTTAAATGTTATACATTTTAGGATTAATCTAAGGGTGCCTAACACTACACAACTTTCAATTACTACTCACAATAAATCAATAGTTATTTGTATACAATTGTTTTATTGAAATAGGGAAATAAGTGTTTTAGTAACAAAATGGTTATTTCTCCCTAAACGAACAATCGTTTGTGTTACAAATAACATTTTCTATTTAGTATCATAACTCGCATGTGATTTATTTCGGCATGTAAATTTTGGAACTTCAGATTCCGTTCTAAAATCCTTGTAAAAAAAGGGCATCTTGTTTAATACCATGATACAGGATTTTCTTTCTAATTAAAAAATTTTATTTTCAAGATAGTTGCTGCATTATAAAACACAACTCTGTCTTTCTGAAGTGACATGCATCATTCACTCGTAATTACTTCTACTTCAGATTTTGTTTTAGTGCATTACTTAGCATTTGAGGAGAGGCCAATGTATTCATGCAGTGTAATGTGAAAATTTAGTTTTAAAAAAATTTATACATTCTTGTTTATTTTATGTAAGCCTATTTCAAAAAAAATATATTATTATTGTTCTTTATGTTTAGTATCAGAGTGCAAATATGTGTTGTGAAAAATCTCATCAAACACTTGGCACTTCCATTCTATACTTATTTGTGCTATTTCAACAATTTTTGTGATTGATCTTCAAAAATATATTGCTATACACAACTTTCTATGGTACAGCACATACATCTCACTGCAAGTTCTAACAATCCTGTTGTCCATTTCAGGTCCAGTGGCTGATCGACAACTACGAGACTGCCGAAGGTGTGAGTCTCCCCAGAAGCACCCTGTACAATCACTACCTGCGCCACTGTTCCGAACACAAGTTGGACCCGGTGAATGCGGCATCATTCGGGAAACTCATAAGATCGGTGTTCCTGGGATTGAGAACTAGAAGGCTGGGAACACGGTTAGATTTCCTTTACCCTAAAAGCTCTCATTTATGAACATTTGTCTTTTAGATTCTCATGTATTCTAGTTTTCCGATTTCAGTCCTTAAGGGGGAATGGGCGCGCAGGACCGGGGGTCTCCAAACTCAAGTGCCTCAATGTTAATCCAATGGGGAAACAACTATTTTCTTTGCCACATTTCTCCGGCTGTATTGAATATTTTTACAAGCGGATTTTTTATGTGATAAATGTAGCCGACTTACAGGTCTCTATCTTCCCACTTTTTGAAATTGCTTCGAATATTTTGTGTAAAATAATTTATTGAATATTAAAAAAAATATTTGTACTAATTTCAAAAAGTGGGATTGTCGGGACCTGTAAGTCAGCTACATTTATCACATTTAAAAATCCGCTTGTAAAAATATTCAATACAGCCGTAGAAATGTGGCAAAGAAAATAATTTTTTCCCATTGGATTAACATTGAGGCACTTGAGTTTGGAGACCCCCGGTCCTGCACGCCCATTCCCCCTTAAAAGTCCTTTCTCTGTAACTGAAGATTTGTATATGGAATTTCTATAATATGTGCAACTAAAGTTCTTTTTTCTGTTAATGTGCTGGAGTATGTTTGTTTTGAAATCAATTTTAATCAACCAGAATTAATTTCTTTAAATCTTATATTGTAATCCTAACTTACTTTACAGTGTGCTTGCTTTATTATTTAAGTTATTAGTAGTGAAAGTGTGAAATCCACTCAATATCTTTTATCCTTTTAATATTGGACACTGTCTTTTTGCATTTGGTCTTTAATGACTGGTAATAGCCTTGATAGAACTTGTATAAGAAAAACTTTATTAATTATTTACTTTAGTCATTTATTGGCAGGCAGATTGTAAGGAAGATTCTTAAGACAGATAAGGAACTAATATTTATTTACTGCGGGTACCAAAAGCTGTTATTGAAATCGTGTTAGAATAAGTTTTAAGATAAAAGTATAAAATCCTACATTGAAAAAATGCTACTTACAAACTTGTTACTTTCAGTCTCATTTTTAGATGGATTGAAACATAAATTTAAAAATTTAAAATACTGATAGGTTTGTCTGTGACCTACAAAAGTATAATATATCTATTTTAGTTGCTTCTTTGTTGTCTTGTTGCCTGTTATGCCACTTTTGCTGGCATACTAACATGTTTAAAACTAACATTTTACTTTGGTTTTCAGGGGTAATTCAAAGTACCACTATTATGGTATTCGTGTAAAGCCTAACTCCCCACTGAATCAGATTTCAGAAGAAAGTGCAGGACTAAGACAACAAACCCTGAATCAAATAAAAAAGTAAGATTTTTTCTACATTTAAATGCGATGCATAATTTTTATCATTCATAATGCTATACGATTATAACAATAACCGTTTTAAAAATTTTGTTTTGTATGAAATTTATACAGTTAAACCTGTCTTTTTCAAACTTCTTCCTTGTTCTTGAAAAACTGTTTATCCAAAAAAACATTTGAAAAGCTTGCATTTGCAAACTAAAACTAATGTATTTTTACATGTTTATATCAAAACTATTATCCTTAGAATTCTTAATGTCGAACTTCAGGATGAGTCTTCTCTAGTACATTTTGGTGCCAACACTCAATTTACAGACCAAAGCGGTTGTAGGTTTTGGAAATTACCTCTAATGTAGAAAACAGTTGTCATGTCATCTTTATAGATAGGGAGGTAATATTCCTTTAAGAAAATTCTCCATTGACTTTCTTCTGTTGTCAGCCTCTGTTTCAAAGGGGCAATATAAATTCTCCTTTTAACTTAAAGAAGTAAATAGTTCCAGAAATAATTAGGAGTTGTTACAAAAGGACGGTACAAACAGGGTAAACTATTTGGAGAAGTTGTAATCTGAAAACACTGGCGATGTAAACTAATTTCAAAAATCTTATCACTTTTAGTGTTCAACCTTAAATAAAAAAAAATCCAAGGTCCATTTACAATAGCAGACCTGCTAACTCACAGGATTTAACCGGTAATACTACATATATTTTTAGTTACTTTTTAATTTCTTATTCCAATTCTCTATTGCAATTAAATTCTCTATTACAATTTCTCTATTGCAATTAACATTGCAATATTTCCACAATTGGGCTGGTCTACAATGGCCCTCGTATAAACCTTGTGCAACATTAATTCAACCTAACCAAATACAATCAAATGTATATCTAAATAATTCTATGGTTCTAATACTATGGTACATGAAAATCCAACAATTGCAAACACCCAAACAGCTTACATCCAAATTTTTGAAAGCCGAAATATTAAGCTAAAATACCGCAGCATCCATAAAATGGTTATTACCGAGTTAAATGCAGAGATTTGGTCAGGTGGGTTGAATCAACATTGCACTAGTGCCACAATTGGTAGGTCTGCAATGGCCCTCGTATAAATCTTGTGCAACATTAATTCAACCTAACTAAATATAATCTTTTGTACATCTACACTCCTTGCCAACCTAAGTTGGGTAAATAAAAATATGCTATGGAGAAGATCCTTCTGCGCATGTAAAGAGTTCCATAAATTATTTGTGAATCCATCCAGAAAACATGTTTAAAACATTAATTTTGTTTAAGGTCTTACAGATTTTAATATTATTTGAGATAATTTAGTAATTTTATCAGAATGAAAAGTGCATTTTTGTTAAATTTTATTCAGATCATTTTGTTTGTAAATATTACCTTACCAGAGTTTCTAACTAACGGACCAATCGTGCTTTTTCCTCTGCCTTTTTACTCTTTGTTTTGACCCAAGTTAGGTTGGCACGGAGTGTAGTTCAATTATCCATAACCATCCAAAACATAAACTCCCTAACACTTTATATCCTTTTCGCAGCCGGTTCAAATCAAGCCTCCCCGCAAAATCCGAGAGCAACGATGACGGCAGCAGTACTTCGAGTACTGGAGGGGTGGGCAGCCAGACGGACAACCCCCCTCCCCAGGCCCCCGCTGCCCCCACCCATCAACACCAACAGTACTTAGGGGACGCCAGTGGTGCTGTGCCGGGATTCATCGAGATCGATACATGTGGATACCAAATGCCGGATGGGCTTGATTTGGAACATTTGGAGGCCTTCAAGATGCTGTATAGAGAGCACTGTGAGGTAATTGGGCACTGTTTTATGGGTCTATTTAAATGGATGTTTTGCTTTAATGCTGTTGCTGCATAGTTTATTTTAAGAACTGAAAAGTTCAATAAAAGGGGTTATTTAAATCAGTTTTCAGCCTTGCATGGTCTTTAGACTTTGTCATCTTAAGTCCTGACGTAAATTTAAATGGATGTTTTAGTTTAACATTTCTTTTGCTATATATTTTAGTAAGATCTGGAAAAGATCGATAGGAGAAGATATTGGAATTAGTTCTCACCCTTGGATTGCAGGAATTAGTCGTTAATTTGTGCGAAAAAAATTTACAAAAAGAGTCAAACACAATTTTGAAGGTTGCTCAAAATTTGTACAGCAGTAAATGTTAAATTCATTTGTCAAAACAAAAATGTGAGTGGACTATTAATTACAAAAAAAATGATGCAACTTGCTTGGGAAATATGTTTATGTACTAAACTATATGTGAATGATTTTACTGGAGTCTCAGGCGATTATATTTAACCTTGATATGAGATATTGGGCAAAGACATAAATTTATTAATAAAAGAAGTATATTTCTGTAAAAAAATGGTTTTAAAACGGCTCATTCTTTAGGCTTTAAACTTAAATTATTAAACCTGTCACATACATATTAATGTTATCTAAGGGATTTTTTATGCTTTTGTTAAATCTATTTTTTTTATTAACCTACAAATACTACTACTCAGATAACAATAAATTCAAAGTAAATATTCTTTTATTTTACTGCTTAGTAATTACGAAATATTTTCTTTCGTACAAGATGTTAATCAATAGTGTTTCACCACATATAAGAGTTTCTAATTATGTTTTATACAGCATTTCTCCTACACACTATTTATCTATAATTATGTTAACAGGCTTTTCTAGAAGCAGTGGTAAATCTCCAATTTGCTATGGTTGAAACATTGTGGCAGACATTTTGGAGGACTTACAACAATGGGGCTTCACGGAGGTAGGTTTTTCTTTGTTGAATTTAACCTATCTTATATCATGTCTTTTTGTTGACTTTACAAGAGAAAATAACTTAATTTTTCTTTGTAAAATTTGTTCAATAGATTTTGCTTGAAAATTGTTGCTATTGCAGGTTGATGTAATTTAGCAAACTATTTTCTGAGTTTCTATTGATTTTTTGAAAACAAAATTCTTATAAATTCCTCCTTACTTGTCCCACGGATCTTAATTTACCTTAAACAGCACCTAAATTTTAAAACAGATTTACAGCTAACACACACGCTCTTAAATATTCTCTAAAATACCAAAAAGGGTCTTAATTTATTAATAAAAACTAAAAAGTGGAAGTTCAAATTTAGTTGTTTGTTTACGTGAGATAAGAGACATACAAGCTCCTTAATTTTACTGCTAGTTTTATGTACAAACCTTGTACTGCAATATTTTATGGCTTATATGCTGTACACAAAATAATGATGTATCATTTTTACAGTTCACCTTTCTTTTTATCAGATCTTTTAAAATTTGTTGGAAAATTTTTTAATTGTATGTATTTTTTTTATTTCCAGGGAGCAGGAGAAAATCCTGAGCAAAACCAAGTTCTTTCAGCTCTGTAAACTAGAACCTGTACTTCACTTCATGCGTAAATCTGATTATCAGTTTTATCAAAACCTAGTAGATGTTCTTATACCGGATGTTTTACGACCAATACCTAGTCAGTATCTCAATTTTCAATATATTTTGTTTATTATATATGTATAGTGTAACAGGGTGGTAACAGAACCTGGAAATATCAGGGAATTCTCCTGGAATTTTTTCAAATTTTGCAAAATATCAGGGATTTTTTTCTATTTTGGATTCAAAAAATGATTCTTGTTTATCCGATTTGCCTGAAGACCAATCTTGGAAGAAGGATCAATTTCTCTCACGAATTATATTATAACATGACTCTTTGATCACATAATGCTTCTAAACTCAGATTTTCGAAAATGTAGAAAAATTAGGTGGGCTAACCCATAATCTGGAAATTTTAATTCCTGCGATGTCTGGATTAAATGTTCTGTACTGCATTGAATTGTGTGTGTTGCATGTTTTCTAGGTAATTGTAAAATCAGGGATTTTTTTTTTAAGTATCGGGGAAATCATGGAAATATCAGAACTTTTTATAGGATTTTGTAACCACCCTGAGTAAAGTATTAATAATTTACATTAATTGTTATTAGTTCACCAGTGAGAACATATTCCACTCGGCTAAAAACATCTTATATTTGTCCAGATATACACAGTTTCTTGTGCTGCAATTGATTATCTCTGTTTAAATTTTAATTTAAAAAATTGGTGCTTCACTAAGAGAATTGTTTTTTTTAGCAACTTCTTTTCAAATGCCATTTTTATTTCAGAATATACTCATAATTAAAATAAAAATGGTAATAGGGTAGGCTAAGCAGTGAATGTATGCTTGAGCACAATTCGTTTTAAGAAAATTCATACATTTTAAGAAAATATAGCTTGTGGGCTTATGACAATGTGAACACATCTGTCATTATATGTAAATTCTTCAAAAAAAGGTGACTTTATATTGCATTGCTTTGGGTCTTATGGGGGTCCAAATAAAAAGCGGTACAAAAGCCAAGTGAATGAACAGTACTTTTACCTGTGAATAGAACACAAAAATTTCCAGTCCATAAACATGTTGTATTCTAATTAATAACCAGGACAACCAATCAGATGTCAGATAGCTTCATTCTAGATGAGATGAAGTCAGTGTTGTCAATCCTTCCAGTGGAATAATTTTTAATCCTTACTTTTTTAATGCATTTACCAACTGTTCATTCACTGGTCAGTCTACCCTATTAGCAAAACCAAGTTTCAATGACTGTTAAACAGTAGAGTAGTAATTCATATATATGATAAGTGCCTTAACCTCATATTTGTCAGATAATATCTGTGAGACACTTGTTGAAAGTGATGGTAGTTAATCCTTAATGAAATCTGCTTTTTCAATGTAACTTTAATTCAGTTAAATTTCTTTTAAATGTGTCACTAGCATTGTTGCTGTCTATTCAGTTTCCCGATTGAAGTGTAAGGCAGTAATTTTGTGTATGTTTTTATTTATTAATTAAATGTATTGTTTTTTTTAAAGGTTCATTAACACAAGCCATTCGAAATTTTGCAAAGTGTCTGGAAAGTTGGCTTTCCACAGCAATGACAGGGTGCCCAGAGGAAGTTATTAAAGTCAAAGTAAGCAAATTTATCCTAATAATATTTATTAGCCTTATAAATGTGTGTTAAACTTGTAATCTGTTGTTGGAATACGGTTTAAAAAAAAATAATAAAAAAAAGTTATCCCTGTTAACCTCTGAAAGTTACAGATATAAATCCTTCGTCTGGTGGCCAGATTTTCTAACAACACTCATTGTCACTTGGCTGTGTTCTAAAATATGACTCCTGTCCTCAATAGCCCTCATGTAACTCTAATGTGTTCATAATTCAAACCTAATCTAACCTCACACATATTTTATGATTATACTAAATTTACAGTTTAAAGTATATAGCATTCATTATGAGGCATCTGCCTCAGAAATAAAGTTTAAAACAATCAAAGAATTCGAATTTCCAGCTCAAAATATTAATTTTAAACTTATGTAGTGTAAACAATATTACACTTTAACTAAATTGCATATCTCTCAGAGGGTTAATAGAAAGAATTGACTGATGTTTCACTTTTTGTCATCTAAATAATCAATACACTTACATTTTAGCTGTGTATTGTCGCTAAGTACTCATGAAAATCTCCATTTAGCAACGAATGATCTATTATCAGTATCTTTTACAAGGATTCTGTACTAAGAGTAGCAAAAAAAAATTGAGTACTATCCCGTCAACCTACCGAGGCTCACTAAATTCTTTGACTCTAGCTTTTCAAATTAAACATTGAAATTTCAAAAATAAACGTTGTATGATCCTTTGACTAAATCTTAACATGATCCTTTAACTAAACCTTTTTTTTTTCAACGAGGCTGCTTTTTAGCGGCTAAGACTCAGCTTATTCCCCAGAACTGAGAGCCATTCTTCTGGGGCACCATCTAGGCGACTTGCTACCAATTTTGACGCTCAGATTACAATGAATCTGCGCCCAATGTGGATGTTTAAGTGTGTCGATATTTTTAATTTTGCCGGGAGAACCCAAGCCAAATTGCTACTCAAGGGATCTTTTACTTACATGCCACGTAATAATATGACATAAGTGGTGGCCAAAAGTGTGGTCATTTTTTTTAAAGTTTCATGTGTTTCAATTGTTACCTGTGTGCTTGCATCCATTAAATTTCGCTTAAATACAAACATTTAAATATTAAGTTGGAGGTAATTTAATGTAGAATTTCATTAAAAAAACAGAATTAAAGTATCTGTATTACAAATAAAGTTATGCTCATTTCAGTTGAACAAATAAGCACAATCAATGGATTCTCTTATTCTGAAATTGCAATGCAAGTCGGTGGTTCAATGACTTGCATAACTTATTCGTAATACATATGTTGTGATACTGTATTTATTTTTAATTCCACAATAAATTACTTTGTTGTTGATGTTGTGTCCACGGATATAGATTATATTTGACCAAAGGATTCATAGACTGCTTCAGCCATCTGCAGACAGTGCTCCTCATTAAGATTAAATTACTTTTAATTTGATATACAATTGTTTAATTTGATATACAATTGTTTAATTTGATATACAATTAATATATTCTGTTATTACACAAAGTTGAAAAATATGAAACTTAAAAAAAAGTCCACAATTTTAGCCACCACTGTACGTGCCCAAGATTTCCCCATCCAGAAAATCTGACTTCTCGGCCAAACCCACAATCTTCGGCGTTTGATGCCAGCACTTAATACCACTGAGCTGCCTTTAACTAAACCTTAACATAGATCTTTAACTAAAACCTGGGTCTGAGAAGCCCAGTTGGTTAGGCACTCGCCTAGCATGCGGAAGTTCCGAGGTTCGGTTCCAGGCATCGCCAAAATACCTGCTGACCTATAAATGGCCCGTTCAGCCAAAAATGTCCGACGAATAATACCCTGTGTAAGGGAGTGCACGTTAAATATGCTCCAAAGTCCTAATGCTGCGTACGATGTCGCCCCTAATGGTTGCGTTCGGCGCCTATTCATGTGTTGTCTCGTCACTTGACTGTGGTTCTAAAATACGACGCCCGTAGCCAATAGCCCTCGTGTAGCATGATGATAAAGATTCATTTTGATGTTAGTAAAACTTTAAAACCTCTTATTTTCATTTTGAAACATTTATTTTATTTTCAAATATAGTTCATGAAATTAAAAGTTTTTTATTACAAAATATTTGTTGTCTTGATTAAAAGCATATTTGGCAATTCATAATACTTTTGTCGCCAATTTTGTGTCAGAAATGTTTAGTCAGGAATTTTTTCAGAGAATACCCAAAAAGTCCCTAAAATGGCTTGCAAATTTTTTGTAGACACCCTGTAATACCACTGAGCCGCCTCTAACTAAACCTTAAGGGGGAATGGGCGCGCAGGACCGGGGGTCTCCAAACTCAAGTGCCTCAATGTTAATCCAATGGGGAAAAAAATATTTTCCTTGCCACATTTCTCCAGCTGTATTGAATATTTTTACAAGCGGATTTTTTTATGTGATAAATGTAGCTGACTTACAGGTCTCTATCTTCCGACTTTTTGAAATTGCTTCGAATATTTTGTGTAAAGTAATTTATTGAATAATAAAAAAAAATATTCGTACTAATTTCAAAAAGTGGTATTGTCGGGACCTGTCGGGACATTTATCACATAAAAAAATCCGCTTGTAAAAATATTCAATACAGCTGGAGGAATATGGCAAAGAAAATAATTTTTTCCCATTGGATTAACATTGAGGCACTTGAGTTTGGAGACCCCCGGTCCTGCACGCCCATTCCCCCTTATTGTAAATCTTTAACGAAGACCTGATGTACCGGTCCCCTTTGTTGCAGGTGAGTGGGGTAAGTGCCTTTGCGCAGACGTTGCGCCGCTACACCTCCCTGAACCACCTGGCCCAGGCGGCCCGGGCCGTGCTCCAGAACTCCTCGCAGATCGCCCAGATGATGGCCGACCTCAACAGGGTGGACTTCCACAACGTGCAGGTAACCCTTCACTTGGCACAAGATAATTGCTTCTAACTAACATTTAACGAGCTTAGTGGAAGAACGTGCTAAGTGGCAAAAAGGTGAAAACGGGAAAATGAGATTTTAACTTTATCGTTTGCACTCAGATCTGTTGAAAACAGTACTTCCAAATCGTAAAAAATGAACTGAACTTTAAGCTTATGAAAACTTGCTATCGTTAAAGAAGTTAGTAATATGTTCCATCGACAGAAAAATCTAATTTTTTCAAAAATGTCACTTAGCACGTTCTTCCACAAAGCTCTTCATTTGTCATCATTGCTTTCCTCATCAAATGTGCTGTGCATGGCACACAATAACTATTTTAACTTAATATGAAATATAAGGTAATGAAATTATTTTGATGGGGAGTTTAACGTCCGAATTGGAGATTTTGCAATGGGTCGACTGCCACAATGTCGGGTAACCCTTCATTTGATAAAGATCTGGCTCATAAAACTAAAAATCATCATAAGAGCCATCCCCACTAAATGTCCCTTGCATAGCACATATTTTTTTTACTTTCAATAAGTGGTGAAAGTATTGTGATGGGGATCGAAAATCCGAAATGTGGTTTTTGAACAGCCACTCTACAGCTCGAACTAAAAGAGCTACAGTTTTTAAACTTGGTATACAATGCCTGCCAGATGAAATTTAAAACATGAAATAACTAGGAAATTATGAAACTAAACATGAAGCATCTATATATATTTGATAAAATATTAAAATAATTTTCTATCATGCAATACTGCACATATGCTTTTAGGAGAAGTAGTCTTGTGCCCAATATGAGAATGGGCCATCTATTCTTTCCATACCTATAAGTTCTTTTCATGTCCATTAGTTTTGGATGTAGGAAAAGAAAAAAAAATGGGAACTTGAGCCAATTAAGTTTTTGAACAATCTGTAAACAATCAGCCTAGCAGTCTAGCCCTAATTCCAGAGGAGACACAAAAGGCTCTTGATATCCTCCCCTTCTTTAAATTGCAGCATTCTTAGTTTCCAGATTTTGCCCATCTATCCCTTGTCCTTTTCCTTTACCCATAACAATAAGACATCTGAAGGGGGATCAAAGTAGCCCTTAAAATAAAAATAAAATGTTAGAGAATCAACAGAGCAGCTAAAAATTATTTAGAAGCTAAAACTATCCTTTCTTTCTAGTGTTTGCCCTGGAGACAATATCTCGACCATATTATAGTTTAGAGGCCCAGTGGCTTAGTGGTAGTGCATTGCCACGCCACAGGTACAGAGATCAAATCCCGGATTGGGCGAGGTTGACCCATCCTTTCATCGTTTAAGTGGGTTGATAAAATGAGTACCAAGCATGCTTGGGAACTAAACACTGGGGTTTCCGCGTGAGGCTGACCACCTTACCGGGACATATGCCTAGCACCCCAGAGCCCTAGGTGATGAAAGCTGAAATGGGCATGGCAGGCCTTGGTCCACTAATGGGCTGTTGCGTCGAGGAATTTAGTTTTTATTTATAGTTTATTTGATTTTTCCTCCTTTGCTTATTTTGTTTGTTTGCTTTTTTCCTCAAACAAAACCAGAACTTTCTGTTCTCACTAGAGTTTGTGCATGAAAAGTTTGGCTATTTATCTCTTTTTTTTTTAAAGCAAAACCAGGAGTTTTCGCCTCAAATATGTGGTTTTGCTATGCATAAGTTCAGAAAACTTCTTGTTTAGAAGGCTCTAGTATTGCTTTACACAATTTCAGACATAGTCGGTAAAACGATATGAAACCTGAGGATACATTAATAGTTTAAATTAAGGCCGGAATTGATCTCACAACCTTTAATTCATTTAACCTCAAGCTTTACCACAAGGCAGTGTCCAACAAACGCCTGTTTTATTCCTGTATGTAAGTTTAACCCATTAACAACCACTTTGTGAATACTGTTAACAGCTTTTTTCCAAATGAAAATGTTACCTTTTGCGTTTTTTCAATTCTTTTTCATATAACTTAGTTTATTAATCCTTACATAAATTGTTTAGGATCATGGTGTTCACATTATATTTACCCATGTCCTAAAACTGTTGTTGAACGCCATTTTCTGATCAATTGGAGAGAGCATTCGGAAGGATGTTTTGTTTATTGTAGCTTAACTTTTTATTTTCTTAATAAAAATTTAAACTTAACTTTGAGAAATCTTTCGGGCCGACTCTCTTCCTTAACATTCGTCAATTCATGTCATTTATTGTGGTCTCAAATAAGAAATAACACAAGACTGTTGGTGTGTAAATAAAACAGATACTTAACTTACCATCAAACAAATGCAATAAAATACTATCTTATTATCCTCGCCTCATCAAACATGACTTTTTTTAGGAGCAAGCATCCTGGGTATGCCAGTGCGAAGAGAGTGTAGTCCAACGGTTGGAGCAAGACTTCAAACTAACTCTACAGCAGCAGAACTCCCTGGAGCAGTGGGCCCAGTGGCTAGAAGGCGTGGTGGACGCAGTTCTGCTGCCCTACCAGGGCAAAGCAGATTTCCCGAAGGCAGCTCGGCAGTTTCTGCTCAAGTGGTCTTTTTACAGGTGAGATAAAGATTTTAGAAAGTCATTAAATTCATTTTTCAAGTGTTTGTAGTTAAGTATTGGAACTTTAAATTGAGGAAACAGTTCTTCATTAGTTTAAGCTATGAAGGATAAGCATATTAGCTCAAGTTTAATCTTTTTTGTTTTTGATGTGCGAGTTTAAATTTTAAACTGAAAATTTTATTTCTTTACATTTTATAAAACTCTATTTCCATCAATGCAGGTAATAATAAATGATTCCTCCATTCTTTAAATTTAAAAATTTAGTTCAAGTTATGCAAATTAAAATTTTTATTATTCATGTTTGTTGCTGATAAACCTGACATTCCGTTGATGGGTTTATACCTCTGTATTCCTCAAGGGTTAAGACTATGCATTATTATAATTTGTTTATGAATATTTAGGTTAAATTTGTTTCGAATAACCATGACCTATTTCTCATCTTTTGAAACGTATAGATTTCATTTAAGATCCAAAACAGTAAATGTTACTTTTTTTTTTCTTTTACATGCTTGATATATTTGACTTGAATTTTATTGTTTAATCAATCGTTAATTTGTTGATCTTACAACATATTGCACTCTTAGACACTAACCATAACAAATTATTGAGTCTAATATGGGCTGGATTTTTTATTTAATGTTTATTTATGAAATTGTTTATTTTCCTGAATTTTTAACAATATTAAAATTTATGGATCCAACAACTATCTATTCTGTACAATACAATGACAAAGTCCAAAATTTTTTCTTTTTTGTTTTGGTAATTTAGCAAAAAAAGTTTGTCTTAAGCAGATTCACAAATGAAATAATGGGGTGGAAAAGAACAGCTACATAGAACAACTTGGGCACATGCTACGTCATTAGCTGTTCATAGTTATTTTTTCACAGGCTTTTGAGTCGCTGTAATTAAATAAATATTGCGCCAAATGAAAAAATATTTTGGATTTTCTCAAAACATTATAATTTGATTTGTAAAATAAAAACTGCTATGCTTTCTTATTATTTCTACATCAAATTAAATAACCATTGAAGTTCACCCTAGTACTTGCTCATCAAATAAATGTTTTGGTTAAAGCTCTAGATTAGCGCGATTATTACATTGAAAGTGGCTACCTAAAAATCCAACCCCAGTTGCCAAAAGTGGCGATCATAATTTTTCCTTTTTGTTCAACAGATAATTAATACTGAAGCTGCATATCTAAAATAATAATAATAAAACGCTCAGATTCGATTCTGTTGGGAAGAAAGACTTGATGATAGTTGTTGCTCATCAGTGAAATTTTTCTCAACTATTCAATTAAATAATTCTGATATGAGAAAATTTCATAAAACAATCATAGGCGAGGGCGACGTCAAGAATTCTCCGAAACTAATGGTGTTGAACTGTATGTACGTAAAATAATTTTCTCCTTTCAATAATGGCCAATCACATAATACTTACATATATGGTGTGACCCTTTTTTTTACTGTCAATCTTTTTATATCAAAAATGTCTTTAATAAAATTTTGTTTTGTGAAAAATCGTGCTTCCTTTTTGTCGTATGTACTTAAATTTAAAACTGGCTTCTGAAAACCAAAATGTGGCTAGTATTTTTTTCACTCTGATAGCCAATGGCTATTATTAAAAATTCCCAGTCTGAAGCATTAGTAATGGTATTCTTCTTCAGCTCCATGGTGATCCGAGACCTGACCCTTCGCAGTGCAGCCAGCTTTGGTTCTTTCCACCTGATTCGGCTGCTGTACGATGAGTACATGTTCTATCTCATCGAACACAGGGTTGCCAAGGCCATCAACGAGACGCCCATTGCTGTTATGGGAGAGGTAAAGCTTTGTCTTGTTTTAAATTGATGTAAACAATAATTTTTATTAGGTGACAAGTGTAGTTATTTTTTAAGCAATTTAAGCTACTTGCAAAAATTAGGCTGTAGTTTGTTGTTTGTTGAAAGACACAGAACTAATAAGAAAAGTTTTAAATTAATAAATATTATAATTGGGTTTCATAAAAGTAATATAGGACAAATCTATAAGAAAGAAGTAAACTTTGTTCGGTTGTAAGTAAAAGTACGCAATATTTTTTTATTAGGAAACAATGTAGACATTTTTTAACCAACATCGGCAATAATTAACTTATTATGTTTTTTTTTTGTCGATTTAAAGAAATTTTTTAACATATTTTTGTATAAACTAATATCGATTACTCTATATACAGTAACAATTTCAACAAATGTTTACATTTAACTCTTAAACATGCATATTTGTTGACTAACTTAATTTTTTTAAAGTAACTTAATAACCAATTGCCAGTAACTAATGCTCTTTACTTATATTTCTTAAAAACTGAATAGACTGTAATACATTAAATTACCTTTACAAGCAGGATATTATACAAAAAAAAGTTATCTCTGATTTTTGTAAACCTATTAGGTAAAATCCTAACTAGATTTATTTCAGTAATTGAATTTTCGATTATCAATTCCTCAATAAATTTTTATAAATCATATTCTAATTGTTTTGTTTTTGTTACAAAATTTCTGAAATTATGCGGAGACTATTTGCTCAATATTTAATAGCTAGATATTTGAATAACAAACTAAACTGTAAAAACTACGAAATGCATTATGTCTAATCACCCTGCTCTAACCTCTTGCGACCTGGAGTGCTCAATTGGTGGCATTTTTTAAAACCTTCCCACAAACAATTAACATGTTATTTAGTTCTAAAAGTGAAATGATCCTAAAGAAGAATATTCTAATATAAGTTTTCAGACTTTGATTACAGGTATCAGTCATTTATTTCTGTTTAAAAAAATGAAGCTGAACAAGGGTCAATACGATATGAGAGTTCTTTAAAAAAAAAAAATTTAACTTTTCAAAAAAGTTATTTTGTTAATTTTAAAGGCATTTTTTCCATTTAAAAACAATGTTAAAATAATATGTTTACTTCAAATAAGTGATACAGCCTTTTTGTTTCATTTATAGCACAATAAAAGTGTATTTTTTAGAGTTAAAGGCTAAGTTACTCCACAAGTAACCATTATACATAATTTTTAAATTTCTTCGCAAAACATACTTTTTAGCATATATTTGTATGAAAAGTATGCTTAGATTATATAAGAATATACTTGTAGGATTTTGCTCGGGTCTTAAAATGTTAAAGTATACCACAGACACACTTTACTACATTTAACTATCGATCTTAAACTAATCTAATATTAATTCTCCCCCAGTTCATCGGCCTCGGCGCAAAGATGTCCTCCCTCTCCAACGACTTTGTCCTCAACTCCGTCAAAGGCCTCAGCCAGTACCAAGCCACCGACCAACCACCAAAGACCCCCATCGAAAACGGAGACGATACCAACAACTGCTTAAGCCAGGCGGAAATGTACAGCTCCAACGCGGCAATGACAAACGGCCTCAAAGAAGCAGCCGCTCTACAGGCCAGCCTCATTGGCCAGCCACAGGTGAGGTTCATGAGTGTGGAATCTGGCAACGAGCACGTCGGGAAGAAGCTGAAGACTGTTTGATGGGTCGTGTCCGGAGGGGTGTTGTTTTATTATTCCTTTTTGTGGAAGGTTCAGAAAGTGTTTTGGGTGTATATATAAATACAAAATACAAATAAATACAAAAATTGTCGACCAACAACAGGCCAGAGGCCGAGCAAGGGTGGTCCGAAATAAATCTAATTCCTTACCAGTTTCCAATAGTTATCGAGATTCTTCTTAAAATCTTCCACTCTCTTCGAATACACAACATATTCTGGTAAAGCATTCCACTCATTGACGACTCTATTGTAAAAATGTTTTCTAACCTCCCTTCTAAAACAATTTCTGATCATGCCCTCTGGTCCTGCTATTTAAGGTAAAACCTAAGCCCTCCATGTCTCCCTGTTTAATGAACTTGAACAACTGAATTAAATCACCCCTTGTTCTCCTATTTTCCAGGGAATACATGTTTAACGATCTTAATCTATTAACATAATCAATACCTGATAAACCCTTATGTTGGTTGAATTTTGTTTAGTTAACTGGACTTTTTCATACGCAGCTGGTTTGATAATTTTTAATATGTTCACAGAATTGCTATATTGGGTCAAATGACCTGTTTCATGGAACGTATTTCTGTCCGGCCTGCATGTCCTTTGATTGGTTACCAATCAATGGTTGAGAAACTATTTATTTTCATTTAGCATTTCCGTGGGACTTGAAACATGCCCTTTGGAGCTTCCTCATATGTTAGGGAAACTATACTTGGGTTTTTGTTAATGATATTTGCTCAAATATTGGCGATGTATATGATATTTGTTGTTCTGCAACACATTCTACCTTTGGTGTCAAAAGTTAACCATCCTTGTGCTGTCAAAGCTTTAATTTGATAACATTGCCACTACTGGAGTGAATATCATTGGCAAAACCGTAAGTATGATATTTTCTTATTCTATTCACCAATTGATTAACATTGCCAATGTGGATAATGCAGCAATATAAGTTCAGCAAACAAGAGTAAGCAATCGGGTAAACACATTTTCTTGCAAAACTTGAAAATAAGCATGATGGCCCATCAATCCCCGAACACTATCTGAACCTTGCTACATACTATATATTCAAGGAAAATGTAAAAAATATACAAACGTATAAATTACATCAAAGAAAATGAGCTATGCATTTACGGCAGTGCTTAAAGTGTAAGCTATGTATGCACTTTGAAATATGTATCAAAGCCCTCATTATTTTAAGCTGGTACTTAAATTTATTGTATTTTTTTTTTAAAGCGGATTGGATTGTTTAAACTGCTTTTACACATGAAGTTTTGTGATTATGACGCCATTTTTTTTTAAATTTTATTTATGCAAATGTTAGGATGTATAATTGGCAACTGAATGTGCTTTAGTTTTATTTTTATATTAAAGATTTTTAGCATATGGTATTTAAATTTATTTATTCACCATGTACCCCTGTTATAAGTTTGATTAAAAGCTGAGATTCTTTAAAAAATTTTATTGATAAGAGTCACATAAAAGTCATTTATTAATTTTTTTAAAGTTTTATGTTCCTGATAGAATATTTATTGAGTATTTTCTTCCCTATATTATATCTATTGTACATAAAATTAATTAGTATTATATTCATACCTTAAATTTTAATGTATTGCATATATTTATACGAGCTTTTATTGCAGTATAGCTTAATGCAAAATTCTTTGAGTATATGAAGGAAACTTACAAAAATTGTGTAGTTAGTACTAAATTGTGGGGGGGGGGGGGGGATAATTGAGTTTTGTATGGTAGCTTTTTTAATACTTTGAGCGTATAATATTTCATTTGGAAAATTACAAGTTCTGTCATTCGCAATTAAAAAATTTGATGCTCAATGCTAGTCAATGTTTAAATGTAAATAATGATTTGACTTTTATAATTTAGTTGTAAACTACCATTTATTAAAAGAAAAAAAAATAGCATTCCAGAATACGATTAGCCCCAAATTTTCAAACTAATTCTTTGACATTAGTTATTTGAATTTGGTTTGGCCATTCAGCTATAAAATAACTGCATTAACACACTTTCTGAACAATTGAGTGTTTAAAGAGTATTATTATTATATTATGTGATATCACCTGTTTAGTATTCCATTTTATTTTTTATGTGTTTATCATGCTAACTAAATAATCAAACTCATCTAAGTCATTGTTTTCCTTACTTGTATACATATCATAAAAAGTGCCATTTAAAACAAACATTCCTTGAGTAATGAAAATTTGCATGAAAGATGTTTCAAAAGTAAGTTTTAAAAATGCAAAATGAACTTAAAAAGTTTTCTTTTGAGTGCGTAGAATCTTTCGAACTTACGCTTTTAACTTATTCATGAAAGATGTATGCTTAAAAAACAGCATTTTTATCTTTAAGCAAGCTCAAAATTTACTGCCTTTTTCAATTAGTTTTTTGTAGATATCTTTTCGAACTGTATTATGTATTTATTTATGAATTATGTATGCAGTGTTTTTTTTTAATTTGAAATATCCTTATTTTAAAATGCATGCCGTATTTTGTTGCATTTAAAATATTAACTTTAATTACATTGAACAATTTATAGTCAAAATCACAATTGAATTTGGAAAATGATTGATTCTATATAATTTGTTATTGGTACTTATTACTTTTGAAACATCTTTCATCTGCGGCAGTTTCAGTATTTAGTTCTTTATCGAAATACCTTTTATTCATGTTAAGCATACAAGTTATATTGTGTGCTGATCGTGCATAAATAGTCAGCTTTAGCATTGCATGGTTTTTCCTGTCATATTTGCTGTTTTAATGTTTGTGGTTGTATAGTACTCATGGTTGAAAAAGCTCTCATTCCACTAAAGCTACTGCCAGGTACCTGGTTTTAAATCCATGTTTTAATTTTTGTGCGTCTTAGAGTATGTATACTGTATGAAATATGTATAAATGGTATGTATCTATATACAAAGACTTGCAAATTTATATATTTTTAGGGTAGTGCTTGTTTCTTGCGTACTATTTTCATTTGAATAGTAATACATTGGTGATAAATGCATATAAATATATTCGTCTTATCATGAAAAGCATATGGAACTGATCATTTTTCTTGTATTAATGTCGCTGATTCTGCTGTCCTAAAACAAAATACTATTTTTTTTAAAAAAATTGTTTTGAATCATCGTACGAGTTTTATTAACTTTTATCCTTAAATTCTGACAATTATTTATCACCAAATTTTATTGAAGAAAAGTTCAGACTTTTTGTTGTTTTATATTATTTATACCCATATTTTTCCAAATGTATATTTACATTATTTTTAGTAGCTTCCCACTATGTGTCAGGAATACTTTTTCTGTTGGAATGGCATAGTTTCCAATCATCCTTAATGGATTTTTTTTCACTAATAATATATATCTTCTTTGAAATGACAAAACCAAAAATATGCAAAAACACAGAGATAAAATACTGACTTCTGTGAATCCCACCGCTTTAAAAAATAACCAATCCATAGAATTTGAACTTTTGTGGTTTTGTCATTTTACTATGATATTTAAAGATCGTAGAAAGATGTAGTCAGTATGCATATTTTTAGTACCATATTTTATTCTGTTGTCTTTTACAATAGGATTAATTTAACCCTTTCAGTCCCAGTGATGCCATTTGGCATCATCATGTTTCTGATCATAATTTAAAAAAAAAAAAATAATAGGGCTGACATCTATTGGGATTAATAAATAATATTTTCTAATCGAAAAAAGTTTAAAGATTCCAATGACGTGCTTTTTGATATCATAAATGGCTAAAGACGATCAAAAAAATAATTCTAAAATGATGCCAAATTGTCATTGGGACTGAAAGGGTTGGAATGGAATGCAAATGCGCCCTCTTGAAGGGAAGGGCTATGCCCATTACCCTGCTCGCCAGAAGGAACAGTCACAGGAGACACACAAGGAAAGGACGACACAAACACATAGACAAATAACAACATTTATTGACAAGTACAAATATCCATGCCTGACCGGGATTCGAACCCGACCTCAGCAGCTCCAAAGGCCAGTCACTAACCATTCAGCCACCGAGGCGGCGGACTGAAAGGGTTAAAATGTTTCTTAACTTTTAAATTTAGCTTCTGTTGGATTGATGGAGGGGTGTCACGTTTTTCCGCATACCAGTACAAATAATACAAAAAGATTTCTAACTATATGATACATATATGTAATAGAAAAATGACTATACACATTTTGACTTGGGACAGCAGAATACCCTTAAACTGAGACCCAAAAACAAAATGCCTTGTGAGACAAGTGCTCGAAAGTGTATGCGCATATTATATGCAATTTAAAACGAAACTTGTATTTAGTTTTTCACAAAAAAAATAACTGCCCTTAACAAATTGATGCATCTCGGTATCTAGCCTCTTCTTTCAAAAAGATGGGTAGAAATGTTTTATTTTCTGCCATTGAAATTTGCCACTGTATTCGTTCGAAAAACTTATTTCTAATAACAATTGAAGAGTACAGGGGGAAAAGGCTTGATTTTGTAGGAGTCTTTATGTATTCTTTTGTGTTTGTCGGACATTGGCGACAGGAAACTGGTTTCCTTGAGCCAATGAAAGTACTATCCGGTTTCCAAACACTAGTTTAGTATCCGGTGAACAAAGTGAGTATCCGGTTTCCTTACACTAGTTTAGGCGAGGACTCGCTATTGTTGCCCAAGAATCCTTTTGCGGACAGATCCCTATGAATTCAAGCTCTTTTTTCCCCTGTACTCATCCATCGTTTTAGATAATTATGGATTCCCATATGTATAGTACTTAATTTTGTGAAAATATTTCATTCTTATTGAGAAAATTGAACTCTTTGAAGGTAAGTTATCTTAGGAGGTGTTTAACTGAAATAAAATAATTCATGTCTACAAAATATATTTTTTAAATGTGCAGTAAGTGTACATAAATGGGGAAGTTCAGTTGAGCATATTGTAGCATAAATATATTTTTCTTCAATTTGTATAAAATTTTATTGTGTTGCTCTCATTCCATACCATATTAGCAAACAAAAAATATCTAGTCTTATTATAGCCATAACAAGTATTTATGTACAGTTTATTTCTGAGAGTTGTAATGCTTTTTTTATTTTAAGTATTACTTTGTACATAGCTGTATTTTGATTATTGCTTTGTATATAATTGTTGGTGAATTTGTATGTATTACTGCCAAAGAGTGTTTTATTTTTAGTCATTGGGTTGTGCGTATTTTATCTTTGATATATCTCGTGCCATTTTAATTTTGTAGTGATAAGTTTTTTCAATGCCTTTAGTTCAAAAAGAACAAAATTGAGTCAAATAATAGAGATATGCCAATTGTACCCTTTGTTCTCGTTAGAAATTTATTTACAAGGATATCTTAAATTACTCTTTTTCTATGAGTTTGTTCGCTTCTATTTTGTACTCTGCAAATGTAGGATAGTATATACCAACAAATTCACATAATGTTGTTTTATCCATTCTTGTTTAAATTAGCTTTATTTACAGAAAACTCATTTCAAATGGGTTTTGATATAAATTTTGGAAAGGTTTTTTTTATTTTGTATTTCTAGTCATACTATTTAATGCATTCCTTTTTATTTTGCTCATCTAAACATGCTTTCAATTAAAGAACCACTAAAGTACATTCTATTAAAATGACTTATTAAAATTTCATAACATACGAATTAAGGATTATTATATACTTCGTTATAACTAAAGCCTTTGACAAATTTTGTACTTATGTAGAGAAAATTTTATAGCAAATTCTTGTATTCTACCAGCCATAATTTGTAATTATTGAAATTTTGAAGAATCATAGCAGGGATTTTATCAAATTTAATCTATTTAAGTAGAAATTATTAAGCTGCAAATTATTATCATTCTGGTCATATACATTCCATATATCAAGTGTAACTAAGTCATTTGAAAATTTGTATTTATTCATATTCTTTTTTTACTTCTCATTAACAAGTACTGATGTGCTTAAAAATTTCCGATACTATATTGTTTGATTTAAAAAAATGTCTTGTTCAGAATCTTTGAATTTGTTCTAAGTATATGAAAAGATTAACATTCTTAACAAATGTGTTCAAAATTTAATTAAATTTTGAATGAAAAAATACATTTTCAACACTCAAAATTCAAGCATGATTTAGCTATTTGAATAGCAAGAAGTTAGTTTGAAAATAAATATGTTGATGTATTAAGTAGTATTTCCCCTTTTATTTATACCAAAGATCATTCAAGCCTGCATATTTGTCTCTTGAAATAGTTGTTTAGAAAGGGCAAAATTACATAAGACCAATTGCCAGTATATAGTAATAGTTTTTACGGATTAATTATGAACATTTTACAGCTTCTGTCGTTGCATTTAAGTTAAGAATTTTTTATTAGTCGATCAAAATATTAATGTATTTATCCAAATGTATGATTATTGCATAGAAAATTGCATGTTTGGTTTATTATACTAAAACTTTTCATTAAAATACCATATACATATATTTTAAACGCACAAAGCCGTAAATAACTTTGAATGCAAATTTCATTAATTTGTTTGAAGTTTTAGTGGTTAATTATAGTCAATGGCATACGAAACGGAACAAATAAAATGAAAATTTTCATTGCATTTTTGCGTGCAACTCATAAATTATCTTACTTAATAAACATTTTACGATTTATGAAATGTTTACAATTTTAATATTATAATTTTGCTTTTATTAAAGCCTCATTATCCTTTAATTTCAAAAGTAATTCATCAATTAATATTAGTTTCTATTTCAATATCAAAACATTACATATCAACAGTTTTTTAATTAAAATAAAACTAATTAAAAACTTGTCCAGCCACTTATCAATTTATAAAATTACTTATGGTGATAGGATTCAAATTGCTTCAAAACTGCACTTTGGCATTTGCCCAGGATTTTTTTTTAATTGTATCAATTAAGTACTGCTACTTTCACAAAAAGATTTTTAATAACTTTGTAAGGGAATGTAGAATTTTTAAGAATTTTGCAAAAAGCTTTAAATAAAGTCAACTCAGCGAGAAATTTTTTCATTCCATTCACATATCAAATTTTTCCATCCTAATTATTATATCAAGTTTGTTTAAACTTTACTACTGTAGATACTTTCCATGTTATATATGTAGGACCTCATTACTTATATATCTATTTAAACGAAATACATATGATTGCGATAATAAAAAAAAATTGTCACAAAGTAGCACGAAAAGATATAAAAAGTATTTTTGCTATTTTATGAGCAGACTTTGTGACACACGAATGGCAACAAAAATGTAACAAAATTCTCTCGAAACAGGACCAAATTAAATGAATTTGCTTTATTGAATGCACGAGCTTTTAGTTTAGGATTCTTCATTCCACTCAAAATGTTCCATTTAAAAACAAAATAAATTTCAATGAATGAAAATATGCTGCCACTTCAGAAAAATCTATATTTTCAAGTGAGCAACATCAACTGTATTTTAATAAATAAATAGCTTGCATTGCATTGTAATGAATCTAGTTTATTACCACTTTGGATATATATATAAAAAAAAGAATGTTTTTGTACATTTCACATTTGCTCATATGAAGAAAAAAAAGCTTTGATTTATTTGTAATAAAATTCTGTTTTATTGCTGTGCAATATGTAGCTGATGTATGTAAACATAATGCATTAAATTGTGGTGTATGAAAATACAAACTTTGTTTGCTGTGTATTTATTCACTCAACTTTCAAATACAGAGTGTTAAAAATTAACTGTCCAACATTAAAATGAAAAAAAAATAGATACTCTGAATTACTTTTTTTAAAATACTAACCAGTAAAATAGTTTTATAGAACTAAATAGAATTTTTAAAAAAAAAATTTCAACAAATTGTATGGATTACAAGTTATAAATGGCAGAGGGTGGTTGTGAAATATCATTGCACTAGAGCTACATAAAGGCTATTGGTAACAAGCATTGTAACTAGAATCGCACTATGAGGTTTTGGAGCATGTTTAACATTCACTCCCTTCTACACGATACCTTGTCTGTCTAGAATGCGAGAATCGAAAAGACTTTCTCCTCCTCTATCCCTTCGCTTGGTTTTCTAGGAAACAGGGGAAGCATCGCTTTTCTAAACCTAACGCGTTTGAGGTTCTGTTGTGAGGTTAACAATCCGAACAGTTTGAATCCAAGTAGGGTGGGAAATAAACATGCTCACGCCGTTTCAAAGAAAACCACATGCAGGGATGGGGAGGAAAATGCTTTCGAGGCTCGCATTCTAGGTAGTATTATTTGTCCGACTTTTTACACCGTTTATAGGTCAGCAGTTATTTTGGCAATGCCCTGACCTGGGACCTTTCTCATGCAAGGCAAACGTCTTATTAACTGGGCTCCCCAGCCCTATAAATGACAGAATTAGCTCTTTGAAATTGGCAAGAGAGGTGGATATTTAAGGAGACTTTGTCTGATAAAAGCCTTTTTATACTCTTATTTTACTAGTTCAGAGTTTATATTTTCTTTTCATTATTTATTAGTTTCTCTCATTAGGAATAGTTTATCAATATCAATAGAATCTCTTGGTAAATTTCTATTCAATATATTTTTCTCATAAAGTAAAAACTTTGCACACTTATCTATTGGCTTGGAAAGTTAAGATTACAATTATTAGGTATACGTTTTAATTTAAGATGTGCAATTTTCAAGATTGATCAATGAAAAGTGATTGATTGATTTAATACAATATGTTACTACAATAAGTTGATTGAAACACAAAACTTCATACCCAAAATTTTATGTGACTCTTCTATGTATGGAGCAATATAATTTTAGATCCTTTAAGATTCATCGTAATTTGTGTTATAGAAACACTGCACAGAAAAATTGAGATCAAAAACTAAAACACTAGAACATAATTTTATTGACTTAGTTAAATTATTACATTCCTATAACTGAGCACACTTCTAAGTAGTTGAGGTAAATTTGTACATAACTTTCCATCACAAATGTAAGTCCACAAGTGGGAATCTCCCGTGATGTGTCCGAAAACACATGCTACTTATCACAGTGACAAAGGGATTGGTGGAAGAAAATTCAAAAGTATACTACAAAAAGGAGGAAAAAAAGGAGGACACTATATTTTTGCTTTAAATACTGATAGAGTTATTGCAACCACGTGACCTATTCTTAACTGGATCACAGTTATTGCATCTGGCAACCCCTGCAACCGGATTGTTAGGACATACAAATCCGTTCTTCTATTGTGTTTATACTGGATCTTTCTTTTAGTTACTCTAAATAATATTTGGTATAACATTCAATCATTGGAAACAAAGACATTTTCGATCTCCTCTATTTCTAGTACAATTTATAATGCAGCAAAACGATGGCATTTTTAATATTAAAAAGTGAAAACTAGCAATCTATGTACACTTTTGCACAGTATTTTGCCGAAGCACGTGCGTTTGTATGCCCTTAGAAAAATTGGCCACACCCGTGCAACCGATTTCATCCAATCAGCGATCGTCAGGGGTGCAGAGGAAAAGAGGTGAGGAAGAGGGGTGCAACAGCTCTATATTTATTTATTTTTAATTGAGAGACTATAATTAATACTTTCTATAAATCTATGGCATAAAAAAAACCTTGAAATTAAGATTCACTAAAGTTTGGTTAACACTATTACAAGCTAACATGTCAAAATAGTTAGAAAGACAAATCTAATTGATGCAAAAAATATTAACATTTAATGTCTTACAATTTTAAATATTTAAAATCAGACTTTAAAACGTCTTCATTCCAATTTCTAGCTTTTATTATAATAAAAATGTTTTGCAAGTTTGACCGATTGAGAATTATTTTAAAAATCAATATTTAAAACAAAAATGCTGTGCCCTATATTTTGCACATTATGTTTATGCATAAAGGTTCTTACAGCTTTTGAAAAAGAAATTTTTTATGACTTTTAAAGAAATAAATCACAAAATAAAACAGACTCCACTATCAACCCATCTAGAGGCATTGCAATATGAATATTTTTTTGTTATTTAGTGTGTCAGTATCAAATTAGCCATTAAAGAAATATCTATAAATTAGTCAAAATAAATTATTCATTAGTCCATAGACTGATTTCTCAGGTCAGCATACTATTATTATTAATATTTTTTAGAAATCTTTAAGTCAATAAATATCCACTAAAAATTTATATTTTAAAAATTGTAAGAACCTTATATGCACACTTGCCAGTGCACTAAATGGTTTGAGAGTCTATGAAGGAATCAAAAATTACTGGTTCACTATGAGGTAAAGGATCTTAAAAAGAAACAAATAATCAGGAGGCTTCACTGGTGGATTCTTGGGCATCATTGTCCTTCTTAAGTTTCTTCTTGGCTTGGATGTCGGCCAGAGTTTGTTCGATGGACCGTTGATCCTTCTTCAGCTCACTAGAAACTGCAAAGGGAAAAATTATATCAAATTTATGTATTTACTAAACAACATTTTGAAATCTGTAGGTTTTCATTTATATTTATTTGTTGATCTGTTCAGTCCCAGTGATGCCATTTGGCATCATGTTTCTGATCATAATTAAAAAAAAAATTTTAGGGCTAACATTTACTGGGATTAATATAAAATATTTTCTAATAGAAAAAAGTTCAAAGAATCGAAAGATGTGATTTTTGATATCATAAATAGCTAGAGAGGATCAGAAATTTCTAAAATGATGATGCCAGATTGCCATTGGGACTGAAAGGCTTAAAGTACTACAACAGTATTCTTTTATTTTCAGAATGTTACGTTTCATTTAGTTGTGTAAAAGATAGCTTAGAAGGTAAATGGCAGAAAGGATCAAAACAAAAAAATTAAAGGATTAGGGTCAAGTGGGGTAAGTGTGATAGGGTTTCTGCATTTTTCATTAAGAAAATTCGTTCTCTGCTTCAAGTAAATTCCAAATCCTAAAATTGGTAGTGAATTATTATAAGAAACATACATATGTAGAAAAAAATATATGTTTGAATTCCAATTTTAAGTGTACAAAATTTGCACTTCAAAATCCATTGCTGTTTTATCACACTTACCCCACAAAGGAAAACCCATATAAAAAGAAGACAGTTGCATTTAAATTAAAAAGCTCAAAACTTTCTTTAAACAAAAAATAAGGTCAATATTTCTTTTTGGTTTAATTATAAGTGGTCTAATGTTATATATTGCAAACTTTCAGATTTTTAGAAAGATTTCCAAAGTTACAAGAGCTGTTTATCACACTTACCCCACTTGACCCTATGTAATTCATTGAAATCACAATTTGATTCAACAATAATGCAGAATAACTTCAATATACAAGTGATTCTGTGTGATTCTATTCAATTTAGCAGCTGGACCAGATTCAATCAAACTGTGTGCTCAATATATCAAATGCGCTTATATTATCTAATATAAATTACACAAATTTGAAAAAGTGTCCATAACTTTATCAAGCACCAGGCCTTATAATCAGGGTTGGTATGATTTTACCCGACCCGAAAAAACCCACCTGAAAAAACCCAAGTGGGCAATTGAACTTAAATCCATTTTATTGAAAATTTTGTAAAAAAAAGTTCAAACTTTTTATGCATACAAAAAATATATCTTGTATCATTTTGAATTAATATTTTAGTATTTTTCTTACAATGTTTGTTCCTTAAATTTTAAAAAAAAAATTAAAAATTTAAATGTATACACTTTCCAAAGGTCTTTTGAGGGTGAAACAGAAACAATGAATGAATATTATTCTCAATTTATATTTTGATTTAGGAGATTATTTTGTTTTATTTATTATCTGGAATGTACATATGTGCTTTATTTATTACACATAAATCAAAGATATCCATTTCATTTGTCATACATTTAACTGTATTATTCTGCTCAATTTTCTAAAACCTCACTTAAAAGATTGCATGTTCTGTTTATTAAATTTTTTTTACAAATAATTAAAACTTCCCTAAATAAACCACAAACCCAGACAAAAAATATCCAAAATACATGAAATAAAAATAAAACCTTGAAAAAAAAAACCAATAACCCTGAAAAAAAACCCAAAAACCCAAGTGGGTTGGGTTTTTTATGAAAAAACCCGGGTTTTTGACAACCCTGCTTATAATTGACTAGTGTTCCCAGAATTTTTAAAATTCACAAAATAAGGGCATTTGAGCAAAGATATTATTAGGTTTCACTTTGAAACCAATATGGAGAATTTTTTACTTAAAAGTGAAATCTATTAACTAATAAACACGCACAATATAAAATTAAAGTTATTACGGAATTGTACCCTGCTACAACTTCTACCCAACATTGGAACCATTCTGTCTTACAACTAGTTTTGGGGTTTGTCCGATTCAATATGCTCTAAAACTATAAGGAATATTTTTTACTTTAAAAGGAAAAAGCGCTGCCATCATAAAAAAAACATATTGCAAAAGAATTTATTCCATTAGACTAGAATAAATGATGTGCTATACAAAGATTATTTAAAGTTTTTTTTAATTAAAAGTAATAACATTTTATATTATTTGAACAACAGCAGACATTATCAGCAAATTTTGGTTTGACAAAAAAAATATCAATATTTTGTAGTAATAATTGAATTTTCTCAGAAATTCATAAACGCCCGGGCATTTTAACGGGGCTTTTGTCCCAATTTATAAAGGCATTTTATGTCAGTAGATGGAATTAAACTTAAGTTAGTTGGAGTTAACTCTAGTTCAGTAGTTCCCAACCTTTTCTGGACCATAGCCTTGTTCTTTAGGTTGATAAACTTCCATCGCCCAATTTTAATATTCATGTTTGTTTAATTATAATTTGAGTTAAAGCGTAACTATAAAACAGTTTTATAACACTTACTACCGTTTATAAAAACAACCAAAGAAGCCTTAATCGGTCACTTTAAAAAAAAAAAGAAAAAACACATTTTTAGAGAACAAAAGTGAAATAATATACCTACTAAGATATTTTTACTGGTTTCTAGAATATTTAAGACAGTTGAAAGTACAAATTGGATGGTTGGGGAAGGGTTTTACTGTACTAAGTACAACATTATTTTAATTTCCCCTCTTTGAATACTCATTGCCCCCTGATGGCCCCTAAAGTATTTTTTTCTCCTTGATAACACAATCGCCCACTTGAGGGCGATAACCCCTAGGTTGGAAACCACTGCTCTAGTTGGAACTTTAAGTACTTGCAAATCAAAAATCCACTCACCAAATCCAAATGTCTTGTTGGGAGTCGCTATACGAGCAGCAGCCACTCCTGATTCTTTGCCAAGGAGTTTCTCGTACTTCAAGGCGTAGTTACTTGTGGGCTCAACTTCCAGCTTTCTTTTCTTGCTGTCTTCTACCTCAGACAGCTTCTGTTGCTCCTGTAGAAACAGAGGCATGTAGAATACAAGGATGAGAAAAGAAGTTGCATGAATTCTGTCGTCTATTTTTGATGAATTTTATTTGGGACGGCCTTAAACCTTTCAGTCCCAATGACAATTTGGCATCATCATTATTTCAGAAAAAAATTCTCATTGTCTATGGCTATTATGATATCAAAAAGAACATCATTTCGATTATTCTATTAGAAAATACTTTTTATTAATCCCAATAGATGTGAGCCCTATTATTTGTATTTAAAATTATGATCAGAAACATGATGATGCCAAATGGCACCACTGGGACTGAAAGGGTTAATAAATAACCTTTGTTTATAAAAGAGAAACAATATTATAATACTTTTGTGCAATAGCAGCACCAATTAATTTGGAATTTAAATTTATTTTTCAAAGTGTAACATCTAACATAATTTAAAACATTATAAAAGGTTCTTCAGCAAATATTTTATAAGTATCCAAGGTTTACAATATTTTTAATTTTTACAACAATTTAAAAACATTACCTTGTCACTCTTGTTAAAACGTTACCTATAAAAACACTACAAATATATATCAACTGGAATTAAAGTTCATTTAAAATTACTTTTTGCAGGGCTAATTCTTTAGCTTTGGTAGGATCCCACTCTTCTCCATTTCTATATGCATTCAGCTCATCTTCTGAAGGTGCAAATTCCTAAAAGTTGATAGTTTTATTACACTGCAATAAACATTACTTTATGTAATTAAATATTCTACATCCCTTTATTAGTACAAAATTTAAACTATCTTCTTTATTTACAATAACAATTAAATCTAAATATGTAACGCTAAATATATCATATTTTGATACCATCTTTAAAGTTTTGTTAAAGCATATTAGTGAACGACATAACTGTAAGTGTTAGCTTATTGATCAACTACACAAAAAGTAAAGCCTAGATTTTAAAGAAAATAATTCATGTTGTTTTAACCAGTTCTGCATTAAATAAATGTAATCAAGTGTAAATTTTAGTTTAATATGAATTGCTGCATCCAAAAAGTTAATCATTTAAAAAAAATATTAATAAATTACACATTATTTTATTACAAAAGGCATATTGTTTAAGGAGTTAAAAGATTTCCAAGTTTAAAATATTCCTATGAATGGCAATAATAAGATTCACTATCAAAAGGGATATTTTTAAATATACTCCAAGTACGTTTAAACTATTGCAATTATTCAGATCTGATTTTGCTTTTTAAAACCATAGGAAAGGTTATACATCACTAAGCTTACATAGAGAGAGAATTCACCATTCTTAAATTTAGTAGGTTGCTATAACACTACATAACTTCACATTCAGTATTGTCTTTTTTAAGCACATTGAGTACCAAGCAAACAAGTAGTTCAAAGTAAGACTTACAATATCAGACAGCAAACTAAAAATAACAATTCACTTTAATGTACATGTAATAAATACACTTGAAATTATAAATAAATAATTTAATTAGTAGTTTACTTTTTTGAAAACCATGACATATCTGTCCACTTCATCCTCACCAAAGGCATAGGCACACACTCCGGCAATGTCCGCTACATCATGTCTGCAAAACAGTCACAATTATTGATTAATTGTTTACACCTAACAACCTTCACCAAAATTGGAACATTTGAAATATTTAAAACTGTTAATATTGATCTTGCAACAAAATAGACTGAAACATCATTAAAGCGTACTTTTATAATAAATGTAAGAAATATCGATAAACATGGTGTGACATATCACCCTCTCCTAAATACTTCAAAAGAAAATAGTCAGATGTTCCCTCTCGGAAATAATACCACGAAAATCTACCATCCTACTTTTTTATTTGTATCTGCTTTCTACTTTTAATAGAAGCTAACAAAGATATTTTAAACTTTTTTTTATTAAAGTATTATTACTCGTTCTCATTTAGTCAAATCAACTCTTATAGCTTCATTGTTCTACAGCTCTAAAGCTGGCCATACAAGGAGGTACTTTTAAAACTAAATTTCCTTAATTTACTATGCTTTTTTAATGATTTGGGAGTTTGGAAATTATTATTTGAAATTTTAAAAAAATTAAAAGTAAAAAACTTTTTAATGATATTTTTAGGGCAAATTCCTGAACAAAAACTGATGTTTAAATAAACACTTACATAATGTTCCTATAAACTTTATCCATTGGCGAGTATTTGTGCTTTTGTTTGAGAGGGTCTTGAATAAACTCATTAATATCTTTCTCAATCTATAAAATAAGGAGATAATGTATTTTAGGATTGCCACACTTTTTGGTAAAAAAATCAAGGACTATTATTTAAGGACATTGCAAGGATATATTTCTTTAGCAAGAACTTCTTCAAGTACTATATATTCAAGTATATAATATAGGTACTATATTTTTTCAAGTACTATATATTCAAAGATGCAATACCAAAATTTCACAATAGTGTTTGAAAATTCATTTCGAAAACAACTATAAGATATCTTTAACTTTAAAATGAACTTAAATATGTGTTATATAAAAATAATCATTTAGATATTAAAAAATCAACGTAATATCCCTTCATTGGTTATACAAACAATAAATCAAAAAATAAAATAAGAGCTGATTCACATTGAAAAGGTGTTTTTAATGGAAGTTAAAATTAACATTTGAAACACTTCAAGATATTAAATTTCGCCAGACCAAAAAAATTAAGGACTTTTCAAGGTGGATAATGTTTTTCAAGCACTTTTGAGATCTTGAAAATCAATGGGTTTTCTTCCAGCACTTTTTAAGGTTTTCAAGAACCGTGGCAACCCTGGTATTTATGACAACAACGAAAAATTGAACAATAATTGCTTAACAACGTTTTTATCATAAATAAATGGATTTATATTGTGCTTGCTAACTTTAACAATAGAAGTTTGATATCTTACTAGTTATTCAACTGTAATATCCAATAACAATCATCTAAAATTTAAAACATTTTACTTAAGTTAAATGTCCTAACAGTACAATAAAACATGATGAGAGATTTGAATGTAGTGTTATTTGGTGTAAATTTTTTTTAATTTTGTACTAAAAAACTGTTTTATAATGCAAGTTCAAACCTTTTCTCTAAATTTGGTAAGCTTCTCTTTCTGTGCTGCTTGTTGTTTTTCAATGATTTTCTTCTGCTCTAAAAGAACATACATTGGAATTGAGAAAATAAATCGTCAGTACCTATACCAGGAAACAGCTATGATATAATGGCCAATCTCAATAATATGTTTGGCATTCAAATGTGGTAAATATTCCACTTTATAACTCATACAATTTTATAGATCTAGAAAATCTACAAAACATTTTCAAACCAGCAAAATTGAGACTGGCTAGTACATCACAACTGTACCCATATCAGCACTTTTGAAAACATAAAGGACCTATGGACCGGGATTAATTTATGGCTTCCATGTTTTCAATATATGTTTACTTTAAAGGTCTACGTTAACTAAGATTAAGCAAATATATCATTTAAAATTTCAATAAAAAAATGAGCTGATTCAAAATAAAAAAAATCTTATCTTGTAGGGCGAGCTAATTGTAATGCTCAGTTACTTATTTGTAAAGAGTTGATTCCTTAGTAATTTGTAGGGTGACTAGTATTTGTAAACAAATCATTAATACTTAAATATAAATTTATTGACGAGAACGCATTTCAATTTGTACTAACTCTGCAACAACTTATTTCTCTCCCCTGAGAATGATGGAGGTTTCTCCATCGAACTCAAAATAGAACCAAGAAGATCACTCATTTTTCCACTTAATTAAAGATATTTACAATAACGAAAAGTATTTTAAAATACTTTCAATTTTCAAACTCCATGAAAATTTGAAAAACAAGAACAATTGTTTACAAATTTCGTTTTAAAGGTTACAGTTACAGTTTATTGCGGATTGAAAAATAGAGAATGAAAATTATTTCTTTCTCAAACCTCGATTAGTGAATTTAATTAATGTTAAAATTTAAAATACCAACTTCCTGGCGTGCTGTAGGCTGTTCAAAACATTCGTTAAACAATGCTTGCAAGAAGGAAAAGTTTCTTTTCAACTAAATTTTAACGTTCAGTTTAATAGATCAAAGCTCTCTGGGTACGTCAAAATGTAAGATTGCCCAAAGAAACCAAGCCAAATGGGAGAATTAAGGGAATATTTTATTGTCCACGTATGACATGCGGGCCAGCCAACGATTCTTTCATCCTGATTCCTGAATATCTGCCTACTCGGTCGAACTTAAACTCAGTTCAGACTTCAGTACCTTGGTGTCATAAGGTGTGCAAGCTACCAAAATCATCATGATTTTAAAAGTATTTAATTCCAATCTAAAGCCATCAAACCCTTTAAATTAACTTTTAAAATTAATTTGTTGAAGATTTGTCATATATCACACAATATGGAAATACAAAACTTTTTGCATTCATTATATTAATGAGTTATTTTATATTAAGTAATTGCTTTTAAAACAATTACCATTAATTGGTTTTACTTACATTTCAATTTTTTCCCTCAAACTATCCTATAGCAAAAAAATCTTGCTACTCCCAACAAAGGATATAGCTAAACAGTGATTATAGTTTTAGTTATTATATTATAAAATTGCTGTAATACGATAATACAAAATCAAAATCGTGAGGCTATCCTTGTACTTTTGTAGTCAATACATACTCAATACTTCACCTCTTATATGCTGGTAAACGTAAACTGTGCTACTAAAAAAAAAACCTCAATGCATCGACGAAAACTAGCATACAGAAAAATCACACAAGTCGTAATTTTACAAATATGCTTCCTCCTCAAAGCCATTGGCAGCAAGTGCCCAAATAGTTCCCTCTAGACCAATACACCAGCATGGAGCGGGAAAGAAACCGTTCTTGTTCTGGAAATTATTTTTAATTTGCTTGTCAAATATTTAAAATGTCATCGCAAATATCACCATGGCGTTTCAAATTTTTATAAAGAGTTCTAGGAACCATTAGAACGCAATCATTGGAAATGAATTGTTACATTCGTCATTTCAGAGAAACATTCGGAATCACGAGTTTTCAATGAGTCACCATCACCGGCATCTGAAAACCACCATCATATCCGTTTTATTAGCTGTAATAAAACTATATTCGTTTCTTCAGAACTGATTCCAGAATGTGGTGATAACAAAAGTTTACCTTTGAAAATACTTAGTTCGTTGTAAAGGTTTTTAGGTTTTAGTTTGAATTATCGTCGCACTAGAGCTGCACGAGGGGTATTGGCGACGGTCGTCGCATTTTAGAACCACAGTCAAGAGACGAGCCGACACCTGAGTAGGCACCCAACGCAACCGTTAAGGGCTACATCGTACGCAGCGTTAACCGTTAGGACTTTGAAGGATATTTAATGTGCACTCCCTCCACACGGGGTATTATTAGTTTGACATTTTTCACTGCACGGGCTAGTTCGTTGTAAAGCTTATGATACTTTTAATGCATACATGGATTACTAGAAATATTGTAACGTACACATTTTGGTTTATTAATTTAAGTTAGGCATTTATTACTTAATGGATTAAATTAATTGTTTTTATGCATTGAATAAAAAATAAAATGCTTTTAATTATTTAAAAACAAATGCAATTCTAATTCTGCATAGGCTTTTAATAGAATTTTTTTCAGTAAAAGTAACAATACAATCAGTAACGGTCCCAACACCTTCCTTACTGGCTAAAAGTTGATGATATCTAGAACCAGCTTGAACCGATATTGTTTAGAAGAGGGGAATTCTCCAACAAGCAATTTTATAATATTCTCGAAATAAATTCCTAGAAATTGATGATAAAAAAATTATACCTCGTGTGCTTTGTAAAGAGGAGAGGGGGTGAACAAATTTCTTAATAAATATCGCCTGCTTAATGAAAATGTAGGGAGAAAACTGGTTAGAAATCCCGCCACTGTATACTGTATTGCAATTAAAAAAACTATATATAATTTAATATCTTTGGTCATTTATCATCAGAAACTAGCTTTGAATGATTATTTTTTACTATGCAGTTGTGGATTTTTTTTTTAAAAAATTACATTAATTTTTATTAATATTCATTAACATTTTTGCTGCACAAAAAATGTTTCAAAGAAAAGCTTTGAAACTAAAATTCTATCCTCTATCATTATAAATAACTTCTTAATCATTAAAACTTGTCAGTAATAGTAACCTTTAAAATATTCAACCAGCTTAAATATTCCAATTATATAATTACAAAAATCTTATGGTGATCACTGCATATACAATTAAAAAATGAACACGTTAAAAAAATATATCAACGTCATTTTCATCGAAAAGTTATAGGAACCGCGAAGATTAAATTTAAGGCACCAAAATTATGAGCCTTTGTCAGCGAATCCAGTCTTTTCTTTCAAGAAAAGAAATTTATATTTAAAAAAAACCGATTCGTATCAACAATCGGTGCCGCGCTCATTAACCCCAAAAACAATATTTAATCTAGTTATTACAAAAGTAAATTTATGGGAGTATTTCAAAGTCCTTAATGCAAGTCGAATGTTTCATCAATTCCGAGAAAATGAACTTGATTCTTCCCATAGATTCTTCCTGATTGATTTCCAAAAACGCATCATGAGGTCACATGATATTTATTATGCAACCCTTTCGACACTTACACATCTGGCATCACCGCAAAATCATGTGATCGTTGTTGTTTGTTTCCATTAAAAAGGAGAGGAGAGGAATTTTTGTCATCGCTTTTGTTTGTCTCACGAACTGTCCCGTTTTATTATCCGAGTTTCATCTGTTTGTTTTCAATTAGGCTGCGCTTCCGCTGATGAGCCGTTTGGCTTTATATTGGCGACAGATAAGAAATGGCGCCAAGTAAAAGAGCGATAAATAGTATTTATATAGAAACAGCTCGTTTAAAGGGGAAACTTGGGGAAATTTTAAGTTAAGCAGTAGAAACAGGAAATATCTTCATACGAGTTACTGATATGGCTATTGAACAGTAGTTCTTTTGTTTTTATTTAATTTATAGGCATATCGAAATGTTTAATTTTATTTTTGTTACGTTAATGTTTTGTTAATGTTTAATGTGGTTTAGGAATAATTTTGTGTTAGTGCTAGGTTTGTGGTTGTGGAAATGTTAGTTAATGTTCAATAAATTATTTTTTATGTTCATTAAAAATACTGTTATTACGCTAGTTAAATAATATCTGTTTGACAATTGGGAAAAATTGATGTTATTCCTTACACGGGGTATTATTCGTTGGACATTTTTGATTGCAGTTAGGTTCGCGATTCATTTTTCGAAGATACTCGATTATCCGTGGTTTTGCAGTTAGCGTAGATTTATATTTGGGTGAAATTAAAAGATATGTGATTCCCCCCCCCCCCCCCCGTTAATTTTTTTTCCCTGTTCGTTTATTTTCAAGAGTCTTCGGCCAATTTCGCATTTTTGAAGATGCACGATTTACACATTTTCATTTTCGCGACTCAAATATTCCGGATTTGCGAGTTCGTTGTTTTTACTGATATTTGATGGGGTTTTTTTTATTTGCCGAATTTCAGGGTTTCACGATAAAGCGATCTTCGAGTTTTGTTGTAATTGGTCTATTTGTAAGGATCAGTGAATCGTCGACTCCTGTTTTTGAATTACAGTATAAAACAGCAAGTTCCAAATAAAAAATTTTGATAATAAATATAAAAAATTCTGTTAAAATGTGAAGATTAATTTAGATTTGATTACACTAAGATGTATTTGAATAGTAGTTACCGGCCAGTATAATACAATGATGCTTCTTGATTTACTTATTTTGCTGCCTAGTAATTTTCACGAAATCCAGCGATAAGGTCGCATTGTCTCATAGTGATTGACAGTTTTTTTTTGCCTCTGCATAATCGGAGGAGCGTCTCGTTACTTTTGGAGCTCTGGTTCAGGCCATTCGGACCAACCAGAATAATTTCTTTTGATCATTAGTATTTGACCTCTTTTTATTAGGTTAAGTTTGAATTATCGTCGCACTAGAGCTGCACGAGGGCTATTGGCGACGGGCGTCGTATTTTAGAGCCACAGTCAAGTGACGAGCCGACACCTGAGTAGGCACCCAACGCAACTATTGAGGGCGACATCGTACGCAGGACTTTAAAGGATATCTAACGTGTACTCCCTTGCACGGGGTATTATTCGTTGGTCATTTGGCTGCACGGGCCGTTTATAGGTCGGCAGTTTTTTTGGCGATGCCCCGACCCGAACCCGGGCCCTTTGGCATGCTAGACTGAGTGCCTAACCGACTGGGCTCCCCAGCCCTCTTGTTACTACAAGAATTTTTTGATTTTTTGTTTACTACGTTTCAAACTTACTTTTTCGGCATTTTTTCTACTTCGGCTTATTCTGGGGTTTTTGATTTGAGACATTTTTTGTTTATCGGACTATCCCCGAAATTTATAAGTGTTCATGAATGTCTGGATTAACGATTCTGTACTGATTAGCCCATTTCCGAAAATCTGCCATTTCCGCTATTTTACTGATTTTTAATTTTACGTTTCATAATTTCGGAATTTATGGATTTTTAAGGAGTCGTTAGTTGTAAAGTCTGTTGATAGATCTTCGGGATTTTTGTGCTTGAATTAAATGGTTCGCAACAGTGAATTTTTTTTAAGAACTTTTCACTGGACGACATAGCTTTGATTTGGGGAGGGGAGGTGTTGCGTAATATTAATAGGGTGGTTTATTTCAGGGTAATCTCCTAGTGAAATTTTAAACTCTCATTTATTTAGGGAATGGCCCTATCTTTTTCTTATAGGGTAGACTAACCAGTGAATGAACGCTTAAGCACAAATTGTTTTAAGAAAATTCATACATTTTAAGAAAATATAGCTTGTGGGTTTATAACAATGTGAACACATATGTCATTATATGTAAATTCTACAAAAAAAAAGGTGGTGACTTTATATTGCCTTGCTTTGGTCTTTTGGGGGGTCCGAATAAAAAGTGGTACAAAAGCCAAGTGAATGTACAGTACTTTTACCAGTTAATAAACATGTTGGATTTTAATTAATGACCAGGACAACCAATCAGATGTCATATGGCTTCCTACTAGATGAGAGGAAGTCAGTGTTGACAATCCAACCAGCGGAATGATTTTTAATCCTTACTTTTTAAATGTATTTACCAACTGTTCATTCACTGGTCAGTCAACCCTTACACAAATGTATTACAAATCATTTTTAATAAATATTGTCTGATTCATAAGGGTCAATTCATATGAAGAGTACACGGGAAGAACCGATTGATTTATTAGGCGGACGCCCGCAATTGTCTACTTGGCGGACGTTGGCGGCAGAAAACCGGTTTCTCTCTTTCTTCTTCGCTTGGTCCAATCGCCGGGATCGTCAATCGCCGAATCTTGGGAGCTAGGAACCACAGAGATACTAGTTAAAGTATTAGAGTGGCAGATCACGTGACCTACAACACTGGCTTCATTAACTGCGCGTCCCGTCGTTAGCATTGGAGGTCACGTGATCTGCCACTCTATTACTTTAACTATGATCTCTGTGGTATTAACTGGTTTCCTTACACAAGTTCATGCGATCACTCGCTATCATCGCCAAAGTAGCCTGCTAAGGAAACTTCTCTACAAAATCAATCGGTTTTTTTTCCCGTGTACTCTTCATATCTGATCGGTCTAAACCTTGACACCTAAAAAGGGATACTTTTTTGGTTATATTAGTGCATTTCAGTATTTTTTAGTCAAATCAAAATACAAATAATATAAATTAAAACGACTTTACTATTACTTGTTTTAGTAATTGACTTTAAAAATTAAGTTGACTGTGTAAAAAAGTTTTTGGTGGGCAAAAGTAAAAAAAAATCTTGTCTGCCTCTGTTTTTTTTTTAAGTTGATATTTTAAAAAATTAACTCTTTCATTTGCAAAATTATACAACAGAATTGATTTTTTCAAATCTACGGATGATGCACTCAAAAACAGTAGATGACTTTAGTGAATCAACAGAAGTTTAATATTTAGTTTTTTATATGTATAAAAGCATTACTTTTGAAAACATACCTATTTTTGCTTTTGCAATAATAATAAATAATGTAAATGCAGTATTATACAATTGTCTTACAACTTAAAAAAAAAAATATTTAAAATGCGTTTATTTAAGTAAATGGTAAATAAAGTTTCATATAAATTCCATAAACTAATATTTTTTGTTAATTTATCGGAATAATGCATGCAGATTTAACGGATAATATATATATTTTTAAATATATTTCGTTGATTGTGAGTAAATTAATCTTGATGGTGAAACAAACAAGAAGTTCTTAAAGAACTAAAATAGCCTACTTTCCTGTTACTTAAATACTTACTAAAATTCTTATCTTGAAAAAACTAGGTTCGTAACAGTAAGTGACATCAAGAACCGTTTTTCCACCTTAAATTTAAAATAAATTTCACTAAACGCAGCATCTAACTAAACACAGCATCTTTCACTAAACACAGCTTGATTTGCAGTCATAAGTAAATATTTGATTTTTCGTAGAACAAAAACCAAAAAACTACTCCTCATTAAACATTTACTTGCTAAATTCGGCTAGTTTCATTTATTTTATTTCGAAAATTAAATAATTATTACTTAATCGTTTGCAAAAATTTATATTTCAAAGAATAAATAAGCAAAATTTCTAAATTAATAAAGTGTTTGTTGTTTTTTTTGTTTGTTTGCAATACTCCTCGCTTTTAGATAGAATGAAAACAATTTATATCAAAATACAAAGATCTCGTAATGAAAAATATATTTGACGTCATCTTAAATTGATCGATGTCTCAAAAATAAATTTATTTTAATTTATTGTCTAAAAGAATTAAAGTTTCTCAAGCAATTGTTGCGATGGCAACGGCGATATAATTCTAATAAAAATGGCTTCCTATGCTTTTTAAATGAGCATTAAATGTTGATGTTTTTTTAATAATTGAAGTACTTCGAATTCGAATTCTTTTCTGAAATTTTCAATGTATTCTAAATTCGATGCGCTGAATTTTTTGACGTATCTCACTTGTCCGTAGCATTTGTAGTTAAATTCAGCGATTTAAATTAATCGAAATTGAATTTCAATGCTAATTCAATGGGAAATTCGTCGTCAAATAGTCGATTTATGTCCGTCCTATCGTACAGACAGACGAACAAAAAGTATGAAAGTTGGGTGTCTGAGATTATACCTTTCTAATAAAAAAAGAATTTTTAAGATCGGATTGATAGAGCTGATTTTGGAAGGGGGGTACGGACGGACGGACGGACGGACGGACGGACATCGACCGCATGTCAATACCTACTTTTTCATTTTTTTTAATTCTTCGAATTAAAAAAAAAGAAAAGTAGGCTAAAAATGGCTCTCAGTTCTGGTTAATATGCTGAGTCTGAAAGAGCACTATTTTAATAAAGCAGCTCCGCCGGAAAAAAAAATTAATCCTGATTGATGAAAACCACAATTGCTTTTTTGATTTTTACTTATTGAATAGTTAAAAGTAGATTTAGTGTATCTTTTGACATTTTCAACTTATTTTTGAAAGTCTTGTGTTTTCCCTATTTGATTTTTAGCCTACTTTTCTTTTTTTTTAATTCGAAGAATTAAAAACAAATGAAAAAGTAGGTATTGACATGCGGTCGATGTCCGTCCGTCCGTCCGTCTGTCCGTCCGTCTGTCCGTCCGTCCGTACCCCCCTTCCAAAATCAGTTCTAGCAATCCGATCTTAAAAATTCTTTTTTTATTAGAAAGGTATAACCTCAGACACCCAACTTTCATACTTTTTGTCCGTCTGTCTGTATGATAGGACGGACATAAATCTACTATTTGTCGACGAATTTCCCATTGAATTAGCATTGAAATTCAATTTCGAGTCATTTAAATCGCTGAATTTAACTACAAATGCTACGGACAAGTGATATACGCCAAAAAATTCAGCGTATCCAAATGAGAATATATCGAAAATTTCAGAAAAGAATACGAATTCTAAGTACTTCAATTATTTAAAAAACTTCAACATTTAATGCTCATTTAAAAAGCATAGGAAGCCATTTTATTAGAAATAAATTACCATTGCCATGGCAACAATCGCTTGAGAAACTTTAATTCCTTTAGACAATGAATTAAAATAAATTTATTTTTGCGGCATCGATCAGTTTGAAATGACGTCAAATATATATTTCACTTCGAGATTCCGTATGTTGGTACGAAATGTTTTCATTCTATTTAAAAGCGTGAACTGTTACATATTTATTCTTTGAAATATAAATTTTTGCAAACGATTTAAGTAATAATTATTTAATTTTCGAAATAAAATAAATGAAATTAGCCGAATTTATAGCAGGTAAATGTTTAATATAGAATTAATGCTGGGTTTGGCGCCTTTTTACCTGTGGAAGCGGGTTAAGTGACAGATTATGTTACAAACCTACTTGTTAATTTACATTTCCTATTTTAAGTAAATTTTGAAGTAGTTTTTTGGTTTTTGTTTTGCGAAAAATTTAATATTTATTTATAACTGCAAATAATCATGCGGACGATAAGTAATATTTATTTTAGTGGCGATAAAAAGTTAATGAAAATAATTGATTGAGAATTTGAAATTATAGCTGGATGCTGTGTTTAGTGAAATTTATTCTAATGTATATAAATTTAATGTAGAAACGGTTGTGGATTTCACTTACTGTAACGAACCTAGTTTTTTCAAGATAAGAATTTTAGTAAGTATTTAAGTAACAGGAAAGTAGGCTATTTTAGTTCTTTTAGAACTTCTTGTTTAGCTTATATAATAGTTCCAATAGGAACTAATAATTGTTCTTATGATACCCGTTTAATGTTCATAAGTTACAAATTTCAAATCAGCTCAGTCGCAGATTAAAGAGTATCAGAAATAATCCATCCCTGTATTTTACAGAACTGTAATTTGTGGAATAATATCTTAAGGGGGTATGGGACACAAAATCCTCAAAAAAATCAAAAAAATTATTATTATCATAAAAAATAACACAAATATTTTAGAATAATTTAAAACAAAAATTTTATTTATGTCTGCAGTAGAACGTGAGATATGTAGTTTTTTGTGTCATGACATCTGTGTTGGCCAACCACGTTTATAATCTTTTCTTCCTCGTAATATTCGATAGGAATAACGTTATCGAATCCTTAGTTGTTCGGTCGGTTTGGAGCGCTTCAGTAAGGAAAGTGATAAACTTCAAAGCTGTTTTTCTCCTTGATCGTGTTTTCGATGATTTTTAGACTTTAAATTGATATAACTCAAAATCTACTGCCCATAGAGTGTCAAAATTTTTTACTCATATTTTTTAAACATATATCTTTAATTTGTCTTTAGGGATTAGTTGTAAATAGTTTATTTCTTTATTTATTAATTTTTATAAATAAAGTGAACCTTTGAAATTATTAAAAAAAACTTCAATAATTTTTTTAAAAAAAACTATGGCAAATATGAAAAATCGGTAAAGACAGTTTGTTAAATACATTTTCCTGTTTATGAAAATGCTAAACATTTGTTAGCCAATAAATAAGTTTTTGACTTATAACAAAAATAAGAGACATCACTTTTTGACACATTTTATTTTTTTAAAAAATAAATAATGATAATTTAAAACCTTTGACTATCTAAAAGTGTAAGTATATTTAGTATACATTTATGGAAAAAAAATTATATTGATATCTGCAATATTAAAGAAAAAAGTTGAAAGTGTCCCATACCCCCTTAAATAAAATGTTCGGGTTTAACTTCTTAACGATTGTTTTTTAGCCAACTTTTTTTTTTTTTTAATTCAAAGAATTAAAAAAAATGAAAAAGTAGGTTGACCTGCTGTCGATGTCTGTCCGTACCCCCCTTCCAAAATCGGTTCTATCAATCCATCTTAAAAATTCTTTTTTTATTAGAAGGGTATAACCTCAGGGGGACACCCAACTTTCATACTTTTTGTCCGTCTGTCTGTACGATCGGACGGACGTAAATCTACTATTTGTCGACGAATTTCCCATTGAACTAGCATTGAAATTCAATTTCGAGTCATTTAAATCGCTGTTGCAAACTACGAATGCTACGGACAAGCAGGGTGTAAACAGGGCCGGATTTAAAGATTTGTCGCCTGTAGGCTAATATCAATTTGCCGCCAGATATTGTTTTCATGACTATTTTATTTTTTTTTCTACATATTAGAATCATCTACGTGCATTCTAAAGCAAAAACTAAATTATAGGCGAATTTTTTTAATTGTTCTATTTTTCCTACAACTTCCAAATCCGGGGGTGAGAGTGCAATTGTACTTACAGCTACCATGTTCACTACTAAATATTATGTAGTACTATATATTCGTTTACTATTAATGTAAACTATTCGTATTTTTTTCCATACAAATTATTGTAAAGATACTAATATTCTTATACCGAATGCCTCTTTCATTTGGACGTAAAATTTGCCTCCCCAAAAAATTTGCCGCTCTAGGCTACAGCCTACTTAGCCTATTTATAAATACGGCCCTGCGTGTAAAATAAGCGGTATCGCATCGCGAAACGCGACACCAAAATGAAAACTTGCGATAGCGATTTAGCTTTGTATCGCATTTAGTTGCGATACAAAGCTACATTTTAAAACTTGTTTAAATCGTTTTAGAACTACGGCGATAGGAAAGTCGCAGATCGCTGCAGGTGCGGAACCAGAGTTCCTCCATAGCGAGGGTAATCCAGATTTTTTTTGTGGGGGGGGGGGGGGGAATTTTTAAAAAAAATGATTTTTAATAATTCTTAATTTTTAATAAATATTTTAAATCTATCAATATTTTAATTAGATAATTAATATTAGCAACTCTTTTCAAATACTTGTTTAAAACTATTACTTTTAAAGACATCTTGCTTTTATAGAAGATTTGATATCAAAGCAAATGAAAAAAAAAACGGCACAAAATGTTTTAATAATGTAAAAAAAAAAAGCCCCTAAGAAAGTAGATGTGTTTATGACGGACAAGATAACTCAACAAGATCTCAACGGATTCGAATGAAATTTGGAATTAATTAGTAATTAATTAAGGTAGTATTAGCTTCTAGTTGAACCTCAAAAATGCCAAAACAATGTTTTAAAAACACCGTTTTTTACCCAAAAACCATGGAAGAAAAGGGTAGAAATATAAACTTATTGTGTTTCTGAAGGGTGCCAATTTATGATTTTTAAACTTTTTATTGGGTTAATTGGTTTTATAAACACATACAAATAAAAAAAATTTTGATTTCCAATCACTGTAGGAGAAGTTAAAAATTCCGTGGATTGGTGCTTTTGCCGCGAGGGTCTCAGGAGATTAGTTACCGTGGCTTTTTTTTAAAAAATCAATCTTAAAAAAATCTGATTCTTGTATTTTAATATGTAATGAATAAGCACACAAAATTTCGGAACGATTAACTTGTTCCTTCCCTTTTAAACAATCCTCTGAAAACGGTCAACATTCAGGTGGTTACATGTTTCGCCCCCCTTAAAAACAATAAGAAATTCTTGTATTTTGAAGCGGTTCTATATAACAATGTAAATTGCTCAATTCTTAAAAACTTATCTATCAATCTATTTCATATAGATTAAAATAAAGCTAAATGTCAACTTAACTTTTAAATACTGCATTTAAATTCTAGATATGTATCTTAGATTTTTTTTTACGTATGCTTTTCTTTTTTTTTTCTCTTTCTCTTTTAAAAATACCATTAGTCATTACCCCTATTTCCCTTAACCTAATTGTTTTGAGACTCGGATGGCTCGGCTTTGCGTTAGTTCCCGAGAAAAGGGAATTTAATAGATAATTACTAATTCTATACAAATTCTATATATATCCTATATTAAAAGTATTATTATTTTGAGCAACTCGGAAAACAACTCAGAATTATTTTATTGTTTAATATAAAATAACGTTACTATGGTATACGAGTTTATGAACACTAAAAAAAGATAGAACAAATTTCGATCACTGAAGACAAATTTTGACAATGCACCTTAAAAATAGGTTTGTATAAAATTGACAGATAAAATTTCAGATCTTAGGGGGGGTAATTACCCTATTTACCCCCCGCTGGATCCGCCACTGGATCGCTGTAGTTCAACGATTTTCGAATCGCCGTAGTTTCGCGACTTTCGGGTCGCTGTAATTTCGCGACTTTTGGATAGTTGAAGTTTCGCGACTTTCGGATCCCCGAGCATTTAGTTGCGATACAAAGCTAAATCGTTTTAGAACTACAGCGATCTGAAAGTCGCAGATCGCCGTAGTTTCGCGACTTTCGGATCACCGTAATTTCGCGACTTTCGGATAGCCGTAATTTCGCGACTTTCGGATAGCCGTAATTTCGCGACCTTCGGATCGCGGACTGGCTGAATTTAGCGGGTAAATGTTTATAAAATAGAATAGTATAGAACTAATGCTGTGTTTGGTGCCTTTTTACCTGTTAAACACAACTGTTGTGTGGAAGCGGGTTAAGTGACAGATTCTGTTACAAACCTACTTGTTAATTTACATTTCCTATTTTAAGTGCATTTTGGAGTAGTTTTATGGTTTTTGTTCTACGAATAATTACATATTTATGTATAACTGCAAATAAATCATGCGGATGATAAGTAATATTGGTTTTATTGGCAATAGAAAATTAATGAAAATAATTGATTTGGCTTAAAGAAGTTGAAATTATAGCTGGATGCTTTGTTTAGTGAAATTTATTCTAATGTATATAAATTTAATGTAGAAACGGTTAGTGATGTCACTTACTGTTACGAACCTAGTTTTTTCAAGATAAGAATTTTAGTAAGTATTTAAGTAACAGGAAAGTAGGCTATTTTAGTTCTTTTGGAACTTCTTTTTTTTTGTTTGTTTGTGTAGTACACGAAACACTAATAAATATTTAGTAGAAACTACATAAGTCTAGCAACTAAAAAAAATGGAAATATTAAAAATTATATTATTATTACTTCTTTGAGCTGTATTAATGCATCATATTTCTAGGAGACTATAACTAGGCTGACTGTTTATTAGTGCTAAAACAATTCATAACTTAAATATTTTCTCATTTTTGCCCAATATTTCTGTTAGCTAGTTGTTAAGCAAATTTGAAAATGTAGTGGTATAATTGATTATGCGAATGTCCTTGAAAAATTTGGAAATGAGCCTTGAAATGAGCTTGAATTTTTACCAGCAATTCTGCTGGGCACCCTGTGTGTTAAGTTATTAACTAATTTAAACAGGGATAATTGTCTTTATTTCTCAAATTTGTAGGAAATAAACCGCGCTTCCGAAAACTATGCCTGTTCAACAACATGAAGCTAACTTCAGCGTAACACAAATTTAAAATTAATTCCTCTAAACTATTACCTCTCTTTCTAATGTTACATCTACACTTCTAATAAAAAAAAAGACACCTGCCGGTTACGTAACCGGCAGGCGCCGTACAAAAAGAGAAACAAGAAGTTCTTAAAGATTTAAATAGCCTACTTTTCTGTTACTTAAATACTTACTGAAATTCTTATCGGTAAAGAACTAGGTTCTTAACAGTAAGTGTCATCTACAACCGTTTCTACATCGAATTTATATGCATTAGAATAAATTTCCCTAAACACAGCATCCAGCTATAATTTAAACTTCTGAAAGCCAAATCATTTTTTTCATTAATTTTCTATCGCGAATAAAATAAGTATTATTTATCGTCTTCAGGATTATGCGCAAAAAATTCCTTGATACTTTATTACACATAATCACATTCTTGACGTCATTCTAAACTGATTTATAACCAAAGTAAAAAATTGTCCGTCCTATCGTAGACAGACAAAAAGTATGAAAGTTGGGTTTCTGAGGTCATACCTTGAATTTTTAGATCGGATTGATAGAACCGATTTTGGAAGGGGGGTACGGACGGACATCGACCGCATGTCACTACCTACTTCTTCGATTTTTTTAAAAATTCTTTTGAATTAAAAAAACAAGTAGGCAAAAAATATAGATTAGAAGAAATGAGTAACAATTGCGATTACGAATATTAATATTCTGACAACACCTAGTTTAAAATTCCAATTCTGTATGTGCTTTGTATAAATAAAAATCAAGAATAAAGTGCAAAGAACTGCATATGTAATTTATCGACACGCATGAAACAGCTTTGAAAGATTTACTTTGTGTGATTATTAATTGGAAAAAAGGTTTATAATTTTGACTGTTTTAAAAATAAACGAAATCTGTAACACATTATTAGAATTTGATTCAACTATTTATGGTCAAAGTTAGCTATCAGAGACGCATCATTTGTAGTTTGGGCTATGAAAGTGGGTGACGGACGGACTTAACGATTCTAATATCTTCCACTTTTTCCGCAATAAACGTAGTGCGGAAGCTAAAACAAGTTTTCCCCCTAAACGCGTTAATCTAAACATAATTTTCATACAAATATATGCTAAAAAGTATTTTTGCAAAGAAATTTAAAAAAAAAAAATGTTTAACAATTACTAGGGACAAGCCTTAAACAAGCCTTAAAATACAAATTTTATTGTGCTATAAATGCAACAAAAAACGCAGTGTCTCTTATTTGTAGTTAACAGATTACTTCAACATTGTTTTTAATGAAAAATGCCTTTAAAATTACCTACTAAAAGAACTGTTTTAAAAGTTTGATTTTTTTTAAAGAACTCTAGTATCGTATTGACCCTCGTCCAACTTCATTTTTTATGGAAATGAATGACTGATACCAGTAATCAAAGGCTGAAAATAAAAACTAATATTTGGATCTTCTTCTATCGGACCACGTCCATTTCGGAACTAATTAACGTGTTATTGTTAGTGGAATTGATAGAATAAATATTAAAAACATATTTTATTTCTTTAATATAGAAAGAAATTCAATTGCCTATCAAATGTTATTGTAATTTATTTTATTTTTAAGCCAACTAAACAACTTTTTTATTGCCAACATTTATAGCACAATTAAAACAGCAACTAAAGCTTGATTATAAAAAATAATATTCATTATTATATAAGAGAAATTTTTATTAAAATTTGAGATAGTCCAGTTTTACAATTTAAAATAAAATTAGTTTAAGCGGTATAATCTGCCCCTCCCTACTACTACCAGATTATTAATACTTTGATACAGTGATCGGATTGTTTATTGGAAATGTCAGAATCCTCCGCCGGTAGACGCCATAGAAGGAAATTTATAGCCTCTTTTTTCGAAAGCGCTACTTGAATTTGGAGACACGGAGGCGCCCAATGCTTCTTGCCTCATTTTTTTTATTGTTTTTTTTTGATGTCTCATTTAAAACCAATTATATCTACAGGCATGACTGAAATAAATCAAGTACATTTTTGTACCAGACTTTCAAGATTTATAAATAAAACATTTCTTAAACCTTCAGGAATCTCATTTTTAAGAAATGTTCAAAAAAAATTTTTTTTTAAAGTAAAATTTGGTATACCTATCAGACGTCATAATGTAGTTTTCAAGGGAATTGCGTAAAGAGTAGCTGTCATAGAACTTTTTTGGTTTTAAAGGTATTGTCGAAAATCTAAAAGCTATACAGACTTCAAATTTGGTACACGTATTCCCAGTACTTCTTGGTTATCAATTTTTCAATGAATAAATTGCGCATGTGCCATGGGTAGGCTGCCACAGAACATTTTGGTTTTAAAGCGTTACACACCCCTAGTTTACTTCAATTTTGGATAGTAATAAAGCTTTTAAGTGTTTTCTATTCTAAAGTTCCGTTTCATTAAATTTCTGCTTTTTTCCTTTTTTTTTAAAATACATATAAAGTTAGAGTTGTTTAAGGGGCCATAGGAGTCTTAAAAATGTGCAAAGAAGGTACTACAAAGCATAGTTTGATCTTTCATGTAATTTTTTAACTACTCAATAAAAAGTATAATTTTTTTATATGTAATTCTACAAGAATTATTTAATATAAAACAAATTTTAAAATTTATGAAACTTTAGCCAAAACTAAAATAAATGATATTAAACACAAAGCTACTTGAACACATTGGGATTAGGCTTGCGCGGCAAATTTTGTGGTCAAAATTGAAAAAATGACCAAGAAAATGACTTTATATTGTACAAATATGTACAGACAAAGACTTATACCTAAATTCTCAGCTCAATTTTAATAAGAAATTATTTTAAGAACTTTTTTTGTAAAAAAAATTAATAAAAATTTTAAAATTTTGATTTAAAATTTTTAAAAATAATTTCTAATTAAAATTGAGCTGAGAATTTAGGTACAAGTCTTTGTCTGTACATATTTGTACAATATAAAGTCATTTTTGTGGTCAGTTTTTCAATTTTGACCTCAAAATTTGCCGCGCAAGCCTAATCCCAATGTGTTCAAATAGCTTTATGTTTAATATTATTTATTTTAGTTTTGGCTAAAGTTTCATAAATTTTAAAATTTGTTTTATATTAAATAAATCTTATAGAATTACATGTAAAAAAATTAAACTTATATATTGAGTAGTTAAAAAATTACATGAAAGATCAAACTATGCTTTGTAGTACCTTCTTTGCACATTTTTAAGACTCCTATGACCCCTTAACAAGATCACAATACTCACGAATACTTGATTAAAGCTAAATATTCTGGTTGGGCCGATTGACCTGAACTCGAGCTACTAAAGAAACAAGGCCCTCTCCCGATCACGCAAAGACAAAAAAAAATCAATCATTTTCAGACAATGTGACCTCATCGACGGTTTTCGTGAAAATTACTAGGCAGCTAAATAAGTAGATCTGATCAGGTAGTATTATTGGATTGCACTGGCCACACACACAGTTACCGATATTCGAACACATCTTAGACTAAGCTTAATTCATCTTCAAATTTCAATTTAATTTTTTTTTATTTAAAACTATTAAAATTTAAGGGCTGGGGAGCCCAGTCGGTTAGGTACTCGCCTAGCATGCGAAAGGTCCCAGGTTCGGGTCCGGGCATCGCCAAAATAGCTGCCGACCTATAAGCGGCCTGTGTAGCCAAAAGTGTTCGACGATATCCCGTGTAAGGGATAGTGCACGTTAAATGTTCTTCAAAGTCCTAACGCTGCGTACAATGTCGCACTTAATGGTTGCGTTGGATGCCTACTCAGATGTTGGCTTGTCACTTGACTGTGGTTCTAAAATACGACTCCCGTCGTCAATAGTCCTCGTGTAGCTCTAGTGCCACGATAATTCAAACTAAACCAAACAAGATAATTGTGCAACAGCTCTAGTTCTCTTCTAAGGGGGCTGGGGAGCCCAGTCGGTTAAGCACTCGTTTAGCACGCGGAAAGTAACAGGTTCGGGTCCGGGCATCGCCAAAATAGCTGCCGACCTATAAGCGGCCTGTGTAGCCAAAAGTGTTCGACGAATAATACCGTGTAAGGGATAGTGCAAGTTAAATATCCTTCAAAGTCCTAACTCTGCGTACGATGTCGCCCTTAACGGTTGCGTTGGGTGCCTATTCAGATGTTGCCTCGTCACCTGACTGTGGTTCTAAAATACAACGCCCGTCGATAATAGCCCTCGTGTAGCTCTAGTGCGACGATAATTCAAACCTAACCTAGATCACTTCTAAACTAATTCATAATATAAATACTTCATTTATTTTATCTTATGGCTCCAAGTGAAAAAAGGATGCCGAATATGCACTAAAATATTGTAACATGACTTTGTACGAGCTAAAGATTAAGGCGTCATAGGAGTCTTAAAAATGTGCAAAGAAGGTACTACAAAACATAGTTTGATCTTTCATGTCATTTTTGAACTACTCAATGTATTAGTATAATTTTTTCATATGTAATTCTACAAGATTTATTTATTATAAAACAAGTTTTAAAATTTATGAAACTTTAGGCAAAACTAAAATAAATGATATTAAACATGAAGCTATTTGAACACATTGCGATTAGGCTTGCGCGGCAAATTGTGAGGTCGAAATTGAAAAAATGACCAAGAAAATGACTTTATATTGTACAAATATGTACAAACTATGACTTATACCTAAATTCTCAGCTCAATTTTAATTAGAAATTATTTTATGAACTTTTTTCTAAAAAAATTAATAAAAATTTAAAAATTTTGATTTAAAATATTTTTAAAAATAATTTCTAATTAAAATTGAGCTGAGAATTTAGGTATAAGTCTTTGTTTGTACATATTTGTACAATATAAAGTCATTTTCTTGGTCATTTTTTCAATTTTGACCTCACAATTTGCCGCGCAAGCCTAATCACAATGTGTTCAAATAGCTTCATGTTTAATATCATTTATTTTAGTTTTGGCTTAAGTTTCATAAATTTTAAAACTTGTTTTATAATAAATTAATCTTGTAGAATTACATATAAAAAAATTATACTCATTTATTGAGTAGTTAAAAAATGAGATGAAAGATCAAACTATGCTTTGTAGTATCTTCTTTGCACATTTTTAAGACTCCTGTGACCCCTTAAATTGCAATTTTTTAAGGGGGAGGGGGGGTAAGTACAGGGTGGTTATAAAATAACGCTCGCTTTCGGAGTGTGGTGTAGCTTCAAGGAATAATATCATGCTGTTCGGAGTGGTCTGTAGCTCAAGGAATAAATCCAAATGCAACGAACTTTGAGATAACTTACTAATCAAGAAGGGGAAAAGAATGGAATCATAAAAAATATACTCGTCTTTTGACCAAGGTTCTAAATTACGAGACATAATTGGCTGTGTTGGCCATAATTGGGTTCACCATCGTATTTAGAATTTAGAACCCTGGTCAAGAGACGAGTTTCTGTTTTATGATTTGCTTCTTTTTCGAAAAAAAAAAGGAAACTCGTCTCTTGACCAGTGTTCTAAATTACGAGGCGTAATTAGCTGCGTTGGCCGAAATGGGACATGGTTGACTACGCTTCGTATATAGAACCGTGGTAAGAGCCGAGTTTGTTTTTTTATGATTATTCTTTTTTATGATTCTATGTTTTTTATGATTCCATTATTTCCCCCCCTCGCTCCGAATAGCGAGCGTTATTTTATAACAACCCTGTACTGTACATGCACCCAAATTATAGATGTGTCCCCCCCCCCCTCTTTACCGCTCTTTTACTTCTTTTTTAATCGCAGCTACCCCTTTCAACTTCGCAGTTTTCTCGAAAACCTTATAATGACGTACACGACACGTACAGGTAATTCGTGGACCAATTTTGAAGTGTGTAGCTTTTTTCGTTTTTCAGCAATACCTTTAAAACCAAAAAAGTTATACGGCAGGGCAGCCTACCCCATGACCGAGGTTGAAAAACACATTTAAAAAATCAGCACCGCGCCCTTTCAAAACGTGTAAAAAACGCAGTTTGACGCCACCAGAACACTAAACAGAGTTTAAATGACATTTTGATCCAATAAAACGGCTATAAAAGTGATCACGGAAAACAACGAAGACACCACAGACACACGTGTCAAAATTTTTACCCCCTTACCTAATCTACCATCCTACACCTAGCCTAATATTAGAAGAAAAGAAAACTGAAACTGTTAGGAAAGCTAAATACCCGACAACATTCAACAATTAAGAAAAGGAAAAATCTTCATTATTTTCGCATCTTTAGGGAAACTACCGAACGTGATTCTCCCTCTCTCATATCCAGAAAGGGAAAAACCAACGGTCGCTCTGCCGAAGTCGAAAAATGTCGCCAAGCGTGGTAGAAAGCGTGCTATAGGGTTGCCAACGGTTGGTCTGCGGAAGCGCAGCCTTCAATTAATATCCTGTGCCTGCGACTCGGTAAAAGACTGAAGGTTCGTATCTGGCGAATAACATTCTCTGTTTATTTTAGGAACGTTGATAAAGGAAAGTCCCTGGTTCGGTTACATCATCTTCTTGGCTGCTCTCCTTCGTTGAAGTTGGAATATTTATCATAAGTTATCTTGTTTTGTCCAGAGAAACAGCAGATCTTCTTGTGTGATTTAATTTTATTTATTTGTGTTAAATTTTAATTGAATCTTTTGCATTATAAGGAAGCGTATATAGCTTAAAGTAAGAATTTTATTTGTAAACCTGTATACAAAATTTCGTATATCATTAAAAAGCAAAAAAATAAATAAAAAAATAATATTGTTTGTGATTGTCTGATTGTGCTAAAATGTAAAATTATTTGTTTATTATTAATTGTTTAAATATTATAGGCTACCTTATCAATCTATGGAACTTTTTATAAATTGTGAAAGTTAAAATTAAACATTTCTGCTATATTAAAAAAAAAAAAATAGTAGCAGACTTTAAACTTCATCTGTACTATGTGTAGTAGTCTACGTTATTTCAACCAAGTTATAGCTTTTTGTTTATTTAAAGCAGTTGAATGACTTAGCAGTTTATTAGTGAAATTCAACAAGGTGTCTACTGGTCAAGAAAGTCAGGAAACTAGAGTATAGGTCACGAAATTTTTAAAAAAAAAAAATTTCGAAAAAGACGAATTTTCCCCAGATTTTATATTGTTAGTATTTTCCACTCCTTAATTTTTCTGGGAAAATCTTTGAAAAGAGTTAGAATTTTTTCCTAATAAGTGTATGATGCAATAGTGGCTTGAATTTGCTCTGACTCACTTGCATCAAGTATTATTTTATGGTCTGTCTTTGTAACTTTTTCTTTTATGAATTAATCATTTAAACGGTTGTAAAAGTTTCTGAAAACGGTCAAGAAATGTTCTGAAAAGGTCAAGAAAAAGTCTAGAAATCAGATTTGACAAATCTAATAGACACCCTGTTCAAGTAAATTACTTTTGCCTCATAATTTTGTGTTCGAATTGCAATTTATTGTAACTATGGTTATTAACTTTTTTATATCTTCTATTTTGATGTAAATGATTAATGATGATAAGTAAAAATACTGTCTATTTATTGTGTTTTAATTTTACAGGATGAGGCAGCTAAGCTTTCTGTTGTGTGTTTCTTGTTTATTGTGCGTGACTGTAACGAATGCTTTTGTGTCTGAAGTTGATGTGATTAAAGAAGAATGGGAGGCTTTTAAACAACAGTTTAGTAAGTCTATTTTTCATAAATTCACAGTTTATTTTTTATACTTATTTATAAGTTCTTTAAAGTACTACTTGGAAGAAACCCTTTATGTTCAAAAACTTATCCTAGAACCCCCAAAGGAAAGTGCTTAGTTCTTAAAATTAAATTTTGGGACTTTTCACATTAATTGGCGAATAAAATTGAATTTGAGAGAGGAAATTTTTTTTTAAAAACTTTTCTTTACTAAGGCTCTAAGGCATTTTGAATATATCATATAAATGTATATTTTGAGTATCATTAAAAACCGATGCTATGTGCAAGATATTATAACATAAGATCAAACATTTATAGCATTATAAACAAGTTGTTGTTGAAACCGAGTTTCTATTTTTTTCGAAGATAGCATTTCATTTTTAAATGCACAGTAATTGCAACTTAATAATTAAGCTATCTCAAAATTTATTCCCCAAAACAATCTCCCCAAACAAAAGTGATCACGAGAGATTTTCTGAGTACAAAAATAAGTCTTGATTCTTTGGATATATGACTTATTTAAATGTCTCATTCTATATAATATGTCCTTATATCAAACATAATATTTGTTATTTATCTATTCACAGAAAAATTATATGAAGAAGTTGAAGATTCATTTAGGTTGAAAATATTTATGGAAAATAAGCATAAAATTGCTAAACACAACACGCTATTTTCTCAGGGTAAAAAATCGTACAGTTTACAAATGAACCAGTTTGGAGATTTGGTAAGTGTTTTGTTCTTTGTATTTTGATAATCTCTCAATTTTAGCACTATTCAAATAGACTATTTTTAAAGTTTTTTGGTTGAAAATATGTTTTACAAATGTGTTTCATTTAGTGATAAAAGTTAGAACATGATTGTTCATTTCATGGTTAATTATTATATAGGTATTTAAATTTAAAAAAAAAAATTTCATTGCTCACTGATTAGTGTTTTATATTACTATTTTACAATTATCTGGTACTCACTGCTTATTACCACGATGAATATTCTTGTGTAGCTCTAGTACAACGGTAATTCAAACTAAACTAAACCAAGTTGAATATTGTAATACTACTTGAGAATTGAATTTATAACTTAAAGATAGTGCATCTCAATTTTTCTAATATAAATGTCCAAAAATGAGGCTAAAAATGTGTGTGATAAACACTGTCTTAAAATACAAAATAAATCCTATAAACACTATAACAAAATTTTATTTATGATATCATCTGACAATTTATCTAGAGGTTGGTTCATGTTTTTATTAAATCAAAATAGTAATATTATGAAAAAAAACCCTCTAGATAAAGAATACTGGTGAAAACATCAAATACAATTTAGCATGTTAATTGCCTCACCAAAAAGTACCAGCTTTCACTTTTTACATATCCAAGATGTTTGGAAGCCAGTTGGTTTATAAGATTCATTTTGGATGAATTAAATTTTGTGAAGTCTCACTAGAAAAGATTAAACAAATTTGATAACAGACATCTTGATTAGTTACCTAAATTATTGCAATTACCTGAATTAATTCAATTATTGCAATATAAGTATTACCTTTTATAGTCCAAATCCTAAAACTCCTAATACATAGTTGTAATTCCAAGTTTATGAATAGGCGTGTTTCACGTCTTGAGTGGCAACAGTTCCAGCGATATTGTTTTCATTTACGGTCCTGTTAGAATACTTAATGTATATTGTTATTAATATTGTATAGTAATAAAATTAAAAATAATTTCAACTTTGACAAACCAATGCTTGATGCATTTGTATGCACTTTAAACATTTCATCATAAATACAAACAAAAATTTTCAAAAATGTATCAATTTTCCATCATAAATTTAACTTAATGAACAAAAGTAATTTTAAGTTTCATTAACAATCCAATAGATTTTTGGACATAATAAGCACTACTTGCTAATTATAGTTTTGATTATTGTAAAGGTGTAATAGTTAGCAAGAATACGAACAAGTTGCACAAACAGAACTCTAAAATAAAGCACATTAGTCGAAGACTAGCATTAAGAATGAAACTGAAACAACCAATAAAATCACAGAAGCTCAAAAATAAAAACTAGAAATTTACTTCGTCTTCTTAAACCAATCGGATCCCAACTCTATTCTGTTTTTCCCCCTTTGCAGCTTCACCATGAGTTTGTGAGCACAATGAACGGATTCCAGCGCAACTACAATGCCACCAAGGCGACCAGTGGCTCCACCTATCTGAGCCCTGCCAACGTAAAAGTCCCCGATTCTGTGGACTGGAGGGAAAAGGGATATGTCACCAAAGTCAAGGACCAAGGGCAGTGTGGATCATGCTGGTCATTCAGTACTGTGAGTTGTGGGGATTTTTCTGTTTTTAGATGTAGAGGTTGATTTAGATTTTCCTTAGAGCATGTTAGATTGTAGAAGAATAATTTTTAAAAAATAAATTGAGGTGAGGGTGAATTATGTGGTATAAGAAAGGGTGAAGTTTTGATGGATAAGGTTATCTGTAAAAAATATTATTTGTCTGAAGGATACAGACATATAAACCTGTTACCTGAATGTCAGTTGTTCCATACTTCCATAATATTTTAAAATTTGAGTTGTGTTTTGTTGTATCATCTGCCTCAATAATATAATTAAAAAAATAAATATATATTTTTTAATTTTAAAATTTGAAGTACAAAGGAGTCTTATTTATAATCATCTGCTGCACAATATCATTTAAAGAAATTGTATTGTTTAGTTAAAAAAAAATATTTTAATATCCTGCAGTGAAAACAAGTTTACCCTTCAGTCCCTCAGAGGATTTAAGTGATTTTTTCGACACAGTTTATAATTTTCTAAACTAAAGTTAAACATAATTAAAAGCTAATGTAACAAAGCCTCAAACAGTTGGATTTTTTAAAAATATAATACACATCATAAATTAAAAGAAAACTACATTGCATCATTATAATTTTTGAAGGTCGGCTCTTTTGTAAGATTCCTAAACTTGGTTCTTTTGTTAGTTTTTTTTTTCAATGCAATTTACAGGGTTGCCACGGTCTTGAAAAACCCCATTGATTTTCAAGATCTTGAAAGTGCTTTAAAAACATTATCCACCTTGAAAAGTCTTTGATTTTTTGGGCTGATGAATTTATATTCAAGTTTTGAAAATGTTAATTTTGACTTCATTAAAAACACTTTTTCAATGTGAATTAGTTCCTATTATATTTTTTAATATTGTCTGTATAATCTAAAAGGCAGATCAAGTGATTTTAGGTTGATTTTTTAATAACTAAATGGTTATTTTATAACACATATTTAAGTTCATTTGAAAGTTAGAGAGCTTTTAGACGTTTTCTAAAGCAATTTTTAAAAACCATCGTGAAATTTAAATGTTGCATGTTCGAATATACAGTCCTTGAAAATGGAGAAATATATCCTTGAAAACTCATTAAATAATCCTTGATTTTTTTTTAACTAAAAAACGTGGTAACCCTGGATTTACCATGTCTTCCATTTCTAACCACGCCTTTCCTTTTACCCATCAGACTGGCTCCCTGGAAGGCCAGCACTTCCGCAAGACTGGCAAGCTGGTCTCTCTGAGCGAGCAGAACCTTGTCGACTGCTCTGGAAAGTACGGCAACGAGGGTTGCAACGGTGGACTCATGGACCAAGCTTTTGAGTACATCAAGGACAACAAGGGCATTGATACTGAGGAGTTGTATCCCTACAAGGGAAAGGTATGAGTGCACAGTATTTTAGAGTGATAATGTATTAATTTTCTATTAATAGGATTTTAGTTAATGTTATTGATAGCTTTTATTGAATTATTGAAAAGTCATTGGAAAAGGGACTTTGTTTTTGGTCAACTTTTTTTTTGTTGCTTAATTAAGAATGCAAGAATTATCGTATGTTCATATATTCTTGGTTAACAATGAAATATGCAAGTAAAATTGAAATCTCTTCTAAAGGCCAAGTCAGACATTAGTAAAAGTAAAACATGACCTTTCTTGTCTGTGTCCTTTCTTAAAAAAAATTATTGGTAATCATATTTGTAAAGGCATGAAGGCTATTTTGAAAATTATATTGCTGTTGTTCCGGATAATAAATTTTTTAGAATATAATATACAATGTTCTTTTATAACTTCCAGGAATATCCTTATTGGTATTTGCTGAAGCCATTTTTCTTATTATATATGTATTTAAAAAAGCAGCAAAAAAGGTTTACTGTCAATTAATGAATGCACTCAGTGATTCAGATTTGATTATCCTCACAAGGTTAAAACAACAGCATTGCAATGTTTGTAAAACCAGGAGACAAACTTCTATTTCAATAGTTTGCTGTGTGAAAATGGTTGAACTGTGTCACTGAAAATTGATGAATATACCTTTGAAATAGATTTTTAATACAGATTTTCATATGCACATAAAATTGTACAATTTTTTATTCTTTCTTGAAAGGGTAGAAACAGCCCTCATAAAAAAATATATATTTAGAGCGGGCATACATAAATTATATCACACTCAGAGGTGGGAGGTAGGGGTAAAAAAAGTCAAAATTTTACCTGACATAATTTATGTACGTCCCCAGGAGTAGAAGGAATTATATCAGTAATAACATTAGGTTATAGTATACACTTTTTTGTGTTTTCAATATTAAATCTAACATACAGCATTATTTTAGTTATTTTGTTTCTTTACAGTCCCTGAAAATCCTTAATTAACTTAGAACAAAATGCATGTATCTTTACTTTCAACTTAAATAAACTTAATGATTACACTTTTAATTTTTAACTGAAAACAAAAGTGTTAGAAATACCGTTGCATTCCTCACACTTCACTTCTCTTCCGTGCAGCAAGGCCGTTGTCACTACAAGAAACAAGCCAAGGGAGCTACTGACACTGGATTTGTGGATGTTCCCAGTGGAGATGAGACTAAACTGCAGGAAGTCGTGGCAACAGTTGGACCTGTGTCGGTTGCCATTGATGCCAGCCATGAAACTTTCCAGTTCTACAAAACCGGTAAAATAGAATGTGCTAAAATAATCACCTCTTTTAAATGCATATATATCAATGAGTTTCAGCAGTTGATTTTGTTTTAATGCACCTGGTTAGTAGATTTTTTTTTTGTGCTTGGTTAGTAGCTTTAATTAGATTTGTCTTTGTGCATCTGTAGCAATTCAACTAAAAAGAAAGTAGAATCCTATTAGTCCTAAAATGAGTCCAGTTGGTTTTCTCTTCATGTAAATATCAGTTTATTTCTTAAGTAATAGTGTTTTTTTTTTTTTCAAATGGGGCTGTAACATTGGCGATCAATCTTTTGCAGACTCAGCATATTCTCCATAACCGAGAGCCATTTTTTGTGGCACCATCTACAGGGTGGCTACAGGATCAGGGAATCAGGGAAAAGTCAGGGAATTTGGTGATTTTTGTTAAAAATCAAGGAAAATTTCCAAAAGTGCCATTTTAACAGGTAAAAAAAATCAAAGGATAAAAAAAAAGTTTAATCCGGAAAAGGCTTTCACCTAAGTGGTTGAGTTGCTGCTTAAAGTCTTATCATAACTAAAAAAATTATTATATGGGCTTTAACACTTGCTTTTTTTTATAGATTTGTTTTAAAAAGCTCATTGTATATTCATTAATTAAATTTATTTTTTAAAAAAAATCTTTTTTAATGTTAAATATACTAGAAAGTGGTTTTACAAATACCGGAAGGAAACCAGCATGCTAATATAGTTCATTGCCGCTAATCAGGGAAATTTCTTACATTCAGCCTGGAAAGTCAGGGAATTTGTTTTCACAGATTCTGTAGCCACCCTGATCTAGGCGACTTTCGCTACCAATTTTTGACTCTCGGATTTCAATGAATCTGAGCTCTCTGTGAATGTTAAAGTATGCCGAGATTTAATTTTGCCAAGAGAACTCAAGCTAATAGGCCGTCCAGGGATCTTTTTACATGCCACATAATAATTTGACATGCATGCCCAAGATTTTTTTTTAGTAAATAATAACTAAAAAAGGTGATTGAGAATGTGGAACAGAATGAATTCATTGCATTTGAATGTTCATAATTTTAAAGATTGAAGTTTTATGGCTACTTTTTTTAAGTTTAAATCTTTTTGATTTCTACCAAAACTAGGATCTCTTTATTTATAAATCTATTTGTTAGGATGCATTATCTTGAATTGACTATAATGAGACCATTCTTAACCTCTTAAGACCCGAGCAAAATCCTACACGTCTAAACATACTTTTCATACAAACATATGCTAAAAAGTAAGTTTTGTAAGGATTTTTTTTTTTTTTTAAATTATGTTTAATAGTGACTGAGAGAAACCGAAAAAATAAACAAAAATTGTGCTATAAATGCAAGAAAAAGAGGCTGTATCACTTATTTCTAGTTAACAGTTTATATTAACATTGTTTTTAATGCTAAATGCCTTCAAAATAACTACTAAAAGAACTTTTTGAAAAAAATATGAAGACATTTTTTAAAATAATTTGTTTAAGAACTCTAATATCATATTGACCCTTGTTCAACTTAGTTAAGTTTTTTTTTTATAGAAATAAATGACTGATACCTGTAATCAAAGGCTGAAAACTGATATTTGGATCTTCTATTGGACTAGGTCAATTTCGGAACTAATTAACATGTTAATTATTTGTGGGGAGGTTTTAATAAATGTCCCAAAATGGGGACGCCAGGTCGCAAGAGGTTATAATAATGATAATGAATTTGTTTCTCCAGGTGTGTATAATGAGAAGGAATGCAGCAGCCAGGAATTGGACCATGGAGTCTTAGTTGTTGGATATGGGACTTCTGATGAAGGAGGGGACTACTGGATTGTGAAGAACAGGTGACTTGTTTTATGCTTTAATTTAACTCTCTGAGTTGGTGAGATTTTTATTTAAAATGTAAACTTGTTTTCACTGCATTAAATTTTTTTACTCATTATTTTTTAATTAATTTTGTTTGACAATTTTAGTTTCATTCTGTTATAAATCTTAGTGGTTTTAAAAACCTCCTTAATGCCTTAAATTTAAAAAAATTCAGTGTGCTGTGTTGAGTGTTGGTAAAACTAACAGTACCATGGCGGGTTTATATTCAGTTCTACTAAAATAACTGTAATACATTATTTCTTCACCACTTTAGTTATGCTGACTTTTTTTTTAAACCATGGACGAAATGAAGTTAAGGGATAAGCAATCCACATTATAAATGCGAAAATCAAAATTTTGTAGAAGATATTTGTTAAAAAAAATAGTATTAGTTCAGTTTAAAACTCAAATGGATCTAGTTTTTTTGTGAATAAAACTGTTTTGGGGCACCTACATGTATTCTGAAACCTTTAAATAGTTATTAGATAAAAATTTTTTTAAATATCGTTTGATTGGCCAAATCACCCCGTCTATTAATTTTCAACTGTCTCTACACACTCGAAACAAAATAATTATGAATGATTTCTGTGAAGAAAAAAATCCCCAAAATTTTGCTTGCCATAATATATTTTATAAAAGGTAGTACTTAAATGTTTTACCAAACATTTTTGTGTCTTAGTAGTTATCAACATCAACAGTAACTTTTTTTTCCAAAATTGGTTAGCTTAGTTTTTTTTTAACCCTCAGAGGAAAGCAAATTGGCTGACGCGTAAACTTGCTTTAACTGCATGATATTTAAATTAAAATTTTGAACTGAAAGTGTAATTTGTTTAATTTTTTTTTATATTTCTGTAGTAGTTGGTTAAAAATAGCTCCTCCATGCTTTAAATTTTAAAATTATTCAATATGTATATTTTTTTAATTGTGTGTGTTTGCTGGATTAATTTATACATGCATAGACGTACATATTAAAAAAATTATCCCATCTGTATCTGATAAAAATCAAAAACTCGAAAAACTTTAGGCCAATGATCGATCTATTTTTTCTTATCGTTAAAAAACATCCTTTCAGCTGGGGTCCTTCTTGGGGCGAGGAAGGCTTCATCAGGATGACCCGTAACAAGGACAACCAGTGCGGCATTGCAACCCAGGCCAGCTACCCCCTGGTCTGAGATGTCGTATGACTAAACAATATTCATTTTAATCTTCAAGCAAGAAGGATTTATCATTTAGATGAGTTTCTGCATTTGTGTATCGAGTTCTCTTTGCTTTTATTACTTAATTACTCATTGTGGTTGTGTTTTTCCTTGTTTTTTTGTGTGACGGTTGTCTCTTTTTTTTTTTAATCTTTTACTTTTAGTTTTTATAATAAAATATGTTTTATGTATTTTTATTTTGTTAAAATGTAATATTTGTGTACCTCACTCATGTTGAAAAAATCATCATGTTGGGTTTTTCACACTTTTTTGTGTGACAGTTGTCTTTTTTTTTACCTTGGTTTTTAAAATAAAAGATTTTGTTTGAAAGTAGTTGTTTTTTTTATGCTAAACATGAAATATTTGTGCTTCTCTGGTGATAAAAGAGGATACATAAATTGTATAATATTGTCTTCTTTGAAATGATCTGTTCAATGTTATGAGACCTAATTAAGGAAAAAAACAATAGTTTTACAATATCATACACGTTTTTACTGTCGTAAGATCATAACAAAGCATAATCTATCTAGTTTTGACAATTATTTATGAAACGAACTACTAATAGTTAATAATGTATTTTATTAGAATGTATAAATTGATTTTTGGATAGTTAGCTAAAGATAGCCTACAATTATACTTTGTGGTTTGACTTTTTTTTAAACCCTGAGGCTCTATTAATTTTATTAAATTCCTTTTATCAGTACTGGAATTTAATTTTTTATCTCACTATACATGAATAAACTAAATATTGTCAGATATTTTTATTCTGTTTGATCTTTGATCAACCAAATAGTTAATTTGCGCATTGCTGTTTCGGTTCTTTTTTTATAATGCTTGATGCACTCCTTCTTTAGAATCTTGCTATCAGCATACAGATTTGGTACAGTTGCATAGCTCTGTCTTACTACCCATTCTTGCTTTCGAAATAGTCAAATGAAGCACTATCATATGTGCAAGAGCATGTCCCATGTGTTTGGAAATTTTAAAAGATATACCAATTCAGTCAGTTATTCTTTGAAGCCGAATATAATTGGCCGTTAAATTTTTATTAAAATTATATAAAACATAATTTGATTTAAACTTAACAAGTTTTAAACTATTTCAATAAAATAACTAAATTGTTTCCACATAAGTTATACAAAAAACGCTTTATCTAAAAAAAATATATATATTGAGTATTGTAATTTTTTTAGTATTTTAAAATCAATCAAAAAGGTATTGAATATTTTCACAATTGATTAAAAAAAATTATTTTTTCTGAAGAAATTCGTGATTTCCAATACATAAGCTACCTTTAAGTAAATGAAGGTAACGGTGATTAAGACAACTGTCTAAGGGATCTTAATTTTCTAATTTAGAAATACCAGTGATGGAAACTGTGGGAACATTGCAGACTAATCGTCATGCTTTGAGATTTAACCTTTGACATTAAATTTTGATTAGCATTTGGAACAATCATAACATTATGTTAATTTTAATATACTGTATAAATAGTCTGCTTTATCATACCCAGTCCATACTCATACAGGAACAAAAGAGGATGAGCCACCTTTCGAGACAGGGATCCGTTTCAAGCGGAAGTCATTATAGAATTATATTAATAATTTTAAAACTTTTCATCGAATGTAACTATAACATAAACAAGTGTTAAATGTGCCATGACTGACATAAAACCGATTCGACATGAGATTTTGTGAGACATACAGACACAAAAAAACGGCTAACGTTCGAAAACGGGACAACGGAAAAGCAACAGACGATTTTATCTCACGTTTCCGACAAGCAAGACGTTTTGTTCGAATACAGAATGTATTTAAAAGTCCTTCTAAAATGGCGAGAACTAACAATAACATACTACTATCGGCATAAAACGGTGTTTACTTGATTGAAATATGTACCGTTTGGTTGCGTACTACGTCACAATTTTTTTTTAAGCAGTGCAACATAACGTAAACGAATGTTCCGTAGAAAAGGAAAAACTACATAAGATAGCCTATTCATCGGATTATCGGAAAATTGTCTGCATGTCGTTACGTTCTTGTTTTAGGTTTTTGACCCCCTTTTGCATCAATATGTCTGTCACGTGTGTTCCAATATCGAATAAATTATACACAAAACGAGCAAGAACAATCGAAGATTTGCATCAAGCTTTTTGCGTTATTAATATTGTTGTCGCTTTGGAGATTTTCATTTTGATCACAGGATGACAAAAGCCTCAAAATTCGGATGATAGGGTTTACAATTGATATGTTTACAGAACAATTTCAATGTACTGTTTCTATCATCGTCTTGCATTGAGTTCGATTTAGTTTTGGTTGAATTATCGTCACACTAGAGCTACACGAAGATTATTGGCGACGGGCGTCATATTTTTTAGAACCAGTTAAGTGACGAGCCGACACCTGGGTAAGCAGAGCACCCAACGCAACACGCAACCGTTAAGAGCAACATCGTACGCAGCGTTAGGACTTTGAAGGATATTTAACGTGCACTTCTTATTATTCGTCGGACATTTTGGGCTGCACGAGCCGTTTATAGGTCAGCAGTTATTTTGGCTATGCCCGGACCCGAACCTGGGACCTTTCGCATGCTAGGCGAATGCCTAACCGACCGGGCTCCCCAGCCCCTCGTCCTGTATTGAAATAAATATGATCAGGTTGGGGCCGGAATATAAGAAGAATGTAAAATATTCATCAGTAGCTCAGTACTGAAGACAAAATAGAATATATTTCAATAAAATGTTTTATTTAAAAAAAATGTCGAATATTTTTTAGTAATGTATGGAAACATCAAAATAATAAAACTGAAGAATATAGAGTAATACCCTTAGATAATTACAGCTTTGCTTCATCACAAACTGCTTTAGTCTGTTATGTGGTAGCTTTCCTTTCCACCGTTAACACTATCCGTGCAGTAAAAGTGGATGTACAGAACCCGCAAAACTCCCGTTCAGACGTCTTTGCTGTTCTTCTGCTTCTGCTACTACAAGAACCGCATCGGAAATGTTTAATCAATGGGAGCTTTCACACAAGACGGGGAAAATATCGCATTTTTATTTGTTTTCTCTAACGATATTCGCTCTAGTAGTGAAAACGTCATTGCTATATTTAGCGACCCTGTGTAGGACAACACATTTACCGCCGATTTCAAAGTTTACCACACTTGAAATGTAAGAGTGTTACTTCACTTAAATTACAACTTCTTGAGCGAATATCGTTAAAAAAAACGTAACTACGATATTTTTTTTTCTCCGGCAAGTGAAAAGTCCCAATCGATTTAACATACAGTAAGTAATACAAAAAAAAAAAAAAAAACTTATACAGTTGTATCACTATGTGTATTAAAAGGAGTTTTATCTATGGTAGCTTTTCACCGCTATCACTATCCACGCAGGAAAAGTGGATGTACAGAACCCCCACAATGATTAAATAAAAGAAGAAATACTTATAAAAAGGCTAAGAAAATATATTGTCTGACTTACCCGGGGCAAGTAAAAATTGGATCGGGTAAGCATGAAATTTTTTTTTTATTTGACCGAGTGGTCAAGTAAAATTGAGTTTCTTTTAAAAAACTAAGCTAAGTAGTTTTAGGAGAATATTTCACTGTTGCTGTTGATAATCGAAGATCTTAGTGGAAGAACGTGCTAAGTGAGATTTTTTTTTAAATCGAGATTTTTATGCTAATAAACATATTACTACCTTCTCTAACCCCCGATAACAAGTTTCCTCTTTTCACAAATTTTAAGTTGAGTATATTTTTTGCGATTTTCAACAGATCTGAGTGCAAACTAAAAACGTCAATGGTTTATGTTTCAGCACGTTCTTTCACTAAGCCTTCAATTGTACAACTTTAGAATCCAAAATATGGCAAATCGGTAATCTGCATAATTAGGACTTTACTAATGTTTGGTAAATATTTAAGCACTAACTGGGGCACGTAAAAATTTTGGCCGGACAACTATTTATTTTAATGACTTTTCCGACTAAGTAACATAGATTTTAAAAGAAAATTCTAACTGTGCTAACAACACGTTCCGATGTAAATTTTGTCAAAAACAAAGTGACGGCCGTGAGTAGTGTTTTCATTTCGATTTTACCACCACCAGCTGCCATTGTGTAATTGAAACGTGATTGTGTGTTTGCGCGTCATAATAATAGCACGCGAATCGAATGTGTGGACTTCCGCATATAAACACTCAAGGACGCACATTTTAAATGCGGTGCGTCCTTAGTTTCTTGTTGCTATGGTTACGATGGTTTTTTTTTTCTAAATGTTAAGTGACATAAAGGGTTATGGACGACAAATAACGGCTGAGGGGGTATTTTGTAGTGGGTCAGTTTTGTACATTGAAACATGAGAAGTACTTTTAATGTAAATAAATTGAAGCAGTGAATAATAATTACAGGTGATCTTCATGTTTATCTATGGAGTTGGAATTTTTAATTCTCGTATTATTATTGTCATTATAATTTTATATTTAATTAAACTAGTGAACATTTGCTGCGGACCCACATAAAAGATATTTACTTAAAAGAAATTACAGTTGAAAACAATAATTTCAAATAATATCGATGCTTATCTATTGAATATAAAAATATTTTAATTCAATGTGATGCTTTTACGTTGTCATTTTACAATTAAAAGAAATTTCAGTTGCGTACTAGATAATTTTGGTAATCAATATGGGGACACCTTTGAAAAAAAACTAAGAAGTGTTTAATACAACATGACTTCCAGTTACCACTAAAAAAAATCCAAAATTCATCTAAAGTTTAGTTACATATGCACCATTAGGTAATTTCAATAACTTTAAAAACTTAAAGTTCCATGGTAGCTTCCATTTGCACATGCGCGATTTTTTTCGATAACCTTACTATGCGAAATCCGTAGCTCTTTATAGTTCGAGCTATAGAATGGTTTAAGAGACAGACGAACCATCCATCGTTCAAAACCCACTTTTTTTTAGAGTCAGCACCTTCCTCAACGTGTCGAAAACAGAAAAATCTACATTTCGTATTTTCGACCCCATCGCAATACTCATTACCTTACATTTTAATTTGGTAGTTGGGGAGCCCAGTCGGTTAGGCGTTCGCCTAGCATGTGGAAGGTCCTAGGTTCGGGTCCGGGCATCGCCAAAATAACTGCTGACCTATAAATGGCCCGCACAGTCAAAAATGCCAGACGAATAATACCCCGTGTAGAGGAAGCGCACGTTTAATATGCTCCAAAGTACCAACACTGCGTACGATGTCGCCCTTAACGGTTGCGTTGGGTGCCTACTCAGGTGTCGGCTCGTCACCCGACTGTAGTTCTAAATTACGACGCCCGTCGCCAATAGCCCTCGTGTAGCTCTAGCGCGACGATATTTCAAAAACTAAAACAGCAAAATCTACATTTCGTACTTTCGACACCATCGCAATACCCATTACTCTACATTTTAATTAGGTAATTGATAGTAAAAAGCATTTTAAGACGAGTTTTGATGAGTTACAGCAGATGGAGCAGTTACAACACCGAACATAAAAAAAAACCTCTAGCTTTCAACACTTCACCTTGCATTTTTTCATTAGTATACTTTTTTTCTCAGTTAAGTTTCGCGAGTTGCCGTTATCTTCAAAAATAGGTTATTTACCTTGACTTTTCGTTCTTGTGTGGTTTTCTTCACTTGAAACGAGACGTTTCGAAAGCTGTTTTTCCAAAGTTCTTGAAAAAAAAAATCATTTTTGAACAATGTCTCCTCTGATGTGTTTAGCGACTCAGAAGAAATTGCATGTAGTTTTTCCGAAGAAAATTTTCAATGTATTTTCACTGGCCTCGATTCAAAAAGCAAAGCATAGATCTTAGAATTTTTCCAAGAACTGTCAGCGTATGTGTTAACAGCTAATTTTGCACAAATGACAGGTATATTTTCTTTTAGACCTTCACTCCAAAATGTTGTGCATGCTGATTTATAAAATGAACAAGACTTCCTCATTAGCTAATTTGTTGCCATTTATGTTAAATGGCAACAAATATTACTATATAATACTAAGCCACTGTGAAAAAGGTTTAGACAGGAAAATAACCAAATTCGAAAAGATCTTGCTGAACACAAATATCCCAATGATTTTTTTAAATTTTAGTTTTTGAAATATTCACGTTTTTTTATGCTAATAAATGGCGAGAAAAATCTATATGAAAGTAAAGAAAATAGTTTTGAAAGGTTTTTCTTTACAAATACAAAATACAAATACAAAAATGGCCGACCAACAACAGGCCAGAGGCCCAGCAAGGTTGGTCCAAAATATATCTAGTTCCTTACCAGTTTAAAAAAAATGGGAATAGGCCATTTTTATGTAAGTTTTGATACAAAGCAAGAATATATGGTTAACTGTTTTTCTCTCTCTACTTTTTTTTAAAGCATTTTTCGGTTTTTTGGGGGGCTGATAATGAAATGAATATTTTTGTAAAAAACGCGAACTTAATATTGTTTCGACAGATGTAATGTTCTCGAGAATGATATTTTTATGTGGTCGAATGAGGAATGAAACTGGCAATCTTCCGATCTTGGAGGTCGCTGCACTCGTAAATGAGAGAAAAGGTGCGCCAGGTATTATCCACATCCACACGTGTCTAAAAATTATGATACGACTAAAAACAGGAGAACACGTGGCAAATTGTTGAGTTCCCAGAATTTCGATAGTTCGAAATACCCCACACACACACAGTCTTGACAGTTACATTTTATTCTTTAATCTAAACTAATCAATGTGCATGACTCAGGTTTTAATTAAAAATCAAATGCTAAAAAACCAAATTCTTTCTTGGGCCCCGTCACCTAAAACAATCCAATTTGCTTTTTGTTGAAATAAGCAAAAGTACTTTTTTAAAACTGTTTGTTTCAAAGAGCAGACCAAGGAACTAACTTCAATTCAAAATATATGAAATGTCATTTTGTAACAGATTTTAAAAAAAATTATGGTTTGAATATTCAAAATTTTACTTTTACATTTACGAGTTTTTTTAATCATAAATCTTGGCTAGAATTCATAAGGATATGATATTTTTAATTTCTTAGATCAAACAATATCTCTGTGGCAAATTATCAAAACCACAGAAACATGTCCGGACCATTACCTAGGCTTACAAGGCCCAGGCGCCCATTATTTTAGAATTCCCCAAAATTGTCTGTAAACATGTACATTTTGTTTCCCATTTCACAATATTGTATGATTTTACGAAAATCTAATTTAAATATTTAATACTTTTGATTTTCCAATAACTTTTATGGGTCAAAACTATACAGTAAGTATTATTTTGTAACAATATCACTTCAAAAAAGGCACCCAAAAGTATTCGGGCCTTGGACCTCAATTTGTCATGGTCATAGACCCTGCACAGAAAGCCTCTGTAAAGGCCAACACACAGCAGAAACTAAAGTTTTAATATGCTATGTGTTTCGACCACATCTCTTATTTAGAATAACTCTTTCGATTAGTTGATGCGATATGATAAAATGTGATTTCGTTGTGACTGCCTCGTGTTATACACATTGATTGCGAAAGGTCAATATGAGTTCACGTGTAAAGATAAAGTCATAGAATAAAATGTTTGTTAGATACTGATATAATATTCGTGAATATTATACCAGTATCTGACATTCCATCAATGGTCAGACACTGATATAAAATTCATGAATGAAACCACATTTCGATTTTTTTTAAATATAATTTTTTTAAAATAAATAAAAAATTAATTTTTCAACAATCTTGCCTAGCAATCCGGACAATTTTTAACTGCGGGCGTTTTCCGGGACAGTAATTAAAATACTGGACGTCGGGTAAGCCTGCAAATTGATTACATAAAATCTAAGATTAGTCTTATTCATTAATTTTTTCTGATACTAGGTTTTTCAATAATCATACATTATAAATTATTATACAATAGATTCTATCCTGTTCCTACATCATTGCATTATATAGTGCTCGATATTAGTTTCTTCTATATCAATAAATATTCCATTTCTAAAGTTATATTTGATTTCCTTCCATGCCATGCACTCTATCAGTTTATTCCATTTCATAAGTTCTATTTACACTTTTCTCTACATTATTCCTTACATACAGTCCTGCACAAAAGTTTAGACACAGAAGCAATTCTTGAAAAAAGCGTCAATGTTACTATTTTTCAGTAGATTTTTTTTAAATATATATTCTTTAGACAACATGAAAAATAATAGGGTAAAATTTTTTGACAAAAAATATAAATAAATTTGACTTCCATCAACAAATTAAAAATGTCCATACTTTCCTTGCCACAAAAGTATAGACACAAGTTTCCGTTTTATGCAAATTCTATACAGGAAGTGATTGCGGGAAGGGTTTTAAATTGCTTTAAAAGGTTGAAGGTAATTTTCAATGCTTAGAACCATTCTGAAGTCAACTGAATTTTAGTATGAAGAGATTTTAAGGATATGGACATTCAAATTCAGAGGTAAATCTGTTTCGGATATTTCTACTAAATTTAAGCGTTCGAAACGAGGTATTTATAGAGTGTCAGCACGTGGCGATCAACATCCACCAAAATCGCGGTCTGGAAGACCTCCAATCAGCAGAAAACGAGAGGACGGACAAATAAGAAAATTGGCTTCAGACAAAAATTGCTCTTCAAATCAAATTAAAATCCCAATTGTGGCTTAATTTTTATCAAAAACTATCAGGAGGTGAATCAATGAATCTGGTTACTTCATAAAATCCAAACTTATAGCGCAACCTAGCTTGCTATCTCATCATAAAGATGCAAGACTGCAATGGTTGCGTTACGTGCCTATTCAGGTGTCGGCTCGTCACTTGACTGTGGTTCTAAAATACGACACCCGTCACCAATAGCCCTCGTGTAGCTCTAGTGCTACGATAATTCAATCCTAACCTAACCAAGACTGCAATGGATAGCTGTAAGACATGAGTTGTTGAGTCCATTGCAGTCTTGCATCTTTATGATGAGATAGCAAGCTAGGATGCGTTATAAGTTTGGATTTTATCAAGTAATCAGATTCATTGATTCACCTCCTGATAGTGTTTGGTAAAAATTAAGCCACAATTGGGATTTTAATTTGATTTGAAGAGCAATGTTTGTCTGAAGCCAATTTTCTTATTTGTCTGTCCTCTCGTTTTCTGGTGATTGGAGGTCTTCCAGACCGCGATTTTGGTGGATGTTGATCGCCACGTGCTGACACTCTATAAATACCTCGTTTCGAACGCTTAAATTTAGTAGAAATATCCGAAACAGATTTACCTGTGAATTTGAATGTCCATATCCTTAAAATCTCTTCATACTAAAATTCAGTTGACTTCAGAATGGTTCTAAGCATTGAAAATTACCTTCAACCTTTTAAAGCAACTTAAAACCCCTCCCTCAATCGCTTCCTGTATAGAATTTGCATAAAACGGAAACTTGTGTCTATACTTTTGTGGCAAGGAAAGTATGGACATTTTTAATTTGTTGATGGAAGTCAAATTTATTTATATTTTTTGTCAAAAAATTTTACCCTATTATTTTTCATGCTGTCTAAAGATAAAAAATTTAAAAAAAAAACTACTGAAAAATAGTAACATTGACGATTTTTTCATGAATTGCGTCTGTGTCTAAATTTTTGTGCAGGACTGTATCAGATTCTTCCCCACATTAAAAGTTTTTAAAATTTACATTACTTATTAATCGATTAACTAACCTTTCTTAGAATATTGATATGCAATAACGAAATAGCTGCTAACATTAGCGGATAAACACAAAACGACTTCTATTATTAAAGGATAGATTGGCCCACCCCCGCCCAGTCTGTCACTAATCGGATGACCCTTGGCCATCTGGTAAACATTAAAGCGGATCCCGAAACAGCTGTTAATTTTCAAAGTGGAAAGCTTTTCGCAATCCGAGTTAAGGAGAACGTCTTTCTACACTTGGCATCAGAAGCACTAACAAAAGATGGCCCGAAATTCCTCTTAAAAAAAACTCTGTTTTTTTGTGTGTTTGTGTTCAAGAGTGAAACGATCAATTAAAATAATCTCTTTGTTATCTTGTTTTCGTCCCATTAAACAATGATTTTTTTTCGGTTGAATGGGATACTGGGAAGTTTTTTTTTTTCAGTTTGAAATATCGTCGCACTAGAGCTACACGAGGGCTATTGGCGTTGGTGACGGGCGTCATATTTTAGAACCACAGACAAGTGACGAGCCGACACCTGAGGTCTTGAGTTTGTAATAGAAATGCTGAATGAATGAATGAAATTAAATTCTTTTTCGAGCGTCGTTTGGTGAGTCAGTCAATGGGGCACCAATCACCGAGGAAGATCGAAGGAAATTCGGGAATGAAATCAGGAAGGAATACGTCACCGGAAACAAGCCAATTAGGGTCGCAGTGGATCGGACAAGAACTATTGGTTACGGATTTCACAAATATAAAATGCGGTTAAGTGACGAGCCGACACCTGAGCTAGCACCCAAACGTAAACAATATAACGACAAATAACATATAATATGCCAACCCAATTGATTTTGCAAACATTTTATTTGCACAAGTGCACAAGCACGCACGCTTACTTACGGTTAGAATTTTGTTTAAGCAAAAGTATTCCGGATTTTGAGGCCCAGTGGCTTAGTGGTGGTAGTGCTTTGCATTGCCACGCCACAGGTCCGGGGATCGAATCCCGGGTTGGGCGAGGTTGACCCATCCTTTCATCCCTTGAAGGGGTCGATATAATGTGTACCAAGCATGCTTGGGAACTAAAGACTGGGAGTTCCACGTGAGGCTGACCACCTTACCGGGACATATATGCCTTAGCACCCTTGAGCCCTAGTTCATGAAAGCTGAAATGGGCAAGGCAGGCCTTGGCCCAGTAATGGGCTGCTGCGCCAAAGAGTTTACTTTTGTTTTAGGAGGTAAAGATAGGGTAGACTAACCAGTTAATGAACGTTTAAGGCGTCACGTTTGCCAGTGAATGAACACCAGGATATAATGACCAGGACAACCAACCATATGTCAGATAGCTTCCTACTACATGGGAGGAAGTAAGTGTTGCTAATCCATCTAGTGGAATATTTTTCAACCCTTATTTTTTTAATTATAATTACCAAAGGTTCATTCACTGGGGCTGTTCACTCACTGGTCAGTCTACCCTATCCGTTTATAGGATGGCTATTAGGACGAGGACAAAACGTACGATTATTTGATATATTTATAACGAAGAGTTACGGTTATTGGATTCAAATAATATCCAAGATATACGTAATTCGCTTTTACAAAGAAATCAAAATACAGCGACAACGTAGCTATAAACAACACCAGTGTCCTCATCTTGACGAACGAGAGAGTCAATAAGGCATCCTCTATTTATTATTTAAACAGATGTCGAGTCGAAACGTGGCCAGAAGAGCTATTTTTAACTCAATTATAAATCTCTTCTGTTTTAAGAGATGATGCGGTGATGATAAAACCTAATTATTATTATCCCTTATTATTTATCTTCCGCTTCATAACGGTCGTCCTTCAAATAGAATAAAGAAGAAAACAAGAAGTCCCCCTTCTCCTATTTGCAAACAAAAGAGCAGGACAAAAGAAGCGGAAACGTTTTTCGAAGGTCGCCAACTTTACACGCTTCATTTCCAACAATAATAATAACGGAAAGGTCGAATTATGGCCACTTGCACTCTTAAAACAAACCAGTGAATTTAACTCATTCTGAGTTATGTTCCTATGTTATATATACTATGTTCACTATGTTGTGTATTCGAAGAGAGCGGAAGATTTTAAGACGAATCTCGATAACTATTGGAAACTGGTAAGGAATTAGATATATTTTGGACCAACCTTGCTGGGCCTTTGGCCTGTTGTTGGTCGGCAATTTTTGTACTTGTATTTGTATTTGTTAATTTTCACTATTTTCAGTGTCGAAAATGCACTTATCGTATTGGAGTGGATTTCACTCATTTGTTTAGTTAAAACTCCGACAGGATCACTCCAAACGAGTGATTTTAACTTAGTCTTAGTTAATTTTCACTCATTTCTAGTGTCGAAAATGCACTTCTCACATACGAGTGGATTTCACTCTTTTGTTTTAAGAATGTATGAATCTGAATGAGAAGAGCCAGAAAGGACCATCGGATATCAAACCGTATTTCTTTAAATATTTTTTTTATTTGTTTAGCAGTATAGGTTATTTTTTAGATTTAAAAACCATCATACTGGACAGTTCACGAATTTATTGAAGTCTCAAAATGATAATGCCACATAACCTGAAAATATTCAATTAATTCGAACCACTTATGAGGTTGTTCTCGGGACCAAACACGCCTTTTCGACCGATGGATAATGATATTCATGGAACTAGCCAACAGCATTGTATTTTAACTCTCCCTTGTTCATTTATGCTGACCAGAAAGAATATTTAAGATACAATATTTGGTGTACAAATTGCATTTTTGTGGATAACAGTTTTTACAAATAAAAATATAAAACTTTCTTCTTTCAAATGTCCATCTTCACAGTTTTTAATTATTTTGACCGATAGAGAATAACATTGAACTAGTATACAGCTGACAATTTTGCAAGTTGTTCTTCAACTATTATTTGTCCGTTTACTGATCAGAAGTATATTTAGAGACAATATAAATATGCAAATGATGACATTGTGAATAACAGTTTTTGGAAGTAAATATCTCCAACTCTCTTCTTAAAAATGTTAATTTTAGCTGTTAATTTTAAGTTAAGTTACAGTGCAGCCTTTTCCCTATATTTATATTAGCTTTTCACTATTGCATTAGGTATCATATCAGTTAGTAAAAACCCCATATATTACCAATTTATTCCATTTTGACTACGCGATTAAGGAGTTCGATACAACATGGAACTCATTGTTAAAAGATCCAAAACCTATTTAACAAAATCTATCTCACAAAATGCAAATCACCTGTTTAACAAATAAACGACTCCATCACTGGTCAATATAATACAACAAACGAACAAACAATTCGAAGAAAAACAAAATTTCCCTGTCGAAATTGAAGGCTAAGAAGAAGCTATAGAGACGCTGCCTTGTTAAAATCAATGCTTAAAACAAACGATCAGCGAGTGATTTGGAGAGTCTCGCAATGCAGAGTAAAACAGCTGTAAATTGTCATTAAAAAATTAATCACAAATTTTTGTAACATAGCCGGGGAGACCAAAGGACAGACCATAATCCTGAACAAGTCATGCGCTCGCTCTCGCTAATGCAACAATAGCGCGCTCGTTTATTAAAAGTAAAATATATCTAAAATAATTATAGAATTATTGGGAAACATAACCCTTTCAGTCCCAAAAAATTACTACACTACAGAAACATCTGATATTCACAAAATAAGCTTATTTTAGGTCAAATATACGAATTCAATAAGAAAAAAAATTCATTTTATTTTTTTATATGGTTTTTGAAATGATGCCAAAATTTTTTAACTGTGGAAAATAACAAAATAAAAAAATATATATTACGTAAAAACACTTCGAGTTACATATTTTAAGCTATCTGACCATATTATTAAAAAAAATTTAGTAATTATTTTAACCGAAATAGTTTAAATTGTGCTTTAAACATATGGAACTGAAGCGAACTTTTCAAAAATCTGGTGAAACGCTTGTTAGCTATTTTCTAAATGAAAAAATAGTAGTTCTGACTTCTATTGAGATAATTAAAAAATATTGTCTAATAGAACAAAGTATGAAGAATCGAATGATGCGTGTTTGGATGTCATAACGGGACATAAACAATAAACATTCGGGGGGGAAATATTGAAAGTGATGATTCCAAATGGCATCACTGGGACTGAAAGGGATAAACAGTTTTCATGCTTTCAAGAACTGTTAGGGTATTGTCATTTTTCAACATATAGAAAAACCAAGAAATAGTGTGCGAAACGCAAGGTTTTCCTACACTACATCTTTGGCATTTTTCAAAAAACGATATTTTTCTTTCGTCGCCAAAGTCTCCATCAAATTAGTCTAACCCTATTAACTGTCGCTAGAGAGAGAGCAATAAACTGTTTCGGACAGGTTCGACAATTACGCTATAGCGTGTCATTTATGTATTTGCTTGCCTTTAGAGAAAGCCTTTTCACCGACCGCTACGTGGGTGATACGTGATCGAACACACATGTGCTAAAGGTGTGTGCAAGAAATAATTAATGTTTACTTTTGAACAGCTCTTTTTTATGTAAATAGATAGAAAAACTATATGGGGATGAACAATTTGTTCTTGAATTTTAGGAAATTTGATGTTTAATAATAATTTGCGTAGGACATGGTGTTTTTAATGAAAAAAATCATGACATGGGAAACTCTGATTGTGTTGAGATTAATTAGACCATATATAGTTTGCTTAATTATATGTTATTGTTTCGATTCTCTTTGGCTCAGCTGATCAATTACGATCCTCGTATTGAATTGTGAATCACAGCATTCACAATTACGATCCTCTATTCTCAAGACTATCAGTTGAACAACCAACAGCACAACAATAAGTTGGTACTTTAAAAAATTTATAAGTAAAGTATTCTTAGAAAACTCATTTTCGAATATTAAAACAAATTCCATACAGAAAATGAAAACAATACCACCGGAACTGTTTTCATTCACGACGTGAAATTAAACTTTTAACTAAAAGATTTACTTCACGCATTAATAGTATAAATAATTCATTTAAATAACAGTAATGAAATAAGTTAGTAACGAAAAATAACGTGAATATAATAGTAACCTTTGTCTCTTATTCCAGACCAGAACGATTAAGCTCATGGGAAAAAGCGCGCCACTTGCGCAGTATTACATTCGGATTAAAAAAACAAATCATATTAACGCACACAAACAAATCATATTATGTAAAAAGGTTATCGAGTTTATTACTATATTATTATTTTGCGGTTCGTTGATTTTGGGTTAAAGGTACACAAGAAAGCAATAATATGGATATCGAGGGTCTTACGAAAATTGAGTAAATTGAATGAAAAATAATTCTTTCAGCTAGTCTTTTAAAAATCCAACTCTTAAAAATTATCTTTTAATTTAAAAAAATTCATTCATTTTGATAACAATATTTAAAAAAGCTATTTATCTTTTATCTGAATGTTTGAAGTTTTCATTGGTCATTAAATTTTGACAAATTATATAAATAATCTAATTTTATTTATTTAGTAAATGTTTTTGAAACCTTCTCAAAGCTTTAAAATTTTTAATTTGACGAATTAAAAAAATTAATAACTTTGTAATTATATGTGTTGCTGGAAAAACTAACAGTACCTTGACGGGGTTTATACGTTTGTATCAATCCGGTAGATATAAAGATTACAAAGTTTCACTTTCAATTTCCTTTGAAAAAATACTTATTCTTCTAATTATTATATGATTCACTTATAAAAACGTCTCATTCACACTGAAGTTGATTTCGCAAACTAAGGTTGCATATTATACGTAATTGTAAATCTAAACCGATACATACGAAACAAAAACGAGCAGGGAAGTTTTGCTGTACTCAGAGTCTTAGCGTAAAGAAAACCCTTTTACAGTTGCAAAATTTGGGAACTTCCCTACAATGTCATCTTATGCCTCTGAAGGATTAGTGAATATGGCAAAGTGTAAACTAGTTTGTTAAAAAAAATACTTTAGCACAAAATACTTACCCACTTACACAAAAATTACGATAGCAATGCAATACAAGTTGTAATGATACAATACTTTCAACAAAATAGTAAGAAAGATTAGATAACTACAAGTTAAAAAAAATTAAGTTTTTTTTTACGTATTATCATAGTTTCATTGCTTCTACTTCAGTTAACTGATTACTATTAACTATTATTTGACTCTTCGAGGTCGGGAGAAAATTTAGGATCCCTATTAGGAATCTAATCTTACACAACGCATGCACTAGACATCACGTGATCTCCATTAAACCCTTTATTTCGAATCTTGACCTTCCACTGGTCTTGATCAATGAAGTAAGAGTAGATAAGATACTAGGTATTAATAAGAGTGAAGCGTTTTGAAAGTTGCCAAATCTACGTAGTAAGCCCAACAAAACTGCTCCTTAAATGGGATTTTTATACGAACCATCTTAATTTATTCATTAAGGAATGTAAATAAAAGTTAAAAGATGTCAATTTTCTCATTTAAATTACTCTGAATAGATTTTCAATAAAGAAACGCCAATCAACTTTACATGATATGCCCAAACAAAACGCAGTTTTTTTTTAAGTCCAATTTTATTCTTTTAAAAATCTGAAATTAAAATTCCAAATAAGTAATTGTGTGCAGTTGTCGACTATGTTGCTTTCGACTGCACTAAAGCAAGTTTCTAATAGTTTCTTTCATCAAAAAAAGATTTAAACCGGTTTTTTTATTAACGTTATTGAATGGAATTGTATTCGGTAATTATATATATTTTTTTAACAAGGGCAGTTGTAGATTGTAGCATATGTTCTGAACTAATACTTTCCCTTAACCCTTCAGTCCAAATGACAATTTGGCATCATCATTTCAGAAAAATTTTTCTGATCACCTTTAGCCATTTATGATATCAAAAAGCACATCATTCAATCCTTCAACTTTTTTCTACTAGAAAATATTTTTTAATAATCCCAAATAAATGTCAGCCCTATTATTATTTTTTTAAATTATGATCAAAAACATGATGATGCCAAATGGCATCACTGGGACTGAAAAGGTTAATGCCGAAGAGTATATTTTCTTGATTAATTTAAATTGAATCCAAAGTAGCGCCAAATAACAAGCCAAGCGTCTGTTTGGGCTTTTTCCGGGAGCAATGAATGGCTTCGCTTGGCGTTTCTGGATTTGACACCAGACAGCATCTTCACACCTTATTCTTATCTCCGTGGTCACAATCCGAAAACTCCAAAACCGTCATTACGGGATTTGTTTACAAATCTTCCCGGTGATGCATTGATGATCTTTTAATGTCACAAATAGGATGATATACTGAAAGAAAGACATTTTACAAGGCGATGCTTTGTTATGCGACTTGTATGCGTTCGACCGTGGTAAAATATTTTTTTTATCAAGGATATATCTGTTGAAAGAAGAGAATGAGATAAAAATAGTTTTTTTTTTTCATTTATTTATTACGTTTAGGAGCCGATTATTGATATAAAGTCATGATAATTTAACGCTTTTTTAAGAGTTTATCTTCTCCGTGAGATAATGCTTCAAGAATCAAGGTTGTATTTTTACAAGATCAAACTTTCTTTCTTTTAAGTTCAGTTAATGTAACGTTTAAAAAAACATCGATACGACTTATAAAGCTAATTATATGCTTACGTTTATAATTTAACAAAAAAAGTGTCGTAATAAAAACGCGTATTGAATAACTAGCGAACCAAATTCAAAATGTTCAAATTCTATTATAACCCTTTTTAGCAAAGGTATTTTTGCGAAATTTAATACTAATTAAGAGCGTCACTTATGAAATATGACATACACTTAAAGAAGAAAAAAGAACACTATATTTTTGACAGGAATAAACAGGAAAATTTTATTTGTAGAGGCATTTTTTATTGTCTTTCTAAAGCACATTTGCGAAAAGCCTATAGAATCAAAACTATTTCATTAAAATTTAAAAATTCGAACAACAATAAAAATGTAACATGTGTAAAAAAATAAAAAATAAATAAATAATTCTAATTCAACAAGTATTATTTAACAACAGAAAAATTAATAAACCAACATTTTACAAGAGTATGAGCCGTCAAAACAAAAACTTTGGTAGGTGTCCTACTTTTTTTTACAAGTTAAAAACAAAAATTGTAAGCGTTTTTTTTTTTTTTTTTCAAAATTAGAATTTTTCACACCATATGTATGTGCAATTGTGACCTTTCAATGAAAAAAAACTTTAATAATCATATAGTTCACTGTTCACCTGATATAATACGGCAAAAAAAAGTGCCCTTCTTTAAAAAAAAATGTAGACTATGTAGTTGTGAAAATTAGTGAGTCAATCTTTCAATCAGCCATTTAAGAAAGGGGAAGAAAGACAGGTTAAGATATATGTTTTGCAAATCATTATAATAGAATTGCATTTAATTTGGAAATATTTCAAGTTTCCTCCTCAAACTTAACAGGTAAATTTTGTTTTTAAAAATCTATTAGGGTGAACAGTCATCATTTTCCTCGTTATTTTGAATGCACGCGAGTTTAACAGAATACACGTCACTAGAATTTCTGCCTTATTGTATCATTACCGTCTTCTTGGAAATGAAATCTACAAAGCAATAGGATGTATCACCTTTTTTCACTTATTGGAACATACTTCGATATTTTCCCATTTTATTTAGAGATATGAAATAATATCATAATTTGTTATTCGATTTTAAGGTATGCATATATACCGAGGAAATTTTTTTCTTAATGTTTGAGTAATATTTAAAAATTTTGTGAGATGCAAATAGGCATATAAAAACTAACATAAAAATAATATACTTCGCAAAAAATAATAAATTAAGTAATTAATGATTGATTGGTAATTATGGCAAACTTTGATGACTATGTTTTAAATTACTTAATCAACATAATTTTTACAGAAAAGTACACTCTTAAAACAAAAGAGTGAAATCCACTCCAGTTGGAGAAGTGCATTTTCGACACCCTAAAGGCATGCATATTTTCTCAGACTGAGTTAAAATCACTCGTTTGGAGTGATCCTGTCGGAGGTTTAACACACAAAGGATCCACTCCAAAAGGAGAAGTGCATTTTCCAGTCTGGAGGAGTGAAATCCACTCAGACTGAGTTAAATTCGGAGTGTTTGTTCTAAGAGTGAAAACAGTAAATATCCATACATGTTACCTACTGAAGTTTAAGCTGTACCTAAAGTAATAATTTAATTAGGATAGTTTGGAATAAAGGTATACATAGTATTACGATAAAATTATTGTGTGTAACTATCTTTCACGAGACAAAAAAGTAACATTTATTATGATTAAAATTCATGAGTCAGAGTTACAGTTAATGAGTCAGAGTATTGGAGCGTCGTGAGAAGGTATTGAACAGGTGGCACGTCAAAAACATGTTCCAAGAAATATATACATATTAAATACATTATACAACGCAGTTAAAATTAGAGAAAGTACGGTAAATAATGTTATTATTTGAGCAATATAAAACCCATTTGTGTTTAATCAATACAAACGAAAATAAGAAATTTCATTTGTTGTTGACAGTAATTTTTCTTAAAAAAATTGTTTGCAATTTTTCCCAAATGTTTTATAATAACTGTTCCAAAATTTTAAAATTTCCCCATTAAATAAAAACCTTACTTGTGAATTCAATGATTTTTTTTCTCATACTTTGTACCCACACATGCAACAAAAATACGCTGCATTAAAAAATCGTTTAATGTCCCCAAGTTATTATTGCGTTTGTTTCTCTCGAAACGGAAAGAAAACAAAACAACCAATGAAATCGCAGTACGGGGAGCGTGACAACATAAAAGAAACATTCCCGTTTTAGGTATATGTCTATACGATACTTGTAGATGGTGAGTTATTGAGGATTTTGAAAAACACAAACGCGTGTTTGAGATTTTCAAGGGCCCGAAAGGAGGGGGGGGGGGGGTGTATAGACTAGCGTTAAAATTCGATTGTTTTCACAATATAAATTGTACATTCTTTACACAAACAGTTTTGCACGCACTTTTTTCTGAAAAATTTAAATATACACAAATCAAAAGAAACTTTATAGAAAATACTAAAGCGTTGCTAAAAAAATTTTAACGGGCAAAATGTGAATAAAATATTTAAATGGGAAAATTTTTTGATGGGAATCAAGAAAAAAAAATTCCCTTTTTCCCATTTTATTTTTATTCAAATTTTCCCACTTAAATATTATTTCATAACATTTACCAATAAAAACAACATTTTTTTCAACCAAATATACAGATTCCTATAGCACAATGGCTTTTTCATACAAGTCCCTAAATGATAAAAATTGGGTAGAGTTCGTTGAAGAATTTCCCACTAGGCTTCTTCCTTTCACTTCTTAGCGCACGGAAATGTGTCTGCGGAAATTAACCTGTCATGTAGCGGCTCATATATCAGGATGAGTTCTCGGGAACCCTAGCTAGTTTCGGGAACGGGGCAAAAATCGATCCCGTTTTTCGCGGAACTCGAACATTTTCCCGGAAATAATTCGGCACTTGGGACGATTTCCCAAAGAGTAAAGAAGAAGATGGAGATGATGCTTGGGAAAAAAACGATACAAAAACCGCATTGCCAAGTGAAACCATCGATCGCTTTTCAGTAAGCCCAATTAAACGCTCTTGGCGAAGTAATAGGCGCTATTTTGCCGTGGGTAGATAGTTGAAGAGTGCAGGGGAAGAACCGTTTGATTTATTAGGAGTCTTCCCTAATTTTGTCTGCTTGGCGGACATTGGCGATATGAAACCGGTTTTCTTTCGGTTTTTCATTCGCGGTACAAACGTGCGACTCGTGTCCACTGAACTCTGGCGTAAATCAGGGTTGCCGCGAAAGAAAAACAAAGCGAATAACCTGTTTCTTTACACCAGTTTGGAAATTTCTCGCCATCATCGCCAAAGAGGCATATTGTTTCCTCAATATGCCTCTTTGGCGATGATGGCGAGAAATTTCCAAACTGGTGTAAAGAAACAGGTTATTCGCTTTGTTTTTCTTCTACGAAATCAAGCGGTTTTTCCCCTGTACTCTTCAGTTAAGTTTGAATTATCGTCGCACTAGAGCTACATGAGGGCTATTGCCGACGGGCGTTGTATTTTAGAACCACAGTCAAGTGACGGGCCGACATTTGAGTAGGCACCCAACGCAACCGTTAAGGGCGACATCGTACGGGCATTGTAGGGCTAATTACTACATCGGCTTGGAAATGTTTCACTCTCTAATAAAAACTATTATTACGATACATTTTTCTTACCTTTTATTTATTTTTATTAGACAAAAAGATACAGCATGCACCAAGGCATAAGCCACATAACATGCAGATTATAAAACAAGTTAAACAATCAAAAGGACAAAACAATGAGAAACAAGATGAAAAACAAAATTTCGAGAATAAAAATTAAAAATTTTCTTATCTGTGAAATGAATTTTGTGTAAATTCAAATCTCATGCTTCAACCTACAACTGCGCAAATAGTCATTTTTTTATTTTTAATTAACGCTTTTTCAGGAATAAAATGATGCATGTCAGCATGACTAATATTGAGTCAGTGGTAGGGTTACCAAAAATCCGTATTTGGCTGTGTCCTGCCGTCCATATTTATTTTTTAAAAAAATCTCTAAATGTCCGTATTTTTTAAAATTTAATTAATTTTAGTTTTCTTCCAAACGTGTTTTGTGCATTGCTCTATATTACAAGGCATTTAGTTAGCTGCGATAAAGATTCGGTCCTGTAGAAAAATATGTTAATAATAATGTTTAAATAATATAATGTAATCACACACACGTTATTGTGCTAATAATAAGGTTTTATCTCAATTTTAAATGTATCCTGATTTTGTCCTGTTTTTTAATAGTAAGTGTCTTGTTTTTTACTTTTTTGACCTGGTAACCCTAGTCAGAGGTTTGTTGGGCTTAAACCTCGGTTTCCTCGGAGTCCGTCAACAGATTTAAGCGGTCGGACAAGTGCGGTGAAGGACGTCATACAAAAAACTACTGACATTGATTACGCTAGAGTGGTTTCCTCGGGAGCGTTGCCGGACAACTCAAACGACCGCCAGATTGCGTTGCTGTTGAGTGCGTTGGGGAAATCCTGATGACAACGTTTTTGGCTGTTGTCTGTTGCGCGGTGTGCTTGCCAATAATTAAAAATTTGAGGAAATGACGCTTGCCGAGGAAGAAATGCTAATTGATTTTGGGAGAAATTGCGAAGAACCTAAATTTTCCATTTTTGACATGCTAAGACGAGAATTAAAACAACAACAGAGTTAGTTGAGTGAGTTCGCTAGGTTTCCAGTTTCGTGTCAACGTAACGTTCCGATGAAGCGGTGGCCGGTAAGGTGACGTCATCCACGTATAATAGCGGTCGCATTTTTCTGGCGACCGACCCCGAGGAAACCAAGGCTTTACTTAGGGTTGCTTGGCGACTTTCCAAAGGCTTCACTTTGTTTTTTTCCGAGCATCTCCATCTCCTTCTTACCTCTATGGGATTTCCAGGTGGTGGCGCAAATTAAATTCATAAGAAAAGGGTTAGGAAGGACCGGATTTTTTTTTAAAGGGGGAAATCTATCTTAAAAGAGATGTACATTATACAGGTAGACCACCGTTTTTGCAGAGCTGTTTCTTTTTATTATTAAAAAAAAAAGGCTTTTAAAAATTCAAGTTCCTTGAGAAAATTTTATGTATGTATTTTGTGCTTTACGGTTTATATCTGTATATTAAAAGATATTTACTGCTGCAGCTGATGTTAGAGAAATTTTGGGGTTGGCGAGCGTTCAAGAGCAGGGGAAAGCTCCTATAACTTTGAAAAAAAAAATGCATTAAAATATTTTGATAAAAAAAATTGTAATTATCTACTATTAACAATGAAGAAACTAACTTAAGTTTTCTCAAGTTTTATATAACTTCGCTCAATGGGAATATTTCTTATGATGTCACGCTATATAAATACTGCCATTTCATTGGCTTTTTTGTTGACAAAGTGTCGATAAACTCCTTGGGTTTATTTATAACGTCACGCTCTCCAAACTGCGATTTCACTGGCTGTTTTTTTGTCTTTGACTTAGTGTTGAAACAAGCCCATTAAATTATTAAAATAATAGAATTTAGTAATGAGTTGATTCTTTGGATACAAAATGAAAGAAAATGGAACAGATATTGAAATTTAAATATTTTACAAACCGACAAAAAATGAAAAATTAATCTACCACATAAATTGAAGACGTAACATTTCATGCCTTCAAATCATAGTTGTTGTAAACTCTTAAATCTTTGTACTTGTTTGCCTAAATTCCAATTCTACTATCTATAATAAAAAACACTACTTAATACAAACATTTAACTTTGTTCAATGATAAAGTTCACAACTGGAAATCTTATAATCTCAGCTTATAAAGCTACTTCTACTTCAAACCTTATCACGAATTGCTAGATAATACAAGACATGTGTTTTATCAGTTTAAAACAAGACACGGTAAAGCGCTTTTTTCAACAAGCTATTTACGCAAACAGTTTAACAAAATGTTTAGCACGCAGTACAAGTTATTTTTAAGTCCCAGTAACATGAATGGCTAATAATTATAAAACAGTAAAAAAAATATTTAAATGCAATAAACTTCCCAGATAGCAATTTTCATTTGCAACAACCTTGCATCAAACTTACAATGCAAGCCTGCACACTTGCAGCAAGTGTGCAAAAGCAAGCCTGAAAGTGTGAAGCAAACGTGATTCAAACTTCCTAGTTGACAGGATTCAAACTTGCTGGAAGTTTGCAATGCAAGTTTGAAGCAAACTTGCGAAGCAAACATGCAAACTTGCAATAAACTTGGTGCAAGTGTTTATTTTCCTTGCTTTTAAACTCGATGCAAACTTGCTATGCAAACATAGCCGTGATTGACAGTTGGGGGGGGAGGGGGAAGCGAGGGGGCTCCGTGGGGGGGGGGGGTATTACGTAGGCGTGGGGGGGATGGGTAAGCGGGGGGGTTACTGTGTTCGGGGGGGGGGGTTACTTTGGGGGGATCGTTGTAGAGGGGAGGGGGTGCTTTGGGGGGATCGTTGAAGGGGGGGGGGGGCAGGGGTGTATTGGCATTGGGGTGGGGAATGCGTGCGTTGGATGGCTGGGGGTAGGGAGTCATTGAATTGACCATCACGTTTTATTTTGTTTGTTTTCTTTAAGAAAATTTAAAAATGTTCATTATAATACGATGTTTGATACAAAAAAAGCTGTAAATAATGCATATTATTTAAGGCAGAAAAGCGTTAAGTAATCAATATATTATAATACATTGGTTACTTAATGGTTTCTTAGCAGAAATAATAATCATTGTTTACAGTTTCTTTTGTATATTTTTTACAATAATGAACATTTTTCATTTTTTTTAACAAAACAAACAAAATCAAACAGGGTAGGCAATTCAATGACCCACCACCACCCATCCAACACACTTATAATTATTAGTTCTGTAGTTAAACAAAGTGTAAGAAATCTAATAATCTGCAATTGAAAATTTTATTGAAAATATGATTTCAATCTGAATATTAGTTTATTTGCATAGTACACGTTCATTTTAAAATACATTTAGCTGAATTCCAGACTCCTACATGAACTAAATAAAGTTATTAATTACCTACATAAAATATTTCTTATATTAAAAAACTACTAAAACTTTAATCTTTGGTTCTTGGCAGTAACAATCAAAACAAATGGACACAGAAAATAAAAAAAAAAACAATAAAGTTTATTTATATCCTATAACAAAGTTACGTTTCAAACTATAACACACAACTATTTTGTTAGAAGTAGTAATAATACAGAAGCTGGAAACAGTTAAAACAAATGTAGCATTAGTATTAGATACAAATATAAATAATCATTCATAAAAAAAGGTAATTTTTCTTAAATGCTTAGCATTTATACATTGACTGCATATATACTGCACGTACTACCACAATTACAAAATAATTTAATAGATATTTAAAAGAAATGACATTTTTCATTGAATATACAAAAACAAGTTTCAATAAAAAATTATTTATGTTCAACAATTTTTTCCATTGACTTCTAATTATCCAGTGACTTCGAAACATTTTACAAAATTATTTATGTTCATATGCATAAAAAAATTAACTGACCCAAAACCACAGTTTTATCAAATCAATTACACAAATATTGCATTTTCTAATTTTATACATGCGATTTGATGTCGTTTGGTTGAATTAACAAAAAAACACACACGAAGAATTTTTCTTCAATCTGAAAAGAAAATAATTTGAATTTTCGTTGCACTAGAGCTACACGAACACTATTGGCGATGGGTGTCGTATTTTAGAACCTCGGTCAAGTGACAAGCCGACACCTGAGTAGGCACCCAACGCAACAGTTGAGGGCGACTTCGTACGCAGCGTTAGGAATTTGAAGGATATTTAACGTGCACTCTCGCCGCACGGGGTATTATTCGTTGGACATTTTTGGCTGCACGGCCGTTTATAGATCGGCAGTTCTTTTGGCGATGCCAGGATCCGGGTTTTTCCGCATGCTAGGCGACCGACTGGGCTCCCCAGCTCCCTGAATCTGAAAAGAAAAAAAATACTTTAAAAAAAAGAATTGCAATTAAAATATCGTATTATGTTGCTAAATAAGGGAAGAGAGAAAAATCCTGAAAAAATAAATAATAGTTTCCTTGTTGTGACAGTATATGTGTTAGTACATGGCTATCATAGCATTTTTTTTCCTTTTTTTTTTTTTTTTTGTCAAGCGTTGTATTTTAATACCACAAAAAGGAATATTTATCCTTTATCCGTATCAATATTTAATTTGTATAGGTTAACTATTTTAATTCATTATTTAATTTTTTCACTATTTATGGAAGCAGTATTTCAGTATCTATGATCAGATATTTAGCAACTATATTAATTTAGAATCAATATTAACGTTTATTACTTAACTGTGTTTTATTTTAAGTTGAAATTTTATCTGGTTTACACCTAGAAGCATTTTAAATTAATTTTTTAAAAATACTTTCCGCATGAAAGAGTGCTCAAAAATTTAATTTAACCGTTATTTCCGTTAAAAAAATTTCTGAAAGTTCATATTTTAGGGCAAATGCACCTTCTTCTCAGTAACTACTCAATATTTTGCTTACATTTTTTTGCCCCCTAAAATATTTATGATATAATAACTGTCAAAAAAATCCATTCATACTTAAACAACATTCTTATTGTCAAATTTGCTGTAGAAATTGTAATTTTTAAGGTAATTATTATCATTTGATTTAAATAGTCACTGATCAAAATAAAATATCATACTCTTTTATTAGTCGAACTTTATTGCTCTTTAAAATTGTGATGCATATATTTTTTTTTATAATTGCGTGAAAAAAATACGACTTTTACATTATAAGTTCATTATCAGATGCATGCAAAAAGTTAGCTTTTTGAAAAGGTTAAAAAAAGAACTTTTTTTCACCCAAAAGCAGTGACAAAAAGTACTTTTTTATAATTGCGTGAAAAAAATCCGACTTTTACATTATAATTTCAATATCAGACGCGTGAGAAAAGTCAAACTTTTTGAAACAGTGACACAAACTACTTTTTTTCACCCAAAAGCAGTGAAAAAAAGTACTTTTTTTCACTCTTTTCATAAGATGCTAACATTTCAAGTAAAATTTCGATTTGATAATGCTCATAAAATTCAAAGATTTATCAATCTGCTTCATTTTAAAATATTATGCGCGTGAATTATTTTTGAATCAATGATTTTTTTTTCTCGCGGTGGGAATATTTCTTAAGTCACGCTCTTCGAACTGCGAGTTCATTGGTTGCTTTCTTTGACAAAATGTTGAAACACGCTTATTGGTTTTTTATAGCGTCACACACTCCGAACCAGGGCCGTGTGGTGCTATGATGCTGAGAGGCAGCCGCATCAGGCGGCAATTGTGTAGCTGTAGGAGCGGCAAAATTCGGGATTCTGACCTTCATTTTTAATACTGCTTCAAAAAATTAACTCAGTATTTACTAAATCTGTGTAAAATAAGTACTTCTAAATCTTCAAATATAGAAAGAAAAGAGTGGCAATTCTAATGAATATCCGAAATAGTATTAATCCCTATGCGCTCTTTCTGACGGTTTCTTATCTTCAACAGAGAGAGGGCGGTCTACAAAAAGGCCACTGCTAGGAGACTGCATGTTTTTTTTTATTTGGGTTGTGGGAAGAGGGACTGGATTTCACTCACTCAGCTCAATCATTTACATTTCCAAACTGGTGGCTATATGTTAGTTAGCGACCCATCTGTATCAATAAGACCACCCACCCCATCCCTTTTCTTGGGAATGTGGGGGGGGGGGGGAGAAATTTATAGCTTAAGATGAAAGTATAGCACCGCACTTGTACACAACTTGCAACACAACACCAAAATACTGGAAGGGTTTCCAGTCTGCAGTCTTTCAGTTATTTTACTATTTGGAGAACTACATAGCAGTTGGTTTTTAAGGGGAAGAGGGTGAGTTTATTTGCAGTAAGATTATATTATGCAAAACAATCAGTAAAACGTTTTATATAACAGCTGTTTCAGAAAGTAGAGTTTGATTATTTTACTTCTATTTAATTAAATTCAGTAATTTTGTTTCAGATATATATGAATGTATTTTTCTCAAAGAATATTTTTAAATTAAGATTTAGCCATCTTACGAATGAGTAATGTGATAAGAAAATGAAATACTTGGCAAATCTAATTTTTAATTGAAACTGATTTATTCCTAACGCTATAAATTTACTACTAAGTTTTGTAATTAAACAATGTAATGCAATATCAACCTAGAGCTGCACTTCAAAAAATTAAATACTCGTAACTAGATTTTGCTAACTGTCAAAGTTAATAGCATAGAATAACGTGATAGAACCAAGAAATCTTAAAATCGTATCTCAATTTTAATTACACGATGTCTTTATTAATGCATTTTGCGGTTATATTTGGAAACTCTGCATAATTAAGCACAAAGAATTTAGGCAAAAAATATTATTAGCTTTAAAGTATTATATATGTATTATATATCATATTGGTAAAATTAAATTAAAGTATTATATATTATATTGGTAAAATTAACTTTTTTAAAAATGTCATAATGTGATTTGAATTTTAACAGACCCCTGAACCACGCAACATCATTGCCCAAAATGATACGCATATCTTAATATCTAGTTTAATAAGTACATTATTGATAAAAAAAAATTAAGCCGAGAGTAAATAAAAAAAAGAATAATACGAATTCTATTCAAAAATATATTTGATCAAAAATTCGGATGAAGACCTTACTGTGCACTGTCAGTGAGAGAATACAAATATCAAAAATGTTCATTAAAATATCAATTTTATATTTTTAAAAAATAAATATTTTCTGCCATTATACAAAACCAACTCTACAAAATATTCATTTTCGATTGCGGATTTTCTACCAACTTGAATTTTTAAGTCCTCGTATATTTTGTGCTTTTATGTGCCAATTGCAATTGTAAAATTAATAACATTTAATAGGGGAAGGTGCTGAGGTTTGGGACAGATTTATATTTTTAATTTTAATATTTTTTTATGAACCGATTATTTAAAATGTTTTAGTTATTCTAATTTAACAAAATCTTGCCTATACTAAGGTATTTTTTAAAGATTTTTTTCGTTAATATTTTACCCCACAGGTAGGATGTCTCCAGGTACATCCACTGTCCACAGGCACAACTGTCCCAAAGCTGAGCACTTTCCCCTATAATACAGTGGTGGAAATTGATTTATGAACTGACAGTTTTTTAACATTATTTCTTTATTAAATGCATTTTTATCGATTTAAATTTTATGTACTATACAGGCTTTGCATTATAAACTATACACGTAAATAAAATTTTATATAAATTCGTAAACAATTTATTTCCTTGACATTTTAGTTTTAGCATAGGGAAATTGATTTATGAACTTTTGCATTCAATCTCAATTAAAAATTGCTAAAACTATTTTTTGTCGCGAATGCTTCCTTGATTTTATTTTTCATAGACAACACAAAACTTTGGGTCAAGTTTTGGTCAAGAAATTTGCAGTTTTTAATGATTAAGTCCTTCTATTCCATAACCGATGCACACTTCATTAAAACCATACTCTATTTGAGTAAATTATTCAAACCAATTGATCTCAGACATTATTCTTGGGGTTTAAGTCATGGCTATTGGCAGGATGATCTAAATGAACAGCACTTAGCTCATTAAACAGTCTTTAATTTCGTTTGAAATGTGGATACTTGCATTATCATGCATAAAAATCTAATCAAAAGCATAGTTTTGCAACGCAAAAAGGAATTAAAGAATTTTCTAGAACTGATCTGCAATAAAGTGATGTTTGTCAACAATTCAGAAACATAACCTTGTTTCTTCGATCATAAGATATCGGGGCCCAAACCATCAAACTTCCACCACTAACATTTCTGCTGAAGACAGATTTTGGTTATTTCCGAAGATCCTTTCAATAACATTTTAAACCATCACGTCCATCCAAATTGAACTTTTTTCATCAGCAAATGTCACTTTTTCCCCATTTCTCTCCCTCCACCTCCACCCAATCAATTTTCATGTAGTTACGACTATATTTTAATAGCCTGTTCTTATGGTGAAGAGTAAGCTTTGGACCAGCCTTCATTTTGGAACATTTCAAGTTCGACGACGATATCAATATTTGTCCTACTCTTCTGTGAGTTACAGGAAGTGATTGTTCATAACAAATTCGTCCTGTAATGCACAAATGCTGACACAAATGGTAACTTTTTGGGATACCAATCCAATAATCCTGCTATTGTCCCTCGTCCCACGAGGGTTACACCTTTTTTAATGATGGTTTTTGCCGAAGTCAGAATGATTCTTTAAATATTTATGAATTATATTTGTTGATCTTTTAATTAATATGCTAATTTCTCTTAAAGACTTGTTGCAATATTATATAAGGGTCATTTTTTACCTGTTTGGTTTCAGGCTGTCCCGCAAGCTTTCCTATTTAGTAAAATGGGAATAAAACAGATAAATTTCAACAAATTTGGCTTTAATCTTATTTATAAACACTGATAGTAAGCTCCCCTGAAGTTCAAATATAGAACTAGTTAAAATATTTGGTACCTGGGTTCAAAATAAAGTTGAGTTCATAATTCAATTTCCATCATTTGACATGCTTAAAAACTAAAATTAGATATATTTTTATTTAATATCATGTTTTGAAAAAATTATGTGTGTAATTCCTTTATTGTGCTTTGAATATCCAACACACAAAATTTGAATTGTTAGCACTTAATACAAAGCTATATCTGGTGAAAAGAATGATAGTTCATAAATCAATTTCCACCACTGTATAATTAACTTAACTTTAAAAAAAAAAACCTAAACGAAGCATGTATTTTTGCTCAACAGTTGTGAATAATGTAAAAATGATTAAAAATAGCTTTCATATGTGTGAGATAGAAAATTTTTCAGTTTTTGAGTTAAAATATAATTTGTATGAAAACTTTTTTTAAAAAAATCAAGAGCGGCATTTTAATGATTTGCATCACATGAAAAAACCTACCACACTGCCCTGCTCCGAACTGCGAGTTCATTGGTTGTTTTCTTTGACATCTCTCCTGGAAGCATGAAGTTGATTTTAGTTTAATTAGCACGTGAATTATTTTTAACCAATAAGATTTGATTTTTTCACGTAATTATAAAAAATAGTGTATGAAACACGTGTGAAAAGTAAACTTTTTTAAAACAAGTGTCTTTATTTCACTCGCTCGTGAAATAAAATCCACTAGTTTTAAAGAGTATTACTTTTCACACTTGTTGCATAAATAACTATTTTTCCACTCATATCATAAGATGCCAACATTTCAAGTCAAAGTCGTATTTCATACTAATATTTAAAAAAAAAATTACAGAGATTTATCAATTTGCTTTTATTTAAAAATATTAATGCTCATGAAATATTTTTTGGCCCACTTATATTTTTTTCACACAATTATTAAAAATAGTGTATGCATCGCGTGTTAAAAGTAAACTTTTTAAAACACTTGTCATTATTTCACTCGCTCGTGAAATAAAACCCACTCGTTTTAAAAAGTATTACTTTTCACACTTATTGAATAAATAACTATTTTTTAATGTGCCTATATTTAAATAATCGAATTATGAAACCAAAATTTTAATAAAAATTATACAATTGGTTTAATTATTGAAAATAAACCATTATACATTCATATTTAATTAAGTTTCTAATGAAAAAAGTACAAAACTCTTTGTATATGCCGTCACTTGACTGTGGTTCAAAAATACGACGCCCGTCGCCAATAGCCCTCGTGCGACGATAATTCAAACCTAACTAACAAACTTTGTATATGCATATATTTCTTCAAATGTTCCTTTATATTTATTTTTACCAAAAAAATAGGGGTAAAAAGATAATTAACCCTGAAATGCATGAATTTTTTTTCTTCCTGAAATTTTTTTTAATATCTTTAATACTCATACATTATGGGGAAAATACAGAAAAAAAATTAACTACATTGGAATTTAAATAATTTCAATTATTAGAATTTTTGCCATATGGCAAAAATTAATTACAAAATTCCAATTTTGATGAGAATGACTAGAAACTATTATATATTTTAAAATAGCCCTCTTGAACTATAATTATTTTTTCAAAACGATTTATTTGTAATTTAGTACTAATATTATTATACTTCGAATGCTGCCAAAGACGAAATTTCACAGAGTAAATAACTTCACTCTTTAATTTTGAATACACTTTTACTACTGTCATCTTACGAGAGTTATTAGTAACTAAAACTTCAAAATGGAATGTAATCGATGAAAAAACACAGATTTGTCGCGAGGGAGCCCCACTTTAGTAGAATAAAGTCGATTATGTTACTTGTTGCCATATGGCAAGAGTATGCATTAGAGGGTGAATATTAAAATATATAAAACATTATATATTACTATATAAAAAAAATAATTTATATAGTTAAAATTAATACACTTAGGAAAATTAGTATATAGTAAAGAAATTGCATGCATCTATAATTAATTCGTCATTTTAATAATAGGTATTAATTTTCTTGCATTATGCATAATTTTAAATAATAAAAAAATTAAGTATTTAATTAATTTTTATGGCACCTTACCGTTATTTAAAAGCGGTATGTTTTCTTCCCTCCATTGTCCTCTAATAGGGTGGGTGGCTGGTCTTGAGGAGAGAATCTGAGAAGCAAACCTCCATGCATGATGTCTCAACCTGCAGATATACATGCCCATACATATATAAGATACTAGCAGTATGGTCCCGCCTTGCTGGGAACCCGTTAACTTAATGGAAAATGGGTGTCGTAAAGAATATTGAAAAGTTGTTCTCTGCTTCAATAAGATTGACTACCTGAAATTTAGCAAAACCAGTGGTTTGTCAGATTCGAACATTAATGTAGAAGAACTTGAGGATACAAAATGTTTGCACTCCTTCCGTCATTCTGATAACATATTTGGCGCAAAAATGAAGATTCAACAGTCTTTGATAGTTTGGTACAGCTCTAGAACACGATGACTTGGTAACAGCCAGAAAAAAAAAAACCAAAAAAACTCTTAGGTCAGTGGCACATTTTTGGTAATAATTTGGCGAGAAAATATAGATATAGCTACAAACCCTGACATTTTCAGGTCAATCACGATGATCTTGGAGAAACCAACCAGATTAATTATTTAAACAAAATAAATTTTACCCATCTGGCGCTTTTTTAGGTAACATTTTAGCAAGTTTGGCAATGCATTTGGCGAAAAAATGAAGACATTAAATAATCATAAACAGACCTACCGCGATATCCTTGAATAAATTATTTTTTAAATAAATAATGTAGTTTCTAAATATAATGGCAAAAGAATAAAATAAACATTTCAAATTTGAATTATTTTGAGCTTAATTTAATTTCTTAAGCCAATGACAACGCGAAAGAAAAAAAGCTATCGGATTTGAGCGAAAGTGGTGTATTTTTTTCCAGTTATTTCGAATTTTCTCTAAAAATAGAACAAATATGAAAAAACTAAGCCTCAGGTGCACACGTAGGTATTAAAAGGAATCTATATTAAAAATTTCGAATTTTTTAGAGCATTCTAAGTAGGTGTTTTGCGATCCACAGACATACATACATACACACAGACAGACTCTTTCTTTTATTATTATAGATATACATATACACACATACGTGTATTAAGGGTGCTCATCACCCCCATACCCCGTCCTCCTTCGATCGGACTTGCTAATGGTAAGTCTATGGGGGAAAAAAATGGTTTTTGTTCCAAAAAAGCAATGAAATCATAGGAATATTTTGATGCGTTTTTTTTAATTCATAAAACTCCATTAAATTTGTGCTTTTAGAGGTTATTTTTTTAAAAACGTTACTTACCTTTTTTTAAAAGAAAAAATTTTAGATTAAAAAAAAGTAAATAACGTTTTTTTTTAAAAAATAACTTTATAAGCACAACTTTATTAGAGTTTTATGAATTAAAAAAAAACGCATCAAAATATTCCTATAATTCCATTGCTTTTTTTTTTTTTTTTTTGGAACAAAAACCATTTCCCCCCCCATAGACTTACCATTAGCAAGCCCGATCGAAGAAGGACGGGGTATGGGGGTGATGAGCACCCTTAATACACGTCTGTGTGTAATAGACAATAACAATAAGTAACAATAGACATTAGTAAAAAAAAATATTAAAATATTATTATTTAAGTTTATTTAAAATAAGAATCACATTATGTTTAGATATCAATCTAACATTCAAAAAGTATTCGCTTATGATGTTTTCTTATCAAACATAAAACGTTTATGATAGTCATGGCTAAAGAGCGGCATCCTTTTGATGGCATTCATTTCACATTCCCAAGTTTCTTTTCGAAACACTGTTAAGACAAGGTACACAATCCTAAAAATAAACTTTTTCCAGGAAAATTTATTTAAATTAAATTTTATTATGCATCAATTGTACAGGAAATGTGCATTTTGTATTAGAATCCTACCCTTGATAATTTTAATGATAAACAATACACAAAATTTGACAAATATGCATCAAAAATGAAGACAAAATTGAGCTTACCCCAAATAAAATATTTGAAGCTAGCTGACTTTCTTTTTGTTGTTCTTCCAAGTAGAGTAGACGGACGGAACGTGGAACGTAACGTTTAATGAACAACACACACACATGCGTCATGTAGAAGCAGATTCATACATCTCAACTTATTTTTCAGACGAGAATACAGATCCCCTATTGGTCAATGCAAGTATATACAAAGCCCCTGGTAACTGAGAGGGCATAAGGAGAGAAAAAAAAAAAACGTCTTTTTTTTTAAAGGGTCTTCTCAAAGCACACAGCATGTTTGCGATTCTCCCTTCTCAACCCCCCCCCCCCCCTAATACTCAATGTCTACGTCTGTATGTTATCGTTATCAGCACCGCCAGGACAAAGTTGGCTGATTACCCTGAAGCACATGTAGAACCGGTCGCGTTGCCTGGCCAAGACAGGCTGAGGGGAAAAACAACTACTTATGTCTGAAACCACTGGATTCATGGGAGCCTACTGCTAAAGATAGATTTGAACCGAACGAAAAAACTGGGGTTGTCTATTTTGCTTTTTTGACTTATTTGAGTGTGTATTTAGAGTGATTTTTGCTAAATGTTTAACATTTTGAAAGAACATGAACTCAATAACATTTACATTAATAATCACAGTTATAAAAACTTCTTAAAATAGTTTCAGAATTTCAATTTTGTTAAATCATTATTAATCTTAAATTAAATTTATAATCATCGAACTGAGGATGAAATAAAAAAAATGATTTTGAACTTTTCTTTATTATTAACAGATTAAACGTTTTACTTCCAAGCAATATTGCATTGCGGCCATAGCGCTGTGCCAAACATTTGAAAAGAATCTTGCATTTTAAAGTGGACATATATTTGTAAACTATGTAACTATGCCAAGTTTAAGTAAACATCAATAAGATTATTTTTTAAGGTTTCTCAAATCTAAGCTTTACTGCGAATTAAAATCTAATAACACTTAGTATTACGTAAAAAATCTAATCGACTAGAGCAGATAATGTACTAAAATTAAAATAAAAACAACTTTTAATAAATTTTCACGCGGCAAATTTAGAATAACAATAATGTTGTTTGTAAGCTTATAGTACTAATGTATGAAATATTGAATCTTGATGAAATTTCGAAATGAAATTTTCTGCTTCTGAGAGGGAAAAAATGTACTGGATTTTTTTTTTCTCCAAACGAATCAAAATACGTTTGTATTTCTTTTGCGCATGTTTGAAGTTACCGTAATACACTTACAATAATGCTCATTTCCAATTAATGCTAATTTAAAATAGCCACTCACTAACGTTCGGTTACGGTTACCACACATGACTCCTCTAAATCCTATGTTGGACTTATAGGGGCAGATTTCTCAAAGTAAGAATTATATGCATCGGTTTCACTACAAATATGTAAAAGGTAAAAGGGTTGTTTTTTATAATGTGTTTTTTCATCTCATCAAAACTTAAATAACGTCGCTAACACTAGACTCTTACTTTAAACGTTTTCAGACTTTAGAAATATAGATAAACCAGTTAAATTTCTTGTAGTCCGTGGAATTCGGCTTAATGAAAATGTTTTAAAACGGAATAATTAAAGTAAAATATGGGAAAACAGTTATCCATATCTGTTTTCTTTGTAAGTATATTGCATAAACTTCAAGTCAGGTCTTAAGATAATCAGAATGGTCAATAAATATTTCTTATTACCCAATTTCAATTATGGCTTATTAGTCATGAGAACCCCCTAATTCTTTTCCGTGAAGTGTTTGTCAGACTACTCAAATTTACATTTTTAAAAAGAAAATTGTAGATTTTAGATCTTTCTAAGGTGGGGAAAAATGGAAATTAACTTCTAAGTTACTAAAAATTATTGGTTATTTTATATTTCAAAGAACTTTTGCTGAAGTGTATGCTAACAAATTTTTTTTTTCGAAGGCAATCAAGGTCAAGCAAATGACATTTTTTTTATATTAGGAACTTTAAACATTTTCTCATCTTACTTGATTTGTGTCTGAGAATAGTTTTAAGTTGGAATTGTTAAATGAAATTTAAAAAATTGCTGTTTGACGTTCGACCACACTAAACATACTTTTCCAACACCAAAGTACTTATTGAATAAATATAAAAATATTGAATTTATTATTGAATCTGCAGAACCAACAATTTTTTTAACCAACTCCATTTATTTTATCTTTGAAACTTTTTTAATGTACCTTTTTATCATACTTTTCTTTGTTTCGAAAGAATAAAAAATTGAGAAAGTAGGTATTGATATTCTGATGATGTCCGTCTGTCTGCTCGCACACCACTTACAAAATCTTCTCCACCCGTCAGAAAATTCCTATTTGTTAGAAAGGTATGACCTCAGAGACCCATCTTTCATACTTTTTGTCCGTCTGACTATTGTCTGTCGGCAAATTTCCCATTAAATTAGCATTGAACTTTAACTTTTACTTATTTAAATCGATATTACCATTAACAAACAATGCCAACAATGGCAAATGACATGGAAAACTTAATTCATTACAAAAAATCTTTGAATGAAAAACTTATTTATGCCGTAAAACAGTTTCTAATGACGACATAAAATGTAGCATAATTGATATTTTGATTGTTCATTATTTGTTTACAAAACTAAGAAAGCGACAAGGCATTATATTTTTCGCGAAAAAATCTGGATAGTTTTAATGAACATTTTTTAATTTTTTAGTGCAGTTTGGAGTAGTTTCATTTTTTGTTACAAATAAATATTTAATTATTCTTCGAACTACAATTGAAGTAGACGATAAATAATATTAATATGCGAAAGAAAATCAGGGAATTTGATTTTTGCTTTAAGAAATTCTAAGTATATAACTGGATGCTATGTTTGTAGATTTTTTTTTCTAATGTGTATAAAACTTGCATCGAAAATATAAGTGATTCTAGGTGACAGTTACTGTTACAAACCTACTTGGTTTTTTTTTCGATAAGAATTTCAGTAACTTTCTAGAACTAGGAACTAGCCTATTTTCCTGTTACTATTAAATAAGTAACAGTAAAGTTTTCTATTTTCGTTCTTTTAGAACTTCTTGTGTTGCATCATTTTTTTTTAATATCAACTATCTATTCTAATTTAACTTATTTAATAATTTCATGTTTGATATTTATGCTGATTGGTGAAACCAACATTTTGTTTTTACTCATTGCAGATATAAAAATAAATTTTGGAGAATGGCCCTAGGTACGACGCCATTATTGTATCTGCCTAAAAGTTACAAATTACTCACATCAGCTCAGTCATAGATATATGGGGTCTTGGAAAAAATCCTACCCTTGCCATGGGTGTAATCGCATCTCTTCTATATTTTAATTCTTAAAAGATACAATCTTTTAAATAAACACGAAAGCTAAGTTGACGGTTTCATTATTTTATCAACTTTGGCGCTTATACGAGTGTGCCATTAAATAACCCGAAAAGTCTAAAAGCATTGCTTTGCTCTATTAAGATACACATGACACTTTTAAAATTCGTGTATTTTTAAAAACTGACTTCCTTGCAATTTGCCGTAAAACTATCAACTTTACATTTTGCCTGATTCAAAATAAAATGATCTTCTAATAATTTTTCCTAGCTGTTGCAATCATAACTTAGACCTCAACTAAATATATGCTGAGTGAGCTGACAGCTTAAATACCTGCAAATATATTAAATAGTGGCAAAAATTGCATTATATGCACACACAAATTATAATCATTAAAAAGATCACAATAGTTTTCCGTTTTTTAAGTACATTTTTTTTTATGTTTAAACACATTTTTTTTTTAAATTAAGGGCACTCAGTAACCCCAAAATCGATGGAATTATCGTTTTGTTTTTGTTAAAAATTTAATTTAAGCTTCTAGTATGTTTTTCCAAAATATATATTCCAGCTTGTGTGCTTGTTCAGAGAACCGTTTGGAAAGTAATTAATTTTTTTTAGTGCTCATTTGATTATATTAAATAGAATTTGGGTTGGATTAGTGAAAATATTTGGTAAATATTTTTAATAAAATCAAAAGTTTGAAATTGTATTTTTTTAAAATGAAATTCAGGGGTTTACTCATTAAAATATTTTTTCCCAAGAAGCTACGTCTCGCTTCAAAAAATTCAAACCCTAATTTTACTTTAAGAATGATTCAATACCCCATACAAAAAAATATTTAAGTATGAAGTCGAAGAAAGTTTCCAAACTATGATTCAAAATAAAAAATATATATAAATACACATATTTTTTATAAAAAAGTTTTATTCACAAAATCTCTGTTTTAAGCCATTTTACTAATATTTATCACTTATTTACGCACATCTCAATTTAAAGAAAAAACAATTTTGGGTTCCGACTCCGAGTTCCTAAAAGAGCTAACTAATCCAGCAAAAATTGTATAGTAATAAGCTCTCCTAAAATGCAAATTTTATTTGGTCCGAAGTCCGTCCTATCTACTGAACAACCTCGTCGCGTTACATTCGTTTTGCCTATAAACAGCAAAAAGTCCACATTTGACGATACTCTGATTCTGCCTGAAAATTTAAAATGGTCCAGACGTCGGATAACAGATATTCTGGTAAAGACAGATTTTCTCAGAAATCCTCTCTACTCGAATTATCTCTTTTTCCGTAGGGCTAGGGCATGATGAGCCCGGTCCGGCGTCACACGACATTCCGACGAGTGAGACCGTCTGAAACTAATTAGGTGAGAAAGGAACTCCCTCCGGACCTACGGCGAAGCAGGTGTTCGGCAATTCATACATAAGCTTTCCTATAAGTCGCGCTTGAAATTTTTGTCTCAAAAATTGATGTCACTCTTGGCTACTTAGAATATAAAATAATGTGATCTTCTTCAAATCAACAAGTTTTTGCCGTTAATTAATTTTTTAAAACTATTTGAAGTAGAAATACTCTGCCAAATTAACACTTTCACTTCTAATAATTTCCATTTGGAATCCTCAGCATGCGATTTTTTTTATCACACTTTGTTAAACATAAACTCGCACTCATTTCAAATAAATTTTATTAAATTATCCATACATTTTTCTATAAGAATTTTTTTTCTTTTTTATAGTTAGATGGAAAAATAATGTGTTTTGAAGAATTAAATAATGGTTGTTTTAATGCAAGTATGAAAAAAAACATAGTAAAATAAAATTCCCTCTTAAACAATATGATTAAATAAATATATTAACTAAATTCTTCGTGCTTATTACAAATATTTAATTGTAACCAAAAAGTAATTGTTCGATAATGAAAATTAAAGTATCAATTAATTATTAAAGTAACAATCATTACATATTGAGAAGATTAAATACTTGCGTAATTAATAAATGTTAACTATCTTTTAACGGCCACCTTCTTATTTGTAAACGAAAAAAAAAGCACATTCGACACATCCACACAACTTCCTGAATTGAAACATCCTGGGCCGCCCCGTCCAGGTAGTCCCCCCCCCCCCTTACTTCTCTCCCTCATCCAGCTAAAGCTTTGAAATAGTTGTATACTTGTCTCCTCCTCCCCCACCCCCATTTAGAGTATCTGATTAAAAAACAGATATCTTGGTTTCAGTTTTTAATGCCATCTGTTGAGAGAAATTGCAACTAAGCCAGGGAATTTCTGCAAGCGAAATTCAAGCCTAATTCACACATGACGTCAGACTTGCACTGATCGGGTGAAACAAGCCAAAAGCACACTTGCGGGAAGTGTACGTGCTATCTGGGTTATTATAATTTAGTAGTTAGTAGTAGAAGCAATATTACTTTGTATTCTTCCACATTTTAACCCTCTAATGCACGAATTTTTATTTTCATACCGAAAAAATATATATGTATCCTCAATACTCATACATTATTTGAAAAATATTGAACAAAATTTAACTGCATTAGAATTTAAATAATTTCAATTTTTTAAAAAATTTCTATATGACAAAAACCAACTGCAAAATTCCAATTTTTATAATAATGACTAGAAAACTACTAAATATATTTCAAAATAATCCTTTTTAACTATAATTAAATTTTCAAAACAATTTAGTGCTTATATTATTATACTTTGAATACTGCCAAAAATGTAATTTCGCAACAGTTCCTCACTTTTTAATTTTTAATACACTTTTACTACTGTCATCTATGAAGACTTAGTAACTAAAACTGCAAAATAGTATGTAATAGATGAAAATAACGCAAATTTGTCGAGAGGGAGCTCTAATTTAATATAATAAAGTGGATCATGTCACCTGTTGCCAAATGGCAACAGTAGGCATTAGAGGGTTAAGTGCGTATTTTACTAAGGTAGTAACTTCAGTAAGACATTAATTTAAACAAACAGCATAATCAATTGTAAAAACAAGACCAAAACCAAAGGCACACCTATTCTCTCATAGAAAAGTCCTTGAGGTAGCTTATATTTTCAGACACGGTTTTTCCCAAACCTGCCAAATTGATCCCGACACGTATTTTTACGCATGAAATCGTGAAATAATCAAATCTATTATCGCAGCTTATTTCTTATTCGAGTGAACTTAACAGAATAAATTTACGGTCTTAATAGTATATTTGAACTAGGCCATGGGACGAAGGGCAATATCGTTCAAGTTGGTTTACCATGTCTTGGAACTAAGTGAATTTTGCTGAAGTAGTTATTTGAGAATTATGTTTTTCAAAAATGCAAAGTTCACCAAAAATTATTTGCACATTATTTCGCAATAAAGTAATAAAAGTTTACTTTTCGTATTAAAATTTCATAATATTTCGTAACATCAGTTGTTACTAGATGGCGCTCCCAAAGATGAAATTATTAAATATTCTATTTAAAAGAAAAGAAGTTTTGTTGCAATAATCAATTTAAAATGTCCTTTTTTATTTAAAAAGTGATTTAAAACTGAAATTTTAGTATAATTAATTTTAAGAAACATTTTATAATACTGGAATAAGGCGCGAACCAATAGGAACACAGCAGTTCGGCAGAAGTAAGTGTAAACAAAACAAATGATGAAATCTTAAATGTAGATGAAAATTCTAAAGTAAAATAATTCTGTTATCCACAAAGATGGAATGTTGCATTCATATCGTTAGATGACGAAAACAGTGAAATTTTAAGTCTATCTGAAAAGTCTAAAGAAAAAATAATTCTGTGTAAAGATAAATGGATCAACTTTGACGGGAAATAAAAGATTGTGTCAGAGACTTAAAATAACTTGCTTCTAGACACAAATTCAAATCTAGGATTTCATAAAAAATGCTACTCTCGGTTTACAGACAAAACTAGACTTATAAAGGCAGAAAAACGCAAAGAAAAAATTCCTATTACTTATGGCTTAACTAAAAGAAGTCGCCGGTCTCTGGATCAAAGTGGTAGTGGATCTGGTATTTTCCCCAACAACTGTTTATTGTGTGAAAAAGAAAAATATGTATACGCTAATGTTTCACGAAAGCGAAATCGGGAAAAACTTTCACAATGCCTTACTTTTAGTGCCAGTAATGCACTGCTTGAAGCTGCAAATAGAAAAGGCGATGACTATCTTTTAACCAAAATTCGAGGAGTTGATTTAATTGCAAAAGAAGCAAAATATCACCATAGTTGTTATCACAGTTATACTAAATTTCTGAAAAATGTTAGTGAAGAGGACAATTCATATCCGCCACACAGTGTTGCTTATAAGTTATTTTGTGAAACTATTATTGAACCCAAAATTATAAAAAATTCAGAAATACTTCAGATGAATAAATTATCAAAATTATTGAATGAAATTATTTTACAAGAAAATTCTTCAGATACAGTTGATACAGTAAGCAACAGGAAGTTAAAACGCTGGCTGCAACGTGACTATCCCCAGATTACATTCATCAAACCTAAACAAAGGAAACTTTCTGAGCTAGTTATGAGTTGCAACATTAGTGATGAATCATCTGCAGTTATTATTGACTTTAAAAAGACTGAATCCACAGAATCGACAGAAGACGATGACATGCCCTTATTTACATATGAAAATAAAAAAGTTTCAAATGATTATGATAATGAGGTGAAAGGATACCTTTATAAGTCAGCATTAGCTTTGCAAAAAAAAAATCGCAGTCTCCTAATTTAGACTGCATCTGGCCCCCCGTTGCAGATAATTTAAAACCTGAAGCTGTCGAAAAAATGATTTCTATATAGCTTTTTAATTTTCTTGCCTGGTGTGTAGGGGAGACAGATGAAGTTGAATTTGAAAATTTTGTTGAAGTATCAGATAATATTAAATGTAAACTGTTTTCTATTGCTCAGGATGTGATTTACTTGGCTTCAGCTGGGCGAAAGCAAACTCCTAAACATTTATCTCTTGCTATGTCTGTCAGACATATAACTGGATGTTCAAAACTTACGGATATCCTAAACGGTTTAGAACATTGTATTTCCCATTCAGCACTGCTGGAATATGATACAGCCCTTGCTGAAATGCAATTGAACTCTATAAATTCTTTACCACCTGCCATTGAATGTCAAAAGTTTTCGACACTTGCATGGGATAACATAGACTTTTCTGAAGAGACAACCACAGGACACGGAACCACCCACAGTACAAATGGCATAATTGTGCAACAAAAAACACAGGGACAAACTTCTACTGCTGATTATGTTGTACGACCTGGCAAAAAAACAAGAAACAGGACATTAGATCCACCTAAAGTTGATATTTTACCTTATCATTTGGGTAAACGATGCAACCCTGATGTTACTGGAGATATTAGATCTTGCAAAACTAGTATGCACATTGAGTCCAAAAATGCAAAACTTGTAGATACGACTTTCATTTTATGCAAAATACCTGTTACAAATAAAAATTCTTCATCGAGTTGGACAGGTTTCAATCCCAACAAAAACATCTCTGTAAAAGAAGGCCAAGTTCTTACAAAAAAAAAAAGGTCTGGCCTACAAAAGAAGTGAAATCAACAAAAAGACCAAGTTCAATGGAATTTGCTGAGTTAAAGTTCTAGAAAAAATTAAGCCTGGACAACCAAAGATTTGAAAACAAAAAAGGATCAAGTTCAATAGAAGTTGATGAGGTTATAAACCCCAAAACATTTTGTTTTAAGATGCAGCTTAGGTCTAACACATTCTTACTAGCTGTTTGTGTAACTTGGCCAATACGCATTGTGAATATGGAGTTGAACCCTTCGTACCTGGTTGAATTTCACCTCGGGGCGTTTGAGTAAGTCTGTATTTGATTTATCCCTAGTTAAGTGGTGAATGACGCGCACCTCTCGGGTGGAAAGGGGTAAAATAGTAGTCGTACCACATGCGTTGGCGTTGCAGGTAAATAATAAAAATAAAAACGTTTGCTTTTGTTGCCAGGATTACCATCACACTTAGTTGGTGATACTTATCTGAATGAACATTTAGCTTTTTACAACTGTTGAAGCGTTTTAATAAGGTAATCGTTCTATTTCCTTCAAAGAATAGTCAGATTTTCGATATTTTTAGTCATGATTTGAGCAGGCATCCAATTTAATTCGAAATAATAGATACTGCTACGGTGAATATTATTTTTTTAGACTTAAGATCCGATATTTTTTCTGCATCTTAGCAGGTATGTGCAACCGATTCCCGTCCGCCATGAGGCTGGTTGCGTGGATCGTTTTTTTGATTAAAGAGATGTTTCGCCTTCCAAATAGCCCTATTCATCTCTCCCCTGGGTTTTCACCCTACTGGGGTCTTACCTTTTGGGTGGACTCTTACGGCTCCGGTGAATATATGTTACGTACGTCCCCGTCGAACAATAACTGCGATCTGTAAATAAAGAACAAGGCAGTGCTCCATATATTATAGTAAAGCTCAGCGGTTTTACTACAAGATTCAAGCATTGAAAAACGAGATGCTACATTTACTTACGTGATCTAAAGAAATGCTCCAATCTCCATCGACTATTGTATTGATCTATTTAAAATTTTTAAAACATTTTTTTTTATTTTATTTTACTTGATTATCAATAAGGTTTCAGCTGAATAAGGAGAAAGACATGTTTTTTCAATTGCAAATAGCATTTATTAATATAAAAACACTAACAGAAATGTAATAATCTCGAACATATATATATATATATATATATATATATATATATATATATATATATATATATATATATATATATATATATATACATAAAACTACATAATACAAACTAACTAAATGTGTCAACTTTATAGTTCATTATTAAAACACCACAGCACATTATTGTTCAATAGATATACAACACATAGCCATCACCACGCAGAATACCACTAGGATTAACCATTTGATTAACTAGGGATAAATCAAATACAGACTTACTCAAACGCCCCGAGGTGAAATTCAACCAGGTACGAAGGGTTCAACTCCATATTCACAATGCGTATTGGCCAAGTTACACAAACAGCTAGTAAGAATGTGTTAGACCTAAGCTGCATCTTAAAACAAAATGTTTTGGGGTTTATAACCTCATCAACTTCTATTGAACTTGATCCTTTTTTGTTTTCAAATCTTTGGTTGTCCAGGCTTAATTTTTTCTAGAACTTTAACTCAGCAAATTCCATTGAACTTGGTCTTTTTGTTGATTTCACTTCTTTTGTAGGCCAGACCTTTTTTTTTTTGTAAGAACTTGGCCTTCTTTTACAGAGATGTTTTTGTTGGGATTTCACTTCTTTTTGTAAGTGGGAACACATAGTGGGGAAGTATAATGAGTAATGTGTTTAGTGAATAGGCAGTATCCTAATAAAATAAACATAGGATGGAGATTTACACTGCGGCGAGTACAATATTAACAATTCCTGTTTAAAATAAATATATATTGGTGACAAGAAGTAGCAGAAATATTTTATAACTTTCTAAGTATATTATGTAACAAAATTTGGGAGGGGGTGAGATGTGCTTGGGAGATATGACAAGAAAACAAATGACTAAATTCACAGCTTCACTTTATTTAAATACATAAATTTCACAATGAGGACATAAGATTTTAAGATTTAATGTAAATTAAGAGCAATCTGTTACTACAAAAGTAAAGGTCGAATAGTCGAATTGACGAATACAAAAAAGGCATCTAGCTTGGGCGTATAAATAGAGGTATATGGAGTCAGTTCACTTCGCTTCAGTCGCCCATTGGTCTATTTACATATATCTTCTCAACTGGAGCTTGCTTGTGTAGTTAGGAGTTTAGTATTTCACTTGCATGCTTTTTTTCCACCTCTCCTCGAAGTGCTGCCCTTGCGGCTTGGTTTTTTCTTTGGCTTCTTTGCGGTCATCTTCCTCTTCTTCCTATCGGGTCCCTCTTCCTGCTGCTGAACTTCGGCGACGCACGGTCGGGAAGCCCACTCGCGGTCTTTGCACTTTTTGCCGCATCTTGTCGAGGTTTCCATCTTTGGCAGGTCGGGCCTGTGCACGGATCTCAGCCTGTTGTACTCCAATATGGCCGATTTTTTGTGCTTTAATGTTGCTGCAGTCCAGGTTGATGAGGTGCACTCCTTCGAGGCTTTTTACTCTGGACAAAGCGACGTAGGCCTGGCCGCAGGAGAAGACAGACGAACCGATGTCGATAAGCGCATTCCTCAGGCTCAACCCTTGGCTCTTGTGGATGGTGATGCCGTATGCCAGGCAGATAGGAAACTGTTTGCGGTGGACGTACACTCGGCTGGTAACCTCGAATTTCGATTTCACCGGCTCCAGCTCGTGGACGATTCCGTGGACAAACTGTATTACCACCGATTTTACTTTCGTGTCTCCTCCCCCGTCGTATATTATGCGCTGCACGGTGCCTATAGAGCCGTTCACAAGACCCAAGCTGACGTCAATGTTCCTCTTTAACATGATTCGCGCTCCGACCTTGACAAGTATTGTGTCTTCCAATCCGGCGGTCATTGACGAGTCTTCCTTGTGCTTCTCCAGTCCCTGACGGGCAATCTTCGCAAGGTGCCTCGGGCAGTCGATGGTGTCCTCCGCCACTAGTTTGATTTCTTGTCCCTGCAGTGTCTGTAGCATGGCGTCGTTCAGCTGTCTGCACATATTTCTCGTTGGCAGCAGGCACACGGTGTCTTCGGGAAGTCGCGCCAGGTATTCCGATATCTCTCTCAGTCTTCCTTCGGTGTGCTGCGAGGAGAGGGGGATCAATCTCGCTGACAGGGCCCTGCGGTCGGCGACGGTCACGGTGCCAGTACGGATCCTTCCTAGCATTGAGGCGTAGACCGCATCGTCGGCCTGTCGCATGTTCTGGGTGAGCTCGTCGTACGTAAACAGTTGCTGCCACAGGTTCGGGGCGTCCAGCGAACCCAGAAGCTTGTTGACTTCCGCTGCGGACAGCTTCTCGAACGCCGACTTCTCCCTGACCGGTGGCAGCTGCAGTAGGTCACCCAACAGCAGCACGTGTCTCTTCCCAAACCAGCCGTCCGGCTCGTCACCCGTGTCGAAGATCTCGGACAGTCGCAGGTGGATGTAGGCAAGGGTGATGTTAGAAATCATAGACGCTTCGTCGACGATAAACAGAGCCACGTCTTTTAAGTCGCACCGCAGGACCATCAGCACCTGGTCGGACAGCGGGGCGTACTTCGGGATTCCTTTGTGCTCCACGGGAAGCTGCAGCAGTCGGTGGATGGTGAGTCCGTTCACGTTGAAGGCGGCGATACCGGTGGGGGCGGCGACAGCCACCTTCTTTCCCGTGTGCCTTTGGACCCACAGCTTGAGCGTTTTGATGAGGTGGCTCTTACCCGTTCCGCCGGTTCCGCTCACGAAGCAGCGCAGTACCTGGGAATTCTCAGTCATGTCCGCGATCTTGTCGGTGACCATTTTAAAAACCCTCCTCTGGTCGACGTTCAGGTTCCCAAGCATCTCATCCAAGTTTTCGCCGCCCGCCTGATCATCGGCGGAGCCCATGTGCTGGAAGTCTTCCATGGCGTGCGCTGCCTCCAGCGGATCGAACTGCAGGGGGTTGTCGGCTCCTTCGCGCTCATCTACCTTCTCCTGCTCCCTCTTCAGTTCCGCGAGCTTGACCTCCACCGTCTCGAATGCCCTCTTTAGGTTGCCCTGCTGTTCGGCCTGCAGATCGCCGTAAGCCAGACCATCCTCCAGTTCCCCCTTTGCCGAGTGGAAAGCTTCTGTGTACGTTTCGAAACCCCCCTTCAGCTCCGTCAAATCCCGCCACGGCTTGAACATGAGGAGCAGCGCGAAGAAGTGCTTCTCCGGCATTTTCTCGACGTCGTAACTGTAGTGGTTGATGAGGTACGGCCTCGCCCTCCTCTTCAGGTATCTCCTCCCCCCGTCCAGAGCGTAGTGCTCCGAATCGGACTTTGTGGGTTTCGTTTTGGAAATTTCGAAGTTTCTGGAGAAGTCATACAAGTGCATGTTCTCCAGCTGCTCAGGTCTCTCCGGGTAGTGGTTGTCGACCCAGGACTCGTGGAAGATGTCGGTCGATTCTGGGTCGAGAAGGCTCATCTCTGCCCTCGATTTCACCCTCCTGTTTCTGTGCATATTTACGTCCAACCATCTTATGGCGGTGTGCGGGTCTGTGCCGTGGAGGGGGATGCCAAGGAGGGTGTCACTGGCCTCCATGGCACCACATTCCCTGTTGCCCAGCGCTCTGAGGCCGATGTTGTACAATCGACTCCTCAGCGACTTGGTGGAGTTTATCTGTTCGAACGTCTCCAGCGCGTGAGACTTCTCCCCTTTCGTCGAATATTTCGTGACATAGTAGTTGAGCAGCGTGCTCTTCTCGCCAATAAACTGTATGTCCATGTTTCCCTCCCACGCGAGCAAAACCGCGGCGTTATAATCATTTACCATCCGCCACTCCTTACGGAGCGCGATGTTGTAGAGGCGGCTGTTGGCGGACAGGTTCTTCCTCGCGGCAATCGAGCGCGTCAGATCTTTTAAAGTAAACTCTTCGGTAGCGGGCCGCGGGAAGCCGAACCTGCAGACGGACGAGAACCCATTCTTTGTCTTTTTCTTTCGCATGCAATAGCTGTTGTGCCTGTGCGTCTGGTAGGCAACGACGCGTTCGTGCAGCGTCGGAGAGACGCTCTCCCGTGGTATTTCGCATGTCACGTACTTCGATATGAAAGCGGCCACCTCTTCCGGGGGGGATTCGTCCAGGACCGGGGCGTCCTCCACCCACAGCATGAGGTGGAAGTGTTGTGCTCCCCTCGACTGGTATTCGCGCCGCCAGAAGTAGTGGGACACTTTGCCGAGGGGTCCGTCCGACGACGTTAAGAATCGCAGCATTGCCCTAAACCTGAGATCGATGAAACGCGAGGCGGATACCGGATCCAGTGCCACGAGTTCGCTTGTGGATTTTCCTGTCATATCGGGTTGCCCGTTAACCTCCCTGATGTACGCCCCCAGGTCCTCCCACTTCCATTCCGAGGGGCTAATCGTGAGAAACCAAGTCGCTGGGCCATAGTGCCGGGTCATGCATAGCAAGTCGTTCCTCGGTTTTCTCCAGAACTGTTCGGTGTTCCTAAGCCTTCCGAATATCGCCGTCAGATCTCCCTCAAGTTCGTCCCGACCGACCATCTGGAGGTACCGTTCGGCGGTGAATCTCTCCTTCTGGTTAACGGCGTTCAACTTATAGAATATTCCCGAACTCAGCTGTCGGATGTTCGCGTCATTGAGCAGGAAAAACAGATATTGCTGGTCGAGGCGAAACTGCGAAAACCTCGACTTCAGCCGTGTCTTGATGAATTCGGCGGAAGTCAGTTTCTGCGCGCGCGGGTAAAACTGCCCAAACTTTCCCTCGACATAAAGGTGGGGAAAGCACTTCTCGTCCAGGGCAGTGTCCCTTCCGTCCATCGGAGGAGCGTTCACTTTCAGCATCTGGTAGAGCGCGGAAGCAGAAGCGTTGTTTCTCCTCTCGTGAAGCGGATAAATTGTGTACTGTTCGTACTCCTCTTCTTTTTCCTTCGTCACCTGCGTCAGGAGGGCTTCCGTGTTTGGCTTCCCGTCCTCCTCCTCCTCCACGTTGGCGATGTGTCGCAGGTCCTCCTCCATCCCTATCAACAGCTCCTGGGGAACCCCGGGCATCACTATCTCGGAATAGTGCAAGTTAATGCGCTTCAGCAAGGTCAGGGCGGCGTATACCTTGTTGACGTCTACAAGGTCCTCCCAGATCAGCCTGGACTTTGTCGGTGCTCCACGGACAACGATGTACAGCTCCGGGTTCCTGTTCAGAGGGTCTTCCGGCTTCGGCAGCTTCTTAAGGGTCTCTTCTAGTGGTAAGGGCAGGTGGAAAGTCCTGCCTTTCACCTTCTTTACCAGCCACCTGTTTGGAATGCGCTTGTTCCCAACGGGTACCATGGTGGTGACGACTTGGAAGGCCTTTGCGCGCTGTATCAAGATTTTCTCGTAGTCGTTTAGCTCGCTGATCTCGGGCGGTAACTCGCTGGCACCAAGGCCGTTAATGACGCAGGTGGCCGGTACCTGGTCGGCCCGAATCTTATGGAGGCACGAGTGGCACACGTGGGGACTCATGTCAGTATTTCTAGTGGCGTAGTATTTCTCGATTTCTTTCCAAGCGCCTGTGTCGAGGGGCTTGCGTAGTCTCACCAAGCTGCACACGTCTTTGGAGCAACACAGTTTGTTGCATGATACGCAGGCCAACTTCGGGGTGTCTTTGCAGTCATTTAAGTATTTCTTGAATGCCCACTTGTGCTTCGCGATGACCATGTCTTCCGCAATGTCTCCTGAACTCTCGCATTCGAAGGCAATGTCACCCTTTTTCTCTCGGTTCCCTAGTTCTTCGATCTCGGCTACGTCCAACCTCTGCAGCGCCTCGTCTATTTTTCTGATCAGCTTGCTCTCACTTTGCACGTAATAAAACTGCCTCACTACCGACCTCATTACGGGAAAATGGGCCTTAACGGTGTTCATGAACGCAATGTCGGACTGCATTTCTTCTGTCTCCGTGGACATTTTGTACAGTTGGCCGGGCGTATTCTTCTGCACCTTCCGGAACACTTCCGCCAGCTTTCCGAGCTTCGAGTCGTCCAGTGCACACACGCTATCGTGGCACTCCCACACTAACCCCTTTCCCGAAATTTCTGTTTCGGAGAAAACAACTCCACCCGTCCTGCCAGCCTTCATTGGGTGGGCGTCCGTGTGCACCCTGTACGCCTGTTCGGCGTAAAAGGGCTCCTGGTTGTCCCTGTGGCCGCATGGGCCGAGGAACGCATCAAATTTTTGATTAATAGTGCTGTTGGCGCTACACGACTCGAGGCTTTTCATTCTGGCGACCAGCTTCTCCTTCAGGGCTTCGACCCGCTTGCTGAGTTTCCGGACGGTAACCTTCCTCCTGTACAACGCCCATTTGACAATCTCCGTAGCTTTCAAAGAATCTCCCACTTGCTCTGTCAATTTTTCACGTATCTCGTCGGCGCTTCCCTGGAATTTGAGATATTTTTGGGATCTTTTACGTGCAACGGCCTCTTTTATAACCACGGGGTTGTTCTTGCCGTAGCGCTTTACGGCACGACGGTTCACATCCGGATGGGATGCAGCGTAGCGGTCTGCGGCACGACGGTTCACATCCGGATGGGATGCAGCGTAGCGGTCTGCGGCACGACGGTGCACATCCGGATGGGATGCAGCGTAGCGGTCTGCGGCACGGCGGTTCACATCCGGATGGGATGCAGCGTAGCGGTCTGCGGCACGACGGTGCACCTCCGGATGGGATGCAGCGTAGCGGTCTGCGGCACGACGGTGCACCTCCGGATGGGATGCAGCGTAGCGGTCTGCGGCACGACGGTGCACCTCCGGATGGGATGCAGCGTACAGCTTTTTTGAAACCCGTATCTTATCTGCGTGTTTGAAACGATAACGACTGTCAGCCTCTCGTTTCTGCTCTTTTCGCGAGCTTTCAGATGTTTTTGGCCTCCCCATCTTTTTCTTGGTTGGCCTACCCCTTTGAACCTTGTTGACGTGTCCATCAGGATTCGAGGTCTGTTCGAATATCTCCCCCATTGAATGGTTGCGCGCACAGGCAGTTTTTGGAGGAGTGCTCTCGACTGCGTAAAACAAATCGTAATGCCCCGCAATATCCGACCCAGTGAAACGTAGCCGCCTGACAGGTCCTCCGTCGCTCCCAGTGAATATACCCCTCAGCGTCCCTTCCTGATACACCTCAAAAGTAAACGGGAAAATTTCTGCTGCAGCAAACAATTCGGCAGCTGAGCCGAATGTTGTCTCTTTTTTCATATCGAAAGCTTAAGATTGACTGTCCATGTACTGTTTGCCCGATCTATCACACGTCAATACTCCTAGTCGGTCCCAATTTTTAACTATGTGATTAACAATCAACAATCTTACCTCCAATGACCGTGATATCTTACCATGCACCGCTTGCGATAATGAATGAAACAAACAGGAGCCGTCTCCGGGCATTTGTTGTACTTGATGGAGCTCCAAATCACCGCTAGGAAGTTGCAACATCTCCTTTTGCAACATATTTGTTGCCATACTGTAAATAAAACTTATATTAAAATACGTTTTCAAATTAACAAGAAGTTCTTAAAGAACTAAAATAGCCTACTTTCCTGTTACTCAAATACTTACTAAAATTCTTATCTTGAAAAAAAAACTAGGTTCGTAACAGTAAGTGACATCCACAACCGTTTTTCTACATTAAATTTAAAATAAATTTCACTAAACGCAGCCTCTAACTAAACACAGCACTAAACACAGCTTTATTTGCAGTTATAAATAATCTTTAATTTTTCGTAGAACAAAAACCAAAAAACTACTCCTCAATAAACATTGACTTGCTGAATTCGGCTAGTTTCATTTATTTTATTTCGAAAATTAAATAATTATAACTTAAATCGTTTGCAAAAATTTATATTTCAAAGAATAAATATGTAATATTCCTCGCTTTCAAATAGAATGAAAACAATTCGTAGTATATATTTGACGTCATCTTAAATTGGCCGATGTCTCAAAAATAAATTTATTTTAATTTATTGTCGAAAAGAATTAAAGTTTCTCAAGCAATTGTTGCGATGGCAATGGTGATTTAATTCTAATAAATATGGCTTCCTATGCTTTTTAAATGAGCATTAAATTTTGAAGTTTTTTAAATAATTGAAGTACTTCGAATTCGAATTCTTTTCTGAAATGTTATCCAATCTAGACTTGCATCCCGAAAATAAATGCCTCAAAATAAATGCCTAATAAATGAAAATAAATGCCTAATGACAAAAATGAGAATAAGTTTCAATACGAAATCTGATATAACAGTTAATCAGACTCAAAGGAATAAATTTCTAACCGTATTAAATTTTTTTTAATAAATTGAAAAAAAAAAAAAAAAAGTTGACAAATTTTGTATAATAATTTTTAAAAAAATTTAATTATTAATCTGCTATACAGAAAGAGAATTTCCAATTACATAGCATGTAAGACACTACAACCGAACAAACAAACATTGAACATACAAGATAAAAGAACACTAAAATCGAATAAAAAACACAAACAAACATTGAACAAACAAGGATTAAAAAATGACTAAGATAAAAGCATTAAAATTGAGTAAAATACGCACCAATAAAAATACATATATATATACAGCAGATAGGAATTATAAGGTTACTGATAAGATATATCTTTTTAATTTCGTAAAATTGTCGAAAAATAAATCACTACTTATTGGGAGTTTATTAACAAGTTCAATGAATTGTATATATGGCTGATTTTTAAGATAGTTTTTAGTGAAAAAGGTTCTTTAAGAACATATTTATTCCTTGTAGTATAATTAGGAACAAAGAAATTAAATTCTTGTAATATGTGAGGACAATCAATTTTGTAGTTTAGGATATTGTAAAAAATTTTAAATACAGATATTGATCTTCGACATTCTAAAGTAGTAAAACTAGATGGTCTGAAGAACTCATGGGATTTACGTGCTATGAAATATATAATTTTTATTTTATTTTTTCAAGTGATATAACATCACACTTGTTTGAAGGATTCCAAATCATGCAATTGTATTCAAGAACCGGACGAACAAGTATATTAAAGAGATTGAAGAGAACATTAATATCGTCAAAATCATATGCAGTTCTTTTAAGGATTCCTAATTTTTTAGAAGCTCTAAGCATAATATCCCGGATGTGTAAACTAAAACTAAAACTAGATTCATATATGACTCCCAGATCTTTTATGTAAGTCTTTCTTGTGATAATTTCATTATTCAATGTATAATTACTAAGATATGGGTCAAGTTTCCTTGTAAACGTAAGAACGACGCATTTAAATCAGTATTTAGAAAAATCTTATTTTCAGTACACCATTTATCCAATTTGTCCAGTTCAGTCTGAAGAATCAATATTTGATGAAATAATCCCCAAAAACTTTTAGATCATCAGCAAAAAGCAAACAATAATAAGCAGCCCCAGAGGCAACTGAAGATATTAACTCGGATCGAAAAAAAAAATTACACCCATACTAACAATAACATACTGCGGCTTAACCACACCATTGGAAATATGTTATCAATTTTTTTGTTGATACAAATTAAAAAGAGGCCAATTTAATAAAAAGATTAACTTATCAAAAAAATAATTAAAATTTTATATCAAATTTCCAATAGCGCTTTACGTTATTCTCTATGTACTAATATTCATTGTGTATTAAATAATATATTAACAGTGAACTAAAAAAAATTTAATAACATTGATACCATTACAGTTCAGATTGAATAAGTAATTGGTATATATATTTAGTGGTGGTAAATAAGAGAGATTCCTTCATTCTGATTATAACTTTTAGTATTCACAGATTCTTTTGGACGAAAAAAGACGTCATAAAAACGCCATTTTGACATAATGTAAATACGACATTATAAATGAATAAGAACGACGTTTTTACTAGGTAAAAATAGGTTATTATTATTTGTACAATACGATTTTTTTAATTGTTGAAAAGGCGTATTCGAGTCAAAATAAAAGACTAATTATTAAGATGTCAATATGACGAATTTTGCATAGTAAACGGCCCCAGAGGCAACTGAAGAAATTAAGTCAGATCAACCCAATTTTGCAATAGCATATCCTATTATATATAAAATCATACTTGAATAATATTAATAAATATTAATGGAACAACAAAACTTATTACCTGTGTGAAAATGTGATGACGGTGAAACTAATTGAATAATCCAAATTTTCTAGATCGGTAGAAAGAATAACCTTTAAAGGAATGTCAGTACAATAACCAATCTGAAAGAAGTCAGATAATAGACTGACCAAATGACAGTTGTAAAAGCCTTGAAACTGATTTTCTCGCCAGAACACATTTTCTACCCAACCAATTTAATTGCACTATTCTTCTTGAACAACAAAATAAACTAAAAAAAATTCACCTAAAAAGCACCTGCGGACTTCGTAGCTATAAATAAATCAAGTATTAAAATATTTAAGAACAACGTTTTAATGTTCTTTTACGCCGAGAGGAATTGTTTATTTTCCTTTTTTTTAATTTACACAAACTATCTGAATAACGAGCTAACGCATACCAGAACACGGTCAAAAGACTAATATTTATTATCAATATTTGACATTATGTTTATTCAACGTCATAAATTCAAAACATTTTCAGTTAGACGTGTTTGTGTAATTTTTCAGCATGATATTTATGTTGTAATTTTTTTTTATTTTGGCCCATTTCTTTACGATTTAAAACGATTTTCCAGTAGGATATTTATGACGTCAAACAGATTTTATGTCGATGTATTTTGGGCATTTGAAGTTTCAGAACAAGGGTGAATCTGTTAATTATTATTCCGCTTTTAACAGATCTATATAAAAAAATATATATCGCTGCCGCATATGAATGCAATTACCCATTTTAGTTTTAATTAGTATTTTAATAATAATAATCTTTATTATTACAAAAAACAAAAAATAACAAATAACCAATAGAAAATATGGTGCGCCAAGGGGAAGAATTTCCCGTACAAGCGAACAAAACATAAATAGTTGGAAATGAACACAAACAAAAGCAGAGAAACAAATAAGAATCGAACATAATATGATGTGGCAATCAGCTGGGCATATACAGATTTAATTAAAATGCTTCAAACTAGAGTGAAAAATAAAGATCCAAGCCGTCAATATTAATGAAAAACTCAAAAAGTTGTTTTTTGAAGTAATAATATTTATTTGTATTCGTTAAGTTAATAGGCAGTTTATTATACAATTTAGGGGCAAGATAGAAAAAATGTTTAGTAAATATAGTTTTGGAAAATGTTGGAATTCGGAAAATATCACTTGATCTGGCATAATAAAAGTTTTCATTAAGTTTACAGAGTGATTTATTTTGATAAAGATGTAAGCAAATTCGAAAAAAAAAAAGCATTATAACGTACAGGGAGTAAATTAAGTTCTCGATAAATTGGACAATTAAGTGATTGGTAGTTCAGGAGTTTAAAACATTTATTTTGTATTGAAATAATTGGTTGTAAATTGGATCTGTATTCTCCACCCCAAATAATAATACCATAATTAATCAGAGAATAAAACAATGCATAATAAAGAGTTTTTAAAAAAGTTACATGTACTTTACGTTTGATGTGGTACAGTTTAACTAATATAAAACGTAGTTTATTTCCCAGGTCATTGATATGAGTTTTCCATTTCAAATTAACATCAATATGTTCGCCCAAGTATTTGATACTTATTTATTATTATTTTCGCCGAACGTCGTCAATGGAGAAATGTTCTAAGTTCTTTTAGTAATCAGTTCGCAATGCCGAGTTCAATGAATAAAATAGAACACTGCAAACTTGTAAATTTACTTAATTCGTTAATCACTCAACTCGCAACACATTATTATTATCATTTTGTAGGAATAAGTGTGAAATATTGATTTATCTAATATTTGCTTGTCAAGTTGATGACACAAATTCGCATTCCGGTTTCAGACATATAGATAGGGTTAATCAAGTCTTTTTTCGATAAATTTTTTCTTCTTCTTAGAACACGCATATTATGAATTCTTAGTGAATAACAAGTAGATTTGTAATAGTAACTGTCACCTGGAACTGCTTCCACACAAAATTTATACACCTTAGAAAAAAATAGCCAAACACAGCATTTAGTTGTAATTTAAACTTTTATAAGCATGGCTTTCTAACAAAAAAAAAGAATTTTTAAAAGCGGACGATTAGAACCGAAAGAATGACATACCATTTTATAAAGGACAGACTTACAGAAAAACGTACAGAAAAAAAATCAAAAAGTTTGAAATATAGGTGTTTGATGTCATACCTTTCTAACAAAAAAATAATTTTCAAAATCGGGCGGTTAGAACCGAAAATATGACAGACCTTCTTGTAAAGGACAGATTGACAGACGGACAGAAAAACGTACCGACAGACGGACACAAAGTATGAAATATGAAGCCATACATTTATAAAAAAAAAGTTTTTTTAAATCGGACGATTAGAACCGAAATTATGACAGACCGTCTTATAAAGGACAGACGGACAGAAAAGCGTACAGACAGACGGTCAGAGAGTATGAAATATAGGTATCCGATATCATTTCTTTCTAGCAAAAAAAGAATTTTTAAAATCGGACTGTTAGAACCGAAAATATGTCAGACCGCTTATAAAGAAGATTGACAGACGGACAGAAAAACGTACAGACGGACGGACACAAGGTATGAAATACAGGTCTCTGATGCTATGCCTTTCTAACAAAAAAAAGTGAAATCGGATGATTAGAACCGGAAATATGACAGACCGTCTTATAAAGAACATACGGACGAAAAAGCGTACAGACAGACGGACAAAAAGTATAAAACATAGTTCAAGTCTTTGATATATGTCATTTCTTTCTAACAAAAAAAATATTTTTTTTAAATCCGATATGGTACTGTTTGAAAGATTCTGTTCAAGAAATCGTCACTTGACCACGATTTAAGAAATACGAGAATCGCCGCCAATAACCCTTATGTAGCTCTAGTGCAACGTTACTGCAAGCAAAATCCTTAAAAAAAACATTTGCCCATTGTGAAGCATTGGTTCCAACCATTACTCATATGTAGCCCTTGTGCGATGTTAATCCTACCTCCAAACAACCAATGGCTCTTTATAAAACATGGTGCTGGTTCCCGGCTCAGGTGCTGCACTTGAAAACCATTCAATTTAGTCAAAATGCTGATTGACACATTAAATTAGTAATATCGTGTGCTAAATCCCACACATGAAAACCTTTAACGTATCTGAAGGCAAATAACTATTTGAATTGTTGGCGACGACGTTTAATCGCCGCTGGTATATCAGCGTACGGAGAGCATTGCAACTGCTTATGAAAAAGGGCGCCAATCAGTTTACGCCCAACCCCGGGTAAAATCTTCGATTTTCGGATTTTTCCTGTGATATGCATGCTCTATTCTATAAATGTTCCAATTTTCGTAACTCCATAACAAGCCGTTGTACCTAAACATTATGATCGCCCGTCAGTCAGTCAGTGAGTCAGTGAGTGAGGGACATATTTGTCGTTTTTCTGGTTCATTTATCTCTGGCTTAAATGAATTTCGAACGCTGGAAATTTTTTTCTAGGTTAAGTCTCACTAGGACACCCAGAAAAAAGTCTAAACTCGAATCTAAAGTGCGTAGAAGAAAAGAACTGGGTCTCCAAAATTATGCCGAAATGGTCCCAGTAAAGGATAGTCAGTGCCGCCTTCGTTATGAACTTGGCGATGCACTGCCGTGCATCCAGATACAAATTGTAAGTGTTTACAAGTATATATATATTTCCAGATTTTCAAAACTTTTTTTTAAATTTGCACTTTTCTTCATTTACCTTAACCAAATGGTTTGGTCTAAAAAGGAGAAAAAAAATATTTAAGTTTAAAATTGAAATATTTTTTTAAGTGTTCAAAACTGCTTTTCCCCTAAAAATTAATTTGAACTGAATTGTATGTTTTTTCATTAAAAAATAGTTTTGCATTGTAAAAGTTTTCAAAAAATATCTTAAAATATCAATATTTAGTAGGATTTAACATAAATACGGGATGGAAAAACACTTAAAACGAGTCATGTTTTGTGCCTTTGTCTTACTGGTTCATTTTTTTCCAAAAGGTACCAGAGTTTGTTCACTGTAGCTCAAAATTTTTTACTCGTAGACCAAAAATGTCAATGTAAAAGTTGTAGATAATTTTATGTTCTATAACTTTTATTTTGACAATTTTCTTCTATTATTTTTACAATAGTAAATATTTAACAAAAATCGAAATTCCCTGAAAACAACTCAACTCCAAAAAATAATGTGCAACTTTTTTTTGGTGAACTTTGCATTTTTTAGTTAATGAGCATCATATAATATCATTTCTTGCAAAATTTCTTAGTTCCCAGATATGGTAAACAAAAACTGTTTTCTAAGCACATTTTCATCCTTCGTCCCATGGTCTAAACAGCTAAGTGTAAAAATGGAATCAAGTTTAAAGGGAGATTTCAATAGAGGCTTCTTATCCCATTAAAACGTTAAAGGGGGGAAGTTGAGGGGAAATTCTCCTTCAGTTTTGGACATTCATTAATACATTGGCTATGGTTATTTGATTCGATAAAGTAGAGGTGTCGAGGAGATACTAAAACCTATTCAGGAACTGTTTAAGATATCACATTAGGCAAACAGCTTTGTTCAAAGGTTGGATAAAATTATTGATACAGTTGGCAATTTTTTAGGTTTTTTATGCACATTTTCCATAAAACTACTACGAAATATTAAAATGCTTTTGACAAATAGTAACAGGTAACACGTGTTACGGCACACATTTCCGCGGCAACCACACAAAAATCGGCTGTCACTTATGTAATAATAATGTGGCACGCCAAATGGACCAAAAGTTAAAATAAGTTTTGCAGCTCTCTGATCTCCATTCAAAAATATTAATTTTAAAGCAATTTATAACTTAAAAAAATTGCTAAAATTCTGTAAAAGAACTATTATTTATCTACGATATTCCAAGACAGATGAGCATACTTTAAGAAAATAACAATCCGTTCTAGCGGTTAAATATTGTTCAAAAAACGCTATTTTGGGAAAATATTTCTCACTAAGTGGCAAATGGTGATTTGATTCCATTAAAAATGGACTTTCGTATGCTTTTCAAATAGTTCTTAAATTCAGCAATTTTTTAAAAAGTACATGAAGTACTTTTAATTCAATTTTTTTCCTGTTATTTCAATGATTTCTAGTTTCGATTTTTTCTTTTTTTTTAACGCATCACACTTGCCTGAGCATTTGTAGTTTGGGCTGTGAAAGTGGATGACGGGCAAATGGACGGACTAAGTCTTTTTTAAAAATAAAAACTTTCATTATTTACGTTATAAAGGTAGTGTGAAGCAAATACCCATCAAAATAGTATCCATAGTACTTTGAAAGAAAACTCTGTATCAAAAAATATTTTGTATTCAGTCAAATCGATTTTATTCATTTTTTTTGTCTTCTTTCCTATGGTATAGGTCAGATGAGGTCCAAATAATAACTCTGACAACTCAGATACCGGCTTCGTCACTTGACCGAATTTCGAAACTACCAAGCTCATCGCCAAATTAACCCAATAGTAGTTTTGGTGTGACACAATTTTTTTTTAACTGAATCGAATCAAAAGGATGTTGAACTACAAAAAACATTTCTGCTGTTATTCTTTTTCCAGCACCTCTGACTCATCGTTTCTGCTTTTCTCACACATGGCAGAAACGCGCCAAATTTACCACACCAAGACGTAAACAAACCAATAAATTTCACTTTCGAAACTACTATTTCTTAGCACACAAGGCCAGAAATAACCAAAAAGTTTATCGAATCATAACTAGAAGACAAATAATTAAAAAAGGTAGTAAACGGTTTAAAAAAAATTATTATTTTGCAAGAGAAAAAATAAAATAAATTTTTTTTTAGAAAAAAAATTAACACAAAAAAGTTCAAGTAGAAAACGAAAGCTCTCCCGTGTTGTTGCCATGCCATGCTGGCTGGCAGCTACGGAACTAGCGATGAAGGGCTATCCCACTTCTAGGATCACTAAATCGCCAAAATGTCGCCAAATACATTTTCAAACTATTTTTTTACATAAAAAAATCTCATTTAAATTACTTTCCAATTAATAAAATCCATTCATTTAAAAACAACAGTGCACAATAAAGTTTTTTTCTAGAATATTAAATTCAATGAACATACAAAAACTAATTAAAACTCACCAAAATCGTCAAACTTCTGCCAAGTTTGGCGGCGCGATGGGGGGTGAGCGAGGTTACGTTGTGTTGCAAGGCAGCCGCTGAGAATGGAGCTCGTCTCTGATTGGTGGAAAAGCCGAAACATCGCTTGTTGTCAGGGTGTTCTCCCGTCCATTCCGTTCTACCAGCTGTGTGTCGCTGAAAAGCGCACACGATTTTCGTTTTCTCCGTGACTTTCTAACCTCCTCTCGTGAAAAATAATTTTTAAAGAAGTTTCTTTGTCATAATTTTTTTTAACAACGCAGACGACGCTTGGATTATTAATTCTGTGGTACACCATTCCATTTTAAGGAATACGAAACTTTAGTAAGTATTTATTCGATTTTTTGATAAAATCGTTTGCTAATGTTTATTTATGAATTTTTTTAATCAGTTTAACTTTTGTGAATCAAACAATATAGAGTTGTTTCAATATTTTTACTGATTTCAATTATTATTAATTTTTTTTGGAAGACATAAGATAATTATTTTACGCATTGCGTGCTTTTTATCGAATATTTTGTAAGCGGTTCTATTCTTGGAGGTCAAGCGGCTATTTCTTCTTCACAAACGATGTTTACAAACGCTAGAAACGGGTAAATAAAATTCTACGGTTTTCTTTGTTTTGATTTCTGCTTTATGATATGTTTCAGTTTATTTTGACAGTAGTGTTTATTACGAAAAGATCAACTGGTATTACATAGATAATGCAGATGTTTCAATAATTCCAGGCAAAGTTTTCTTAACTTCATAAAACTTTTTTAAAAATTATAATTGTTCTACTTATATAGAATAGCTTTTTCCATGGTTAAAAAATATTTTTTTTGTACATTTAATTTATATTTTAAGTTTAAAACAAATTTTATGTTTGTACTTCTAAAAATAAAATTTTAAATTATTCATAAACTATGTACCTAAAATTTTATTGCTAAAAATTAATTGAATAACTATTATTTAATATTGAAATCTTCTAGATTATTTTGCATTATATACTGGAGTATTTAATAAGTTTTAAGCTCAAGATATGTGTCAAATTTTGGAGGAAGTGATACAACTTATTTAATTACCTATTCATTATAAATAACTCTTTCTATGTCCAAGAGTTACAATTAACACTGTACTTTTGCCTAGTTATTAAAAAAAAATTCTAGACATAAACTGTCAATGCTGCAGAATCTTTTAAATTGCTACATAAAAAAATATATTTATAATACATACTTCTTATAAAAGTTTTATTAAATTTACTCTAAATGCAAAAATAAATGTTAACTTGATCCAAAAATAATACCTTAAAACGTTTCATGTGAATTTAATTTTCGCTCTGTGCTAAGAGAAATATGCTGCTTTGTTTTACAGAGAAAACTACTTTACAGTGGAATGAACAAACTTGATTTGCCACACAATTAAGTTTTTAATTATTGCTAATATAAGTAAGGTAAATTATTAAAAAAATTTGGAGAAACTTCAATTGAGCAATAAAATTTTTACAAGAAGCCTTTTTTCAGAAAAATTTTAAATTTTTAAATAAAATATTTCTTTAACCCTTTCAGTCCCAGTGATGCCATTTGGCATCATCACTTTCAATATTTTTTTTTTCAAAATTTTTCTGTCCCTTTATAACATCCAAACACATCATTCGATTCTTCACACTTTGTTCTATCCGACAATATTTTACATTAATCTCAATAAAAGTCAGAACTACTATTTTTTTTATTTAGAAAATAGTCAAAACAAGCGTTTCTCCTGATTTTTGATAAGTTCACTTCAGTTCCACATATTTAAAACACAATTTAAACCATTTCGGTTAAAATAATTACTATTTTTTTTAATAATATGGTCAGATACCTTAAAATATATAACTCTAAGTGTTTTTATGTAGTATATATTTTTTTATTTTGTTGTTTTCCACAGTTAAAAAATTTTGGCATTGTTTCAAAAACCATATAAAAAAATTTAATGAATTTTTTTTTCTTATGGAATTCGTATATTTGACCTAAAATAAGCTTATTTTGTGAATATCAGATGTTTCTGTAGTGTAGCAAATTTTTGGGACTGAAAGGGTTAAAGTACTATTATAAAAAAAAATTTGCTGTAATTGTCTTTTCACTGCTAGAAAAAAAATATCTCATTAACCTAAACACTTTTGGAAAGATTAGTTTCCGAATTTTTTTTAGTATATTTCCTTAGATGTTTTACATAGAGAAACATATTAAGATAATTACTAATATACACAAACAGATGACTAAGTTTCTATAAAAGGATCATTGTCTAAAAAAAAGCAAAATATTTCAATCAAATCATAAAATAATTAATTAACCTAAACACTTTTGTAAAGATTAGTTTTTGAAATTTTTTAGTATATTTTCTTAGATGTTTTGAATGGAGAAACATATTAAGATAATTACTAATATACACAAACAAATGACTAAGTTTCTATAAAAGGATTGTCTAAAAAAAAAACCATTGCAAAATATTTCAATCAATTCATAAAATATTTATTTTGTTATTTTGAATTTCCACTAAACAAAATTGCCTGACATAAATTTAAACATGCCTTTCAAATAATTTTAACTTTTCTGTTCACAGGAATAATTATGAATGCTGTCATCAATAGTTTGCAAAGACATACAAGTTTTAACTTTGTTACGTGACATACAGTTCAGCCTGATTTGTGGTGTGTCTTTTCCAAAGGCCTGCTAAGGCTGTAAGTATTTAATTTGTTTTTCATTTTAAAATAAATTTATGTCATTGTTTTTAAATTTATGCCATAATTAATGCCTAACTGACTTAAGTGTGTTAACTTATTTTCATTGCATGCAAATAAAATGTGAATCCTAAATCAATTAAAAAATTAATTTCTTTAATTTTTTTAAAACTATATTTATGTAGCAAATGATCATAAATGATTCCACATAGGTAATTCATATTTTAAAATAAAAAGTCATGAAAAAAAATTATATTTATTCAATTTTTTTGCCAACTGACGAGTTTATATGTATTCCCTCAAAAGGTTAATATTTTTATGTATTCATACTGGAAGGGTACTATAATTATTAACTTTTTCCATAATTTGAAGAAAAAAAATCTGCAATAACACAATTAATTTTTTATAGGAGAATATACTTTTCTATTGTGGCATCCTCCTCCCCATTGGGATTTTTTAATTCATTATGCCATTTTTAAAATCATGATACAATTACTTTTACTAACTGAAAGAACTGTTGTGGGTTTCAATATTTATTTACTTATTATCTAAAATTACCTCAATTTTAAAATTTAACAATTTGAGGAACAATAGCAAGTGTAAAAATCTTTTCATTGTATGAGGTTTAAGAATATTGAAGTTTTTTTTTTAATGACATTACATACTTAGACACCCTCTTAACCAGCTTAAATGGGCCAAGGGAAAGTCAGTTAATGATATGTTAAAATCCAATTAAACTAGAGAAGTTAAATTAATTAAGGTTTGGGTGTACATTTAATTGCATGTTAAAACATTGATGATACTGTCCTTGGAAATAAATACACAATTGAAGTAATGTGCATTTTCTTTTATGTATTCAAGCATTTCAAGTTACATATTGGGATACTATTATACCTGTAACTTTTTTTTTAACTCTAGGGAAATTTGCCACATAGCTTCACCATTTTATTGCTATTTTTAGAGAATATTTATGTTTTAATGATAAAAAAAATTGTCAGTTACAGCAGCTATCTGATGAAATGGAATATGGTTAAGAGCTACTGTAATCGAACAAATTAATTAAAAGTACTTTTATTTAAGGAAAAAAATATTTATACATATCACATTGCTGGGAGATAAGCGGCAAAATTATAAATTTGGGACCACTGTATTAGATTTTAATTTTTGAACTTGTTAGTTAAAAAAGGCCTTTTAAAAAATATATTTATGTTGCAAAAGACTTTAACAAAAGATTTAAAAGACTCCCCAATACTTTTAATTTCAACAAATTTTGAAAACGTAGGTTTTTTTCTTCGAAAACTGTGTTGTTTGAATAACTTACAGTTCTTAGATACGTTTATGCAACTGTGATATCTTAAATGTGTAATGTGCATAGTAATAACAACATAGGCTTTTTTTACCATTATTTTGGAAAGTTAGAAAAAAAGATTAAATTATATATTTTTTCTTCAAAATCTGTGTTTTTTTATAAGTTATACAGCAAAGGACAGTGCATTAAGCTGTGGAAAACACAGTACGTATTTTCGAGTGAATTACAAGAAAAATGTATGCCAGGCCTTTCCAAAATCCAAGCTGGCCTAAAAATAGTGTTCTATATTTTTCTGGTCAGTTGAGAGATGGCAGCTTGCCAGACAGACATGGGAGCCAAAGTGAACTCAATGAACGCAGGTGAATTGACGTCTCCCATGAATAGAATCTACTGTTAACATTAAGAACTGAGAATTTGTTTGTAAAAGATGTTTGATTATAATGAAATTGTTTTTTCAAAAAAGTTTCATCTTTTGCAACTCCTTTATATCTTAGTTTTCTCACTATTAAATTTTGTCCGTCTATAAAAATGCCAATGTTTGGTTTGATTATACTATCTTAGAATTACTTTTGATTAATGTGAGCCTTGGGAAAATTATCTAAATAACTGAGAATTTTTATTAAAGCCGTTAAAGTCAATCAAATTTATGTTCTATAAAAATACAAGGTATTTTTTTTTTTAAATATAAGAATGTGATCATTATTATGCTAATCAAGATAACATAACAAATAAATTTAAAAAGTTTATAAACTTCATGTCAAACAATAAGAGTTGGGTATGATTATTATAATCTATTAATTAGATATTAAAGATTTTTAGTTACATGCAATAATGTCATTGACAACTTAATAAATATTTCAAAGTAACATTTTCTTGCTTATGCAACTGTATAAAATATAGAACGTTGTAGAGGACAAACCCTATTTTATTTCAAACCCAATTATTTTTTTACTGATATAATATAAATTCAGTTTTACTAAAATAAAACTCTTCTTCTAGACTATGTGCAAACACAAATCAGGTGGAATGACCAAACCATCCGGAACAAGCGAGGGTGTCTCCGAGAGAACACCCCCTACCTCCGCACCCATCTCTAGTCACAACTGCCCCCCAAGCGCACCAACTGCCTACCAGCAGGACAGCCCTTTCACTGCAACCACGGCCCCAGGACCAGTCATCAGCCCCTTCGGTACACTGGCCACCGTCTCTAACCAGGAGAGTCTGTTCAGTGCTGCTCAACAGGACTACATGGCCACTGCTCCCCCTGATCAGAACAGTCCCTTCAGTGCAATGGCTTCTGGCCTAAGCCAGGAAGGCCCTTTCAGTGCAATGGGGGCCGTCCCCCAACTCAGCAACAACGCCTGTGATATGTTCAGATTCAATGATAATCCACCCTGTGATCGGGAACTGTACCAAAAGGCGTCCTACGAACGTCCCCTGCCGGACTCGGAAGACGAAACAGAGCAGTCTCCTATGCTTCAAAAGGATACTTACCAAGAGGCTGCTGCGTGGAATCCCGGGAATGTCCTAGGGACCCAAAGCTTCGACCCGACAGTCCCCTATGTCTTGGACAATAGTCAGGATGTCCTCGGATCGGAAGTTTTTGGTGCTTATGGCATGAACAATCGCATGGGAATAGAGAGTGTCGACCCAAGGGGCACTTACACCAGCAAGGACAATGTGCTTGGGTCTTCGGAACTCTTCGATCCTTACAGCCACCACCAGGAAAAGGCCGCCACCAACTGTGATAATTTCTCCGCGTACCGCAACCCCAGGCCCTGCGCGAACCACTTCGAGAGCACCATCCGCAACTTTGACGAGCGCCAGAGGATGGACTTTGGGGAGCACAGCTACGGGGCCAAGCACAAGAAGAAGTGGCTGCTCAACCACAAGTGCAAGAGCGCCGACAGCGAGCCGGACACCCCCTTCAACCGTCAACTGGCGTCCAGGCCGGTCACCTACAACTACGTACAAACGCACATGGACGGGTGCCAGTCCTACGTGAAGCCGGTGTACTCCTCCTCTAACAACGGGGATCCGATCCCGGGGCCTTCCGGGCTGCAGAGGCCCTGCAGCATCAACTGGGAGCTAGGGGGCAACAACCAGGACGGCGAGTTCCGCAGCAGGAGTTACAGCCTCACCCCGACCATCAACTTTGCGGTGTTTGAGTCCGAATCCTCGAGTGAGGCTGAGGACGTCCATGAGCCCATGGTCTCCGAGCCTGCTGAGCTGGCTCCGCCTAGTTGTGAGGTCAACGTCAAAACCATGGACGATCCCTTCGAGCTGCCGGTTATGTCGATGGGGAAGGTGATCCCCATTTCGCCCTCGGCGGCTCAGCTGAGCATTGCGAGCAGCTACGGGGATAATGGCTCGCCCATCTGTAAGATATGCCACATGACGGCCAGGGATAACGATCCACTCATTTCACCTTGTCGGTGTTCAGGGACGATGCAGTATATACACTGCGGATGTTTGATGGTAAGGGTGATGTAATTTTGACTATCAAATTTTCCTGTATTTTAAATATAAATTATATTTAAATTATAGACAGCAATGCAAATTAATCTCAATGTTATACTTTGCGGTAGAAACTTGAAAGGCTGAACAGTAACTGCTCCTTTTAAAAAACTTACCTATTGATTCATAATTATTTATTTAAAATCAAGTAAACTAATGAAAATGATTTTTAACTGCTAAACTCAAAGTAGTAACTGATATTGCAATTATTGAAAAAAAAAAATCGACCCAGCTTGCTTTTGAAGTACATTTTCATCAAAAAAATATTTATCTAAATTACAGATTAATACATTATATCATTTTTTTTTTTAATTTACATGCAAACATTAAAAACTGCACAGACAATCTTAATGCTTAAAATGCAAATTATAAATATACATTTTCACAAAAAAATTATTTTGGAAGTATACAAGACATGCTTGCTTGTTAATATTTTTTTGAAACTTAAATTAATATTTTTTTTATGTAGAGGTGGCTTGAAGTATGTCATAAAAGAGGTCGAAGACCTGCTAGCTGTGAACTATGTCAATATCAATATCATTGGCATAAAAAGTTTAAGGTAATTCATTTACTCAGTATTTATTCATTTTAAGAATACATAATTTAGATAAATTTAAAAAAATTTATCACATTTAAATAAGTAGATAGTTTTTTAATTGATCTAATTTAACACCTTGTACATGACACTTATTTTAAATATAAAGAAAATTTCAGAAAAAATAGTATGTCTTCACAAAAACAATATTTAGCTTGTTACATTAAAATGTTGATGAATTGGGAGTTTTAAAAATGAGTGACATACTGTAGATTAATTTTAAATTCTTGGTTATTGGAAAAAAAACTCTCATAAAGGGAAAAGTCAAACATCTTCTGCGGTTCTTTCACTTTTCAAGTTAAGTACAAGGGACAGTTCTTTGATCTTCTGCTTCTGATTTAAAGCATATCAACTACCCATTTTCTTTGTTTAAAAGTTTTTTTTATATAAGGAAAACTCTATCGTTTTAGTACTATTTTAAATCTATTAATTTTCCTCTATAATTTTTTTTAATTCAAATTAAAAAGTTTAAAAAATCCGGCATTATATAATTGAAAAAGTGAAATTTATGATCCAAAGAAACTTTCTAGACTTCCTTATTAAAAAAGAACTCTGTTGATAAGTTTAAAATTAAAAGCATTTTAAATTATGGGACAGGACTTGTTTAATTTTACTTTCTTTTAAGTATTTGCCAATTAAACTTATTTCTTAGCAAATAAGTTCACTTTTAGTTCATTACCTTAAGCAGAACTTCACACTATAACTACATTTAAATATTTATAAAAACCTCACATTTAATCCTCGACCCATCTCTTTTCCAGATCCGTCACTGGACTTTCCCCCAGTGCTCCCGGAAAGACAAACTTCTCCACTTACTTTTCATCCTGTCCGTCTTACTAATGGTCACTTGTGCCTCGTTGACTGTGGTCTTCTTCAAGCAGGACAAGGGGGGGCCCCCGAGGACGGACCCCCACCAAGAACTAACTCAGGCAGAAGTTGGCAACCTCGTTTGTGGGGTCCTGTTCTTCGTGGCCTTCTTTGTCGCCATTTATGTTGAGGCTAAGTCCCACGATACGCTGTATAAGTTGCTAGTCAAGTTCATCCATATTAACCAGCAGTGGTATATCGATGAGTACGAGAAAAAGGAGACGCCGCCTGTGGCTGTATGACGCTAGTGGTGCATGTACCAACCCTGGTATTAGGTGTGGGTTTGTGGGGGTATGACAAGGTTCTGATTGTTGCGTGAAATCAGGTTGATTAATTTTTAGCTTATATATAGACATTTAGCACTACTGCTAAACGAAGGTTATTGGCGTTGAGCCTCATAATTTTGAACCATCATTAAAGTGAAGAGGCTGACGATTAAGGGGGTTATCAATAGAGTGGCCTTGTATGCAATATCAGGACTTCAGATGCAAAACACAACAGTTTTAACAATTATTGTTAAAAATATTTTAGTAGGGCAGGATCCCTACATGATGTTTTAGTCAGTATCAACTCATTTTTAGTGCAAAAAAAAAATCAAAAGTACATTTGTCTTCTTAGGGAATGATATATAACAAACATACCATGTTCATTAATACATTTTTCTGTAAAATAAATCAATTTTGATTATTTCTCATTGGAGCTAACTGCATAAAAATACCTATTCCTCATCAAAATTATTCTCATTTTAATTCACTTGCCTCAAAAACAGCCGAAACTAGTAGTTTGATCCTTGTCATACCTTCACTACTAAGTGTAATGTTGTACTGTAGTGTTTTATGCATATTTTTGTTTATATACAAAATATTGGTCAGTTTTAATTATATACAAAATATTGGTCAGTTTTAATTATTGTGGTTTTTGATGTATATCTAGGCAAAATAATTGTGTCACCCTAAAAATGTAAAAACGCTTCATAATGGATAAAACATAAACCTTCATTTTGGATTCAGTCCATTTTCAAAAAAATCTTTTATACTTATATGTAGTTGGCTTAGAGGCGAAAATATATTAAGTGCATGCATAAAACGTGTTTTGATTTCAATAACTATTTTAAAAAATTGGGTCTTACTTTCAATTGTAGAAACCTCACATTGTAACCTTTGTATTTCTATAATAGGTCCAACTTTAAACATACAATCATAGTTGAAAATTCCTGAGAAATATTGATTGAGTCAAACATAAAATTGAATATTTAATCGTCGGTAAGCAGATTATGCTATCACAAACTGTCACAATGCCTTGCAATTTAATAAATTTCAAATATAAGAATAATTTTCTATCTTGAACTTGTTTATTTATAATTAAAGAAGAGAAAATCACATCAGGACACTTATTTGTATTTTCAAAAAACTTTCACCTCTACCTCTAAAATATTTTATATGAGTCGTAAATAAAAGACCTTAGCTCTCTGTAAGAAAACCAAAACACGGCGAAAGGGAAGAATTTTTATTGTACTTTTCTGGGTTTTTTTTAAAATCTATTTTGTACATATTTTTAAGAATAATGCAGTCAGAGTTTCAACATTGGTAGATTTGATTCTATTATCGACAAAACTGCTGCTAAGCATTCACTCAATTTTTCTATTGCCAATGCACTTAATATTTTTCAGTGCTCAGCCAACGATATCATATGAAAACTTTATTTCTTAAGTTAGGTTCCTTAATTTAAGTAAACAGCAGAGATCATGAGCATAAAGTTTGCCAAAAGATTTTATACAACAAAACACTTAAATTCAACATGTGGTGTGTTCCGATATACTGCTAGCGCTAGCTGAGGATTCAATAATGCTATTACTATAACATGTCAGTGTTATAAGGTAACATGCAAGTCTAAATGTTAATAATGATATGAATAGTATTTATTTAAAATGTATTCAGGTAACATTGAACTAAAAAAATCAACCCAACAGTACATTTAATGACAAGCTTATCATCTTTTGTTAGTATCTAGCAGGGATATTCTCAATGCGAACAAAAAAAACTTTCTTTGGGATGTATGTATTATATTTTTAATCAATTTAAATTGTATTTCTACAGCATTCAAGTTTTATTGCTTTCATTTAAAAAAATTAAGTGTTGAATGGAGTCTGCTCATCTAATACCAGGGTTTGGGAAATGTACAGGTGATACTACAAAAACATATTGACACATTTCAGAGGTGTAGTCCTTGAGTAGCCTTTTATTCCCAAGACCACACAATATGCATAAAATATATTACAACTTAAAATAAAAAAAGAAATGCACAAGGTTAAACTTTTACAAAAAGTTGTAGATATTTATAAAATTTAAAATGGTTGTCTTGCATGCGTTAAACTGCATATATTATTGGAATTTAATTTAAACTAAAATTTATTTTCTCTCCCCAAGATTTATGTTTGCCTTAATTATTTGTTAGAAGAATTTGATCAAATATTGAGTCAAAACTCCTAGGCAGGGCTATAAATAACTACTTTATTGTAAAAGAAAGTTTATGTGAAGTATTTGTCTATGCATTAAATTTAGTACTTGAGTGATACAGAATTTCTAGTACTTTTCTGGGAAGAATATAAATTATTTCTTTTTTACTATTGAGTCTTGTGCCTTCGGACACTGCCTGCAAAAGATCTGTCAAAAATGTATTTAACTATAAGTGTTTCTAGCCATATAAAACAAATATCATTTAAGTACAAAAATGCTATGTTGATAAATTTTTGTTTCATAAATTTTAAAATATGTATTTTTATTTGTGTGTTCTAGGTGTTATATTTATAAGTTCTTGAAACTGAAAGAAACCTTTAATTGTAAGTTTATAAGTTATTGGATTAGGTTTAAATAGACTTTTAATTCACCATTTATTATCCAAACATAACTGTTAAGAAACACTTGATGTTTCAGTCATAATGTAAATAGAATTTACATGCCCTGCCTAGGAAGTGTCTTTATATGCACTTAAAAACAAAAATGTATATTAGTATAAATTATGAATATTTACTGCTATGCAATTCAAAAATATGAATATATGTACAGTAAATTTCAGTTATTTGGGAAACATCATGGCAAGACAGTTTGTCCCCCAAACAATAATATTGAATTATATCAGTCTTGTAATCAATACTTATCTTTAAAATTAGTTATGTTTTGACTGAATTTTTATCACTTGAGGGCTATACACTGGATATTGACGACAGGACTCATGGTTTTGAACCACAGTGAAATAAAGATTAAACTAAATTTAGCAACATCAGGATGTTTGACAACGACAGATTTATTGTGCACTAGTTCCATACACATTACCTTAATTGTTGGTGATATTTTTTCCCACAATTTGAAATGTTTCGAAAAAGACTAGACAAAGACTAAACCTGCGGGTGCAACCTAAGTGACATGATATACAAACCTACCGGGCTATGCCGGCCAATTTTAAAAGTAGGTGCTATATTAGACAGTGCCCCAATTAACTGGAATATACTGTGATATTCAACCTTTACTAAAAGTTTTTTCCCAATATAGTCTCTTTTCATAATTTCATTATCTCCCGAGTATAAATTGGTATATCTTTAAAATGCATATAATTTGCTATGTGTCTTATTACCTCATGCTGTACATATTTATCATATTGTAAATATTTTCCTACTTCTCTCGCTCATTATTTTAGACTTCAACTAAAAAAATATCGTTCTGAAGCTTATAGTAAAAGATACTTTACGCTACTTTTACTCATCTTTCAAAGTTAGAGAACCTAATGCAACTATGTACCATATATTTTGAATTTAAAAATAAAATTTTTAGATTTTAACCAAAAGTATTGTGTTTATTGGAGTACTTCATTTTACAAAATAATTCATGTCCAGGTTAAATAATTTCTTCTTTACAGGTTTTACTAAGTCAGCTTGATTTTTTCCTATGTTAAAGTCTTCAAACTCATTCCTTTGGTCAGAGCATGTTTTTAACCTTTTAAAAGAGTGTAAACTTTCTTCTTTGTAACAGCTAGGCCCATTATTTTTGTTTCTTTCATCATTTGAGACATATGTTTGCCTATTTAAAGGAGTATTACTATTCCCCATTAAATTCATTTGGGCATGTAATTCTTGTATTTGGCTTTGTAGTTTCATGATTTCTTCTTTTGATTCTTTTTCAATTTTGATATATTTCTAATAAAAACGGCTCTAATTAATAATCAGCATTTCCAAAAAATGAAAATAATTTTATACCAAGTTTCATATATATATATTTCAAAAGCATTTTTACTAACTGGGCACCCACATACTTTTTTTAATGCATAAAATATTTCAGAATAAAAATAGGAAAATATGTACGGGTAAATATAAGTAACAAAATAAAATATAAAAATACCAAATGATCAATACAAAATTAAGAAAATTAAAATGAATTGGTTTCTCACATATATTTTTTACATTCAATGTAAATCAAAAGTAAATACCCACTAGTCTTAATTAAACTAAAGAGTTTTATTTAGAACTAACTGAAGTAAGAAACAAATGCACCACTATAACAAAATTATTTTTTTGCTTAAATACCAATGAAGATTAAGTTTAATTTTATTATAAAAAAATATCTTAAGATAAGTACTGTAAAACAAATTCAATTTTTTTTTTTTAACATTATAAAAAAGTTACCTGTCTAAATATATCCTCCTTCTTGAAATCATCATTCAAAGAGTGTGAACCTTTTGGCTTGGCAAGACGACCTTTCAGCTTACTTATCTTTTCTTCATACTTTAGGGGTTAAAAATATACCTTGATAAATATTATGTCTACTACAAGCTTATATTGTACTAAAAGCATATATTGTGCAGTAGATTACGATATATCACAAAAAATAGATAAAATTGATATGACAAGAAAAAAATTGCTTAAAAGCATAAACTAATTTAAATGCTAAGATTCGGATTTAATTTGCTTACTAATGCTTTTTGAAATTTTGGTAAAAAGTAAGTTATTATTTTCAATTACCATTGCTCAAAAGTTTTTTGTGCTTTTATTTTTACAACTTCTCCCATCTTTACATTAACAAACCAAATGTAAAATTAAAACAAATAATTTCATCATGAATTGTTTTTTTTTTTTGGTTACTATCTTAATTATATAGTTTTTCCAAAGCAAACTTTACACATTTTATATATTCAATGCAGACTTTTTTATGACTATGAAGATACAAATCACTTATCTGTTTATGGTTTTAACAAAAACTTACTTCAACTTTAATTCTGAGTGTCTCACTATTATTTTCAGTTTTTAATTTATAAATTTCCTCTTCCAAATTATGTATAATACTTTCTTTCTCATTTACTCTTTGCTGATATTTTTCAACTTCAGATGATGCTGAATTTTATATGATATTCAAATAGGAAATATTTTATTAAATATTTAAAATACTTATTAACTTTTAATATTATGCATAAAATCAAAGGTAAGAAATCACTTCATTAAAATAATTAGCAATAAATTAAAATATTTTATTAAATATTGATAAGCTAACGGTTATATAGTCCTGGTCAGGCTTGTCACAATGTAAAATTTATTACAAAACCTAAAATTAGTTTTGATTTGAATTGTGTAATTCTTAATAACTTGTGTTTGTTCTGTAAACAATGAAATATAGATGCATATTTTAGGTAAAAAATGTATAAATACATTAATTTTTTTAAAACTTGAATTGAAAAGTCCTTAAATATCAGCCTACTAATTTACAGCAATAAATTTAATTTAATGAAAATTAACATAGCCCATTTTTAAAAAAAATAATAACATAATTTAAAATAAACATAATTTTAAAAAAATAATAACTAAGGAGCAGCACAATTTTATGAAATAATAAAATGTTTAAAAAAAGATAGTTGCTACAGAATTGTGGTCTTACATGTTATATAACTGTTAACAGTAACAAAAATTAATACATGTAATTTATCGAATATCTTACCATTGTGAAGAGCTTCTAATTTTTGTCTTTCAAGTTCCTCTGTGTGTTGTAACTTGATATTTTGAATATCTTTTCTAAGTTTTTCGATTTCCTTAAGATGCAGCTGAAATGTTTTTTTTTTTTTTTTAAAATCACAAAATATAGCTTAAAGAACAGATACAGATAGAACAGACAGATTCTTTAGAAATTAAATGAGTAACACAGATTTAAAAAAAATTAGAATGACTAACAAATAAGTATAAATCTTATTTAAAAAATTTTATATCAAATTGAAAACACTTCAAATTTCTTTTACGTTAGAATTGTTTTATATAGAAAATGAAAAAAAAAAAACTTTACACATTACAATCATGCAAATTATATAAATTTAGTCTGTCAGTAAGTAAAATCTTCTGCATAATAATTATTGTATTCTTTTGGGAAATTTTCAGATAATACTAATATAAAACTGAAAAATAGTTTTGACAACAAAGATGGGAAATACAGCATTTAATTTTAGATAACTCAAAACAAAATATGATATGAAATGAACCTATATATTGTTTCTAAGAAAGAAAATTAAGTAGTAGTAGCAGTAAAACAATTAAATAAAACAGCTGACTTCTTTTTTAAGATAATGGCTGAACTCGAATGTTAAAACTAGAAGTTTTTGGTTAAAAGAGTACATTTAAGGTCCATGTTAGTTGCAGATAATGTTTACATTGTTAAAATTTTACAATCACTTGAATACTATACATTTTAGTTGACATTGCTAGATCCACAAGCACCTAATTGCAAACAACTCACAAATGACCAACTTACTGTTTTTTGTTCATCAAGTACAACTTTCATATTCTCTTTTTCTGACAACAAAATTTTCTTTTCCGCTAAAATATAAAAAAAAAATCTATGCAAACAGGATACTGTTTAATTTTTTCCCTCTAGGTTACTATGATAAATTCATTTGTTGACAGAGCAGTCCAGTTATAATAATTATGTACAGATTTTTTTTAGTTTGTACATTCATTTGTTTTCATTCATATTATTGCAATAGAAAGCATTTAAAAAGACGTACATAGATTAAAACCATATACATTATTCTCATACGCTAATAAAAAAATAAGTATTTATAAAGATATTTTCATATAATAAGCCTTTATTTTTATATGACAATAAATAAAACTACTTAACATAAAAATAGCTATCTAATAATGGAAAGAATAAACACTGCTATAATTTAGCAGGAATTTAAGATTTGATACATACCCTCATGATTTTCAAGCTTTGAAATAGAATTATGCAACACGGACAAGGCACTGTTAAATTGAGATATTTCTGAAACAAAATCGGAAAATTAAATAAAAAACCAATAAATTTTCTTAAATTTTAAATATGTTTTCCAAAATACATCAACAGGAGCAATTTACCTTGCAACAGATTTGCTTGGGTCTCTTCTAATGTTTTATTTTGTTCTTGCATTAACGACAGCTGACCATGTAAATATTCAATTTCTTCATCTTTCACCTTTAGTAACTGAAACAAAATGCATTTTATTACAAATCAACATGCTAATTTTCAGAATTGTTTAAATTAGAAATTACAGAACACGTTAACCATAGCATTTTTTCAGCAATTACCGTTTACACCTTTATTTTCACTGATTACAAAATAGTATCAACATTATACAACAGTCGCTTAGGAATACGAGTTATAATTGATATAATTAAAGGATATAATGTAAAATTTTAACTAGGAAATTGTCTACTTTGAAAAAGTAAGAAACAATAAAATATATTATTATTATTTTTTTGGTAGCTAAGCGTATCGGGGCGGATCGACGGGGGGGTATTTTTTTTTTTTTTAAAAAAAAACACTCGGGGGGGGGGGGGGGCACGGGCGCCGGATTGAAGAATTTGAAGGATTGAAGATCGGAGGGGGCCCGGACGTTTTTTTTTTTTTTTTTTTTTTTTTAAGAATATCCCCGAGAATTCGTTCGTATAGGTTACATTGCCCCCCGATTTATTTTTTTCTAAATTTATTTTAACAAAACATCATTATGATTTTTTCAAAGATTTGGTACAGAGTTGAAAAGAGTTTTTTGTTTTAATAATATGAAATATGATAACGCACAGATTTCCAGGAATGAATTTCTTCTAATAAGGAGTTAAGTTCAAGTTTCATTGTGATAAACAATATTTTATATTAACATTATTTCTTGTTTTATATAAAGGAAAAGCAAAACTGACATTCGAAAAGCGCGGTTTGTTTACTTTCGTTAACAGGATGGGTACAGTTACAATATTATTTCTAAGGTGTATTCCCATCATAAATTCTTAATTCCTTACTAAATTATTTGAATGTTAATTTTATATGTAAAGACAATAATTAATCTTATGACTTAAAAATATTAATGATATCTTCTAAAAATAGGTTTTCAGATGCGTTGTAAGCTATGCCACATTTGTAAACAACCAATATTTGATTTTCAGTGTTTGCTCGATCAACTCAACTCGGCGCATTTTTCTTTCTTTTGAAAACGTAAGAAAATGGCTGCCGTACAACAAGCCGTAGCGCAAACAAATGATGTTGAAAAAGCTAAATATAAATATTCTAAAGTAAGTTTATCGTTAGAAAATTGTATATTACCTCCAGATAAACTATCTCCGTCACCTTCGCAAGTAGATGGATTGGATCCTGAAGCTGAGCTCGAATTGCGAATTCTTGGATGCGAGCTCATTCAAATATCCGGTATATTGCTACGATTGCCTCAGGTTTGTAAAATTTGCTTATATTTATCTACAAAAAACATTTAATCCTTTCTTGTGTGGGCTGTGCTTGTTTTTTTATGATTATCTTTTGTTAAGTGTACGCTATGATCTATAATTTAACCCATAAACCTCCAAAGCGGTTAAGCCTAACTTGTTATGGTGATTACGAAATAATACGTACTCGATTTTGAATGCGTAATTGGGCTAAGTTATGTAGTTATATATAATTATTTTTGTGTATTACTTGTGTAGGTTAGCAGGTTTGTAGCTCAATACCCCTCGTGTTGCTCTAGTGCGACGATAATTCAAATCTAACTTAACCTTGTTGCCCAAGCAAACTGCTGGTTTAATGTTTATTTGCCTAGGGGTGTTCTGAGAGAGCTAAAACTGTTCAGAGTAACGAAAGTTTTGTTGGTTATGTATTAAACCTTTCAAAATCTGCTTCAATAGTAATTGTCTTAGTATAGTGCATGTTGTAATGACCATTAAATTCAACTGTGTTAAAATCTAAGTAGCTAGCGAGGTTGGGGTGCCTATTCGGTTAAGGTGTTCGCCTTGCATCAAGAGGTCCCTGTGTTGAGGCAGTACACATTAAATATGCTCCAAAATCCCACCGCTGTGTACTATGTCACCCTTAACGGTTGTGTTGAGTGCCTACTCAGGTGTCGCTTCATCACTTGATTGTGGTTTAAAAAATGACAGTGATTGCGCCCACTAGAAGGGATGAGTGTAGTCCTTTTAGCCCATTACCCCGCTCACCAGAAGACATACAAAGAAGGATGCCACAAAGACATATAACAACATTTATTGACAAACACAAACATCCAGGCCTTTATCGGGATTCGAACCCGAGCCCAGCAGCTCCAAAGGCTAGCACTCTAACCATTGCGCCGGCGGGCTGGTGATTGTGGTTCTAAAATAACGTCGTCAATAGCCCTTGTGTAGCTCTAGTGTGATTATAATTCCAACTAAGTAGCTGGCCCAGCGACAAGTATATTTTTTATGGTTATAATGGACTAATCAAGAGAAGACAATATGAAACGATTGTTACATGCATCGAAAAGCTGATCATGACTAGCATAGCGTTGTAAATATTAAAAAAACGTAGAACCTTTTGAAATAATAATTTATTGGGAATATAATGTGTCAGAAATTCCTGTCTTTAATTTGCTGTTTTTTTATATATGTGTCAATGTAATCTTTTTCTAGGTTGCGATGGCAACTGGACAAGTGCTCTTTCAGAGGTTTTTCTATTCCAAATCCTTTGTCCGTCATGCAATGGAGGTAAGTTATAATTTAAATACTATCAGATATTAAATGCTTGTAATTTTTTTTTATAAAAGTATTTAACAACTTTGTCACAAAAGCCTTAATATATTGAAATGCATAACATTTAATTCCTAAATGTAGTTTATGAGGAAATATTGATTGGATAAATATTTACGTAGGGACTTTTTTCTTTTGAAATTTAATTTGCAAAGGACTCTTTTAAGATGCTACTTCTTCTGCAAGTTTCACTGCGTTATTTGTTCTTTAGACATTTATTAACTTTAAGATGTTCAGAAAGTCAATGTAATATGCGTATGCCTCATATGTAATATGCCTCATATGTTTTGAAAATTTTAGGTTGTTGCCATGGCTTGCATTACCCTTGCATCCAAAATTGAGGAGGCTCCCAGGAGAATAAGGGATGTAGTCAATGTTTTCCATCATATTAAACAGGTGAAATCGGGAAAGTAAGTCGACTGTTTTAAGCTTCTATCAATTTGTTATCTATCTATGCATTGTGTAACTATATTTGGATCCTAACATTCAAATTTCGGGTTTTTTTTTTTTAAGTAATCCTGTGTTATTTAACCAAAGACTGATTTGGTGATTTAAATGTTATGAGTTCATTACACATTGTGGACTGTTCAAAATCTTTTCTTGTTTTAAACTTGTATCAGGAACATGGGCTTGTCTATTTAAATAAGCAGTGTAATAAATGGACAATTCCCACATTTTTTTATTATTTTTTTATTCGACGTAAATAGGTGAGACAAAATAAGGGCCGAAAAAATTTTTGCTCTCCGATGCATAGTTATTTTTTTATTTGATTTTAAAGTTAGGGTTTTTAAAAGCGCGCGAAAAACAGTACGTTCCGCGAGGAATCGACTGTGACGTACATGTACACCACACGTGACCAAATCTCCTCAGTTAAGTATAGCGTTAGGCGGGATATTTCACAAATCGTTTCGCAAAACTTTATATTTTCGTTTTCTTTAATGCAGTAAGTTTGTATTTATTATTTAATAATGGCATATTGCTACTGCTTAGTTCCCTAGTGTCGAATACGACTACAGAAAAGAGAAAAGATATATTTTAACTTGCCATCAGAATCGGTACAGCGAAAACGATGGTTTTCAGCCATGCGACGTGATCCAAAAAAAGGAACCAGTTTTTAATAGGATTTTGGACTGACTTAACTATTCTTTAAAAAGATAAATTTACATGTAAAACATGGTAAAGAAAAAATGCAGAGCCACAAACGCACAAAATTAAATTAGTTATTAGGGTTTTTTTTTTAAAGTATATCTACGGATAACATGTCAAATGTAACAACTTAGGATATCTAAAAACATTGTTAATAATGTTTACTTACAGACTTCTACGTTAATAGTATTAATATTTTTGAAAAGTTCAATATTTTTTTCCAATTTTTCCTTTATTCCGATGGTTAAAACTAAAAGTTGTGCAAACAAAATATGTCACGCTTTTTACACGTTCAGACGAAACTAAGCAATTTTCTGAAAATTCAGGACGGCGACTTTTTGCTTTCTACAGTAGTACCTTTATTCATATTATTTTAATGTATGACTTGAATTAAAAGAGTAATACTAAAATCCGACGAATAAATTATGATATTTTATCAGACAAGGAAAATTGTGTTTTGTAAAAACTGTAATTTTGTTATGAATGACCTGTGTTTAATTCGAACATTTTAACAGCACAAAATACTATTAAAACTTTATCAATAATAACACAATTCTATAGGTAAAACAAGAAAAAAAAATAACCTTTCAGAAAAACAATTAAAAAAAACTGAGTAAACTATCCAGGACACCTTTAAAACAATGAGCTTCTTGTGTGAAATAAAAAAAAAACTTGGAAAAAACATTTGTACCGCGAAAAGGGATTTGAACCCGGGACCAAATGAATACGAATCGCTTACGCTACCACTAAGCTACGATGCCCGTGATATATAATGCTTAAATTGCTATAAAAGTTTAAGGGAGTTACTTTCAAAATTTAAAAAACAGTAAAGTTTAAAAAGAAATTCAAAATTTTGACTTAAAAAAAAGAAAACTTGTAAATATATGTTTTTATTGCTTTAAAATGATTATTTAGGGTAAACACTATACATAAAAACACTATAATTTACAATTTTATGTTATTATTACTAAAATGTTTGCAGTACCGTATCCCTTTAAAATATATCTCTTAAATTATTTTTTATAAAATCAACTTATGATTAATATTAAAAGAAAATAAACAAGAATAGAAAATTAAGGCAAAAGAAAGTTATAAAGCAAAAATGAACCTTAAAAAAGCATGGGAGAATCGAAAAATCGCTATGACTGAAGTAGCTAACGAATCCTACGTGGTGTACATGTACGTCACAATCGCTTAGCCAATAGCAGAACGTTTCAAACAAGAACTAAAAATTGACGACTTTTAACATTGAATATTTAATAACACAATTTTTTTTGTACATTTTAATCTAGATATTTGAAATCAGCGTTGTTTATTTTATCGAAAAAATGTATTTTTAGTAGTTTTTAAAAAATATGGGAATTGTCCATTGGCAAATATCTTTCCGTTAAGGGAAAATCGAATACCAAATACTAAATTTAATGGACTGATATTAGTCAATTAAACCTTTTGATATTTTTTTACTTTAAAGTTTGAAAGATAGTGGATAATGTTTTGGTCCACAGCATTTTGACTTCAAAGCCTGCTGCTTTAATCCGCCAAACTATCAAATTACTTTATGAACATACCAATTTTAACTTTAAAAATAAATAGTGAAAGGTCTCGATTAAACTATAATTTTTTTTTCACGTGAGATCTGAATTTTGTATTTGATTTTTTCATGCACAATCAGCAAATAGAATATCAGTCCATCGGTCAAAGCTTTGATCACTATAGTTTTTTCCTTGAAAATAGTTTTTTAATGTATATTTAAAACAGCAATATGTTCTTTTTATTTAAGTATTAAAGCATATTTTTCGTGTTGGGATATTACCTAGATAATATGGTTTGTTGTATTTCAGAACAATTCAGCCACTTATACTTGACCAAAACTACATTAATCAGAAAAACCAAGTGATCAAGGCTGAGCGAAGAGTTCTGAAGGAACTCGGATTCTGTGTTCATGTCAAGCATCCACATAAGGTAGGTTGATCCATTTTTTGCTCATTTGTTGTCTTCCTAATCAAAACATGCATTGAGAAATTCTCTAAGGCTACCCTTGACTTCCTTTTTTGCCATATAATTTTTTTTGAGGTTGTGTGACTGAAATCTTATAACATGTCTATGTATTTTGTGCCTTTGTGGTCTTAAATTTTTAGAAAAGAAAAAAAACATGCATTTAAAGCTAGCTTAGGGAACAAAAAGCAGGTAATTAGACAAATCATGTTTAGCATAAATGTGAACGAAGCTAAATCGAAGAAAATATAAACTCATCTATCGAGAGCGAGCCCTGGTACGTAGCCATTTCCTTTTGCCAAAAGTTTTCCCCGCGATTTGTTGTGAGGAGTAATGATGCCCATTGCATGGTGTGCTTTTTTGGGATTTTTCTGATTGTGATTGTTATTTATTCTACAGGAACGATGGAAGAAGACAACCAGACTATTTGAATGTTCTGCACTCACTCTCTGCAAGGAGATCTGATTGTCTTCAGATGCATCCTCCTACTCAGTGTAGCATAACATAAAATTTGTCCACTTCTTATCACACTTTTTTTTCTGTTCCCCCAAGTACAGGTCCTGCCTGCCAAAGTCGATTTGGGTCACTGTGGTGTGGTTTAAACTATCTGGGTTGTCATATATTTAACTATAGTTAATACTGTATGATACTATCTACAGTAATTTTATCTTTTTTAGTGGTTCTGGGTAAGTATATTATGGGGTGGTTATGGACATGGTTAGTACAGGAAAGTGCTTGAATAGACAGGGTTGCCACGATACTTGAAAAGTGCTTGAAGGAAAACATTTGATTTTCAAAGGCTTGAAAGTGCTTGAAGAACATTATCCACCTTGAAAAAGTCCTTTATTTTTTAAGCTGACATATTTATCTTGAAGTGTTTCAAATGTTCATTTTGGCTTCATTTAAAACACATTTGCAAAGTGAATCAGTTCCTATTTTCTTAACGTATATTAAGTTCATTTAAAAGTTAAAGAGCTCTTAGTCGTTTTCTAAATGAATTTTTAGAAACTATCGTGAATTTTTGGTGTTGCATGCAGGAATAGTCCCTGAAAATGGAGAAATTTCTCCTTGAAAAGTCCTTAAATAGTGCTTGATTTTATTTAACCAGAAAGTGTGGCAACCCTGATAGAAGTTAACTTTCGTTAAGTTTTTTATAATTGCTTAAAAGGGAATCTAGTTCTTTAAAAATAGTAAAAAATTTAATAGGGATTAATATATTGGTTTGTATCAAATTGTTCTTAAACTTGTGTCTTCTTACCCAGTTACGTTGTCACTAAAGTTGCTCTTCTCCCATCTGGCAAGCAACTGGTAATCTATCTGAAGCATAATCCAACTAAAGCGAATGTCCCTTTTTTCTTTTGATAACTGTAACCATATTTCTAGCTAGCTGTTTCTTTTTAATAATATTTTTATTGTTAATTTTTAGGCAAATTGAATAATGTTAACAATTTATAGAAATCAAAATTGAATAAAATATTTGCTTTCAAAGTAATCTGAAGTAGAGACTAAAAAAAAAGCTATTAAATATAAAAGCTTATCAGACTTTTGATATTTTCCTACATGCACCACATCCTTGAAGGCACTTGATTCAGCTCAATACATTAATTTTTCCCAGCTAAGCCCCAATTTTATAGCTTTCGTTTTGAATATACATTTCTTAAATATGTTTTATTCATCACTTCTTGATATTTTCTAAACATAGCTTTTTAATACATATATTGTGTTCAGCTTTTAAGTCATTTCTAGTCCTTTAACTTTTGCTGAATATGTCCTTGAATTGTACAGGAAAAGTGCTTTAAGTTTTTGCTGTTAACAAGTATAGTATCCATGATCGATATCAGCTCGTCCATGAATTAAGATTCAACCTTAATATTGTATATTTTATTTAGTACATTGCTGATTTTTTTATCATAATAGATTGTTAATATATTTTGCCTTTCCAAAAAAAATTTTAATCTTGAGATGATAGTTAACATCAATTGTTTACTTATAGTAATTTATTTGACTATTTAAAGAAATTTAAATTACTATAATCAGTTTTTATTATTTATATGATTTGTAGCATAATTTAATTAGTACGCAAATTATTTTTTTCACAGTCAGCAATGTTTTACAATAAGCGAATTTGAAACAGCAAATTTCTTCATGAGTCTAAGTATGGCCTGAAGCACATCTTTCTAAAATTTATCTAAACTGGAAGGACTTTTCTTAAGATTTTCAATGAAAGTCAGCTTATGTAACTGAATAGTTACTTATAAAAAGATGGTAGCACATCAACTTTTGGTCATTTTAAATTCAATTTATGGTGCAGTTGGTTGCACGATGAAGTTTAAGTATTTTGGGGCACTTAAAACTAAAATAGTTTCTAATTTTTTCTACCATTTGTGTTTCGTGTTCATTTACTGTGTTTTCTGACACTAGATAAATTAATACGAAATAATAGTCGTTATTTTTTCTGTTACATAAATTTCAAATATGCTAGGGGTTCTATAGGTATACGTTTTTTTTTTTTTTGTATTTGCGCTTGTTAAATTTAAACAGGCTTATGCAAAGCTTATATTTTATTTTTAATTTAGATCTAAGGATTGAAACCTTTCTGAGGATACAATACTCTTCAAAATCTCTACATTGACCTCAAGTTATACGCTTTCAGTCACATTACTGATTAATATTTTTAGAAAAGATCTAAACTCACCGGATATTGCAAATATTTGTACGATCATTGCTTTTAGAATCGAATAATATTCAAATATAATCTATATATTCTTTCTTATAAATAAACGTGAAATAGGAGTATCAAGGGTAGCCTCTTTTTTAGTTTAGTGTTTTATATTTTATGATTTTTAAACTTTCTAATCTTCAATAAAATGTAACGACATGGGAGAAAGTTCTGGTCATAAATAGTAGTATTTCATTTAAAGTTAATTAGGTTTGGATAGTAAGTGCACATGCAAGTAAGTATCAGATAACTTATTCTAAAACCAGAACTGATCTCATGCTCCCTTATCTTGAATATGTTTAAATATTAATTTATTATTGTGAAAGTATTTAATGTTGTTGGTAGCTTCACCAGTTTTTTTTTAAGTATTAAGTTATTATTCAATTTGAGAAATTTCCTTGACATCTTTGCACTATAATTTAACTAAATCTCTCTTTTCTAGCTTTTCCCTATTTAATGAAGTTTTTAATTTTTTTAAATCCTTTTATACAAGATATATTTTTCAATTCTTTACCTAATACTAAGGACTTAAATCTATAATCATTTCTTGTGCTTTTAATATATTTTAAAATATATTCATTAATCTAAAATATCACAAGTGGTTGTCAGGTGAACAGTGGCTTATGTCCAATTTTGATTTGTAGTAGATATTCTGATTTTAAAAGAGAATACTACATTCAAAGGAAATAAAATTTCATATCTGCACCAGATTTAAGACATTGTTGTTATGGCAAGCCATTTGTTGTTTATTACAGTTGATTTTAAAAATGTAATGCTTTTAATTATAATTTATATTTATCCGTAAGATTAACTTTCCCTCTTAAGAAACACAATATTTGTTGATATTTTTACCCTATTAGAAATGAATTTTTCTTATTGCTGTTTTATAATTTGCAACTTCATTAATTCAGTCGTATTATGAATGAAATTTTTGCTATTTTGTTCTATGTTTAGTAAAATGTTTACTTAACTAAGAAGTCTAGTATTTCAGGTTGTTTCAAAGGAGAATTTCAAAGTTGTCTGTGTTTTAACTATTCTGTGCATGGCAAGTTCACAAACTTTTCTGGTTAGTTAAAAGTTCAAAACAAAATCGGCTCTGCTAAAAGCTGCATTGAATTTTTAAACAATGTTTTTATTATGTTACAGTACCATGTTAAGCATTTGGTTCTTTATAATTAATGTGTCATTATATCATTTTTATGCTGTTGCTGTGTATTTTGAGTTGTTAGGTTCTGATATTTTGTGTTAAGGTTTACTCAATTTATTCAGGATCCTGGTAGCTTTTTAAAATTTGGTTTTGTACCATTTTGCTTTACTGATCTTCCCAATGAGTAATTTTCTAATTATACTTATATCCTACAATTCAAATTGAATTTTTTACTCTGAATGTAAAATTTTTGAACAGTTTTATTTACTTTTTTTTTTTTTTAATTTTCAGTTATATCAAAATATTGTCATTAGAAGCAATTGATGTTTCAAAAAAAAATATTTTGCTAATAAGAAAAAATTTCCTAACAGAGGCAAAAATGTACAAGTATTTATCTTAGGGATGCATGTGAATGCATTAATATCTCATTTAAATGTCTTAAAGTAAAAGTTGTTTGTTAAATGTTTCAGTTATGACTGATTAATGTTGAAGATAATTCTCGGATATGAGATCTTAGGAGCACTCCTTACAATGAATGATAATTTGTAGAAGTTCTTTATTTTTGGTGATGCCTCTCAAACAAGAGTTTAAATTTCTTTTTTATAACTTGAGTTTGTTTAAGTTCACAAAAAATATTTAAAAAATGCTAATAATTTGAATTGGTAAGTGGTGGAAAAAAATTAACAACAAATTTTTGTTTCTCGCATATTCGGATGTTGTAGTTTATCTTGTATCTTAACATTAAGTGAGATATTACTGTATAAACATGATATTTGAAGATCTTAGTGGAAGAATGTGCTTAGTGACATAAAGGTGATAATGAGCTTACAAGTTTTTTGTTTGCACTAAGATCTGGTGAAAACGGTACTTGCAAACTATAATAAAATGTACTGGAAACTTGTTATTGTTAAGGGGTCATAGTAGTCTTAAAAATGTGCAAAGAAGGTACTATAAAGCATAGTTTGATCTTTCATGTAATTTTTTAACTACTCACTATAAAAGTATAATTTTTTATGTGTAATTCTACAAGATTTATTTATTATAAAACAAATTTTATAATTTATGAAACTTTAGCCAAAACTAAAATAAATGATATTAAACATAAAGCTATTTGAACACATTGGGATTAGGCTTGCGCGGCAAATTTTGAGGTCAAAATTGAAAAAAATGACCAAGAAAATTACTTTATATTGTACAAATATGTACAAACTAGGACTTATACCTAAATTCTCAGCACAATTTTAGCTCAATTTTAATTCGAAATTATTTTAAGAACTTTTTTCTAAAAAAAATTAATAAAATGTTTTAAAATTTTGATTTTAATTTTTTTAAAAATAATTTCTAATTAAAGTTGAGATGAGAATTTAGGTATAAGTCTTTGTACATATTTGTACAATATAAAGTCATTTTCTTAGTGATTTTTTCAATTTTGACCTTAAAATTTGCCGCTCAAGCCTAATCCCGATGTGTTCAAATAGCTTTATGTTTAATATCATTTATTTTAGTTTTGGCTAAAGTTTCATAAATTTTAATATTATACTTGTATATTGAGTAGTTCAAAAATTACATGAAAGATCAAGCCATACTTTGTAGTACCTTCTTTGCACATTTTTAAGACTCCTATGACCCCTTAAATAAGTTAGTAATATGTTCATTATAACAAAAATCTCAATTTTTAAAAAATTGTCACTTAGCATGTTCTTTCACTTTCCCTCTTTATTTAATTCTTGTTCCATGTGCATAATGTGTGTGATGCCTACCTTCTTCTAACAGTCTATTTTTTTATTGCAACCAAAGATTAGCGAATAGCCCTCACTCTCCTCTAAATCCATGTAGAGGTGAAATGGCCAAAATTCAAGAAAACCTGCTTCTTAGATTGTTCCTGTATGTACGGCTGCATTAATTTCTGCTGTCATACTATGGTAAATCTTAATTCCAAAAGGTACTATCCCTTTATAATGTTGCTAGCCCTTTCAGTCCCAGTGATGACACTTGGCATCATCATGTTTCTGATAATAGTTGGGGGGAAAATAATACGGCTGACATCAATTGGAATTAATAAAAAGTATTTTCTTATAGAAAAAAAAAGTTTGAAGAAATGAATGATGTGCTTTTTGATATAAATAACTATAGACGATCAGAATTTATTTTCTAAAATGTTGCCAAATTGTCATTGGTACTGAAAGGGTTAAAAATTGTAACTGCTTACAAGCTAGATATGAACTCCAAATCAAATAAAATGAAGATGTCATAATTGTATGAGTTGATATTGTGCATATTGATATAAAATATCTAAATTAGTAACATAATTAGTTTTAAAGAATTTTATATTACTAAATTTTTTTTAAGAATATCTTTTGCTCAGTAACTTTACTTTTGCTTGTTCTTTTGCAAAGTTTGCTAGCAAGGACAGCTGTCTAATTGTTACTTTTTTAGTTAAGTAGATAATCCTTAAAGTATCAAGATTCTTTCAAACGAAGGTTTCGGAATCCTCACAAAAGTTATTTCTCCAATGCATTTAAAATTCTTTTACAAGATCAACATGCCTTTGCAAGAAATAGACTTGAAAGACCTTACCATTTATAATTTTGCACTTAAGCGAAGCCTCTAAATGCTATTCATTAACAACTAGCTTACATAATTATGCTTTTTAATTGTTAATTTTAATGGAACCCACTTTCGTGTACTTAAACAAATATGAGGTTTTGTCTCTAATGTTTGTTAATAGCTTACTTTTGTCATTTCTGTATTAGTTTTATTATCCCTTGACAGGGGCTTCTAGCCAATTTCAGTTTTCGAACTACTCACTAAAGAAACTGAAGACTAAATTGCTTGAGTACATACCTTCATATATCAGGTGAGTTTCAGCTTTGTCATTTGCTGTGTCACAAACCCATCATAAAGAATTAAGTGTTTACATGGTACTGTCGAAAAAATTACTTAGCTGTTTTTGTTAATGTTATAGCGTTCTTGCTGACCAGAAAAGTGTTTTCTCTTTTTCCTTAACCTCTTTAGTTGCAATTTTTACCTCAGGGAAATTTCTCATAGATTTGTTTCGATATTTCTAACCGATTCTCGTGCAGCTAAAAGCAAACAGAAGATCCATTGCTGCTGAAGCTTCCAACAGCTTTTGAAAAAAAATGTCCTAAATGGCCTTTATAAGTACTTGAATGCATTTGCAGATCATTGTCACACTGCTGGAGGTACTGAAAGTTAAGAACAAAAAACTAATGCAGACCGCATGGTAAGTTACTTTTTCAGTTTACGCTTCTGGAGACCTTAAAGTACTATTTTCCTTAATTTTTATGCATGCACAATTATACAGATTTAAAGAATATTAATAATCAATAATTATAGCATTCTTATCAGTAATTTGTTGAATGTTGCAATACTACTAACTACTTTAAAATGTGCTTTTAATTGCTTCATCACCCTGCTAAATTCTAATGAGTTTTTAATTAAATTAAAATTATTATTTTGGTTTGTTTTTTAAAACGATATAAAGTTAAGTTTTCCTGCCTTTCAGTTATGGTCCGATAGTTTTTAATTTAAAATTTAGTCTTTTTAATTAGGTTGCAGTTTTAGGCCTGCTAAATTCAAATCTATCTAGTTATATCTTAATTTTTAAGACAATTACAAAGTAGTTTCATGATCAATTTAATATCAATGGCAGCAGTTACTTTTTTTTGCTTCAACTTATTCATTGTGAACTTAATCTATTTTGTCCTCCAGGAATTACATGAACGACAGTCTTCGAACAGAAGTGTTTGTGAGATACCCTCCCGAGACCATCGCCTGTGGATGTATACATCTCAGTGCTAGACTCTTACAGGTAAGTGCAATATTATCAATTTAAACCTAGTTTTTTTTTTTAACCAAATATTTATTTCCCGAACAAAATATTTTTATTACATAAAAGGTTATACAAAATGCTTATTATCCTGGCGTTCCTACTGCCACATATCAAGAATTTGGGGTTGGTACAAAATGCTAATAGCAGCAGAGTTGACTTCCTCCAGTGTATTCATCAAACAACAGAATATCTTCACCTGCATGTCAATTTTAGTGTATTGAATATTTAAAAAGAAGAAAAGATTGAGAAACTTGAGAAATAGTTCAGTCAGGATGAAGTAACCAAATTTGAAGTAATGATATTTGTTTCGTTTAATATTAAACTAAATTCTGCATTTGGCACTGTTTGCAGAAGCATGAATTTTTTTGTGGTGTTTATGACTACTCTTGCTTTGAATTAGAGAGATTAATGAGGAATATCATCTTTTTTTATTCCAGATACCTCTACCGAATAACCCCTACTGGTTTCTTGTGTTTGGTGTTCCTGAGAAAGATATCAATGAAATTAGCCACATTATTCTATCACTGTACACAAGAAGGAAGGTAATTGTATTTAAATAATAAAAGATTTCTATTTACTGCAAATACTTTATTCCTAGTTCTATTCCACATGGACATACTACCTAAATTTTTAGATAGGATTTTGCTCTTCTAGAAATTTTGTAAATGAGGTAAATAACTTACCTCTGTCAGTTTATTAAGGGACAATTAAAATAAATTACTTTTTATAACAGACTAGCTGTTATACCCGACGTTGCACGGGTAAAGGTGAAAAAATAAGTTAATACTCAATTTAACCATTTTTTTCTTTTATTTGAGTTACATAAGATATGAAGATTACCCAGTAATTTTCCATTTAATTACCCATCCTGGAAATGATTACTATTAATTTCTCAAAAAAATACCTTTGATAAGAAGCTCAAATTGAAAAGAATACATATTTAAGTAAAAAGTAATCAGTAATAATTAAAAATAAGCTACTCCAGCAAACAACAAACTATTTGCATTTTTATATATGTCAGTTCAATTCATCTATCATTTAATCCGTTATAGAATGATAAGCTTATGTTGCTGTTACCGTTCGTTATAAAGTACAAAATCCCGCTACTTATATTACATTAAAAATTCAAAATTAAAAAAAAAATGCTATAAAATTAACAGATATTATCGTAGTAATTTCCCGAATAAAAACATTTTAGCTCATTTGGCGTGCTTGAAAAATTTGGCGAGGAAAATATATAGCTACCATTACATCCATTCAGCTTTAGCGCAAAGACTATCGCACAACCAACCAGCTATTTAAAAAAAAATGCTCTTTTGCACGTTCTTTGTAATAATTTGGCGGTTTGGCAAAGTAATTGGCGAAAGAAGGAAGACATGAAACCCTAATATGCATCTGTAGTGCAACGGTCTTTAAAAAACAACATAATTCAGTAAAAGCTTAACTATGCTTTTAAAAAATTCATAATTAAAATCATATATACACAATGAAATAATAGAATGGAGACTGGTAGGATTACGTAATTTGAAACGTATCCAACTTTTTTTTCAAATTATTAATTTTGTTTCTGAAGGCAATGAACAAATATTAAATAAATTAAACATTTTCAATTTCAATTGTTTTCTAAAGAGTTTTATTTAAATTGTTCTGCCTGATGGCATCACGAAAGAGAAAAAATGATCGGATTTGAGCGAAAGTGGTGTATTTTTTCCCTTAAAACGTTCGAAAACGATAGAAGGAATGGTCCGATTCGAAAAATTCTTAGCCTATGCTTGTTCTGGAGATGAGATGAGTTTTTGTGCCAAATTTCGTGACAATCTGTTGCGTGGTTCTTAAGTTTTTGCGTCCTATACAAACAAACAAACAGAAGTCGCCTTTTATGTATATAGATTGCATGTTTAAAGTAAAACTTCTTGTAAATAAATTGTGCCTAAATGGGTGTATTACGTTTCCTATTTCAGCCTGACCCAGAAAGGCTAGACAAGCTAGTTGAGGAACTGCGAAAGACACACAACGATGCCAAACTGAGAGCTAAAGGGTTGAATGCCATCAACAACGTCCTCAATAATTCATCTCCATCTCAACCAAGTAAGTTATTTTAATATTCAAATTAATAAGAAAAGTGTCTAATTTGTGTAAAAGTAGCACTTGAGTGTTAATTTGATTTCATTGTTTATTAAGTTATTGCTAAAGTTATTGTTCAAGACTTAATAAATAAACATGTCATGCTTTTGCAGATTCACCCCGAAACGGAACCAAATCTCCTGGAAGCGACAGCAAAAAAGATAGAAACGATAAGCATCACAATGACACTAGTCCGAGGTAAACATTTACCTTTCTAGTTATAATGGATATTATTTTTAGTTTAAATTGTTTGGGAATTTTTTGTTAGTCTGGTAGTTTATTTGTGTTGGCAGCGTAATTTTCTTCTCTATGTTATATGAATTTTACTCTGCTTTTTTTAGTCACAGTACTCATTGAATATTTGCTGATTGAATGTAATTTTTTGATATTTTTAAAATAAGGTTTAACCAATCACTGTAAAAAAAGGTTAACCTTGTCAACGTTCTCTTATAAAATTCTTTAGAACGCTTTTGTTTAAATTTTAGCCTTGAACTACCATGTGTAATTTTTGCAGTTAAAGAATTATTACGAAGGAAATATAAATTACATTCTTGTAATCTGAAGGTTGTTTCTTCCTTGCAACAACTATTTCTGATTAGCAACCATAGACTGTATTACCATATGAAAAAATCTTCAGAAAGTATATTAAATCAAAGAAAGCATCTATACCACTTTAGCCCGCAACTAATTACTTTTATCTGCCTGCAGGTACCACAAGGACAGCAGTAACAACCATCGCAGCAGCAAGCGTCGAAGCCCCTCCCCCTCTGAAGACCCGAGTCCCAAGAAGAGGACAAAGTCCAGCTCTTCAGAGAGTCCACAGTCCCCCCAAAGTCCCAGGAGAAAAGGCAAGACACCCCCTAGAGGGTTCAAGGAGTCACACAGGTGAGGCATTGATTTGCATTGGATACTCAACAGGGGATTTTAGTGCATACAATTTTTTTTTTTTTAAAATTTTAATGTGGCATTTAGATTTGTATCCAGCAGTTAAGGTACATTGCTTAGGTTATTCTTAGTAAGAGAGTCAGCCCCTTTGGCTTTGAGTTGCAACTAGTTCATAGTTGTTGTTGGCAAAAAGAGAAGTTATATTTTAATACTAATTTCTTTTATTAATGATTTATAAACTGTTTTAATTTAAAGAAAACTGGTTATTGTATTCATATTGGCCGTCTAGTGAGCTAAATAATTGTCTTACAATTATAGCTCTTAGCAATAGATCAGACTATCAGACATTTTTTTTTCTTATTGTGTGTCAATAAACATGTTATTTCTCGTTTAAAGAAATCAAGTGCTCCTAATCAAGTGTTTTTTTGCTTTTTGCGTATACAGTTTTTTACAGGTCCAAGTGCATAACTAAAAACCTTTGTTCATATTCTCGTTTTAACCTTTTTGTCACAACGCATTTTCCCATTCTTTATGAGGAAAGAGTCATTATTATTTTTATTTAAATTGTGGAGTATATAATATATTTAATGAGGATATCTCCTTCTGTTGCCATAAAATGATAGATGTAGACTTATACCAAAATATTCAACCTCATTCCCACTTCCATCCTAGGTCCCGCTCCAGATCCCGCTCCAGATCCCGCACCAGCAAGAAAACCAAGCACAGCCGTTCCAGCCACAAGCGCAAACACAGCCCCTCCCCCATTCCCCCCTCCTCTTCCCCCACCACTAAAAAGTCCAGTTCCTCCTACAAGACGTCCAAGTCTCACAGACCTAGGTCCAGGTCATCTGGAGGCGAAAGGAACCATTCGACATCCCACGAAAAATCACACAAGTCCAGGAGGGGTGACAGGGCGAAAGAAAATCACCATTCAAGGGATAAGAAGAGGAGATAGCATGTGTGGATTCGTATGTTTAGTTTAATGGGAATGTATATAGTGTATAAGGTTGTTGAATTGATGAAGGTTTTGTACGTTTGATCTCTTGATTTGTTGTCATTGAAGTATGTACTCAGGGTTGCTACATTTTTTGATTGTTTATCTTCAACTGAAAAGTTTTGAAGTTAGTGTTTTTTTTTTTTGCTGTCAGATTGTTTTTTGAAATCATGTAATTGAAACTTTAACTCTTGCTAATTTAGTATTTCTAGATATTTTCGACTAAATTTTTTTAAACAGGAAATATGTACTTGAGGTTGCTACGCCATTTCGATATTGTTTTGCATCACCAGAATTTTTTTTTCAAAATTAGCTATTCAACTGTCAGAAAATAGAAGTCCATCTAAAAAGTCCAGTTCATCCTACAAGTCTCACAGACCTAGGTCCAGGTCATCTGGAGGTGAAATAACCACTCAACCCCGAAATGTCATACAAGTCCAGAAGGGGTGATAGGGCAGAGATTAAGAAAAGATAGTAGGTGTTGGTTTAGTTGATGGAGTGTATATAGTGTATAAGGTTGTTGATGAAAGATGTATAAGTGGGTTTTGTACGTTTGATCTCTGATTTGTTGGAAGTATGTACTCAGGGTTGCTACACCTTTTGGAATATTGTTTGTGTCACGTGAAATTAGTGACTTATTTGACTATAAAAATTTTGTTTTTAGATTGTCGTGATGGGAACTTCCCTTATTGATAATTTAATTCTGAAGATTTTCTCCCTAAATTTTGTTGTCAGGACTTATGTACTCAAGTTTTCTACGCCATTTGGATATTGTTTCGCATCACTTAAAAATGTTGGAAATTATCTATTTTGTTTTCAGGATAAAATTTAATATATCTCTATTTGATTTGTTATTTATGGAGATGTTTGACCTAATTTTTGTGGGTTATGGTGTGAAAGTATTCATTTATTTTGTTACTTATTGTTTTCTGACACTGAAAAATCTCCAGCAAAAGCTTGTAGAATCCCTGTGTACTAATTTTTATTTCAATTGATTGCATTTTCATTTGCTTTCAGTTAACTTAATTTGCGAGGAGTAATGAATTAAATCACATGCATGTTCCATTTCAATAATTCATGTAGTTAAAATTGTAAAAATTTATACTTCTGATTCTGCCAAAAGTACTAAATTGGGCGGCTCTGATATCTGTGTTGAGTCAAGTGTAAATACACCACAGCGAGTATCACCGTATCAAGGCATGGTACAAAATTATTTTGATAACTTGTTTGATTTAATACATTTTCATTGTATCATTTGTGTGTTGAAATAAAACGTTTTGTTTTTATTTAAAACTTCTTTCATGGCTGTTTATTTATAACTATCAATAAGAAAAGTTAAAGCTATTGAGTGCTAACGACAATGGTCCTAGTCATTGGTCTCTAGATGCTGCAGTTTATCTGCCCAGGGCAGTACTTTATGAACATTTGCTTAATTTCTAATAATTCCTCCTACAATACTTCAATCTAGCCTCGAAATAAATTGCAACAAAAATTTATAAAAGTAAAATGTGCAAAAATGACTGAATTTAAACCTGAAAATGATTTTTTTTTCAAATGCAGGGGTAGTAGTTGTCCTGAAATTCCTGAAATTTTTTTATGTGTCCTGAATTGTCCTTAATTTTCACAAATTGTCCTGAAATTCCTGAAATGTTTCAAAAAATACTAACAAACAATTTCATACCTGTCAACTACTACTTATATTTTTCAATTGCTTTTATATTTTCGAAAAAAATTATTTTTGAGATTTGCTTTGTCTTGATATTGGTGACTGTTTAGAATTTAATGGAAAAAAAAATAGATTTTTAGGCTTTGAAGAACAATTTCGATGGTTTTAATAGGATTTTTTTAAACTCCAAACAATGGTTTCTGGAAATAACAGGCTCAAGTGTGGATCAAAGTTTTTTATTCATGCGGACTTAACTAATCCATGCAACTAAACTTAATCTACACAAACACACACAATGACTTATAACATTTGCTAAGTAGCCTCATAATCGCAGTAGGTTAGTGTTCCTTTTATAGCTCTACTTATGATGAGATTTGTGAACCAGTCTCAGAGCCTAGAAATATTTGCTAGTTATCATCAGTAGTGTTTCTGGTTTTTTAACTGTTTTGTTTTCTGAAAAAATCGATCATCCAATCCACAACTCCTCGTAGTTGACAACATAATCTTTGTAGGATCAGAAGTTATTTCTTTGTTTTAGTTTAGGACAGATAAGTCAACCAAATTTTAGGATGTTCACTTTCAAAAACACGATATCATGTGATGTCAAGGCCTGCTACTTAGAATTTTTGTTGTTGTTGTTGCTGTGTGAATTCTTGTGTGTTTTTAATTGAAACTAAAGACAAGTTCTTTAACATGTGCCATACAAAAAAAATAAGGTTGCTGTTTAATGTAAAATAGCACAAAGTGCTCGTAAGCCTAGAATTAACAATAAGACATATTTAATAAAGAAAGGTTTCAAATTCGGTATGTTACCTTTGAAATCGTTTTTTGTTTGTTTGATGTCCCACAAAATGAATGATGGGTATTTTTTCCCCTCATTGTCAATCGGCCTTTAGAAGAGGAAATAACCGGCCAATGTGAACCCCATCCCCGTGGATTTTCCTGGAATTCTTTCTTCTTAAATAGTACTTGAGTAAGGCTTGATTTTATTTCCGCGTATGATCCGTGTATAGCAGTGTCAGTAAAATTGTTGTTCGAATTATACTGTATTTTTGACATAAATGATGTCCTGATTTTTTCTTAAATTTTTGTCCTGAAATTTTCATTGTTCCACTACTACCCCTGCAAATGCATATATATTTTTTTTAATAAAATTAGGAAACTAGTACATATTTTTTTTGTAAATATGGATCACTGATGCATTTGTGTATGATGATAACCCTATTGTCTACCCAAACATTTTTCAATGTAGTTTCAATTCGTCAAATTATTTCATAAGCAATTGGGATTAGTGGGGTTTTTTTTGTTCAAATTTCATTTCTCAAATTTTCAAAAAACTGAATGAGACAGAAAAAAGAAATCCTTCAGTTTTTAAAGCAACAAAGGATAGAAGCTATTGCGCATTTTAGTTCACAGGTAAAAGGTAAAATTTGCAGGCCAGTGTTTCTAATTTGGAAATGATAAAATAAGAAATTAATAGAACCATTTTCATTTGTTACTACACTGCTCAAAACAATTAGGGGCGCACTTTTTAATTCCAACTTTAACTTCACTCCCAACTTTTTAATTTTTATCCTATCAATCTGAAATTTGTTAAATAGGTTCACTATGCATTCGAAATGAAATAGTAAAAAAATGGAGAAAAAATCTTAAGTTTTTAATACTTAAATTTAGAGGGGGGGGGGAAATGGAATAATAACTTTTTAATAAATTATAACAATAATTTTTTCAAAACTTTTTTTGTTAAAAATAGTTGAAATATATTTTTAAAAATCTAAAAAATGCAAGCATGAAAAATTTAGGGTCAATTTATTTCCTAAAACTGTTTTAAAGTGACATTTATTTTACCATATTTTTCATATTTTCATTAATATTTAAAAAATATTAAATTCTTCTAAATACGTTATTCCTCCATATAATGATGTATCTAACGATACATAAGTTGCGAATTTAACTTAGTCAGAAAAAAATCACAAGCTGATGATTCCCAATGGAATCATTGGGAGCGAAAGGGTTTAAAACATGTGCTCCCCTAATTGTTTTGAGCAGTGTAGTTGAAACACTTTTTAAAACAGTTGTATGAAACACTTGTTCTGATTTTTTTTAAAATTTAACTGTTTCTAAATATGTATGTGTAAGGACTATCTTGTAACAGTTATTAGTTTTCTTGAATACAACAAGTAGTTAATATAACTCCAGCAGATGCAAACTTAGAATTTTGAAATTTTTATGGCTATAACATGTTCTATTCTTCTACTGCCAACAAATGCATATAGTTTGAACAATTTAAATAATCTCATTCTAGTATAATAAATTTGTCACCTGCTAATACTAATAAATCAAACGTAATCTAATCTGGACTCATTCAAATTATGTTGTTTTACCTAATTGATTCAACTGAGTCAAAAAGTTCTAAAATGAATAGATGCGAGTGTGTATGTAAGTGCGAAGATGTCAAATTTTCTTTAATCTTCATTATTTATTCATGAAAATTTTTCATCGTAATTAGAAAAGTGTTATTTGTTGCATAAATAATCTGTCCTTAAGTGTATCCTAGAGAGGTTTTTTATTACATGGGGTAAATAAATATTTATTTAAAAAAAAATTATGTTTGTTTTCCATTACTTTAAAGCATTATTTAGAGTTCTGCAGATTTATTAACCCTTTCAGAGTTCCAGTGATGCCATTTTGCATCATCATGTTTCTGATCATAATTTAAAAAAATAATAATAATTGGGCAGACATGTATTTGGATTAATACAGAAATATTTTCCGAAAGAAAACTTTTTGAAGAATCGAATGATATGCTTCTTGATATCATAAATGGCTATAGACGATCAGAAAAAAATTCTAAAATGCTGATGACAAATTGTCATTGGGACTGACAGGGTAATTCATTACATATTTATAATTCCAACTTTATTTTCTAGCCATTTAATGAAACATGTAATCATATTTGCTATCTTGGTAAATATTAGTTTAGAAAATAAGTAATAGCATTGAAAAAATAAATATACAGCTTAAAGATTTTACTAAATTTGAATTCCCTTAATCGATTGTATTTTTCTACAATAGGCATGATTCAGGTCTTGAGTGGTAATAGAAATGTTAAAATATTCTTTCTCGAGCCGCGATTGGTGAATCAGTCACGTGAGGACAAAGTGCCGATCGAAGGAAATGCAGGAATGAAAACTGGAAGGAAATACGTCACCTGAAACTAACCAATTATTTTATTCAAATATTACTAAAAACCCAAATCAGTAATTTTGTGGTAAGTTGACAAAGAAAGCATGTTAGGCTACGAAGATGTCGATGTTGCTATAAGGTTGCATTGGATCACTTGACAGGCCTTCAGGGACATGTCTAAATTGCGGAGTGGCGCGCGATAGATGGCAGCATCTGTCACGTATGTGTGTGTTTTGGCTGTCTTACTTGACGAAGGTTTATAAGCGGGTCCCTGACCAAGAACACAAGCCTGGAAATATATGTCTACCAACCAAGCAACCATCACTTGACCGTGGATCAAAATTACGAATCCAGTTGTCAATAGCCCTCATGCAGCTGTAGTGTGACGTGGTTAATTCAACCAAACGGGCAAGAAAACCCATACTAAATTATCTTTATTTCTAATGTTAACAACTTGGAAATAATTTTTGTTTATTTTTTTTTTCTTAATTGAAAGGAACTGAAAATGTAAAGTAGGATATTGACATCGTGGAGATTTCCGTCTGACTATCCGTAATTTTTAACCGTTAGATTTTCAATTCGAAAAATGTGTGAAAAATACAGCATTAGAGACATTTTTTACATTTTTCCTGTGCTTAATTATGTATATAAATATGCATCAAAATTCCGATAAGTGAGTGAGAATGGATGTGTGAAAGGGACCTCCCTGTAAAACGGATGTGTCATGCTGACGAGCAAAAGTCGGACTTCCTCTCTTGTGGCGCTCAATAAAAACGAAAGCCGCCCCTCTTCGCCTTAAAATCGGGTAGTGTTCTACTCCGAGCTCGGTTACCGAGTGGCATTAGAAACAACAACACAACATGAAAGTAACGAAAAAGTAAGCATTTTTGTTCTTACAAACCTTCTTGTTATGTTTTTTAAACAAAATTATTAAAGCGTGGTTTGAAACTAAATAGAGGAAAATCAACTTCGAATTATTTTTTTTGTGTATAATAATTGATCCATCTCTTTTTCCCAATTCTAACAAAAGATATCAAACTTCAGTTTAATCTTGAATTAATCTATCCGTATTTACAATTATAAAAATTGCAGTAGAAAGTACTAACTGCAAAATAGAGAGAAATGTGGAAAAAGTTTTCTGGTGGGAAAAATATCTTGCTGATATATGAAGTTCAATTGGTTTTCGGCACTTTAGTTCAATTGGTCAATTGATAAAAATTCTGTTTACGCTTAGTTCTGTGCAAGGAAACTATGAGTTTAACTATAGTGCAGAGCATTTTTCTGGAATTTCTTTTGTTACTCAGATCTTGACAGACATGGATAAATATTATAACATATATTTTGATCGGTTTTAAATATTTTTACTGTGAGAAATTTTAATTTTTTAAACTGTAAATTGGGCGCATTTTTTTTTACTTCCGACACAATATAGAACTTGCCTTTTTGTGGTTTCCGGAGAGCTATTTGCTGCTTGAATATTTAATTTAAAGTTATACAAAAAATGCAGACTCTTTCACGTGTTCGTCACTTTCACGTTTCACGTTCACCTTTCTTACTCTCAAGGCACAAAAACAATTAAACGTATATTTTAATTTCTATACAAAGAATCTCATTAAAGAGTTAATCAAATTTAATTGCGGTAGAAATTTTAAGTGACGACCTGAAAGGGACTGTCCAACTGTGTAAAGAAAAACAAAATTCCCTTTTATGCGCTCGAAGTTAGTATTTTTCATCGTTTTGTCCAAGAGATGAAAAGGCAAAGAAGCGAGCTTCTTTTATACCTGTTCTACAATCTGTTCTATACCTGTTCTCTATCTGGATATTTTTAGCCAACAAAAAATACTGTTGCTTGGAAATTTTGATTTTTACTGTCATTACAATTCATGAAATTTATTTTTTTTCATTTAGAAAATATTTTTAAAAAATGTATTATTCAATGTATATCTAAATACAAAAAAGAAATTTTATTCTGAATTTTTTTAGTCATAAATTATTATTATTTTTTAAATTATTTTTATGTACATGAAAATACAAAAAGGTAAAGTAAAATTTTATTCAGAATTTATTTTAATTACAAAATATTAACAGAGAATTACATTATCATATGCATAGCTGAATGTTTACCGAGGCTTAGCTTATAGAGATATTTCCCTAAACGCTTATATCCACTAAAACTTTAAAGGAAAGAAGATTCAATGGAAATTTTCCAATTGACTTCTCCCACTTTTATAATAAATAGCGATTCAGTTGATGTTAATACAAAAAAAATTACTGCAGTTTCATTAAAATTAAATACTTCTGAAAAAGGCTTTCAAACTTTGTGTACACCGAATATTATGTGTACAAAAATATTACAAGACATATTAAAGATGTGTCAGTACATGTTAAGTGTTATTTAACTAAAATATCAGGAATAGAAAAATACCGATTGTTAAATAAAACATAAAAAAATTGGTCCCTGTTTTTTCCCCTCCTATTTTCCAGTGTTTCCCCCACCCCTTGCCATCTCACAGCACAGGCTTCATTCCGCTCGTATAACCCCCCCCCCTCCCCCCAGTTCGATACTCGCCCCCTCCCCCACTAAAATGTTCCCCAATTCTCCCCCCTCCCCTCCTTTGCACCACATCGAAATCCCTCCCTCTTCCCCCTACCCATAGGGAACGCGAAAAAAAATAATAAATACCATAAAAAAAATTGCATTCGAGAAGCTCGGATCACTTCAGTCCCCCTATAAAGTTATACACCTACATTAAAAAAAAAAACGATATAAAAAAAACTCGGGGAAAAGCAAAAAAAGTTAAATAAAAAAAAATATCTAACATCCTCGCTTGCGTCCCCACCCCTCCCTACCCCTCTTTCTCCTTTAAAAAAAATCGATTAGGACCTAGCTGAAGGGGGGGGGGGGGGGGGGGATACGACGCTTTTTTTTTCTCCCAAGCTCAATCTGTAGTGGAACGAAGGCAGCAGCGAGGGGAAAAAAATGAAAAAAATATTCTAAAAATAAAAAATATTCTGCAAGAAACTTGCGCCCTAGAATGAGTCTCCCGTTATATACGTTTCAATATTTTTATTTCTTTATTTTTTTTTTTACCCCTCTCTATCAGAAAAGCTACAGAAATATTCATTAAAAATTATCCCCCCTCCCCCCCTCAAGTAAAAGAAATGGAATCTTCAACGGGTTTAATATGTTCGCCGGTTTTTCCCCGAATATTATGTGTGTGCGCCATAGAATATCTCTTTATGATGACGAAACAGAGAAAAATGGCTAGAGATGGATTTCATTATATTCCCGGAAACAAAAACAAAAAATTGCTGATAGCGCAGCACTTATGTACATACAGTTTGATAAAAGATGCATTAACAAAATAAAACACACACTGTACGTATTTAGTTGTTTTATCGAGGTCTTGAAATTATACTAGGAATTCCTTTTTTTTTATAGATAAAATTTTGAAAAAAAATTAAAAACTTTTGTTTTCTCTCAGTGAATCACTAACGACAGAAAATAATACATAATCAGTATTAATAATATATATTAATAATCAGTATAGCTAATCAGTATAAGTATTAATAATATATATTAATAATCAGTAAAAGTAATCAGTATAAGTATTAATAATCAGTAAAAATAATCAGTATAGGTATTAATAATCAGTATTAAAATATTGATTATTTTTTCTACAAAGAGTACTTCACTGAGCGAAAATCACGGAAATGGGAAAACTTAAGAATCCAAGTAAAAATTATTTTGGCCCTGTCTATAAATGTCAAAATGGCAACGATCACTTCGATAAAATAAATTTGTCATAGAATAAAGCTTGCTAAGACAAAGCATCCCAAGCACTTTCAAAGAATTAGATTATATAGTTTTTTTTAAGACATTCTCTCGATATAGTTTTCTTAGTTGATAAATTGTATATTATGTATTCGAAGATTGCTAACAAGCATGTTTTAAACTCTTACAAAACTGCGAAAACAATTACAACTTAGGTACAATTGGGCACAACGTCACTCTAAACATTTTCTAAGCACTTTGAATTGTGACAAATACACTGCTCAAAACAATTAGGGGAGCACTTGGCGTACTTTTGTTAACCCTTTCAGTTTTAGCGATTTCTTTTTCATTCAAAAAATCTAAAATTTGTGAAATAGATTCCTTATTCACCCAGAATGAAATGGTAAAAAACAGGTGGGAAAATATTAATTTTTTAAACTAAAATTTAAGGGAGGAAAATTGGAATCAAAAATTAAGAATCGATTTTGACAATAATTTTTTCAAATTTTTATTTGCAAATAAGAGGTAAAATCATTTTTTAAACATCTGAAAATGCAAGAGTGAAGAGTTTAGGGTTAATTTATTTCATTGATTTTTTTTTTTGGAGTGAATTTTATTTTGCCATGTTTTCATATTTTCATTTGATTTAAACAAACATTATTTACATCATCAAATCACATGATTCTTCCATCTAGCGATAAATTAGTGCAATCTCAACTTAGTGAGAAAAAAAATCGCAAGCTCATGATTCCAAATGGAAACTTTGGGGTTGAAAGAGTTTAAACCATGCGCTCCTCTAATTGTTGTGAGTAGTGTATATCAATGTTATTTCTATATAACTGGCGACTTACCAGCAATTTTACTAAACAATCTTAATTCCAGAGAAAGAAACAAGAACTGACTCAAAAAGTTCGGCATCCATTCGAAGTTTTAAAATAGTGTAAAAAAAAATATTGTTTAGAAACTCTGTCTCAAAATTCGGTTGAGACATTTTAACTTTTCTTTGATTCAAATTTAAATGTTTCCAATCTGAAAATGGCCGTGAACTTAAAACTAAACTTATCTATACTATTTTGATTTATGAAAGCAAGTGCAACTCAACCTCTCTCATTCGGCATTTTGAATTGAACTTTTTAAAGAATTATTTTGCTGATATACCATCGGGGAAAGTTATTTGTTATTCGCATTTGATGATTCTATGCAACACATAATTTAAATGATAAACCCAATACAATTGGATTGGAAATAGAAAATACTGTTTACAGAAACGATTTTGATATAATCATGTTTTAAAAACACTAATCTTCTGTTCTGTATTCTTTTTAAGTAGGACCTAAGGGTTTTCTTAAATATTTCCAATCCAATTGTACGAATATACAAAAAAATATTTCTTGATTGCAGGCCTCTTTTTCTTTGGAACTAAACGTGTGTTTGTGTGATAGTATATATTTAAATCCAAAGACTTTTGAATGTCAACAAGTCGTTGACTTAAGTGTCGGTCAAACCTTTTTTTTATTCAGAACAACAAAAAAATCGTAATTTAAGTTGAAATAATAGGGCATCAGAAATGCAATGTTTAAACAAAGGAACTTCCCCTGAGATGGGTTCTTTTTTTTTGTCAATACACAGTTTGTTGTTATTATTATTATTCATTTCTTAGAATATAGAAAAAAACAAAACAAACTTTCGAATATTTAAAGAAATTTTAATGATCCGACATTATCATTATCCTGTAAAACGTTTTTCCTGCTGTTTGTTTTGGCAATTTTTTTCTTCTTTTCTCATGGGCGGAGTTTAAGGGGTCATAGGAGTCTTACAAATGTGCAAAATAGATACTACTAAGGATAGTTTGATCTTTCATGTAATTTTTTAACTACTCAATATATAAGTAAAAAATTTTTATATGTAATTCTATAAGATTTATTCAATATAAAACAAATTTTAAAATTTATGAAACTTTAGCCAAAACTAAAATAAATGATATTAAACGCATAAAGCTATTTGAACACATTGGGATTAGGCTTGCGCGGCAAATTATTATGAGGTCAAAATGGAAAAAATGACCAAGAAAATGACTTTATATTGTACAAATAGGTACAAACAAAGACTTATACCTAAATTCTCAGCTCAATTTTAATTAGAAATTATTTTTAAAAAATTTAAAATCAAAATTTTTATTATTTTTTTTTAGAAAAAAGTTCTAAAAATAATTTCTAATTTAAACTGAGCTGAGAATTTAGGTATAAGTCTTTGTTTGTACATATTTGTACAATATAAAGTCATTTTCTTGGTCATTTTTTCAATTTTGAACTCAAAATTTGCCGCGCAAGCCTAATCCCAATGTGTTCAAATAGCTTTATGTTTAATATCATTTATTTTAGTTTTGGCTAAAGTTTCATAAATTTTAAAATTTGTTTTATATTAAATAAATCTTATAGAATTACATATAAAAAATTATACTTATATATTGAGTAGTTAAAAAATTAAATGAAAGATCAAACAATACTTTGTAGTACCGTCTTTGCACATTTTTAAGACTCCTATGACCCCTTAAAAAAAAGCCAAACAAACAAACAAAAAAAAGACGTACGGTAACATGACCTTGAAATACGTGAGGGTGATTCTTCTCGGAATATTAATTAGTCTCAAGAAAAAAAAGGACAATTTGGAAAAAAGTAGATAAAAGGTGAAAAGAATGTCTGGAGTGGTAAATCGTTCGAATTTGCGTGTTCTTTCACCCTTCCCCCCACGGGTAAGTAGGGTCGGGGAATGTCATTAAAAAAAAACCTTGTTAATTGTGCGAATTAGGGGGAAGAGGTCGAATAAAAAAAGGTGTTAAGAGCACTTAGAATAAGCACTCTCTCTCTCTCTCTCTCTCTCTCTCTCAATGAAGAGGGGATAGGTTTTCATAAGTTTATTAAGAGCCAATCTTCATTGAAGGTTTGTCGAGAGTGATGTAATTCGGCTTCTTTGGAACAATTACCTCCATTAATTAAAGTGGTTTTGGGATAAACTGTGTGTACCTAATGATATTATGTTTAGAATAGCAGGTTTATAAGAAGAAAAAAAGATTTAAAAAAAATAATCTTTGGAAGGAGAAGTGCATTTTCCAGACTGGAGGAGTGAAAATCAATCAGATTGAATTAAAATCGCCCGTTCGTTTTAGAGTGTACAGGGTGATCATAAAATAACGCTCGCTATTTGGAGTGGTCTGTAGCTTGAATGAATAATCCGAATGCAACAAAAATTGAGACACTTATTAATCAAGAAGGGGGGGAAATAATGGAATAAAAAAAATCTTTATTCTAATTTTAAAAAAATCTTATGGGCTTAGAGATTAATGGGCTTGTTTTAGGTCTTGAGTGGCAATGGAAATGATAAATGAAAATACATTCCTTCTTAGGTCTCGGTTAATGAATGTCGCTTGGGAGCGGAGCACAAATTGAAGATACAAATAAAGGAAGAGTTGGAATGAAGGCTCTAAGGATACATCAGCAGAAACAAGCCCATTTATATTGACTTCCTGCAGCCCATTTTTAGTTTCTTGTCTGGTGATAGAGCTTAAACACAGCCACGGACGTCCAGTAATTCAGAGCCGTGGTCTATTCAAGCGACGAAATCGATACCTGAACTTGAACCCAACCGAACTTCGATCAAAGTTGAATTCAATGCCGATTATTAACTTTGAAAGTGAATGAGAAGAATTTTATTGCCACTTCATTTGTTAATTAATTATTTAAAAAATTATTTATGCAAGTTGATTTAAATAAGATCACACTAGGGATTATTTCCGTATTTTAGTTAAGTTTACTAGCTATTGCCAAATATGGAGCTTTTTATCAGAATTATCCCTAAATTGTACCAATCAACTATTTTTCCAAATTTATTTCGAAATTTTCACAGATATACATGTAAATAGTAATTCTACACTATTGGCCAAATTCTATAACTTCGTAGTTAACACTTATAAATACTAAGAATTAATGCAGTTAAGCTACTAAATTATCATGTCATTTAACAGTGGTGCCAAATCGTCAAATCCCTTGAAGTTTTTTTTTCGGTATTTTGGGTATGTATACATGGTTTTTAATTCACTGTTTCTGAAACTTTAATTAAATTTTAGTAAACTGAACTAAAAAAGGAAATAAATTTCTTTAGATAGGCTCACAATTTCGATTTGTTTATTTATGCCTTTATTTTAATAGATTTTAAAACGACTTTTATTTGACTCTTCTGTTAATAAATGTTGTTCATGACCAAGTACTATAATATAATTCTCATTTTAGCAAACATCTAAATAGTAACAAATCTCCCATCCCTCTTCAAAACTTTAAAAAATTTATTTGATACGCAATAGGATTGTGTAGAGCTTAGTGTTAAGGAGATATAGTACCCACACAAAACATTATTTCTAGAAATAATAACATAAACTTATAATTATACCAGTTTTATATATTTTTCCCACAAAATAAACATTTTCTAGCGATAAAAACAGTTACAAGTAGTTTTTTAATTATTTTTTTTAAAGGTCAAAATTTTGAACTTTTTTGAAACGCTACTCCTCGTTCAATATTGAGAATAACCCCACCAAACTTTTTTAGTTTGTTTTTAGTACTACTCGTTCAAAAACTGTGTATGGATTTTAAAAATGTGAGCTATACTTAAAAAGTAACTTGCATCTATACTGAAAATCTCAAAAAATCACAAAAAATTACAAACTGTTAAATTCAACATTATTTTAAAAAACAACTATACATAGTAGACCTTATCCTATGCACAATTTTGTGCACAATATATATAGGAACACAGTTTATAAATTTTAAAATTCTAACTTGACCCTTTCAGTTCCAGTGATGCCATTTGGCATCTTTATCATGTTTCTGATCATAATTTAAAAAAATAATAGGTCTGACATCTATTGGGATTAATAAAAGATATTTTCTAAAAGAAAAAAAGTTTGACGAATCGAATAATGTGCTTTTTGATATCATGAATGGCTATAGACGATCAGAAAATAATTTCTGAAATGATGATGCCAAATTGTCATTGGGACTGAAAGGGTTAATTAGGAAAAAAGCTTTAGGGATTTATTAAACACAATAATTGAAAAACGCAGAACAGAGAAAAAAGGTTGAAAGCAGACGAAATACGTATTCAAATTTATAGGAATGTCTCCTGAAAATATTTAATAACTTTTTTCTACAAAAGATATCACTATGAAACTTTTAGTAAATGTTCAGAAATATAGTTTAAAACATTTTCCTATATGTTCAACTTAACGTTGAGAACATAAGTTTCAAATATGCGATCTTTACGGAGTCAAGTCTTTGAACTTCGAATCCAAATTTATCAAGTTATATTTTATTTATTCACCGACTAACGCTTACTTAGATATTGAAGTTTCTTTATCAGTAAGACCTTGCTACGGTCAATTTATTTTGACAAAAACTTATACAAAACTTATACATTTATAAATTGTATGAAGAAAAATTGAATAACCATTCTTGATTACAAATTGAAAATCCAAAAGGAATGCAATATAAAAATCTGTAGGCTATAACTACCTAGTTTACCAAAGACCTGTCTTCTAACTTTACTTTTGAAAGAAAAAAATTCATATTCGCATTCAATTCGCCTAACCATGATATCCGGTTTCTCTTACGATCCGTAAACCAGTACTTTGTTTTCGTTCACTTTGAATAAATCCATTTTTAAAATATGAACTTTAAAAAGAAAAAAAGAATGAAATGCTTAGATATTTAAGTGCAAATCAAGATACTATATTTTATTTAAGAGATTTATAAGCGAGCAATAGCCATAGCTATAACAGGATGTTATTAAAATAAAAATTCCTGCAGTTTTTTTTCTGCATCTCTATAAAAGGGCAGAAATGCAATAAATAGGATAATCTTAAGTTAAGATAGCTTGTTATGATTTATTTTCTTCAAATTTTAAACAAAATCTTAGCAATTTCGATGTTTTTCTTAGTTTCTCACAAAATTTCGTTTTTTTTAATAGTTATTTTTCTGGCTACGCATGAGTTGCGATCTGCGGCCCTTTTGGACTTAGAACAATTGCTTCAAAGTGCATGGGCGTACCCACCATAGGGCAGAGGGGGGCAGCTGCCCCCCTCTAGAAAAGGTGAAGTGGGCCCATGTCTTATGGGGGCCCCCTGTATATAATATATGTAAAAGGAAAGGCATTTAAAAAAAATAGAGTCCATTTATTCCCAGTCGGGCCCAGGGGCCCACTTTGCGCCTGGAAGACCTTTTGTATAATCTGATATAAAAAGAGCCCACGAATGATGTTCGAATTGAGGCCCATATTTTTGCGATTGGTCTTGAGTTGGGCTCTGGGGGCCCAATACTTTCCACAAAAAGGGGCCTACATATTTTTAAAATCTGGCCATTTGTTAGTAATTGGGCCCACTCTCCTCTGATGCCCCCAATTGATGTATATTCTATAAATAAAAGGGGTTTAAGTATTATTTTTTTCAAATTGGGCCCAATATGATATCAATTGGGCCCACTGCCTTTCTGGGCCCCCTAATTCCTATCAAGACTTTTTTTTGCAAGTGAAGTCTTTCCTGGATTTGGGGGCCCCCCATACATCGTTTTAGTTTAAAACATGGACAACTAATTGGCCAAGAGACTTGTAATGGGCTACCAACTTGCGTAAAATTAAAGGTTACATTTACCATACATTAAACAAGACAACGTAATTATTATATCAAATTACTATACCCTTGTAATCCAATACCCTTTTTATCCAGTATGGCAAAGCAGCAGGTGATAGCACGGTTTATTTTAAGGGCTGATTTGGAGGGCCCCTTTAAATTTTTAAAGGAAAAGCCCCCTGTCTCCAATTGCCTATTCGGTGATAGGGCCATGGGCTCCGAATTTTGTTTTAAACCAAGCCAAATTTTTTGACAAAATTTAGTTTCCCAACATTAAGATACAAGATTTTATAGTCTTAGAAAATGGAAGAAACCTAATGAAAGAAAAGTACAGGGCCTTTTTTTAATGGTACAATAAATAATAGAGGGCCTCTTTGAGAGAACGCATAGACTGGTTGCATTAATAGCAAAAAACTGGTTAAACAAATTTAGTGCCTAAAACTATTCTTTTATTTGTTGTTTTGAACAATTGTATAGTAAAAATCAATGTAATTTACAGAAAAATGACAAGAGATAAATTGTGTTATTTCAGTAAAAATAGGATTTTTCTGAAAAGTCTATATGTTTTCGAGCTTGATAAAGGGGTATGTTTTTCGAGGGTATGTTTTCGATTAAGGTTCGACCTAAGTATGAATATGAGGCAAGATACTTCGAAAGATATAAGCTAGAATAGTTATAAGTAAAAAATAAAACAATCCATTCAATAATTTGTTTATAGTATTATTTTGATTAGATTTTTTAACCAAGTATTTTTTTAATGTGGAAAACTTCAGATTTGTTTTAAGAATCTCCGAAAACAAATTTGTGAATATATTTTAATCACAAAACAATTTTTTTATTAAAAAAACCACAGGCTTCTGGCACAAAATAGTTAAATCGGCTGAAACAAAACTCCTCCGAAAAATGTTATTTGGAGGAATTGCAGTTCAAATAAATGTAAGGTAATGGGGTAGTTTCACGTGGTGATTGGCAACCGCTCTACACTCTTAAAACAAAAGAGTGAAATCCCCTCCAATTGGAGAAGAGCATTTTCGACACCGTAAAGGCATGCATATTTACTCAGACTGAGTTAAAATCACTCGTTTGGAGTGATCCTGTCGGAGGTTTAACACACAAAGGATCCACTCCAAAAGGAGAAGTGCATTTTCCAGTCTGGAGGAGTGAAATCCACTCAGACTGAGTTAAATTAGGAGTGTTTGTTTTAAGAGTGTAACGGGCTCCAACGGTTTGTTGCCTAGAATTACTTACGCTTTCGCATTCGAAAAGGAGTTTTCTAAGAATATTTCACTCAATAAATTTTTTAAATGCCAACTTCTTGTTGTGCTATTGGTTGTTGAAAACATATGTTAAAGAAAGTCTGCATTGAACGAAAACATATTCATCTGTATCGGTCATTTTGAGAGTGAAAACGAAGCAACGGATATATATAATCGCACTACGGGAAACCGAAGCAACCAATGAAATCCAGTACTGATGAAAAATGCAAACAAGAGCATTATATGACCTGAAACATTCCCATTGGTTTAATTAGTAATTAAAAATGATTTAACTAGTGATTATTTACCCAGATTATAATTACAAATGAGTGGGATAAATAAAGTTTATAACAATTTTTAAAAAATCCAATCAATTGCTTGCGAATTGTAATAAGTAAACCATATGAGATTAGAAACGGGGAGGGGGGGGAGGAGGGGGGTGCATCAAAGGAAAATTCTCTAAAGGGGCCCATCCAACTAAGAAAATGGGGGCCCATAACATTACCTGCCCCCCTCTAAATGAGATCCTGGGTACGCCCTTGTCAAAGTGTACTACCGACTGACGATATTAAAAAAATATCGAAACTCAAAAGTTTGAATTTAAAAAGTATTTTAAATAGTTTTTGATACAGGTATTTGGACTTCATCAGCTTTCACTCTAAATTAAATTCTACACAATATAAGGATCTATTTTTAAACCTTTTAGTCCCAAAAGTTTACTGGGAACAAACAACATCTGATATTCACAAAATAAGCTAACTTTAGGTCAAAAATAAGAGTTCCATAAGAACATTTTTTTTAAAAAAAAATTTATATGGTTTTCGAAATAATGCCAAAATTTTTTAACTGTGGAAAACAACAAAATAAAAAAATATATATTACCTAAAAACACTTCGAGTTATATATTTTAAAATATCTGACCATATTATTAAAAAAAATTAGTAATTATTTCAACCGAAATAGTTTAAATTGTGTTTTTAAATATGTGGAACTGAAGTGAACTTTTCAAAAATGGGTGAAACGCTTGTTAGCTAATTTCTAAATAAAAAAAAATATTAGTTCTGACTTTTATTGAGATTAAAGTAAAGTATTGTGGAATCGAACAAAGTGTGAAGAATCGAATGATATGTGTTTGGATGTCATAACGGACATAAACATTTGGGAAAAAAATATTAAAAGGGATGATTTCAAATGGCATCACTGAGACGTAAAGGGTTAAAATGCAAATATATATATTTTTTTAAATGCGAATTTGTCAAATTAAATGGTGTTTAGTTTATTATTATTGTTCAGGGATGTTAATTCAGATACTTTTTATGTTTATCATAAATTAAAGTCGATTTAACAATGAAATTTATTTCTCATATTAAATGAGAATGTGTACATAATTTTTTTTAATCGTTAAGTATTAGACTATTATAGTCAGTTCAAAGTTTAAAACATTAAAATAAAATAAAAAGTACTAAAAAATGCAGAACATTCACTTTTTGGTTGTATGTGAAAATGTTTTAATAAAGAAATAAAGAAATTCTTAAAAGTAAAATAAATTATCTTCAAAAAGAATATTCGAGAATATACTGAGTATCTAAACAAAATATACTCTGATATCATTGTATATAAAGCATGCTAGTCCATATACCTAGAATATACTAGGGAATACCTAGTTAAAAAAACACAAAAATCACCTTTTTCTCAGGCATCTCTTTAGAATTATAAAGGTTTTAAAAATAAAAACAAACAATGCATTGAATGTTTTCATTGTTCAAAATTTTAAAATATTGTAAAAGGACATGAAACTACTTATCGAACAAAAAATATATTTCAATCTAAATATTCTAAAAATCCGTCGCATTTTTTTAAAAATATAGTCTGCAGACGAATTTGAATAAAATAATAATAATAAATCAAATATTCTATTTTCCAATATCAAAGGCCCACCAGACAAGAATGTTTCTGTTAGTTTTTTCATGTATTAAAAAAATGTATATATATTTTATAAACTATAACTAAAATTAAATTACGAAGTACTTCCGGGTTCTCCGGGCTTTCGGCAGAATGCTATGGATTGTACGTTGCTATAGCAACTGCACTGGTGGTAACCATGGTAACTCATCCTCACCTCTATGTACAGAATAGTTACTGTATATTTATATAGTATTCTGTTATAATTCATCTAGTACGGTTGCGCCGGCTGATCTAAGAAATTCGTTCTTCGTGTTCTCAACTTTTAATTTAATTAATTATGTAAAGAGAAGATTATGGAAAAAGCAAAAACTCGTGGCTTTTTTTTGTTTCGTTGGAATTTTTAATAATTAAAGTTAAAAGATTCTGTGGCAACATCAACTGACTTTGCAAAGAATGTATCATTTTGTAATCGTTCTTTTTGTGGAAGAAATACTTGAACATTATTGATGTGCAAAAGATTCTTTTGGTTTGAAAGATATGGATTCGATTGGTATGATAAATCCTGACATTATTAGACTGATTTTTGTGGAAGTTAATTTGAAGTGTGTAATGAATCTATATTAATGTAATGAATGAATCTGCATTACACTTATAAGTAGAACTGTAGAATATGAAACTACAAAGAACATTTTACCGATAAACCAAAAAGTCTCTCCAAAAAGCTTTTGCAAAACTACAGGTAAGATTTATTTTTAAAGCAAACGTATTTTACACATTATTTAAACTTTCAAAGCATTAATAAAGTCATTGATCATACAAAAGTCTTTGGTTATTTAAACTATTTTTATTTCCAGATTTTCAAATAAGAAAAGTTTTAATGAAGGTAAGATTTGGTATTGCATGTTTTAATAACTTACCAGAATTTTAAAACCTAATTTTTAAGATTAAAGGCTTTTAAGCTGCGAAATTTAGCTCATAAATAGAAAATGTATGTAAATAAAATAAACATATAAGGGAGGGATCTAATAAAACGTTAAACTATTAAAAAAAAACAAGCGATCAAATAAGTGATATGTTTTATGTGTTTATGTGTTACGCAAACAAGTGACAACAGAAAACCTCTGACTATTTATTTCTCCATTATGAATCCTTGAATTTTTGGCGAAATGCTCGGAAAGTCATCAAAATGCTCATCGGAAAATCGTGTCGCCGCGTACAAAACAGTTCCGGGCAGGTAAACGGCAGTAACTAACACATTGACTTAGACCATTCTTGCAAGCACTCAATAGCTCTAACCTATGATTAAATACATTGAAAGACTGGTTATTTCAGAGCAATAGTGGTCCAAGCTATTGTTGTGGTTACTGCTGTTTGCCCGCCCAGTACAGCAGCACGAGCAAGATAACCCCACACCCTCTGTTTAAAAGAGTTCGGTGGAATTTTCTATTACTTGAGAATCAGATTCTACACGACATTGTTTTGGAATAGTAGGAATGGGTTATTATATTTTGTTTTGCGCACAATTCTACGTTTCGGACGTAGTAATGTCCTCAAAACTTCAACAACAAAAAATGTTTATGAGTAATAATTTAGAATGGAATATTCTTATAGTAAATATATTTTTTTTTAAATATTTATTATTATTGTTAAAATTGCTTATTTTTTATTCGAAAATTATCTTTCTGTGTTTGTGTTAAAAATATATGTTTAATGTTTACCCGATTCTGTCTTACAACGATGGTACAAAGAATTTCTGAAAACCATTTTAACTAAAATAAAATAATCATTTACTCCTTAGTGGCTGACGTAAAGATTTTTTTTTAAACGTCAAGATAATTTATTTTTTTAAGTAAAAGAGCTTGAGAATTTTTCTATGCTTAAAACGCCAAAAATTTGGGAAAGTATTTATAAAATATTGTTTAATCAGTTGAAATTGTTTTTACTATGCAACTTTTCAGTGTATAATAAATTTGATAATGTTCTCTCGTCAGTATATAATTAATCTTAACTTTTACGTCCAATACGTGAAATTACCAAGTCTAACATTTGTTGCAGCTGATTCTTTATTTAAAAATCGTTTTTAACTCTCCGTATCCCGCGAGATAAACAACGAGTCAAATTTGCAAAAGTATTTTCGTTTAGTTTAAATGAAAATGTACATTTTCTTTTCCATTTGAAATGTTTTTATTTAATAATAAACGCAGAAACTGACAATTATATTCATTAATTATTAAAAATATTAAATTATGATGATTAGATTTTGGAATTTATTTTGAACATAATTTAATTCAAAATAGTGTATCATATAATTTTTTTGTAACAAATTAAAATTATGAAAAACTTGCAAAATCGCGTAAATTTGACGCGATTTTTGCATAAAATAAAGTACACTTTCATCTAACTTAGGTTTTATGTAAAAAAAAACACTTAAAAAGAAATATTTTAATTCATTTTGTATGTTTATCAAAAAAATCAACACCTAAACACATTTGCCAATCTAGAAGATAATTATTTTAAAAACAACGGAAAATAAGCAGTTAAATGAATTTGTGTTGATTAGGTACATAATTAATAAATGGGTATAATATACAAAAATAAAATAATTTATATGCAAATTATAAAAGTATGGTATCTATATCTGCATTGTCAATCTTTTAATAATAACATAAATATTAATCCATGTTAGTTTAGGTACCTAATTAGTTTGAGTATCTTTTTTTATATGCAATAAAACTTTTAATTATAATAAAAGCTTAAACATACGAACGCATGGTTTTAAAATAATAACTAGTTAAGAGTCTAATTAGTTGTGGTACTAAAACTTACATGCAGAAGGCTGTCTTATGAGCAGTGAAAATGTTTCATGTACATTTCTTCCTCAGTTCTTATCAAGATATTATAAGAAAGCTAATTAAAGCTTTTGATTAAATTCCCACAGAAGCATATTAAAGCCGGTTTATTTTAACATAAATATGTTGTATCTTGTCTTTATAACAGCGTTCCCTTTGTAAAAAGCAAATAATTTGTAATACATTATATTTTAAATGAATGACTGAATAAATGAATGAATGAACGAGTAGTCAAATAATCTATAAAAGAAATAATAAAATGATGAATAACAAAATGAAGGGATAATCAATTGACGAATACAATCAATTATTGAAACCACATTTTTTTAGTCACTTTGCTCGTTTCAGTTTTAGAGTTAAAGTGTAGTAAAAAAATTGTGGTCGCTTTAGTTTTTAACCAATTCATTTGGTTTCTAAGCCGAACACACATAGTTATAACCAATTATAGAAACCAAATTTTTTAGTCACTTTGCCCGTTTCAGTTTTATAGTTAAAGTAGTAAAAAAAATTGGGGTCGCTTTTATTTTTAACCAATTCATTTGGTTTCTAAGCCGAACACACATAGTTATAAAATCTTTAATTAATAAAAATATAAAAACAAAGTTCATAAAAGCTATTTCAGCTGCTAAATTTATTGAACAAATCCAGGTAATTACTAAGAAACTAATAAGAAAAAAATAGATACAAAAATATTACAGGTTGTAAAAAATCTCTTAAAGAGGACACATTTCCAAATCAGTTAGCGATCTCAACACCCCAATCTCACTGAATATTTATATGTCTCAAAGCGACAAAAAAATAATTAGCCATTTTTCATTCAAGGGTCAGACAAACTAAAACTCTCTCCAAAATCTCTCAAGTTCGCTTTCCCCTAATGACCCCCAATTACCGCTAACGACGACAAAACTCTTTTGCAGCCTATTTACGCCTCTTTATTTCCGGTTCCTCTTTATTTACATATTGGCGCCATTTCAAACTTTGACTTTTGCCAAGGATTAAAAAAAATGACAGGTGTCCGCAGTGATTAGTTAGTTAACAAGTTCAGAGAAAAAGAGTTGACGAATTGTTAAAAAAAAAAAAAATTAAGATTGTAATTTTATTTTGCGGAATGTCAATTAGAATACAAATGAAAACGTGATTAAATTTGAATTAAAGTTACTTTATATAAAATGTATCAAAAATTTTTTTCGGTGACTGTCGATAAATTTTGTTGGGAACAAAATATTATTTGCTTACTAATTTGTTATATTTTTAGTAAGGTGAAAGCACTAATGTTAATTTTCATGTTACCTATTAGAAGATTGGTTAAAATAATTTTTTTTTTTTTGGAGAGGTAAATTGTTGGACGAAGCGAGTTCTTTTTCTCCTCTACTATGTTCTCTTCTTTATTTGGAAAAGTCACCATTGTCTATTACACGTTTTTTTTTAAGTTTTGAAATATTTTCATAATGTAAATTTTTTACTTTCAATTTTGTTTCTACCAGGAAATATCTTATATTAGTACCTTATTTCTAGAGACACTTATATTCATTAATATTCTTAAACTCTTATATAATATCTTAAAACTGTTAGCTAACAGTAAATCTACCGGTTCTCTTCTATTGCGGCGCTAAATATTAAATAAGTGTCAGGTTAATGCCTCGATGGAGATCAAAGGCGAAACCCTCTTTATAAACACTTTGTCTCCAGTCACGATTCGAATTCGCACTTCTGTCCTAGAAAAGAGTTCCCGGGGAAACATCTCTTCGAGGAGGGGATTTTTCTCTGATGCTGCTCGCAAACACAAAATATCGTCTGGCGAAAGACAGACATCACGTGATCTGCGGGGGTGAGAAGGCGGGAAGAAAATGGTAAACAGCATCTTGGAGGGGGGGGGGGGGTCTTCTTCTCTCTCTGCAGTCGAAAGAATGTAGCCGAGAGAGGAGAAAATCCCAGAAATCCGGAGACGTCGCATTTTTTTTTTTCGAATGCAGTCGGTGGACGAACGCGCATGGGTTATTGACCTTGGGAAAGTCGGGGGGTATGGAAAAATACCTAGGATATTCTCTCTCTCTCCCCTCGGTCAGGTCGAGGGTTGATGTTGGGGGGGACGAGGGGAGGGGGTGGCAGGTTGTTGTTGTTTTTTTTCGTTCTCGGACTCTCTTCTTGACATCTTTTGCAGCATCACCCGAAAATCGAGCGGACAAATAACCCCTTCTTCGATGAGACGGGCAAAAAAACGTTCGGGAAAAAGTGGCGTCTCTTTTTCTCTTCCACCACCCCCAGGAAAAAAATATCCGACTTTTTTTCATCGATCCGTCTAGCGCGGCCTCTGCAGTAGGGAACACGCAGCAACAGCCCGCCAGTCAATATCTTCTGCATTCTGCACTCCCCCCCCCCTTGGTGTGCCCCCTTTTCAGTTGCGGCGCATACTAGCCCCCCCCCCCCCCTTTTCCCAGTCTGCGCCGCGGCCCGCCCGGTTTTTTCCCGTCATCCCCCTCCGTTTTCGAACCTTTTCTCTCCCTCCTCTTTTCTTTCCATGGTTTTTTTTTTGTGCTGTTCTCCATTTCTCTCTACCCCCCCCTATATTCCCGCCATTCGTCCGTTTCTCGCTCCCCCCCCCCTTCTCTAACCTCTACTTTATTGATTGGAGGCGCTTCAACCTGCGTCTAGAGCTAGAGCAAGAGGAGGAAGGAAGGAGAAGGGAGAGAACAGTTTTTTGCCCCAACCCAAAACGTTCCTTTTTTTTTTTATTATTCTTTTTCTCTCTCTTGCGCTAGTGTGCTGCTTGCTGCTGGGGCCCCGACGTTCGTTCTTCTATCGCTTGCTTCAGAAATGGATGGGCCAGCAGCCGATTCCGTCGCGTCCCTCACTCGCTGCTGAAAACCATCCCTCTTTTTAAAACTTTTTTCTTCTATACCCACCCCCTAAAAAAACAAACGATAACTCCTTTTATCACTCCCCCTTGTGACAAAAAAAAATCCTTCAACCCCCTTCGTTATCCACCCGTTCATTAATTAACTCACCCCCTTCTTCGTTAATGTGGCAACAATAACCCCCAACCATCAATAATAAGAGGACCTATTTTGCCTACCACGACCAGCACCACCTGAAGAAAACAAGCCGAGTGCAGAGAAGAGAGGAAACGACAAACACAAGCGATGTTAATTTGTGCGCTGGCACGCTCTCTGGCGGATCAGCTGAGTAATTAAAAAGGATTTTTCTTCTTTCTCTCTCTCCTCTTCTCGAGTGTGCTAATGAGGGATGGTGCAACCACGTGTTGTGGAGTGAAGGATCGTCGCAATTAAGAGGATGCGCGCATGAATTCCAAAACAGAGAGGTAAGACAACACCCCCCTTTCTTTTTACTTCATTTCGTTTCCCTTTGTCATGTGAACAGGCGGTTTTAATTAGATGGATGGGGTGGGATTAGAATGTCTGTTGTTTTAGAGATTCGTGTTTAATATTTATATTTTATGTATATTCAATTTTAAGATTTTGTTTTAACTTTGTTGTGTTAGATTCATATTCAATATATCTGGTCAATTTTATGTACTGTGTCCATTTTAATATTCTTAATGTAAAATTGGATAGATTTTTCCTTGCAAAATTGAATGGGACTTGTGGTTTTTCGTTTTGCATATTTAATACTTGATCTTTATTTTACAGTATAGTATTACCTTTTAATTTTATTTTATAAATATTATTTTATTTAATGATTACTTATAACTATTTATTAGCATAGAACTGTTTAAATTAAACGAATTGTGCTTGGAAAGTTAGAATTTTATTTTGCGTCTCTTAGAATTTAGATTCAATATTCATGTTCTATTTATGTATATTCAGTTTAGTTTATGGTTTCATTTTCTTATTATTCCAGTTTATTAGTTTATTACATTTATTAAACATATCGATGGTGTTTTTAAGATTGGGTTGATTTTGTGTAGTTTTAGAATCATTTTTAATAATTGCAATCAAGCACATTCGTTATTTAGTTTTAAGTTCGTTTTTTTTTTCTTGATGATGTTCTAGTTCATTATTTTGGAAGATTATTAGTTAGTTTATTACAATTGACTATTAAAAGTTAAAACTATTTCAAACTCGAGTTTGTAAAATCAGATCTTGGATGCAATTTGTAATGTTTTGGATTTAGATTTAATAGTTGAAATCTATATTAATTACATTCAGATGTAATTTTTAAGTTTTTATACTCTTAAACTATTTCAAAATTAAAAAATTTGGGACAGTTTTTATTCGACAAATACTGCTATTAAGTTTGTAAGATTGTGGGACAGAGTTCGAGCTACCTTCTTTGTAAATTCATTGATAATATTTAATATTTTGGGGTATTTCATGTATAAGGTATTTCATGTATAGGCGAATGATTTTTGATTTGAAAAATGGAATTAGCTTTTTAATTAGCATTGTTTGGGTAACGTATTTAATATTTGGGTCAATTTTATATCTTTAATATCATTCCTCTAACTGACTTAGAAGTGTTTTGATATATGAACGATTTCTAGTAAGAAAAGATTTGAAATTATTATTCTTAACTTTTTATTCTCATTTTCCTGTATCTTAAGTTTTGAGCTTTATGTCTCAATGATATTCTTTCAAAACATAACATAACAATTTATCATCTAAAGTTTTATTCACTGTTTTATTTTTAACGTTTTATAAAAATGATAGAACTTGTAGCTATTTTCTTTAAATTTCCTTAAAATGTTAATAAAGTAAAGTACAAGTAAAAATGTTCAGATTTTCCTGACTCAGGTTAGATACTGAGTAAACTTTTATGCAATTACAGATATTGAAAATCTGCCAAATCGTAAACTTTGAGAAGCCACTAAACTGAGAAGTTCTCTGTTCTCTTTATTTTTATCAAATTATTACTTAACTTTTGAATATTGCGTTTATTTAACTGACTATCGTTATCAAAAAAAATATTTGAAAATTTCACGTTTTTCTACTAAATAACTTAAAAACGTAATGAAAGAAAACAAGCAAACCCACAGACCTTTTTCTCATTATTTTTAAGACTGCTGAACAAATTCTACACGATAGAAATATATATGGAAATTTCGTTTGGTAATGGAATTCTTACATAAATATTTTTGCTGATAAAATAAGTTGAAAAATTTATTAAACATCATAAAATGCACTGCACCAAATATGGTTTTTTTTTAAAACAAAACAATTTTTTAAGCAAATCCGATGTAACTTTTAAATAATATCTTTCTTAGAGGTTTAATTCAAATCTCCAACTCTCATCAAAAATAATCTATCTGTTCATGTAACACGAAGTAGTAGCGGTGTTTCCTATTTAGAAGCTTTTAAAACAGTTACAAGTGGGATATAGAATTAAAAAACGATTTATAACTATGTAAATGTTAATATTTTATTCATGAATACACAAGCTCACGACTTTAAGTTAAGTCGTGTTGAGTAGTTGATAGTTTTTCTTATGCTCTTTATTTATCACAAATTGAACGTTTTTAAATCACCTCATAAGGATTTTATATCTTTGCCGAGTTTAAAACATAGCTCAGTTACAAGATATTTTTTATAAGATACAAAGATATTTGAATTTTACAATGCGGGTAAATCGCTAACTATTTAAGATTGTTTACAAAAAAAAACAATTATGTGTAAGCGAAGGGAATGTTTTTATATTTTATTTGCTTTTGTAAGCTTTCTTCAATTAATTAAAAACCCATAACGTGCGCAATAGTTTCATTAACGTTTATCAGTATCACCTTTTTTATAACTTTTAAAGCTTATTTTAAATAGTAGTAAATTTGGAGCCTGTTTTTTCTTATGTTGTTACAGCGTATATTAGTGATAATTCTTAGTTTATAATTTTAGATACACACTTTTACAATAGATAAAAGTAATATTTTCTTGTTATTTTTAAACTATACTTATACAAAGTACAAATAGCATTTGTTACTATTGAAGGTTAACTAAAGCTTATTTGACGTATTTTTTAATTGCTCTATGTGAATATCAATGTGTAACATGTGTTTTTCGCCTAACTATCAACATTTTAAAATCTTATTGTAGAACATATAAGACAATATTTATTCACAAGCAATAATCTATCTAACCAATTTTCTATCCATTATCATCTACCATTGACATTTTCTGCCCGTAACCGGTATAAATATGAATCAAACATTCAATTTAGTCCTCTTTGCTCTCTAGATCAGGCAAAAACATTTATAAACGCTACATAAATACTATTCAATCTAATTTCTATAACGATTGTGGTTCTTTAATATGAGATGACTCATACCCTGAGAAAAAATTCTGAACCACTTTTTTTATGCCACCATCGGGCCCCTTCCCTCCACCGAACGTGACGGCAAGTTCCGTTACAAAAGTTACAATTTCTCCTCCCTATTTCTCAGGTCACCGGCTACCAGAGAAAGTCTCCAAAAACAGAAAACTTTTATAATTAACGACTTGTCTTCCCACAAATAAGCCTTCAAGCCCCGACAAAAAACATTTTTCTCTTTTGTTCTTAATCGATGTCTTTTTTAAATAAAAATGAAATGAGTTTTTCTTTTTTCGGTGTATTCACCACTGAGTGCACCTGCTTCTTCCTTGATGGGGCCCCCTTGAAAAGGGCCCCATTTTGAGAGAGGCTTGGGGCCGGTAGGTTGCCCCAGATGGGAGAGCTACTGACAGATATGGGAATGGGGTGGTCGATGTTAGTTTCGTGAAGTAGTTGTTTTGTATTAGCGTGGTTTCTTCTTCTTTTTGTAAATTCTCCGGTATCCACTTTGTCTTATTTACGTGGAACCCTTGATTTGAACTCTTTGGTTTGTAGAGTATTATGTATATTTGTTTTACTTATATTAAATGTTCTTATAATGAGCGAAGTAAAATAATATATTTTTAAGTGCGATTTTTCCAAAAATTTAATTTGAATGAATTTTATAATTGCTGTAACACTGGATAGTTTCATTATTTTTCCCAAAAAATAAACCAAAAAAAAAAAACAAGACTGTGGTTTTGATATTAAAAATGTTTTATGAGTTTTTTCAATTGGCATTAATTTTTATATTTTTTTTAAAGTGGAATGTGAACATTTGAGTTTGTTTCTAGTTAAAATTACTGTATTTAATATTTTAGAGATGATGGTTTCCCTTGCACACTTCTTACTATCAGAACCTAATTTATTTAGGTTAGTAATGTTTTTTAGGACTTCGTTAATGTTTTTTAGGAAAGGGTTCGTTTATCAGTTTTTATTATGTACAAATTAATCTCAAAATATATTACGTAAATTCATTTTTTAAAAAATTATTAAGAGTTTTCTTTATCCCCTCTGATGTTTTTAATTGGTTTCTTATAGTTTTAGTATCATGTCCTTCAGTATCATTTCCCTTTTTCTCTATTCTTTTGGGACTTTTCATTCTTTGGATTCAGTTCCATATACATAATAGGTAAGTTTTAAAATTTCAAAATCTGTCAAAGTTGTACTTTAGTTTTTTCTCCACTATGCATGAAAATCGTAATAACAGCAAAACAAATTTAAAGGGTGATTACCATCCTTTAAATTTTTTTATTAATTTTTTAATTTTAAAAATAATGTCTCCATTTGTCGTTACAAACTATGACATCTGTTGCTAAAAATTGAATTACCAGATTGTATTTTTAATAATTTCATGCGTGGCAATAAGTAAAAAAAAGATTTTATAACAATATTTCTCTCAGATATTGTGATTTAAAAATTAAAAAGTTCCTAAAGGAACAAGAGGAAATGAACAACTCGGTCTTGCTTTCATTTCCTCTCCCAGCAAACCTTCTAGGGTTCTTTTCTGAGGAAAATCTCTCATGTTGACATTGTAGTGTTGCGTCACAGAGCTGTTAATTGTGGTCTTATTTAGGTCATTGCAGCCAAAGGCACGCCCAGGGGGCCACACAAGGCCCCTACCCACAAATTTGCGGTGATGTAAATTCAATTTTAAGGTTTGGTCTATTTATAAATTGCCGTTTAATCGATTTTTTTTCACAAGACTGCAGCTTTTTTTAGAAAACAAGTTTTTTTTTTAAAGGAACTTGTTACTTATTGTAGCAATTATTGAGTGAAAGTTGGTTTTGGTAACACTTGTGTTGCGTTTTTGTAAGAATAACAAAAATACATATATAAAGGTTTTAACATTCAAACAAGGAGTAAATAATATTTTTAATTATTAAGCAATGAAATCTTTGATTTGCCAATAAATTATGTAAAACCTTTAAAAGAAATTAGCAAAATTTAGAGTAGATAGTATTAAACAACTACCTGGATAAACCCGCCAATTTACCGCCAGTTTTCCTATCATCATACATTTACCTACCTTTCCTAGCAAGCAACATACACACGTTTAAGAGTAGAGCAACATTATTTCTAGATTCATGAAAGTTACATATTTGTTTAAAACCTGAAATATTACAATTTTATTACATTTTAAATGTACAGTTTTGGGGAGAATTTTATGCTATTAAGTATTAAAATTCAGTAAAAATATGTATGAACTAAAATAAAAATCAAAAGCTTATGCAGTGAAAACAAGTTTACACTCTTGCTTTTTTGCCAACAATATTTGTTATTTATTTCGCAACAAAACAAGGATTACAAACGTCACCATTTCACTTGGCATCAAAAACATCCCATACCTGACAACATTTACCAACCCGTAAATACCTTCACTTGACAATATTCTTTTTTTCTGGGCCTTTTTCGCATTGTAACACAATGTTTTCCACCCCATATGCATCGTCTGCTGCACAGGTAGTCGCTCCCCAGGTAGTTTTGGAATTCGTGACCTCTTACCACCCCCTTTCGTACCCCCCTTACCTTATGGTGGCATGTGTGTATGTGTATGGGGGTACGTGCCCCATACATACCCCCATCTATCCCTTGCTGGAGTTACAAGTGCTTTTTAGAGGGAGAAAACGCAATAAATTGTACGATTTGGAATGGTGTGTAGATTTTTTATGTCTTTGAACGACTTTTTTTTATGTAACCACAATGGATACACCTTGCACGCTTTTTTAATAATTATTTAGCGTGTTTGTTTTTTTATAGAAAGAATACTTTTTCTAAAAATATGTTTAAAAGGGTTGGGGTAGGTACATATGTAATCCGGCTTGTGCTTATCCAGAGACCCGCTTAAGAAGATTTCTTCAAGTGAGACAGATACAGAAATTTTTTTTTTACTGTCACAGAGAAATTAATATGCACCCTGGGTGAAGGCGGGATTCGAAACAGCACTCGTTACAGCGCGCAGACCGCTAGAGTAACGGTCCAAACTACTCGGCCATCCGGGTCCCCTTTAAAAGGGTTTTTCGTGTTTTGTTAAAAAAGAAATTGTTCAATTATGAGAACTTACTTCGATATTTTTTATTATTGGAATTGTCACTAACTTATTTTCGTCAGATAATAATGCCAATCAAGAGGTTTGCTTTGATTTAACTATTCTACTAATTGATAATGATGAAAATTAAGATATTTTTTAAGTTGATCAATTGTCCTTTTTGGTGAATAAAGGCTTTTTTAAATATTCAATAGATATTTAAAATAATCATCCGAATAGGAAGATAAGTAATATAATTTAATCTTATTAAATCACCAGAAAAGTTAAAAAATCTTATTGTACAATTTTGTAGTAATCCATGCATTTCAAGACGAAAAGTTTAGTAAATTATTAGTTTTTAATTTATCAAAGTTACAAGAAACAATTATTCCAATTATTGCATAATAATTTTAAAAAATGAAAATATTTGCAAGTATTGAGGTCTTAGAGGAAAAATCAGTACACTTTATCGATTAGAAATAGTAATTGTGTTTATGCTAGAATTATTTTTAGAGCATTATGTTATTAAAAAAAATGTGAAAATTAAGAATAAATTGGAATATTTCAGAAAATTTGTAACGTTGTTCTTAAACAATGAAAAATTTATTGTTTAATTAGCGTCTTCAATTTTATACGAAACAAATAATATAAAACATATTAAACTAAATAAATTAACCCTTCATCTCTACCCTAATCAAAATCAATGCAAACCTTAATTTGATATAATTAGCTGTCTCTGGATCGAACTGTTTACGGTAAAATGGCATAATTGCAAAAATTGTTATGTGTTGAAGATTTATATATCGATCAATCAATAGAATTTTAAGATATTCTTCAAAATGAAGATGCTTTTCCTAAAAAGCGTATGGAAAATGAAAAAGCGTATTTATGTCGATACGTCCTTTTCTCTGCCTACAGTTCGATATAATAATATGTTCTATAGATAAAAAAGAAATAATGATTATATCGATGCAATATAATTATATTGATATGATATATACAAATAAATTAAACTATATCCGAGATTAAACTTTTGTGACTTCTTTGACGCTTCTTAAGTTTTGTAAATTATAAAAGCGAATTTTCAAAATTACTAACGTCATTGTAGTGGTTAATAAAAGAATAACATGTAGACGTTCTCGGATCAAAATTTATTCATTTTGACGAGTTAATATTCTCTTCCAAAATTCTTTATTCTTATTTAAAACACTTAAACTGCATTAAATGTATTTTTCTATTCAAAGCATGTCTCTGCCATAGGAACTAGGTAATTTGACTCGCAGAATGATGGGCGGTTATTGCTCAAGAATCTGCGTGTCGGAATTTTTATATTTATGATTAGTGAATGGATAAGGAGCTGGAAATGAATTAGTTTGATTATATTTATTTTGACTTATGTAATAGGATTCCAAGTGTCCTTAAACGAAACTTAATTAGAAACTCCGAAAACCGATTTTAAGGATATTGAAGTTCAGACGGGCTAAATAAGTAATTAAATCAGGATTGGAAAATAGTAGAAAACAAGTGAAAGTTTAATGAATCCTGTTTAAGGTTATCCCTAACAAAAAAAAAAAAAAAACTTTGCAAAAATAAACAAGCGCCAATCTAAAAAAAAAAGCCATAATGCATTTATTTTATAACAAAAAACAAGTCATTATGAAAGTTGTCGCTAATTAAATCCGGATTGGAAAAGTTGACGCTTAAAAAACATTATGAAAAGTTGTCGCTAAAAAGCTGTGATTACAAGAATGCAAATCTCTTGTTTAAAATTTCTTGGACATTATAAATAGTATAATTTAGGTTCAGGTGCCATAAAAAAAATTGCGCTGTTTGAGGTTGGTGTCCATCTTAATCATCCTTTATATAAATGTATTAAAATCATATATTTGTTAAAGTTTTAGTACCCTTCGTTATTTTGATTATTTATTAATTCAAATTAATTTGCTTGATTGAGGGGATTAAGATGGACCAGATAAAATTTCGTTTTTTATTTTTTTTTAAAATGTGAATGAAATCTTTTGTGATATTGTGATTGTCCTGATTCGTTTTTCATGTACCTCCATTCGATTCTTAATTTAATGCATAAAATCTATTATCAAGGGATAATACCTGAAGCAACTGATTGATAAATACATTTAATACGTAATGAAATATAAGTGATTCTTCGCGTTGTGGAATAATTTAAAGGTCCTGTAAAAGTTTATAAAAAGTTAAATTTTAATGTTTTCTCCTATCATAATAATCTGTAACTGAGGCTTTCCAGACCTAAACTTTATCGCAAAATTTATTTTTAGAATCATTGAAAAAAACTTAAAAAATAAAAGAAAAAAATTGAAAAGAAAATTTAGTTATTAATTCATTTTTTTGTCAATTTGAATACTTGAATTAAAGTATTAGTTATAGAATATCTTAAAGTTTTTCTAATTTAAAAAAGAAGTGATACAAAAGTGCAAGAATTGTTTTAAAGAAATCTTGATATAATATTTTGGATTTATTTTTGTTTATGGGGTAGTACAATATTTATCTAAATCTTATTTTGTCTAAAAATGCAATTTAACTAAGATCTATAATGTGTGATTTGCTTAGCATTCATTTCCCCCCCTTAATTTTTCTGTTTGTGTTGTAATTTGGATTGTGTGCAAGTGCAAAACTGAATTCGATCAATTTTTAAACAATCCATTCCCGTATTTTCAGCGGTCAATGACGCCCATTTCTGGACATGGAACTTATAAAACATTGGAAATTTTCTCCGAAAGCAGTAAGTGAATTTATTCTTTTCAAATGAAGGCTGTAACTGCAAATCTAACCTTCGCCAAAGTGTAACTAAGATATAAGGTCTGGTCCGTTCTTTGGCAACTTTTGATAACGGTATATTTAATTGGACGAAGTCGCCAACGAACGGTCCGGACCCTATGTCTTAGTTTTACTTTGGAGAAAGTTAGTTACAACTATATCCTTCAAATATATATTTCCGTGAAAACCCAGGAAGTGATTGTGTTTAGGCAAAAAGAAAAAAACAATTAAACACTTCTTATAGTGGTTTAACCTTATATATTTTTATACAAAAATTCGTATTATTTTTCAGTGTTGGTAAGTTTGTAAGTACGTGAAATAACTTTTGCCTCAAATTAACTGTATTTTTCGTAGCATATTGCAATTTATTTTTTTTAGTGTTTGATAATGGTGTCTCTATATTAATTTCCTTATTTCGATTTCACATCTATTCATATCGTGTTATTATTAACTATCGTCTAATAAGGTAACTTTGGTGCAAGCCAACCAAATAACTCCTTTTTGAATACACTCTTTAAGAATAACCGATTTGCTAATATTAGCCATTCAGTTGTGAACAATCATTTGAAAACTGATATCAACTTAATAGATCTCTAAGTTTTTCATACTTTAGCAATCAATATACTCAAAAATTCCGATTTGTCGGTTAGGTCACTTTTCCGTGGACACGGTTTCATATGATCGATTCGACCGATTTAATGAAAGATTCAGCAGCAGTTGATGAAAAAATATCCGTGCTGTATCAAAGCTTCTTCACCGCGTTCCCCCCCTGACCATAGGGCGGTAGAGTTTCCCATGGGGTGGGGGACGCATATGAAATTTTTTTTCCGAGATTTAATCGTAATCTACGAAGAAAAGTGAAGTATCTCACTTCAAGTTTAGAAGAAACGTTAGTATCATACCATATGCATTGTTATTTGTCAAAGTATTGTGTTAAAATGTATGCATTTGGTTCACCAGAAATGTAAAGAGTAACTGCAAATTTGATGCAAAAATTATATCGGGCTGTTTAGTTATTTCAATATTTTTTTCAATATTTTTAATACGTAGACTACCATCAACATCTTATCAATAAAATATTACAGTTGTTATAAATGATTTAATAAACAGACGGAACTTGTTTTAACTCCGGAAACGGCCGTAGGCTTTCTAAAATATTTCAATTTTTTCATTTGTGCTTTCACGTTGCTTTTTAAAACTATTATCAACAACGCAGAGGGTATTGTTCATTTTAAAACAGATGATATGATTATATGTTCTCTCAAATGTGCTTGGTTGCAATTACTCCTTTCATACCTGGTGAAAAAATACATAAACTATGATGGAATGCTTTGTACAGATATTGTTATTTCAAAAATAATGCATTGGATACACTGTTAAAACAATCTGTAGTTTTTAAGTGAAAAAAGGCTGTGTCCCACAAAAATGCTCAGAGTTCTCAAGGAAATCCATTTAATTTTTATTAATTACAGATAAAAAAACATTAAAAATTAAATACAAACACAAACGTATTTTCTCCGTGCATTATAAGGAGTTTTCTGGCAAACCAGCTAGTATAATCAGACCCGGACTGGCCCGCCGGCCCATCGGCCCTCGGGCCGGTGCGCCTTTCTCGGGGAAAAAAAAAATCTGATTAAAATTTTTTGAACCCATAGATTCATCTTCTCGTAAGTATTCCGCACTTTAATGATGTGCAGTTGCACGGATACTTATTTTCTAAAGGGGATTTGCATATCTTTAGGGAATGCACGGGAGAACTAAAAATTTCAGCACCGATACCTAGAAAGGCGCCTTCACTCGGAGCCTCTGCTTCACTTCCATACAGGGCGCTGATGAGCCGGTTAAATAACGATTACATTTTCATATGCTTGGAATTACTTTAAGGTGGTATATGTTCGGTCTTACGTGATCCATTAATTAGATGGTTAGACGAAACAGAACTTTCAAAGGTAACCGCTATGGCTTGACGCCTTAACACACTCGACAGAATCAATTGTAACTATAAATTTTAAATGGGACATTTTGATAAATATTAAAAAAGATCTTAATAAGGCGCCTTACTTTACATACAAGTGCCAAACGGCCTCCTATAACACATACATTTCCCAATATATTATTAATCTTGGGTGATGGATATAAAAATATCCAAACACCCAAGAAGTATTGGGCATTCGTATATCATGGGTGGTTTTAAATTTCTTTTGATACTATGTGCGGAATCGTATTTATGATGTATCATTCATACACATCCTGTCGTTGGATTTTTTTTAATGAGGTATCTAAAAAAACATGCGTCAAGGAGTATTAGGACGCGTTTAATTTCACACACCGTTTTTAAACTTTTTGCGAATATTTCTCAATTTTCTGAATAAAATAGCGCCCTGTATATGAGACTTATGCACGCTAAAGATGGTGTGGTCTACCGCCCTGACGCCGTGGGCTCCAAGTTTGCGTTGGGTGCCAGGTTAGGTTTCCGCCACGCCACTTGACCGCGTTCCTAAAATGTGAGACTGATTGTCAATAGCCCTAGAGTATCTCTAGTGCAATATTCTCAATAAAACTAAATGTTTTTGTAAAAATGGCATTTTTTTAAAACCTTTTAAATGTGGGTCTTGTTTATCAATCTTGAAAACCTGGTGCTGAATATTATTTGAATTGTTTCATTTTAACGCTACAATGTCACATAAAGCGCCCTTGGACTTCCGCTGTTTAAAATATCAATTCTTGGTGCCGAATATTATTTAATTATTTAATAATCTTTATCGTGGTTAGCGTTCGTTTCTTTCTGTTGTTCTCTTTATTAGTTTCAACTCAGACCTAAGGCTACATGTCAAATGTCAAAATTATTTTCACAGTCCACAAAGAAAATTTAGACAAAATATATGCATCGTTTGCGATTTTGAAGTATACTTTCTCACCATATCATATGATTCAGCTGCTGTTTTGACTAAGTTTGTGCTGGTTGGACCTCGATTTGTTATGTGTTTTGAAGTTTCCCTGGTATCAAACATCCAAATAAAAAGTGTAGGTTGCACATTTGACATCAGAAATCTTTTACTTTTTTTTTTGCTTGATTGTATCTTTCCGATTAGTCTTTTTTTTGTTTGAAAGGTACGATATCCGAGATATCTTTTTACTTTTTGTCCATTTATGCGTTTAATAGTTGCAGAGGGTCGCGTCAATGTAGTTGAATTTGTTGTTTTGAGCTCTAAAAATACATTTTTTGCTATGAATGATCAAGTTCTGACAGTTTTTTTGTGATTTAAATTCTAGATATCAGAGACATATCTTTGTGCTTTTTGTAGATCCGAATAATTTTGAGGATTAAAGTAACAATTGCCAAGGCCCTAGGCTATTTTATAGTTAATTCATTACTTCTTGTTTTATTTTGTCGCATGGATTCTTCCTAAAATATGTATAATTGTATTTACTTTTGAACAATGATAAACACTTTATATGTGAGCCGAGATTAATTTAAGTTTGGCTAAGAATATGCGGGAAGGGGGGGGGGGAGCGCCCTTTGAAGCCGGGAAGGGCCGGTAAAACTGCGCCCTTGTTAGGGAGCCAGTCCGGCCCTGAGTATAATTTCTATTTAGTTAAATCAATTATAATTAAAATCCGTTAAAATTGAAAATAAGCACATTTCCTCCATAAACTCTACGGAATTATCCCTTGAGCACCAAATTTTATTTCAATTAATAGACTGACGAATGGCGATCCCTATTATGAAATTAATGGTAGATACGCCATTCTCCCGCGTACTGTGCCTCAGCAAGCTCGCATCTCTGCAGACGCAATGATGGATAGCAGTCGAGATGAATGGCGTATTAATGTCGAGATCTCTGTATTAGGGGATTTCGGTTTCACGCTTGGGTGGCTGGGTGGGTATGGTAGATGAAAGTGAGCACTGTCTCTGGTTGGAGAGCATGGGAGGAACATGACTTTTCATTATTGAACTAGTACTTCTATTATTGGAAATGGTCAAGAGTTTAGGGCGTGAAATTTCTGTATATCTGTTACACTTTACTAAAAAGCCATACATTTGTATGGCGATTCTTATTAAATTTAATTTCTATTTACTTTCTTTGTTTCGGCACCCCATTACGAGCCTCATTTTAGGAAGTAGCACTTTTCCACACGTTACTTATCTTTGCACCCTCGAATCCTGTAAAATTACGAACTAAAACTAAAGACCTGTCACCAAATTTATCTCCCAATAGTATTAATTCTTATATATTCTTTTAACCAAAATCCCTGCATCGTGAAGGGACAAAATCTATCCCAGTAAGATTTGAGCCCAACACGACATAACTTTTGTGCCTACTTTCAAGCCAAAAGGACCTGAGCCATCATTTACTTGTTATTCAATGTTATGTAGTTTAGTGCTGTTGTTAGTTAGATTAAATGTCTTAAAAAAAACCTTTTGATAATTCCAACATTTATTCACTTGCAACACCGGTCCCCAAGCTTGTTACAAATTGTTACAAATTTGGCGCTTAGTTTCATTGAAATATGGTTTCTAGTAGCTGCAGTGGCTGTGTAGGGAAAAGCGTGACCACATTTTTTATACATTCGGTTTAACCATGTCTCTGGATTTGTTTCAAAAATCTGAAAAAACAGTTGAACAGAAAACGGCTGTGTAGTGAAACATTTCACTTCACCGCCGTTGCAGTTTCTAGGGACAATCATAATGGTGAAGCCAATCACAAAACTTTTAACAGTCTGGATAAGAACTGAAATTTTTTTATTTAGAGAATGTTGTTAATTTGTAACTGCATTTAAATAATGTCGTTATATATATCAAAGAGTTGCGCACAAAGCACGACATTTGGCAGTGTATTCTCTACAAAAACAGCCACCTAATCTATTTAGGTAAAAATAAATCATTTTTCATAGAAGGAATTTATTATAATTTTCAATGTTTTTTTAAATATTAAAAAAATACATGACCGACAAGGTTTGTAATGAAAATATTATTAATGAAATATGGATTAAAATCGGGTGTGTTGGCCAAAATTATATGAAATATACATTTTTTTTTTAAATAAAGCTTCTTTTGCTGCAAATCTATCAGTAAGCAAAAAACAAACCATTCGAATAATCTATAAAAGTAATTTTTTTTCAAAACCCGATACAAAATCGCATGTTAAAAACTCGTATCAGTGCGAAGTTATTTCCCTTATCATGGCTTCACTGCATACAAAGAGCGTGATATGTAAAAACCCTTCTACAGAAATGAGATCCCAGAAGACGAATTGATGATCGCTTTGGCAAATAGCAGTTTAGTTTTAATTATTGTAGCACTCCACCTCAGTTTAAGTATGCAGTATAAAAATGTTCTACAAGGGTAACAAGGGTAAATAGTTCTAATGTCCAAGTTCGAGAATCGAATAAAAAAAGGTATTTCACACTCAATAAATAACTTTATTCGTTATTTCAAGACATATATATATATATATTTTTATTTGTTTTTGCTTCAGTTGGAATGTAATATTAATTATGTTTTCCTTCAATGTTGAAGTAACAGTTCGAACAAATATCAGGGCGGACGTATCGCGTAGGAGCGACCAATCAGGGAAGCAAAATTCCGTTTGTTTACGCGCGTTTCCTCCGCGTAGACCATTTTAATTCTGCAAACTTAAGGTGTGTTTTGCAGTAGAGCTACAAGAGGGATAGTGGCGACGGGCGTTATATTTTTAAAACCACAGTCAAGTGACGAGCCTACACCTGAGTAGGCACCCAACGCAACCGTTAAGTGCGACATCGTATGCAGCGTTACAACATTGAAGGATATTTAGTGTCCACTTCCTAAACACGGGGTTTTGTTCGTCGGACATTTTGGCTGCACCAGGCCGTTCTATAGGTCGAAAGTTATTTTGGCTGTGTCCGGATCCGAACCTGGGACCTTCCGCTTGCTATGCGAATGCCTAACCGACTGGCTCCATAGCCCCGCGAATAACAGTAAAACAACAATCAAACACGCAAAAAAAAACATTGCTAATATATCTATGTAGTATATGGGCAATTCTACCATAATTTTTAATTTTATGTCCCTTGGGCATAACTTTTAAAAAAATTAATATTTCTTTACCATTTTTTCTTATTATACTAAAAGACTGGTCCTTTTATAATTGCAAAACGTAATTTTAAAGCAAAGAAACTCCAAAACTTTTTTAGAACACAAAACAATGCAGAAAAGTCCTTACCATCGTGTGTCCCGAATGTCAAATTTTAAGTTTAGGGCCCAATCTAATACTTTTTTTAGCTAAAAATTACATTCATTTGGATTTTAAATTGAACTAATACTGTAGCTTAACGAATTCCTTCCATTGAATTTTGGCTTTTAACATTTATAATGCGTTTTTCTCGTCTCCTAACTTTGTCCCTGGGTTTTGGTACATTCACTGACCTCATTCCAAAAGTGGTGAAGAGAGGCACTGGATTGAGCTACAGTGATTCTTCAACCATGAAAACTGTATTGCAAAAAACTCACTTTTCAGTTAGTAGCCACATATTATTGCTAAAATTCACCAATAAGTCCAAAATTTAAAAAAACTTAGTGAAACTGCCTGCGAGGCTTTATTGCTTTCCTTACAGTCTCCCAGGTTTAAGGTTAATTTTTGCTTGATAATTGAAATTTTTTTCTATAAATATGTTTAAGTGGAGTACAAGAAGTAAAAAAATCCCTTTTTATTAAACTGGAGTTAATTTCAACACAAGAAAGACCGGAAAACAGCGTGAATGTCCTTTCCTTCCGTTCCTGACCTTCCGATCCTTACCGTCGTTATGATCTAGGGATGGAAAATCGAAACCAGTTTTAAGACTAACCGGTTTTTTACGATTTCGGTTTCATTGATAAACAGTTAGTTTCGTGAGGCCGGTTTAGACCGGTTTCTTTAGAATCGGTGTTTTTAAAAAACTGCCGTCCCTTATTATAATTTTTTTGTTTTTTACAAATAAGCTTTGCTAAACTTTTTTTCGTAATTCTAGAACCCTTATAAACCTTTTGATAAACATTTAAAGTGATTTTGAAAAAATAAATTTTACAAGTTTTTAATACCTGAAATTAAAAATTATGATAGAACTGCCCATATATATTTTTAAATTTCCAACTGCTCTAGCAACATCTGGTATTCTTTCTGTTAGTTTCGATTGAAACAAAATATTTGTTGCTTTAAAAAGTTGTAGTTTATAAACCCTTTTTTAATTACTTTTACCATTATATATTTATTGTATCATAGTAGCTAGCCAAGCGAGCTCAGTTTATAATATTATGTGTGGATTGTTTGAGTGAATTTCTTAGCAATCTAAAAAAATTTTGAAAAGAAGGGAATATATGTAAATATCAAAAGTCTTTTAGATTAAAGCCTCCGAATTCTATATTTTGACATTTTTTGTTTTGTTTGTTTTAAACTTATAAAAAACAATAACTGACATGCAAGATTTTCAGTTTGATTCGAAAATAGTTCAGTACAACTCAATAATTCGCAAAAGAAAAAAAAGAACAACAATGTTTTTGACTCCAACAGTGTTATTTTTCCATTTTAGAAGTTTTTAATCCAGATCAGACGAATCGTTTCTTTAAACAGTCGTGTTCAATATAAACTAATTTTGATGAATATTTAGAGAGGGTCCTTAGCAAAACGCAAAAACACATTTGAAGAGTTTAGTGGAAGAACGTTCTAAGTGACATTTTTGAAAAAATTGAGATTTTTGTGTCTGTGAACATGTTCTCCCTGATGAGGTACAAGATAACTCCTTTTCATAAACTTTAAATTCGAATATTTTTTACCTTTTGTATGTCCGTTTTTAAGGGGATACGGCATCCACAAATTGGTCAACATATCAATTTTTCAGTTTTTACTCTTTATTATTTACAATATCTCTCTGAACATTTACTGAAAGTTTCATAATGATATCTTCTGTAGAAAAAAAAAGTTATTAAATATTTTCCAGAGTCATTCCTGTAAGTTTGAATACATATTTCGTCTGCTTTCTACATGTTTTCTCTGTTTCGCGTTTTTTCAATTCTTGTGTTTAATAAATCCCTAAGGCTTTTTTGCTAAATTAGGTAGAATTTTAAAATTTTTCACCTGTGTTCTGAGAAAATAGTGCACAAAATTGTGCATGGAATAAGGTCTACTATGTATAGTTTTTTTTAAAACTGTGAATTCAATATGTACTTTTTTGCGATTTTTAGTATAAATGCATGTTACTTTTTAACTGTAGCTTACATTTTAAAATCCATGCACAGTTCTTGAACAAATAGTGCTAAACACAAACTGTGAAAGGGTTGTGGAGTTTTTCTCAAAATTGAAAGAAGTTGGTAGCGTTTTAAATTAGTTCATTGACTTTTTTTTTAAATAAAGGAAAAACTACTTGTAAATATTTGTTTTCATTGCTAGAAAATGTTTATTTAGAGTGAACATTATATGAAACCTCTATACTTTACAAGTTTATGTTATTATTTCGAGAAATTATGTTTTGGGTACAGTAAGCACTTACACTCTTAAAACAAATGAGCGAATTAAACTCAATCTGAGTAATTTTCACTCCTCCAGTCTTGAAAATGCACTTCTCCTTTTGGAGTGGATCCTTTGTGTGTTAAACCTCCGACAGGATTACTCCAAACGAGTGATTTTAACTCAGTTTGAGATAATATTCACTAATTTCCAGTGTCGAAAAGGCACTTCTCCAACTGGAGTGGATTTCACTCTTTTGATTTAAGAGTGTAAGTTAAGAATATTTTTTTACCTTTTGTAAGGCCATTTTTTAACGTGCGAAGGAAAAACTTAAAAGCTCATTTTTTTTTCGTTTTCACCTTTTGTCATTCTCGTACTAAGCTCTTCATCTCATCTCTGCATAACAGAAACGGCATACCTGGTGCTCAGAGAGGAGCCCACCACGTGGCTGACCCGATCATCATACCCTTTGGCTACGCGAAAAAAACATCCTCTCTCTCGGACAAGGCCCATCAAGGTCAACGACTATTTTTTTTGCTGTTAGGCCTTTTTTTGTTGCGTCTCTTTTTTGGGGGGCCGTCCATAAATTACGTGACTTGTTTAACCCTCTAATGCAGAGGTTCCCAACCTTTTTGAACCAGCGTACCAGTTGACTTTTGAGAAATTTTGGCGTACCACCAGACCTAAATATTTTAATAAACGTATAATATTTACTCTTTTGAAAGTGTTTAAAGGTTTTTAGAGAAAAATTCCTGAGAAAACTTCATATTTAATGAATATATATTTGTTTATTTATTTATTAACATGTTTATAATAAAGGAGAAATAAAAAGATTAAAATTGTACTAATTTTTAGTTTTGTTTGTTCCATATGGGTCTAAAAACATCCAAATAAAATATAGTACAAACTCTTCAAAATCCGATCCAGAAGTTAATTAAAGATTTCTCTTTAATATAATGTTAATTTTTAAAATAATGAGTAATATGTTTGAGTGCTCACTGCACTCACACACACATGCGTAGAGTAGCTATTTATAGCATCATATTGCTCACATTACTCACGCGTGCCACCTAATTATATTCCCGCGTACCACTAGTGGTACGCGTACCACCGATTGGGAACCCGTGCTGTAATACATGAATTTTTATTTTCATCCCCAAAAAATATATATGTACTTTAATACTCATGCATTATGGGAAAAATACTGAAATTTTTTTTAACTGCATTGGAATTTAAATAATTTCAATTTTTAAATTTTTTTCCATTTGACAAAAACCAACTACAAAATTCCAATTTTGATAAGAATGACTAGAAAACTACTAAATATGTTTCAAAATAACCCTTTTTAACTATAATTAATTTTTCAAAACAATTTATTTGTATTTAATAGTGTACTAATATTATTATACTTTGAATACTGCCAAAAACGTAATTTCACAAGTTAACAACCTCACTCTTTAATTTTGAATACACTTTTACTACTGTCATCTATGAGGATTACTAGTAACTAAAACTTCAAAATGGAATGTAATAGATGAAAAAAATCAAAAATTTGTCGTGAAAAAGCTCTAATTTAATAGAATTAAGGTGGATTTTGCTACTTGTTGTCAAACGGCAACAATATGCATTAGAGGGTTAAGGGGCCGAATATCACCAAATATTATGTGGGATGGGGGGGGGGGGGGGGGTCTCGTCAAATATCATGAAATATTTTCGTGCGAAAATCGGCTTTGAATTGCGAAAAAAATTTAGTTAAATTCCAGTAAAATTTGTTTCTGGACTTAAATTTGAAAAATATTACATGATAATATTCGTAGTGGTATTCCGAATTGTCCTTATAAGTGTTAGGAAAAAAATCCGGTCCATTCTTTTATATATATTGATTCAGCTCGCGTTTGTTTCTTTCGGTTTTCTATTATTTTCAATTCAGACCAACACACTTGTTCAAAAAATTTCCCCCCTTCACAAAAAAAGTAGACAACACGTGCATATGATTTTTAAGTTCTTTCCCACTTTCATAAGAGGGGTTGGACTTATTTTAGTATTTGTTTTGAATTCTTCCGGGGTTTCAAAAGTCTACACTCCGTGCCAAAAAGTACTCTCCGTAAAAACAAAGAATGAAAAGGCAGAGGGAAAAGCGTGGTTGGTGAAACTCTTGTAAAGTAATATTTACATACATCGAATCAAAATGATCTGAATACAATTTAACCAAAATACACTTTTTATTCTGATAAAATTGCCGAATTTTCTCAAATAATATTCAAATCTGAAATTAATGTTTTAAACATGTTTTCTACATGGATTCACAAATAACACTGGTCAACAGTGAAAATGCGAATGAGATGAAAGTACCCAATTCTGAATGATTTCGACGTGCTAAACACGAATATCACCTTAAAAAATGAAAGTTAGCTCTTGTTTTTGAGTTACGGTCGTTTTTTCATTGCATAGGATACAGCGAAATGCAGGAGCGCACCAAACGCAAAATTAATTAAAGTCAATTTTGTTTACAGAAAACCTCCGAATTTGAGGCTTATACAGATTTTATTTTATATTATCAACCTGGGAGTGGGAAGAAATGATAACTTTCAAGGTTTTTGCAACCATATTAGCAGCTAAACAACCCTTCTAAGCAACGTAATTGTTCTCATCTCAAGAGGTGCAGAATAAAAAGCAATAAATTCCTTGTATTTCGCACTTGGTTGTTTTAGAAGCTGTAGAATATCAAAAATTAGTATTAGTAATAAATCTATAACTAATGCCTTGTAAATGCATTAATAAAGCTAATAACTTCTGTTATATTTGCGGAAAAGTGCAATTTTTTTAACACAAAAAGGGTCATCACTGTGCAAAAGTAAAGAATGCTTATCATTTGTATTTTGGTTTCAAGATGGGAGACTAGGAATAATTTCGGGACTCCTCACTTATGTAGTTAAACTTGAGTAGCAAATTTGTCATTTTGACTTCACCTGGGACAACAGATAGTGCCGTATGCTATATAAAATTTAATTGAAAAAAAAAACGGAATGTCATTTTCTGATTAAAAGGGAACCAACAAATCAGATTAATAACTTATGTCTGCATCATCTCATTGGTTAAACGATGTGTTATTTAGAAAAAGCTAAATGTTAAATAGCCTAACATTCCTTCAACTATGTGTCCGGTCCAACACGATACTACTTACTAAAAAGTCTCCAATATTTTTTATAGTTTTAACGAGGATAATAGCCATGCGTCTGCTAAATATGCTACAGCTTCTAAAAACAACCATGAAGAAATGTGAGAAATTTATTGCTCTTTTTTTTCTGCACCTTTTAAAGTGAGAACAATTATGTTGCCTATTGGGGTATTAAGCTGCGAATGTGTGTAAAAATTCTTGTAAATTATCATCTCTTACCAACCCCATGTTGATGATATTAAATTAAACCTGTATGAGCAAAATTTAGGAGGGTTTCTGTAACAAAATGGACTTTAATAAATTTTGTGTTAGGTGAGCCCATGCATTTCGCCGTATCCTATTGCAATGAAGAAAACGACCGTAACTCAAAAACAAGAGCTAACTTTTATTTTTTAAGGTGATATTCGAGTTTAGCAAGTTGAAATCATTCAGAATTGGGTACTTTCATCTGATTCGCAGAAATTTTTTCAAATTTTGTTGTCCAGTGTAATTTATGGAACTCATTACATCCGCGGAAGGATCTTTTCCATGGCAATTTCAATTAAAAGTACGAATTTTGTATGACGTCACGTGAGATTACGGAGGGAGGGGGGGGGGGGGTTGCAAAAAATCGTCAAAATCTCATCACGTAATTCGTGGACATCCCCTTTAACTGGTTTGACGTTTATGCAAAGGAATAATAAAAAGAGCAGGTTTATATGATACGTGTGAAAGCGTCTTGAGGTTTTTTTGTTTGAATATTTTCTTTTTCCGTTGAATAATTTCGGTGTTGTCAAGTGGTCATTTCGCATTTCACCTCCGGGCTACGGATGGCTACATTGAAACGAAATTCCCCTTATAGTAGTCTGTCAGCTGGAAGCTAAAGTGAGGTAAAATCGTGCGGTTAAGTAAAGTGACTTAACCGTATGTGATTTGGTCTGTTTTTTGCATAGATTATGAATGTGCCGAAGTCGAAATCGAAATTAAAAGTGACGGATTCAGATGTATGAACCTGTCACCTAATTGTCAGGTTTTCCAGCAAGACATAATTAAAAAAAAATCAAATATAAATAAAATGTGAAACATACATGAAATGTGTATCAAAATTATTATTTTCATCATGCAAATTAACACTAAACACAAAATATTTTTTCTCTCGTTAATATAGTGAAACTATCTCTCTACCCCCCCCCCCCCCCCCCACACACACACACACCAGAAAATGCAAAAATTAATTTTGAGTTAGAATTAGAAGGCTTTCTTTCCTGGCAAAGTGAAATTATTTTGAAATAGACACTAAATAAAGTTTTAATGAATACTTGCATAGCAAATGAATTTAATGAATTAAAATGAAAAATTAGGAGATTTTAATTTACCATAATCGATAATTACATATAATAGATTTTAATAGCTAATCAATTATCTCCATCAATTGAAGGATTTTAAAATAAGCAAAAAGTAATATCCCCCTTCTACAAGAATCCAATTTCTGTATCCGTATTCGCATTTTCCTAAAGCTGAACAAAATGATTTTTACTCCGATTTCACCTCAAACCACTGACTTCAGGAGATCGGTTCTGATAGACTAAGAAAAAGAATGGAAGGAAGTAGGGAGGAGAAATGGTAGGATAGTGTGATGCGATAATGATGGGACTTTTTGAGGTGCATAATTTCAGTGTGCGAAGCAGGATCCGACTTGCGGTCTTATTTAGAGGTTCGGAATGTTTGAGATGTGATTGGCAACATTGAAATGATCTCGAAGCAGTATGTGATACATTTTGTATGGGAGAGTTTGTTTTTATGCCGATAAAACAATTCATTTAAAACAATGTATATGCTTAGTGGGTATGCTACTTGGTTTAATGCGACCATAATGGTAGAAAGGTATGTAACGAGGCAAATTAATTCATTTAAAAACAAGGTATATGCTTAGTGGGTATGCTACTTGGTTTTATGCGCCCATAATGGTAGAAAGGTATGTAACGAGGCAAATTAATTAATTTAAAACAATGTATAGGCTTAGTGGGTATGTTACTTGGGTTTATGCGACTATAATGGTAGAAAGGTATGCTACGAGGTAAATAATTTTTTTGTAGTAAGAATATCTGTGTAGAAAAATGGCGACATACGAAACACACTGAAAAACAAAAAAATTCGGTTGTGTTTACAGATTTCTATGATACATTTTATTGTGAGTATTATATTTAGTTTAGTAGAGTTTTTTTTCCCAGTCTTGATAAATTTGCATACAGTAAATACCATACATAAACATATTTGCATACTATTTAATTTTGCATGTAGTGCAAGTGTAAGATGTTCGAGTATTACATTCAAATTTTAAAAAAAAATTGCTAGTAAACACTTTTTATTTGGAATACACAAACCAGCACTCCAAGTCCAAATTCGTATTTGTGTTTTGTTCATGTTTGCTCGTGCTAGGGCAAGAAGGGCGTATCAGGAACTGTGCGGCCGGGCGACTTTTTCCATCTCTGAAGGGATTTATTTGGCGTGAAGTCGTGGGGGAAAGGGGGGGGGGGGCACTTCCAAGCTCTTCTAGTGGGCGATCTTATCGCCAAAGTTATGCGACTGAAAAACATCTTTTGAATTTGGTTCTTTAGCGTTTCTGAGCGTACGTTATCCAGTGGCTATTGTATTCATTGGAAAATAATCTCGAAAGATACGGATTGTATGCATAAACGTTTCGTATTGCACAAATATAATTTTTAAAGTTAAAAATAATTATTTGAGATTTGAAGATCAAGCGTTTTTATCGAATCTTGACCAGTTTAATTTAATTGAAAAGCTTAACATTCGACGTATAAATATTAAATCCTTTACTTTTTCTTTTATTAAATACAAAAGAAAATAAGTCTAAACTCTTAAGACAAAAACTTTAAAATTTAGTTTAGGACACGCCTTAAACTCTAAAAAGACACTTTTTTGTGCTGTAAATGCAACAAAAAAAGGCCAAAATTGTTTTAACATAGTTTCTTATGCAAAATGTCTTTAAAACTAACTACTAAAAGAACTTTTTGAAAAGTTTGAAAAAAAATTAAATAATATTTTTAAGAACTCTATTATCGTATTGACCCTCGTTCAACTTCATTTTTTTTACATAAATAAATGACTCATACCTGTAATCAAAAGCTAAAAACTGATATTTGGATCTTCTTCTATCGGATCAGGCGAATTTCGGAACTTTGTGGGGAGGTTTCAAAAAATGCTTGCTTTTATTGTTGATACACCATTTTTCCGTGTACAACTGTTCAGTGAGTGCATAGCTCCAACAAAAATTTTCTTCTTTTATCTCTTGTTTTTAAATATAACGAATGCTATCAGACTCTATAAAATTTTTTGTTTAAAAAATTGTTTATTTAATGTAATCAAATAAACAAAAATTTAAGAAATAGGATTTTTTTTTGCATAAAATCTTCATCGATTCGTAGGCAGAGTATAACAACCGCTAGAAATACGATCCCTTCCCTAACAATTATAATTAATGTAATATATAAATAACAAACAATACATTTTAAAAACTATTTTTTGTTGCCTTTGAAGGCATATTTAACTTACATATTTCTGCAATTGCATTAAATCCCTGATAAAATATAATTGAACAGTAAAATTTTAAAGTGTTTGAAAATAATTATCTCTTTTAAATTAAATTTACACTTGAAAAGGATCATTTTATTTTGAAGTAGAACAATATTGTCTATTGTATTTTTCGTTAAGACAAAATGAAAGCGAGAAAAGACTAAACGCTATGAAACATGCCACCTATATTTAACAACATTTTATCATTCTAATTAGGTAAAATTAGTTTCAAAATTAATTTAAATCAATTCATTTTATTTTTAAAGTTTTGAACTACGATTCTTTGCTATTTCTAAAAGAGTGCCCCCATTTTGAGATTCAAAACATCGCTTGTACTGCCATCTATCGATAAACATCAAAATCAAAATTTCCTCAAGCGAATTTCACAATTTTTAAACCTTCTACAGTATATCTATAAAAATTCATACAAATGCTTCAAATTACATTTTGTAACATTAAAATAACTTAAGATAAACCATTATAATTAATAGATCATACAAATTACTTTTTTTAAAATGGATTTAAAATGTTATACTTTTTGTGTTCTTCCGGTAGTGTCCAAAAGAAATTAAACGTCCATTCACAGAGTTCGCTGGACTCTTTTTTATCGATTGAAATCATTGATTTTTTTCGATAACTCTTTGTTGGCGCTGCCGTAATCCTTCTTAGCTACTTCAAAATGAACTTTTATAAAGTGCAGAGAGAATAACTAACCAGACAATAACGGATTACTGTAGTATTTAAATCTTGAGATGGCGATATCATTGATGGAATGTTCATGTGTTTGCTATGGCAAATGAAATGAAGTTATTGACATGTTTGGTTTTCAAAAATATTCATGCTTATGCATAGAAATACCTTTATATGTTTTAAGGGTTCAATTACTTTTTTGTTAATGTTGCGCTAGACTACACGAAGGATGGAGATGTCTTGATATATCTTGAACCTTTTCTGTAGCCTTGATTGCGGATGTACATATATTTAATTGTAATTTAGTATTTTCAATGAAGACTCCTAAATATAATCACATTAAGAAAATTAAAAAAAAGAATGCTTTAAGATTACAATTATCGCCTAAGATGATAATAGTTAATTCTTAATTTCTCTACAGTCAAATTTGATTAGATTTTGAGGAGGATTTGAAGGTAAGGATTTAAATAAAATTGTTTAATAGATTATTTATTCGACTAACTGATTTTACAAATGTGAAAAAATGTCGAACAAATTGAATACAGAAACTATTACTTAAAAAAATTAATTAAATTCAATTATATAATATGTGACAATTGCATCAATTGTATCACATCAAAAGTTATTTAAATTCAATTATAGCATATATGCTATCAATGCTTGAAAATAAAATTTTAAAATCTTAGCCTCATAACAAGTTTCTTTATGTGTTTTGCTCCTCTTCTGTGATCGTGTCCAACTTTAAAACAATAACAAAAATGTACAAAAGGAGGAAATTCATAGTATTCATTTTTTTTTATTTTGGTCAGAATTTCTATTTGGGGAAAACATGGGGAGAAGAACATTTATTTAGTCAAAGCACATCGCGTGATAATAACCTGTCAATTCCCTTATTTTCCTTAACACTTTAAGTGTCAAAATAAAAAAAAAGCGTAACGATTTGACAAATAAGGTTTTTTATAAGTTTCATAAAACAATTTTTTTATTATGTAAAAAAAAATTAAAGTAAAATAAATTTTCCTTAAAAATATTATCTGTCTTCTGATTAATAGAATAAAAGTTTACACATACCCATGTATTTTGTAGTTCATATTTAATTGTGTGCGGACGGACAGACGGCGATCTCCAACGTGTCTGTACTTTTCTATTTTTTTTTTAAATAATTCCTCCACGCTTTAAAAAAAATGAAAGTTTTGCTATTAAATATCTTTTTCACAATTAGAAAAAGCCAAAAACCCTTTTAGACGGTTAATTAAGGACATAACATAATAAGTAGTAGACTAGTACACTGTTCAAAACAATTAAGGGAGCGCATTGTTTAAACAATTTCATCCCCAATGATTCCATTTGGAATCATCTTCTTGCGATTTTTTTCTCACTAAGTTGAACTCCCACTTATTTATCGTTGGATGGAAGAATCATGTCTTTTGAAATATAGAATAATTTGCGTTTTAATTAAATGCAAATATGAAAAACATGGTAAAATAAAATTCACCCTGAAACAATTTTATTAAATAAATGGACTAACAAATAAAGTATTAAAAAAAATATTGTTATAATTTATTCAAAAGTTATGATCCCAATTCCCAATTAATTTCACCTTACATTTTAGTTAACAACTTAAGATTTCCCCCCGGTTTCTTTACCATTTCATTCTAGATGCATAATGAATCTATTTCCCAAATTTTAGATTTTTAGAATAACAAATAAAAAGTTGAAACTGAAAGGGTTAACAGAAGTACGCTAAGTGCTGCTCCCCTAATTGTTTTAAGCAGTGTATAAGTGAAACGAAACATAACGATTTTGATAAATTTATGTTGCGGATGCATGATCCCTGCCACATTTATACTTTGACTACTCACATTTTGATCCTACTCGCATTTAAAACCTTGTCACATTCATACTCAGAATATTGTATGTCATTTAATACCTGTGGCTTCAACTAAAAAATTAATAGTAAAGTATAGTTTCTCTAGCAATTTTGTCCGGCCTATGATTAATAGAACATTTTGCAATGCCACATGTTTTAAATTTCATTTTTCATTGTTTGTTCATTTTTTCTTCTGCATATAATTTAGTTTTAATAACATTCACATCCATTACAAATATTAAAAAAAATTAAATTAACTGATACTGGGCAAGGATTAGATCAAAATTTAGTTTTTCAAAATCCTGCAAAACTAATTTTGCTCTAAAAAACCTATTCAAATTCGGGCATGCCTGTATTTTTTTTTATCCCTCTTATGAAAGTTAATTTCTATAGATTGATTTTTTTTCTTATAATAAGTTACGTACCCACTTTGCTCTTATCTTCCCCAAAAAGCTAATATGAGACTTAAATAAACGAAAACTCTTCTTTACCTTAAAATAAATATTACCAATGTACTTGAATAATTTGTTTCTCAATTGGGTCTCTAACAAAACAGCACTATTCAGATATTTTAATAGACATTAAAAAAGTCTTATAAAAGCATATGCTGATGTTTAATTTAATCTGCCATTAGCAGGGCCGGATTTAAAAATTTGCTACGATTTACCACTCAATCACTATATTCTCCCACTTTGGGGAAAGGTAGCTGGTTATTTGTAAAGTAGGGTGGTATGTGCTGTGTAAAATAGATACCCATATTCGAATCATCTATGTACCCTTTACACACTAAGTCGAAAGTGAAATATTCGAATTTTTTTTAAACTGCTCTACGCTATTTTTCTTTCGACTTCGAAATCCGGGAGGAGGGGTTTACACTTGCCCTCGCAGCGACCATGTTAGCTACGAAATATTACTTATTTATTTTATTTTGTTCAGTACTATATTCAGTATTAGTACTACATATACGTTTACGTTGTGTTTTACGCATTAATGTAAATTATTTGTTTTCTTTCTTAAAAATATTCGTATTTTCATATTAATAATTTTATGTCAAATGCCGTTTTAATTTGTCGTAAAATATGCCGCCCCGAAAAATTCGCCGCTCTATGTTCCAGCCTAGTTAGCCTATTTAAAAATCCGGCCCTGGCAATTGGCATGAAATCATGTTTTGTTGCATGCATTGCTTATCGGTAATGTTCAATTTTATTGCTCAGATGTCGATAAGTATCTTAGCTTTTGTAACATTTTGCTACTGTCGTGAGATGGGTAGTACTTGTCATTCATAACGCGTTGCTTCCAGTGACATCAGACGTGACCAGTGATCACAATTTTTGTGATACTCACGACTAACGGACAAAGTAAACACAACTTATATCGATCGATTTAGGAGAAAATATCGTAGGATAGGAAATGGCGCCATGTAGAATTTTAAGGTGAAAACACAGTTTAGTAACAGTTTGAAAAGTTACGTGGTGTTTTTATAGAAATAATATTTGAAACGAAAGTACTGGTGTTTATCGGTTCAACACACTTTTTTCTTCTTAAAACAAATTCCAAATAGTTTGTATTTACTGCGCGCCAACCTAACTTGGGTAAAAACAAGGAGTAAAAAGACAGAGGGAAAAGCGCGATTGTTCCGTCAGTTGGAAACTGCTGTAAGGTCATATTTACATATACAAAATGATCTGAATACAATTTATCCAAAATACACTTTTCATTTTGATAAAATTGCCACATTTTCTCAAATAATATTCAAATATGTTAGCCCCTAAACGAAATTAATATTTTAAACATGTTTTGTGGATAGATTCACAAATAATTTATGAAATTCTTTACATGCGCGGAAGGATCTTCTCCATAGCATATTTCAATTTACCCAACTTAGGTTGGCAAGGAGTGTAAGTTTTGTGTGCAAATTAAAATTTATTTACATTTTCCTATTTTTCAGAGGGAAATGGACGGATCCGATCGCCATTCTCTGCCATCACTCCAAAAGAGTAAGTTCCATTTTTCATTGTTTACAGTAGGGGAGGAAGGTTGTGAAATCGTTGCTTATCAAAAGTAGAACAGTTGGCAAGCATTGAGTTTGTTTTTCAAATCCTTGAATTTAAAATTATAATATTTCTAAGGGGGATCTAAATTCGAACCGACCTAAGTTTGCAGTATACAAATGTTCTACGAGAAAAAGGGTAAATAGTTCTCCTTTTTGAGTGTGGGAATCGAATACAAAAAGGTATTTCACATTCAATAAACAAATTTATTTGTTATTTCAAGACATACATTTATTATTTTTATTAGTTTAGCTTCAGTTAGAGTGTTATTTTAATTATTTTTTTCCTTCCATTTTGACGTAACAGGGCGCACGAATATCAGGGTCGAAGGGGCAGCCAACAGGAGCAGGCCAAATTTCGGCGCCACCATCAGCGTTGTTTACGCAGATTCCTCCGCCTAGTACATTTCTCTGCTGCAAACTTAAGCTCGGTTTTGGTGTAGCAACAGCTTCACGGTTATGTTTTAATTTTTCACGGATTACTTTTGTTGGTATTCGAAATTGAGTTTTCTAAGAATAAGTCATTTTAATTGTTATTTTTTAAAATTTCTACTTCTTGCTGTGCTGTTGATTTTTTAAAAAAATATTTATCAAATGAAACTTGCATCGAAAGAAGTTGGAATTTTAAAAATATAACAACTAAAATATTCTTAGAAAGCTCAATTTGGAATACCAAAGCAAAAGTAATTCGAGGAAAATGAAAACAAGACCGCGTAGCTGTTGCCAGATCCCACGTGAAACAAGCCCATTATTATTAATTCAGGGCTCCCATAGGCGACTATAAAGGAGACTATTCAGACTATTTTCAAGGCTGGGCGACTATGGCTACTATTTTAAGCAAAAAAGTGCCAAAAGCGACTATTTTCAAAGATTAAGGCGACTTTTAGGGGACTATTTCCAATTTTTTACGTTTTTTTTAAACATCAAACGTTGCTAGATGCTTTAAAAAATTCTCAATTTCCTGTCAGATATCCTTCGGAGAGCGATCTATGACGATACTAGTAATTCCCCCTGAGAACAAATGGCACGTCATTACTAGATTCTTCTGTCCAATCGCGCAAGACCGGGACGTAAACGTACGCCCGGTAGCAAAATTTCGGAGTTCGTGCATGTGTTGAAAGAAACATTCTGGCTGGATAACAAGAACTATGTCTATGACAAGAACCAAAGGGAAAAATAGATTGTTTCATGCCACATAGTTACTACAGGCATGAGAATTTCCCGCTTTTTGACCGATTTCCGCTTTTTCCCGATTTCTATTATTTTTCCACAGCATTATCGCCCCCGAAAAAAAATCATCATTCTCGGTCTCGGAAAACTGAACTTGAATTTCATTTAAAACAAGTTTAAATTATAAATTTTAACAATAAAAGTAAAAAAATGTATTTAAATTTTGAAGATGAATTAAGATTGGATTTCACTTAGATGTCTTCAAATATCAACCAAGCGCCAATTCATACCCCTTTTAGGAGTAACATTTTCACTTGATCAAAAATTTGCAGCCTCTTGATTAACTTACTGTGCTGCCTAGTATTTTCGCGCATCATCCGATGCTGCTGCGCCGCCTAATAATGATTGACCCTGCATGATCAGCCCTATAGCCCTCGTGTAGCTCTAGTGCGACGATAATTCAAACCTAACCTAAGTCTCGTCTAGTAGGATCAACCCTTTTCGAGTGTCCGTGACCTTGGGTCGGCAAGAACAGCTTGAATGTTAAGTTTTTTTTAAAAAAATGTTTGAAACTTTTTTTGTAGTGATTCATACTTCAGCCTATATATTTAGTTTTCTAATTTTAGATGGGTTTTTGTTTATAGAAAATGGAGTCGGTTTATACACAAGAAAATCGGCAATATGCTTACATTAAATTCAGGTTTTATGGTGTTAGTAACTTCTAGTCCTTTAAATTTTTCTGAAATGCCCCATAACAGAACTGAAAAAGTGGTTCAGTGTTTTTCTCTAACAAGTGCATGAAACATGTAATTGTTTTAACCCTTTCAGTCCCAGTGACTATTTGGCATCTTCATTTTAGAATTTTTTTTTTGATTGTCTATAGCCATTTATGATATCAAAAAACATTATTCGATTCTTCAAACTTTTTTCTATTAGAAAATATTTTAAATAATCTAATTGATGTCAGCTCTATTATTTTTTTGTGAATTATGATCAGAAACTTGATGATGCCAAACGGCATCACTGGGACTGAAAAAATTAAAGAGAAAAGAACACAAATATTTTTATTTTGTATGTGAACTACGGATATCATAGTGCTTTCTTTGTTTTGTGTTTTTGTAGAAAAATTAACGTGATTATGATTCAAAACCGTATAAGATTTTTTTAAATGTAAATCGTTTTCAAAGTTATTTTATGTAATTGACATAACTTCAGCTTTTATCTATTTATAATTTCGGAAAAAGCTACCTTATATCACCATTTTAATAACTAACATCATTTTACTTACTATGTACTTTGTATTTGGAAGGGATTTTTTTTTAATTTGAAGACTTTTACGTATTTGGGGAACTATTTTGCATATTCGAGGCGACTATTTGGGAGACTATTTTTCACATTTGAGGAGACTATTGCTACTATTTTTTAAGGTGAGACTTAATGGGAGCCCTGTTAATTGTATGAATCTCGATTTAAAATTTCTTGTGACAAATCTTTGCACGAAATTCCTTTTGGGTACAAAAATTTTGCCGTTGGCCGATTTAATTCACAAAAAAAGCCTGCGAGTTGTAAATTTAATGTTTATAAAATGCAAAAATATATCTACATCTTGCACTCAGGGAGTTGACTAAAAACAAGAAACTCAATATTCCAATCTGTACCTAAATCTGTGTTATTGTGTGCAACATTTTTTAGGTAGAAAGCTATTTTAACAGCTATTTCATTCTTTTTACGAACAGAAAGTTTCAATTTCTAAAGAATAAATATTATCAATATTTTTTATAGAGCAGTAATAGATTTTTAACGTAAAAAATTAATAAGTTGCCTCTATATACCCATTTCAATATTCAGTTTTTCCCCTAACTTTATTATGCTCCCTAATTTTGGATAAAATGGCACAAACTGCAATTTGCTAATAACTTTTTTTAGCTAGCTATTGTGAAATAAACTAATTAGTGTTACTGGTATAAATTATTCCGGAAACTGTACATATTATCAATACAAAAAGAGAAAAAAAAACCGAAACATATTATAAATCGAGAAAACTATCTTATTAATATTAATAACTATTTTAACTAAAAAAAAGTTCGATCAATAATGTCTGGGAGGATTTCTTTTGCCATAACAACCGGCATATTTTAATATCAGAGTTCGTAGTTTTGTTACTAACGATACAGCATAATGGGTAAAAATTTAATCTAAAAAAATCGATAGTAATTTAAATTCTAAACTATTAAAAGTAAAATTGGGGTCTCAATCTTTTTAGGCCTAATAGATAAGTAGTATCAGTTGTACTAAAGCCTTGATTGGTCATGGTTCACCCATCCTTAATAGTTCAGTGGGTCGATAAAATGAAGAACATAGTAGCTTGGGAAATAAACAATTTCGGCTTGGCGTCAGTCTGAACAACAGTTGAGAACACATCTTCTGCAATCCGACTCCCATTGTCCCCGGTGTCATAAGCCTAACTGGGCGCAGTAGGCCTTTGCCCTTTATGACACGTGCCACATTTGGTTTTAGAATACAAGTGAACAAAGTCCACTTCTTGTCCTTTTTGAGTTAGCAGTGCAATTGCAAACACTAAATATGCAGAATTTCAGTGCAATAATAAAAAAGTACTAGTTTAAGTTATAAAGCTTTAACTTTGAAACCCTGTAGCACAAAGAAGTTTTTTTTTATGGACTTGGTTCACTTGCATTCTTCCTTTTATAAAAATGAGTGCAATTTTGTTTGCTTGCTGATTCCGAATTTCATGTTTATTTTAGAATACTTTTTGAGATAAAAAATCAAAACGGGGAATAGAATTGTGATCACGTTGCAGTTAGTGGGTTAATATGTTAATAACTATTTTGACGTAAGCAGTTCGATCAATAATGTCTGGTAGGATTTCTTTTTACTGCGTCCATACTTAACTAATTAAGTTCGTTTTTCTGTTATAACAATGGATTCTAAATGGAAAAATTATTCCAACTATCGAAATCGATAGTAATTTAAATTTCAAATATCTAAAAGAACACAGTTCTCTATTTTTTTTTTTAAATCAGGTAGAAATATTAAAGGGGATTTATTGTTTACACTTTTAGCTGCTTTAAATTTAAAACTTTTATTAACCAAACATTTAACAACATGGATAAAATATTTACGAAAATTAAAAATATGTACTTTCATTTTTTATGTAAAAAAGAACGTTCTCTCTTTTTTTGAATAAATAAATATATATAATCTGAACCTTCAGATAATTCGATTCCTTCAGATAATTGATTCGAATAATTCGAGATATTCGATTGCGATAAATGCTATGGCGTCATTCCAAACTAATTTATGCTCCAAAATAAATTTCCCTTTACTATTTGTTTGTTTCAAGTTACGTAATTCCTTTTAAGCTTTCATTCTTGGTTTCCTTCTATCTGTGCTGTGTCTGTAACCATTTGTCTCACCAATTGAGGCTCCAGAAAGAATTTATTTTCATTCAAAAATTCTATTGTCACTCAATGGCGTGGTGGACAGACTGACATAGCCTTTATAAATGATTACACTTTTTACTTTAAAAACTTAGTGCGGAAGCTAAAACTCAATAGTTCAAATTAAAATGTTTTTAGAATTTTTTTTAAATTTTACTGTTGCCAATTTGTCTTTTCTTACTTTCAAATCAATTCGATTTTAAAATTATGAATAGTTGCCACTTCCTAAATTATCAATAAATGTAAATAGTTCTGTGATCTTTTTATATAATGGCTTCGTTCGAAATTAATTAAATATAATTCGCAAGTAATTTAATAAAAAATTGTAATTATTTAAAAAGTTAATTGCTTCTTGAGAAAAATAAAATATTTCTTTATTTTTCTCTGCACTTTCGTCTTCGCGACTTAATAAATAATTAAAAATCGGATTAATTAAATAATTTGTTCCGATCGATCAAGAAGTGAAATACTTAATTCGAAACTGCGTGTAAATGTTTGACATTCTTTTCAAGTTAAGCTCGAATATTTATATATATTTTCTCATTAAGAGATCAATGCTTTGTATTCAACAAAGATCTTTTAATTTAAATTTAATTAAAGGTAAATATGATACACTTTGCTTAAACGCTTTTTTGATTATGTTTAAAGTAAGTTCTTTTAAATATTCGAGGATTTTAATATAATTGCGTTCGCCTACTTACTTAATCCTTTGTATAATATAAACAATAGCGTTAACTCAAATTTTAACGTTTAATTATTTTTAATTCATGGAAATATCTTCTGAAATCTGACTTAAAATATATTTTTTAATGTACCTACATATAACGAGTTATTTTACTGCGTAAATGGTACTTTCCATTAAGTTTGGGTAAAAAAACTCTCCTTGTAAAGTCATCCATGTTTGTTTTGGAAATGCACGTTCAATACTTTTTTTGTATGTGTGCTTACTTGAAGATTATTTCAGAATTAAACTTAAATAAGTTATTTGTTCTAAGGCAAAAGTGAGGAATTAGGTCGTTATTATAGGTCTTAAATTTCATGCAAATCACTAAGACGCCACATTCAAAATAATATAATGTTGAGTATATCATTCATTAATGTCTAACTAAAGTCGCCAAATACCATTTTACCATTTGATGTTAGCTAGTTACTAGTAAATTGCATTTTGGGATTTTGTCTCAATCAAAAGTTTTTTGTAATAGCAAACAATATTCCGAGATTTATTCCGTTTTTCTCTTATTCGCATTTCGAAGCAAGGACTAAAATATAATGTTCTGTGCTTCTATAAGCACTGCATGCTAAATCGGAGGTTTCAAACTTTTTGATCTTTTTAGAGGATTTTTTTCCCTAAGTCCTGAAAATTATCTATACCATTAATGTTTGATTTTACGTCTACCTAAAATGTATGTCCGTCTGAAACACAAAAGTTACTACTTTTCAAAAACGCTACTTAACAAAAAAAAAAAAATGTGTTTTTTCGTTTGCAAATTTTGATTTCTTTTTAAGTCGATTCCATAGCCTTAATATTGGAATCCAACTTTTTCAGGTCTTGCGAAATAACAAATTAAAAATACCAGCGGGTGACCGAGCTCTGCTCGGAGAAAACAGGTATCGAAGCTAACTCGAAGATTTAAATTTTCAATTGTGATTTATCAAAACAATACATACCATAAGAAAATTTGTGAAACCATTGGTGAAAAGATAACCGGTTAAAGTTAATGTGACCAGATTTTCAAAATCAAAAAGTGGTACACTCCATCACCCCCCCCCCTCCCCCGGTGTATTTTTTAAGTATTTTTTTAAGCACATAATAGTCCCTTCACACAATTACACACTTGGTATAAGAAAGATAAGGAAAGCGCGTTCAACAGCAGCAGTGGCTCCAGGCAAACAGAAACCATACTATACTAATTTGTTGATGACTTTAACTTCATTTAACAATTTCTAAAGACGTCATAGCGTTTTACAACGATTATTCATAAAAAAAGTCTATTTTATTTACAATTTCCTCGTTTTTCGGGACTTTGCGGGACTTTTACAAAAAAGCGGGACTGTCCAGCTAAAAGCGGGACGTCTGGTCACATTAGTTAAAGTGCACCATTGTAAACAAAGTTAGAGTTTGGAAAGGGAACTATTCTACACAAAGGTAAAGTTTTAAAAGTCATAGGAAATGAAATGTAATTGATAATTGGCGTTTCGTTGAAAAGCAACAAAAATGTCGAAATGTGGTAAACATTCCATTTCATACGTCATTCAACTCGATAGGTATAGCAACCATACGTTAAATTTTCAAGATCGCCAAAACTCGCCAATGAACAGAATAGAACTGAAATCGTCTGCTGTTTGGAACTAAAAAAATATTCATGTTACCATTTCTGTAAAACTCAATAAAGTTTAAAGCAAGGTTGAATTTATTTAAATTTGAAAAATTTAAATCTTAACTAAACATTTGTAGCTTAAGCAGAGGCTTATAGCTTTGGCAGATGGCATCAGAGAAGTAGCCATTATGGCGAACTAAGTTTGAAAATATCATATCTGTAACTCCGAATTGCTTGACCGTAGCGCTTCAAAACCTGTGCCAATCGATTCGTCGTGGCCAAAAACCCCAGACCCCAAAGTTTACCGGAGTTTATTAATTCTGGGGCGATTTTCGACTTGGCACCAATTCCTCGTATCAATGGAATGTTTACCACATTTCCGTTGCTTTTCAACAAAACGCCAATTATCAATTACATTTCATTTCCTATGACTTTTAAAACTTTACCTTTGTATAATTGAAAAGCAACGAAAATGCCGAAATGTGGTAAACATTCCATTTCATACTTCATTCAACTCGATAAGTATAGCAACCATATGTTAAATTTTCAAGATCGCCAAAAATAGCCAATGAACAGAATAGAACTAAAATCGTCTGCTGATTGGAACTAAAAAAATATTCATGTTACCATTTCTGTAAAACTCAATAAAGTTTAAAGCAAGGTTGAATTTATTTAAATTTGAAAAATTAAAATCTTAACTAAACATTTATAGCTTAAGCAGAGGCTTATAGCTTTAGCAGATGGCATCACGAAAGTAGCCATTATGGCGAACTAATGAAGTTTGAAAATATCCTATCTGTAACTCCGAACTGCTTGACCGTAGCGCTTCAAAACCTGTGCCAATCGATTCGTCGTGGCCAAAAACCCCAGAGCCCTAAGTTTACCGGAGTTTATTAATTCTGGGGCGATTTTCGACTTGGGTCCAATTCCTCGTATTATAGTATAAGATGTAAAATCACGTGGGTTTAATTGGAAAGATTTTAAGTCGAACATTTATTAATTAGTTACTTTTCCTTTTCACGGGTGCAAATCTAGCTAAACGGAATGTTTGTCGAAAAACGAATTTTTTGGGGGTTTTGGTGCATATAGGATCTGTTATATTGACTACTTTTGGTGATCATAAAAAAACTTAAGTAAATTTGCCTTTTGTATCAAGTTTTGTGGAAGTAGAATTTTTATCCTAATTGTCAATATTCCACTACGTAGCGCAAACCATCAAGTTAAGACCAGACGCTTTATTAAGCTGATTGGTGCATTATTAAGGTTACATTCGTGCAACGCTGTGCATATAAAGCTAATATTAGTAGAATTTGTAAAAGACTCTTTTGTACAAAATTTTTGAATTTTGCACCTGCTAGGCAACCTATCAAGACTTTATTTGTTTCGATAAAAGAATGAAGCCATAGAAATTAATGCAATTAGCATCTTGGTATAGTCACGCTAACGTCCAAATGTACGGGTATAATCCAGACATCATAACCGCAACGCATATATAATTATCCTCTGAATATTTTACCTTTAATTAAAAAGCGATTGCATTTGTTCTGTGTTTTTGAATTAGTTTTGGATTTTTTTTATCTGTGGATTTTATTTCGTGAAGTTGACCATGGAGGGTTGATTACCCTGTTCTCTCTTCTGTTAAAATGGTAAAATAAAACGAAAATGAGTTTATTTTGGCCCAAGGGCGACTGAGCCTAAATGACCGTCTGAGACAGTACTAATGGTACATCTGATTTTGGCGCATCCAATTTTATTATATATTTTCTAATCGGGTATTTCGGGGTAACAGTATTTTTTTTAAATAGATATTTCATGTTTCCTAAATTGCCAATAAAAAAAGTGCACTTGTTTGATTAATAAGTTATTGTAATTAAATACGGAAATACTTTTTACTCTCATAAAATTAGTAATAAAATGCAATTTAAGATGAAAAAAAAAAGTGTGCATACAAACAGGAAAGATCGATGTCTAATAATAGTTATTATGGGAATTTCAATTATGCAACAGCACCGAATGAAATCACTTTGATAAATAAAAATTTAGGCAAAAAATCGACTTGGTTTATATTTTTTTTTTGTTTCATGGGGAAACAGTACAGTCGTCCATTTTTTGCTAAGTTAGTTTGTGATTGATGCTGAACAGAAATACTATTTTCCTGCTTTTAAAGATACATAGTATTAATTTTGTAATGCTTGTTGGTTATTTTTTTATCAATCTTGCATCGCTGCTAACCTAAAAGGTCACCCCAATCAACTGAAATACAGGGTGGTTATAAAATAACGCTCGCTATTCGGAGTGGTCTGTAGCTTTAATGAATAATCCAAATGCAAACAACTTTGAGACACAAACTAATCAAGAAGGGGGGAAAAGAATGGAATCATAAAAAACAAACTCGTCACTTATGCAGGGGCTCTAAATTGCGAGGCGTAATTGGATGTGTTGGCCGTAATTAGCCAGAATTGGCTATGCCTCGTAATTTAGAACCCTGGTCAAGAGACGAGTTTCTTTTTTATGATTCCATTCTTTCCCCCCTTCTTGATTGGTAAGTGTCTCAATGTTGAAATTGGATTATTCATTCAAGCTACAGACCACTCCGAATAGCGAGCGTTATTTTATAACCACCCTGTATATATTATTATCTAATATTCCTATAAAAACAAAGCTAACTTTTTCTGTCACTTGGTTTTCTGTCTGTTGAAAAAGGCAACGGACATTTAAAAGTTATTTATTTTCCTTTCGATGGGGAGGGCCTGAGGCCTATACCTATCGGACACTTTCTGGCCCACTGCCTTAAATTCCTCCAAGTGTGAGAAGAAAAACAAAAGGTCCGATTCAAGGACAACCACTATTCGGAGACGGAGGAAATCTCTCGTTCTATAGTCGCAGTTATTGGCAAGTTATTATTATTAGAGCCGAACCACATTAATAAGAATGCGGATAATCCGAGTTACTGTTAATTCGAACTTTTTTTTTGCATTTTCCTTTATTGCTATTTTTTTCTGTCTTAATTATAATAAAGTATTTATAAGGTGATATTTGACTGTATTGGTATTGCTTTTTGGTGAGAGTTACTTATTCGCTCAAGTTATTCAAAGAGTTAAACAAACATTCCTAGAAAAACATCACCTTAGGGTTTTTTAACCCTTTCAGTCCCAGTGATGCCATTTGGCATCATCACTTTCAATATTTTTTTTCCAAATGTTTATGTCCCGTTATGATATCCAAACACACATTATTCGATTCTTCACACTTTGTTCTATTACAATATATTTTACATTAATCTCAATAGAAGTCAGAACTGCTATTTTTTTAATTTAGAAAATAGCTAACAAGCGTTTCACCTGATTTTTGAAAAGTTCACTTCAGTCCCACATATTTAAAGCACAAATTAAACTATTTCGCGGTTAAAATAATTACTACAATTTTTTAAATAATATGGTCGGATATCTTCAAATATATGTTTTTAGGTAATATATATATTTATTTATTTTGTTGTTTTTCACAATTAAAAATTTTTGGCCTTATTTCAAAAACCATATAAAAATTAAAATGATTTTTTTTTTTTGGAACTCTTATTTTTGACCTAAAATAAGCTTATTTTGTGAATATCAGATGTTTCTGTAGTGTAGTAAATTTTTGGGACTGAAAGGGTTAAATAGAAATTTTAGGTAGGGCGACTGGACGTACTGCATTTTGCAGTAAAGTCAGTTGGTGTGTCAACTATCTTATCTAGCTCTAAAATTGGGCAAATAGTCTGCGTTTTAATTTTCGAAAAAAAAAATCCAATTTGATTTATGAAAATGTAAAGACTGTCTCATTGTCTAAAAGTCAATCACTGAAACAAATCTGGTCAGGCAATAAATAATCATGGTCAGGAGAAATAATTAGGAAGTTTTAGGTCATTTCGTTAAATTCTGTTCAAGAAACGATTATTTAAATCCCTTCAAAGGATATACAGTAAACTCCCGATTATCCGCGGGTGGATTATCCGCTTTGCGGATTATCCGCGGGTCATGATTCTCTCAATTCCCTCTTTTTCCCTGCAAAAATAATAATTTAACAAAGCCCAGAAATATTAAATTTAGTTTTTTTTCAATACGTGTTGAAAAAATGCTTTCCAAGAACAGCGAATTCCTCTTAAGAATGAGGAACACATTCAAGGAACGACGAATCTACTTTTAAAAAAAAAACGAAGAATGCATTAAGAACAACGAACAACATTAAAATAAGGATGATATAGGAAACCTAATGTGTGCCAAAATGTGTTCGGCCAGGTGCACATCACGTGTAGATTTTTGCCGAAAATTTTTGCGTCATTTGTAAAATATACTGTTCGCGATTTCAGTGAACTGTTTTGCTTGATTTTGATAGCAAAATGAGTGAGAAGCAAAAAAAAAGTTCAAAAAAATCTTCGACCACAAATAAGAATGAGAGACAATCACTAATAACATAAGAATAAGACAAACTTCATACACAAAAAAGAATGAGAAGTTTCATGGCTAATAAACAGAGAAAAAAAAATTACCGACTCTTTTGTAAAATTGTAAACCTTCATATTTCATAACTGTTAAATTTTTTACCTTAATTTTATAAAAACCAGAAGATATACTGTGGATATTTTCTTTACTTTTGCGGATTATCCGCGAATTCGCTTATCCGCGGATGCCGCGCCACCCAATTCCGCGGATAATCGGGAGTTTACATCTATTTTATCTGCGGTTATATAGATTTTTCAATCTCTATTAAGTCACTTCTAAGTTGAAGTCCCCCCCCCCCCTAAAAAGTTGAAATGTATAACTTTATTAATTAGATCCCCCTTTTGCGAAATTTATTTTAAAATGATTTTTTTTCTCAAGGTCAAAAACTTGACAGTACGTGCATTTGAATATATGGGTACTTAGAGGCCATTTCTAATACTTCAATCGACCTATTACAAACTTTAAGACTTTTAAAACTATTTAAGAGGAAATAAAAACTGAAAATAGCAAACATTAGCACAGCGGTGCACGAAACATTTAAGCGGGAATTGCACGTTTACTCAGCAGACAGGTGAATGCATTACACCAGTTGTTGGAAAAAAGTTGACGTATTTTTTTCCTGATAACTGCAAGAAAAAAATTAACCAAAACACGACTGTTTTTTTTATCATAACATTGTTTAACCTTCATAAATAAGCAAGTTTTGGAGATTTTATTCAGATATTTTTCTTTGAACTGCCAGTTTTTTTTAATGAATTGAATGTTATTTTTGAGGTAATTGTAATTGGGAGTCATATTTTGCGGGAGAATATTTCCCTCGCTATAAATATAATTTGAACCAGAATTAAAATTAAAAAATGCTTAATTTTTTCAAAGATGGGAAATCCTGATAAAAACAAGAAGTTCTAAAAGAACTAAAATAGCCTACTTTCCTGTTACTTAAATACTTACTAAAATTCTTATCTTGAAAAAACTAGGATCGTTACAGTAAGTGACATCAACAACCGTTTCTACATTAAATTTATATACAAAAGAATAAATTTCACTAACCACAGCATCTAGCTATAATTTCAACTTCGTAAAGCCATTATTTTCATTTATTTTCTATCACCAATAAAATAAATATTGCTTATCGTCCGCATGATTTATTTGCAGTTATAAATATTTAATTTTTCGTAGAAAAAACCCATAAAACTATTCAAAAATGCACTTAAAATAATAAATGTAAATAAACAAGTAGGTTTGTAACAGAATCTGTCACTTAACCTGCTTCCAAACAACAGTGTTTAACAGGTAAAAAGGCGCCAAACACAGCATTAATTCTATATTAAACATTTACCAGCTAAATTCAGCTAGTTTCATTTATTTTATTTCGAGAATGAAATAATTATTACTTAAATCGTTTGCAAAAAATTATATTTCAAAGAATAAATATGTAATATTTTTCTCTTTTGAATAGAATGAAAACATTGCTTACCTACAGACAGAATCTTGAAGTGAAATGTATTTGACGTCATTTCAAACTGGTCGATGTCGCAAAAATAAATTTATTTTAATTCATTGTCTAAAAGAATTAAAGTTTCTCAAGCGATTGTTGCCATGGCAATGGTGATTTATTTCTAATAAAATGGCTTCCAATGCTTTTTAAATGAGCATTAAATGTTAAAGTTTTTTAAGTAATTGAAGTACTTAGAATTCGAATTCTTTTCTGAAATTTTCAATATATTCTCATTTGGATACGCTGAATTTTTTGACGTATATCACTTTTCCGTAGCATTTGTAGTTAAATTCAGCGATTTAAATGACTCGAAATTGAATTTCAATGCTAATTCAATGGGAAATTCGTCGACAAATAGTAGATTTATGTCCGTCCGTTCGTACAGACAGACGGACAAAAAGTATGAAAGTCGGGTCTCTGAGGTCATAGCTTTCTAACAAAAAAAGAATTTTTAAGATTGGATGGATAGAACCGATTTTGGAAGGGGGGTACGGACAGACGGACGGACAGACGGACAGACAGACAGACAGACGGACGGACGGACGGACATCGACCGCATGTCAATACCTACTTTTTTATTTTTTTTAATTCTTCGAATTAAAAAAAAAGAAAAGTAGGCTAAAAATCGTATTTTCATGAGTCAAAAGTGCAAAATTTTTTTGACAATTGGGCGAAGTAAATTTTTTTTTTGCGGACTCAACAACTGTATAGTTTAATTCGTTTCTGTTTCTCGGGCAATAATTATCTTTTCGAGGGGTCGCACAGAGGGGTATTTGCGCGATCTGAGCGGCCAAAATTATTTTTTCTTCTTATTCGATTCCTAAGGGGCCAATGAGACTATCCGTAGTATTTTAAGTGATAAAAAAATAGTTAGTGGTGAAAAAAAAAGCATTATTAAAAACAATGGAGTTTAAATGGACTAGCACGAAATCTAGCCTATGAGCCCGACACCAAGTGTCTCTGGATTAACTTCTTTCTTGATATTTAACTTGTTGAAGTCCTTTTAGGTGATGCCCCAAATAAAGCATCTCATTTAGAAGTTGTGCTAGTAACAGCATTACAGACCTTTCCACCTACCATGGTGAGCAACATCTTGTGCTTTACTGCATAAGCATTGCCTGATATCGTCAATTTGGTATATTGTAATTCATCTACGGTGTTTTTAACGTAACTTATTTCTTCGTTTATTATGCCCGTGGACTCATTAATAAATCTCATTATTATAGGGCGGCAATATCTCGAAGAAAAAGGTGTAGGATTCTGCCAAATTATCTTATTCTTCGTTGTACATGAAGCTGTAAGGGAACAAAAGAACTCTGGAGTAAGCTGGCATCAGTATCAGAATTATTTTCCCATTTCTACTTATATTGGGATTGCTGCGCCCCATCCAATTCCCATTTTGATATTAAATTTACTTCGGCAACTGATTAAGAAACATTACATGCCTGGTTATCAGGATAGCATTCCTGTTTAGCTTTTTGTAGTATGCTGTAGCATGGGTAGATTTTTTTATTAGAACTCCTAATCACTTCATATTGTCGTCTTCTTGAAAGTCCAGACTCAACAAAAATTGACAGGGCCTGTCTTGTATTCAACTGAGCTGTCATAGTTGTATTTTTATTAGAAAGAGTTCTGTTATATTTTGTAGCTTGCTTTGCTTTGGTGAACTATTAATTCCTTTAAGCATTAAAGCAGCATATCTCTTTTCGGTTTCTCTTAACTTTGGCTGTAAATCAGTAGCTTTACATAGCTATTCAGTTTTCTTCTTTGGTTCTCTCACTTGACTCATCAAACGACTTTGTTGGTCGTCCTGGTCTGTTATTTACCTTTGAAATACTAAATATTCCTTCAAGCAATTCTTTATTAGTACTCAAAATCGCAATTTCTTTTCTATATGATTTATTAAATTTTAGTTTCATTTCGAATTTTAAAAGAGAAAATTTATTCTATATTTCCTTTTCTTTGATCATCAGAAAGATCATCTAATTGCAGCAAATAGTTTTCCAGAAAAAATATTTTTTTTGTTATTAGATAATTTTTTATGTTGCATAAAGGTAAATAATTGTTTTCTAGTCATAGCTATGACATTTGATGGGCCTGAAACCAAAAATGACCAGTTTTTAACAAAAATTAACATTCATCAATTTAATGTTGTTTTATCTCCATTTATTTACATTTCCCTTTTTGTTGAAAAACGCAGATAATCGCACTAAAATTATACATGTTTTAGAAAGAAAACAATTTGAGAATTATTGGAAATCTAATTTAAGTGCCGGGAAACATCCGGAAATATAACTAATAGTCGAACATTTGAGAAAAATCACGGATAAAATTTATAAAAAATACCCTAATTCTAAACAGAAATTAACTAAGCTATAATTCCATCAATTGCAGCAAAATTATTTCAAAAGAATGCATACGTTACTGGTGTATCACAATCCATGTCGAGTAATAATAATGTATTTATCTGAAGAACAATAATCACTCTTATAAGTAAGACTATGTTCAAAATGGCAAAGTAGAAAAACTTGCTATTCACATGAAGACCAAGTTGAGACTGACAGTAAAAGCAAAAAGGGTTCGCGTAGGGCTTTAAAAATTGTTGAATCACATGCGCGGAACATTTATCTTCATTTAGCTACCTGTATTTAATTTCTCTGTTCAAATTTTTAAAATCGACTTTTGGCCGCGTAGATCGTTCAAATACCCCTCTGTGGGTCGGCTGTTGTCAAAATGTGAAGAGAACCAACAATTCAAGCACAGTATGCTTAAAATGCTGTAAATAAAATTATTATTATTTTTTTAAATCGGGCGTTCATGTAAATCCATATTTATAATGCTAACTTTAAATGAGGGTGCCTAGTAAACAAGTTTAATTGTATGCTAATTCTCGTTCACCTAGCATTTACCTTAGGCGCTTTCTCAGGTTTTGGGATTTAATATGGATTGCACTTGATATCTGATATTATTTAAAATATTTAAATTAAAGTTTTTGAAAAACAGCAAAGGGGTTATTTATTCCTCCAGAGATAAACCAATCGGATTAAAAGTTATAGAACCCGAACAAAAATACCCATCCATGTTGTCGATAATAAATATCTTTTTAAGAGCACCTGTTGACGAACGATTCTAAAAAAGATAATCGAACTATCGTCTATTTTTTTTTCGGTGAGCGATTATAAAAAAACCCTCTCGCGGCTACTGCACGATACGAAAAGCAAAGAACAAAAAAAAAAGAACTGTCCGTATAATCGTAACCAACCAACGGTTGTTGATGTAATATCCTTGGCATGCATGGGCTACTACGGATGCTCAGACAAGGGAGGGGGGGAAGTGACTGGACCCCCCCCCCGCCTGTTGCGGCGTCACGTGACCCGTCTGGCAGGATAGGGTTGAGTCCTCCGCTGCTTTGGCGCGAAATGGGCGTTCGGCCAAAAAACACTCGATTCGCTGTTTGTCGTTTGCTCCCTACACTATTACGGGAGAAGGTTTTTTTTAGGCCCGTGTGTGTGTAGCTGTGGAAGGTTTTTTTTTTTTATAAATATAATTTCACACACAGCTCATAGGGATGACAAAGGAATCAGAAGGTAAGACCCTCAAAACTTTTTGGAATTTTTAAAAAGTTCTTTGAAGGAAGTTGACATAACTATTTTTTTTCATGTTTAAAAATTGAGCGATCAGACGATATTTTTTTTCTACATGTGTGTTTTTTTTGTGTGGCGCGTTTCTGGGTGTGACCAAGCGGACGATAACGACGTGACGTCACATAACGAACTTTTTATTCGCTTGTTCTTCTGTTCTGTATGCCGGTGTCGTCTGTTTTTTGTTGTTGCTGGGGAGGAAAAGAATAAAGATAACCCATGTTGGGCAATTTGTTGTTTGTGCGAGTGTCACTGAGTAGGAAAAGTGCCTCAAATTGAATTCGGCTTGTTTCTTGTGGTCAACCATGCGAATAAAAACTCAGCAATAAAAAAATCCCTTGACAAATGAGTTTTCATTTAATTTGATTCGGCCCTTGTTTTTGATCGACTTGGATATGATCGTTGTAATTTCGTTATTAATTCCTTATATTTGATTATAGATAAAATCTCATTTTGCTAATTTAGTTTAGGTCAATACGACCGCTGTTTTTTTTTTTTACTTAGTTGGCCCAATACAATAAAAAAAAAATAAATAAAAAATAAATCTTGTAACTTTCTATAGCCGACTAAACTGCGAACTCCATAAAACTTTTTATGAATCGAGTCTTTGTTAATTTCTGTCAATGCTTACCGAACTTTTTTCTTTTGCTTGCAACTTTAAAAAAAGGGTTTGTGCATGTTTACCTCGGAATGTTAGGACTTTGTTGCTGTCATCAGGGCCTGCTCTAGGAAATCTAAGACTATAGGCACAACCTATTTTGGGGGCCCCTTTACGGAAAATATTATGCATGATTTCCAATAATAATGGTACTATATGACCCATGTATAAAATTTTTGCTGCAATTTTTTAGGCTTCCTTACAAACATTGATCAAAACAATAACGTTAGGTCAATTACTCACTTAAAATTGAGCAAAAAACAAAGTGGAGTATCTGAATTTTTTTAGTTTACTAATATTTTGGGGATTTACAGCATTTAGCATAATAGAAACTGAAATTTAGGGGCCCCTAAAATTTGGGGGCCCTAGGCCCGGGCCTAACAGGCCTTATGGAAGAGCAGGCCCTGGCTGTCATCACTATTTTGAGCGTGAATATACCAATTTCGTGTTAAAACCATAATTTCTATACTTAAAATACGCACTATGTTTAATCATTAAATCAACACTCTGAATAGTAGTGGAATCAAGCAAGTTTCAGGCAACCTTGCACCAAAATGTATGTAATTTCTGCTTTCCGCGCATAATTTCTGTTAAAGTGTTTAATTTTATCTACTATGTACTATGAATCGCAAAAGGTTTAATCAATTTAGTGGGAACATAACAGGAAAAGTACAAATTGAAGTTTCCCCATTCCCGTTTGGGATCTTCATCCACCCCGAATTCGGGATCAGAGATAAAAACTTTCTAGCCTCAAAGGTTCCAGGTGAAACACTTTTATAAATACACACAGAAATCAGCTGTTCTACATTACTGTTGAACACTTAAGGTAGGCGAATACCCAAAATTCTAAATTTTTTTCTATTACTTTATCTTTTCCAAATTTGGCATAGCGATTTCAAATATAATGAACAATGCTTTTTGGGCAATTTTTGTTATTTAAATGTAATTGATTTATTTTAAACGGTGTTTTTCAACTAAAAAAAGGGGTTTGCGTTAACACTTCTATAAAAAGTTTTACATTAATTTACCTGAATTTTCTTACAGATGCTATTACAATATATATCTGTGCTATAAGCCTCTAACTCTAACATCTCGTGCAAATACAGCAGTTTTTTTTTTTAATGTTCAAGTGTAAGTTAATCGAAATTTTTTTTTTTAGTTAAATTCATGACATTTTTCTTAATAACTTCTTTTCTTGTAATTTGTATGTAACTCTAGACTCGAGAGTCATTGCATGTATCAGTTCAAAACGAAGAATTTAACACATAATTAATGTTTAGACTTGTTAGCTTAAACTTTTTTTTAAGTTGAAAAACACCGTTTAAAATAAATAAATTATATTTAAATTTTAAAAAAAATTGTAAATAGTATTATTCATTATATTTGAAATCACTACGCCAAATTTGGAAAGGATTAAAGTAATAGTAAATATTTTAGAATTTCGGGTATTCGCCTACCTTAACGAATCTTAAAATGTGCATTTTGTAAAGTTTATTGTACATTTTCCCACGACATTTTATATATTAGCTTGAGTTGAGTAATTAATGGCGAACGTAACTCTTGAGTCTGGAGATGTGACGTATATAAATTTAAAGTTGGGTATTCCCCAGCGAGTCAGTTTTCTAAATTGCCTTTTTGATAAACAATTTTGATGTATGCTTATGCAATGTCATTTCAGTTTTTTTTTTCATTTATTTATTATTTCATTATTTCCTAAATGTTTGCTGTTAGTATGCAAATAGCTAAGTGCGTAATACTTTAGTTGTAGATCAAAAAGTGCAAAAGACGCATATGATCCCTTTTGGAGACGAATTTCTTTCATATTTCTATTCAATTAAAAATTTAAGAAAAACAGTAACACATTGTTTATATTTTCTTAGTGAAAGTAATATAAATATGTTATTACTAATTTTAAAATGGTATATTATATAATATAATTTGATTCTTTTCAAAATATTCCTGTGATATATCAACACCGCAAAATGCTATTATTGTTATTTGTTATTTAAAAAGCACATAAGCTAAGTTATGATATCCGATGGTACGCGGTTAAGAAGCAAAAGAAAGTGTGTAATAACTCAGCGGTCTTACCTAATTGAGGTCCTAAACTTGACCTTTTCCTTTGTTGATGAGTGTTCTTTTTTCTTTCTTCACGTTTGGTTAAGTATGCGTTGGTGTCACCACACCCAAAAGTGTGAAATAAGTATTTTTACTGAAGTACAATTTTTAAATAAAATATTGACTTTGAAAATTAAATCTTAATCGTCTGAGTGTTACATACGGCTTTTTCAGTAATTTATGCAAAAGTTCTTCTAGTAATAACCAAAAATTTTAAAATTTTATAAATACTTAATTTTTATTGAATTCTACTTTTTTTCAATTGTCAGTGAAAGGCCATCTCTTCAAAAATAAGCATAATTCTGATTTCCTAAACAAATATAGTTTTCACAAACATTAATTTTAAAATTTATGCAGGGAAAACAACCAAACATTTCTGCCCATTTCCAAGCCGTTCGAAAGTTTTATGTCTGTGATTGATCCCATATTATTAACACATACTATCGTATAATTTCGACATATTGCGATATTTTTAGCCTACTCTTCTTTTTTTTAATTCGAAATATTAAAAAAAAATAAAAAAAGTAGGTATTGACATGCCTACTTTGACATGATTGGTATGACATTTGTCGTACATTCGAATTGTTCCTTGCAATTCAAAAAATTGTGTATTGCTCTGAAATTGTGGAAAATTGTTATTGATAATCTTTCAAACATAATTGTGCATGGATTTTGAAATCTGATAAAAAAATTTAATATTTTACTCATTTTTACTTTTAGCATATCACGAAAAAAATCAAAAATTTCCAAGTAACATAATTTTTTAATTTTAATTGATTAACCCATAGGACAAATAAAAATCCATGCACAGTTTTGTTAACATATATTTAAATATCTTATATAAAAAAAAATTAGACACTTTAGAAAAAAATTGAATCGCAAGGAGCATTTTTAATAAAAGTTTAAAAAATTTAATATTTTTTTTAATAAAAAAAACTATTGCATATTTTTCTTTTATTATTTTGTATTTTCATGAAATTTTATGTCCCTGAGCTATAAGAAAAATTTCATCCATTTCGGTCTATAACTTAAAAAAAAATTAATTTGCCTCCCCGGTCCCCTTTATAATCTATACTATTTATTTTTTCGCGAATCTCAACTTAAATAATGTTCTGGTAAATGATTTAGGATTAAATAAAATATTTCTATGTTTAGATATTAAAGGCAACAAAATAATGGATAAAAAATGTTGAATACGTTTATAATTGTTTCTATTTTTAAATCTAAAGTCAATAATATATTTACGTAGATAATTTAGAAAACATATAATAGAACATTCTGAAACCCTTAGAACTCATAACATAATGGGGTTGTTTCACTGAGGATCTGGCGATAGCTCCGCGGTCTTGTTTTCCTTTCTCTCGAATTACTTTTCTTTTAGTTAAGTTGATTGGTTGGTTGACCTATATTCATGTTAGTGTGCTTGGTCAGCACACAAACCTGATTATCTCTAAAAAACCAACCTTAACAAAAGCAATTCGAGAGAAAGGAAAGCTATTGCCAGATCCTCCGTGAAACAACCCCATTGATAAAAAAACTAATAAATTAATAAAAAACACGTATGAGACCGATACCTACCCAAATTTATATTTGCATTTTTTAACCCTTTGACATTGAATTCAAAATTTTCCGACACATTACGTTAGATTAAAGTGAAACGAATTTCTCCCCAAAAACCAGACGACTTTTGTATTGGAGATCACTGACCGTCTGACTTCAAAAACCTTTTATCTATTTGTCTGAATCCCGATTTGGGTTCTCAGAAATTATTCTTATCGATATTTTAGAAAAAAAAGAGCCTTGTTTTATTTGTTTTATTTTAGAAAGCATTAAATTGTACAACTTTTCTTGTTTTGTATTTTCAAAAGGGATATGGTTGCTGTTTTTAGGGAACAAACAGCATGTTATAGCTAAACTTTTTTTCAGAAAATTTGAAATACTTAAAAATATTACAAACTAATTTTGTAAATACTTTTTTTTTCATGATTTATTCGTTGTAATAACTTTGTTTACTCCAAATTTAAGTATTTTGAATGCACGATGGCTAGATTACCTAATGCTATTACATTAATTACAAAGCATTGATTTAAACATTGAATAAATGCTAAACATTGATTTAAACATTGATTAAATGCTAAACATTGATTTAAAAAATGCCCTTTTTTTAAAAAAAAAAAATAATACGGGTTTGGACGAGATTTTATATTGAAATGTATAAATCTTTTGGCTAAAAGTATTCTAAGTCACAGTTGCCATCACACATCTACTGTTTTCTTTGAAAAGTCCATCTCTTGTCGGCGCTTTTGTGTAAACAAAACTTATTTAGAAATTTTGGAACATGGATTTGATGTAAAAATTGCGAGACTAAGTTAAAACAAAAACAACATATCCGTTTCTGGGAATATCTACATTCGAATAGCACAAATATGTATTGTTATTTTATTGAATTAAACTACAAAAGATTTTATTTTTAAGCTTGGTATTGTTTTGCCTTAAGGAATATTTACAAGGCAAAGTTTTGTTCGAATCGATAGAAACACTTGCATAGGGCATAGCTATATTGCGTTTTGTGTTTTGTTATCTTACACAAAGTATATTGTTTTTTACTACCGCAAAAATAGATGAATTTAGTTGTAACCAGCCGAAAATTCTATACTGGTTAGAATTGTTTTTCTTTTTCAATGTTTTCGTACGGTAAGATTGAAAGCATTGAATTTCAAGATAACGTAATACTTTTTAAAATAATGTTTAGGTTCTAAAATGGGGATAACTTTCGTCTAGCTGCGACAATAATTCATTTAAAACTAAACATTTGTTTTGCGTTGTTAAACTTTGTTCACAAACTTTTGTTTGTAACATGTGAATTATTTCTATTAGAAAGTACTTTTTGAATAATATGTCTCTAGTTTCTAGTACCATCGATAAACCTTTCTAATTATGTATTAAATTATAATTATAATGATTCTCCAAGTATTCTTCCGTCTACTGTTTAATTAAAAGTTAAGTAATTCATGAAATATCATTAAAGTTAGCTACTAACTTCATTAATTAATAACAAGATATTGTGTTGACTCAAAGTAATTATTTTAAGTTTATACTTTTTTGGGGGACGGTATCAGATTCTTTGTGGTTTTAAATGCCTCATTAAAGACATTATGATAATGGAGGAGGCTTGTATCGGATTTACTCATATAATCCGTCGTCTTTGTCGAAGAAAGAGAGAGTAGAATTTCAATGATTAAATTGAACCATGTGATACACATATTATATATAATGTAGTAAACACATTACGAAATAGCAACGGCGTTGCTAGTGCCATGGATATTGGATACTGGGCGCTTGGAAAGTACTTTATTATTTTTATTATTTGTGAGAGAGAATCTGCTTATTTACTTCATTTTAAAAAGGGTCAAAATAGTTCGACCGTGTTTTAGTTTATGTATGTGACGTTTAACTAAGGAAATATGTTAACTTTTCAAAATTGCAAATATGGTTCTTATCTTGGAAATTATAAATATTTCTTAACTTAAATTTAATTTTTTTTAATGCTGTAATGATTTTTTAACTGTATATTTGTTGCTCAATTTTATTTTCTCTTATAGTTTGATATTCAGATAAAAAACTGTGTCAGAAATAACCTTTCTAACAAAGTCAGTTTTAAAATTTAGGAATAATCTACTTCTGTAATTTCTTTTGCATAACGTTGTTCTGAGAATAAATTATTTGCCTTTCAAGTTATATTATGACGTTCTGTGACATTGTAAAACTGAACTATTACTAGAGAAATGAATATCGTTGCTCGGATTCTTTGTTGAAGATCACAGTAAATTTCGTGACATCTTAAATATGTGAATGAAAAAAATACGACGCAGAAATTAAAAAGGACAAGTTATATAAAGTGTTTCTACAGATTAAATTAATTACAATTTCTATTGTTTAAAACACCTGAAATAAATTAAGATAAAAAGTGAAACTTGGATTCTAATTGATAAACTTTAAAGTGATATACTACATACAATATCTTCATCTCCTTTTCTTCTAAAGCTTTGTTTTTCTCCTTTATTTGCTTAAGTAAATTTTCTGTTTACTTATATTATTTTTTTAATTCTCTGAGAGCTTCTCTTATTTTTGCATTTAATTAATTTGTTTCTGTAATGCTTTTATTATTTTCTTTATTGCTTTTGTGCTTTTCTTTATTCTTGATTTGTTCTTACTTTTACCAACTGCCTTATTCTTATTATTTCTTATTTTTTTCACATACTATTACTTTTTCTTCTTTCTTTTTCTGCCATATTGCTTAGAGCTTGAATTCCCATATATTTTGTGCGCCTAATTTTCAACAATCTTTTTTAATGCATTTCCTACACAAACACGGTGTAAATTCCTTTTTTTCTGATGTGCTTAAAAAAAACACACACACAAATCCATACCTCATTTGCTTAAAACCAAATGCACTTAATTTTAAACGACATTTTAACTATTGGACTTTATCGAAAAATCTATTTTACTAGCTAACGTTATACCATAAAATGAATTAATTTTGCAATTAAAACTTTCTCTAGCAAGAAATATTTTTAAACGCAACTTTCAACCATTGCACATCAAATTAATACTGTTGTCGCCCAACAAAATTGGAAAGAGATTTGCTGACGAGTAGGAGTTGGTAAATTTAAGAACAGGTCATATTCCAATATGAGTACCCATCTGTAACAACTCTATTTTAATTTAAATAGGACACGATAAACATCTGCAGCTAAGCAAACAAATTAAACCGTTTCGAGAATAATGTCTAGCGAAGCTCTCCCATCGCTTTTCTCGGAACTGGTGTCCAGCAAGTGCGATGGGGACAGAGAAAGAACCAAGTCACGTTTCGAAAACCAATGCAAGATCTTGGATGCCAAAGTCTCCCACTTGCTGAAGACCAAAAACCAAGATGTATCTGACGTCTTGGAATACACCAGCCGGGCCATCGAGATGGTCTCGAACTCGAAGGCCAAGTGTCGCCTCCTCAGACACCGTCTTACGTCCTGTAAAGAGACACTGCAGTGCAAGAGAGACGACCTGAGAAGGTTGTGGCTTGAGTCTCTAACTCACAAGCACACGCATATTCTTCTGGCGGAGATTGAGGCAATACGGAAGACGCCTGACTTGGTCAACGAGCACCTTTTGGCTAAAAGGTATGAGCTGGCCACTAGGGTCCTGGTGTCGTCGATCGAGCTGCTGGAAGGGAAGCTTGTCGATATTGAGGCTCTGAAGGAGCTGAAGCTGGAGCTGCATCGACTTCTGGACAAGCTGTACGCCATATTTCTGGAGGAACTGATCCATGAACTGTACATGTCAACTTTTCATTCGGTGTATCAGGGGGATGACGATGGTAGCGTTAAGGAGGTTACGTATGAGAAGATATTCAACTATAAGCCCTTGAAGGATGGTTCAAGAAGCATCAACTTCAATGTTTCGTACGTCACTGTACTCTTGGAGTGTATGATGATGCTGGGAAAGATCAATGAGACCATGGATATATTGAAGGAGGAGTGCGAAGGTGAACTTAGAAAGATTATTGCCAAGCTTTCTAAATTGATGCATGATATAGTTCAGGCGTCAACAGACACAGCTATATTAGATTTTCCTGAGTCGCAGGGTCAGCGCTTTTTGTTGGACCTATTGGAAACTACCATTGGGCATTTTAGGCAAATATTGATAAACAACAAAAAATTCATGGATATATTAATGAAAATAATGACTTCTGCAGAAAAGGAAGACTCGAGTATTGAAACTGTAGATTTGTATTCAAATATGCAGACAACTCTTGAGTATTTAATAAGCAGTTACATGGAAATTCCAGCTTTGCCAGCTTTATCTAGACAGTGCTCATCTGTTATTTCTGAATCTCAGTGTGGGAGCGACCTGACTGCCTATTTTGAATCTAAACCTCATTCAGAGGAAAGGTGCCAAATGCTTTTTAAGTTTCATTATTCCTCTCAAGGCATGGTAGGAATTAGGAAAAAGGCCAACTACGAACATTTTCACGGAAATAGTTATTGGGAAACGAATGATAAATTGAATTCTCAGAAATTACCACTTGTATGCAAACCTTGCCTGAAGAATATTACAGTTATGTTTATTCCTATTAAAAATTTTGTCAATGAAATCGAGAATGCTCTTCAAGGTAAAACTGAAATTCATTGTCCGTTGCATTTATTTATACTCGACTGTGCTAACAATTTCCTAGACCAAATAAATGCAGAAGTCAATAGAATTCTTAAGGATGCTTCACAAAATCTACAATCCTGGAAAGTATCAACTGTTTCGGATGATTCTCCGCAAAAAGTTATAGGCTCCGAAAAACAGATACTGAGCAGCACTCTGATTCTGAGGGAAAAGTTGACCGAGCTACATGCCTTACTCTGGAAGTTGCCAGCTTATTCCGACCATTTCTTGCATCTTATATATTACATTGTCTATTACTACAAGGATTTAGTCCACAAGGGATTCAAGAACCTGTTTATCGAAGAGCTGAAGCCAAAAGATGTTGAAAAAGATAATATTTCTGGTGATTTTGAAGAGTTGGTGAAAAAAGTTATCGAAGAGAAGCATATTTTAAGTGTCTCTTGGGCAAAAGATCAGGACATAAGACGGCTTTTAAAATCCTTTTCTAACTGGAAAATGCTCGAAATGACCGAATCTGGAGAAGCTATTGATTCTCCTGAAGACATCCGAATGCGCAACAAACACGAGTCAGAACTGCTCATCAGGAATTTGCATTCAGGAGAGCACTCGACTTGGGAGATCATCGAAGACACATCCATCCTTTTCAACATCGCTGTCCTCCAAGAAAGTCTTCAATGGTTCTCTTCGCAACTACTCTCTTTAGCGAAGGATTTCAAACCCTCGGGCGACATAAAATTCTCCACCAAGTTCTCTTCCAACGCCTTGGCTGGTCTCAACAAGTTGGTCAAGGAATACGAGGACTTCTCGGACGTCTGTCTTCTGGCACTTCATCTGGAGGTGCGCGCCCACTGCTTCCGCCATCTGATGGAGTTCGAAACCGTCGACATCGACATCTGCGCCAAGAACCTGGCCGACGATCTCAACAAGATCGAGGAGGCCCTTGTCCCCGCCCTCACCCCTAAAGAACTCAAGTACATCTTCGAGGGCTTGGGGGAACTGGTGGCTTCCATCCTCATCCACAACATATCCAACTGCAGCCAAGTCATAACGAGGGCTTCGTTCGGGAAGCGGGTCCAGAGGGCTGTCTTCGTCATCCATTGCTGTTTGGCCAACATCACCATGACCAGGGAAGTGTCCCTGTACAGGGTGAGGCATTTCGTGCGGTCGCTGTACTTGTCGCCCGACGAGGTGGTCAACGAGGCGATGGAGGAAGGGCCGAGGTTCGGAGAACAGGAGTACGCGGCAGTCTTCAAGATATTGCTGAGGGGAACGGAAAACCAGACTCAGATTGTTGATGATTGTATGAAGAAGGTTAGGAAAATCTTGAATAGGGCTGTTGTCTCTGTTTAGTAAATGCAGAACGATTTCGAGGTGATGCACCAGTGGCAGACAACAGTTATCAGATGCATGGGCAATTTTAGTATTTTTTTTTAAATTTTAAAAACTTTATATTGTGAATATTTTCCCCCAACGAAGTGCATGTACTTACAAATAATATGATATGAAAATTAAATTGCTATGTCTATTAGGAGCCAGAGGATAGTTGCGATAAATTAGGTTATATTTTTGGAAAATTTCAGAAAAACATATTAATTTTAAACTAGTTATGAGAACTTAAAAAAAACTTATTTAAATAGAGAGAAAGAAAACTTAGTCGCTAAAAATAATTTTTCATTGTCTGTCTAGCCAGGGCTCAAATTTTTACGTTGCCACTTTATACAAACAACATTTTTCAAGACATCACAGTCGAGTTGATTTTTTTTTGTCAAATCAAGATCTGAAGTTAAAAAAAGTTATTTTCGTCGCTTCAGATAAAAAAGTTTGTGATTAAAATAGAACGCGATAGTCTAGCAGTTTGTTATCTGCACTATCAAATCAAATTACAATGGTACATGTTCCTTCCTTCCCTTTTTTTCTTAGTTAACCGCCAGATAATGGAGAATTATCACATGTTTTAAATTTTGTTAAAAATGGGTTAATTTTGTAGACAAAGATGTCTGGAGTCCAAAAATGTCATTAAAATATTTTTTAACGAAATATTTTCCGAGTTATTCAAATTTGAAAAAACCAGAGCCGCGGCGCAATCAAGGAACGTCGTGACGTAGAAAGGTCTTCTCGTTTCTCCTCCCTACGGAACCACTTGAGAACAGCGCAGCGAAATCGCACGTGCGTTGATTTTTGTATTATTTTGAGTTTTTAAAATATTTTTCTCCAATGGCTGTTGAACAGGGTTTTACCAAAGCACAAAGAGATATTTTGCCAAACATTTCCGAGGATATGATAATAATTTTTTTCAAAGAAATTTTGGATTTTTTGTCAGCTGAAATGAAAGGTATCAAAGCTGAAAAGTAAGATGTTTCAAAGATATTTAGTTAATTTATTGTTTTATAGGAAATAAAAAAGAATATTACATATAGCAATAGCATAAATATGTTTAATGACTATATATTTTAAGAATAAAGTTTATGTGATATTTATGTTATAGTAAAAGTCTGATAAAAAAACTTGTTTTTAAAATCAAAAATAGGTATTCCTACTAGTAGATAATTCTTTTTCTCTATAGTTAGTTACATGCTTAACTATTTAAATATATTTAAGAGGGGGATATAAAATATATTTATTTAAATATATTTTAATTAATATATATTTTTAATTAATATATATTTTTAATATATATTTTAATATATTTATTTAAATATATTTGGGGGTTCAGTACCCCAAAATCGGTGAAAAAATCGAAACAAAAATTATTGGCTTAAAATACTATAACAACCTTTATTAATAATGTCACAAAGTATCAAGACGATTGGAAAAATATTTTTGACATTAAAAGCCATTTTAATGTCATGGCTTCGTAAGGAAATGGGTTAACAACAAAAACTTTATACGCGTTTTCCTCAGAACTTGATTTTTTGAACTTCGATGTACCTTTTCTCAAAAACTATGCTATGTTTTCTCGTAAAATTTTTTATATGATGTAATACATAGTATAGATTAACCGGAGGTTATAAATTTTAATAAAACTAAAGTGAAAAAAAAAAGTTATGCGGCAAAAAGTGAAAAATTTCATGATTTTTTTGGTACTTTAAAACTTATTTTATTTTAAAAAATCTAACAGTTATTAAAAAAAAAAACTTTTAGCCTCAGATTAATGTATAAGGTTGGTATAACACACACAGAAAATTTTAAGATGATCTGATCAGTAGTTATTGTGAAAAGGTACATTGCAATTGGCCAATTTAACATTACCGATATACAACGTACCGAACCCCCTTAACGGGGATATTTAGTTAAATTAGAAGTTATTGTCGCATTAAAAATTAATGTTTAAACGTAAATTTTTGTTACCTTACCAGATAACTTGAGTAGTATACTTGAGTAGTCTACTAATATAAGACTTCTATTTTAATGTTCTGTACAGTATAAGGCTACATTAGAATGTATAACTATATAGAAGTGATTGTTCTATTAAAGATGAATATTATTAGTTTTAAATTAAAAACCTTTATTTGTTTTTAGAACCTCACCAAAACTAAATAGTACTTCAATACTAATCACCAACTTTGATATTTCTGTTTCAATACTACATTCCAAAGGTACGAGGCCAAAGGAACGCTCTTTTTGGGATCTCTTTTCATAGCTCTGCACCATTTCAGTCTATCTTTTTTATTCCTCGGTACATTTAGAAATAGTTTGTCAGGAGTATAATATGGGAAGTATTTCCACACATCGGCACAATACAGTACTTTTTAGAAGCCTTAATATTATAAAAATAAGCTTTGAAGAAAGGATATAAGAGAAGCGAAAAATCGAATGCAGCAAAAGCGGCGTTCGCTTCTTCTCGGTGGGAGAAGACCTTACTACGTCATATCACGTGACTCTCTGTATCGAATGAAAACCGAAACTGCTCTTTTATTAATTTAAATTAAAAGCAAAATACGAATCTGTAAGAAGAATGAATACATTTTTTATGGGTTTTAAGTCGTTTAGAATCATTTAAAAACAAGAAAAAAAAATGTGATAATTGTCCATTGAATAAGGGCTTAGAAATCATAGCTCAAATAGTGGGAGTGATTTTTTTTTCGTGTATTGGAGTGTTTACTTGCATTTCTCGTGAATTGATAGATATATAGCTTCGGTTTTATCTTTTATTTACACTAGCTAGTCACTTACAATTTTTATTCTAGTCATTTTATTTGTTAGATACAAATTTTTGTATTTTGGAGTGTTTTAAATATAAGTTTAATTAAAAGTTAGTTTTAAGATTATTGCTTTTGAATTTAGGAAGTTCAATATTTTGTTGTTGCAAAGTTTGTTTTATTGTTATGACTTTAGAGCTTATTATAAAGCACATTTTGTAAACCAGAACAAAATAAAGAACATTTCGAAAAGTCTAATGTAAAGTATTTTGCTTGTTACTGTAACAAAAAAAAAAAACCCTCCGGAAATGAAAAATGTAATGCAGTTCAAATTTGCAAAATGAAAGAAAATTCATGATGTAAAAACTTGCGAACAGTGAGAGAAATTTAGACTAAATTTTATGATGGTTAAACCTTATGATGCCGCGTGACGTCGCAATTCAAAGCGCTCAAAGTTTATCAAAACTTTAACGGAAAAATATTTGAAAGACTATCCATTTAATGCAAACAAATATGGATTTATTATCCGCTGTACTTATTACAGAGACAATTTCAGATGAAAAACATTATAAACTTCCAAATATGTGGACAATACCAGCGAAACGGCTCATTTTTTTCGCTGCTTATTAATCAACTCCTTTTCGAAACATACTTTCCCATTAAGAGCCAGTCTTCAATTATACTCACTACACCATGTCACTAATGAGTATTAATGATGAAGAGTGTCTAGTGAGGAAGAAGAAAGTAACTTCCAGTCTCAGAAAGAGCAATCAATTCTTGACATCAGTTACAAAAAAATACAAAACCCGTTATTATTGGTTTGTTTGCAACAGGAGTAAAAATAGGTGATTTTTAATGAGCAGCCCGACTAATTATGTCGTATGTCACGACACATGTTTGAAACATGTGTAAGGTTTTTAATATTTTAGAAAATTCTTTTGTGATAGACTAATAAATAGTTCTGTGATGTTTTAAAAATTGAAAAAATAAATGTAGATATGCATTACCGAAATAAGCGATTAATCAAGCTTCTTAAATTTTTAGTAGTTGTCTCTTAAATTGATAAAATTCTGCTTTTGTAAATTTTTATGAGATTTCTGTTTTAAATATTCACAAAATTAATTTATTATCTTTGGCGTTTTGAATGGTTTCATTATCTCATTTTAAATTCTGAACATTTTTATGTTTCATACTTTTGACATTTGTTTTCAATTGATATGTAGTCAACTTAAACATGTATTAAATAATGCTATATAATTGCAATTACATTTAACGGAAATTATGAATTTCTTCAATTTCCAAGTGAAGCGAAATCGTTAATCTCCTCAAGCGTAAATGAGACACTCCAACAAATAAATATCATTATTTTATTCATCCAAACGTCGCTTTTTAAGGGCAAATAAAACAATAGGTAAAATAAAGTAAATATTCCAGAAAATTGAAACCCAAACCTAATAAATAGATATTCATTCTCGTGAAAACTGTTTTAACATCTGTCTCATCCAAATATTGTTTTTCCATTACCCACATATGAAGAAAATTTAAACCAAAACCTATAAAAAAACACAAATCTAAACTTATTATCTCTCTCTCAGTTAACCCTTTTTGTTACGTCTTTATACTTAAATATTGTATTTCTAAATCATTAACCTTTTCAAGGGTAAATGAGACACTCTTACAAATAATTATCAATATTGTGTCTATCCCAATGTTGGTTTTTAGTGATCAAACAAAATAATAGATTTAGTAAATATTCAAGAAAATTGAAACCTAAACCTAATAAACATCTTAAAATATCTTCCTTTCTCGTCGGCAACCCTTTACGTACATAAATGTATCCAAATCGTTAATCACCTCAAGCGTAAATGAGACGCAAATAACTATCCATATTTTGTTCATCCAATTGTTGCTTTTTAGTGATCAAATAAAATTATTTTTAGAATTTAAATATTTTTAAATCGCTTCTTTCTAATTCAAAGAAAATAATATTCAGGAAAATTGAAACCTAAACCTAATAAACATCTTAAAATATCTTCCTTTCTCGTCGGCAACCCTTTACGTACATAAATGTATCCAAATCGTTAATCACCTCAAGCGTAAATGAGACGCAAATAACTATCCATATTTTGTTCATCCAATTGTTGCTTTTTAGTGATCAAATAAAATTATTTTTAGAATTTAAATATTTTTAAATCGCTTCTTTCTAATTCAAAGAAAATAATATTCAGGAAAATTGAAACCTAAACCTAATAAACATCTTAAAATATCTTCCTTTCTCGTCGGCAACCCTTTACGTACATAAATGTATCCAAATCGTTAATCACCTCAAGCGTAAATGAGACGCAAATAACTATCCATATTTTGTTCATACAAATGTTGCTTTTTAGTGATCAAACAAAATAATTAATAAAGCAAATATTCCCAAATCGTTGCTTTCTAATGCAAAGAAAATAATACTCAGGAAAATTAAAACCGAAACCTAATAAACATCTTAAAGCACAAATATCTTCTCCTCTCGGTGAGAACCATTTAAGTACATATGTAAATATATCCCAATCGTTAATCACCTCCAGCGTAAATGAGACACAAATACTACCAATATTTTGTTCATATAAATGCTACTTTTTCAGTGATCAAACAAAATAATAAATAAAGTAAATATTCAAGAAAATTGAAACCTAAACCTAATAAACATCTTAAAATATCTTCCTTTCTCGTCGGCAACCCTTTACGTACATAAATGTATCCAAATCGTTAATCACCTCAAGCGTAAATGAGACGCAAATAACTATCCATATTTTGTTCATCCAATTGTTGCTTTTTAGTGATCAAATAAAATTATTTTTAGAATTTAAATATTTTTAAATCGCTTCTTTCTAATTCAAAGAAAATAATATTCAGGAAAATTGAAACCTAAACCTAATAAACATCTTAAAATATCTTCCTTTCTCGTCGGCAACCCTTTACGTACATAAATGTATCCAAATCGTTAATCACCTCAAGCGTAAATGAGACGCAAATAACTATCCATATTTTGTTCATCCAATTGTTGCTTTTTAGTGATCAAATAAAATTATTTTTAGAATTTAAATATTTTTAAATCGCTTCTTTCTAATTCAAAGAAAATAATATTCAGGAAAATTGAAACCTAAACCTAATAAACATCTTAAAATATCTTCCTTTCTCGTCGGCAACCCTTTACGTACATAAATGTATCCAAATCGTTAATCACCTCAAGCGTAAATGAGACGCAAATAACTATCCATATTTTGTTCATCCAATTGTTGCTTTTTAGTGATCAAATAAAATTATTTTTAGAATTTAAATATTTTTAAATCGCTTCTTTCTAATTCAAAGAAAATAATATTCAGGAAAATTGAAACCTAAACCTAATAAACATCTTAAAATATCTTCCTTTCTCGTCGGCAACCCTTTACGTACATAAATGTATCCAAATCGTTAATCACCTCAAGCGTAAATGAGACGCAAATAACTATCCATATTTTGTTCATACAAATGTTGCTTTTTAGTGATCAAACAAAATAATTAATAAAGCAAATATTCCCAAATCGTTGCTTTCTAATGCAAAGAAAATAATACTCAGGAAAATTAAAACCGAAACCTAATAAACATCTTAAAGCACAAATATCTTCTCCTCTCGGTGAGAACCATTTAAGTACATATGTAAATATATCCCAATCGTTAATCACCTCCAGCGTAAATGAGACACAAATACTACCAATATTTTGTTCATATAAATGCTACTTTTTCAGTGATCAAACAAAATAATAAATAAAGTAAATATTCAAGAAAATTGAAACCTAAACCTAATAAACATCTTAAAATATAAACACTCTTCCTTTGTCGTCGGCAACCCTTTACGTACATAAATGTATCCAAATCGTTAATCACCTCCAGCGTGAATGAGACACAAATACTACCAATATTTTGTTCATACAAATGTTACTTTTTCAGTGATCAAACAAAATAATAAAGCAAATATTCAAGAAAATTGAAACCTAAACCTAATAAAAATCTTAAAATATAAACATCCATATCTTCCTTTCTCGTCGGCAACCCTTTACGTAGGGGAGGGTGGGGGCTCTTGGGACAAATTTTTTTCAACATCTGTATTTCAGCAAAAATAAATTAATTTTAATTTCTTTTTTCACAAGCTCATAAACTGAACATTCATTTACTTAAAAAGTCATTCGACAAATGTTAAAACATTACCATATTTTGGTTGCTGAGCATTTTAAACAAACATGTAAATGTCCCATTAGCCCCCATATGTGGGGGCTAATGGGACAGGGTACAGGGCTAATGGGACATGCTAAATGTTGCCTTAATAAAATATTAAAAAAAGGGAAAATGAATCAGAAAAGGACCAGAAAATAAAACTTTAAAGCAAATACCATTTAAATAGTGTGTACATAACGAATTTTTTAAAACAATTATTCAACATTGAAAGAGATGAAATATCATAGTTAAAACTCAAAATCGAAGATGCTCCCATAATTTTTTTTGAATAACTGGAAAGGATAGTTTTATAACTAAATCTTAAGTTTTTTTATAACTAAATCTTTAGTTTTTATAACTAAATCTTTAGTTTTATAACTAAATCTTCTAAATTTTATCTCAAACTTGTCCTCTTTTTCACGGTACAAGGATTTAAAAGACCGTCTTATCTTCAAATAGCTTACCATCGTTCACCTGTTTCAGACCATTCTAACGAACATTTTCCCTGTAACGGGTGCGGGTTCGATTCCCCTCCTTTGCCCTGGGTGTACTTCCTTTCTCTGTGAAAGTAAAAACTCTTTATGTGTCTGTCTTACTTGACGAAGGCTTATAAACGGGTATTCGATCAAGTACACAAGCCGGAATATTTTCAGTTCAATGCCTTCTTTATCAGAAAGCAATCCAACAAATAAAAAATAGCTTGCTTACTAGCAAAATTTACCAATAACAATATATTTAACTTCACCAAGCTCTATTCAGATGTAATTATTAAAATTCAAGGTAGAAATATGTCACCAATAAAGCTACTTGAACTTTCACTTATTATACGGTGAAAAAAGTTCAAAAAGTTTTAAATTAAAGTTTAAAAAAGTTTTAGGCAACTTGACTGAATACGATATAAGAGATTTAAATAGATTGTTTGAGAGAAGCATGCAAAGCTAGGTTTATTCGTGTCCCATTAGACCCCACTGTGTTGTTTTTTATAAATGACCCAACACAGAAGCACTTCTACTTCACCACAGTATTTGACATATACTATCTTAATCTAGGATATTTCATATATCTAAAAATGCATTTTAATTCATAGAAAGTTTTTATTTAATATTTCAAAATTGAAAAACAAGGTACACTTTTAATTAACTTTAAATTCTCCAAAACAGCAATTCTTCTCTCCTCATCAGCACATGCGTTTATTTGCTGATCTTTGGTTGTTAAAATGTGAAGGGTAACTGTTACAATTCTGCAGTGTAGAAAAATTTATAAAAAAGTGTATTTTTCCTAGCTTTAGGGCCCTTGTCCCATTAGCCCTGCGTCCCAATAGCCCCCACTCTCCCCTACATAAATGTATCCAAATCGTTAATCACCTCAAGCTAAATGAGACACAAATAACTATACATATTTTTTCATTTTTTTTTAGCTTTTTAGTAATCAAATTAAATAATTAATATAAATTAAATATTTTTTTATATCGCTCATTTCTAATGCAAAGAAAATAATATTCCGAAAATGAAACCTAAACCTAATAAACATCTTAAAATATCTTCCTTTCTCGTCGGCAACCCTTTACGTACATAAATGTATCCAAATCGTTAATCACCCCAATCGTAAATGAGACACTCCTACCGGGGATTCCGTGTTTCGTGCTGAGATTCATTAAGACGCAGGTTTCCCGCTTTATCGAATAAAAGGCGAGAGCGCATCGCTCAGGTGTTCGAGTTCGTTTCATTCTTACGGTCTTGTTGTTTTCCTCGCCATTGATACTCTTAATGTTTGGTGTATGGATATGCAGGTGGAATTGATATCCTCGTGTTGCGGAGGAGGTTGATAAATAGGAGGAGTTTCGGTTAGTTTGGTCGAGTTGATGATGCTCAACAATGTGCTGTGCGGTGTTGTACATCGTTACTGCTTTATCAACCGTATTAGTTGTAGTTGTGCCAATTTGAACTGAAATAGAAGCTGTTACATATTACAAGTATGGTTTTTTCCAGTTCTTTACGGCAAAAAGTGCCTTTCAATATTGTTTGGTGGTAAAGATATGCAAGTGGAATTGTCATCTCCTTGTGGTGGATGAGGTTGATAAATAGTTTGGTTAGTTTGGAAGTGTTGATTATGTACAACAATGTGCAGTGCGATCGTTGCTGCTTTATTAACCATATTAGTTGTAGTAGTGCCAATTTTAACTAAACTGAAATGGAGATGTCACACATTGCAAGTACGGTTTTCCCTGTTTCTTCACGGCAAAAAATACCGTTGAAACGGGCTTATTGTTTTTTGGTACTATAGATATACAGGTGTAATTGTCATCCTCATGTGGCGGATGAGGTTGATAAATAGTTTGGTTAGTTTGGTCCGAATCGATGGTGTACAGCAACGTGCTGTGAAGTTGTACAATGTACCATTACAGTTTTATCACCCAAAATTGTTGTAGTAGTATCAATGTTAAATGAAGAAAAGAGCTGTCCCATATTACAAGTACTTTTTTTTAGTTCTTTGCTGGAAGAAATACTGATGAAACGGGTTTATTGCGGTACTATAGATATGCAAATGGAATTGATATCCTCGTGTTGCGGATGAGGTTGATAAATAGGAGGAGTTTGGTTAGTTTGGTCGGGTTGATGATGTACAACAATGCGTTGTTGTACATCGTTACTGCTGCTTTATCAACCATATTAGTTGTAGTAGTCCCAATTTTAACTGAAATAGATATGTTTTCGTAAATACGAACGGCGAGTTATTTTTGAATTTATTTCTTTTCAAGCAATTAAAGATAATTTTTATTTATTGTTGAGATTCTGCTATATTCTTCGAATAGCTTTCATTTTAATATAAATGCTGATTCATTAAACAGTGCTTTAAAATCTCATTTCTGATTGCATGTTTGATGATGATATTTATTGTATAATGTATAACACTTTTTAAATATGATTTATTTTAAACCAAATTTAATTACGTAAAAATTTAATGTATTTATCAACATTTTCTCAAATCACAATGAAAACAATTTAAACATACGCCGAATACATTTGCATGTCAAACAAAGATTAAAGTTATAAATTTTTTTTAATTAATAAAGTGTGTTAAGCTGAAATATTGAAAAATTAAAAAAATTCCAGAGACGAACGTTACGTTTAATTTGTTAGTTGACTTCTAGGTGGCGCTAGCAAACAACCGACTAATGTTTCCACTGATCCTGTATGTTGGCTTTTCTCCTCATTTTATGAAATAGGAAATGGCTTATAATGTTCAATTTCAAACGAACGAAAATATATATAATTTTATTGGTTTTAGAAATAGATATAATAAGAGAGAAATAGATACAATAAGAGATTGAATTATAATTGGTGAACAGCATTTATTGGTTTTAGAGGTTTTTTTCCCCTCAATCGTTTAAATATGGTTTCTTTTGAAATCGCTATTACTATATGTAGTTTTTAAATTTATTTTTGCCTTTCCTATAATTTTATATTTCCTTTCAAAACAATACCTATATTTACAACAGCGATATTTTCAACTATATTATATTTTTTATGAAAAACAACGACTGAGTGTCCTTCTAAAAGATGGTTTGAAGTCGTATTCTTCTGTTTTTCACATTTGCTGTGGTTCAAAAAAGGAAAATTATGCAAGGCTGTGGTTCAAAAAAGGAAAATGCAATACAATTTTATTATTTTTTTACCTTGAAATTGTGTTAAAATTACAAATTTAAATTAGGTTAAATAGGAAAAAAGCCACCATAAACTAAGTTTTTCACGCACCAATGTGTATCAATTACTAACGTACTACTCAGAAAAGTATAAATCTTACAAATATTTCTGTGAAAATGTTCATTAAAGTTTAACCGAGGTATACTGCATAATACTTGTCAGCTACATGACAATTTTAAGTGTATAAAATATTATGAAAGTTAATAATTAATCATTTTAAGTAGATTAAGTACTTCTTACTTATATCATGTTTTGAGATGTTGGATATAAATGTTTTGTATTGATTTATTAATCAAAATTTCAAGATTAATTTCTATTTACACTTCATTTCGCTAACTATCGATTTCCATTTTTTTTGGAATTTTGCATTATTTCGTAATTCAGGCTAATTTTTATAGTAATAATATTCTAAGAATGACTTTTCTGAGACTAAATGTTAGAAAGGTTACTCAATGTCTTCACTTTAAAACAACTGTGTTATTAAGAATATTTTAAGAATTCCCCAAGACTGAATTCTAGAAAATTCACTTAATTCCTCAATATTAAATCATCCAAAAAACTTTAAAAGAAAAATTGATTTTGAATGATTTAGCAGCTTTCGACAAATTTATTGTCAAGCGTTTTATAAATCAATTTAATTAGCATTTTTTTTTATAACTTCAAAGAATTATCCAGACTGAAAAATCGCTCGTTTCCACATCGATCCATCTGCATCAGAATTTCGTTCTTTTTCGGAAACAAGATGGAATCTTTTTTGAAAAAGGAACAATCGCCACACATCCGCCCGTAAAATGGGGGAAAGAGCTTTTTTGGGTGGAAAATATCTAGATTTCTAGAATCAAAAAGGAGAAGAAAGAAGGAAAAAAAAAAATCCCATCCTGCTAATTTATTCTTGGTCCCCGGCAGAAACTTTATGCTAATCACTGCAACACGAAAAGGGCGAATGAAAATAATTAAAATAATAATATAATAAAAAAAAAGGAGAGCGGAGCAGTGAAAGAATTAAATAATCAAAAAGAAAGGGTTTTACCCCTTCCTCTACTCATATAAGCGCCATCTATCGACCAACTCCGACTTCGCCACACGTTTCCCCGGTTGCCATGACAACGGACAACCCTTTCCGATACTGTGCACTTGCTTCTGTACCGAACCGAAGAAGACAAGACGCGAAGAGGAGTTTTTTTGGGGTGCTTTTAACCCTTCTCTCCCGTTTTTAATCTACCGCCATTTTGCAAAAGTCGCTTCGCTTTAATTCCCGAATTATTCGGGATCAGACGACTTTTCCTAAAAAGAATGTTTTGGGTGTTCTAAATGAAAATGGCGTCGTCTTCTTCTAGAATATTCCGGGATTTTAAATTCGTGGGAGGGATTTTTATCTTGTGATAACTTTTAATAATATGGAAATGACGTGTTTAGTCGAGATTGTGTTTCAATGCAAATCAATTTAAAAGAGGACGTTTTAAAAATGTTGCCAATTCGCTTTAAGTAATATTTGTCGTAGGAGCTCGTTTTCTTTCTTTTAACTGTATTTGTTTTATTAGGGGAGCTTTCATTTAAAATAAAAGCACAAGTATTTTGTAAAACTAATTTTTTCCCGAAGTAGAAATGCTTAAATTGATACAACGATTGAATTTCGGTAAATTAGTTTAAAGGCATTTGATTAGCATAATAACGCAATTGCTGAGCAATGGTATATATTTTTTTCTGGTATTCTATTGAATTAATTTAATGTGAAAGTTTTGAACAGCTAACTCTTTTTATGTAACCTATGTATCTTAAGTTACAAAAAACAACATTTATTTTAAACTTTAACGAAATCATTAATTTAGTTAATGGAGTTGTAACACATGTTGCAGCATTTGTTGCCGAATTGTGTCTCATTTTTTTTATATCACACTTATTCTAACATCAATATTTGTCAAATATACTGGATGTCTGAATACACCATTTATACATAAAAAAACTTTTAAATGTAGACTGACTTCACAATCACTTTTACCATTGACATTTTGAATGATGCACATAGAATTATTATTAAGTTTAACAGAAAACATCAATTAATGGAATAGTATTTGTTTTTTTTTTTAAATTTAAATCCTGCAGATTAATCGTTTTGCTATCGAAATCCTGTGTGTTTTTTATGTTTACAAATGTTTCTAATTTATTTTAAATGTTTGCTTGCCGACATTTTTAAAATTAAATTATTAAGCAATTTATACTTTTCTAAATTTAACCCAACTTTCGAATTAATTGAATTATGTGGGCCAACTATCTATCATTTTTCCTCTCGGTTTTAAACTAAGTTTATACACAATCCGCATATTATTTTTATAAATTGATTTAAAACAATCGCTATCGATTTAAATTATCTTTTTTAACACCTTCACGTCAAGTCTTTTTTTTAGGTCAAAATCGTATTAAAAATAAAATATTAAGAAGTTTCAATTGCTCCCGGAATTTGAAAAAATATCACCATTAATCCATTTGCATCGAGAAATTACTGCTTGGAAAATATTGAGCTTGTGAATTCAAGTGTTATTTGTTTTTTATTCAAACTTTTTCTATTTCCGATTGTCTGTGTAAAGAAAAAACATATTACAGGAAATGATGTTGAAATAAATTTAATTTGTTTTTTGAGACCTGAATGTCCATTTTTTATCGTCTCCCTACGGAACCCTATTTATTTCCGTATTGCATTTTCATTTGAGACAGTCATGAGACAATGCTACTTTTCTAATCCTGAAAGCTTACTTTATTATTTGCACTTTTGTTTTTAATGCAACAAAAGGTTTAATTTTTAATGCAATACATTATTTGTCACACATAATCCAGATATTGTTTAATTATGTATTTCAAGCTATTTATTAAATTAAGAAAGAAATGAAAGGCATGTGATTGTTTTAAGGAAAAACTTAAATCTATAAAACATACGATTTTTTCTTTTTTACAGTGTTGAATTTTTAATATGCATTTAAACCATAAGTGATTACCTATATTGTTTATGTAAATTTTAGTACTAAACCTAAACCTATGTATGACGCAATGAGAATTAGAAATAAGGTAATAACAAGATAATCTCGAAATACCGCCTGTCAATCCCAGACACGCAATTCCAGTTTCTATCCTCTGCCCTAACAAACTCATGAAATATTCATAAAATAGTTTATTTTAATAATTGATTTCCATATATTTGAATTGATTGTCTAGATTTGGTTTCCAATTATGTTTAATTTATTATGAATAAAAACTATAACCAATCGTTTTGCTAGCTGCCAACAAAATTGAAAATTGGGTATGGTAGGTACATATATATTCCAGCTTGTATGCTTGTTCAGAGAACCGCTTATAAGCTTTCATCAAGTGGGACAGTCACAGAGAAAGAGTTTTTACAAGCACAAGAGACACACAAAGAAAAGACAACACAAACACATAGACAAATAACAACATTTATTGACGGTCACAAACATCCATGCCTGACCGGGATTCGAACCCGACCACAGCAGCTTTAACGGCTAGCATCCTAATGATTGCGCCACCAAGGCGGCTGAAAATTGGGTAAAAATCATGGTTTGTTTAAACGCGTCCGCCTGTGTTTATTTAGCTTTCTAAAGAAGCTTCAACGCAGCCACTTACGCTTCGTAATTTATAACCCAGGTCAAGTGACGAAATATCATGGATAAGTGCTGTCCACAAACCCACTTTTTCAATTCCCACCACGAAAATTCCCACTTTTCGAACCGTGTGAATACATCCGTAAAAAAAAGCTCCCCCAACAACAATTTCGACCACTTCTCATTGTCCACATATAAGCCCACTCCCGTGCTGGAAGGGTTAAAATGGCCTTCGGTAATAAGCCGTCTATTTTATGGATACCGAAAAAGACGCCAACAAAGGGTCTATTCGTCACGGCCCGACACCCTTTCTGTTCGAAAATAAGAAATAATATTCGGTTTCTTGGTGGTTTCTTTATTCTTTAAAAAATGTCTTTGTAGAGGTTCGAATCTGTAGTAGATTGCTTCTGGTATAAAATATTTCTTTTAACGTTTCGGAACACAGTAGCGAAAGAATGTTTGTTTGAACTGTTTATTTCTAGACTTTAAGATAAACTTTTCTTTAAATTTGAACGAAATAATTCTAATTAAACTGTAGAATTAATAGGAATAGTTTTAGTTACGATCAATTCATTCTATGTGTTTTCATTAGGCTATTTCTGTACTTAAAAAAAAATAATTAGTAAAGCATTTACAATGTTCCGTCAAAGTTGTTAAAAGCCATAGGTTTAAGAATATTTTATTTCTCTAATGGGGCTGCAATAGCCCTCGTGTAACTCTAGTGCGACGATAATTCAAACCTAACCTAACCTAACCTCATGGACATTGACGGTCAAGCCTTTGCAAACTCGGCATATTCCTCAGAACCGATAGCCATTTTTTTTTTGTGGCACCATCTAGGGCTAGAGCGACTCTCGCTACCAATGTTGACGCTCAGGTTACAATGAATTTGAGCTCTCTGTGGATGTTAAGTTTAAGAATAAATAAAACATCATATTTTACATCCCATATTTTTGCGTATAGTTTGCCTTTTCCTTTGTTTCATTAAATTGAGTACTTCTGACTAAGTCCTATATCTTAAATCGTGCATTTAATTATACAATTTGTACTGTGTAATTAAATATAAAGTATCAATCGGAAATCCCAAATTATGTGTCCTATTTTTTGTACCTATTTTAATTTTTGTAATTAAACTTTAAAATATTTTTTAAAATTCCAATTAGAAAAAAAAAACCATTTAGCGTACTTCGAAGGACACTTTATAAATCCAAGGTTAATTTAGTAATACTTTTTTCCTCGAAACTCGTCACACACAGATCATATTTAAATGCGGTTTAAAATTTCCATTCGTTCCTGTGTTGGCTATTTGTTGATTAAATACTTTTTCTCTTTTATTTTGTTGCGTTTTTTTTAAACAAGAATCTTCTTGTGGTGTATGATTAGTATTGCGGAACATGTGTTTTTTGACCATGACCTTGTCTTGATCTCATATTCGTTTTGTGTGACATTTTGATAAAACGAGCGTCACTGGTTCGTCAATTGTTAGAAAAGGGTTTATTTCTGTTGAAGTGGTAATTATTATAAAAAGGGTTTTTGGGGATATATTTCCAGTGATCTATGGATTTTAATAATAAAAATGGATTTAGTTTTTTCTTAACCCTCTAATGCATTCTGTTACCGTTTGGTAACAAGTAACATAATTCACTTTATTCTATTAAATTAGAGCTCCTCCAAGACAAATATGTGTTTTTGTCATCTATTACATTTCATTTTAAAGTTTTAGTTACTAATAATCCTCATAGATGACAGTAGTAAAAGAGTGATCAAAATTAAAGAGTGAGGTTATTAACTTTTATGAAATTACGTTTTTGGCAGTATTCAAAGAATAATAATATTAGTACTAAACACGAATAAATTGTTTTGAAAAAATTAATCATAGTTAAGAAGGGTTATTTTGAAATATTTTTAGTAGTTTTCTAATCATTCTAGTCAAAATTGGAATTTTGCAGTTGATTTTTGTCATGGATTTTTTTTTAAAAATTGAAATTATTTAAATTCTAATGCAGTTAATTTTTTAAAGTATTTTTCCCATATAATGTGTCAGTATTAAAGATACATATATATATATATATATATATATATATATATATATATAATATATATATATATATATATATATATATATATATATATATATATATATATATATATATATATATATTTTTGGGAGGAAAATAAAAATTCATGCATTAGAGTATTAGAGGGTTAATTATCAGATACGCACAGACTTTCCGAGTTATGAAAAAGTTTTTTTTTGTTAAATAGTGTTTATATTTAAAGGTATTATGTTTATAACTTAGCTAACAAAATAAACATGTATATTGTATTATTATTATTATTTTTTATTTGGCAAATGCAATGCGTTGCTTTAATAATTTTGTTAAAATATCAAACACTTTCACTGTACAGACTTACCGTGGTACAAAATAGTTTTTGTTTTCTTTAGCCGGTGATAAAGTTTCGAAGTCATTCTGTTTATAACTTAACTAACAAAATAAAGCATGCATATTGTATTATCACTTATAATTTTTATAATTTTTTTTATTTGGAAATAAGTTTTGATTTGCTATTAACAATATTTGGTTAAAATATTAACAACTTTCATTGCAAAATTTTTTTTTAGACTTCTAATAACTTATAAACTAATATAATATGTTCGTTGTGTAAATATCAAATTCATTCCTCAAATAACATCTGTATACACGGGTATTAAAATCGTGGAATATACTTGATATTTACCTTCATCTTCATTAAAACTTTTATTTAACTCCAATATACACCATCGAAAATGCGATATGAATGCAGAAGAGTAGATATTTTATATTAAATATTTATCTAACAGCATAACATAATATATTTTAGAATATAATTTAAATAACTGTATAGCTTAATAAAAAAAATTACAAGTCGGAAATGGAACATTCTTATTTAATCAATTTGGAAGACCTACATTTCTATAACATTATGAAACAATTTAGAATTATATAACAAATGTACCCGATTATCATAATTTCGTTTTGATACACGGAAACACATTCAAACATTTATTCTACTACAATTAATCTCAATCAGGACAGTAGTCTCGGCTTTCAATTTAAAGCATCAATATTAATTGAAACTCTATTATTGCCGTTTCTGTAAAACGGTTTTCGTCGTTATTGGAGCTTTGTTACGGGAAAGATAACTTTACTGGGATACGGGTACGGGTTTAAGTTTGATTGTAGTATTGTTGTAATTTTATTATAACTTTCGCTTGAAAGATTTGTGATACGAAATATGTGCCTGATAATTTCTTAATTAAACTTAAATATTGTTAAAATTTGCGTTAATTGATCTACTGGTTTAATTGATAACTAATAGTTCTGTAATTTGTAGGATATAACATAAAAAAAACTTGTAGCACTAAAAGGATTTTTTTTACTTTACTTATAATTACTGTTGTTATTTTTAAAAATTGTGTTGATGGTTAGTTTATATTTTAAATGAGTTTTTTTCCTTCTCAAAATGAAATATAAATTTTTGTTGAAGAAACATCTTTTTTTCTGGTAACCACTGATTTGATATGTTTTTCTGTTTGTGTGTTTTTTAATTTTTATTTTCTATAATTTTATATGATTCTATATGTTTTGATTTACCTTATTTTGCATTTTCTTATGAGTTATTTATTTTTTGTTGTGTTTATTTGAATTTTTTATTTTATTTTTGGTTTGCTTTAGTTCTTATTATTTAATTTTCAGCTTCTCAACGATTTATTGAAGCGTCCGAATTGGAACGAACGCTGCTAGACCCTTATGGTAAATAATTATTTTATTGTTTTATGATTTTTCATTATTTTTTGTAACGTTTTAGACACAGCTCATTAGTTAAACGCATAGTTTCATTGCACAGAAGATACGACCATGGGCGGAGCTATAAAACGCGTATAATAATCAGATGAAGACAAAATAAAATGGCTGAAATTTTCTCTTCATCTGTTTCCTAAGCGTGTTTTATAGCTCCGTCCATGGTCGTGGCTTCCGTTCAAGGAAACTATAAGTTTAACTATAGTGTATGCTGTTCACATAGGTTTCATTCAGGATATTTCTCTTAAGACTTTTACCGTTAGGGTTGCTAAAAATAGTTGTTTGATTTGAATACAAATTGTTACAGAGAAGAGAAAGTATTGCCACATTAATTTATTTTGGATATTTGGTAAAAAAATTCAAATTTGTGCCAGACAGCGTAGCTTTAAAGCTTCCTAATTCTTATTAAAAAATGCGTTGGTTTGAAGACATTTAGAAGCATTTTATTCACAGCATATGTAGTTATTTCCGTGAAATGACCGTAGGTATAAGTTGATTAACATTTTTATATTTTAGATTTTCAATTTTTTTTAAACCAATAGAATGTGGAAAAGTGACTTTAAAAGTTGATTTGAAAGTAAATACAAAATTTATGATTGTTAAAGTATCTTTGGCTTGCTAGGAAATGTCATCTGAATGATGAAATGTCAACATAATCACTTTAGTGGGATATAGAAATGCGACTCTGCAAATCAAAGGAATAAATGTTACAGAAATTAAATTTTTTAAGCGAAAAAAGTTTTTTTTTAAAAATTGGATTAAAAGAATTGTAAATTTGATCTACATGAAATGTTACTATGCAACCTAAGTTTTGAATTTAAAGAGAAATTACTGAACAGCGACTTGGTTTTGGGGTTTCAATGATTTTATAATTCAACGTATATAAGGCATTGTTGCTTAGTAATTTATATTTAACCAATTCATGGATGAACTTAAAATATTTTTTGTTCATTAAGTATTAGCAATTCATGGTTCATAACATAGTAGTAATTCATTATCGTACACTTGTTAAATTATGGTTGAATATTACTTTACCACCAAATCAAACTACAATATTTGTTTGGGGCATAGGAAAAAAAATATTTTTTATTAATACGAGCTCAACTACCTTTCTATCCCTTTATGAATAGGGAATAAATGTGGTTCTCAGTTAAAGATTTGCTTCCAGCACCGAGTCTTAATTGGCCGATTGGCACTCTCTACTGCAATTTATCAGAAGCAAGCATTCGCACATAAAAAAAGATATTTGTCCGAAAAAAACAAGTCTTCATTTGAGGATGGGTTTAATGGGCCATGAAAACGGAAGATTTTTTTTTCTGTACAAAAGATCCCTTGAAGGAAAAGAAATAAATTCTTCTTTTTATGTTCTTGCTTTCAAGAAGACGCCAGAGAAAAAATATCGTCTGATTGGGTGACTGAATATTAATATGGATTCTTTTTTGGTTCTGAGTATTGAACATCAAAAAGATATGTCTTTAATATTTTATATATCTTGTTTGGAATTCATGTCTTTCTGCGATTGACTTAATAGTTTTCTTACTTGCTGATGTTAGTATTCGTACCAATTTTAAATATTTACTCATAACATCAAATTATAGTCTAAATTTTAGAACCGAAACTTATCTTTTAAATTTAAAAAAGAAACATTATAATTCTTTCCTTATCCTTTTTCTGATCATATCATTTTAAAACTAAAACTATGAATTAAATTAATTTCTTAAAATAAAGATTTGCCATTTGCTTATATAAAAATATCTTAAATAAACCAATTAGCATTACTCATAACAAAAACATTGAACAACAAAATTATATTTTCTTACTTTATCCTTCATTTCAGGTCCTTTTTTTGCGCTGAAAGAAAATAAGCTTATTTAAAAATTATTCCGAATACAGGTTTTGATACACAGCACTTACTTAAGCAATATGCTCTGGGTCTGGGAAGCTCATGTCACTAGACTGTCGTTCTAAAATACGTCGTCCGTCGTTACATATCCTTCAAAGTCCTAACGCTGCATACGATGTCGCCCTCAACGGTTGCGTTGGGTACCTATTCAGGTGTCGGCTGGTCACTTGAGTGTGGTTCTAAAATACGACGCCCGTCGCCAACAGCCCTCGTGTTGCTCTAGTGCAACGATATTCAAACCTACACTCTTAAAACAAAAGAGTGAAATCCACTCCAGTTGGAGAAGTGCATTTTCGACACCCTAAAGGCATGCATATTTTCTCAGACTGAGTTAAAATCACTCGTTTGGAGTGATCCTGTCGGAGGTTTAACACACAAAGGATCCACTCCAAAAGGAGAAGTGCATTTTCCAGTCTGGAGGAGTGAAATCCACTCAGACTGAGGTAAATTGGGAGTGTTTGTTTTAAGAGTGTAACCTAACAATATGATCTACTTAAGACATTCATATATAAACTTGATCCCACGTTTCAACATAGCCTCTTTATATGCCAAACAACTCCGTTCAATTCTTGGAACTTAATTCTGTCTACAAAATTCCTTCCGTCGTCGATCCTAATTAAAGCATTTCTCAGATGTTTTCCGTCTCATCGAATTTTACTATGCAATGTTTACTTTGCTGTAAATGAACATATTCTATTTATACGTACACGCACATTAAAGTGTACTTCCTATGTTAAGTTAGAATCATACAGTTTTAAGAGCACCTTTGAATATATGCATGTATATGTCTCCAGTTACACGGAGGTAACCAAATTTGTGCTGTTGAACTTTGTTGGATTTGGGGCTGGGTAGCCCAGTTGGTAAGCCTTGCACGCGAAAGGTCCGAGGTTCGGGACCGAGTATTGCCAAAATAACTATCGACCTTTAAATGTTTTAAGTAAAAGACAAAGTTAAGACATTTCTCAGATGTTTTCCGTCTCATCGACTTTTACTATGCAATGTTTACTGTGCTGTAAATGAACATATTCTATTTATGCGCACGCGCACATTAAAGTGTACTTCCTATGTTACGTTAGAATCATACAGAGCATCTTTGATGTATGTCTCCTGTTACTCAGAGGTTATTGAATTTGTGCTGTTTGACTATGTTGGATTTCAGGACTCAGTGTGTAAGGCGATTGTTTTTCATGCGAAAGGTCATACACTCCTTGCCAACCTAAGTTGGGTAAATATAATAAATATGCTATGGAGAAAATCCTTCTGCTGGGATATAAAGAGTTCCATAAATTATTTCTTAAGCCATTCAGAAAACATGTTTAAAACATTAATTTCGCTTAGGGTCTAACAGATTTGAGTATTGTTTGAGAAAATTTGGTAATTTTATCAGAATGAAAAGTGTATTTTGGTTAAATAGTATTAAAATCATTTTACATGTGAATATTACCTTACAAGAGTTTTCAACTAACGGACCAACCGCGCTTCTCCCTCTACCTTTTTACTCTTTGTTTTTACCCAAGTTGAGTTAACATGGAGTGTAGACCGAGTATTGCCAAAATAACTGTCGACCTATAAATAATCTAAGTAAGCAGCCAAAAAGTCCGACGAACAATAGAGAGAGGCAGAGGGAGTGCACGTTAAAAATGCCCCAAAATTACTACTGCGCATTCGATATCGCCTTTAAAAGTTGTGTTGGGTGCTTAATCAGGTGTTGGCTCGTCACTTGAATGTGGTTCTAAATTATGACGCTCTTCGCGAATAGCCCTCTTGTGGCTCTAGTGCGACGGTAATTAAACCTAACCTTAACTTTTTTTTACATTTATACATACTGACGTACCTATCTAAACTATATAAATAGTTTTACACGTGTGAAAAACCTTTTTTTTACTTCTATAATTTAAGGGAATCAAAAAGCAAGAAGTTAATACACTTTTTCCTGAAGTCTAGTGCATACTTGAATACATTAGAGAAATTAAACACACGAACCCAAAAATTTACTAAAATGATCTCTCATTTTAACTAAGTTTTTCTACTTGGTGTTAAATTATAAAGTAATCCATCCCTCGTGCAGCTCTAACACGATATTAATTCAGCAAAACAAAATCAAATTATAATGTTGAATTCTCAAATATTTCTCTCTTGATTTACCCTAAAATGTCGTTTGTTGTCTAGTAGGACAATGTAATTAGATCTCAGGCGTTTTAACTATTTACCTTAAAGCGATAAACTCCAGGCCTTTGTGATCTAATCGTTATTTCGCTTGAGTTATTTGAATATATGCTAATAATTGTATAATTTGTAAATATGTATTATAAACTATGTTCGGGCGGGGGGAACTCTGTTATGTATTGTTAGTTTGAAATTGTTAAGCTAAACTTAAGGAGAAAAGTACTTGTAAGTTTTTATATAAATTTCGTTTACTTAAAATATTCCTTTTTGATTCGCATTTGGTAGATTCCCAATTTTCTTCATAATCTTTAACCGCAATACCACCATTATCCTTCTTCAAAAACAATTTTCTGCAAACACTTTTTTTTATACAAAATATTTCGTTTACTTTTTTACAATGTTCGCTTATTGAAGAAAAGTATATCCTTTTTTGATTCACAACTGGAAGATTTAATATTCTTCATAAATTTATAACCACAATTACCGCTATCTTGTCTATTCAACAATAATTTTCTGCAAATATTTTCTCTAATCTAATACAGAAATTCAATAGCTCAAATTGTGAATTATACGTAAAAGTAATACGACAAGTTCAGAACATTGAAAATCTTTTAAGCTCGCACCTTTTCGAAAATTCAAATTTTATTTAACTCTCAGGTAGACATTTTAGGTTAAAACTGTCGATTTCTGAACTAAAAAACATTTCATGCACAATTAACACGTATTTAAAATCTTTTATAAGTATTTAGTTTAAAAAATGACAAAAGTTTAGTTTTGAATATTCATGGAACATCATTAGAATAATTTTAATGCTTTAATAATTCATGAAACACATTTAGAATATGTATTGACAATCATATTATTCGACAGTAACAATTACAATTAAACCTAATTTGAAAATTAAGTTTGATAAACTTTGTAACAAGCTCTGTTAACAATTACAAATAAATACTTATGTTAAATCATCTATATATGCATAAAATACCTTTGATACATCAAAATATTTACACTTGCATTACATTTCTCATCTTCGTGTGATCAAAATTTTTCTTCAAATATTTAAATATATACTAACAATTTTATTTTTTAAACGTGTATCAAAAACTCACAATTTATGTTAGGGGGGTATTTTAATATTTTTAGGATATTTAAATATTTTTCTGGCTACGTAAAAAAAAATTCTGCATACTAATTCAGTATTCACTAGTAAAAAACTGCGATTTCTAAAAAACATGCAAAAACAGAATGCAACACAATACAAGACAAATTCTGTACGGTATTCTTTCTTAGCATTGTTCATAGAGGACCGTTGATATTTATTATTGGGGAATTATGATTAATAGGGCGTTGCCTCAATACGAGAAAATGATACGTTTTAGAGTAGTATTTTTTGTTGTTGCCATGGCAGCCCTAAGATAGAAAAACCTAAGTGATTTTGCCAATACTCTGTCGAACACATTTGTATTTTATTATTATTGAAGATAATAATAATGTGTAATAAATTTAATTTTAGAAAATCGTTACTTTTTTAAACAGATATCTTTCTTTTAATAGATTATTTTTTTTTAAATCAGATTTAAAACGCATATTCTTTTTTTAAGTTCTGTTCGTTGAATTACATTATTTCGAAACCTTGCTATAATTTATTTATAATTGAAAGCAACACAAAGTAAATTTTAATTCTTAGAAATTATATCCCATCACATATATAGTATTCTATAAGCAAATTTATTCTACAATTTCAACTTGCGTTATATTTTGAATAATTTCACGTGGAATAATTTTTTAGATTTTAGTTTGAACTTTAGTAACAGTTACAATTCTTTATATCTAAAGTTTTCATGATACTAACAATGACTTTAACAGTAATTTTTATGCTAATTTAAATTTGTAGATTAGCATTAAAAAAAATCATTTTCTAGGTTTAAGGTTTAACATTAAGTTCTTTATATATAATAATACATGACTATTCTTCTTAAAATGTTGTCCTTTTGTACATTTTATTTACTTAATAGCAGACGAAAATTCTCAAAATCCAGTTTATTTTTATATTTAAATGTTGCAATTGAAAAAAAGTCTAGTTTAATATATTTGAAGTTAAATCATTCAGAAAAGTTTAATTTTTCCTTCGGTTCCTTGTATTTACTTAACTCACAAGAAACGTTTTATGAATTATTTTAGAATCATTAAAGTGATTATATACAAATGTCTTTTTTTTATAACTCTTACTAGATATTTGGTCAGGATAATTTACTATTTATAAATAAAAATTGAATCGTAAAGCAGTTTATTGTTTTGTTAAGACATTTATATTTAATCTTGAACTCAAAATAGCCATTTAAAAGCGTTTTTGCTTGATTATTTATATAAATCATTTCAAATACGTAATTATAAAGGATTTCAAAAACCTTATTCTGTTTCGAAAATCATTATATATTTTCGCTTGTTATTGCTAAAGCCAACTTTATAGCATTTCATAATTTTAGTTAGTTATACGTTGGGTATTTTATTTATCCTTCAAATCTTGTATTTTAATTGGACTAACCGATTTAAATATAAAATAGTGTATAGTTTTTTTTTAAAAATGTATTTATATTTGATCATTCATGGATGAACTTAAAATGTTTTTGATTCGTTAAGTATTTTGAATTATTTCAAAATTATTACAAGGAGTAATGATGTGGGTAAAATTGTTGATGAAAGAATTTGTTAATTTTGGTTTTCATTTTGAAATTCCTTTAAAATCTTATATTATTTCCCCCCTTCAATTCAATGGATTAAAATCCTACAAAAAATCAGAACATTTAAAAAAAAAGAGTTATCAATACATTTTCTTTCTTTAACATAGGTAGTTTCGATAAATACGGGTTATTCTTTTTTACAGTTACACTTTAAAATATGTAACATACATAAACTTTATAGTTTCGATCGATGTATTGCATAAAAATAAATGTTTGACACCTACATTTAAATAAAAATACTATTAATTGAGTAAATCATATATTTCGTTTTTTTTGTAAATATGTATCTTATTTTAAAGATAATTTTTGTTCATGCCATCATGAATTATCATCCGTATTTTTTTATTTTGATCTGATATCCGTTTAAAATACTAGATATATAAAAAATCCCCCAATTTTTTTTAATGTTTTATGCAGAAAAAGGGGGATGATTTTTTATGGTTGTTTGTGTGTGTTACATGTTCAGAAAGAATTGTTGTGTATCAAACTCTTTAACAAAAAACTCCGAAAAGGGTTATTTTTAAATCGCTAAAACTGTTTACGGCACTTTTTTTTCTTTGAATGCTTTGCCGTAAAAAAAATCTTATAAAAAATATCAAAACACCAATGGTGGAGAAAAAAAAATCTATCTCGATCAAGAAAAGACTTAAGTCGGAGAATTAAAAGCGATTTCTTGCACGCATCTCAAAAAGGGAACTCCGAAAACAGACAAGAAATATCCGCTTTATTTGGAAAAGTGGAGTTTTTGCTATATTTACTACACGGGAGTTATTTCACTTTGCCACCTATAACTGCGGTGTAAAAAAAGGAAGGAAAAATAAAGCATCAAAAGAAAAAGAGTCTCAACATCACGGACCTTGAAAAAAAAAAAAAGAAAAACCGTACTCGGAAAAATGAAACACTTGCTGTGTTAACTCAATGGGATATACTTCACTTTGCAACGTGCAAAGCTAAAGGAAAAAATAAAGCAATCCAACAAAAAATGGCTCAATATAACGGACCGTGAAAAAAGAGTGAAGAGACGAAAAAAAATATAATAAAAGAAAAATAAAGGAAAGCGGCGAGAAATAATAATAAAAAAGAAGAACGCAGCCAAAAAAAGAGCGGAGAGAGAGAAAATGCAGACGAGAATCGAGAGGAGGAAGGAAAAGAAGGGGGCGTCTGCATGTGTGAGCGCGTGGAGTCACGTGAGTTAACCCTTTGATGCTGCGCGGAAATTGGTGTGCTCCAGCAGCAAAGTAATTAACGGCCGGAGCGCGCGAGCGAGCGGTTCCCTCCTCTCTCCACTGCGGCAGGCAAAGAAACACAATCTCTTCTTCTTCTCCTCTTCTTGTTTCGAACATCCAGATGCGCCATGACAGCAGCGTAGCAGCAGCAGAAGCTGAAGGCGACAAGATGCAGCCCCGCTCGGCTCTCGGCTGCTCCATCTCGGTCATCTCGCTGCAGAAGCTCAAGACTTTCCTGGAGCAGCCCAAGTACCGGCCCCCGATGCCCCCGCAGCAGCCCCCACCACCGCAGATACACAACAACAACAACTTCCACTACCCCCCTCCGCCCCCGTTGCCCCCGCCGCCGATACAACATCAACAACAGCAGCAGCATCCATCTCAGCATCACCAGCATCCAACGCAACATCACCCGCAGCAGTATCAACATCAACAACATCATCACCATGGTGAGTTTTTTTTCCTTCTCCTACCTCGTGGTGTCTGTTTCCCCCACCGGCGGGAGAGAATCTCGTCTGCTCTTTTTCTTCCGACTCCTCCCTCCCCCCCTCGCCCCCACCCCTAGGAGAAAAGGAATTTTAATGCTCTGTTCGCTCTCTCTCCTCCCTTTTTTTTATGGTTGTTTATGTGTGATTTTTTTTCTGTTGTGTATCGAAAAAATCTCTCTCTCGGAGATGTTTTTTTTTATTCTAAAATTCTCCCGAAAAAATGTAGTCTGGTGTTGTCCGAGGATAATGTTTTTTTCCCTCCTCTCCCATTCAGTTTATTATATTTTATCAGTTTTTAAAAAAAAGGGAAGGATGAAAAGACAAAAAAGAAAAAGAGGAAAGGGGGAGAAGAGCAAGAGGATGATAAAAAAAAATCTGCATAAAAAACCGTCTGTGTTTCTGTTTTCCTCCCCGACCACATGGTCTGGGCACCAAAGGGTTGAGGCTCGTACCCAAAGGGTTAAAAATGCCCTCTTCCATTCGGCGGAATCATAATGGCGGCTTCTTCTTCCTCCGCTTTTTAAAACCCCCTCCTCCCCCTCCCCCTTCCACCTCCCTCTTAATGAATTTTAATTCCAGCGTCTTCTTCCCGGAGAAACCAGCTCTTCGATCGTGTCTCGGCCGCCATTTTTAAAAAAACGCGCGATTTTTTCGCCACCCTATTCTAAAAGAACATTCTACTTTTTTTCCCACCCACATTTTTTTTGTGAAAAACCTTCTAAACGACCACCCACCAAACCCACAGACGACATTTTTTTTTCATAATCGTTTGTTTTGGTTTTTGTGTTCTTTTTTCCCCCTCCCCGTTTTTAAAAGCCGTGCGTCGTTATTTTGGTGCACGCCGCTGTTTTTGAGGGCCCAAAGGGTTGGCTCCTGCAGGTATTGATTATTGATTAGTCGGAGTGGCTGCCATTAAAAATGCTGACATTCTCCGCGCGCGAGCCCTTCGCAATTTCGGGAAAGAAGGGTTAAAGGGTTGTAGTTGTTTTAAAATGTAGGGGGGGGGGGGGGGGGGGAGAGAGGAGAGAGAGAGAAAATGGTCGCTTCTCTCTTCGGCGTGCCCTCACATGGACGCGCTCCAATGGACTCCAGTTGAATTCCACCATTTTGGTTGAGGGCTTTTTTAATTTTAAATTTAGTTTTTAATTTTAAAAAAAAAATAATTTTTTTATAAACACTTATTGTTTTCCCCCTTGAAATTTAATGTTCAACTCTTTAATTTTTTAAAAATTAAATTTTAGTATCTATGTAACCCCTCACATGGTCGTGATCAAGTGTTTCTTTAATTTTAAATGTGATTAATAATGTTTTTTTTTAATTGCATTTAACTTTTTTTTTATAAACGCTCGTTAAATGTTAACACAATTTTAGTTAAACTTTTAAAATTTATATTTTCTTTATTAAGTTTTGGTAGACATATAAATATACACATGGAATGGTCAAAGGACTTAAGTTTTTTTAATACAAATTTTTTTTTGATTTTTTTCTTTAAAATTTTTAAGTTTTTTTTAGTTTTAAATAATTGTTTCATAAACCCAGTTAAAATGTTAAGTTAAGCTAAAAGTTTTAAAAGAATTAAAATAGTCTACTTTCTTGTTACTTTCATACTCACTCAAATTTTTGTACAAAAACAAGTTGGTTTGAGTGGTGTTGTCACATATAACCTGTTCCACACAAGATTAACAACACAGAAAAGAAATCTTCGAACACAGCATCTTGGCAGTTATAATAAAACTTCTAAAAGCCAAAATTGGCTATTTTCATTAACGCTCGAAGTTCGTTGGACTTTAACTAATTATTTTAGTACTATAATATATATGGCATAGCAACTTGTTTACATATTTTGTTGAAACTTTCAAAACAAACGTACAATAACATCGATTTAATTACAGAAATAATATTGCTATATCCACTATCTCTATGGAAGTAAATGAAATCTATATATCTAATCGGAATCTCTATCTATCGAACTCTCGAACGAAATTCAACACATTTTTTCAAACAATTTAGTATTTAAAAGTATGTTTTGAAATTAATTAAAAAAATGCTTTTCATATTTGCTAAGGGATACGTCTGTTGAAGAATTTAAGTTTGTCAAAGTTACCAGTTTTGAGCAGTAAAAATGCTTGTAAATTTTTTTAATCAATTAAATTTAATTAAAATCTTCTTGTAAAATTTTTTTGTACTATAAATGAACAAATGAGCCGAATAATATGAATAACAACACGAAAAACAGACTTTAATTATTTTCAGTTCACTACACTCTTAAAACAAAAGAGTGAAATCCACTCCAGTTGGAGAAGTGCATTTTCGACACTGGAAAAGAGTGAATATTAACTCAGACTGAACAAAAATCACTCGTTTGGAGTGATCCTGTCGGAGGTTTAACACAAAAAGGATCCACTCCAAAAGGGGAAGTGCATTTTCTAGACTAGAGGAGCGAAAATTAATCAGAGTAAAAATCGCTCGTTCGTTTTAAGAGTGTAGATCAATTTTTCCAAAAAACCTGTTCAAATTTAGTCATCGTTAGCAAATATGCAAACTTAATTGTAAATATGTAATGCGTGTGAATCGTATGCACATATGAAATTAAAGCTATGTGTTTAAATTTTATCCATTCAAACACTTTTATTAAGTGCATGTGTAGGAGTAGCCTTAGAAATTCTTGCATTTTTTTAAAAAATTGAGTGGGAAGCCTTATAAAAATCTTTTCAAATGAAAGTACACTTTCCGTAGAGCTAATGATCAAATTCAAAGAAATTCAACACCAAATCATTCATAATGTTTGCTCGTTTCTTGATATTCATAATAATGGCTTAAAATATTCTATTTGAATTCCAATATTTATTACCTAATAGAAGCAAACATTTCTTTCAAAATCCACATTTTTAAGAAACTGAAACAACATTTACTCATTTCCAATTTACAAAACGATCGAAGATTTGCATCCTTTGCTTTTCAGGCAAATAACCTTCTGTTTTTTAAAACACGTTCCTTGATCTAGGTAATCTTAGAGGCAAATCTTAAAAATAAGCTTCTTAGCATTTTTTGTAATATTCGGTTTGTTTTTTAATGTAAAACTTACTTGTGATACTTAGTTAATAAAATATGTTTTTAAACCATTATTTTATGTACTGTTTTATAAAATTTGCATTCAGTTATTAAAAGTATTCGCAAAAAATTATTAGCCTTTTATTAGAAATATATTAAAAATGCATCTTAGGGTAATAAAAATAGTTAACTATAATTTTTGTTGTTGAAAATAACAGTTATCAATATATAAATTTACCAAGATAACCACTTTCTTTAAATAACCCCCATGAAGTTATAAATATTACTTTCCCAACTCCATTTGCAAAATGCCTCGTATTCAATTTCCTGAAAAGTGAACATTTTTGCATACATAATTATCTATGAAGTCTTCAGTCAATTTGTAACCGTTACTCTCAGAAAGGCAGTTTTTTTTTTTTTTTTTTTTTTTTTGCCAAAGATACACAGAAATGCTTTATTTACAAAATGCGCTTAGGATTATTATTAAGTAACTTGGGATTTTTGTGTTCTTGTTTCATGTTACTTTGTTACGATAATGTTTCGGTTAGGTCTTTGAATTGTGGATTTTGTGGACTGGGGGTATGGCAACAAGGTAGACTATCTTTGATAAGTAGTATAAATACGATGTGTTTTACTTTTATTTATCCTCTTGCGACCTGGCTTCCCCATTTAGTGACATTTTTTAAAACCTCCCCACAAACTGACAATTAACACTTAATTAGTTCAAAAATTAATCTGGCTCGATGGAAGAAGATCCAAATATCAGTTTTCAGCATTTGATTACAGGTATCAGTCATTTATTTCGATAAAAAATGAAGTTGAACGAGGGTCAATACGATATTAGAGTTCTTAAACTAATTTTAATTTTTTTTTCAAACCTTTCATAAAAATTATTTTAGTAGTTTATTTTAAAGGCATTTTGCATTTAAAAACAATGCTAAAAGAATCTGATAACTACAAATAAGTGATCAGCCTTTTTTGTTGCACTTACACCACCAAAGATTTATATTTTTAGAGTTTAAGGCGTATCCTTAAGAGAGTAACTAATTTAATAAATACTATTGGGTAGTATTGGGTATTTTTGCATAACGATGATCTCAATCACGTGACTCTTTCCACGTCTAATTTAACGGTTTTTCTCTGCTAAAATAACAGTTTCTCCCTGTTAAAATTACAGTTTTCCGATAAAAAATTTCAGTTTTCCTGTAAAAAATTACAGTTTTCTAGATTAAAAAAATACTGCTTTAAACTGTAAAAAAGACAGTTATTAACTGACATCAAAGTTGACAGTTTTTAACTGTAAAAACAAAAGGTTTTTTCAGTGTACTATGGTTTTTATTTGTCTTATATTTTCTTGAAAAACTTAAGCCGGAGCTCTTTTTTGTCTGGCAGTAAATTGTTTTTCCATTGTTGTTAATTTGTTGACATAGTTTAAAAAAAAAAACAATGTTGCATACTTGTATAAAAAACTTTTTTGCTGAAATAATATGTGATTGTATCAGTAAAACCAATCGTGGGTATGAAATCAATCAATTCTATATATTTTAACTAGTTCAAAATGTAATATCCTACGTATATATTTATTTTCAATAAACAACAATTGATATTAAAAAAATATATATTTAAAAGGACGTCTCACACTGAATTTCAGCCGTTATTTACCCACATACAAATACCCTAACACGTAACATGAAACACTGTTTACCACACAGCCCCCCATTTAATCCGAATCTATCGCCTCGAAAATCACTCCCCGCTCTCCCTTTAAAATCCCATCCTTATTTAAACGGCCTCTCACTATGCATTGGGATAAATTGACCATAGATGCTATTCAATCAGATCCGTATATTGTTGACTCACCACAATGGGTTTTAGCCTATTAGTTATCTAAATTAGTTATGGGCATTCGAAAATGGCATTCCACGACAATTAGGCATTCACGTGGTATTGTTATTGCCTAAATGCTCCTTTTAGGGGGTGGGTTTGGATTTGAATATCGTCTGTGACTTGATTGAATTAACGTCTGGTCACAATGTGGTGTGGTTAGAGTCGGCCGATGGCTACTTTGAGGTCTGAGAATTTAAGATACTCTATAATCATTTAACAAGGGTTGCGACATATATCAACATTAGATATTTGAGTGTTATTAGTTTTTATCCTTATATTCTTAGCAAACCATTACTGTACAATATTTTAGTTTTCTGAAAATTTTTTGTAGACAATTTTTATAGTCAATAGCTACTTTTTTGTTATAGCCATTAGCTACTTTGAGGTCAGAGAAAATGAGATTCTGTTACTCCATAATCATTTAACAAGGGTTAATGAAAATATCATTGTATTGGATATTTGATTTTGATTGCTATTAGTTTTTACCCTTATATGTTTAGCAAACTGTTCCTGTAAAAAAACGTTAGTTTTCTGACGAATTTTTCATAGGAATAGAAGAATTTTGTGCTATGGGGGGAGGCAAATGCATAGTAGGAGTAGGCCGATTGCTGAGATTCGGTTGCTCTAATAATTTAACGAGGATTACGACAAATATCATTATTGGATATTTGATTGCTAATTATTTTTTTTTATCCTTATGCATTTATCAAATAATTACTGTAAACTATGTTACTTCCCTGAAGAATTTTTATAGGAATAGAAGATTTATGTAATGTGTAGTAGGAGCATACTAATAACTACTCTCGGGTCTGAAAAACTTGAGATTCGGTTACTCTATACTCATTTAAAATGAGTTACTACAAATTTCATTATATTGGATATTTGAGTGTTATTTGTTTTTATCCTTATATGTTTAGCAAACTATTACTGTAAAATATGTTAGTTTAAAAAAAAAAAATATAGACAATTTGCAGAGTTCATTCTAGAATTAAAAAAGGGCAGGGTGCTTTAAATATAAAAAGGGCACTTGCAAAAAGTTTAGGGCATCTAAAATGCGATAAAATAGTTTTTTCGGATTTTTAGAAAATAGAAAATACACTCGCATACCAAATTAAATATTTATTAGTTTTCTACTCCATCATTTTATGAAACATCTTTTCTAGTAAGTGAAGGAACATAATGAGGCACTTATGCCTAACAACGAGCCAGAACTGCAAACAGATCTCCTCGAGCGAAGTGGTGAAAATCATTAATGCTACTAATCAAACAAACATGGATTTTATTTGCATTCAGCTCTAGCATTTAAAATTAAAAGCATGGTTCGTACACTTTTTCCAAGTTTAGCAGAACTCCAATTATTCAAAGAGGTGCTGACTATAAGAATACCAGAAAAATTAAACTTGGCCTACCTGTTACTGTTCCTCTTTATTCAATGTCATGTCTAGTAATTTTTTTTTGTACCCACCAAAAATATTACTAAGCATGACATCCAACAGAGACAAACAAAAAAATAGGCCGAGTTTGTTATAGATCCCATAAAAAATTTAGTACACTTTTTCCAATATTCTAATATAAGTTGAAAGAAAAAAAAACTATTATAAAAAGATACAACTCAAACTGAAACAAAAGCTATTACCCAAACAACATCATAATTTGGATTTGGTTAAACCGAAATTAAAACTTCATTATCTCACAGCCCAACAATACATTGAGTAATTGATTACAATATATCTTTTCTCCAATTAACTCCAAATTTCCAATTATATGAACGTGGTTAGGTTCTAATCCCAATTGCTTAGATAATTGGAGTTCTACTGCATACTATTCAAGAATTTTTTCCAGAAAAATTCAAGAACTAGTAATTACAAACAAAAATTTATTTATATATAGCGTGTATAAGCCAACACTCCATAAAAAAACCCCAACTAAAACCAATCTGAAACCTCAGTATAGGACAAAATAAAAAAAAGAGCCCAAGTTTCAAAAGAAAAAAAAATAACATTTCAGGTGCTCTTGTGATCACAAGGTCACGACTCAAAACGATAGATTAGAAGAAAAGATTCTGGTTGGTCCAATTAGTCCTGTACCACAGCTACAAAAGTATTGCGACACTCTTCCCGATCACGCAAACGCATCAAAGCCAGCGAACTGTCAATCATTGAGTATAGGCAATGTGACGTCATCAGTAGATTTCTAAAAAATTACTAGGCCGCAAAATAATCAAATCAGGAAGCATGAACTGCATATTTTTGGTCCGGATGAAGATGATCCTCTTTCAATGGGGGATTGCAGTGATTGCACCCGTTGGTCGATATTTGAAGACATCTTATTGTAATACAATCCTAATTCATCCTTTAAATTTTAATTAAAATTTTTACTTTTATTATTAAAATCTATTATTTAAACTTGTTATTTATCAAAATTTAAGTTTAGTTTTCATCGATATAGACCGAGAATGAAGGAAAGATTTTTTTTAGGTTGGGGGGTGTTGTGGAAAACCCTTGTCACGGCAATTATTTTTGCTCAAAATTCTCGATCGTCTATCTAATTCTAAAATCGATTATCTTAGGTATTTTTTAATAATTAAGTTTAGAAGCGGGTTTAAAAGTATAATATAACATAACCTGGGCTAAATAAACTTTTGAAAAAGAAAGTTGGATAAGAGTAATTTTTGAAAAACTCGGAAAAACGCGGACATTTTAAAAAGAAAATCGGCAACGAGGGCGGGATTTATTTTGTAAAAAAGGGCAACGAGGGCGGGATTTACTTTGTAAAAAAGGGCATTTAGGGCGGGATTTATATTAAAAAAAGGCGGGCAGGGCGCCGCGCCCTGTGAAAAACGCCTAGAATGATCTCTGCAATTTGTATAGCCAATGGCTCCTCTTTTTAATAGCCAACTTTCGGTCTGAGAAACTTGGGATTCGGTTTCTTTATAATAATTTAACAAGGGTTACTACATATATCGTTATTGGATATTTGATTGCTATTAATTTTATTCTCATGTTTAGCAAATTGTCACTGTCAAATGTGCTAGTTTTATGCAGAATTTGTTTTAGGAATAATAGCGTTTTAACTGAGAAGATGGGTGCATTCAATCACTATCAGTGAAGCAAACTTTTTCGCTGATACCACACAATAAAATTTTCATTACATATAAATTCACAGCACTTTTACTTGCACACTGTGATGGCAAATTAGAGGATTTTTTTACAGTGTTTATAAATCGATTAAAAAAAACAATAACATTTTTATCTATTGCAGCACAGCTAAGTCGGTAAAAAGTTTGTCATTTATCTGCACTATTAAAAAATTCAAAAATTAAATAATTAAACCTATGATTAATGCTTCCTTTCAAGAAGCCTTCGTTAAACATTAGAGCAATGAAAAAGCTTGCCATTTGCCCTTGTAACTGTAAAAAAAAAGACAATTTGTATTTTTTTGTTGCATAAAAAATGTTTACTTTTTAAAGCTCCTTCTTAAGCAGATATTTCCGTTAGGGAAATTTAAGTTAATTCTGTTTACATCGAAAGCCCCTTGAGGTTTCTTAAACACTTAAAAATAATTATCTTCAAGTTTTTTTTCCATTTTGGGACTGGGAGTTTTTAATAAATGTATGAGGCACAGTTTTTTTTAATCAATGCCAACGAAAGAGGATTTCGCAATGTTAGATTAAAAAAATCAAATGTAGGGTATTAAACCGAAAAGTTTATATAATTTTTATTTAAATGTTAATCAATTTTGGTGTGTTGCATTACATTTTAATGAATGCTGAATAATTAACTGTTTTATATTGTTGTATCGTAGACGTGTTTCTTTTCGCATGATAATGTTTAGGTTTATTATGGGTTATTTTGTTTGAAGACATTTAAGTGACTCCTTTTGATTGTTCACATGTAAAAAGGTAAAAATCTTATTTGTCATATCATCTCATTCTTTGCATGTGTTCCTAAAGTTTTTATTAGTTTTAATTTGTGTTGGATTCGTTTATGTTAATTAATAAGTTGAAATAAGAATAACGAGTTAGGAATTAAACTAATATTTTCATAACTTTGTAAAATTGAGCGTAGTATAAATGCAAAGATAGTGTATTTTCGGTATTTATTAATTCATCAAATTTTCTAAACGGATTTGATAATCTTTTGAAAAGGTTCGCTGTTGTTCTACTTCAAACAATAATTTTATTAATACAAGAGCAAAGTTAAATTTGTTTGGAGGTGAAAGAGATGGAATTTTTTTTTTGCACTAATGTTACAGTTATGTAACATTTTCCCACAATTTATACTTTGAGCGAAAAATTGGTTACAAGTTTTAATCGTATACATGTTTATAACTTTTACATATTTATATTTATTTTTAAAGAAGTAATTGAAAAGGAACAGTATGATCAGTAAAATTGTTTAGTGAAAAACTCATTAAATTGCAATTTCATTTACATAGCATTTCATTGACACACATCACCAAATTTACATTCAATCCACCCCGAACCCTTATTATTCCCAAATTACAGTTACAACACTAACCCAACCAAACTCGTTACAGCACATTTCACTCTTCTTCTGAAGGTGGCACTTCTGTCATGTTAACTCAATGAGACATAAGTCACTTTTTCCAATACGGTGTGATATAAAAGCCGCCAAATTACCTTACCGCGCTAACCCAACAAAACCCTTTACCCCATGCATTACACCATAAAGCAATCCTTCTGCCATGGTAACTCAATGGGCCACTTTCTGCGTGGGGTGCAATGATATAAAAACCCATAACAACCCATCTATTCTATGCTATCACCCCCCCCCCCTCTATCACTTGCCGACACCTGACCCTTGTGCAAATATCTCTTTGGTTAACCCTGTAGATGTTTTTTTCCGCCCCGAATTTGTATCTTTAATGCTCATACATTATTGAAAAATACTAAAAAAAAATAACTGCATTGGAATTTTAAAGAACTTCAACTTTTAAAATTTTTACTATATGGCAAAAACCAACTTCAAAATTCCAATTTTGATAAGAATGATCAGAAAACTACTAAATATATTTCAAAATAACCCTTTTGAACTATTATTATTTTTTCAAAACATTTTTTTTCTGTATTTAGTACTAATATTATTATGCTTTGAATACTGCCAAAGACGTAATTTCAAAACAGTTAATAACTTCATTCTTTAATTTTGAATACACTTTTACTACTGTAATCTATGAGGGTTATTAGTAACTAAAACTTCAAAATGGATTGTAATAGATGAAAAAACATAGATTTCTCGAGAGGGAGCCCTACTTTAATGAAATAAGTGGATTATGTTACTTGCTGCCATATATGGCAACAGTGCATTAGAGGGCTAACCGATAGCCCAGCCAATCGAGACCTTATTTTCATTCCTGTGGAACTGTTGTCACTGAAGTCGGAAAACGTGGCTTTGTATTACGACTTCATTTGTATGGCATTTTCTTTATTTTACACACGTGTCTTACACAATATAACCGTAAATACATCATCCCAACCTTGTACTCCGAAAAGCGACCCTTCTGAGTTCTGTCGCGGTAACTTAATGGGCCACTTGTCCGCTCACTGTGCAATGATATAAAAACCCATAACAACCCACCTATTCTATGCCATTACCTCCCCCCCCCTGACACTTGCCGACACCTGACCACTTTGTAAATGTGTCCTTTTTGGTTAACCGATAGCCCGGCCAATCGACACCTTATTTTCATTCCGTGGAACTGGTGTCACTGAAAACGGGAAACGTTGCTTTGTATTTCGACTTCAACTGCGTGACATTTTTTTTATTGGAAACACATGACATAACCCTTAACCCCACAAAACCGTAACTACATCATCCCAACCTTGTACTACAGCGACCCTTCTGCCACGGTAACTCAATGAGCCCCTTTTCTGAGTAGGGTGCAATTATATAAAAACCCATAACAACCCATCTATTCTGTGCCATCACAACCCCCCACCCCTCTGACACTTGCCGACACCTGACCCTTGTGTAAATGTGTCCTCTTTGGTCAACCGATAGCCTGACCGCCTATTAACTGGGATTAAACGGTATCTGATGTGTTTGGTGGCAGTCTCCGTGTGTGTAAGAGGTAGAGGGAATAGGTATTTATAAATGTTTGAATTTAATGCAGGCTACGGTAGAGTAGAGTATATATAGGTACATATATATATTCCGGCTTGTGTGCTTGATCAGAGACCCGCTTATGAAGCCTTCACCAAGTAAGACAGACACATAGAGAATTAGCACTGTCACAGAGAAAGGAATATACACCCAGGACGAAGGCGCGAATCGAACCCGCACACGTTACTACCGCAAGCAGACTGCTATCGTAATGGTCGAAACCACTCGGCCTTCCGGGCCCCAGGCTGCGGTTTTAGACAATATTAAGGCTAAGAGAAAAAAAATTATCAAAATTTATAAAAATAATTTTTTATATGGAATAATCTTTGTCTATAGTAATAAATTCATAACTCGTTTATAGCGTCAATCATGGGACCGCGATGCAGCGAGTCCATGAATCGGAAAGCGTCCCTTCTGCCGCGGTAACTCAATGTACCACTTTTCTGCGTAGGGTGCAATGATATAAAAACCCATAACAACCCATCTATTCTGTGCCATTACAACCCCCCACCCCTACCCCTTCTATCACTTGCCGACACCTGACCCCTTGTGTAAATGTGTCCTCTTTGGTTAACCGATAGCCCGCGCCTGACCGCTTATTGACTGCCCCGATCCCATCATGGATTAAACGGTATCTGATGCGTTTGGTGTCTGGCTCGTATATAAGAGGTCTAAATGGATATTTAAAGGTAGGAATTTAATGGAGGACCGTTCTTGATTGCAGACAATATCAATTCTAAGGGAAAAGAAATGTATCAAAATGTATATAGTAATTTAAATTTTTGTTATATCGAATAAACTTTCCATGTGATATCATTTAAAAAGTAATACTATTAGAAAACTGGCAATGATTGATTTTTTTTTAATAAATATACATTTAAAATATATATATACCTAAAATTTGAACATAATAAATTATTTACTTTATTTCAAAATTTATGAACAGCGTTTATTTTATAGCTGTTTATAATTAAAGAAATATATTATATAATTCATTATTTGCAAAGATTAGATTTCAAAGACACTTAACTTTAATAATTGTGAACCAGTATTATATACCAGCAAGCACGTATTAATCAATAGAAAGCGAAGTCTACGAATAAATTTAAATGGTTGCGTCTGACCGCCTATTGACTGCCCCAATACCATCAAGGATTAAACGGTATATGTTGTGTTAGTGTCAATCTAGCGTAAGAGGTCTAAATGGGAATGAGTATTTAAAGGTCTGAAGTTAAGGTAGGATGATGTTTGATATTCATGTATGCTGGTTGATGCATTTGGTGTTTTGGAAATTTATATAAAGTTCATTAAGGTAGGCGAGTACCCAAAATTCTAAAATTTTTACTATTACTTTAATCATTTCCAAATTTGGCATAGTGATTTCAAATATAATGAACATTGCTTTTTGGGCAATTTTTTTTTATTTAAATATAATTGATTTATTTTAAACGGTGTTTTTCAATTAAAAAAAGGGGGGTTACGCTAACACCTTCTAGCATAAAAAGTTTTACATTAATATACCTGAATTTTTTTACAGATGCTATTTCAATATATATCTGTGCCAGAGCCTCTAACATCTGGTGTAAATACTAAACAAGTTTTTTTTTTAAATGTCCAAGTGTAAGTTATTCGAAATTTTTTTTTTTGTGTTTTTAATTTATAACATTTTTCTTAATAACTTCTTTTCTTGTATTTTGGATGTAATTCTAGAGGGTCATTGCATGTATCAGTTCAAAACGAAGAATTTATCACAGAATTTATGTTTATAGGATGAAAATTCAATGTGGTAGACTTGTTAGCGTAAACCTCTTTTTTTAGTAGAAAAACACCGTTTAGAATAAATAAATTATATTTAAATAAAAAAAATGCCTAAATAGTATTATTCAGTATATTTGAAATCACTATGCCAAATTTGGAAAAGATTTAAGTAGTAGTAAAAAATTTAGAATTTTGGGTATTCGCCTACCTTAAAACCCAGGGAGTTAGAGAAACATTATTTTTCAATCTAATTAATATGATGCCCCATCAATACTTAAATCTTTCTTTATCTTTTTTTGATAATTAAATGTGCAAAGTCTAATTGAATATTCTTTTTTCTTCTCAAATTGAAGATTATTACTTCAAAATACATATTTCTGTTTAAACAGTTAGTTTTGATTCTCGTGTAATTTGTTGGATTTGTCTATCATTTAAAAAAAATTTGATTTATCAAATAAAAAACCGAAGCTCTTAAATAAAAAACTTTAATGAATGGCAAAGAAGTATGCACAGATAAATTGTCGAAACAAAACCCGTTATATAAGATGTTAATTTCGTTACTTGATTTTAATTTGATGTTGTTCTATGGGATATAATTGTCTCTTTTCAATGTATATCAATCGTTTTTCGAATATTTTAAAGTCGACCTTTCTCTTATGATTCGTATTTAATTATCGTATTATCATTTGTATCCATTTAATGCATTTCCTATTTTAATGAGGTAGTCTTAATTTACTATTAAATATTCGAAACTTTGGTTTCAAAATTTATCTCGAATCATAATTTAAGTTGGAAAGATTTAATTTTATTCTGTACTTACAAACATCTTGGAAATGGGCAATATTGCATGGTGCTTTTATCTTCCTAAATTTTGTTTAAAATTACATATTCGTTTAAAAAATCAGAATTTAATTGTTATTGAGGAGCTGATTTCAAATACTTAAAATTACTAATCATAGAATCGATGAAAATAGAAATTTTCGATTCCATCAATAAAAAAGATTCCCCAATAACAAAAATAGAGAGATTTAAAAACTTAAATTCACGTAATAGAGCGTCCAAAGATCATAAATGTTATGAATTCCATTTTGTCCCAATAAGATCAAAACAATAAAAGCGAATGTTCTGTAAAAGTGGTTTTTCCTTTATAATAGCAATCGTACAGGAAAAGCTAATTTGCAGTGCATTTTTGATGAATTTCAATCTACGTCGCATTGACTTATATTCTGCATAATTTTCCGAACGGTCATATCATAACGGACAACTTATATATTTTTTATTTAATAAAAAAAAAGGAAAATTAGGAGTTTGTTAAATTTTTTTCAACCACTCAAAATACAGGGAGCAAGACACAGAGCAAGTGTGAAAAAAGAAATTGATTTGAAGTTTATATTTTTTAGTTGAAAAAGTGACAATAAAAGATAGTCCCGCGTTTCCATATGCATACTATGTTTGATCACCCTCTCTCTTTCTAAAACACATTTTTTTTTCCAAATTTAATTTCCCCTTTCACACAGTACTGGGCCAAATCTCTATGATTCACACCACGCACTGTCACGCTTTTTCCGATAATGCGTCACGCTACGACACGCTCGGGAATTTGAATAAAAACCTCCGAAAGTCGCACCATGAAAAACCCTTTACTTCCACGAACAATCCTTCGGGCACACAAACACGACACGGAATATGTTTATGGCGCCAATAAATAACGCCAAATGCGCCTTAAAAAACACCTTTTGCGATTGTATTGTTATGTGAGTATTGTCTTTTGGGTGACCAATTTATGCACGGAATACTTTTGACTGAAAAACGTGTCCATGGATTGGTTGGAAAACTGTCCAATCGAGATGGTTTTTGATGAATGGAGCGATTGTGATTTGTCAGGTGACGCCTCCTTTTGCCCATATTTTTCTCAAGGTGATGAGGAATGGAATTATGGAGTTTTTTAGAGAAAATAGTTCTCACCACTTCTGCTTTTCCTGTTGGAAAAACCCTTTTTCAATCTGTTTTCCATCCAATTTAAAATTATTCCCATGTTTTCCACGAAAATCTTAGTTTTTTTTTACTTCTTTAATATTTACTATTAGTTTATGATCGCCCCCCCAAAGTTTTGAAGATCAAGACTATCCCAGTGTCAAAACCTTTTTTTAACATTTCTGTCATTAATAGTTTCAGTGCATCCGGTCTGTAAACCATTAACAACAGCAGTTAATTGAACTCCATCCAATCCATTCGTGATTTCTTTTTTGTTGAAAGTGTTAAATGAAGTACCAATTTCCCAGGTTAGATATTTCTCATAGCACTTGATTTAGAAGCTGGCATTTTTACTAAGTTAATGCCACCATTATTGCTCAAACTAATAGTAAAATTGGATTTTCAAGCGAAAAATTAAAGAGCTTATTGGAAGAACATGTGACATTTTTGAAAAAAAAAAAAAAAGAGATTGTGTCAATGAGACTATTATATCTTCTTTTAACGATTACAAGTTTCCCTCCTTTCATAAACTTTAAGTTAAGTATATATTTTTTACCGTTGTCAAGCACCGATTTTTATGGATCTAAGTTCAAACTAAAAAGTGCACTCTTAAAACAAAAGAGTGAAATCCACTCCAGTAGGAGAAGTGCATTTTCGACACTGGAAAGGAGTGAATATTGACTCAAACTGAGTTAAAATCACTCGTTTGGAGTGATCCTGTCGGAGGTTTAACACACAAAGGATCCACTCCTTTTGGGGAAGTGCATTTTCGACACTGGAGGAATGAAAATTAACTCAGACTGAGTTAAAATAGCTCGTTTGTTTTAAGAGTGTGTAAAGCTCATTTTCTCTTTTTCAAATTTTCGCCACATAGTACGTTATTACACAAAGCACCTCAATTTTTTCAAATGAATTTAGAAGTTAATAAAACGAACTTGCTGTGAAAAAAGAAAAACAAATATAAGTTTTCTATCGTACCCAAAAAGAAGTGGTAAACATCACCACATTGTTCACATACTTAACATCCGTACTGCTAAAAAGGCACAGATACGGCAGGAAGTATAGTTTTTGCTTGGTTTGTTTGGGTGCCTTGTTAATGCAGCTCCTGCTGCATATGCATGCGCGTTTTTAAGGCCAGTAGTTAAAGTCGAGGTGTACGATAACTTATTTCGGCGTATGAAAGCACATTTTTGACGCCATATCGCACCGTACGTGTAAGAGTGACGTATCTTCTATTGAATTAACTTGGCACAAGCTTTTATTTTTCCAAGGAAAGTGACATTTGTCAGTCACGAGGAATTCCGAGGAATAAAAAAAAGTTAAATGTTGACGGAAGTGTGAGAGGATTTGCATTGGTGAAGGTCAATCTGGGACTTCTTTTAGTCACTTGTCACAAGTTTTAGGCATTTTATTTCAATTCTCTAGGACATAGGTTTTTTTTGTGCTTAGTCAATATCAACACTAGTAAACAGTTTTATTTTAGATTTCATAAGTTTGTTTTTGTACACGGATTCGTACAAGCTACAAGGATGCTAAGTATTTTTCTAATTGTTAGCACTTTCAATTTTGTAATGGTGTGTTTCTTCTTTTGAATTGCTGGTTTAAAAATGTATTCAATGTTGTGAATAGTTTAAATTTCATTGTAAGTAATCCAATATCTATTTTTAAAAAATGCCGAAAACAAATGAACAATAATACAAGATAGTGGTAGCAAACAAGTGGGTTTTTAACATAATCTGTCACTTAGCCAGCTACCACACAACATTTGTGTTCAACAGGAAAAAAGGCGCCAAACACAGTATTAATTCTGTATGATACATTTACAAGGTAAATTAGTCTAGTCTCATTTATTTTCTTTCGAAAATTCACTAATTATTTCTTATCGGTTGCTAAATTATTTATATTTCAAAGAAAAAAATATGTAAAATTCCTCTCCTTTATATAGAAGCAAAACATTTCATATCAACATGCATTATAGTTCCACAGGAAAGAAAATATGGTTTCGAAAGGAATGATTCTACGTTATGTTAATCAAAACAATTGCACGTAATCACAATATATAAGCTGATATAGGCTTTATAAAAACGCACACATTTCTAAATAAAGAGAAATCAATAAATCTAAACTGACTTTTATAATTATTTTACAAAAAGCAAAAAAAAAAACAAAAAGCAAAAAGTTAATTGGATAATTAAATATAAAAAAATAAACTAAGATTCCCCTCTTACATTTCAAAACTGAATTTCCTAAAACTTTTTAGATCTCATTGTATCACTAGCAAATATTCAAATACTATCTATTCCTGGCTTGTCTGTCAAACATTTTTATCGCTGCTCTTCACCTTTTATCTCTCTTTTCAATTTGTCGACAAAAATACAAAACAAACAAACTTCATATTCCCGAGCGGTCTTTGTATCAAGAGCCTCCATCCTCCATCTTTGATTAGATCTTCGTTGATATCACACTTGAAAGCAAGATGATCACCGTTAAAGACAGAACTGGATTTTCTTCTTCACTTGTAGTTTCTTGTCAATTCATATATGATAGGCCCCCTCTTAACCGAATTCCGTTTAATTGGATATCCGCTTTAACCGGCCGAAATTTTGTTTATCCTTAAAATGTAAATATCTAAAATGAGCCGTTATCGATCCCCTATTCATATGATACTGAAAAAAAATGGTGAAACTATGACAAGTTTCCGATTTTCGAGGTTAAAAATTTTTTAAATGTAATAATTACTAAATAAAAAAAGATTTTTCAACGCTATGGTAACTTGTAATGCTTGAATATATTAAATAAAACGCCGCATTACTTAAATTGTGTATACGGCAAATATCATCAATGTTTAAACGCGCCATCAAATGTATATCCAAACCTTAATTAATTTCACTTCTACGGTTTCACGGTATTTTCGATTAAGCCAGTTAAGAAGGCGTCTACTGTACTGATTGTTTGAAACTTCGAAAAATGATTACGTTTAAATGCGACTGTGTTTCATCTGAAATTTGTCGATTATTTATTAGTGGTTTTGCAAGAACCTATCTGAATAAAACTAATATTCATTTTAACTATATGTAATACAATTTATCACTTTTCGGTTAGAATGCGTTTTTTCACTAGTTTTGTAAAGCATATTGAAAAAAGTTTTACACTAGATTACTCTTAAGAAAATCTGAATTTATTTTAAGTAAAAGTTATCACACACACCGGGATTATGTCAACAATAATACATTTTCCCATCATTTCAGAGAAATAAATAATTCTTTTATTAAACTTATTAAAATTATTCTTCATGGAATATAATACAATTACTTGAATTTAAAATGTTTGTTAATTGGTTTATTAGATTTCTACGCGACCCATTTCTCTAAAACTAATGAGGGTAACTTCTTTATTTTAGTAGGTCATTTTTGCTATTTCCATCTTGTAATATTCTAATGATAGCCAAGTTATTAAATTAAGTTATTTATTTGCTATGAACTGTCACTATGGGATTTCAAATTCGCTCTTAATAAAAAAAAAACGATTATTATCGAGAATAATTTATTGCGAAATGCAATTTAAGATAATCCTTAACACAGAGTAACGTTTCTCAAACCAACAATTAAAACTTTCTATACACCTTTCCTCAAGAGTTTTCTTTACCTTACCTTTCAGCTTCTGATATTAGCTCCATTAACGCCGATAAAGATGATAAAAGATTATCTTATACACGAATCTTTAATCTTTGTTGAATAGCATCATATAATGTTTAATCGTTTAGGTAACAAGAGAAGAAACTTTCTTGAATTGTTCAAGGAATCACGTTTCCATGGAAACTGTTGTTTGGTGTTTAAAGGGGTAAATAAGATTTAGGATAAATGTGTTGTATTATATAGAAGAGGAGATATGTGAACATAATGTGTCATATTAGTAGAATGATCTTTTCAACTTAAAATGTTTTGTTGCATTTCCTTAAATGGGAAAGTACAGTTAAAAAAGGATTTTGTGTTTAATTCAATTTGCCGAAGCCTCCGTAATTATAAATACAATTTATTTAGGTTTTTTTTTAAAAAAAAATTCTCGTTTTTTCCCTATTTTTTAAGGAATATATTTTAGATTTTTTATAAGTTCGTATTAATAAATTTATGTTGGACAAAATGTACTTATTTACATCTACAACTAGCAAATTAATCCCCGTTTTTCGCGCGGGCTAGAAACCCCCCCCCCCCCTTTAATTGTTTTCACAAGTACTTATTTACAATTTAAAGTAAGATTATTTAACTCGTATGCAATATTAACTGTATAACTTATATTTTGAGCGAAAATTTAGGAGTTATGCATATTTTGCTAGTAATAAGTACAACTTCTGTTATTATATCTACAAAAAATATCGGAGTATTTTTTTAAATATTTTTTTTCATCCAAAAACATGCTCATGTAGCATGAGGGACTGTCAGTCCTATTTAGCTAATGCAATAGTTTTGAAATCACCACTTTTGCAATAGAAATATAGAATTTCTTTGCCATTTTTTCCCATTTCCACCAGGTATGGGAATCATCCTAACATCAATTTAGAACAAAATTGAAAAGAATAGAAAATCGGTTTATTTAATTTTAAAATGATAAAATTTTAAAATCCATCTATCTGCTGTATACATCCTTGGCATTTTTAAACTTCAAAAATATGTAATTAAATAACTAGGTAACATTTTCGTTTCAAGTTTGTTTCATTCTGACGTTATGTTGATTCCAATAGCTGGGGAAAAAGGGCCAACATGGTGAATCAATACTTTTGTGGAAGTTGTGATTCCAAAACTAATGCATTCGCTCTATGGAACAGACAATTCCTCTTAATTTCATATTAAATTTCTTGGATACGGACTGCAACTTTACACCCCGAATATTTTCTTTAATGGTCAGAAGGCAGCAGAGCGTCCATCGAGACCCCCCTCGAGTTGAGAGGAGGAGCACGAAATTTCCATAAAACGAGACAACCATTAGAATCGGAGGGAATTACTTTAATTAAAAACTTCCGACCCCCCCCTCCGGAGGAACAACAAGGAAGTTAAAGAAATATGTGTGTTATCTATCAAACTCGTTATTTTATCGGTATCCTTACATCAAAAGTCAACTGTTGAGGAGGCATATATTTTGTGTGGAAGATTTAAATAACAGTGTATGTTACAAAAATACTTGTTTTTGATACAATAGTGCTAATTACTCAAGATGTTAGTGATTTAAGGTAGGCGAATACCCAAAATTTCCCTAAATTCTAAAATTTTTACTATTGCTTTAATCTTTTCCAAATTCGGCATAGTGATTTCAAATATAATGAAAAAAACTATTTAAGCTTTTGTTTTTATTTAAATATAATTTATTTATTTTAAACGGTGTTTGTCTACTAAAAAAAGAGGTTTACGCCAACAAGTCTAGCACATTGAATTTTCATTCTATAAACATTTATTATGTGTTGAATTCTTCGTTTTGAACTGATACATGCAATGACCCTCTAGAGTTACATACAATTTACAAGAAAAAAAAGTTATTAAGAAAAATGTTATAAATTAACCACACAAAAAAAGGATTTTTTTCGATTAACTTACACTTGGACATTAAAAAAAAAAAGACTTGTATACTTTCACCCAGGGTTCGCTGGTTTAAACCACTTGGTTTAAACCAGCGAAGAATGGTTTTTTCCTGAAATTTCAAAATTTCTATTTATATTCTGAAATTAATTTTAATTCATTTAATTTAAAAGTTGAGTATTATGATGCAAACAACTCAACCAAAACTAAATTGAGATACGACTCAACTTTTATATCCAATCAAAAAATAGCAGCACATGTTGGTATTTTTTAATGATATTTAATAAAAATTCTAATATTAAGGAAACTACTGTTCACCGCCGTACCAACTACAGATGGACTGGAAAGAATTTTTTCTACTTTTGACCTAATTCAGTCTAACTTTGCGAAATAGACTGAGAACAGTAAAAGCTAGCAAATTGACTTGTTTAAGTTTTTGAATAAATAAGAATGATAAAGTAGAAAGTGTAAAATTTTTATCTCAAAATTAATAAAATGTACATTTCTGAATTGTGTAATAATGTAAAACTCATAACTTATTTGACGTTGCAATTCTTTCTAACAAAATATGTTTACTCTTTTAAGTTCCCTTTTTAGAAAAACATTAACCTTGTATACCTCCTCTCCTTGCTCTACATTTAGTGTAGTGTGCTGAAGTTTAAAAAATATATATAGTGTATACATTTTATTTATAAGAAATGGAAAACCAACATTTGGTTTAAACCAAAAAAAAAAAACTGGTTTAAACAAAAAAAACCGGTTCTTTTGGTTTTTTCTGAAAAAACCTGTTTTTTCCGAACCCTGCTTTCACCAGATGTTAGAGGTTCATGGCACAGATATATATTGAAATATCATCTGTGAAAAATTTCAGGTAAATTCATGTAAAACTTTTTATGCTAGAAGTGTTGGCCTAAACCCCTTTTTTTTAGGTGAAAAACTCCGTTTAAAATAAATCAATTATATTTAAATAAAAAAAATTGCCCAAAAAGCATTGTACATTATATTTGAAATCACTATGCCAAATTTGGAAAAGATGAAAGTAATAGTCAAAATTTTAGAATTTTGGGTATTCGCCTACCTTAAACCGATTCTGAACGCTGCGAAAAGGGAATTTTAATGGTAAATTTATCCGACGTGGTTAAGTTTACATATTTAAAGCGGTTAGTCGTCTTTTTGTAGCAGAGTACGCTTGCATACATTTTTTTAATCACCATTTTCTTTGAAAATATATAATGTTCCGAATAAACGTAAAAATTACTCATTCTCCATGTAACCAAAAAATAAACCAAAGCTAGTAGGACATCAAAAGTTTGAGGAAAGTCAGATTATATTATTTCTGTAGTTTTTTCTATTATCTTTTATACAAATTCAAATATAAAACTTGTCGACCAGCCAGAAGCCCAGCAATTTTGGTCTAATATAAATCTAATACATTACCAGTTTCCGATGACTATCAAGATTCTTCTTCGAATCTTTTACTCTCTTCGAATGCACAACATTATCCGGTAAAGCATTCCTCTCATTGACAACTCCATTGTAAAAATGTTTTCTTACCTCCCTTCTGAAGCACGATTATTCAATTTCTGATCATGTCCTCTGGTCCGGCTATGTAAGGTAAAACCCAAGCCCTCCATGTCTTCCTGTTTTATGAACTTGAATAACTGAATTAAATCACCCTCTCCTATTTTCCAGAGAATACGTGTTTAAAGATCTTAATCTGTTATCATAATCAATACTTTTGACAATGTTATTGGTTGTAAAATATCGTTATCAGAGTAGAACTGTTTTTCATGAAGAACGTCTATCTTTAGGTTTCCTTTGCAAGTGCCTAAATGAGCAAATGCTCTTCCTAACACCCCTTCCTTCTAAAATAGGGATGATTATTACTTCCACTAAACATTTTTAACTCCAGTTTTAAATTTTCAGAGAGTGGGTCTGAGACTTTTGCTAAATCAACATATACAGCTGAAATTTTAAATAAAACTTTTTAAAAAAAAACTTATCAAGCATGTTTCATTCTTTAGTTCAAATCTTTAGTAGCTCTTAAAATAAACGCAATTTGTTGAAATAGGATTAAAAGAATTTCAATAAATTTTTTTATTAAGAAATTGCTCTCAATCTAATTTTTAAAACGCAAGTTTAAAGGTATTTCGTTGATTGCTTTGTTTTGTGCTATGTTGCTTTTTTTAAATTTAAATTATCGTTTAAAACCAATTGAAACTGATTCCTTGTTTACGAAATACATTTAAGGGAATTTACTGTATGTAAAAAAGTAATAATCACTATTTCCGTCGAAGAGTATTCTGTTGGTTGAGGCCAAGTGGCGCAGTGGTAGTGCTTTGCCCTGCCACAGGTTCGGGGTTCGAATTTAGGATTGGGCGAGGGTCACTCAGCCTTTCATCCTCAATTGGGTCGATAAAATGATGAACAAGCATGATTGAGAACACTCGGGTTCCCGAGATTGACCACCTAACCGGGACATATCTCTGCACCCCAGAGCCCTTGGTCACGAAAGCTGAATTTAGCACTGCAGGCCTTGGCCCACTGACGGACTGTTGCGAGGAGGGGTTTAGTTTTTTACTCCATTGGTTTTCCGAAGGTACTTTTGAAATCTGTTCGCCTGAGTCTTAGTATTAGTATGGCCCATTACACTCCTTGCCAGAATAAGTTTGGTAAATAGAAATATGCTGTGGAGAAGATCCTTCCGCGCATGTAAAGAGTTCTATAAATCATTTGTGAATCCATCCAGAAAACATGTTTGAAACATTAATTTCGTTTAAGGTCTGACAAATTTGAATATTATTTGAGAAAATTTATCAGTATTATCAGCATGAAAAGTGTATTTTGGTTAAATTGTATTCAGCTTATTTTGTATGTAAATATTACCTTACAAGAGTTTCCAACTAACGTACCAACCGCGCTTTTCCGTCTGCCTTTTTACTCTTTGTTTTTACCCAAGTAGGTTGGCTCGGAGTGTGGTCTGAAAAGTATATACACATTATAAATCTTTCACTTTCTTTGCCTTCATTACTTATTTATTATTTATTTTAACAGCTGAACTGTTTTAATGTTATAGTGTGAAATAGAGACTGATTACAATTTAATTGTATAGAAAGCTTTTGAATAAAGGATTTTTTTAAAAATTTTATAAGTTAAACTGTCTTATATAATAAAATCTAATAATGGTGTTTTTGATTATTTATTTGTTCCATTTTGTAAATGGAAAAATGTGTTCAGATTCCAAGGTATTTTTTTTTTTGCTTTTTTTTTTTTTTGCTTTTGTAACACTACTGGGTTTTAAAATTCCTTTTATACACTTGTGAAACGATTTCTTTAAAAAAAAACCTCCCCGAGTTCGTTTTAGATGTACGGTGTTTGTTTTAATATATACCGTTCTCTTAATCAAATACCATTCATTGTTTGTAATGCAATGTATGATGTTATAAATGTTTACTTAGAAAATGGAGATTTTGTTTAAGGTTTAGGTTTAATTCTTTTCATCAACATTTGTATGTACATTTTGAATAACGAAACATCATGCAACTACAAATTTCAATATTCTGTTTTAAAATGGAATTTTATACTATTTATTTCGGTTCAAAACTATTGTTTCGAATAAATAAAACGTTTTTGAATACACATCAAACGCATTTAGAAAATACATGGATAGAGTGATATTTACAATAAATAAAGCTGTCTCACAATTTTTCCCTTAATTTCTCCGCAAGAGGTATAATATTATCTATACCAAAGTTTTCCATCATCCTTGACGTTTCCTTAATGCGTCGCATTCTTGAAAACCGATAAAGTTTTATAAATAGCTGGAATGAAAGCAAGTTGCAAGTAAAAAACTGTAAAATAGAACATAACAGACGAAATAACCACGCATTGAGAGTGAAACCGAAACAACCAATGAAATCTCAGAAGCACAAAAATGGCAACTGTTGAGGTACGTCATTTGAAACGACTCAATTGCTTTTAAATTGCTCTCGGCAGATTATAGCACTAAGTTTTAAAACTCTTTTGTAAAACTGACTAAATCTGATCTGTTATTACCGATCTTTCAAGTTTTAGCCATTATTACTCTTGACTGTTAACCTTTGCACCTCAGTACTTGTAACCGCGAATGATTCCTTTTAAATTCGAATATGTTCTTAAGTAATTAATCGGTCGAAGCAACTAATGAAATCGTAAAAGTTCAAGAATGAAAACTGTAGAGTTACTTCATCTGAAACAACTCATTGTTTTTAAATAGTCCTCATCATATTATAGCGATAAATTTTAAAATTTTGTAAAACTGATTAAATAAGATATAGTCAGTAATAATAAAGTAAATAACTCAAGTCGCCATAGATCAGATTTAGTAAATCTGATCTATGACGACTTCCAAGTTATTTCTATTGACTGTTAACCTTCGCATCACAGCACTTATAACCACGAAAGATTCTTTTTGAATTCTAATACGTTCTCTAATTATTAATCGCGGTCCATAAAACAACAAGAGCGGATCGAGAATCCGATGGGTTCCGATAGCTTACCGATTCATTTCCACGAATGAAAAGGTTCCCTCAAGAATCGATTATTTGCCTCAGTTCGAGGCCTTTTATCAATAAAATCGAAACATCTTTTCCGAGTTTCATACTTCAGAAACCGAGGTCCCTAGGAAATGTTTCATAACCTTGCATAATTTCAAAGTTGGTAATCCGAATAGAGCTAAGGGACAAAATTTAATTTTAGGAATTTCGTCTCTCAACAGTTGAGAACTCGCGCGTATTTTCTAAATACACCATAATGTGAATTTGGTATCTCCAATCTAAAGCTTAAGTGTTATTAAATGTCTAACACTTCGACTATCTTTTATCTTATGCTACTCTGATTTGTTCGCTAAAGTTTAAAGTAAAGCTAAAAAAAGTAAAGTTATGTTAAATTAAATAAACATGATTGATGTTGGTATTTCAGATGTGTATTAAAAGAATAAGTTGAAAATTTAAAGTTTTTCAAAATATTTCTCAATTTGGGAAAAATATAGTGAAGTTCTTTTCAGTGTAACTTTTGATCCCAATTATTGGATGTATATCAATCGAAGAGTCCTCAACGACATTTTTGGGGTTCATTGCATATGAAGTTGTCTAGATGTAAATCTAGGTTTCTGTGTCTTTTAAGTAAATGATACTTAATAAATAGGTAAAACATTTTTAATGTCATTTTGCATTACTTATTTTGTAGGGCATGTTTTCTAATTATTATTCGAAGTATACTTACGAACTATTTAGATTTTTTTAATATCAAGTTTATCTGAGAAAAAGTTACTCTATATATTTCTTTTATCGTCGGTTGATCTGCTCACATCGATCCCAGTATTTTTGTTTTAATGACGTATACACTGCGAATACAGGGTGGTTATAAAATAACGCTCGCAATTCAGAGAGGTCTGTAGCTTGAATGAATAATCCGGAAGCAAAAAAACATCGAAACACTTACTAGTCAAGAAGGGGAAAGGAAAAGAATGGAACAAACTCGTATCTTGACCAGGGTTCTAAATTACAAGGCGTAATTGGATGTGTTGGCCGTAATTGGCTGCGCCTTATAATTTAGAACCTTGGTCAAAAGACGAGTTTCCTTTTTATGATTACATTCTTTTTCGAAAAAAGAAACTCGTCTCTTGAATAGGGGCGTAAATTACGAGGCGTAATTAGCTGTGTTGGCCGTAATTGACCATAATTGACTACGCCTCGTAATTTAGAACCCTTGTCAAGAGACGAGTTTGTTTTAATGAATATTCTTTTTTATCATTATTTTTTATGATTCTATCTTTTTTATGATAGCGTTCTTTTCCCCCCTTCTTGATTAGTAAGTGTCTCAATGTTTGATGCATTTGAATTATTCATTCAAGCTACATACGAATAGCGAGTGTTATTTTCTAACCACTCTGCGAATAATAATGGTAAGTACGTTTGTAAAAGCCCAATCGACTTAACATTGCTACTGTGATCATACTGCACTGAAGGAACGGCAAAAATGAAGCATGCATAAAACGGACCTTATACCTTGCACAACGTTCCAAGCAGTACTTTCGTTTCCCCATAGGATTTATAAGGCAACGCTTGGCTACCTCCCGCGAAATATAGAAAAAAAAACCCGTAACGAGTTATTAATTCTCATCTTATTTGCATCCGAAGTGTGATTTATGCGTTTTTAATGATACCCCTCCTCTAATCAAGATAAGTTTAGCGAGACTTGGACGAGCGCTTTTACATTTTAGTTAAAATTTATTGACTTTTTTCTTGCATTTTGGAGCCCCGTTTTGTGATTATAAGAGCAAAATTTCGCCGAATGAGCCGTGAGGTCAGATGTATTTAATTGCCCTATGAATATTATGTTAATTCAAAATTAATGGGAGAAGTTTTGAGTTTTTTTTGTTGGGTGATATAGGAAACTTGTCAACAAAAGATTTTATTTGGAGTATGAAGTTCTGTTGAATATAATATTTTCCATTAAAAAATGAAAATGTTTTGTATATCTGTACAGTACACTCTTAAAACAAAAGAGTGAAATCCACTCCAGTAGGAGAAGTGCATTTTCGACTCTGGAAAGGAGTGAATATTATCTCAGATTGAGTTAAAATCACTCGTTTGGAGTGATCCTGTCGGAGGTTTAACACACAAAGGATCCACTCCTCTAGGATAAGTGTATTCTGGAGGAGTGAAATTAACTCAGACTGAGTTAAAATCGCTCGTTCGTTTTAAGAGTGTAAAGGAAGAAGCCCTGTTTGAATTTTTCACTCACCTGTCAATCCTCAGCTAAAACTATTAGAGGTGTATTTATAAAATTTTAGGAGCTTATTCTTTTTGTAGTGAAGGTGTCATTTCCGAAATGATCTTTCGAAATTTAAATGTAAATGGATCTAGGAGGGCAGAACTTGAAAATGTTGATTGTGCCGAGCTAGAGAAGTTATTTATATTCCTGTCATAGGACAATGTAGCATATCTTACCCGATTTTATACAATTTATCTCACAATTAACTTTCCTAAAGACAATCCCATTGCTCCATTGTTTCTCAAAAAAAATATCCAATGCTCCATTGATGTCCCTGTCAAATTTTTTCGCATGACCAGTAGTTCTAATTTTACAACCAATTTAAAGCACAATTGTAATTATAAGCTTTCAATATGTTAGAGATTAATTATTAGCCAGCAATCTGTAAGAATAACTACCATAACGATTTTTTTTTTTGGGGGGGGGGGGGGGGGTTCCAAGCGTTCTTCTCCTCGAAACAATTTAGACATATTTTTAAAAGAGTTACTTGTTAAAATTGTGTACACTCTTAAAACAAGAGTGAAATCCACTCATATAGGATAAGTGCATTTTCAACACTGGAAAGGAGTGAAAATTAACTCAGAATTGAGTTAAAATCACTCGTTTTGGAGTGATCCTGTCGGAGTTTTAACTAAAAAAGAGTGAAATCCACTCCAATAAGACAAGTGCATTTTCGATACTGAAAAGAGTAGAAATTAACTCAGACTGAGTTAAATTCACTAGTTTGTTTTAAGAGTGTATGTACATCAGTTTATTAAATATTTGGTATAAATGATGATACTTTAACATGAAAAAGTAAGAAGTATTCAGTTGTACAATACACATGTTTTAAAACAAGGGCCCTTGACTTATGTTTGGTCCCCTTATTCGTGTATCTTTGGCACGAATTTCTCAGCAAATAAAAATAAGAGCATTCAACTATTTAGTGCAAACACTTCTAACTAAACTTAACGTGCTCGAAATAGCTAACTAGACATTGTTCCTGGTTCTGTCTGATGCCAAAAAAACTCTCGGTTTAAGCAAGCCAGAGAAGAAATAAAAAAAAAATCTAGCTAGTTTTTCGGAGTCACTGCCTATTTTTAAAAAGAAATGTTCTGATTTTAATTTTGAAATTAGTTTGGAATGGCTAAATATATTTTTTCCATGGGGTTTGCCAAATGGAACAGCTCAATCTTTGCAATTTTGGTGTAATATAAGTACGTCGGCTACAAAGTTTGTTTAGGTGCCACATCACCAACGTAATAGTAATTCGTAATCTCGACTGACTGTATAATCCCATAATGAGATTACTTACGTATAACTTAGTTGCAGCACTTAACGTAATACCTGATGTTTTTCATGCATGGATTTGTTTCGATAAATAGTGGTGAATATAATTGTATTTTTTATTACTTTCAATTACTAAATATGAAATATAGGGCAGTGAAAGTATTGCAATGGGGGTCGAAAGTACGAAATAGGAATATTGCCTTTTCTACACGTTTTGAAGGTAGCTGATTCGAAAAAAAAAAAAAAATGGTTTTTGAGCAATGGTCTGTCTGTCGGAAACCTATATCTACAGCTCGAAGTAAAAATTCTACGGACTTTAAATCTGGTACGAGTTCTTAGTATCTCTCGTACGTCATAATGATGTTTTCGACAGATTCGCGATGTTGAAATTACTTATATGGACACATAATAACTATTAAAAAGTATTGATTTATGGAGTGATAATTGAGAAGTCGTGTAGTGTCACACTTGGCAGTAGCTTTTACCTTCTCATAGTTACGAAGACTTGTCGTAACTGATTGATTTAGTTGCATCCAGCTAGCAGGTGAACAAAGTACGTCGTTCTTTACTTTGCCCCTCCCATCAACGACAAAACCGTTGCACTCGTTCGCCACTGAGTTACACGAAAGTCGAAAGACGTTCGCATCTAAGGAGTGGTTGAATATATGCAGTATTGCTTCCACCATCACAATACCTAGCTTTACCAGTATTTATTTTAACTTTTCGACTATGAAATATTCAGAAAATATCTTCAAATTTTCGACTATGAAATATTCAGAAAATATCTTCAACTTCTCGACTATGAAATATTCAGAAAATATCTTCAACTTTGCGCATGTGTCATTCTGAAGATGGTGAGCTTTTAAATAGTCTCACCGAAACATGTACATTTGTACCAATAAACAATTTGTGCCAATACTTTTACTTCATGAATCCTCCTCATGTATGAAATTATCATTAGTCACCCTATCAATATCTGAATTGTTCTTTTCCCCTTTTCCAGATTCCCGCAACATTGAGGAGAACCTCCAAGGGGGCAGCGTGGACTCGAACCAGATCCCGAACCTGTTCGGCAACCATGGCAACGCCAACAACAACGCCAACTCCAACAACGCCAACAACGGCCGAGTCAACAACCACTCGGGGCCCCCGATGCTCCAGGGCCCTAAGAAAGGCATGCTGGGGCAGATGGTGGGGGACCCCATGGGCCCCATGCCCACCAAGATGTCGCCCCAGCACGACATGAACCCCTCGGCTAACGGGAATACGGGGAGGAAGTACCAGTGCAAGATGTGTCCGCAGGTTAGTTGCTTGTTTCATTTGTAGTTATTACACCGGGGTTACATGCTTCGAGCGTTTGCTTCGAGCAGCCATTTCAGCATGGCCTTGATTATCTCAAGGTAACCGCTTTATACGTATTTATTCGAACATCCGCTGAAACCGGCTCGCAAGGCCACCAACCCATCTTTTTTCGGTTTTCTGCCCGAGATCAAAGGAAATGGTTACCATAAGGTAAATGGCAACTATATCTTGGCCGTTTCTCTCTTTTTTAATTGATCCTACATCGTGAATTCAATTTAGTCACATCATCAAATCGCCGCGCTATACAATCTCACTCGTAATTTCTCGCCAACCAAAGGTCGAATCGATGAAGGTCAAAGTGCTTACGCTCATGCTGGAAACAGCGCTCGAAGCATGTAAACCCAGTATTATAAATAACAAACCGCTAACCAACAACTATAGAACATACCTCTGTCCCACCCTTGGTATAATAGATGGTTTTCCTGGTGGTGCACTTACCATAAGGGTTTATAGAGCCATGCAGTACACCTTAAGTAGACTCATCAGTGGAAATATCAGGTGTGTCTCTTTTGAACTTGGGCGAAAGACCTATTTAACGTGCACACATTTTAATTTCTGTACAGGCTTCTCCAGATCACATTTTTACTCTGATTTGGTCTGTAAAAATTGATCTCTACTCTAGTTCCTTTTGGTCCCTGATTTCTTGAAGACTTTCGAGCTCATGAATTTAGTCTATCAAATATATATTTGTTTGCAATGTGAAAAAAACAAACAAATATCGTGTTTGCAATGTGATCCGGGAATCAAGCTTGGACACCCAGAGTTTCCTCGGTAAACTATTAAATTAGAAATGCGAAATAAAACAAAAGCCTACCAAAAATCTACCTTCAACATAGCTGTGCTATACCAACCGACCTTAAGTTTGCAGTGTACAAATGTTCTACGAGAAAAAGGTTAAATAGTTCTCATTTTTGAGTGCGAGAATCGAAAACAAAAAGGTATTTCACATTCAATAATCAAATTTATTTGTTATTTCAAGACATAAATTTATTATTTTTATTAGTTTAGCTTCAGTTAGGTTAGAGTGTTATTTTAATTATTTTTTCCCCTTCGATTTTGACGAAACAGGGCGCACGAATATCAGGGTCAAATTATCAACCAATCGGAGCAGGCGAAGCTTCGGCGCCAGCCGCGTTGTTTACGCAAATTCCTCCTCCTAGTACATTTCTCTGCTGCAAACTTAAGGTCGGTTTTGGTATAGTAGTTATTAGCACTGCTTGAGACTAAAAGGTTCTACTGACTATTATAAAAAAACAAAGTAAAGACGGTTCCTTTAAAAATTCAAAGTTAAATCAAAATTTAAACTGCGTTATTTTCCTTTACAAATAGCCTTTTCACAAAAATGCGCTCATCTCTTTCGAATTTTTTCAACTTAAAATTCTCTACAATCTATCCTCCAAGATGCACCGAGCATCCAGTCGATTCAAAAAGAGAAAATACTTCTGTTGACACTGCAAACTACAGAATCCGTTCTATGCTGACTTTCCCTCGACATATTATACCTGAGCAAATATAGGATTTTTCATCTCTTTGTCTCATGCTACAAGCATTTTTAAATTGAGTGCATTTTTAAAGAGCCGTGCCATTTTGAACTATCATGTTATAAAAGGATTGAACGCTCGGAGAAGTGGTATATAGGAGAAATACAATATTCAAGCACAATCTTCTGTATTTTTGTGTTTGCATTTCATTTCATTATGAAAAAAAATTATGGATTTGCATATTACAGCTTAACTTATGTACCGATCTATTTAATAATTATATTAATCTATAAAAACAAATTTTAAGTATTTTAATTCGAAATAAATTTCAGCTGTGTTTGATACGTCATTCTTCTTCCAACAGTTCGATATTGCCTCTTGGAGGTTAAAAAAAATCGGAGATTAACCCAACAAGTTATGATTGTTGAAGTTAATTACAATCTGCTTTTGTTAATAACGGATTTAGGGAAATTTATTAGATGAGTTTTCGTGTTAGAAGATTCGCAATATCCAGCAGGTAATAATTTTTAAAATGATGTTCTTGTTGTTTTTGTAAGGGTTCGATCGGAAGCCATTGTTTGCCGTTCGGTAGCGAAGTTTTCATTCCTTGCTTTCGTGTCGCATCAAAATGTTCATTATTCTAAGGATTCTTTCATTATACATGATTATATCCCAATTTTCGTGATAACAAGTTGATTATTGTTTGTTTGCCCCTGTCGGATCATGTTTGCGTATATTTCTGTGTTTGCTCCGAGATAATATTATACAAAGTTAGCTTTAAAACAATGCAAGTTGCAAATTTTATTCGATAATTTTTTGAAATGCTAGGGATGTTGTGTAAATCTCAACCGACTCTTGATGTTTGTTATAGTTTTTAATTCGTAAAAATGCCGAGGGTTGAATCCAATAAAATATTTTAATTTCTGGAGTTTAAAGACTGAAAATATTTCACTGACATATATTTCGATGGTGAATTGAGAAGAATATTAAAGTTTCAATTAAGCTTGTCAATTGTTTTCGAAAAAAAAATTGTTTTTGGCTTATGTATTTAAATTATGAAACATTTATTTTTTTAATCCATAACTCACCGTAAAACCGTGCTGCGTAACGCAACTCCTGAAAATCAGTAGAAGTCTACAAAAGTTTGGTTAGCATCTCAGAGTTAGCAATTTTATCTATTTTTTCCTTCTTCGTTGATAACTTTGAAATGGTAATTTCAATCTAACATAGCCTTTCTACGTAACTATTCTTAGTAGTTATTGATACGTTAACCAATGTAAATTTGAAACTCAATTGAACCTTCGAAAAGTCGTATTAAAAATAACTTTATATAACACCGAAAATGTATTACTATTTCGGGATCCTTTTTAGTTGTTGTATATCTGCTTCGCTAACCATAGGTGCAATGTACTTCTAAATTTAAAGTTTACGACTGAAATTTTTTTTTGTTGCAAATTCTTTCAGTTGCCGAAATATCATCAAAAGGTAATGGGAAACTGCCACCATAAAGTTTATTGCCGTCATATTTATTTGTACTTTTATGGTATCGTGACTGTTAGAACTGTTCATAGTAGAACATCGAATAAGAATAGATAGTTTAATTGGTTTTTTAAAAATACCTTAACTGGGAATACGTTGCGTGAAAATCATTGCATGCTTAAACAAGCAGAATATGTTTTCTTAAATTCGGCAAACAAAAGTTCGTGAATTTCTATAGTTTGATTGATTGTTTAATCGGACTGCTTTGTCTTTTTCAAATGGGTAATTTTTAATTTATAGTTTATGTGTTTAAAATAACTATCAGACCATGAACAACGTTTATTTCGTAGCCAATATTGAGTTATTCGTAGCACCATTATATTCTATTTTATTATAGAAATTATAATCTAAACCATAGTAAGTATATTCAACTATAATAATGCGTTGGGAAAAGGAATTTATTTGATGTTGATATGAGTTTTGTATGATTTGTGATAACACAACGCAAGCGGACTGGATGATTAGCTTCTACTAGCGAGTTTCCAGTCCGCTAGCGTTCTTTTTTTCTTATGTGTCTAAAAACCCTGTTATGCCCAGCCACACCATGCCTTGTTTTTATGTAAGAGTGTTTAGCTGCAGATGCAAACCTGCCTTGAGACTCGCATTGGCTCGCTTCATTCGGACATACAATCCTTGGCCTGGTGTGGCAGGCCGTTCAATCGGTCAAACCAAAATGCAAATCTAACCTCCTGCCGTCTGTTTGCAGATCTTTGGCTCGAAGGCAGACCTGCAGCTACACACTCAGATTCACATGCGCAATGCCAAACCCTACAAGTGTTCGCAATGCTCCAAGACGTTCGCCAACTCCTCGTACCTTTCCCAGCACACGCGCATCCACCTCGGCATCAAGCCCTACCGCTGCGAGATCTGCCACCGGAAGTTCACGCAGCTGTCTCACCTGCAGCAGCACATCCGCACGCACACGGGCGACAAGCCCTACAAGTGCCGCTACCCCAACTGCAACAAGGCCTTCTCGCAGCTGTCCAACCTGCAGTCACACTCGCGCTGCCACCAGACGGACAAGCCCTACAAGTGCAACTCGTGCTACAAGTGCTTCACGGAGGAGGCGGCCCTCTTGGAGCACATCCCCAAGCACAAGGAGTCGAAGCACCTCAAGACGCACATCTGCCAGTTCTGCGGCAAGTCCTACACCCAGGAGACCTACCTGGCCAAGCACATGCAGAAGCACGCCGACCGCATGGACAAGCACGGGCAGGCCATGATGAACTCGCTGGTCTCGCTGGGGGCCGGAGGGGTCATGCAGCAGTTCCAGCCGGAGGTGCTCTGGCAGAAGGCCATCCACGCCAAGGTGCAGGCCGAGAACGCCATGGACGAGCAGCACCTCAACGTGGGCCCCAACTCCTCGGTGGCCGCCATGGCCGCGGTGGTGGCCTCCTCGCAACAACAGCAGCAGCGACGCATGGACACGAGCTTACAGACCCACCACCTCATGGACCCCAACAGGATGCAGGATCCGGAGCAGGAGAACCGCAGCATCGGCAACAACTGCGACAACAACAACCACCAGCAGCAGCAGCAGCACGACCTCCTGTCCTCTAGTCACCAGGGAGGCCAAGGCGGCCTCTACGACTCGCAGCCCTCCATGACCATGGCCAACTCCAACAACGGGGTCAAGTCATCTTCGGCCTTCACGCCCATCCAGACGGGCCTGCTGCCCAACAACCAGCTCAACCTGCGGCCACCCACCTCGTCTGCCTCCTACTTCCCCTACGCGGACTCGTTCAAGAGCCCGGCCGAGGTGGTCAAGGCCCACCCCGCCGCTTTCCCCAACCAGCTGATCTCTCTGAGGCAGATCAGGAGCTACGCGTCCATGCCGGGCGTGCCCAACGTTGACCACCCCATCTCACTCAAGGGGGGCAAGGGGCCCAACTGATAGTAAAACTCAGCCCCCAACATTTTTTATACACGCATCCATGTAAAATCTCTTTGACCTTTACCTCTCATCTCCTGCTCCTGACTGTCGTGCTGATATCAGTCCTGCTGCCATATACAAGCGACAAGGGTCAATTTTTATTTTTACCTAGTTCTTGTTTCAAATCATAAACAAGCTACACATTTTGATTTCTTTATCTCCTAAGCTAAACCGGTAGCTCAGTTAACTTCACCATCAAACACATCTTGGAAAGAACACAATTGGTCTTACAGATTTTATAGGTACAAATTTGAAAATGGACCCTTTTGGCTTCAAATGGCCAAAGTGATCCTAGCATCTGCAACGGAATCTAAATTCAATTCAGCCTGAAGTTGTAGATTCCAGGTTTCGCACGACAGCGGGGGAGAGCGAGGTTTTAAGTCTGATCTCGAACTGTTTATTTGACGCAAGGACAAAGTAAGCGAAGAACCAGATGTGCCACTGGCATAATAACAGTGGCCAGATCGTAGTGATATTTTAAACACCTCAATTGATTTGTCATAATTGTAGAGAGTGTTTCCAGTATTTGATTGGTGATCGTGATTTGTTAAAAATTTGTTGTCAAGGCGGACACAAACGACAGCGATTTTTCATCCCCATTAACCGAGAGCATTTGTTTCTTTTAATTTTTGGCAATTGTGTGAGTTCGTAAAGAATGCCAAACCATCAGGTCGTATTTGTGAAAGACTGATTGTGAAAAAAAAAAGTTTTATTATTTTGAACATTTGTGCCAGTATTTCAACTAAACCGATTCAAAAGTTCATCATAATGAAGATGAATAAAAAAAAAAATGAAATGCAAGATACACAACCATATTTAAAGACGTGCTGATTCAGTCAAGTGTATTTATATTAGGCAAATACAGTATTTTTTTATTGATTGATAGCTCAATTCTCTGAAATAATAGTATGAAAAGCCAAAATTGTGAAATCACTGTGTAAAATGAGGATGATAGAATTTTTTTGTTACCGAAATTTGAAATTATTCGTTTTGTATGGTATCTAGTATTATTATAATTGTACTCTTTAAAAGTATATGCTTATTGATAGGTTTAGTACTACCAAATTATCTTAAACACTTCTCACTGCAGTACAAAGTGACAAAAAGTACCATTCAAACTTATGAAAGTCATAATGTATTATATATCTGATATTTTAACACATGTTTTCGAAGAGATATAAGCAGCTATTTCATTTATTTGTCTCTGATTTTTTTTTATTTATTTCTAGTGCATTTGAAAGTGTATATCACTGTAAATATCTTTTTTATTCGATCTTGTTTTTGTATATATCTGTACGAAAGTCATATGAAGTTTTTAAACGACGTATTCATTAACATGTGTATTGTGTAGTGCCGATATAGTGAAAAATCTAGAAAAAATGTTTCGTTAATATTTCTGTACCATTCATTGGAAAAGAGAAATCTAGAGATTGCAAGCTCTTTTTGTGGATGAAATAAGATAATTCCATTTTATTTATAGTATATATTCATGTATGCAAAGTATATTACGATCACTCGCCCAAGACCTCATCGAATTAGTATAAGATATTCTCACAAAAACATGCATTGCTATTCATAAAAAAATTGTGCAACGAAATTGGTATAATACTAAATTAGATTTCGTTATTGTTAAACATTATGATTACTAATTTATTTTAAAAATACCACAAAAAATAACAAAAAATTAAGTTGCAATATCATTAGCATTAAAAATTACCATAACCTAAGTAATATTCGAAAATTCTAGCAATTAAAAATGCATATCTTCTTAGAAATAGATCGTTATAAAACATAACTAAAACAATAGACACATTACTAACATAACATTACTAGCAAGCATATTTAAGTACACACCTTTTGCAAGGAATTAGCATTACAAATAAAAGCTCTTTCGTTAAGTTTTTAGCTATGACAAATATATCAATGAGACAACTTACCTCATGTACTAACCCCTAAATCACATTAGTAAAAAAATAAGATTTTAGCACTTTTTGGTATAAAAGTGACAATAAATATTATAATACATTAAATGTTATTAAGATTCTAATATGGATACCTCATATGAAGATTAAACAACCTCAATATAATGTTGGGAACAATTTACCTTTTCTTTAAAGTTGCCACTCATTTAGAAGTTAGTAAAAAATCTAATCGAGTAATCGGGTATTTGAATTACGTTAAAGAAATTATTCAATAAGAATTTAAGGATTAAAGTTTTTCGTTTTCCAAACTGTATTGATTAATGCATAGGATCGTAATGTTTCATTTTATGTGTTAATTATCCTGCACCCAAAGGAGAAGTTGTTTAGGTTATTAATTATTTTTTTTGTTTATTAAATGAACAGTTTTTCAGAGAAAACTTAAGTAGATCTTTGATTTCTTCTAAACTTATGAAGAGTGGCAACCTTTTTGGGTATTTTCGTGCTCTTGAAAAAGAAAACATATTTATTATACATATTTGAAACGGATACCTCATATTCTGTCCTCAATTAAGTGGTCCTTGTTAAGGTCCATATATTTTCATTTAAGAAAATGTATTTTCGTTTACTTTGACAATAAAGTCTTAAGGCTGCTCATCACCCCCATACCCATTCCTCCCTCGGTCGGGCTTGCTAATGGTAAGTGTATGGGGGAAAAATGGTTTTTGTTCCGAAAAAAAAAACAATGAAATTATAGGAATATTTTGATGCGGTTTTTTTTAAATTCATAAAACTCCAATAAGGTTATGCTTTTAGAAGTTATTTTTTTTTAAAAACGTTATTTACCTTTTTTTAATAGAAAAAAATTAGATTAAAAAAATTGAATAACTTTTTTAAAAAAATAACCTCTATAAGCACAACCTTATTGGAGTTTTATGAATTTAAAAAAAAACCGCATCATAATATTCCTATAATTTTATTGCTTTTTTTCGGAACAAAAACCATTTTTCCCCATAGACTTACCATTAGCAAGCCCGACCGAATTAGGAATGGGTATGGGGGTGATGAGCAGCCTTAAATATCTTCGACCTATTACGAACTCGAAATTGAGTTTTTGGATGCTACCTCGTCAAGAAGTAGAGATAGACAACAGCTGGCACCCAGAAAACACTTGTGTCGAATTAACACAAATGCAGCACAAGAACATGCAAAAATGGCAACATGGCAGCATTATGTTGTTCCAATACAAGAATTGTGTTGATGACGCACGAACACAAATTTGTTTTGTTCCAAATATCTGATGATTGCAAGAATCGACCACTATTTAATAAATTGTTCAAATAATAATTATTTTATTCATACGCGATTGGCATAAAATGTAAACTATATTGTTTCGTATAATATGCATAACGAAATTCGAATGTTCATTTTACAGTACCGTTTTTAAGCTTTAGTATAACCGTTTATCCGACAATTTAAGAGCAAATGCTGAGCACAATATCGGAAAAATAATTGAGTGCTGCGCCCTTAACATAATTTTCGTTAAGTTTCTTTTCACAAGTTTTTTTTTCTGAGTGTACAGCTCCATATTTAAACATTACAAATAATACAACTTTTACTGTTGCAATTTTTGTTTCAATTAACCACAGACCTTCAGGACCACTTCAACCTCACATATAGACCTGTAAAAGCAATAACTTTTATCACATGTAATAATATTAGGATGCTTCGGGTATTCAACTATGCGGGTTTGACAAACCGTCTTATTTATGTGAAGTTTGTTTAAAAATATAAATGTTGCCTTGGTATTTTGTTGTAAAATGTTGACTAGCACTGCTGCCGGGTATATTTTAAACTTTGTTTTTGCCTTTAATACGAAATACCTCTCTCTGGCTTATGCTAGAACTTTTAACATGTTTGACATATTTTGTTATATGAAACACCTATAATAAGTATTTGGGTTTGAAGTTAAAGTGTTTGGTGTTCAAAATTTTTAATAGTTCATTATAAACTTTGATAAATAAGTCACTTAGACTGCTTCCACACAACCTGTAATGATGAAATAATGGATACGCCATCCTGCGGCTTTAAAGTTAAGAATTTGTATTTTTAACTAAAAAAATGTGATTTGTGTTTTGGTTATTTATGTCATGCTGTACTACTGCACGCGGAAAGTGACGTAACAATTCATGCTAAATGAAGAGCTATGTGGAAGAATATGCTATGTAACAGTTCTGAAAAAAATGAGTTTTGTGTCAATGAACATGTTCTAACACTTTTAAAGATAACAAGTTTTCTTTTTTTAAAACATTAACTTAAGCATGTTTTTTACTTTTTTTTCAAGTACTGTTTAATGGATCTAAGGGCAAACTAAATACTTTCAAAGCTAATTTTTTTCGTTTTCATTTTTTTGTCACATAGTACGTTTTTCCACTAAGCTCTTCAAGTGTTCTGGGGAATCATTTCAAGTTTTACGTTGCTCTTGAATGATACAGGTTGAAAAGGGACCTTTTGCCCGTTTGTTTAATAATCGCACTAACTGACAGATCTCAAAACTCTGCATATTTTTTGTAGAGACCTTTTTTTAACAGTTACATCATTTTTTTCACGCTCACCTCCGCGACTTCACACTTTACCGTCCTGTTCGGAATATCGACTGTTCCGAAGAAGGTACACGAAACCTGCACTGAATTTGCAGGTTTCAAATATGTTCCAAATATATTAGATCTTCTACGGAACAGGCGACATTCCGAACAGGGCCACGGAAAGTGCCGAACAGAACGTAAAATGCCTAACGAAACGAAGAGTATGACTTTACGGAGAGTTTCTCTTTCCTTATAAGTTGAGAAGTCGTGGTACAGTGTGACATGTGACTACTCATTAGAAGTAAGAGTGATGTGTGTAGATATGGGGGGGGGGGGCGCAATGGCGTGCTTTGAGTTCATGTGTGAACATTTCGAGTATAGTACAAAAATGACAGTTTTTAGGAAATGTGAACACGTTTTCAAAGCGGCTCTTGCTCTCCAAGTTCACCAATATGATCTTTTTCACCATTTCTTATGTTTATTTTGCAATCTCTATACATTTGTTCTTTATGTATTTTAAGTAATAAAAATGTTTTTTAAATAACCTATTGGTGTTGATTTGAATTAATATACTAAAAGTAATTTACTATTTACAAGGGTTTCGCCAATTGAATTTTTCTGGTCGTCTTTCTCTTGTCACATAAGAATGATGAACAAAAAAAAAATCCATTGTCATGTGCATATCTGGAAAATACGATGACTTATTTTAAATTTACTTTACTAATGATTTATTCGTTAAAACTGTGCTGTCGTTTTGCCAACAAATATTAAAAAGTAAAATGGTGTTGCAGACAGGTACAAAAACTTTCTAACTTATAGTACCAGCTCTAGTACTAACTTTCTAACTATAGTACTTTTAATACATAGAAGAATACTTTTTATTTTGGAAAAAAATTTAGAGTCATTATAAATTTCATTCGTATAAGGTGCTTGAGTTTTGTTTGTAAAATGGCATTGAAAGCTTGAGTTTTGTTTGTAAAATGGCATTGAAAGCTTGAATTTTAATTTAAATAGAAACCGCATGCACCCTGTATTATTTGTCTTGCAAGCACACATGGTTTAAAGTCTTAATTTTAATCAAATGCAAAACATACAATAATAATCCGGTATGGTAATCCAATAAACTGTAATGAAACGAATGATTCATTAACATTTGACTTGCAAGCACGATGACAATTCTCCTCTGCAAACAAACTCAGCTAATCTAGTCTAAACTATTAACCCTTTCAGTCCCAATGACAATCTGGCGTCATCATTTTAGAATTTTTTTTTCTGATCGTCTATAACCTAGCCATTTATGATATCAAATAGCACATCACTCGATTCTTCAAACTTTTTTCTATTAGAAAATAAAATGTCAGCCCTATTATTTTTTTAAAAATTGTGATCAGAACATGATGTTGCCAAATGGCATCACTGGAACTGAAAGGGTGAAACAAAACTCTTAAAACTAAAAACCATTCCAAAACCTCAATTTCCAAAGCCCATCGGCATCCTGCATTTTAAAAAATTCCCCACAAAATACTACAATGACAGTTGAGATTCCCCCTCTTCCCTAACCCAGCTATTTATAGCGGTGCTATCGATTTTTTTCAACGCGCCAACCTTTTCCCTACACTCCCCCCCCCTACGAATTCCCCAGTAATTAATCACATCTGCGAACTTTAAATGCAGTTTTGTTCCACCCCCCCCCCCCCCTCTATTGATCGGCGAAACGTTCGGAAACAATGGTCGGCTTGTCACTTCCATGCCGATACCCACGTCGGGGAGGGGAGATACCGTATGAGATACTGGGCAGTATTGAATCAATAGAAGTATGATTGGGAGTACACTGTTAAAAAATAGATTATGGTGCACTATACTCTTTGCCAATCTAAGTTGGATAAATAGAAATATGCAATAGAGAAGATGCTACCGCGGATGTAAAGAGTTCCATAAATTATTTGTGAATCCATCCAGAAAACATGTTTAAAACATTAATTTCGTTTAAGGTCTATCAGATTTGAATATTATTTGAGAAAATTTTGCAATTTTATCGGAGTGAATTTTGGTTAAATTGTATTTAGATCATTTTGTATGTAAATATTACCTTACAAGAGTTTCCAACTAACAGACCAACCGCGCTTTTCCACCTGACTTTTTACTCTTCGTTTTTACCCAAGTTAGGTTGGCACGGAGTGTAAATATTATGAACTAGGCTGCGCATATTTTGCGCATGAAAGATGAAAATCCAGTCAAAGAGGTATTTTCTGCCAAACCTCTCACAACACGAAGGCGAGGTAAACCTATAGTCCTTAACTAAGATGAATTGACTCTGTGGAGTCGGATTTTAAAGTCCTAAAAGTAAAAAAAAAAAAAAAAAAAAGAAAGGCCCAGGCCAAGAGTAGGTTGCCCTGGACGAGTCTCCAACAGAAAGCCTTGGCTCACCCTGAGCTGTCGTGATGTCCAAATAGGATGAAGATGCACTAAAACTTAGCTTCAGTTTTCTGGTTACAAAAAATAGTTCATTATCTAGCCAAAATTTGTTGAATCTGAAAACCAAATTTTCGTGTAACCTTTAGCCACTCGCACCAAATTATTGTTGAAGATAACACATAAAACTGAATAATTAATGTATTCAAATTAAATACTTCCCATTTAACCTTCTCGCATTTAACCTAATTTTAAGTTGTGACTTTGTGAGACAGAAAGATAATTATAAAATGTTTGGTCCCAATGGTCTATGAGATCGGCTTTAAAAAAAGTCAAAAGTTTACAACGAAATGTGTTATGTTGCACCAAAACTTAGTGTCAATTATATGGATACCAAAATGTCGGAGCCCGGATGGCCGAGTTATTACGCCAACAGTCTGCGCGCTGTAACTGGTGCTGGTTTGATTCCCGCCTTCACCCTGGGTGTATTTTCCCTTCTCTGTGACAGTAAAAATTCTCTCTGTGTTCTGTCTTAATTGACGAATGTTTATATTAGCTGGTCTCTGATCAAGCACACAAGCCGGAATATATATGTATCTTATCTACCCCTACCTCCAAAATGGTTCGCCATCTTACCTCAACTTTAGTGCATGTGAAAAAAACTATGAAATTTCGTTTTTAGAGTATAAGCATTGTTTGCATGTGTCGAATTTCATATTTATAAAATTTTCAAAATTGAACTGCGAATACATTTTCATTGTGTTACCAAAAAACTTTTTGTTATAATTTTGATGCGTAAATGCACTTTTAATTTTACTCTTATATAACTTATCACCTGAAAAAAATTATATCAATTAATATTTTTTTTACACCAGGTTATATTAAAATCTACTTTTTATTTATAATGACTCTGGCTTTAGAGAGGCAGTGTATGAATTGATATTGATGCGACTGTAAACACAAATATTTATCGGGCTAGTTTTAATTCCCTGTAGCAAGATTTGTTAGAAGAAATTATTTAAATTATTTGAGTCTTTTAATAGTGAATTTGTTTGCAGCAAGCATTTCAAATGAAATAAGAACAATTCAAATTTGTGGACTGATTCGTATAGTTGATTAGTAGTTCATCGATTGCAAAGTTGTTGCTTAAACTTAATCGTGCAAAACATTTCTAAGAAAACTGTAACCGAAGCTTCCTTTTTTTAATATATTTTTCGTAGTTTTTCAAAAAAATATTATAAATTTAGTATTCTTTCATTGTTTATTTAACAATATATAACAACAAAATTTAGCGCGGGCTTGTTTTCAGACGGTATTCAGTTGCATATTTTAGTTGTCGATTCAATTGTATATTTTCATAATAATTTTCTACATTTTTAAAATTAGAAAACAAAATCAAAACCCCGAATAGCTCAAGGTTTTATGTAAATCAGAAAAACATTTTAGTATCGTTTCTAAAAATCGACAAACTTAGTTAAACAGACCATGATAATCAATAGTAGATATTTCAACAAACACATAGTTTTGTTCCAAGACTTACATTTCCTTTGTAGAAATATTGATAAATTATTGTGTTCTATTCATCGAATCTCGCTTAGAAGTTTATGTTGATCAATATTGTCGGTATTTACAGAGTGAGGACTTAAATTGTAAAACAACTATTACTCTTAGTTCGATCTACATCAAAGCTTCGACTGTTTTGTTTTGAATAATAATTTTCGTACTCTTCTTGATTCTTATATAAATGATAATTTTAAGAAAATACTCTGAAATGATATTATTTATGTGTAACAAACGTGGACGTTTGTCAAATTGACTCTGACATTATACATTTCTTATCCGTGTTTGAAAATATTGCGTGTTTTGTTTATGTTTGTTTCCCTTTTGACACGTATATTCTAAAGAATCGGTTAAAAATAACACTTTTACAGTGTTTGCGAACTCTTAAAAGTCAAAACACTTTTGTTGAGGATATATAACAAATTGCTATTCATCAAAATTGAGAGTTTTACATGCGAGAAATTAAATTTGATTGTTGTCGTGAAAATATCTTGATATCTGTTTTCAAATCACCTTCAAAAGACCTTTAATGAATTTAAAGATTAAAAAAAAATTGTACTGCAATACTTCACTCGAAAATTGGAATTGTTAATAACATTTAATTGATTTTTATAAGTAATGACTAAATCTTTTAACTTAAAATATTACATTTATGAAACCTTTTTCCTCGTTTTCGATTTTAACATTAAAACCTTCATTTTTAACAATTTTCTGTTCAAAAATTAACTACAGTTCTTTTTTGTCATAAAATTATTCCCGAAATAGTTAAAAATTTGCATTTTAATATCATCACAGTGGGGTTTTTTTTGCAATCAAATAGCTTTTGTGCGTCTGAGAAGTTTTTGTTCTGCATTTGAAAGCTTGGGAGATGAAGTCTAGACAATTTTTTTGGCCTCAGTGGTTAGAACTTTGATACTTATTTTTATTTAGAACTTAGATACTTATTTTTATTTAACGTATTGAATTTTGTGTTTGTACTTCGGCAGAATAAATCATCAAAACTAGTTATTCACACTGTCATTTCCAGATCCCCCCCTTTTCTTGTTTTAAAAGTAGGAAGTGAACTTTATGGTTCCAGTTTTGAATATTTCTCAAGAAATATGTGTCTTAAGAATCTGTTCATTTGTCTAAAACTTTGAAATCTTTAACAAGAATAGAAAGTATGTGGATTTCAGTTAAATCATTTTGTTTTTTAATGGTTTCTAACGAAATATATTATTAGCGATTCGTGGAAAAATAGTTTCAAGAGGGAGCAATCATTCTTTGTATACGAATCCACAAAATTAATTAGAATATAAATTAAAAATAAATAACTTAATTTTTTTTCGTTTGGATTGTTAAAATAATTTGAAAAAATAATTACTGAGTTAAATAAAAAAAATAGAAAATTCAAGCTTCTTAGAAATGATCATATACTTTATTTCAAAAAGTTTTTGGTGGGGAAATAAAGTCTTCTGTTCACAGGTATAAGAAAATGATTTTTTTATTGTTTTATTTTTCTCTTAATTATCAGCTCATTTTCCTCCATGTTTTTTAAATTTTAAAGAACTATTTTAAATTTTAAAAGCACACCGTAAACGAACTAACTTTGTTCAGCATTATTTCTTAAATCATGTTTGTTTTTATTTTCAAAAATAGGTTGTTCAACAAAAGTTGTTCATAGGTAAAGTATAATACTGGACTGTGTAAATTTATCCCCTCTTTTTTTAAGTAAAAGTTATCGTTCATATTGCCAAGTAGATGGCAGCACGAAAGATACTCCCAAATTGCGGAGTGAATCTATACTTCATTGAAACAAATTTCATACAAAATGTCTCTTGAAAATAATTTCTATTAGCTAATTTTTTTTTATAGTTGTAGTATTTTTAATAGCATTGTGAAAATTATTGGGTTTAAATATTTTTTTTATAGTAAGAGAGTTTATAATACAAATGAACTTTTTTTTAAAATAGAAAATACTTAAATACATACAAAATGTCTCTTGAAAATAATTTCTATTCGCTAATTTTTTTTTTATAGTTGTAGTATTTTAATAGCATTGTGAAAATGAATGGGTTTAAATATTTTTTTATAGTAAGATAGTTTATATTCAAATGAACTTTTTTTTAAAATAGAAAATACATAAATAAATATTTAAAAAATATGACAGATAATAAACAAATATGATTTAATTGTTTGCTGTATGAAACTTATTACTACGGAAAATATTTTTGGTAATTAATTTCACAATATTAATTAACACGTAGTACTTATAATTTTTGCGATATTTTTTACCAGATGCATTCTAGTATTTTTGGAATGTATATTTTTATGACTATAAAAATACAAATTCGTCAAAAAATATTTTTTTTTTGCAATTAACATTTCAATTTAAGGGCATGTTCGAATGAAGCGTAAAAAATAAGCGTGAAATGAGGAAATTTTCTTCGCTTTGTTTTTATGAGTATTAAGAAAAATATTTTATATTTAAAAATTATTCATTTTAAATATCGGGCCAAGGAAAGGAAGTTACTTAAATAAATATTACGCAACGAAATAATTTTGGTTAAATTATAGACGAACCCAAGTCATATACAATTGTAGAGAAAAGGGCAACGAACTCCGATTCATTAAAAAAAAAGATGTATAAAATAGTAGTTATCAAATTTAAAACAAGTTTTTTTTCTATACCAACATATTTTTGAGTCTTTTAGATTTTTTTCCCTTTTTAAGAAAATAAATAATTCTACAGATTAATTTTACACTTTTTAATATTATTTATTTTTAAAATAAATAATTTTTTAGTTTAGTAATAGCCTTTGTAATACTAATATTGTATAACAAAAGTTTCAAAGATTAAGTGCAAGAAAAATGTACGTTACACAATTGATTTGCATTTATTGGTACACTTCTTTGTAAAATCACACTTTTTTAAACACTTTTACTTTTATGTATTTCAAAATTATGTAGTTATTTTTAAAAAAATGCTTAAAAAAATCAGAATTTATCAACATCGTCAGATGAGAGTAGTTCTTCTCATGGGAGTATATTGGTTTTTCTTTATAAAAATAAAATTTAAAATATTTCCTTATTTATTCCTCTTTCACCCTCCTTCATTATATATGAACTATAGCTTAAATTATATATATATTTAAGATTGTTTAAAGCAATTTTCGGTGTCTCCGTTCTCTTTTGTATTCAAACGCTTTCATGTATTACCATTATTTATTTTTTAAAGATTGAAAAAAATGTGTGCAATGAATTTTAAAAGCATTATCATTTTATTTGTACAATGTTTCATTGTCGGACCAGAAAAAGGAATGTTGCTTGTATATCGACTACATTACAATAAAAAGAAAGGATCTATAAAAATAAAACCATGAATATTGTAAACTGAATTATATTTTAATTCATTTCTTGTTCAACGCACACAGTATTAATACCACCCGCCACGACCCATAAAACTTTTTTTTAAAAAAAAGACGAAAATTAAAAAAGAGGGTAGTGAAACAAAATAGAAAATTTATAAAATAAAAAGAATAATAAAATAGAAGACAATAAGAACAAACTCATCATCACCAATTCCTTCTCTCAAAAAGAAAAAAAAAACATGAACGCATGAACGAAACTCCAAACTAATAATCCTAATAGTTAATAAAAGAATAATGATAACAACAGCAATAAAAATAAAAACCGTCATCATAAAAAATTGGCCAAAAAATTGCCCATCACCGTCGGGCTTATGTTGTTTTGACGGGGAAAGAAAAAGAACATATTTTTTGGCGGGAACAATAACCCTTAAACCAAGTGGGCTGGAAATGTATTTCTTCTTCACTTCATCTCCCGTTTTTGATATGCAAAAGTCGTCTGTTGTGTCTGAAGTGTAGTAAGCCAGTTATTAGTTTGGCGGCCGGCGCTGCGACCGCTTCTCTATTTTTTAAGAAGGGGGGTCTTTTTGGAACAAAAACAAACAATAATTTGTGGGTGAAAAATAGAATGTTTTTTGTTGGAATTGTGAGACCCCCCAAATAGGGTGGCGAGAATTTGCAACAGTTCGTTCTGGTTGGATTATTTGTTTTATTGTGTTAACTGTTATTTGTTTTTTTCTGAGAAAATGGATAAAAATATGTCGTTCCATGATATTAAGATGGAATGGGCCAAGCATTTTTTGCAGAGGACCTTATCCGAGAGAGAACTAGTGAGTATTTTTTATTATTGTTTATACTGTCACGCACGTGGTTTTTATCTCGATCAGCGTTGCGTGTTGTTTCTTGATGCCATAAAATAAAATGATCTTTACTTTGATAAATTTTTATAAATAGTTATTTATGCCAATATGTGTTTAAAGTAATACTATTTAAAACGAGTGAAATAATGACACGTGCTTTAAAAAGTTTCATTTTCACAAGCGATGCATACACTATTTTTAATAATTGTGTGAAAAAATAAAATTGGTCTAAAAATATTTCAATATCTTTATCTTTATGGCATCAATATCTTTAAATAAAAGCAGTACTGATCTCTGGATTTCATGAATATTATGAAATAGAATTTTAACTTGAAATGTTGGCATCTTATGAAAAGGGTGAAAAAAAGTTTTTTTCCCCACTGCTTTTGGGTGAAAAAAAAGTACTTTTTGTCACTGTTTCAAAAAGTCTAGTCTAGCTTTTTGCACGCGTCTGATATTGAAATTATAATGTTTAAGTCTGATTTTTTTTCACGCACTTATAAAAAATATATTTAAAATTATCAATTATATTTCATTTATCAATGAAGCTCCCCAATTCTTTCTTAACTTAGTAATTAGTCAAGATATATTTTTTGCCATTGATATTAAATAACATAAGTTTCCTAATTTTTAAAATAAAATCTTCTTTGCTTACAAAAAGGCATAATTTTTGTGTATTTAGCGTACCATTTTGATGCAACTGGTATCATAAAGGTAAAAAGTGTTTTTCTCAAAAATTAAATTAAACTAGTTTTAAGATTATACTACTTTACAAAAAAGTATTTTAATACCATTATAACAATATGTAAAATTTTATGTCTTCAAATTATTTTCACTCATTTAATCTTTTTGTTTATACTGACTATTATAACTAAAACAAATTTATAAGTAAATTTTAGAATTCTGCATTTAATGTTTAAACTTATTTATTGTTTATTGAATTATTACAATGGCACGCACATGTCTTTTATATCGATTCGTGCGGTATGTAGTTTTTGGTAGTCTATGACCGATGATTGTTAAATATCCCATCTTCATCTGATAATTTTTATAAACAATATGCTTTCATAATTATTTTTTTTAGAATTATATTTATCATTATTTAATTTTTCAATTGGCTTCTTAAATGCTTTTAGCTTCCACATTACGTTTATAACGTAAAAAGTGGGAGGTATTATAATCGTTCAATCCGTCTGTCTGTCTGTCCGTCCGTCACCTACTTTCATAGCCCAAACTACAAAAACAACGGACAACTGTGATGCGTCAAAAAAAAAAAAAAAACACAGCGCATCGAAATTAGAATATATTGAAAATTTCAGAAAAGAATTCGAATTCGAAGTACTTCAATTATTTAAAAAATTGCAAAATTTAATATTCATTTAAAAATAATAGGAAGCCATTTTTACAAGAATTAAATTGCCTTTGCCATTTGCAACAATCGCTCGAGAAACATTAATTCTTTTAGACAATAAATTAAAATAAATTTATTATTGCGACATCGATCAGTTTGAAAGACGCCAAACATATTTTACTAGGAGATTCTTTATATGTTGATATGAAATGCTTTTATTATTTTTAAAAGCGAGGAATATTACACATTTATTCTTTGAAATATAAATTTATTTTTGCAAACGATAAAATAATAATTAAGGAATTTTCGAAAGAAAATAAATTAAAATAGCCAAATTTAGCATGAAAATGTTAATATCGAATTAATGCTGTGCTTGGCACCTCTTTACCTGTTAAACGCAACTGTTGTGTGGAAGCGGGTTAAGTGACAGATTCTGTTACAAACTTACTTTTATTTTTTACATTGTGAAGATAAATAGACAGATACAAAATATCTTTTTAAAAAAAGATTATTTTATTATTTATTAGTCCATTAGAATCAATAATAAGGATTAATTTTTGTGCATTAGCATATCATTTTGCTTAGTTGGTAGTAAAGTTTTTTTTAAAAAAACTTATTTATTATTAGTAATTTACGAAACGGTGTTTTACAAAAACCTCAACGAAAATTCACAAAATCTTCTATCCTGAAAAATATTATCTCTTATTTATTTGGGCTTTACATTCAGATACTGAATATTATGTCTATACAATCGATTGTTAAAATATATTTAACATTTTACATTAAAATAAATGTTTGTTTACAGTGGGAGTTACTAGTGTATTAAATGTTTTAATTTAATATTTTAAATTTAGTTTGATGTTAAATTTGTAAATAGACTGCTAAAGCAGTAATTTTTTTTTTATTTTTTAAATGTTTCTGTTTTCTTGATCAATGTAGAAATAAATTTATAATCAATGTAGAAATATACTAGATGTGACGTGCATTTTTACTGCTCTTTATTTTGAGATTATAATAATTATCTTTCGCTTCAAGAGTGCCAAATCAATATTTTTAAATGACTATACGTAAAAGTCTTCAGATTACTCGAATAATGGTTTCGATAGCAATCCATTATTCAAGGAAAAATTATTGTTAATATTAAGCAACAAAGTGTTGTAACTATCTTCAAACTCGACTACACTCCTTGCCAACCTAGTTGGGTAAATGGAAATATGCTTTGGAGAAGATCCTTCCGCGGATGTAAAGAGTTCCATAAATTATTTGTGAATCCATCCAGAAAACACGTTTAAAACGTTAATTTCGTTTAAGGTTTTACGGATTAAAATTTTTTTTGGAGAAAATTTTGGCAATTAATTTTATCAGAATGAAAAGAGTACTTTGGTTAAATTGCATTCTGATCGTTTTGTATGTAAATATTACCTTACAAGAGTTTCCAACTAACAGACCAACCGTGCTCTTCCGTCTGCCTTTTTACTCTTTGTTTTTACCCAAGTTATGTTGGCAAGGAGTTAAGCACAATTAAAAAAAAAACAAGTTTTCACATTTATTTTACATACTTTTTTTTACACTGCGCATATAACTCCTGTGAGCAGAAAAAAGACATAAAAAAAAGTTTCACAATCAAATTAAAATTTCAAACTTTTTCATATTTTAATACCCTATACAGATTTGTTTTACAATTCTTATGAAAGTTGTCTGCTCAAAAAAATATGTAAGCTTTGATCTACATTATGTTTACAACGTTTGGAATAACTTGGACGGATTCAGATTACATAAATTTAGGAATTTTTCTGTGATTAAATAAACCAACATGTTTTTTAGCCATAATTAAAAATATAAATATTGAGCATCTTCAAGGAATTAGCGTTCGATTTTCGACTTTAAACTTCTATAACTTAAACTCTATTTAGGTCTAATTAACACTCTTCGGGAATTGTTTGGAAAATAATTGCAAAAGCTTATGATGTTGAACCATTGTTAATTTATCGTTAAATTAACTACAATTATCATAGTGATAAAAAATTTCGTTCAACTAAGTTAGGGTTACTTTGCCGAGTCCCAAGACGATAGTATTAGACTTCCAATTTTCATTTGGGAAAACTCAAGTAGTGTGTACAACAAAATAATACTTAAACAAACATCAGAACTTAAAAATTCTGAACATGTTAAACCGAACTTTATAGCTCACGTAAAGGCAAAAAGAAAAATGATATTTCTTTTTAAAAATTCATACTGGACTTAAATATCTAACTTTTTTTTTATATTAAAGGTATCTAATTGTAAAATAAAAATAAAATAAGAAATAATGCATATTTTCAAAATTTGTACTTTTCAAAGACTTGAAATTTTAAAGCCAACATATTAACAACATGAAAATGCTTATTTATTCGCGGTGCTTTACTAATCGGATTTAATTAATGCAAGTAAATAAATTTCTTCTTTCCTTTTAGTCATTAATCATATAAGCTGATTTAGACTTTGATCCAAAAGGTTTTAAAAACTTTAATGGAATAATACTTTCAAACAGCTATATCAAATTTTACTTACGAAACCTCAATGTATATACAAAATGTCGTACATTAAGATGAATTGAATGCATGCATTTGTTTTTGTAAAATTTTTAGCGGGTGTATGAAAGTGATTGTGAAACACATAAGTAGTGATAATGATGGGTTAAACAAGAAATATTCAATTTCCATGTTTCGAAATGAGAACGTTTCATTAAGAGGATTTGTAAATTGCTTATTTCTTATAGTAAATAATAAAATTTCCTTAGAAATTTAAAATACTTAAATACGAAAACTAAGAAATGCTTTATATGACAGGAAAAGACAAGTATTTATATAGTACTATACAAGTATATATATAGTACTAGTAAGGACACATTAACGATTTGTGTTTGCCATTAACACATTCCACCGAATAAAAACGTTAATCTTCAGTGTTTGAAGTTCGTTAGTTTTTTGCAAAACAAATCTATCCAATAATAATATAATTGATAAATTAAGTAAATTAGGAATAAATAGTTATTAAATTGTCTAAGTTTATAATCTTTTGTTACTTTAGAATGACAAAATTTGCAGCTCTTACGGCATTAGTCTCTTAAATGTCGATCATGTGAAAATTATTTTTAAAAAATCCTGTTATTTCTTAATATTTCGTTGCTTATGAGTTATAAAATTTATCATGACACATTTGTTTGTTTGATTTTTACTTTTTTACCAGAGTTAAAATCAAGATTTAGAGAATAGCTCTTGGTACATAAGCTTCCGGACCTAGATACACTTTTTGTATTGTATCTAGGTTCTCATGTATTTTTTTTTCTCATATTTATTATTTTAAGTTTTCAAAATATTTCCGACTGGAAGTTATGTATCTAAGGATAACTGTGTAAGGTTTCAAAGTTTAAATGAGCTCAATCGTATATTTATTTGGAACTGAAAGAAAAACTAGGATTGTGCACAAACATCTCCTCTAATCAAATTTGATTTTTTTTCTGCAACTCATCAAAAATAATTTACATTTTATAATTTTTAAGTATCATGACTTTGCTTAAATATTTGCTTAATTAAAGTTACATTTTAGCCTACATTTCTTTTTTAATTTGAACCGATACGCATTATTTTTTTTAAACCATATACAAAGATAAAAACTTAGACTAATGATAGCATTTTTTTGCGTTTAATTCAAATAAATTGTATTTAATTAATATATTTTAATAAATTAAAATCTTTAAGTGTCATGACTTAACTTAAATATTTGCTTAATAAACTTTAAATTTTAGCCTACATTTCATTTTTAATTGACGTGACATTTTGTAATATGTTTTAAACCGAAAAATTCCGACATTAAGTTTGAGTTTAAAAAAATCCATTTAATTTAAATAAATTGTACCTATACCTTGTTGTTATGAACCAACGGGTAACTCCAACTGCTCTATCAATGCGCTTTTTAGTTTGGTCCAAGTTGAACAGATTTTAACATATTTAATCTATAATAATAAAAGAAAGAGTTTGTCGGTCTGTCTGTCTGTGTGTATGTCTGTGGATCGCAAAAAACCTACTTAGACTGCTCTAAAAAATTCGGAATTTTTAATATAGATTCCTTTTAATACCTACGTGTGCACCTGAAACTTAGTTTTTTCATATTTGATTGTGATTTTTAATTGATATAATTACTTTTTAAAAAAAACGTCATCCACGTGGGATTGCGGGACCATAACAGGGCTTGAAAATACATGGACCGGGCCGAAACAGGGGCTTGACGCCATCCTCTATTAGTTTAATTGATTGAATTTGGTTGAGATATGCGCTCGCCCTAAGGCTATGCTTCATCCTCTATTAGTGTTTGCTTTTTTTAAGTGCGCATGCGCCAACAAGAATTTAATTTTGTTTTGATTTTGAGTGTATTTTCACAAGTAAGCATGCCTCTAAAAGGAAGCAATGCGAAGTTAACGGGTTCCCAGTAAGGCGGACCATACTGCTAGTACTTCTATAATTTTAAACGTATATTTTTCAGTTATCCCATTTCTTAAATATTTTAATGCATCAATCGTTTATTTATTAAGGGGGACCGAAGCTCTCCATTGAAGCCCACGTTAAAATGACCTTTTTTATGTACCTTTTCCTCAGAATCTACTCGATTCTTTTTAATGGAATAATTACTAGTTCAAAAATGGATGTTTAATAATATTTTAGCGGAGGCATATTTTAAAATTTTGTTTAGTTTATTTTAGTACTTTTTAAGTGAAACTTTTCATTTTTCACCGAAAAAACATCTATAACGTTAAAAAGAAGAAAATAGTAAGATAGTTATACTCAATTCCCTCAGCGGTTTTTAGAAACAAACTTCTTGAAAACGCATAAAAAATGTCAGGCTGATACTTGAAGTAGATTTTGAGAAAAAGGTACATGAACATTAAAAAAGTAAGTTTTGAGATATAAGCGTTTAAAGTAAACATTACTTGCTTCTTACCTATAGAACATACAAGTGGATTTTACCTAAACCACGTTTGTTTAAAAAATTATTAAAAATACTTCTAGAACTCAAAACTTTTATTATAAGGTATCGTAAGATTTCATATTTTAAGACACACTAAAAACATTTTTATGTCGTTTTTGTAAATTTTTGGGGGTTTGGTTCCTCTTAAACAAATACTTACATGAAAATTATTTGGAAAGTCTAAAATTTTGAAAATATAAAATAAATAAATTGCAAACTCTATGTTCCATAAAAAATGTTTTGAACTTGTTTGCCTAGACAATTTGGAAATCCCTACCTTTCCTTATCTTACCAAATACGAAGAAACCCTTCAGCATATATTCAAAATCGATTCAGAAACAAACCAAAATTTACACAAAATCACCCCCCCCCCTCCAAGGGTTATATACAAATCAGCATAGGCTCATTCAAAACTTATCCCCTTATGTAAATTTCATAAGTAAACAGTCTTCATCAGAAAATACTAGCAATCCTATCAGATTCATGTCTTGTTCGATGAAATCCTTCATCTTCTTTTAATTGTGTCGCGTGTATTGTTACTGAGGAAGTGTTGAATATTCAACATATTCAGCAGTAAACGTGGCTTCGCGGAGCTTTACATTGTTATCGATAATTCGTGTAGCCACACATTTTCGGTGGGTGTTTTAATTTGGGGGTCTCCAAACTATGTTTCGTGAAGGGAGGACATGCTTTCTTTTATTGCATTTTGTAAAATAGGAACATAGTTAACTGGATTTCAATCCCTAATCCTAATCGTATTAATTAAGAACTTCTTCCCAAGTTATTAAACATATTTTAAGTTATTTTTAGATGATCATGATGATGTCTTGTCTGTGGATAAAGATTATGTGGGACCAAAGATCTCATATACTGCTTCAGCGATCTGCAGACAGTGGTCCTCATAAACACTTTCCTAGGGCGAGTTGATGATTTGCTGCAAATTTGTCAGGATGGCTGGACAAGAGAAATCATATTTTGGATTCAGTTCCGAGTCGGGGCAGTTTCTGCAGCTGGAGTATTTCCTAGTTTCATCTTTTTGGATTTCCATCCCTTTCAAGTGGGCTGTCCTTATTCTAGTTAGGGTGGTCACAGTTACCCTATCGGTGCTTAATTCGTAGATTTGGTGTTTAATTTGAACACTTCTGCTGTTAAATTTTGCTTTGGCCACTCATTTGATGTCAATTAAGAGTGATTTCAGAAGAACGTCATGGTTGAATTTTCTTGTTTCTTTTGCCAGAATATCAGCATTCTTAGGTAAATCATATGATATCGTTGGTCTAATAATAAAACAACTAATGTACAAAAACACAGAGAGGATAGCATTGAGCTGTTAAAACCATCGTTTATAAAACACCCAATCCCTAGAATTTGGCACACGCGTCGTTTTTATTGGATCTACAATATGTACATCTTGCCGCAAAGAAATTAATATAAATTCTATTTTTCTAAAACTTTTTAATGATTATATATTAAAGTTTAGTTACTTGAGCTTATATTCTTGTATTAAAATCATATGAAAACTTTAAAACAAAATCCTGAATTCGAGCTTATTTAATCTATTAGAAATGAATTGATCGAGATATGAATTGATTTTTATACAAAATTCGTATGTTTCATAAGCATTAACAATGAATGGATAAATATGTTTAAGTTTTTTTCCATTAGATAATTCAAATGATGATAGAATTATCATGTTTTTAGAATCAAGGTTGCATAGTTTTATTCATTTTTTTTAGCTAGATACTATGATGTTAAAAAAACGTATCGTGATAACCAAACATCCAATTTAACTGCTCAGATTGGATGCTCTGTTTGGAGACCTCTGCTCCCCCACACCCCATCCAAACTTCCTGAGACCCTTTAAATCAAGAAAATGATGAATAGATTCATGAAGGAACACGTGGAGGATGTTTACATTTTATTCATACTTATTTGTTATGTTTCTTGAAATGTATGGTTGGGGGAGTTTCTGTGAGCATCTTTGGTTAGAGCTTGGTTAATTTGTAACTAATGTCTCGTTTTGTCTCAAGGTGCTCTTGACAAGCCTTTAGGTGATTCACGTTTATCTATACATGGTACTTTGCACAAAATATAACATTCATTAAATAGAAACTATTAAATAAAAACGGTCGCTACTGAGTTTCGTGTAAAAACCCATGAAAAAATATCTTGTCTTTGGAGAGGTTTTACTAATACTTAAAGAGATCCTTACTAATTTCTTAAAACTATTTCATAGATTTTTTTAATGCCAAGCTTTTTGCGTAACGTTTTAAAGAAAGTATTTAAGAAAATTGTTGCATGGCTTTTCTATTCTTTTGTCAAAAAAAAAAAATATCCACTGTTATACACATGAGTAATTTTACGCATTTATGTTTTTTTTTTCATCCAAAATACGTTATTTTCGATAATAAATATGGAAGTTGTTAGATTTTTAAACTTACAAAAAAAAAAAACTTTACAAACTTCAAAATTGTTTAATCAGTAAACTATCATAAACAACTCTAACCATCTACAAATCCGCAATGAAATATAAAAATATAGAAACATATTTTGCACCAATTTTTTTCGCACTATGTATTAATATAATCTATTATTAAACCATAATTAATTATATTGTTTAAGTATTAAAATAATATTTTAATGAATATAATAATAATGTACGTAGGTGCATGATTCAGCAGTTAAGATATAATTATTATATGTTTTTAACAGACAAGTATTTTTTTTTTTAACGTCGTAGTCTCTTCTAGTTTTAAAAGTTAATATGCATGACATTGTAATTTTTCAAATAACGTGATAGTGATTGAGCAAAAAAATGCCACCTACATTTTATTTGAGCTATTTATATCTCTTTTATCGCGTTTATAGAAATTATTTGCTTTAAAAATAAAGAATTTGAATGTATAACGATGACTTGCTCATGTTTTTTAAAATTAATATTAACATATAAAATGTACGTATTTGATAAAATCTGATCTTTTTTTTGTGGATAGTCATCATATTTTTGCTTATTAAAATATTATAGACATCGATTGTAACTAAAAGATTAACCGTTTTATCTGTTTAGTTTTTAGCTTCCGTATTTTTTATAAATGACATTTTTTCTCTCAACGATATCAAAGATTAAGAAAATCAAATTGGATGTCTGCTAAAGCCTCTTTTCAACTAAATTCAATAAAAGTGAACGACTTTAAATCTCGTTTAAGATTAAAAAGGAAGCATTTTCTTTTTATTAATTCTTTTCCAAGAAAGATTTCTCGTGTATTTTACCCAATATCGGATTAATTTTCTTAAAAGCTTAAGCTTTATTAAACATTTAAATTTTGGGTCGAGATATCTACTTAAACCGCAATTATTTTTTTAAAAAAATATCTTGTCTTTTTTATCGGCCATTTTTCAAAAAAATCAACAAAAAAAGTATACATCTTCCCCGAAAATTGACAACTCTTCCATTACCTAAAAAAACGAAACTGACTTTTCTTATTTCTTAAAACAACAAAACCGCCAGTGCTGATATATTTTTTATTTAAAAAAAATAGTAATATCTATGTATATCCCTTCAACGTATAAACTTCTCGCATTAATAAAATGCTCTTCGACAAAATCGTTCCTGAAAGTGGCGAATTTTTCTCCTCTTTTGTTTGCACACCATCATTGCTTCTTCGCGGATTCGATGTTTTTTCATTCCATAAAAAAAAGAAACAGAAAAAAATTCGAAAGAAAAAGATTCGAATGTTATTCTTCAATTTTATCCAGGAACCGCAAAGATTGTTGACTCACTCAAAACCGCCGATCACACATTTAGGAGGGGAGAAAAATTGATAGAATTAGGTTAGAAATGATCTTTATAAAGAACAGTATTTGTTTTTTTAATAATATTTAAAAAAATAGTTAACGTCTTTTGTGTAACTGTAAAAACATATACTTGATGTGAGGTAATTAAAAGTTAATAACATTAACAACTATCTCAATTTAAAGATTCATAAATTTAGTAAAAACCCTTTAGTGTACCATAAATCAAATGACATTACTTATTTAATGAAACGTAATTTCAATAAAATTCTGAATTGTAAGGAAATGTAGTTTTAATAGCAATTATTTAGTGAACCGTAAGTTAAAAAAACTATTATTTTATGGAACATAATTTGAATAACATTCAAAACTTTAGGAAACGCATTGAAAAAAAAAAAAACATTTGGCATTTAATGAAGGATAGTTAAAAACAATCATAATTCGATAGTTATTAAATACCGTGAAAACAAAGGGAATTGCAAAATATTTTTTTTATACTACTACAATTTTTTTGAATATCACTACCATGATACTTATTAATTTTGTGAAAATAAATTTATTGTTTTGAATACTTTTAATGTAAGAAAGATATTTGTTTCGGAATTTTAGAAAGTCATCATTCTTCTAAATTAATTACTAATTTTCAACCTTTTAACAAATTTAAAATTTAAAATAGTTATGGTTTAAGTTGTTTTAATATACTATTTTTACTAACCATACTGCTGCTCTACGCCAATTTTACATAATAAAATATCTACTGAATGTTAATTAATATTTTGAGGTTAAAACAAATCAAGCAAATAATTGATCTTTATCTACTGTCAAATTAATTTATTATGTCTCCTGCTATTTAAAAAAGTGAGTATCATTACAAGCGATGGTTTAGAAAGTTGAGAAGGTCAACTTAAATGATAGTTTAGGCTTTTCAGTCAATTAAAACAAATGATAGTTTAAAATTTTTAAAGTAAATAATAGTTTAGGATGTTTAGAGTATCTCTCTTTTGAGCTTTGGAGAAAGACCTTTGCACGAGGCGTAACTCTGCACAGGCTTCTCCCTACCATATTTTATACTGCCTTGGTCTGTCCTTTACTCTAGTCCCTTACTCGTATTTAATTTCCTGAAGACTTGACCTCATTGACTTGGTCTAGCCTGCGGCTGACCAAGAGGAATAAGTCAACAACAGCAACAGAGTATCGATACAAATTAGAGTTTGGAAATATATGCAACACATATTCTACATATAAAATTTGGATGTTAAGTAATAGGTCGTTTATGATCCATTTAAAAGTACAGGTCAAGAATAACAAGCTTTTCAATTTTAACATCTGGAAGTCTACGAGGGGAAAAAGTGTAATATTTATCTTTTCTGTTATTTTTGTCGCTAAAGCCAGGGCTTGAAGATGTCTCCGTAATTTTTCATTTCGAAACGACATGGTGATGGGGGGAGGGGCATTTGAAAACATGTGAAATAAAATTCTCAGCTCCTTATAACACTATTTTATTGCGTTGAATAAACACAGGTCCTAAAAAATATCAATTATTTTTTAGATTAGTGGATTGGATACAGATATAGTGGGATAAATGCTTACATGCAACCATTTTGATAAAAAAAAAAAACATTTTATAGTTAGCTGGTTGGTAGACATATATATTTAGGTTTGTGTGCTTGGCCAGAGACCTGCTTAAAAACCTTTGACATAAGCACGCACATAGGTGACATATACTGCCATCTATCGCCACCTCCGCAATTTAGACATGTCCCTGAATTGAGGGAAATGGTCTCCAGGGACCTCCTTATGAAACTGCGCCATGACCGCTCACAGGAGTTTCGGACCCATAGATTTAACGAGCACGTACTCCTCATATACTCGGTGGGTCTGCAGTGTCATCGGGACTCGATCGCGGGACCTTCCGATTCCGAGTACGAGGCCTTAACCACTAGGCTACCCTCGGCCCCCTTTTATAGTTATTTGTAAAATTGGTTATTAGTGTTTTTTTTTTTTAATTACGAGATATGCATCTAGATTTTTTTTTTCGTACACCCAAAATGTGATTGATTTGTGTTAAAATCCATGACAGTGAATTCAGCTTTAATTGATAGATTTATCTCTAACTTTCCAAAATTTTTAACTTTGTTTTAAAAACTTCTGGATCGGATCAATTTCAGGAAAATGGTCATAAACGTGCCTAATTTTTTTTAGCCCCGATTGTTATATAAAAATGTGTGTAGAAGCATTGCACATATATTTATTTCTTAATTTTTTTTATTTTGTTTTTAGCTTGGCATTTAAATAAAAGTTATGAAATATTATTGGCGTTTTAGTTGGTGGTTTAAAGTTAATTTTAATCTTATTGGCTACTCTTGTATATCTCAGCTATTGGCGTTTTAATTAATGAATTTAAGTCATAAAAGTGCCTATTTTTTTAAGCAACGATTATTATATAAAAATGTGTGTACGAACATTGCATATATTAATTTTTTAATTTTTCTTCTGTTTTTAACTTGGCATTTAAGTAAAAGTTGTTAAATATTATTGGCATTTTAGTTGGTGGTTTAAAGTTAATTTTAATCTTATTGGCTACTCTTGTATATCTCAGCCATTGGCGTTTTAATTGGTGAATTTAAGTCATAAAAGTGCCTATTTTTTTAAAGCAACGATTATTATATAAAAATGTGTGTACGAACATTGCATATATTAATTTTTTAATTTTTATTGTGTTTTTAGCTTGGCATTTAAGTAAAAGTTATTAAATATTATTGGCATTTTACATTCTAAAACAAAAGAGTGAAATCCACTCCTGTAAGAGAAATGCATTTTCAACACTGGAAAAGAGTGAATATTAACTCAGACTGAGTTAAAATCGCTCGTTTGTTTTAAGAGTGTAATTAATGGGTTAAAGTTAATTTTAATCTTTTTAGCTACTCTTCAGCTATTGGTGTATTAATTGGGGAATTTAAGTTAGTTTTTATTTTATTGGTACGTTGTCACTGAACACTCCATCCCGGAATTATAATGGGAGCGAAATGAAACTAAAGATTTTTTTACTAATATTATATATAATATTATTAAATATATAAAACAAATACAAGTATCGTAAAAATATTTGAACTGAAAATTCACTAAGAAAGAACTATCATGATGTTTTGTTTCCATACTGAAATAGGATAGTCATTTTAAGATTAAAAAAAATCGTATCATTATTTGAATAGTTAAAATTTATAATTACATATAATTGGATTTTAGTCGATAAAAAAAAGCTGACTAGTTATAAATCTCATTAAAATTATTTCTTATAAAATCTCTGCATAACAATTCTGCTTATGTAAAGGTTCTAGAAGATTTTAAAGATATTAAATTTGTTTTATCAGACATTGGGACACATATTTACTAAAAATTAAAAAAAACACACTCATTTAAGTACGATGTACAATAAAACAGTTCTTTTCACAGAAAAACTCAAATAATTAGCTTTATTTCTTTAAAATACAGTGGTGGTCAAAAGTGTGGACACTTTTTTAAAGTTTCATGTAACTTTGTGTGCTTGTAAAATATATTAATTTTCATTTAAATACAAACATTTATACGTTAAATTGAAAGTAATTTTAGGCAGAATTTTGTTATACACATTGTCAAAAGTGAATATTAATATATTCTACAAGCACACAATGTTGAAAAACATGAAAACTTTCAAAAAGTGTCCACACTTTTGGCCACCACTGTAGATGAAACAACCGGTAAAAAATACCGTTACCCCGTTACACAATAAAAACGTATAGCTACAAGCGAATTCTAAAGATATTTTTAAAACTTAAACTAAAGAATATCGCGTGAGCGCGATCATGAAAAAACGAGACAATTTCTAAATGTACAAATCAAAGTTACGTGAAAATACACAATAAAATAATTAAATACAATAAAATGGCCTTACTCCAACCCTCATGTTTAAAATTAGTTGATATTACAAACTCACTCTAAGCATCGACCTTTACGTAATTCAGCTATTCGAATATTTAACTTATTTATATGACAAATGACATGGAATGCGCCTTCTAGAAGGGAAGAGTATAGGCTATAAAGCCTATACTTTTCCGCCTATACTTTTCCCTTCTAGAAGGCCACAATACATTGCTACAGTATTCTCTCTCAGATTAAAAGTTCAAAGAATACTTTTGAAAGTATAAAAATGACTTTCACAATACTGAAATTTTTTATACCTGCCACATTAAATTGCAAAAACAAAATACACAAAACTTCATTTTCATTAAAAAAAATCGATTAAAAATCAGCTGTTTTTTAAAACCTTTGTTCTGATAAACAACCTTAACCATTTAATAAACTCATTAATATACAGAGCAATGTATAATAACATGCTATTTAAATCTAGTTTCAAATTTCTTAACCAATGAAAACGAAATGCATTAATTTTTTTCTACCTATAGAAATGACAGAATAAAAAAATCCTAAATTTAATTGGTTTTCTGTACTTGAATTAAACAAATCAAGGTTAAAATTTCTAAGACTCTCATTTGATTGGTAGATAGATAACCGCAATCACAAATAAAAATTCTTTATCAAGGCAAATTGTATGTCCTTATTCTTCGAAAAGAAATTATATATTCAAGTATCATTAAAAGGCAGTTTTTAATATTTTTCTTAAACTAACCACGCCTATTTTTTCTTGACTTTTAGTATTTTATTCATAATTCGTATGATGGTTAAAATAACTAGTGGGGTTTTTAAAAATAACTAGCATTCTTTTTTGTTAAATCACCGATTAATCATCACATACATCAAATGTTGAACTAGTTTATAGAGCCATTTTCGAACGTTTTGGCGCCGATTTCATAAGATTTAAAACATTTGTGGGAGGGATCAGTGAATTTATTGTAGGTAAAGGTCATTTAAACAAACTGTATTAAGAATCATTACTCACTATGTGCCATCTTTATCTGTCGAATATCGTTTCTTATTATTGTTTTTTTTTTTTTAAATTTATGTTTAGTTTTCTAACAAATATCATTATATTAGTGCCAATTTGCCTTTAATTAGATTTGTCTATAATTATTTAAAATAGTTCTATCCTATTGTCGAATTCATAAATGCAACCTTTTATATGTTTTCAGAATCAAAATATTTTTTTTTAACAAAAACTTGTTTTTATAAATAATGATTTTTTTTAAAATTCTAGAACTAAGCAAGCTTTTGAATTTTTAAAAAAGCTGCAATTTTACCAAGCAATTATGTCATTTTATGCGTAGAAAAAATACATACATTGTATCTGCTACACATATCTTCTTAACCCTAATATGTAAGGAATGCATATGTAGGGGAGAGGAGGGAGGAATGGGACATTTTCACATAAATATTTTTTTATTCATTATCCCCTGCTTATTTATAGATGCAAAGGGTTAAATAATAAACTTACATGTTTTCTATTACTTTTAAAAAATACACCTCATTTAAATGTTGAAAAATTTTATTACTGTTGAGAAATTCAAATTACAAGAATTTTGTCCCATTCCTCCCTCTTGGGTGGGAGGAGTGGGACACGAGTATGGGAGGGATGGGACGCATTTGAAAATTAAAGAAAAATTATCGAATATCATAATGAGAAAGGTTAGCATCAAAAGAAAAGCAAGACTGTGCTCTACTGGTCCCACCAATCAATTGTGGCGGCAGCAATTTCATCATAATATCGTTTTTTCTATTAAACTTTAGTCATCCCGTTGAGGAAAATATAAATTTCCGGTCGTATCCCTTCTCATAAGTTTTAAATTGTATCTATCAGCATTGTCAATACTCTCCACCGTTGCAATGTAGAAAACAATTGACCGTTTGGTGAGGAATTTGACAAACACAAAATTATATTTGCCTATGTTAGGATTGTCTTTTATCCAGTCAATTTATATGTCATTATCTGAACTGTCATGTAATGAAAATAATGACCCTTCGCTATCACTGTATTCATATCTTTGAACGGTAATTTTCTTTTGAATTTTTAAATTTTAGGCTTGCACATATATATTGTAGTTAGCACCTTTTTCCCCTACTCTGGCAGTTTCTGCTTCTTCAATTTCCTTCTCAGGGATATCTGTTAATATTCTTGTTTTTCCTTTACTTTTATTCAGTGGATTCGTATGGTTCCGTTTTAGGAAATGGTCGTATGGACACGAGAAAGGAAGAATGGACTAGAAGGAGGAGGAACGGACATGTCCCATTCCTCCCTCTTTCAGTGTGTCCCATTCCTCCCTCTATATAATGCTTCTAAAAAATAACTTCTCACATAAACCATGCTGACTTTAGGCTTAAGTAAACTGCTGATAATCATACATTGTATCTTTAAGAGTACTGTTACACTATATTATGTTTGTTTTAGAAATTAGATGAGTAAGGAAATAAAACTAAAAAAAGATTAAAACCTTTCTCTGGAGGTGTGAAAATAAACTTTTTCCAAATGTAAACTGAAAGTTGAATCTGGATAAACTAGAAATAGGTAACAACGAGAAGCTATATATATGCTATCTGGTGGCGAGACTGGAAATAAAATTAGGTTATTTATTTTGCCGAAATTTCAGCTGTCCCACCCCTCCCACCGTCCCAATCCTCCCTCCTCTCCCCTAATGTATAAATCAGTCACCTAAATATCGGTTTTCGCAGGCATAAATCTTAAAACTAAAAATTTTGATAATTTAATTAAATTTTAAAGGATCTAGTGGCCATTTATAACCATGTACTACAGAAATATAATTGCTTGAAATTTTTTTAATAAATTCAATTTTTAGTTATAAATTATAATTTCAATCTCTTATAGTGAAAACAAGTTAACGCTTCAGCTAATATGCTCATCTCTTAAAAATGGGTTAAATATCTGTCTCTGCTTGGAAACACTTAAATTAACTTTCAGCACGAATTTATTTTTTAGTAAAAATAATTAGAAGACTGACAACACCCAGTGTGCATTTAAGTATTTTAAAAGACGTCATTACCCCATTGTCGGTGACAAGTAAAACCGTTTCCCTGTCCACACAAATGCATTAACTTATCACAACACGAACTTTTCGAGTTTTCGCTGCCGATTCTTCCCTTCAGCAGTTATCATCAGTTTTGGAGCCAATTACTTTTCCGAAATATGCAGAGAAAAAAATAAAGAGTTAGAGATCTAATTTGCATGTTAAGAATCTTCGTGTATTGTAAGGGCTGTTTATTTGAACGATTTATTTGGTTTTAAAGACCCGGACCGTTAGAAAATTTGGATTTTTTGTTGTTGTTGTTGTCGACTTGGGTAGTTAATTGAGTTGCTTTTTAAAATGTCTGGAGATGATTAAGTATCTTCCTTTAAGATACTTAAAAAGGCCTTCAAGGAGTTTCTATTGATGATCTGTCTCTATTTTCATGTAATAATGTTTTGAGATTTTTACTATTCTTTTAAAAATAATCTAATCACTTTTAACCCTTTCAGTCCCAATGACAATTTGGCATAATCATTTTAGAATTTGTTTTCTGATCGTTTATAGCCATTTATGATATCAAAAAGAACATCATTCAATACCAAACTTTTTTCTATTTGAAAATATTTTTTTATTAATCCCAATATAAGTCAGCCCTATTATTTTTTTAAATTATGATCAGAAACATGATGATGCCAAATGGCATCACTGGGACTGAAATTGTTAATTTGTAATGGTGTATCTGCAATTATTTTATTATTTTATATTTCTCTAAACAATTTTTTTAAAACCGTAATATTGGCTGTCAAGAGGACGCGTCCAGGCGAAGCTAAAAGTACATTTTGAATTGAAAAATTGCTGTTTATTAATGCATATTTTTAAGTTGGAAAGAAATGAATATTTAGTAAAATTTTGATAATTTTACTTTTTATAAAATCACAATAGATCTTGAAGTTTATAAACTTCAAGTTATATTAGACCTTTACCATTAGGAGCCAAAATAAAGTTTTTTTTTTCAAATATATTGCTTTTTATGACATAACGTCATTTAAGTAAATGAAATAAAGAGAGACAACAGAGAGTGTTACGAAATTAAAATATTTTCAATCTTTATCAACCACGTGTAAATTTTATCTTCCAAAGCAAGACGAAACCAATTAACCGTGGACCAAACATACGACAAAAAGATAAATTTTGACCGTTGCGAATAAAAACACAAAATTGAATGCAACGATTTTTTTTATTCATACAATTTCCCTTTTTTTGTCATACAATTTCCGTATGGGGGAGGGAAGTTCACCTTGAAAAAAGTGGGGGGTCCCGACGCCACCCACTTTTTCTCTCCCCCAAAGCGCCCCTCTCATTTCAGCTGTCCACAGCTTAAACGCGTCACACACTATTTCACATAGAGTTTTCTACGATGTTTAGACCACCTAGATACAATCTATCTCTATATTGAAATTAGTGTCTTCAAGATTTTACTTAATATGTGTTGTTGTTGAAGTTGAGTGTCATTTTATCAGTTGTGTATTTGTGCTTCGTGGGATTAACCTTCCAGCAGCCTGTGTTTAGAAGATCATTTTTCCGGATGGTACATTCTAGGATATTTCGAACTCTAAATCCAATGAAACTCTATTTATAAAATACAATTTATGTCTGAATTACTCTACATCCGACTCAAGATTCAAAGAGTGATGTTAATATGTGTAACAGTTCGAGTTTTTTGTGTGTTTTATCGGCTGTAGATTTGATGGTAGTTTCAAGGGTTTAACCTTTCAACGGCGGATTTTTTTGATATAGGATATTTAGAACTCTAAACCCAAAAGAAACTATATATCTAAAATACAATTTACATCTGAATTACTCTACATCCGACTCAAGATTCAAAGAGTGTTGTTAATATGTGTAACAGTTCGAGTTTTTTGTGTGTTTTATCGGCTGTAGATTTGGTGGTGGTATAAAAGGGTTTAACCTTTCAACGGCGTTTTTTTTATATATGATATTTAGAACTCTAAACTCAAAGAAGAAACTCTACATCTAAAATACATTTTATATCTGATTTACTCAACATCCGACTCAAGATTCAAAGAGTGTTGTTAATATGTGTAACAGTTCGAGTTTCTTGTGTGTTTTATCGGCTGTAGTATAAAGGGTTCAACCATCCAACGGCGGGTGTTTTGAAAAGCTTCCTTTTTCCGGTAGGTGGTTGCGAAGTAGGGCAGTAGGGGACTTGAAGGTGTAGCAAAGGATTGGGGAAAGGTGAGTTTGTTTATGTTTTTATTTTGTCTGAAAAAAAATTGTTTTTTATCTGTGGGTTCAGTGTTAATGATTAATGAGGTTTGAATAACTAATTCAGTGACTTAATGTCTGAGTCATTAGTTGTTAGTTAATATGTCTGAATGACTTGTGTAAGTCCTTAACGTCTGAGTAACTAATTTGTTGTCAGTTAATTAATCAGTCCGAATAACTTGTTTAGTATGTTGGTGTTTTATGTTTTGGATTTTAAGTTTGTTTAATTTTTTTTAAAATCCTTGATCTTAATGTTAATGAATAGTCAGACCTAAATAAGGGATTTAATTAATTATACTGCCCTGCAGTCGCTGCAGGCCTTCATACCTTAAACGATGCAGAGGTACCTGCAAAGTGCATACCTTAAACCTTGCATCTATATTCATATAATGATATTGAGATGGTAAAGGCTATATTCAAGCGCACCATAAGTTATAATTCAATAAAGGATACGATACCCATCATCAATTATTATGTGAATAGCTACATTTATTATCAGTTAATGTGTTTGAATAACTTGTCTTTTTGTTAATGCTTCATGTTTAGTTTGTCTGAAACAGCTTATTAAATCTCTATGGGCTTGATGGTAGTTATTAGTCAGGCTTCAACGACTGATTTATTCAATCAATTTTTATGGAAGTAACTAATTTATTGTCAGTTAATTTGTTTAAATGACTGATTTAGTCACTATCTCTCTCTCTCTCTCTTAATGCATAAATAAGTCATTTATAAAAATTTAATTCCTGCAAAACTAATATAATCCGCGGATAACTGATTTGCTACCATAAGCACTTGTGTGTAAACTAGTCTCACGTTATGCCCTTAAAAAATTCAAATGGTTTGCATTTGTAAATTTTTTTATATTTTTATTATTGAGATAAAATCAGATATTTCACTCTAAGAAAAATCTTTTTGAACAAAATTAAGTTATAGAAGCCATAATTTATTATCTAAACTTCATATATTAATTACTGTATATATGTCCATATTTTTTTATCGAATGACTTATATTTATCTTTTTAAAATCTATATTAATTTGATTTAAAAAAATTATTATGAATATTTTTTCCAATTAATTATAATTTGTTCAGAAATATTGTAATCATGCAGATTTTTTGCATAAAAAGTTAGATTAATAATTATCAATTATTATATTCAAAAGTTACAAAAACATACACATTCCTTTAAGTTTGTTATAAAAATATATATTAGGTTCTGATCATTATTTATTCACAGTTTTTTTAAATATTTTCATTGTTAGTTCCTGGTTTAAATTTAATTTAAAGGAAAAAAGCTTATTGCGCAAAATTAAATTTTATTCGATCATTATTACTATTTTTTAAATCCTTTGTTTCAAAGTGTCTGCAAACAAATTGGCCCAGTTATCTTTCTTTTAAACCCTTTGCCCTCAGTCAAACTTTAGGCTATTGACACTTCATACTTCCTGGTTTCAACAAAATCAATTTACGAAAGTGTCTATTGGATTACAAAATACATTTTAATCTTCACATTGTTCCAGAAATTTATTTTTCATAAAAAAAATTCTTCTTTCAAAAATGAGAAAATGTATTCAGTATTTGATTTTGATTGATCTCAATTTATTAATTTTTTTTTCTAAAAAGTTTAGGAGTTTGTGTTTTTAATGATTTGTTCCATTTTCAATGATGGGTTGATTGTGAAACTGCTTCAAATGCATAAAATTCAATTTAAAACATTGAATTTAATTATTTTTAGGTTTATTCGACGTGCAACAATATTTTGATCTTAATTATCAACCTATTCTCTTATTTCGTGTAAAATTTTCTTTTATATGTTACACTCTTTTGATGTAATAATGATCGTTGTTTATTATACATGTTTTTATACTAACGCAACTAAAGTAATTATCATTTATTTTTTTAAATGAAAGATTTACATGAAACTTAAATTTTCGAAAGGAATAATTTTATTAAAAAATTAAATTGTTTAACCTTTTTTTTAAAAAAAATATATGCTATTTTGTTAAGAATAGTTGCATAATTTACGAAAACAATTTGCTTTTATCGAAGTGATGTTCTTATTTTTTTCTGTTAGATTAAATTTTTGCTTCAATAATAAATGCAAAATTTTGTCTAGCTTTGCATTTATGTAAAAATGAAAAGTTAAATAAGTTTTGAAAGTTTCAAAAATTATCTAACGATAATCAAAACGAAATTTCAAATTTTTAACATCGTTTGGATGTCGTTTTAAGATGTAATATATTTTTACTACTTAATAATTACCTCGTCCAATAACTTTCTAACTGTTTTCTATATTGGTAAACACTAATTTCCATTCTTGAATTAAAAACTAAATTATTAATAAGATTCACACCAAAAAGAAAACCACAAAACTTTTGACTCAATAAAAATCATTGTTTGACTCGTTAATTGAGATATCTGCCATACAGACATAGAAACTTGAATTACAAAAGGAAAACAAAGTTTGGTCACGGTCAGTTAAATCTTACTCAGAGACTGAGTTAGTTTTCACTCTCTCTGAAAGAGTAATGAGCCACATGGTAATCAAATGTTCAGATGACTCAGTTTCAAGGTGGTAATTTGAAACTTCTCAAATTATTTCGGAAAATCGAAATATTGGAGGTACTATTGAACTGATACAAAAAATTTACAGAATCAGTAACCCCTCGTTATATCGCGCCTCGTTACACCTCGCATTTAAATATATCGTGCTTTGTATCATGTCTCCCATTTTTTCACACTTTTTTTTTCAATATGTACTTGCTATAAAATCGACATGAGATACAGGGTCAAGATAAGGAAAAAAGGTTTTCGAGAAAAATCAAAGCCTAACTTTAGATGGATTTTTTTACTAGAAAATGAGTGAAATATGCACAGTATTACCTGTACAATAATGTGTAATGTTTATAGTAATTAATACTAATCATCTACAGAGAGCCATGAGTACGGTTAGTTCAATTATAAACACCTTATGTAATCAAAAAATGTAAAAAAAAAATCGTACCATCTCTTTATAATACAATAAATTAAAGATATCACTTATTTTAGAGAGTTATATTTTTGTTGTTTTAAACTTATCACGCTAAATAATCGTAATGGTTCATCATTTTCATATTGAACAGTCCAATACTTCTACGTTTCTAAAATCATATTTCCTTATATAATATTATAGAAAAATAATAATCTATTGTTGATTAATAATAGTTAACGTGATGTCAGTTAAATAAAATAAAAAAATCCACTTACACCATACCTACTCTGAACTAGGACCTTTCGTGATGAAAGGGTTAAAAATGTCCGACCTTACTTATTTTTAAAACGTTATGTGCATATACTCATTTGAATTAAGTTAAATCCACTATCGAATTAAAATCTTCATTTTACGTTATGGTTGTGCAAAAGATATGTTTGTGATACGAAATTTAATTTAAGTAAATTTAATTAATTTAATGAAATTGTATCTGTTTTTTTGTAAAATTATTTACTGAGAAATTATTTGAACCCATTTCAAAAAGTGAGATTATAGAAACATGTATGTAAGCTACATTTCTCTCACATAAAAAAAACCCGTTTGTTAAAATATGCAATACTGCCGGGGAAATGTGCCTCAGAAAACAATTTTAAATATTGGATTAACAGGGATGCACTTTGCTTTGGAGACCAGTGGTCAATCAAGAGGGAATGGGCACGCTGGATCGCGGGTCTCCAAAGCAAAGTGCACCAGGCCGCCCCGGTGGCACACTCGTTAGGACTCTAGCCTTTGGAGCTGCTGGGGTCGGGTTCGAATCCTGGTCAGGCATGGATGTTTGTGACTGTCAATAAATGTTGTTATTTGTCTATGTGTTTGTGTCGTCTCTTTCTGTGTGTGTCTCTTGTGTTTGTGTCATTTCTGGGGCTTAGTACAATAGACTTAAAGTCGCAGTGCTTGGCGATCTTGCCCCCCACCAAGAAAGTCATATGACGAAAAAATTACTTTCTCTGTCACATTTCTACGGCTGTATTGAATATTTTTAGAAGCAGTTTTTTTTTTAAAATAATAAATGTAGATAGCTTACAGTTCTCTATCTTCCCACTTTTTGAAATTGCTTTGAATATTTTGTGTAAAATTATTTATTGAAAATAAAAAGAAATATTCGAACCAATTTCACAAAGTGGGATTGTCGGGACCTGTAAGTCAGCTACATTTATCACATAAAAATATTCGTTTGTAAAAATATTCAATACAGCCGGAGAAATGTGGCAGAGAAAATATTTTTTCTCAATTGGATTAACACAGATGCACACTTATCTTTGGAGACCCGTGGTCAATCGAGCTTAACTCTTTCAGTCCCAGTGATGCCATTTGGCATCATCACTTTCAATATTTTTTTCCAAATGTGTTGTCCCGGTACGACATCCAAACACACATCATTCGATTTTTCCTACTTTGTTCTAATAGAAAATATTTTACATTGATCTTAATAGAAGTCAGAAATACTATTTTTTTAATTTAGAAAATAGCTAACAAGCGTTTCACCTGATTTTTGAACAATTCACTTCAGTTCCACATATTTCAAACACAATTTAGACTATTTTGAAAATAATTACTAAATTTTTTTTAATAATGGGATCAGATACCTTAAAATATATAACTCGAAGTGTTTTTAGGTAATACGTGTATTTTAATTTTGTTGTTTTACACTGTTAAAATTTTTTGGCATTTTTTCAAAAACCATATAAAAATTAAAATGAAATTTTTCTTTCGTATGGAACTCTTATTTTTGACCTAAAATAAGCTTATTTTGTGAATATCAGATGTTTCTGTAGTGTATTAAATTTTGGGGACTGAAAGGGTTAAGTGCACAATCTTATTTTAATTACGGTAGTAATTAACTATCATATTAAAAACTTCGTGGAAAATTTTCAATTGGAAAAATAGTGTTTCTCTTATTGAGCAATATATTCTGGACTCACTTTCTCTCATGATATACCAAACCTCAATGAGACCAAGTTAAGTTGGCTGTAGTACTTTTAATTCGATTCGTTTAATTTGAGTATTTGAGTTGGGATTTTAACCCAAGTGGTGTTTTCTCCTTTTTTTCCCCTCTGACTATTTCGGTTCTCCTCGATTTTTATCGTTAACCGTATCTCTTTACGCCTTGGGCAATTTCAAAATTTTAATAATCCCCCGTAATTAACGAATTTTTTCCCTCTCGTGAAAGTGCATAATCTTTGAAAAGGGGTTTTCTTTACAAAACTTTCTGCTTTTGATCCTATCTTGAAGCATATTTGAATTCCCGAAAAGTTCTAAAGGTTTATTCTTTAGATAAGATTACGTTTTTATGAAAGATATTGCTTTTGAGGCATCTTAAATTTATTAGAATTTTTAATTTACGATATTTTGAAAAAGTTTTAATTTGGAAAAATTAGTTGCATATTTTTCTTTGGGACAATTTTTGATCGTGTAATTAAGCTAATATGTGGAAGCATTCAAAAATACTTTTGTGACTATATTTTAAAATCTCTTGGACAAAATTATCAGCAAAAGATTCGATTTAATGCTATGTTTGTGTAGATGAAGGTCAGATAAAAATATTTTAAATAAGTAGCTGATAAACAAACAAGGAGTAGTTAAAATATTTCAACTCGAGAGTGTCTGATAATTTTTTTAAAAAAATATCTATCATATTATTGATTTTGACCGGAAGAGAAAATAACTACAACAGAATGTTGAAAAAAATGTTTAGTACTCTCACTAGTTTGTAAGATTGTTGGAATTCGTATTCGTGATATTTTATGGTTATAGTTCTGAATATTTTTTTTTGCATTATTAAGTTATTATGCCAACTCATATTTGCACCGATACTTTAAAAACAAAACCTTTATTTTACAAATCACCCAATGGATTTGAACATAAAGATCTTTGAGGATATTATTACCGTACAAATTTCTTATTTATCCAAATTAGTCACTTATTTACTCAACTGTAAAAAACGATCAGATAACACCAGTTCTATTCTAACAAAACAGAAAATGACAAAATCCCGCCAATATTCTTTCTGATTACTATTCCTAGCGGATGATATAGTAAAGAATCAACCGAGTAGAAACTATTCTTGTTGTTGACTATTACAGATATTATTATTATTGACGGAGGAGGTTTTTTCCTGCGACCTTAACTTACCTGGCGGGGGGGAAAGAAGGGTTCATACCGGTTTTTTTCCGCCACAACACAACCGCACGTCCAGACTGTCTCACTTTTTCAGACGATTTTGAGATTCATAAGTGCTGTTGCCACCTCATCATTAGAAACATTAATATGTGTCTGGGCATTGTTTTAGGGTGGTGTGGCACGAGACAATTGTTCGGCCATTTTTTTTTAGTTTTTTTTATATTAAGTTTTTTGTTATCTCCCCTTTTATTGTTAGGTTTTTTTAGTGAGTGTTTGAATGCAAGGGACTGATGCGGAACTGAGGTGTTTTTTTTACTGTTTTATTTTGCGAAGTGTAGCAAAAGCTTTTTTTTTTAAAAATGTTTTTAAATTCTTTTCTTGTTTGGTATCTAAAATGTTTTCGCAATATAGAGTGTCAAATGTTGGGGGTTCAAAGAATTTTAGCGGTTTCATTTAGGGAAACTACGTTTCTCTGTCGACATTTTTTTTCTTGATAAATGAAAGTTAATCAACCACGTTTAATATAAAAAAAAATAAACTTAATTGAAGAGCTTAGTGGAAGAACGTGCTAAGTGACATTTTTGAAAAATTTATATTTCTGTGCCAATGGACATATTACTAACTTCTATAACGATAAAAAGTTTCCCTTTTTCCATAAACTTTAAATTTAGTATATTTTTTACGATTAACAAGTACCGTTTTCAACGCATCTGAGTGCAAACGAAAAGCTTGAAAGTCCATTTTCTCGTTTTGACCTTTTTGTCATTTAGCACGTTCTTCCACTAATAAATACTCTATTTCCACTAAAAAAATACTAATTCCACTAAACCACTAACACTAATTCCACTAAAAAAATTTATATTTGACAGTTACAACATCTCACTTAACTGTAAGTAGAGAAAATCGACCTTCTCCAACATTAACTCGACGTGTCGCTTAAACCAACAGTTCAATTATCTCTTAATTCCATCCGATTCTGAAGTTCATTGGAAACGAGTGAAGGAAGACCGCGTAACGGATCACAAAGTAGGATAAACCGAGACGCTCAAATATTCACAAACCACTTTTTATGTATCAGAACTTTTCAAAACCTGTGGAACACACAAAATCTCTTTCGGATTTTTGATCCCATCGCAATACACATTAGTTTTCATATTTGATCAAATTGAAAGTAAAAAACATATTTTGCAGTTACAACATCTCTCTTCAATTAGCTTTCTGTAACATAAACTCAACGAGTTGTTGTTGTTGTCATGTGCCTCCAGGCCGTAGCCTGAAGGCAAGAGGTTTGCAGTAGCATCCGTTAGCACAAGGCTTGGAACTCAACGAGTGAAACGCCGATTTTAAGTTTACAGTTCGATATCTCTCTAATTCCATCCGATTCCGAAGTTCATTGAAAATGAGTGAAGGAAGATCACGGATCGCGAAGTAGGATGAACCGAGGCAGGATAAACCGAAACACTCGAATATTCACAAACCACTTTTTTAGAAACAGAACCTCTCTAAACGTGAAGAACACACAAAATCTCTATTTCTTATTTTTGATTCCATCTTAATGCACTTTATTCTTCATATTAGATCAATTGAAATGACAAATGACATAGAATGCGCCCTCTAGAAGGGAAGAGCTTAGGCTTTATATCCCGTAACCACACTCGCCAGAAGTGGCACAGACGCAAGAGACACACATAGAAAGGACGACACAAACACATAGACAAATAACAACATTTATTGACAAACACAAATATCCATGCCTTACCGTTCTTCGAACCCAGAAGCTCCAAAGGCTAGCTCCCTAACCGTTGTGCTGCCGGGTCGTGTAGATCAATTGAAAATAAAATAACCTATTTGACAGTTTCAACGTCTCACTTCAATTAACCTTCTGCAACTTTAAAAGTAGGATGAACCGAGACAAGATGAATCGAAACGATCAAATGTCAAATTACTTTTTAATCAGAACTTTTTAAAACGTGTTGAACACACAGAATCTCCATTTCGGATTTAATACCTCATAGCAAAACACCTTATATTTCTTATAGGTTAATTGAAAGTACTTGTCATAAAATAAAGAAAAGTAATTTGAAAGTAAACATATTTGACAGTTGCAACATCTCACTTCAATTAAACTTCTGAAACATTAAACTCAACGAGTGAAACGCCACACAATTTTTAGCTTACAGTTCGATATCTCTCTAATTCCATCCGATTCCGAAGTTCATTGAAAACGAGTAAAGTAGGATAAACCGAGACGTTCAAATGTTCATAAAGCACTCTTTTAGAAACAGAACCTTTCAAAACGTGCAGAACACACAGAATCTCCATTTCGGATTTAATACCTCATAGCAAAACACCTTATATTTCTTATAGGTTAATTGAAAGTACTTGTCATAAAATAAAGAAAAGTAATTTGAAAGTAAACATATTTGACAGTTGCAACATCTCACTTCAATTAAACTTCTGAAACATTAAACTCAACGAGTGAAACGCCACACAATTTTTAGCTTACAGTTCGATATCTCTCTAATTCCATCCGATTCCGAAGTTCATTGAAAACGAGTAAAGTAGGATAAACCGAGACGTTCAAATGTTCATAAAGCACTCTTTTAGAAACAGAACCTTTCAAAACGTGCAGAACACACAGAATCTCCATTTCGGATTTAATACCTCATAGCAAAACACCTTATATTTCTTATAGGTTAATTGAAAGTACTTGTCATAAAATAAAGAAAAGTAATTTGAAAGTAAACATATTTGACAGTTGCAACATCTCACTTCAATTAAACTTCTGAAACATTAAACTCAACGAGTGAAACGCCACACAATTTTTAGCTTACAGTTCGATATCTCTCTAATTCCATCCGATTCCGAAGTTCATTGAAAACGAGTAAAGTAGGATAAACCGAGACGTTCAAATGTTCATAAAGCACTCTTTTAGAAACAGAACCTTTCAAAACGTGCAGAACACACAGAATCTCCATTTCGGATTTAATACCTCATAGCAAAACACCTTATATTTCTTATAGGTTAATTGAAAGTACTTGTCATAAAATAAAGAAAAGTAATTTGAAAGTAAACATATTTGACAGTTGCAACATCTCACTTCAATTAAACTTCTGAAACATTAAACGCAACGAGTGAAACGCCGATTTTAAGCTTACAGTTCGATATCTCTCTAATTCCATCCGATTCCGAAGTTCATTGAAAACGAGTAAAGGAAGATCGCGGATAGCAAACTAATATAATCCGAGACAGGATGAATCGAAACGTTCAAATGTCAAACTACTTTTAATGATCAGAATCTTTCAAAACGTGTTGAACACACAAAATCTCCAATTCGGATTTCCAACCTCATAGCTAAACACCTTATATTTCATATAGGTTAATTGAGAGTACTTGTAGTAAAATAAAGAAAAGTAATTTAAAAGTAAACATATTTGACAGTTACTACGTCTCACTTCAATTAACCTTCTGCAACATTAAAAGTAGGATGAACCGAGGCAGGATGAATCGAAACGTTCAAATGTCAAACCACTTTTTATGAACAGAATCTTTCAAAACGTGTTGATTACACAAAATCTTCATTTCGAATTTCCAACCTCATAGCAATATACACCTTTTATTTCATATTAGATTAATTGAAGGTATTTGTAAAAGAATAAAGAGAAGTAATTTGAAAGTAAACATATTTGACAGTTGCTTCAATCGACCTTCTGTAACATAAATTCAACGAGTGAGACGCCGCGATTTTAAGCTTACAGTTCGATATCTCTTTAATTCCATCCGATTTCCGAAGTTCATTGAAAACGAGTGAAGGAAGATCGCGGATCGCAAAGTAGGATAAACCGAGACAGGATAAACCGAAACGTTCAAATGTTCATAAAGCACTCTCTTAGAAACAGAACCTTTCAAAACGTGCAGAACACGCATAATCTCGATTTCGGATTTTTTGTTCCCATCGCAATAAACCTTTTACTTCATCTTAGACCAATTGAAATTGAAAAACAAAATTGACAGTTGCCACATCTCAATTATCAACTTACTTCAATATCAACTAAACGCCACACACACGCACAATTTTGAGCTTACGGTTCGATATCTCTCTAATTCCATCCGATTTCCGAAGTTCATTGAAAACGAGCGAAGGAAGATCGCGGATAGCAAAGTAGGATAAGAGCCAAGGGTAGATACCGAGAACGAGTCCTCTAATCTGGATCATTTCTCTAAAAGGGTTTTCACCTTTTGTGGACACTCGTGGCAAGGAAGCAAACGCGTAGGGTGAGATTAGCGGCTTATTTTCACACATTAGTTTCGCAAGTTTGTTTGGGTTGAATAGGTATATCCCTTTCAGTCCGAATGACAATTTGGAGTCTTCATTTTAGAATTTTTTTTATTGTCTATAGCCATTTATGATATCAAAAAGCACATCATTCGATTCGTCAAACGTTTTTCCATTAGAAAATATTTTTTTATTAATCCCAATGGATGTCAGCCCAATAAATTTCTAAAAATTATGATCAGAAATATGTGGTGCCAGATGGCATCACTGGGACTGAAAGGGATAGAATACGTTTTTTTATGTGGTGCGTATAAGATTTTTTTTTTGAAAACCTTAGAATGAGGTAACTTTAGCTTGGAGGGTAACTTTTGCCCAAGCTTTTTAAACTGATAACTTCGGATTTAATGCATCATTTACAAGTGTGCTTGCTTTTTTCTAAAAGTGGCAACTATGTCTTGACCTATGAGTAAAAAATATTCACGAAGAAAGTCAAAACTATGCCTTTATGCTTGGGTCAAAGTTAAAAAAAATATCTGCGGTCATGTATTACTGCTGCCTTGTTATTTCAGAATAATAAATTAAGAACGAGTAAAGTACAAAGGCCTATTGTTTTCAAGTAAATTAACTCTGCAACGTATCCCTACATTACTTTTCTGAAAGAAATAATTCGTGCTGTTTTCTTAAAAAATATGAAAGTATAAACGGTGATACATTTATGTAATAAAAAAATTAAAAGTTTAAAAATGTTTCTTATTTTCTCACACGTATTTTCTGTTTTTGTATTTCTATCGGTTTATTTCGGATCAAGGCTAAAGCAGTATGCGAAAAACTAATATTTTCTTCAACCATTCGTAAGTTTTTTAATTAACTGAACGCATTCAAATGCTTTATTAAAAAAGAAGTGTTATAACATGAAAAACACTGGATATTTCGTTTACTACATATACCATTTTTGTAACTGGAATACAAAAGTGTATGTCCAGCAACGATTAGCTTGATTACTCACCACTTGTTGCATCGAAAGCTAAGAAATATACGTAACCACAAGCCTAATTGTTTTTTATAGTTTATTCCTACAAGAAAAAACACGTGTCAAACAACAAAATCAAACTTGACCATGAGGCAAACATGAATCATGTAATTCCCCCCATTAAAAAAACAACTCCTTATTTGTTCTACATACCATTTTGAATCATGTTCTTGAAAAGATAAAGCAAGACCTTGCGCTCCAACAAAAAGCAATAATCAAGCACGACCTTCTTCCGCTACAAATAAAACTATTCTTTTCACTAACTAACCTTCCTTCCCTCTCACAAAAAAATAACCAAAGCTAATCTAAATAGTTTATTCTTTAACCATAAACACCTGCTAAAAGAATGCAGTTTATGCCAAAGAAAATAAACCTTGTACTCTCTCCCAGTCGGAGGCACAGTTTTTGCCTTCACGATCTGTAAAGTGATTGTCACCCAGGGCTGATACCCGATGGATGCGGTTTGTGAGTTATTTTTAGAAAATTGGTGTAACTTGGATCTTGTACTTTATTATACAAATGATAACTTATTAGTGGGGTAGACTGACCAGTGAGTGAACATTTGGTAAATGTAACTAAAAAATAAGGATTTAAAATCGTTCCACTAGATGGATTGGCAACACTGACTTCCTCCCATCTAGTAGGAAGCTATCTGACATATGGTTGGTTGTCCTGGTCATTATGTCCTGGTGTTTATTCACTGGCGAACGCAGCGCTTTAAACGTTCATTCACTCTTTGATCTACCCTATAAGATTCAAATGGGCTTGTTTCACGAGGGATCTGGCAACAGCTGTGCTGTATTGTTTTCATTTTCTCGAATTGCCGTTGTCTTGGCATTCCAAATTGAGTTTTCTAAGAATATTTTGGTAATTGTTTTTTTAAAATTTCAACTTCTTTCGATGCAAGTTTTCCTTGATAAATGATTAAAACAACCATCAGCGCTGCAAGAAGTTGTAATTAAAAAAAATAATAACAACTATAATATCTTATTCTTAGAAACTATCAATTCAAAGATCAACAGAAGTAATTCGAGAAAAATGAAAACAAGACCACAGAGCTGTTGCCAGATTCCATGTCAAACGAGCCCATTACAATACCAAGATTCATACATATAGTTTACAACAGAAAGCTAGTTTTGTTTATTTTGTCTCAATCAAAATATAGAAATAGTCAGACATTCTTTAAGTGATATTTAAAAAAAAAAATCTTTAAGAAAAAGTTTAGTGTAGTTTATACGGTTTAGAGTATAGTTATACCTATGCATTTATGAAAATAAATTTATTATGAAATGTTGATTTTATCACAATCTAGTGTAAAATCGTTTAAGAGTCGAAATTAAATCTGGTAGCGAGAGCCGCATTGATGGTGCTACAAAAAAAAAATGCCTCTCAATTCGGGGAATATGCAAAGACGGGAGCGCCAACTAAGCAGACCCGTTGGGAAAAAATAATGCATCAATTTCCACCTACCCCTACCAATTTTCTTTATTTACTAATTAATTTACTATCCCTCAATTATTTGTTAATTTATATAAAAGAAAAATTATAATTATGTAGAAAAATATAATTACATAATGTTACTTTGTAATTTATAATTGAAAAAAAAAACTTTTTGTAATAATTTTCATTCGACCTTCTTATGAATCCAAGTCATCTAATTCTGGCAACTTAATAACTAATACAAGTAACAATTTGTTCACGTGCTTCGTATCCCTAACTAAAACTAACTAATCTCCTTCACCTATAAAAATAATAAAGAAATAATAGTAAAAAAAAGAAGGCGGACCGTGTCGTGACATGGGATTGGGCAAGAAACGCTAACCTTGTCGCTTCCTGTTCGTTAAGGAACTGGTTAGGTTAGTTTTCTTCGCCCTAAAAAAAAGGGCTTTTAAAAAGTAGTTAAGGCACTTCAGCCGTTCCGCTTCAGATCCAACGAAAGGGTTATCTTTGATTTATAGTTGGTTAGGTTCGGCGACATCTGTCTTACTGACACTTCTTGAAAGGAAGATAGACGACAGATGTAAAATTGATGGGATTTAATGACTTTTATCATAAAATTTGTTTTCTGGTTGTCCTAAATACATATGCATCATGTGAATGTAATAGTTGCATTTGTTACCCGTGACATTTGGCGTGATGAAATATAGGCACCATGGTGATAGAGATAAGTGATTAACCCACCATGAAGAATTCAATTTTTTCATTAAAAAAATCAATATAATGTATTTTTGAATGAATTTTTCTTCTTTGTTCTGGTAACAAATTGAATAGATTGAACTGAAAGAATGTAGAAATCATCTAAGGGTGGTTAAATGTAGATATGATTCCTTTATCAATCTGCCGGTCGCTGTTGTTAACAGATTGACCAACCACATTAACTAATTTTTTGAAATAGTCATTGATGCTTTTAGAGGCACTTTAATTGCATTGGCACTTCTTGAAAGGAAGATAGACGACAGATGTAAAATTGATGGGATTTAATGACTTTTATGACAAAATTTGTTTTCTGGTTGTCCTAAATACATATGTATCATGTGAATGTAATACATAGTTGCATTTTTTACCCATGACATTTGACGTGATGAAATATAGGCACCATGGTGATAGTTATAATTGATTAACCCAACATGAAGAATTCGAATTTTTCATAGATTTAAGGGTCAGATTAAAAAACCCACAATAATTAATTTTTTGAAATAATCATTGTCAATTTTAAAGGCACTTTAATTGTCATTGGTACTTTTCGGCATTTTTTAAAAGGAAGATGGACGACAGATGTAAAATTGATGGGATTTAATGACTTATATCATAAAATTTGTTTTCTGGTTGTCCTAAATACATATGCATCATGTGAATGTAATAGTTGCATTTGTTACCCATGACATTTGGCGTGATGAAATATAGGCACCATGGTGATAGTTATAATTGATTAACCCAACATGAAGAATTCAATTTTTTTATTGAATTAAGAGTCTCTGTTGGTAACAAATTAAAGAAAACACAATAATTATTGTTTTGAAATAATCATTGACAATTTTAAAACCAATTTAATTGTCATTGATACTTTTTGGCACTTTAGTTGTCATTGGTAATTTTTGGCACTTTTTAAAAGATAGACGACATATGTAAAATTGACTGAATTTAATGACTTTTATTATAAAATTTGTTTTCTGGTTGTCCTAAATACATATGCATCATGTGAATGTAATAGTTGCATTTGTTACCCATGACATTTGGCGTGATGAAATATAGACACCATGTTGCTGGAAATAATTGATTAATCCAACTAGAAGAATTCAATTTTTTAATTGATTTAATGTATTTTTGAATTAATTTAGCTTCTTTGTTCTGGTAACAGATTGACCAACCATGGTAATTAATTTTTTGAAATAATCATTGGCCTTGATTCATTGGTTTTGAATCATCATTAACCGTGGTGCTAGTGATCATTGATTAACCTAACACGAAGAAATTATTTTTTATTGTTTTATGAACTTTTCTTCTTTGTTCTACAAACATTATGGAAAGCATTTACAATCATGTTTTGCACATACAACAAACACATTTACAAATTTTGATGCAAGATTGCACCTAAATCCTTTTTTGAAGGGAAGATGTATGACAGATTTCAAATTCATGGCATTTGATGAATTTTATTATAAATTTTGTTTTGGGGTTGTCCTAGATACATATCGTATGCTTCCTGTGAATATAATAGTTGCATTTGTTACCAATGACGTTTGGCGTGATGAAATATAGATGCCATGGTGCGAGAGATAATTAATTTACCCAACAGAAGAATTCAACTTTTTTATTTGATATAAATTTATTTTTGAATGATTTTTTCTCTTTTGTTCTGATAACCAACCACGGTAGTTAATTATTTGAAATAATCATTGGCTTTTTAATTGTCATTGGCACTTCTTGAAAGGAAGATATAGATGTAAAATTCATATGATTAAGTGAATTTTATCCTAAATTCTGGTTGTCCTATTCTAGATACATATGCATCATGTGAATGTAATAGTTGCATTTGTTACCCATGACATTTGGCGTAATGAAATATAGACGCCATGGTCCTAGATAATTGATTTTCCCAACAGAAAGAATTCAACTTGTTATTCATTTAATGTATTTTTGAATGAATTTTTATTATTTGTTCTGGGGACAGATTGACCAATCAAGGTCATTAATTTTTTGAAATAATCTTGGGCACCTTAATTGTCATTGTCACTTCTTAGCACTCTTTTAAAGGAAGATGTTCGTCAGATGTTAAATTGATGGCATTTATTGAATTTTATTATAAATTTTGTTTTCTGGTTGTCATATCTATCGTTTGCATCATAGTTGCATTGGTTTCCAATGACATTTGGTGTGATGAAATGTAGACAGTTCGATAATTGATTGACCCATCAGGAAGAATTCAATTTTTAACTCCACACTAAGTTTAGAAAGTACTAAGTGGAAGGTATTATAATTAAACAGTCTGTCATCCACTTTCACCGAACGAACTACAAACTCTTGAAAAAGTCTCTACTATTTAGTGGTGACATAAATATGTTTGGAATTATTTTTTGAAATTTTCATTGGGACAATTTTGGAGGCACTACAATTGTCATTGGTACTTCTTTGCATTTCTTGAAATGGAAGGTAGACGACAGATATAAAATTGATAGCATTTAATGGATTTTATTATAATTTCTGGTTGTCCTAGATACATGGTATGCATCATGTGAATGGTGAAGGTAATAGTCGTATTTGTTACCAATAATGTTTGGTGTAATGAAATGCAGACATCATGTTGCTATTAATAATTGATTAATCCAACAACGTATGTTTAACACTGAGCTATCTTGTAACAAGAACCTTGTAACAGTGAAGTTCTCAATTACATATTTTTTAACACTGCTTGTATATGTTCTTTATTGTTTGGGCTTGTTCGTTTACATTAGGTTAGGTTAGGTTTGAATTATCGTCGCACTAGAGCTACACGTGGGCTATTGGCGACGGGCGTCGTATTTTAGAACCACAGTCAGGTGACGATTCGTTTACATAGGCAATCTTACAGTTCTGTGTAATATGTCTACATTTAACAACTAAAATAAATAATATTAATTTTTAAATATTTATTTACAAATTATTCATCCATGAAATAACTTAAACTAAAATAAAACACGCAACAATTTTAAATTGCGAAAATTGTAACTTGGGTGTAAAGAGGATACATTGTATTTTATAGACAACAAATATTTTTTTTGTTAGTTTAACTGTCAACATTTCAATTCTTGCTACGTCGCGACGTAGATTGAATACTCCCCAGGGTTCTGTAGCACACAGTTTGAAAATTATCTGCTTTAGAAAATAAATATAAATAACGCGGAAGTGTTTTATCCTCTAATTTTATTAGTTTTACTAAAATTAATAATACTTTGTAATGTAACTAGTTTAACCTTCGCTTCAGAAACTCCTTTTGTAATTAAATTATTAGTATTACATTACTAAAACATAAATGCAAAATACAGTATCTTTTTGAATACATCTTTAATCTTTTATCCACATTAAATGCAATGAAGTAATTGGCTTATAGGGACATATCTCTTTACAAGGACAATGATGTATAATATTAGTATAAATTTGTCAAATTATCTTTCATTTTAACCCAATTTTTCGGTTAGTAACTAAACTTTTAAATAAAACCTTGATAAAAAAAACTATTGTAAACACATGTATAATTTGTAGTATAGTAAATAACTGATTTTTCCTCTGGGCCACAATTAGAATGTAAATAAGTTATATCACTATTTCTTGGAAAAACTAATTGTATGTGTTTGTGTTTAATATTTTTTAAAGAAAACCTAAACCTAAGGATTTTTTTTATTTTTATTTTACAGGAAATAATTACTATCTTATTTTTCTTAATGTTATTATGGAACATATTGCCCATTGTTCTGAGGTTTCTCGTGGGAAAATTTTATTCAAAATCGGGCGTTATTCAGAATCGGATGAAATCCCATTATAATTTGTTGAGAACTTTTACAAGACAAAAAAAATCATGTTTCGAAGCAGAAGACAATAATTTAAGTTTTGTTATTGAATTCTTGTAATCGAATTTTTAATTTGGCAATTCACTCAATTTAACTTAGTTGATTGACTATTGTATTAATTTGTATTTGTTTTTTAAGTTTTTAGTTAGTAATTCGATTACCAATGTCTATACTTTTTTTTGCTGAATGAAAAATGTGTTTAATTTGAGGTCTAAGAGAACACAATAACATTTCAAAATACAGTAGCCGCCGCTTAAATGAATCACATCCGTCCCAGTACGTTTTGAACCAATAAAGCGGCTGAACCATTTAACCGAAAGTCATGAAATTATAAAGAAAAAGTTGTCATCAAGAGACATAATGATTTTTTTTAATACTTGCTACTGAGTATTACTATTACTACATATTATTAAGAAAAAAACGTTATGTTATGTTTAATAAAATCCGGAGTTATACAAATTAACAGGTAATATACGAATACCTACAAACACTTAATAATTTGAACGATATTATGTATAATTTTAAAACAAAATTTAAAAGCATAAGCAACAATGTTTACTATAGTACTAAAATTTAGTTAAATTTTGCTTACTTGAATGAATAACCTCGTTGTTTTCGCCTGCGTTGTCGTATAACTGATAAGTTCGTTTACCTTCCTTTCAATGTCATAAGAGAAATTATAATCATCACACATAACACCCCGTTGCTCTTCAGTTCTTAATATTTGAAGAGCCCGGCATATTTTTACTCCTCGCGGCCTTAAACCATTCTAATAAAGTAAATAAAGCGTTTTCTACGTCTTCTGCTTTGCCAACTCGCTGACATTTCCGATTTATGTTGGGCTGCCTCTGTTTCGCAACTTTCTATAATTTCATTTCTTCTCTTCAAAATCCTACATAAAGTTGCTTGAGAAAGTCCTAATTTAATTGCAGCTTCTCTTTGGCTGCATTTTTCCAGATTATAAATATTTTTTAGGAGTTCATATTTTTTGGCTAAGCTAAAATCTTTCCGTTTAAACATCGCGATAACACTCCGAAAAACACGTACTTAATTTAATCGATCAAAAATCAAAATGAATCTACTGTCTACACCTTCATGTACACGTGTCGATTACAAATTCCTTCCCCTCTACCCCCCCCCCCCCCCCACTATAGTTCTCTCTCTCAATCCTTGCCTTAATACTAATAGAATTTCTGCGATTTACCTTTTTTTAAAGATGGATTCGTCGGCGCCTCTTTGGTTCGCATTTGTAGTTCGAGGTCATTAGGGGCAAAAAAAATACCACGAATCGTAGAAAAAAGGAACTTTTATAGAATTTTTTGAGTCCTTAAAACGGCGGTAAAAAGGTGATTTGATTCCGATAAGCGGCGGATTTTCAATGTAAAAAGTGATTCCGTTCTGTTCTACGAAATTTATTCCAATTAAGCGGCTGATTCAATTAACCAGTGATTCCAAAAAGCGGCGGCCACTGTATCGCTTTTTCTTTAACTTTTAATTGCTAAAATGAGTATTAAAAAAAACATATAATGTGCATCTGAATATGGAGATGGAAAAATTGGTAGTTAATTTCAATCTAACTTTGGTGAAAGCCTCATTTGTCATTATTTCAAAACACAACGATTTCCAGCCTTTAAGTTCACTTTAAAGCACAACTATTGCTTGTAGGTGAAAATAATTGTATGCATAAATGAAAAAAAAAGTAATAATCAATTAAATGAAATGAATCTAGAGTTAACAATATATCATCAAAATTTAATGTTATTAATCAAAAATGTTTAAGTATTTCCTAAATTAATAAAAAAAAGTATTATTTATGTTCACTTATTAGTTTTGGAATATTTTTAGTTCACTGTATTATACAATACACATCATATGAAATCACAGAAATCATCATTTTATACTGTCAAAATGCTTCTAAACAAATTCACGTGAAATTGTATAATATGTAATGTTAACGTTATTTGCAATCACTTTTAAACAGAGTTTGATTTCCCTATTACATAAAAGTATTAAAAATAAAAATGGTTTTCAACGATTTTTTTATTTCATTTGATAATCCTATTATTATAAAGTACTTTACTTGAAGTTTAATTAAAGTTAGAAAAAAAAAGTTTTTTTTTTAAATAACATCATTAGTGTTTAAAACCTTCTCAGATCCTAGTAAAAATCTTCACATACATTCTTATTTTAAACAAATATTTATATATTTAAATGGATTTTTTTGCACGTAATTCATAAACCACTCATTAATATTTGTTGAGGGGCTTATCAAATTAATGTAATTTTAGGTATTTAGTCATAAAAATACATTTTTTGCTATGAATACTCAAACAAGCTTTATAAGTTTTTTTGTAATTATTGTTTTAAAAATTCTTTTAAGCGAAATGCCTTCAATAATGTTATTAAAAAAGGTTTTGACAAGGCCACCGAAATTGTGTTCCGCCTCTTCCTACGTCATTTTTTATACAAATAAATAACTGATATATGTAATCGAAGTCTGGAAAATAATTTTCTGATCCATTTCCATCGAACTATTCAGTTCTCAAAGTTTTAAATAAATTGTATATTGCAGCAACCCCTCGTTATATCGCGCTTCCCGGGAGTCAAGAAAAAAACCGCGATATAACGAGCGACTTAATAAATACTATGCTTTTTATTTTTGTATACTCTCAACAAAGTTTTTGAACTAAAGCTCAGTATGTATTTAAAAGATAAAACTAAATTATAATGAATAATATAACTCAAATAAAAAAATCATAGAGGACCTATTATTATTAATTACTGTTAACATTACACATTAATTCACAGGTAATACTATGCGTATTTCACTCATTTGCTAGTAAAATTTCCATCGAAAGTTAACTGTTTTGATTTTTCTCATATATCTTGACCATGTGTCTTTTGTCGATTTTAACAAATATGTATTGTCAAAACAAAAAAAAACGGGGGGGGGGGGGGGGGATTGGGAGACATATAGCGAGGGGTTAATGTAACAGGAACATGAAGCAAAAAATAAATTTAAATGGATTTCATGTCTCTGCAGGATATTCTTATACATTATAAAACTTTCAAATATAAAATATGAAAAAATTAGAGCAATCCAAAAAAAAAAAAATGTATATGCTATTTTTTAAAATTTTGCTTTAGATTATAAAACTAATCCCCCGCTGTCTAATATCAAGGTCACAACACCAATCACGTATATCCTATCCATGTCCATTTACAAGATTCATGTCTACACTCCTTGCCAACCTGAGTTGGGTAAATAAAAATATGCTATGGGGAAGATCCTTCCGCGCATGTAAAGAGTTCCATAAATTATTTGTGAATCCATCCAGAATACATGTATAAAACATTAATTTCAGTTAAGGTCTAACAGATTTGAATATTATTTGAGAAAAAATTTCAATTTTATCAGAATGAAAAGTGTATTTTTGTTAAATTGTATTCTGATCATTTTGTATGTAAATATTACCAAGCAAGAGTTTCCAACTAACGGACCAATCGCGCTTTTCCCTCTGCCTTTTCACTCTTTGTTTTTACCCAAGTTAGGTTGGCACGGAGTGTAACCCCCCACTGTCTAATATCAAGGTCACAACACCAATCACGTATATCCTATCCATGTCCATTTACAAGATTCATGTCTCGAAACTATCTCATCAGCACAGTAACAAATAGGCCCAGACGCCTCAAACAGACACCACCACTTTATCTAACAGACAGGCCGCTCGCTAATGGACGTCTAACTATCTTAGCTATTACCCGAAGGTATAGTAATATGCAAATGCGGCTTGATGTGTCGTCTGAATTCCAAAAAACAATGTTAGGAACAAATGATGAGGGTAACGCTTCGGCAACCTCACAGCGCTGCCGTGGATAGGTAAAGTGCAGCAACCATCAACAATAAAATGGACCATTTTTGCTCTGAAATAATGAGTCCTTCAGTATACAGGGTGGTTATAAAATAACGCTCGCTATTCGAAGTGGTCTGTAGCCTGATTGAATAATCCAAATGCATCAAAAATTGAGACACTTACTAATCAAGAAGGGGGGAAAAGAATGGAATTATAAAAAAAGATAGAATCATAAAAAATAATCATAAAAAAAAGAAAAATCATAAAAAAAACTTGTCTTTTGACCAGGGTTCTAAATTACGAGGCGTCGTCAATTATGGCCAATTACGGCCAACACAGCTAATTACGACTCGTCATTTAGAACCCTGGTCAAGAGACGAGTTTCTTTTTTTCGAAAAAGAATGGAATCATAAAAAAAGAAACTCGTTTCTTGACCAAGGTTCTAAATTACGAGGCATAACCAATTATGGCTAATTTCGGCCAACACATCCAATTACGCCTCGTAATTTAGAACCCTGTTCAAGTGACGAGTTTGTTTGTTTTTTATTCCATTCTTTCTCCCCCTTCTTGATTAGTAAGTGTCTCAAAGTTTTTTGCATTCGGATTATTCATTGAAGCTACAGACCACTCCGAATAGCGACCGTTATTTTATAACCACCCTGTACTTTCTTGTGCCGCCTCGGTGGCTGAATGGTTAGTGTACTAGCCTTTGGAGCTGCTGAGGTCGGGTTCGAATCCCGGTCAGGCATGGATGTTTGTGGCAGTCAATAAATGTTGTTATTTGTCTATGTGTTATTCATTTCTTTGTGACAGTAAAATTTCTTTCTGTGTCTGTCCCACTTGACGAAAGCTTATAAGCGGTTCTCTGAACAAGCACACAAGCTGGAATATATATGTATCCTACCATACCATACCTACCATACCATACCTACCATACCATACCTACCATACTTTCTTGTTAGGTTAGAGTTATTGAGTATTTGCAACAATGGTCCAAGTCATCAGGTTAGTTACTGCCGTTTACCCTGCCCACGGCGGCGCAACGGACTTCCTATAGAATAGCTTTCTTCGTGCTTTGTGTTGGTAAAATGTAACCCTGTTTTTGTTTTTTAGCTGAAGGGCATGAGATATTTTTAGTTGATTAGTATTTTTTTTTATTCGTGGTTAATATGTGGTGGTTTGATGTGTAATAGTAGTAATAACAGTTAATGTTGATGAGTCTGCGTGTGATGGCAAACTAAAGGTATTTTCGTGCAAAAAATAACTTGTTTGTGACTGCAATTGTGTTCAGTTAAATTTGGTTGTTTAGAAGTTACATATATAGGTTTGTGTGCTTGGTCAGAAACCCACTTATAAACCTTCGTCAAGCAAGACAGACACAACACACACACACACAAGTGACAGATGCTGCCATCTATCGACACCTCTGCAATTTAGACATGTTCCTGAAGGGGATGAAAATAGTCTTCAGTGACCTTTGCCCGTGGGAAACTGCGCCATGTCCGCCCACAGGACTTTCGGATCCATAGATTTAACGAGCACGTACTCCTTATATACTTGGTGGGTCTTCAGTGGTATCGGGACTCGATCGCGGGACCTTCCGATTCCGAGAACGAGGCCCTCCCTAACTACCTGCCCGTACAGTTAAAACTTGATCTGTTTTGAAATTCTAATAGTCCAGTTGCAGGGCGACATATTCTTCGAGAATTGTGCCTTTTTAGAAACATTTATGAAACTTGCAGGGTTTGTACACTAGAACAAGACGATCATTTTTTGATATGGACGTCGGCTGGGTTCCGACCCGTTTGGCCGCCATCTTGAAAAATGGCGGAAAATCTATTTTTGATCATAGCTCCTGAACCGCTTGTCCAAATAAAATCAAATTTGGTTTAAAATGATTGCAATTGTTTTCTTAATATTTTATGTAATATGTTTTATGGGGTTTTATCCAGCCGTTAATCCGCTACGTGGCTTTATTTCAGAAAATCATGTAATATTTAACGCGTTTACTTATTTATCTGGACACACGTAAAACATCGCTAATAACATGTATTTGCAAAGTTGTTGGTCTTTTTATTGTTTAAAAAACAGTTTTTGTTTGATGCAATTCGGAGCAGTACTTCTTTAGATACGCTATATGTAATACGTACGTGGGGCTGGTGGAACCGTTTCGGCTTCTATCCGCTGTGTGTTTATGGCGCTGGCGTCGCTTGGATGCGTCATCTACTGCATAATCTATATTGATCAGGGTCTTGTGGATTGTGTATAGGCTGTTTTTAACACAGGTAAACACTTCGAAATAATTTTATATAGGATGTTTAATTTTTTATATATCATTACCAATTTATAACATATTGCAGGAAAAGATGAAGATAAAGTTTTTATTTGACGTAAGTTAATTAACAATGCAATAAATTCATACTATTTAAGGAAGTTTTAATTTTTGCGTATTTTGTTTTGTATTACCACCTAAGATTTAAATTCGAAATATTTACTTAGTTTCCCTATTTTTCTTTAAATACAGTTTTTTTAAAGTTAAAACCATTTTTTGCTTGAAAAATGAGGACTTTTATGACCGGTAAAAACTTAGCTGTGTTCAATAAATGCAATTTTTTTAAACATTTTCCGAATTAAAGTTTCGTTTTTAAGAAAAAAAAACATTTTGTTTAAAATTTACCGTCAGTACCGGAGTCTTAGATGCTAATACAATGCTAAGCAAATATTTTACAATTTATCTTAATAAAAATGACGCGTAAATTAAAAAAAAAATTACTGCATACTAATCCAATCGGAAATCAAGAAGGAAATTGCAGCCCAGTAAACTCCAGCATTGTAATTGGTTATTCAATGCTGGCTACGAGCCTGGTCAGGGACCCCTTTTTGCCAAAGCGGCATCAAACAGTATTGAATTTTAAGTTTGTTTTTTAAAGGTTTGTTTTCATATAGTATAACTTTTTTCAATTTAAAAAATGTAGAATATAATTCAGTTTTAAAATTTGTCTATGTTTTTTTAGTTTTCATGTAAAAGATATTTTTTTCTCTTGAAGTGTTGGGTGCTGGCGAGTCAAATCAGTTAAGGAGTTCGCATTGCATGTGTAAGGTCCCAGGTTCAGGACCAGGCATCGCCAAAATAACTATCGAACTATAAACGGCCCGTGGAGTCAAGGAAGTGCATGTTAAATATGATTCAAAGTCCCAACGCTGCATCAATGTCGCCCTTACCGGTTACCCCACGTAAATCCTGGGCAAGTGCCAGTTTTGACTCTCGATCAAACCCTGTATGACATTGCTAAACAAATACAGTGGACGTGGCCCCAAGGATATAGTAAAGATAATTTCGTGATTCTTCCAGGAGGTTTGCACATTGAAATGGCTAGTTTCAAAGTGGCTGGTGATTGGTTATGCGATAGTGGTTGGATTCCAATGCAAGTTGAGGCAGGGGTATTACCACAATTGGGGACAGCTGAATCATATCTAAAGGTTTCGCATCTGACATGCCCATCAGTTCTCCTTAGCTACTTTGTATGTTTTGCAAAAACACGCATACTGCTCATACATCGAGTTGATCAAGAGAAATTGGACTTTGCTTTGTGGTGCACTGCCTTGGCTGCGAAATACCCGCAATAAATACTGGGCAAAGACAATGACACTAGAACTCACCATATTGCTATTTGTACAATCTTTAAGAGAGTCCAACTACACTTTGTACGTGCAAGAGCTGACGGAGCTTGTCCCATGGTTTTTTGCGTTCGACCACACACATTATGCCCGCTGGATTTCCATAAGCTTAGCAGATTTAGCACAATTGCCTTCAAGACTTCCTGAAGTTGCACAACAGTTCGTATCTGCGAATTTCACTGTAAAACGTATAACACTTACATACGTAAATAATGAAAACAAGATTGAGCTGTTTCATTTTCTAATTCAAGCTAGCTAACTTGATATCGATAGTAAAAATTAGTTAATAATTACTAACGGTAAATCAGTTGTCTGTTTTTCTGCTCGTGAATTGACTTTTCTATCTCTTTGCACACATGAACACGCTGATACCAGAACTGCTTCATGTTTGTGATGCTTTAAACACTGGAAAACGAAAAATATTGATCAGAACGGTAGATACAGATCTGGTGGTGCTATCAGTCTGGTTGGTTTATGCAAAAAGCAGAGATTTGAGATACAAAGAAGATATATTTTGGAAAATGCAACGATTTCCGATACATACCACAGCCCATACAATAAGTGCTACTCTTGGTCTGAGAAATCGCATGATCTGCTAGGATTCCACACATCCACAGGCTGTGATACGACTTCGGCATTTGTTGGGCGGAGAAAGAAAACTGCTTGGAACGTGTGGAATAGTTACCCCGATGTAACACCTCCTTCCTAACTCTATGGCCAGCAATACCAGAACCATTGCAATGTGGTTGGACCAGAAGTGATGGAAAGGGGGGGGGGGGGGGACTTCGGCCACTGTGGAGAACTCTACACACTTGCAAAGGGCGGTGTAAATGCAAACGCCTAGGACTAAAATGCACCGAACTCTGCTCCTGTGACTGCAAAAACTAAAATTTCATATTAAGAAACTAACTTTTTTTAAAATTTACGCGTCATTTTTATTAAGATAATTTGTAAAATATTTGCTTAGCATTGTATTAGCATCTAAGACTCCGGTACTGACGGTAAACTTTAAACAAATTTTTTTTTTTTTTTTTTTTTGAAAACGAAACTTAAATTCGGAAAATGTTTCAAAAAATTGCATTTATTGAACACAGCTAAGTTTTTACCGGTCATAAAAGTCCCCATTTTTCAAGCAAAAATTGGTTTTAACTTTAAAAAAAACTGTATTTAAAGAAAAATAGGGAAACTAAGTAAAAATATTTCTTAAGTTTTCGAATTTATATCTTAAATGGACTTAGAAGGTAATACAAAAAAAAAAAAAATTGAAACTTTCTTAAGTAGTTTGAATTTATTGCATTGTTAATTAACTTACGTCAAATAAAAACTTTATCTTCATCTTTTCCTGCAATGTTATAAATTGGTAATGATATATAAACATCCTATATGAAATTATTTCGAAGTGTTTACCTGTGTTAAAAACAGCCTATGCACAATCCACAAGACCCTGATCAATATAGATTATGCAGTAGATGACGCATCCAAGCGACGCCAGCGCCATAAACACACAGCGGATAGAAGCCGAAACGGTTCCACCAGCCCCACGTACGTATTACATATAGCGTATCTAAAGAAGTACTGCTCCGAATTGCATCAAACAAAAACTGTTTTTTAAACAATAAAAAGACCAACAACTTTGCAAATACATGTTATTAGTGAAGTTTTATGTGTGTCCAGATAAATAAGTAAACGCGTTAAATATCACATGATTTTCTGAAATAAAGCCACGTAGAGGATTAATGGCTGGATAAAACCCCATAAAACACATTACATAAAATATTAAGAAAACAATTGCGATCATTTTAAACCAAATTTAATTTTATTTGGACAAGCGGTTCAGGAGTTATGATCAAAAATAGATTTTCCGCCATTTTTCAAGATGGCGGCCAAACGGGTCGGAACCCAGCCGACGTCCATATCAAAAAATGATCGTCTTATTCTAGTGTACAAACCCTGCAAGTTTCATAAATGTTTCTAAAAAGGCACAATTTTTCACACTTGCAGCCGGACTATAATGGAAATCTGGACCCTTTCTTTTCGCTCCCGTAAAAATGACGGGGTAAGGGTTTCACCTTCTATTTCTTGTTCCCGTGTTATTTCCTTGCTGGAGTGTTCAGTAGTAGCGCGCTAATAAGATAAAAATTAACTTAAGAAGGAATGGGCGCGCTAGACTGCGGGTCACCAAAGTCAAGTGACCCAGTGTTAATCCAAAGAGAAAAAACTATTTTCTCTGCCACATTTCTCCGGCTGTAGAGAATATTTTTAACAAACGATTTCTTTTTAAATAATAAATCTAGATAACTTACTGGTCTCTATAATCCCACTTTTTAAAAATTCTTCGAATACTTTTTGTAAAATTACAATATTTATTGGAAATAAAAAAAATATTCAAACCTATTTCAAAAAGTGGGAATGTCGGGACCTATGAGTCATCTACAGTTAAAATATAAAAATATACGTTTGTAAAAATGTCAATACAGCCGGAGAAATGTGGAAGAAAAAATACTTTTTTCTCCATTGGATTAACACTGATGAGGCACTACTTTAAAGACCGGCCGTACAGCACCTTAAACAAAACAATTTTGAAAAACTTGTCAAAAATGTAAATATATCAAAAAACGTTAAACATAGGTTTCACATATTAGTTTCCTACACGTAATCTCATAAATTATAGAACATTTGTTGTTGTCTTTTAAGAAAACAAATCGATTACGTCACAAGTAGTTTAAAATAAGATTCATAACAGATTACTACACATCATGTGAAAGAAATAATCAAATTCAGAATTGAATTATTATTCAAGTTGTAATTTTATACCCGAATAGGTAAAACATTATTTAAAGATAAAGCTTGACACTATTGAAGCAAACTAGGAATATTTTGCAAATCATGGTTCATAATTCTCTTTCTTCTTATCTCTCATTGCGATAACTATGTATTTGAGTAATTTAACTACATTTAAATATTTGTTTTTGTAATACTATATAATTAACTATCATCAAAATAAATACAAGGAAAAAAATTGTTTTAACTTTCTGGCTTTTAAAAGTGTCATGTTTTTGGAATTTAAAGATTTTTCTTTGTTTTCAAAGGAAATTTTAAGGTTTTTTTTTTTAAAAAAAGACGCCAAATCGAAAAAAAATTTCAAGTAGCCACGAGTAAGTTGCTTTCAGAGGACTTGAAAGTTTGAAGTAAAAATTAACGTCCGACAGAAAAACTAAATAAAAACTCAAAATACACCGGGATATTATGAAGAGGGTATTTCAAAGCTTGTTTACAGATATGAAGAATTCTTTAATCGTCAAAATAATAATATGGAGAAATACATTAATTTTGGTAAAAAAATCTTTCTTGTATCTTGACCCGTCTTTTTGTTATACAGCACTTTCGGAGGTTGAGAAAACAAACAGTCCTCGTATTCAGAAGAATATATAAACCGAAAGTAGTTGAGCGCAACCATCTATCACTGTGTTTGACTTATAAAATTTATGCTTTTACTTGGGACTGTATACTATTGTTGTTGTTGACTTATTCTTCTTCACTCTTAAAGCAAAAGAGTGAAATCCACTCCGGTAGGAGAAGTGCACTGGAAAGGAGTGAATATTAACTCAGACTGAGTTAAAATCACTCGTTTGGAGTGATCATGTCGGAGGTTCAACACACAAAGGTTCCACTCCTTTCGGGGAAGCGCATTTTCAAGACTGGCGGTGTGAAAAATTCACTCAGACTGAGTTAAAATAGCTCGTTTGTTTTAAGAGTGTTGGTCCAGCCGCAGGCTAGACCAAGTCAATGAACTCAAATGTCTTCAAGAAATCATATACAAGTAAGGGACTAGAGTAGAGGTCGTTCTTCTCCAGACCAAGGCACTGTAAAATGTGATCTGGTGAAGCCTGTGCAGTATTACACCTCGTGCACGTTGAATATGTTTTTTGTCCAAGTTCAAAAGAGAGACAGTGTCCACTTATGAGTCTACTTATAGTGGACTGTATGGCTCTATCAGCCCTTATGGTAAGGGCCCCACCAGGAGACTGTCCATATATACCCTATTTTATACCCCATTACCCCCATTATACAGGGTGAGGCAAACAAAAGTGGCCCCGGTTTAGAGATAGGAATACGTTTAAATGCTTGGCGAGAAAAACTCTTGAAGCCGCCTGAAACCTGTTTTTGCATTGGTTGGATCGGATTAGCGTCACATCAGAGCTACTCATAGACTAGTGGCGAGTTCAGATCTTAGTTTATATTGTATGAAGACGTCCCATAATGCAAATTTTGTGTCTTGCAATCAATTTAGAATGTTTTGTATTACCAAAAACAAAAAGGTCCGATTCTCTAGGATAAATAACGACCGAAATAATCACTAGTAGGAACTTTTCTTGATCTGCTCTACAAACCTTGTGCTGCTTACGATATCGCCCTTAACGGCTGCGTTGGCTGCCTATTCAGGTGTCGGCTCGTCACTTGACTGTGGCTCTAAAATACGACGCCCGTCGCCAATAGCCCTCGTGTTGCTCTAGTGCGACGATAATTCAAACCTAACCTAACAAACCTTGTTTATATTTCATTTCAACAAGCTTCTAAATCCGTGGCGTGGTTGCCGGCAAATAAATCGCCAAGCGTTTGTTTGGGCTTAATATGGAAGCGATCAATAGCTGGCTTCAGTTAGCAAACCTGTTTTTGTAATGGTTTTAGACTTGGCGACATTTCTGTCTTATACTTATCTCTACACCAAAACCGACCTTAAGTTTGCAGTATGCAAATGTTCTACGAGAAAAAGGGTAAATAGTTATCATTTTTGAGTGCGAGAATCGAATACAAAAAGGTATTTCACATTCAATAAACAAATTTATTTGTTATTTCAAGACAAATTTATTATTTTTATTAGTTTAGCTTCAGGTAGAGTGTTATTTTAATTATTTTTTCATTCGATTTTGACGTAACAGGGCGCACGAATATCAAGGTCGAAGGAGCAGCCAATAGGAGCAGGCTAAATTACGGCGCCAGCAGCGTTGTTTACGCAGATTCCTCCGCCTAGTACATTTCTCTGCTGCAAACTTAAGCTCGGTTTTGGTGTAGACCGGGCTCACTTTTGTTTGCATCACCCTGTCTTATATATATACCCTATAACCATGCTCAATGTGGCTTTTGCGCGTTGCAGATCTTCATGCACAAGAGCGCGATGCAGCACCACTCGCGCGAGGCCCACCGGGGGGACATCAAGCCCTACCAGTGCCAGCAGTGCCTCAAGTCCTTCTCGTCCAACCACCAGCTGCTGCAGCACATCCGCATCCACACGGGCGAGAAGCCCTACAAGTGCTCCTACTGCGACCGCAGGTTCAAGCAGCTGTCGCACGTGCAGCAGCACACGCGCCTGCACACGGGTAAGGATACTACTCCCACACTGTTAAAAAAAAATGTTGTTTTTACAGTTAAAAACTGTCAACTTTGACGCCAGTTAATAACTGTTTATTTTACAGTTTAAAACTGTATTTTTTTACAGTTTAAAACTGTAATTTTCTTACAGGAAAACTGTACTTTTAACAGGTAGAAACTGCTTTTTAGCAGGGAAAAACTGTTAAATTATGCGTACAAAGAGTCACGTTATTGAGATCATCGTTAAGCACAAATACCCAATACTAGCCCTCACGACCAAGTAATTACTTCGTCGCAGGCGGATCAGTATTGGACTCGTACACAAGAGGTTCCTGGATCAAAACCGGGCCAGATCTATACTTCTTCCAGGAACCTCTTGCCCAATACTGCGATAAAGTAATCACTTGGTCACGAGGGCTAGTACATGGTATTTTATTTTAGCAGGAAAAAACTGTTAAATTAACAGTCTCCTGCTAAATTAACAGTTTCTGGGTTTCTCCCTGTTAAAATTACAGGTTTAAACTGTAAAAAAATACAGTTTTAAACTGTAAAAAAATTACAGTTTTAAACTGTAAAATAAACAGTTATTAACTGGCGTCAAAGTTGACAGTTTTTAACTGTAAAAACAACAGGTTTTTTTTTACAGTGCATTAATACTGCTTTTGACCACATATACTGATGGTATCACTTTTAAGGCCGCTGTTATGCTTTTCATTGGGGCAAGGTGGAACTTTTTGATGGAATTGGACGGTTTTAGAACATTAAAATCTGCACTTGTATATAACTTTTAACCCTTTATCCATTGTCTATATATAATCAAGCAGAGACTAATCTTGAATAAGGCTCAGGTCCCCGAAAATTCGAAGGCCCCAAATGTTTAGTACACATCGGCATCCACACGGGCGAGAAGCCCTACAAGTGCTCCTACTGCGACCGCAGGTTCAAGCAGCTGTCGCACGTGCAGCAGCACACGCGCCTGCACACGGGTAAGGATACTCCCATTTATACTGCTTTGGACCACTTTATACATATATCATCTCTTAAGTTCCCACATGTGCTATCTAACTTTTTAAAACAGTAGAAGTTTATTGAAAGGTAACCCTTGGCGAACTTTCCAAAATCGCGCCAAAAGTCGGCCGAAACTCAAACGAAGTTATAGGTTAGGTTTGAATTATCGTCGCATTAGAGCTGCAAGAGGGAGAGCCGAAAAACGTGTTTATTTAACACCGGCTGTTCGGACTTTCTTGTTACATTATCACAGCATTACATTATGTAGACCGATATTATGTAACTAGAAAGTCCGAACAGCCGGCGTTAAATCAACAAATATGTTTTTCGATTCTCCCTCGTGTAGCTCTAATGCGACGATATATCAAACCTATCCTAACATATCCTATCATTTCGGTTGGGTTATCGGCTGACTTTTGGCGCGATTTTCGAAAGTTCGCCAAGGGTTACCTTTCAATAAACTTCTACTGTTTTGCAAAGTTAGATAGCACATGTGGGAACTTAAGTGACAATATACTGATGGTACTACTAGAGGTATCACTTTTAAGGCCGCTGTTATGCTTTTCGTTGGGACAAGGTGGAATTTTTTGATTGGATTGTCTACAATGAGTATGGTTATGGTAATGGCTCAAGAGAAATTCTACTTTGATTACCTGCGCCAATTCGTTATGCTCTGACAGTATTTAAAGCCCCATTATAAAAAAGGACACTCTTACGTAATATTTCGAATCACTGTAACAATCTTTTTCGGTGTATATAATAAATGGAAGTTTTCCTACTGGTGAACCAAGAGGACCTACTTTTGTACCTACCTGCAATTAAAAAAGCCGTTTTAATTTATTTCGGATAGCTACTCAGCAAAACATTATTGATTGAGCGGATTTTAACAAGCAAAAAGAGTCCAGAACGATAAAAGGCACACTTCCCTGCACGAGGAAAAAGTAACAAAAAACTCTTATTAAGTTAACAGCGGCAAAAGCGTATTCCTCCGTTTTGCTTGGCTTGCATGCTGAATTTTAGTAATGGGGATCTAATCTCCCGTATTCAGGTATACTGCGATATCTAGACTTCTTGGAGCATTGCTGCACAGGTACTCAATAACTCTACTCTAGAAGAAAGTTCGGTAAAAGATTTGATTATTTTAAAACAAAAATTGTCGAATTCATTGTTGTACTTACTTTAATTTATCCAACGCCCATCCTTGACCCCTCGGCTATTTGACGCCGAGCCTCCCAACAGCTACTGACGACATCATCAGTCGGATGTTGTGAAAGTGCAGTAGGTTGTCAGCATCCATCCTAAAATGGCCGCAGCGATCAAGTCTCGTCAGCAGCCAGTCCAAGGAATTGTTTGTTATAGTTACTGCAGTTTACCTGCCCACGGCAATAATAAGCATGCGTTTTTTACGCCGTTAATGGAGTTATCAAATACATAAAAGTCAACCGGATGAAATTTGCTGGACATCTGTGCAGAATGGAACCGTGACTCTTTAACATCAAGAGTCTTCCACTATAAACCAATAAGGGGGAAGCCCAAACTTCGATGGATTGACTGTGTCGACGAGGATTTTAGAACGATAAAAGTGCAAAACTGGAGGTCGTCTTCTAAAGCGAGATCAGAATGGAAGAAGGTTCTGAAGAAGGCCCTGGCCCACAAAGGGCTGTCGAGCCAATAAAGAAGATGAATTGCGTTATCACACCAAACAGCAGGTAGTTAAGAAAGTATTTTAAAAAAACACATAGCTACGCTATTCTGTGGAAATTTTTGCATTCAAATTGACATTTTTAAGAAACTTTTCCAGGAAAACTACTATCCTTTAATAGGATTTTAATTTTTTAATTTTTTTAAGGAGGTTACTGGTATTTTCTAGAGACATCGGGCAGCAGTGTTCCTGAATTGTTTTATCAGTGCTCCCATTAACCCAGTGGCGTAGCTACATAGGGGCTAGGTGGGGCAGTGCCCCAGGGCCCTCAAGCTCCAGGGGCCCTCCTCGAATTTTAATTAGAAATTATGTTAAGAACTTTTTTCTAAAAAGCTTAGTAAAATTTTAAAAATTTTGATTTAAATTTTTTTAAAAATAATTTTTTAATTAAAATTGAGCTGAGAATTTAGGTATAAGTCTTTGTTTGTACATATTTGTACAATATAAAGTCTTTGTCTTGGTCAATTGTTTCAATTTTGATCTCAAAATTTGCCGCGCAAGTCTAATCCCAATGTGTTCAAATAGCTTTATGTTTAATATCATTTATTTTAGTTTTGGCTAAAGTTTCATAAATTTTAAAATTTGTTTTATAATAAATAAATATTGTAGAATTACATATAAAAAAATTATACTTATATATTGAGTAGTTAAAAAATTACATGAAAGATCATACTACGCTTTGTAGTACCTTCTTTGCACATTTTTAAGACTCCTATGACCCCTTAAAAAAGCTGAAATGAGCACGGTAGGCCTTGGCCCAGTAATGGGCTGTTGCGCTTGTTGTGTTGGAGTTTAGTTTAGGAGTGCTAGCATGCGACCTAAAGGAAGTATTTACAGCAATGTTATTATTCTTTACGATTCCTGTCACTTCTGCAGCAGCTGAAAGGTCATTTATTAAATTAAAAATAATAAAGATTTATTAAAAAAATAATATGGGCCAAACTAGACTCCGACATTTATCACTAACAGCAATTGAAAACAAAACCGCATCTAGCCTGATTTAAACGAAGTCACTGATACTGAGAAAAATAAAGCTAGGAAAAAATTGTAAATATAATTGTTTTTTTAATAAGTTGGTAGGCCCGACCTTTATACAATAAACCTTTGAACCTTTTCGATTTCGTTTTATTAGCCAAACCTACACTAAGTACCTATTAATTGTGGTAATTAATGTTGTTACTGTTAAATATTTTTATTACTTGCCCTGTAGTGTCCAAAAAAAAAAAAAAGAGGATAAGTAGCTTATCATTTTAAAAGTATTTTTATATTTCATATTTTTATTTAGTGAAACCTAATCAATTTAATTAGCAGTGGGGTAAGGGCTGGGGAGCCCAGTCGGTTAGGCACTCGCCTAGCATGTTCAGGCGTCGGCTCTTCACTTGACTGTGGTTCTAAAATACGACGACGGTCACCAACAGCACTCGTGTAGCTCTAGTGCGACGATAATTTAACCAATACCTAACCTAACAGTGGGGCCCCATTTTTTGATTTGCCCCAGGGCCCTTGGTTACCTAGCTACGCCACTGCATTAACCATATCCTAATTTACCTGTGTCGTTTGCAGGCGAGCGCCCGTACAAGTGTCACCTCCCCGAGTGCAACCGGGCCTTCATCCAGCTGTCCAACCTGCAGCAGCACCTGCGCAACCACGAGTCGCAGGTGGAGCGCGCCAAGAACCGGCCCTACGTGTGCAGCACGTGCGGGAAGTGCTTCGCCACCGACTCCTCGCTGAGGACGCATGGCTCGAAAGTAATGAGCTGTAGCCAGAATAACGTAATGTAGTATTCCTCTTCCTTCTTCCTCCTTACAACCTTCTCCTTATATATACCTTATTCCTTCTTATTTATTAGATATATTAACTGAAGCTGAAAGGGCCTGTACACTCTTAAAACAAACGAGCGATTTTAACTCAGTATGAGTTAATTTTCACACCTCCAGTGTCAAAAATGTACTTACCCTATAAGAGTGGATCCTTTGTATGTTAAACTTGAGACAGGATCACTCCAAACGAGTGATTTTTACTCAGTCTGAGTTAATATTCACTCCTTTCCAGTGTCGAAAATGCACTTCTCCTACCGGAGTGGATTTCACTCTTTTGTTTTAAGAGTGTATTAAGTGATATTTTTGTGACCTATCGTAAACATTAAAGAGTCATGTTGAACTAAAAATTGGTGTCAATTTGCTGCTGCTGATGATGATGCTGTCGTGTCTAATGAAAATTTGCAATTGTATGGCTCCGAAGATGTCGGAGACAAGCTTTTGCAACATCGGTCCACTGGAATGTCCATGCCGATGTTAGTTTGGCCTGGATTCCTGGGCAGCTGATCTGTTAGGCAGACTTGTGTTGGGAGATGTTTTCTGGGAAATAAGGACAAATATTGATGCAACTACCCTGTCCTTCCCCAGAAATCCTCATCCAGTTCAAGGGATTTGTCCTAAGTCTGGTTATAATTGTCGATAGGGCTCTGTCGCAGTTGGAATTGCCCACCACAAAATCCCAATCTTGCCAAGTTCTGGTGCTTGTAAAAAGTGTGGGGTGCCCTGAAATAAAAATGTGTTGTGTAAGTTTACTACATGAAAATGGTAGCTGTCTAGCCTCTTCCATCAGCTTCATAGAGTAACCTCACCTATAAATTTTACAGTGTGCAACCTCCCAATATTTTTTTTCTTGCGTGGCTAGAGGTGGCTAATTGAACCAAAATTTGTTGTCTTCGCATGCAACTGTGCATCAAATATGCATAGAGAATGCAACGAAATTTAAAATTTTCCCGTGCACTAAACATGAGGCTAAAAGTTGCACCTAAATTTGGAGTTTTCACATTCGCAAAGTTTGGTAAAATTGCACGATTTTTTTTAAATTTTACCAGCAAATTGACATCAATAATGTTTGGTCCAAAATTGATCAGAATTTTTTTTCAGTGCTGTGATATTTGTGAGATATTTAGTAGCCTGAAGTGCAAGTCTCTTGATGTAAAATGTTTAAAACAAATAACTTCTGAAGTTCATTTTCTAATGTATTCACGGTGACTCGCGATTTAAAACGATTAAAATAGGCTCTTTCCGGTCCAGGCGAGCAGCATAGTTATTCCTTTTTCAATTTCTTGCTTTGCATTTCATATAATGACCTACATTCGTTGCGATACAGCCTCACTTCAAAATATAAATGCAAAACTTTAGAATATGGATATAAAATAAAAACAGGAGCTATCAGGATGTCTTCATTCAATTTTTAGCTATATTCTTCGTAAATAGTACATGCACAGAAATCAGTATAGCAATGCATGTTGTCACCAATTATTTTTAAATGATAACGGGTTTTTTTCTATGCAATCGAAGCAAATTTTCTAAAACGTCTTTTGAATAACACAAATAAGTCTATAATATAAAAGTCATTTTCATTAATTATAGTCAATTACATGTCGCATTACTAAATTACATTATTAAACATTTACAATGTGAGCATTTCCTTAATTAATGCTAAGTTTAGTTATCCATTGAAAAATAGTTTATAATTATTTAATAATGATAACTACACATTTTTTCATCGTAAACATATTTGTCTTGACAAATACTATTTTCAATTCGTTTCTTAAAGTAGTATTAAATGACTAAATTAAAATAAAATCTAATAAGATTTCAATAGCATACCAAGGAAGCCAAACTTTTTCAGAACGTATCGAGCAAAACATACAAATAATATCAAAATAGCAATCAACTATCTTTAGCATAAACCGTTATCATATATAATCTAATTTATATTAACTTAATCTAGGTTGAAATTAAATAATATAAATTACTTTTAATGGTATCTAATAATCTCCTGTAAACTATTTAAACTATACCATTTTGTTAATTTAGACTGAATTCAGATGTAGATTCATTAACGTTTATGAAATTTCTCTTTTAATACTATAATTAAATGAATTTGATTTAAATATATTTCGAAATTAATGAATGTTTTCCTGGAAGGAGTTGTATTCAAATGAAAATTATTTGATGGTTCGTAAAACTATCCTTAGACAATTGATAAACAATGTATTTAAATTTGCCTTCGTTTATACCTAGTTGTATTGATAGTCTTATCGTATACTAGCAGTATGGTCCCGCCTTACTGGGAACCCGTTAACTTCGCATTGCTTCCTTTTAGAGGCATACTTAATTGTGAAAATACACTCAAAATTAAATTCGTGTTGGCGCATGCGCACCTAAAAGAGCAACACTAATAAAGGATGAAGCAGCCCTAGGGCGAGCGCATATCTCAATCAAACTAATAGAGGATGGCGTCAAGCCCCCGTTTCGGCCCGGACCATGTATTTTCAAGCCCTGTTATGGTCCCGCAATCCCACGTGGATGACGTTTTTTGAAACTAATTATATTAATTAAAAATTTCAATCAAATATGAAAAAACTAAGCCTCAGGTGCACACGTAGGTATTGAAAGGAATCTATAATAAAAATTTCGAATTTTTTAGAGCAGTCTAAGTAGGTCTTTTGCGATCCACAGACATACACACAGACAGACAGACACACAGACAGACTCTTTCTTTTATTATTATAGATGTTACAAATGTCGATTTAATATCTTTAATTCAGCCATTATGGTTCATTATTTATCATTCATGTTTTCGTGGGATTTAATTAACTTAACCCTTTCGGCCCTGAATTCTTAATGTGACAGATAAAATTGTTTTTGAGCGAATAATTATGCTACCATGTGCACTGTTAACCTCTTAAGACACGAGCAAAATCATACACGCATATTTTTAATCTAAACATACTTTTCATACAAATCTAAAAAGCATGTTTTGTAACGAAATTCTTTAAAAATTATGTTTAATAGTTACTAGGGACGCGCCTTAAACTCTAAAAATACACATTTTTTTGTTTTATAAATGCAACAAAAAAGGCCGTATCTTTTATTTGTAGTTAACAGATTATTTTAACATTATTTCTAATGAGAAATGCCTTTAAAATTAACTACTAAAACAACTTCTTTTTAACGCTGCGTACGATGTCGCCCTTAACGGTTGCGTTGGGTACCTATTCAGGTGTTGGCTCGTCATCTGACTGTGGTTCTAAAATACGACGCCCGTCGCCAATAGCCCTCGTGTAGCTCCAGTGCGACGATAATTCAAACCAAACAACTTCTTGAAAAGTTTGAAAACAAAATTTAAAATAATTTTTTAAGAACTCTACTATCGTATTAACCCTCTTTCAACTTTATTTTTTATAGAAATAAATGACTGATACATGTAATTAAAGGCTGAAAACCGATATTTGAATCTTCTTCTATTGGACCTGGTCAATTTCGGAACTAATTAATTTGTTTGTTATTTGTAGGACGGTTTTAAAAAAGTCCCCAAATGGACGCCAAGTAGCAAGAAGTTATATTTTTTATGGAAATAATAACTTAATTTTTAGCTTAATAATAACTAGTTTTTGTATGATAAAAGAAAAAAATGCCCGGACGCCAGTAGGTTACAAAAAATGCCACATAACATAGATTTTATTATTATGCATTTAGGCACTTGGAAAAATTTAGTGCAACTTTAAGGTTATTTATGTATGTATGTATCAACTTTAAGGTAAATTACTGCACACTGCAATTAACATGAAATTACAGTCTTCTATTAAATTCAAATGATTCTTAAAATCTTTTTTACAAAAACATTAAAAAATATATGAAATTCAAAATTAAGTTTTTGTTTGGTATTAAAGAGGATTTTTTTTCTAGAAATGAAAAGAAAAAAAACACCAAACCTATTTCAATTCCATTTCACCTCCAAAAACCGTTCCAACTACTCCATACCAATACCTACAACATTTAATCAAACTAACAAAAGACTACCCCTTTCAAGTCAGCAAAAAAAATTCCAATAACCCCGAAGCTCCATCTCTCTTCCACAACTAATAACTCTCCAGAGGAGGCAGAGATCCAACAAAAAAAGGAATATTACATCGTGAAAAAGAATCTTCCTCTTCTTCCTTTTTGGACGAGAAACTTCTTCTTTCCTCCTCGGCCTATTTCGTTTCTTGTGTGCCGTCTAGACGGTGTCTCGCAGCGGCAGAGAAGCGAATGCCCCCGCGCCACGAATTGTGTGGTCAAAATGAGGCAGGGCTATTGGCAAGATCGGGAATAAGAAACGGTGGGGGGTCGGTATACTGTAAAAAAATATTAGGGAAACACCACACCACAAATGAAGAGCTTAGTGGAAGAACGTGCTAAGTGACATTTTTGAGAAAATTGTGATTTCTTTGTCAATGAACATATTACTCACTTGTTTAACGATAATAAGTTTCCTCTTTCTAATAAACTTTAAGTTTAGTATATTTTTAACGGTTTTCGACTACCGTTTTCAGCAGATCCGAATGCAAACGAAAAACTTTAAAGCTAATTTTCTCATTTCTACCTTTTTGTCACTTAGCACGTTCTTCCACTAAGCTCTTCAAATGGCAACAAAGTTGCCATAAAAGTGGTGAAAGGTAGTACCACCAGAAAAGTTTGTCCAATGAAAAACACCAATTATTAACTGGTATACAGAATACACACTGGGAGTCGGGCTTGAGGCTGACCACCTAACTGGACATCCGCCTAGCACCCCAGAAATCTTAGTCACGAAAGCTGAATTGGACACGGCAGGCCTTAGCCCAGTAATAGGGTGTTGCGCTGATTAGTTCAGTTTTCTTTAGTTTAGTATAGAATACCACTTTTGACGACAATAAAGTTACCACCCATTTTGGTGTAATAAAGCTCCACCAATGATTTTGTTATTTTAACTTCGAATTTGGTGTTCAAGTAACTAATTTTTAGGATCTGCTGTTTAAATCCAACTCATTTTAACATTTTTAAACACACAAAACAATGGGCAGATCTTTAAAAAAAATTGGAGGGAGGGTACTTAGTTTTAACTTTTTAAAGAATAATTACAATTGCTTTGCTTACCTTACACCGGCATTAGTGTCTTGTTTCCAGAATTTATTTGGAAGAAAAAAAGTTAAACCATTCTTAGTAGGTGGCAGAGCATATTTATTTTGAAGGTATTGGGACAGAATCCCGCGGCCGAAATCTCGCATCCCATAAGCTCGCATCCCATAATCTCGCAGGACAGAATCTCGCAGGGACAGAATCTCGCATCCCATAAGCTCGCATGGACAAAATCTCGCGGGACAAAATCCCGCATGGACAAAATCTCGCGGGACATAATCTCGCATTTCTTAAAAAGTGCAGGATTTGTAGGTTGTGTTTAAGATATTTTTTTGAATTTGAAAGTTAATTAGTTTTGGTACAGGTGTTGTTATAATTTTGTATTGCTTACATTTCAAATCAAGGAATTGATTAGCAGTTATGATTGTGTATTTAAGATTGAAAAGAAAATAGCTATCGAAAAATTAAGTTGCATTTGATTGTATGTATCGATGGCTGTTTTTATTCATTTATTTAATCTTGGTAAAGGGTGAAATAAAATATTTCTTAAACTTATGAATAATTTTGTAATGGGGAAGAGCGGTGATAGCAATGCTATATTACGTAATTAACGAATTAACTAGTAGTTGCGAACGTATAAATAAGATAAAAAAAATTAATTATTGGATAATTAAGTTAAATTTTTTTATGAATTCGTTATATTTTTTATTAATTTATTCAGTCTAGATAAAAGGTAAAATAAATATTTATTAAATTTTGCGATAGTGAATAGTGATGGTAGAGTTATATAATTCTGTTGGATTACTCACTTAACGAATTGATGTAAAATAGCAATTGTGATTAAGATTAAATTGATTCACTAAATCAAATCTTATTTATATTAATTCATAATTGCATTTATTATTTTTTTAGTCTTGCTAAAAAGGTAAAATACAATAATATTTTGCTTTCTATTTTTTCTTTGTTTTACAACTTTTATTATGAGTTTTGTGTAAGTATGTTTAGGAATTATTTGAAAGAGCAAAATAATACTACATAAAACAACTTCATTATTCATAAATGATTTGTAATTAAAAATCTATTTACTTTTCTCGTTAAAATTTTACTGATTGAAGACTTTTTTTGTTTTAAAAAGAAGTTTTTGATTTCACCCTCTTAAAGTAGGGGAAGTCGGGGTACAATGGACAACGGGGTAAAATCCACCGCGCCCTATTATTTATTTTATTTATTTGTTTCATATTGAGATACATAGGAGGCAGCAGAGCATTGATTATCATAAACTTGCAATAGTGTTTTTATCTGAAAATTTAGTCATTTTATTCTTGAAAGTTCATTTGTGCAGGCAGGCAAAAGTAAATATTTACACCAAAGTATTTATTCTTTTTTTTTCTTTCAAGAATTGTGATTTGGAAGATTTTACTTGGCGCATTAAAAAGATAAGATCATATATTGTTTTAGTTAATCAAAGTAGAACAGTTTAATTTAGGGTTAATTAGTGTTTGAGACATTTTTTTTGTCAGACTTCCACATGGGGTAAAATGGTCCATTAGAACATGGGGTACAATTTTCCACCAGAACCTGTGGTACAATGGACCATGGTCCATTGTATCCCAGTTCTGTTTAGTTCCTATTGTCAACTCGGACAATTCGTATGGAGGGGTCTTTCGAAATAACCCTTTTAACAGCAAAGGGTAGGGAGGGAAAGGGGTTGGAAGACTTACAGCTGATAATTTGCACCTCAAAGCTTAATTATCTCATTGGTGTTTATTACAAAATTTAGGAGCTAAATAATAAAAATATTTTCTAAAGATTTCTTTATTAAATTTAGGAATCATGTAAATTTCTTGGGGTCTTATTCTTGGAGAGATTATGTCCTTAAATTCACAAATATCTTTATTGCGACGCAAATAAAGAGAAATACGGAATAAGTAATCATAACTGAAAGGTAGAAGATTAATTTTTCTAAAATTAAAAAGTGAATTACATTGAGAATTTAAAATTGTAAAACATTTATTTTGAATTGAAAACAAAGAATTAAGATTCGACTTATATTCTACACCCCATATTATAACGACATAATTTAATGTAGAGTAAAACCATGAATAATATAAAGTTATTTAGAAATTTTTATGAACTTTATTTTTAAGTTGTTAGAATTTTACTAATATAGAGCGCAGTTTATTAAATAATTCATTGGCATGACATTTCCATTTCTAATTGGAATCGATGTGCAGACCCAAATATTTTGTACATGATACAGATTCTAGGATATAACAGTTACAACTCAAGCCAAGCCATCGGTAATATGTATTAGATTTACATAACGAAGAGTGGAATTTGAAGTTCAAATCGAACCTAGTACGTATTAATTATTTAACCTAGCACAATCGAACCTAGCACTTTTCGATAATAATTAGATATCTTTCAATTTGTAAAGGAAAATCGTTAACATCTGCACAAGAATAAAGCAAAACTGAGTCATCATCATTCATAAATATCCAAATATTCACCAGAGAAAGATTTCGTTAATTTAAATTCTGGGTAAATACCACCACATAAAGCAGGAATGTTTTTTATAAAATTAATTAAGATTTTGTATTTCCTTTAAATATAATTTGTTTTTTTTATATAAACTTATTTATGAAAGCTACATAAATGTTAAAAAAATATAGTTATCTATGAGAACAAAAATCTTTAAATAAATGTCAAAAACGCTGATCATATGGGTCTAACAAAAAAGAGCAAAAAATTCATTATCATGTAATTTAGGTAGGTTTCTTTTGATATTTTAAGTAATTCGCTAGTTTGTACATCTAAAAGTATTTGTTGCCAATTGACAACAATTAGCCATTTAATCGTTAAATTTTCCTCTTACCAAAGACATTCAAATTGAAAAGCTGTATCCCAAAATTGTTCTTTAAATACCTGTATAAGAATGCGTGTTAATATTAAAATAACGTCAAAATAAAAAAAATCCCTCCCGTCAATGTGGGTAACTATTTCCAAAATCAGTGGCGAACCCAGGATCTGATGATAATAAGTAACATTAGGGGCCCCCTACTTTCTTTATTTTGGATGGGCCAGTTCTTTAGTGAATTTGCTCTTGACGCCCCTCCCCCTTCTTTTTAACTCATATGCTATACTTATTTAATCAATTTCGGAATGATAATTGTCAATTTTTTATTAATTTAAATTTCTAAATAAAATTTTATAAAATGTATTCATTCTATGCAACTTTAATTATGAACTAGATGCAAAAGAACCAATTAATTATTAGCAACTAAATAATTACTAGTTAAATTATTACTAATTAAACGAATTACCTTACATTTATTTGAACTTAATTTAGAACAAAATTCTAAAGGTACGTATTAATTTGGTTTTTTAATAAAGCAAAGGAACGAAAGCAAAGGAATTTCTGTCTACTAAAGATTGATGAAACACTTTCGCCGCCAAAGATTTTTGTTGTCAACGGAATGAGTGTATTAAAATATGTAATTCGTAGTATACACTGTTTAATAAACCAGAAGGTAACTGCCATCACGGCAAAAAGAATAGAAAAATTACTTTTAAAAATTGGCATTAAGTACGCTTTTAAGAAAAATAGAAGAGATGTTCAATTAAAAATATAAGATAATTCATAGAGCTCTAAATATATCTCTAAAACAAATGGCAATTACATTGATCAATAATATATTACTCAATAAGTAATACTTGAAGTTTAAGTGACTATTTTACAATTTACATTAAGTTATGAAATTTAAGAATACTAACTTACTAATAATGAAATTTAAGAATTATACATGTGCAGAATTTTCAATCATCAATTTTAAAATAAATCATTGAAAAAAGTTGAAGAGGGATTGTCAGTCTCATAGAGCTAAATGTATTAGTTTTGCAATCACAGTTTCAGCGGAAGTATTTCTTTGCCATGTTAGCCCATTTTCCCCAGGTATGGGAATCAACATAACATCGAAATGAAACACATTTGAAACGAAAATTTTATCTAGTTATATTCTGATTAGAGCACCTTTGTTTTCATGTGTTTTTAATGAGGTGCTTCAATATTTTGTACTACACAAAGCTGCTTAAAAGTTATGAAAATTTATCGATATTGGGTAATGTAAGAAATATGAAATAATAATAATCTCTTTCACCTCCCCTTTTGAATTATTTTCCTAACAATGGTAATTTTGAGGGGGTAATAAGACTTTATTGTTATTCATTAACATTATTATAACAATTCTTTCCTTCATTCTTAAATCCAAATCGATAGTATTTTCGGTTCACTTAATTTTAGAACACTATACTCTATCTATGATATTTGAGAGAATATGAGAATGAGGGACTGACAGGTAATGACAAGCAATTTATCTTTTAACTATAGGGAATGACAGGTATTTTTTCTATTAATAACTATTAATACATATGACTATTACTGAAAATAATTCCAACTATGATATATTCGCAATTTCTTACAAAATCACTTATTAGTTGTTAAGTTTATTTATAAAGAGAAGCAACCTTTAATTGAACTTCTTCGACTTTTATTTCGATTGGCATTTAAATGAGGTTCTGATAATATTATTTAGCCCATTGATGACAAGTGGCAAAAAAAAAATATTGCCAAGCGAAAATAAGCTTTCTTGACTTAAAACTAAGAGGCAGTTAGTGATTTTGCTAAAGCTTTTGAAATGCATGCTAATGAAAATTAGCAAGCAGAAAATTAAAAATCACACTTTCAATTATTATACAAGTGATTTTATCTATGGAGTTTTTTTATTATATTTTAATGAGAAATTTTGTTTTTGTCTGTATTTTTTTTGGTTTTGACACTATAATGCAACAAACAAGGAATCGAAAGATGGTGAAAGCCCGAGTTAAGTTCTACGAATTTGACGTAAACAGAACTGAACGTTAAAGACATGGAATCGTTGTTGAAAAACTGATACACTTTCCAAAGAGAAGCGCCGAAGACAAAAGTAGTACTTGAAACTCAACCCCTCCTGCTGTCGAGTTACATTTGTCGGAGTTTACAAAGAAGCTTCTTTTCTCCGGTTTCTTCTGTAAATACGTTGTAGTCATTGTGCTTGGTCGAAATAACCTGTTATAGTATGCCCGGTGATGCCTATATTGTGTTTGGTATATTCAGCAAACAAAGCCTTTCAGCATATGTCTTCTCGGACACTCCCTTCTAAAAATAAATCACTCAGGGGTAAACTGGAATAGTGTTATTTCTTTGTACAACTTTTCGTGGAGGAGAAAGTGACTGGAGTGTCCGAGAGATGTAATATAGAGAAGCAATTATCATCAGATTATCAACAAAACAGTAAAATTATTTAAAGCAAATAGTTATACCGTTACAATGAAGTTATATTGGTTGTTCTATGTGACTTTTAATGTAAAATAAAAACGTAAAAATCAAACTAAATCAACTAAAGTTTGGCTATTCATTTACTGGAAATTCGCTAAATGGTGTAAACAATACCGGTTAACCGAAAAAATATTTAAAAAAAATCTGGTAGGGATAGTAGATGGCTTTTATATGTTATAAACAAGGGACTTTATATGCATATATGTACTAATATTGACTGGAATGATAAATGTATTAACAAGTTGCACATTTCATGTCTATCAAGAAGTTCCAATAAATCTTAGCTAATTGTGTTTTTAAGGTCTAAAACCTATTTTGCTTTCTTGATGTTTTAATATTTGTCAGATGTTAAAAATACTAGACAAAATTAAGTTAATTTTTAGATTAAAAAAATAAACTGTTAATTACCAAAAGTTGTCGGTGTATATCGAACACCAAATTCCGTGATGTATAAGTTCACCGGCAATCTAGTACTCAATATCAATCTTCTTTACACAGCAGGAAGAAGTTAACAATTTCAAAAGGGCTAATAAGGTAGCTACAGTTCCTACTTTATAAATAAGAAATATTTTATTTCACCTTTTACTATGACAGGATAAATTAATAAAAACAATTATAAATTAGTAAAAATATGCAACTTTCATTCAATAACTTTATTTCCAAATCTTAATTACAATTTCTGATCTACTATAATCAATTCCTTAATTTGTTAAGTACGTAATACAGCAATACTTTATCGCTCATCATCTCAAACTTATTCAGAAATTTAAGTCATATGGTATTTTACCTTTTACCAAGACTGAAAAAAATAAAAACAATTATGAATTGATAAAAGTATTATTTAACTTAATGATTCAATAACTTTCAATTTAATCTTAATCACAACTACTATTTAATTCCTTAATTAGCATAGTACGTAATACAACAATACTATATCACCCTTCACTATGGCCAAATTCGGAAATTTAATACACTGATTAAAACAATTAGGGGAGCACTTTGCGTACTTTTGTTTACCCGTCCAGTTAAAACTTCTTACTTTTTATTATAAATATCTAAAATTTATGAAATTGATTCCTTATGTATCCAGATTAAAATGGTAAAAAGCAGGAAACAAATATTAATTTTTAAACTAAAATTTAAGGGGCTAAAAATTAGAATCATAACTTTTGAATAAATTATAACAATAATTACTTTCAAAATTTTAGTTGTAAAAAAAGATTAAATCAAATTTTAGACTTCTAAGAATGCAAGCGTGAATAATTTAGGGTCAATTTATTTCATTAAAGTTTTTGGTAGTGAATTTTTATTATACAATGTTTTTCATGTTTTCATTCAATTAAAACACACATTATTTATTTCTTTAAAAGACATGATTCCTCCATCTAACGATAAATAAGTAAGAGTGATCAAAAATATCGGAAGCTGATGATACCAAATGGAATCATTGGGGGCGAAATGGTTTAAACCATGCATTCCCCTAATTGTTTTGAGCAGTGTAAATATATATTTTTTTCATTTAATCTGTACTAAATAAATTAATAAAAGCATTGCTTACGTTACTGAATAAGATAATAAAAATATTAACATTAATTCATAAAAAAATCAAATGGAACTTAATTATTCAATAATTTTTAAAGAAAATCTTATTTATACGTTCACAGCTATACTGCTAATTGATTCCTTAAATACATATAACTATCCTATATCACCATACCTTCACCATCTCAAAACTATTCATAAATTTAAGAAATATTTTATTTCACCCTTTACCAAGGCTAAATAAATGAATAAAAACAGAGATACATACAAATCAAATGTAATTTAATTTTTCGATGGCTACTTTTTTTTTTCAATCTTAAATACACAATCAAAACTGCTAATTAATTCCTTGATATGAAATGTACGTTATACAAATTTATAACAACACCTATACCGAAACTAATTAACTTTCAAAATCAACAATATATCTTAAACATAACTCACAAATCCTGCACTTTTTATGAAATGCGAGATTCTGTCCCGCGAGATTTTGTCCATGCGAGATTCTGGGATGCGAGATTCTGTCCCTGCGAGATTCTGGGATGCGAGATTCTGTCCCTGCGAGATTCTGTCCCGCGAGATTTTGGGATGCGAGATTCTGTCTTGCGGGATTTCGGCCGCGGGATTTCGTACCCAAACCATTTTGAAAGAGTTAATACAAACCATTTCGAGTGAATGATAACACTTATTTCGGTAAAGACACCAAAGCTGGTGCACATTTAAACCGCATTTGGCCTTTGATCAAGCTTATTAAATTCTCCCTCATTTTAAAATGATCAAAGGCTTATAAATTATTCAATAAGCCGCAGAGGAAGCAAGCAGTTATTGTTTAATTTGTTATTAATCATTGTACGTTATTGATCAATCATCTTATGTTATCAATCAACCAGTTTTGTTAACGTTCAATCAAGTTATTGCATTGTTCGATCAAATTATGCTAAAAATCAATTAGCTAAATCAATAATAATTATCTAACGTTTAATTTCAATTCGACGCACTAAATGAACTAAAATTAGTCATTTAAAAACATACTAATAAAATTTTTAAAGTTTAACTGTAATAAAAATAGTTTAAATCAGCAATTCAAGCATTCATATTATTTATTAAAAAATTAATCATGAAAATCATTCAATTGAAAACTAGTTAATTATATAATTTCATACAAAATGCACTTTCAACTAAATAAACTAATACAGATAATTTAAAGCAAAACAATTTTAATTGCTGAAAAAGTTAAACGATAATCGTTCTACCTGTCACCCACAGTGATAAATGTTTGGAAAGGTATGCAATTTATGCAGATGTTATATTGCTAAACAAAAAACTTGTTTGATATTTAAATTTGCATTTTTTACGAAATAACTGATAACAATCTATCATAATTTAAAACCTCAGTCCTTTTGTTGTAACATGAAATTACTGACCGTTGCAATAAACTTGGAATTGCAGTCTTCTACGAAATTCAAATGACCCTTAAAATCTTTTTTTAAAAAAACATTAAGAAAATAAAATACTAGAAAATGTAAAATTAAGTTTTTGGTTGTTATTTAAGCGGCTTTTTTTTAGAAGTGAAAAGTCATATTCATATTACTATCGGCTTTTTCGAAATTTTCTGAATTGAGTCTTACACTCCCAGAAATAAAAATCATCAAATTTTGTGGTTTCTTCATTGGTCAAAGCGAATTTCGTTACTTTTGAGTTTTGACTAACCTTTCCTCACGAGGTCACGTGAGTTTTGATGCGCTCTCAAACTCCCAACGAAACTATTTCCTCTTTTTACTCGCCAAGCTCAAACTTATCTTGATATTAGAAAGAAAAAAAAGTAACAATTTTTAAATGAAGAATCACATAAAAAAAATACACAAAGTTTAGTCTCCGCATCCAATTTTCTTGCCAACCGTCGCTAATGGGTTAATTATTATTAACTGTCTAATGCATACTGTTGCCATATGGCAAAAAAGTAGCAGAATCCACTTTATTCTATTAAAGTACAGCTCCCTCTCGACAAGTTTGTGTTTTTTTCATCTATTACATTCCATTTTGAAGTTTTAGTTACTAATAACCCTCATAGATGACAGTAGTAAAAGGTTATTCATAATTGAAGAGTGAAGTTATTAACTGTTGTGAAATGACGTATTTGGCAGTATTCAAAGTATAATAATAATAATACTAAATTACAAATAGATTGTTTTGAAAAAATAATTAGTATAGTTCAAGAGGGTTATCTAAAAATATATTTAGTAGTTTTCTAGTCATTCTTATCAAAATTGGAATTTTGTAGTTGGTTTTTCCCATGGCAACAATTTTAAAAATTGAAATTATTTAATTCCAATGCAGTTAACTTTTTCTCAGTATTTTTCCCATAATGTATAAGCATTAAAGATACAAATATATTTTTTAGGGATGAAAAAAAAATCATGCATTACAGGGTTAATAACGGGTGTCATTGTTTATCGACAAATGTGGACACTGGTATAAAATTTGAGAGTTTTGTTGCTAATAATATTATTCCTGGTGAAAACAATGCATAAGTTTTTATAGCACTATACCTAAACCGACCTTAAGTTTGCAGTATACAAATGTTCTACGAGAAAAAGGGTAAATAGTTCTCATTTGTGACTGCGAGAATCGAATACAAAAAGGTATTTAACATTCAATAAACAAATTTATTTGTTATTTTAAGACATAAATTTATTATTTTTATTAGTTAAGCTTCAGTTAGAGTGTTATTTTAATTATTTTTTTTTCTTCGATTTTGACGTAACAGGGCGCACGAATATCAAGGTTGAAAGGAACAGCCAATCAGAGTACGCGATTTTGAGGCGCCAGCCGGGTTGTTTACCGAGTTTCCTCCGCTCAGTACATTTCTCTGCTGCAAACTTAAGCTCGGTTTTGGTATAATCTTCCAGACATTGTGATTTCGAACATTATGTCTATGTAGAGTGACCAGATTTGCTCTAGTGATTAAGCTTACCCACTTTGAAGTCATCATAAAATGTTCCTAAATCATAATTTATTTCTGTTGTTTTTGTCTGAAGAAACTAGTTAAAAAATAGAATGGAGACTATTTGTGCATATTTACAGCAGGATAGTAGACTACCAAACTAAACTGTATTGCGAAATGCAGTTGTTTGGTCACCCTATGTCTATGGGACTAACAATCATTATAAACACAATTGCAAAGATCACAAAAAGACTCTATGCTTCTTGAAATCAATGGCAGCGCCGATCTTTGTTCAACCATCAACCCTAACCTAACTAGTCAGGCTCACTAAACTGGATTTCCATGTCGTCCCCACAAGACAAATCTTTCCTCTCCCTTTAACTGAATGCAAATTTCGCCTCGGAACTGACATGGACTTCAGCCTGATTAACTAGTTAACCTTGACTCGAATCGGATTTTTGCTGCTTCCAGAATAATAATGAGGGGGACTCCCATTAACTACACCGCCTTAACCAGATAAGTCTGATTGATGCATTGCTCGCAAAAAACGCTGGACTTTCGGCGTGCCCCCGATTCTTTGGGCTATCTGCTCGGAATGGCCAACAATGGTGCTTGGAAACCTTTGCTTGAACCTGCATTCGAAATGAGATGGAATTACATATGGTTGGGTCAAATTGATGCATGTATTATGGGGGATAATATATCATGAGGGCATGTGTAAATGCTGAAGTTAGGTGTGGGAAATATTGATTTAGTATACATTCAGAGAGTTCATGTTACCTATTACGATTTGGTATAAAGTGTCAAACAGAGTTAGCATTAAGTTTTGGGTATGCGTTCCCATATTTGTGACAGTATACAAATAGTTAGCCTTTATAGTTACTGACAGTTGAAATCAATTATCATAAATCTCTATGGCATCATATTATATAATATTGTAACATGCTTGATAGGTGGGATGAGAAATCTTAAGCTCAGAATTAGGCCTCCCATCTTTATTTGAGAAAGATCACAAGTGGCTAAAATTACATTGAACCAGGAATTCAACTTTTTAATTGTTCATCCAATTTTAGTAGTATCTTCGGATAAAAGGCCACTATTCTGCTGTGCCTTTACTTCTTTTTTTAGCTGTATAGACAAGTCACCGAAGCACAATTCAATTAAGTTTTCATATCCCTTTAATTTATACAAGTTCTATATCATATGTTTGCGTGGCATGTAAAAGATCCCTTGAGTATCCATTGGCGTGGGTTCTCTCTGCAACATTAAATCGCGGCATACTCTTAAACGTCCACATTGAGCTCATCAGATTCATTGCAGTTCTTGAGTCAAAGTCATTTGCGAGAGCCGCCTAGATGATGCTACACAAAAATGGATCTCAGTTCCGGGAATTATGCCGAGTTTTGCAAAAGGCTTCATCCGCCAGAAAAAGCAGCCCCGTTCACAGCCGACTCAACATGCAACTCCAGAGAAGCTATCCCGAACACTTGCATTTTTACGTCACTTTTCTGAGTGTCGATATTTCGAAGATGACAAAATCTGATCTCGAAACATGTTGGAAACCACTCGACTATATTTATCGGGTTCTGATTTGTTCCAAACAGGTTTCTTCATTTTCGGCATTTGGAACAGAAACGTCAAACTTAGCGTCCAAGAATGTGTTTCGGAAAGCTTCTCTGACCTTGTAATTGATTCGACCATCCCTCGTTTCCAAAAAAGAAAAATTATAATGGTTATGGCCTAATATTGTACCTCTTGCCTGTGAATACGATTACTATTTTGTCAGTGGCTGTAAGGTTAAACATGTCCGCTTCATAAGCTCAAGATCGCGGGTTCGAGCCCTGGCTGAGTCGTGGGATTTTCTGGATGGGAAAATCTTGGGCACACATGTCATATGATTATGTGGCATGTAAAAGATCCCTGGAAGGCTGAGTATTTGGCTCGGTTTCTCTCGCAAAATTAAATATCGGCATGCTTTAAAATCCACAGAGACCTCAAATTAATTGTAATCTGAGCGTCAAAGTTGGTAGCGACAGTCGCCTAGATGGTGCCACAAAAAAATGGCTCTCAGTTCTGGGGGATTTGCCGAGTCTGTATTAGCCAATGTTGCAGCCTCATTAGAGATTTTTTTGTCTATTTACATAGTAGTAAAACCTTGTTTTAACAGTGCTGTTGTGTTTGTTTTGCAGCACGTGGCGCTGATCTCCAACCCGTTCGCCCAGGTGTGCCCGATGTGCCACAAGAGTTTCGTCTCGTCCGACTTGCTCATGGAGCACATGCAGATCATGCACAAGGGGGGGCCCAACAGCCTGCCCATCACCACCACCACCAGTGAGTATATAACACCACATTGAAAGAAACTAAACGTAAATCTATAAAAGTGTATCTTTAAAGGCGCGTTTACATGAGCCATCGAATCCATGGAATTAATTGTTATGTATTAATGTTAATTAACATGTGGAGCAAACTCCACAATTTTTCCCTCTTGGGGATTTTCTCCCAGACAGAACCGGAATTGCATGGTTCATTGGGGGTTTCAAAAACCCTCCAATGATGGAGGGTTTGACGTTTCATTCCATGGATTCGGCCACAGACTATCATTTGGGTTAAAAGTCCTGCTCGACCACTTTTTCCCTTAATGGGGGGTTTGGCATTCCATGAATTCGATGGCTCATGTAAACGCGTCTGAAATGTACATATCTGTATGAATGCATATATTATGTTTGTGGTTGTTGATGACTAATTCCTCTTGGTCCTGCGGTAGGCTCGACCAAGTCCATGAGCTCGATAGTCATCAAGAAATCAAAGACTGCCATAGGAATTGAGTAGAGATGAATTTTTTCCAGACCAAAGCAGTGTAAAATGTGATCGGGAGAAGCCTGTGTAGATTTACACTTTGTGCACGTTAAACATGTCTTTCGCCCAAGTTCAAAAGAGAGACACAAAAAGAGTCATATATTACGTAGTTACATTCGAATATATCTACTTAATATATCCGATCTATACTTTATGAACTCTGCTCAATGGTAAGAAAACGAAACCATTAAACCCATATTGAAAGAAAATACCTTGGCTTATGGATCTTCTTTCTTCGGTTACACCGTAGCAATTCATCGGCATGTTCAACTAAAAATTTATACTTTTTATCATATTCGTATGTTACTTCTTTTAAAAGATATTCTGATTTGTTATTTAAATTTAAATAATTGGTTTTACTTATACTTCCGCCTCTAACGTATAACAAAATGAAAACTTTAACATCGTAATCTACTCGTATCTTTTCTAAATACTGCAAAATTTCCTTTGCTTTCAATGAATCTTTTTTCCACGTGCCTGCTCCTTATACCCATAGCCGCTTAACATTACTAACTTCTTTTTGAAATCTCCATCTACTAATACAAACAAAACTATTAATGACTTTTTTATTCATTTTTTTTTCAAAGGATTTTTTTTATCTTATGAAAAAGCATTTTAGTATTCATCTCTTGTTCATCGATTCTCTGTACAAAAACTATTTTTCCGAAGCGACTTCTAATCCGAACACTGTCTCCTAATTGATGAAAAGACGGCACGCGTCAGTAAATCTCATGTATGTAGGTAAGAATAGGATGCAGATGCTGCGTAATCAAAAACTAATGTTAAAGCGGGCTGCCACGTGAAACCATCTATCACTTCTGGAATAAGCCCAAGCAAACGATTGCTAATAATTTCGCCATATTTTATCTCTGTAACAAGGAGTCCTTCAATAACAGCTTGTGAGGAACACGGGTAGTTTTGGTGGGTTAGCGAATGCTTCCTGTTACCACCCTGGTTAATTTAGGTATCTTTATTTCAACTACGTTCAGCAGTCTAGGCTCTAGAGATGAACGTGTGTTCTATTTCACTAAGGTTGGCAAGACTCTGTCTACGAGACAAGATCTAATGCTTAAATTATACCAAGTTTAACCCGGCAGCACTCGCGCTAACTTACCATAGACTAAGAATCTTCTAAACCGAGAACTCAATCTGATGCCTAGCGCCCCCAAAGTGTCGAACGGAACTAATACACTATTAATGATTGATTTGTGATTGGCATAATTGGACTTTCCTATTGCAAATCTACTGTTTCTTCGAAATGTGCAGGGTGGTTATAAAATAACGCTCGCTATTCGGAGTGGTCTGTAGCTTGAATGAATAATCCAAACTAAAAAAAAACTTTGAGAGACTTACTAATCAAGAAGGGGGAAGGAACTAATCAAGAAGGGAAAAAAAGAATAGAATCATAAAAAACAAACTCGTCACTTGACCAGGGTTCTAAATTATGAGGCGTTATTGGATGTGTTGGCTGTAATTAGCCATAATTGGCTATGCCTCGTAATTTAAAACCTTGGTCAAGAAACGAGTTTCGTTTTGTGATTCCATTCTTTTTAGAAAAAAGGAACTTGTCTCTTGACCAGGGTTCTAAATTACGAGGCGCAATTGACTGTGCTAAAGCTCCTAAAGGAGGCTAGAAAAAGGCAGCCGTGAAACATTACATTAGTTCTCTTAGACACAATTGAGGGAGTTAGTGTCTAAGTCAATTTTAATATAGAAAATCCTTAAAATGGTAATCCAATCAGAGTTTCAGATCTAGAAGTGTATTTAATCAATCTGGGGTCTATTAGACCCCAGGCGAGTGCTGCCGGGTTAAGCACGCACAAATAACATTATTAAGAATTTAAATTATCCGTTTGAAGGGAAAGATAACTAGAACCTGAAATTAGAGCCTGGAACCCCGTACTACAGTTAGCAACTGTGCTAACTGTACTTTTTCGAATTCGAATCAGCGGGCTGGGGAGCCAAGTCGGTTAAGCACTCGCTTAGCATGCGAAAGGTCCCAGGTTCGGGACCGGTCATCGCCAAAATACCTGCCGACCTATAAATGGCCCGTGCAGCCAAAAATGTCCGACGAATAATACCCCGTGTAAGGGAGTGCACGTTAAATATCCTTCAAAGTCCTAACGCTGCGTACGATGTCGCCCTTAACGGTTGCGTTGGGTGCCTATTCAGGTGTTGGCTTGTCACCTGACTGTGGTTCTAAAATACGACGCCCGTCGCCAATAGCCCTCGTGTAGCTCTAGTGCGACGATAATCCAAACCAAATCAAATCGAACTCGAATCATCCACAGTCTTAATAAATAAAATTTGATGTTCCGTTTTGAAACTTAGAATAAGAATTTTATTTGTTTGCGCTTCTAATATATAGAATAGATTTGGCGACTGTAAGTCGGCTTCAGTCTTTATCTCGCCAAACATCTTATCATGGAATATCCTTTGTCTTATGTCAACAGTTGTCTTCGAGTTGCTACCCTGACTGCCATTGTTCAAAAAATAAATTTGTCGTCGCATTTCTTTTAGATTTTTATTTAAAATGATTTTCACGAGCATTTGATAAGCATGCTTCAGTGATTCTCAAAAACATATTTGAGTAGTAAATATGCATATGTGAATGCGCTGGTATTAACTAAACAAGAGATGTTCTTCAGTGGTTTTCAGTTATTAAGATTCAGCGTATTGCGTAGAGTAATAGCTTATTGACTTTTAATGAAACGTGTCTACAATAAATAAAATTTTTATTTGCAAAGAATTGAAACTAGATATTATAATTTGCATTTTCAGAAATTGCTACCGAAAAAAAATCGAATATTGAATATAGTATTTATGTAACGGAAACCAATTTTTTTTTGGCAAATGTCGAAGTTCATATAAATTTACCACACTTACGATAGTAACCTTGGTATTTATAATGTGTCCGCGATTTTACCATAATATATTCAAAGGTAACCGTGTGATATTTTCCATGTTTACCCCGGTTTTCTTTTAAAAAAGGCGTCTTATCATGGTAAAACCTATTGTTGTGGTAAATGTGAATAAATGTTTAAATTGTTATAAGGATTAAGCTTTTTTAAGTAACCGAACTTTGAAGACTATTGATTGTTCTTAAAACTCGTTAAATATCTTAAACATTGTAAAGTATAGAAACGTATATACATTATTCTACAATTATTAACTGCCGAATATTGTGAAAACAAAAGCTGGTTTAAGACTTATGACTTCTTTGGTGGGGGGCAAGTTCGCCGAACACTGCGACCTTGGGTCTATTGTATTCAACCCCAGAAATGATACAGTCACAAGAGACACACAAAAAAAGAGACGACACAAACACTTGGACAAATAACAACATTTATTGACAAGTACAAATATCCATGCCTGACCGGGATTCGAACCCGACCTCAGCAGCTCCAAAGGCTAGTACGCTAACCATTCAGCCTCCGAGGCGGCTGGTTTAAGACTTAAAAGTGGCTTCGAATCATTGTCTACTGTAACCCGAAATGCGTTTAGGCTTTTGATTTGAATTCGGATACATACCAAGAACTTATTTAACTAATTGTTTCTCAACTCAGTTCTTAATTTTTTTCTGCTTTCCTTGGAATACTGGAACACTTAAGATCCCACACTTAAAAATTTTGGTATAACGTTAAACTGCAAAAGAGCATTAATCATTTGTGTAATGTTACTCCATAAATTTTTGTTTTACATTACTCCGTAAACCAGAGGAGCATGCTTCCACATTTTTTTTTAATGGAATAGCGTTTCACAATACATTTAACAGCATATGACAAATAAAAATTAAATTTCAAAAACTTCAAATACTAATTTCCTTAATATGTATGTACGAAATTACTTAATAACACTTATTCAAAATATCACTATTTATAAAACATTCGAGTTATTAATACATAATAATCTTATCTAGTTGTAATTGATTGTCTTGTAATTTTAGTTACCTGAAGTTACTATTTGTTGCAACTGATTTTGTTTAGTTAAAATAATTATAAGAATTTTAGGGAAACCGAAATTTTAACTTTTGTTCAATGCGGCACTGTTTTTGCCCAATGATTTTGAATAATTTGATGAGATGATGAGTATCAGCATATCAGCAACTATATATTTAAATTGTATGAAAATTTCCTGTATCAGGTTTTTGACGTACTGATTTAAATATATTACTACAGTTGTAAAAAGGAAAAAATTAAAATTATTATGTTCAGGAAAAATGTAAATTATTGTCGAAGGGTAAAAAAAATGACATTATTAGGTAAGGAAAAAAAAATTAAAATATTAAAATACAATATTTGAGATAAAAATAATTAATGTGAGTAGCTTTGCATTTTAAAAACTGATATTTTTGCAAGATGAAGAAAGATACTGGCAATATATTTTTTCGTGATAATCTCGTAAAATGTATCTTTTCCATAGCATTTAATTGCAAAAAAAATGACGAATCTTAAACTTTTGTCGATAATGGTGGTTTTTACTGGAAATGTCATACTTTTCAATTACTTTTGTATACTTCTGCATGGCACAATGGCACGCCCTCCAAAACATATACATTTAATGCTTTGAAATCTGAGTATACCTACAATTCAATTGCTGATAAAACCGAGATTATACAAAATTGAATGTAATAGCGTACTCGTTTGTTAAAAGCGAAAGGTGGATTTTGAATTTAAATTAAGTTGCATATTTGTATCTTAATAGAAAAAAAGCTGTAACTGTAAATGAGAAGTTACCTTTTTTTTAAAATTGAGTTTAGAATGGATACTGGTTCTCAACTTTGTGACTTTTGAATTAAGACTTAAGCACACATGTGTTTCCCCAAATGGAATGTGTTTCACAATGTTTGTTAGTTTCTTTGGTCAACCAATCACCAGTGTTCCGTATATGAGAAGACATACTTAAACGTACATTTTCAATTTTAAAATTAAGCTTCATATCTGTATATTTGAATAAAAAGTACAATCTATTCTTCTTCTTCCGTCTAAAATTCTGATCTGAACAAATCATATCCATCATTTTGTTCTCTCTACAAATATTTTCAGAACAAAAAAGAGGTCTTCTTAAAACTTCCTCTCATTCCAAGTTAGCACCTTTAATATAATATTGGGAAGTAGTCACATTCATTAATATGACATTGGGAAGTAGTCACATTCGTTAATATGACATTGGGAAGTAGTCACATACATCATTCTAATTATTAGAATGTTAGAAAATTAGGGAATTAATGTATTTTTACAGTTTCAGCTCATCTTTTTGCTATAGGAAATGGTAGGCATGAGTGTTTTTTAAACAGGGTGTGACTGGAATCTCCGCTGCCATTCCCAGTCCGTTATTTTACAGGGATTTTTTTTTAACACTGTACAACATACTCTTTTAACCCGGCAGCACTCGCCTGGGGTCTAATGGACCCCAGATAGATTAAATACACTCTAAGATCCGAAACTCTGATTTGATTACCATTATAATGATTTTCTATATTGATATTGATATAGACACTAACTCCCCCAATTGTGTCTAAGGGAACTAATGTAATGGTTTACGGCTGCTTTTTTCTAGCCTCCTTTCGGAGCTTTAGTACAGTTGCGGTTTAGTTTGTTATTTAACTATCTAGCTATAAAAAATTTGCAAATAGACAACTTTTTATTTTTTTGTAGTTTTTTTCAAACAAAAACACCCCCCCCCCCCCTCCCCCAAAAAAATGAATTTTGAAAATTTAATGATGATTTCATAGTCGAAAAGTTAATCACTGACACAAATCTGGTTATTGGCTTTCAATTCAATGATTAGTGACAGTTGATGAGTTATCCGATCGGAAAAGGCAGGAACAGTTCTTCGTACTTTTGCGACTAGCTGTCGTGTAGACAGCTTTTAGCGACAGTTAGTTAGCGACAGTTGAGTTAGCGACGTTAGCGCTAAGATCGAAAATTTTAATTTTCCATTAAAATCTGACGTATTATAGTACATTTCGAAGAAATAGAGCTGCAATCGGAAAGTTTAATTATGCCAATCACAAATCAATCGTTAAAAGTGTATTAGTTCCGTTCGACACTTTGGAGGCGCTAGGCAGCAGATTGAGTTCCCGATCTGGAAGATTCTTAATCTATGCTAAGTTAGCGCGAGTTCTGCCGGGTTAATGCTTTGTGTATCTCGTAGAACGTTCTGGACACTGTAAATTGTTTTCCCTTCTCTAGCCAAGCGCCGTACGGGCAGCCACCAGTGCCCCTTGTGCGGCAAGACCTACGTGAACGAGGGTTCCCTTCGCAAGCACATCGCATCTCACCAAGATCCTGCCGCAGGATTGCAGGGACCGCCCCTTCGCATGTGGCCGTGCACAGTGTGCCAAACGGTGTTCACGCAGGAAGCAGGTGAAGCATTTCACGTGTGAATTAAACATGAACATAGTTTTTAACATTCTGAGGGATGAGCATAAAAGAAACTTGTTTTCACTGCATGATATTTAAATTAATGTTTTTAGCTTAAAATTAAATTTCTTATAGTTTTTTTTTTAAATGTACTTTATATCCCTGTTGCTTTTAATGCTTTTAATTTTTAAAATGTAATGAAATTGTTAAATTTATAAACGTTAAAAAATATGTGTATTGTAGGAAACCTGATATTCAGATAACGGGTTTATACGTCTGTATTCCCCAATGGGTTAAATTAAATATACTTTAAAATGTAACAACTTAGTTCTTTAAAAGCCTTTGGTTTAAGTTTTTCTCTATGACTTTTCATTTAGTAATCTTGTTTGATTTGTATGCATTTACCCAACTGGTGGTGTCTTTGCCTTGAATGAAGCACAAAATTTGTTAAATAGGAAAATGGGGGTAGAGTTTATGCTTGGTATGCTTGGACCAAAGTTACCCTTGGGATTGAAGTTCCCCCATTTGACTCTGAAACGTAATAGTTTATTACCCCAGTATAATTAAGGTCTTTAGAGGTTACAAGCTAAAGTTCAATTTAGGTTAATAATGTTGTGATTAATGCTGATTGTGGTGTTATATATTCTTGAAAGGCGACTCCAGTCCCTTAACATATAGAGGAGTGTTGTGTCTGTGAAATTTGCATGGCTATTATAGATGAGATAATCTTTTTAATAATTATGTGTTATTTTGAAAAACTTAAATTATGTTATGAAATTAATTTGTTCTGAAACAAGAAACTCAATTTATTGTTTTCTGCCGGAATTTTTAATGCTAGTAGTATAAGGATAACCATACGTAGATGCCGGTCAGAAGAGTAGACGTAGCAGAATGACAAGCATTTGATGCATAAAACTATTGAAAAAAAACGAACAATGGTTCAAAATTACGACGCCTGTCGTCAATAGCCTTCGTGTATCTCTAGTGACGATAATTGAAATGAAACCTAACTAACTGATTAAAAAACGATTTTTTTTATAAAATGAAAATTTTCTAACCGCAGGTCTGCTCCACCACATGGAGGCAATGCGGACCGACCCCCGCCACCAGTTCGCCGCGCAGTACTTGCTGAGTCGAGCAGCGGCCGAACGCAGGATGAAGGACCCCAACGACCCCTCGGGTCCATCCGGGGGCATGCCACCCCCTCCGCCATCCTCATCAACAGCAGAGCAGCAGCAACACCACGCCCACCAAATTCAACAGCAACAGATCTCGAGCATGATGGTGGGCATGCAACAACAGCAGCAGCAACCGAGGCTGGGAAGCAACAGCAACAGTAGCAACTGTTGCAGTTCCGATTCCGAGACGGACCACAACACCAGACAAGACGGGCAAGACGTCAAGGCGGACAACAGCAACAATCAGCAGCAGCTCCAGCAACAGCAACCGCCGCCACAGCAACAGCACTACACGAACATGCTCCATTAATGCCGTTCTTTAAACGTGGTGTTGTAAAAAAAAATTCAGCAACAGATCTCCAGCATGATGGTGGGCATGCAACAGCAACAACCGAGCAACAGCAACCGTTGCAGCTCTGATTCCGAGACGGACAAGTCCGTCGTCCGCCAACGTCAACAAGACAGACAGCAGCAACAGCACTACATGTGAACATGCTCCATTAATGGCGGTGAGGGTTCGTGGTGCTGTAAAAAGTGGGAAGAAATTGGTGTTTTGTTTCATGCCCGGTTGTTGTGGTAAGGAGACTAAGGTTCCTAGGAATCGATGCCCACATTTCTGGTTTGGCTTGAGTTGAAGGACGAATAATAAAACCTTAAAGTTTGACTGATTTATTATGGATTTCGATGTTCGTCTGATTCACTACTAACTAAAAGTTTTGCGAGTTCATTGATGAACAATCGCGATTTGACTGGTAGACGATCGTACTTCATTGGTCTTGCAGATGGACAGCCATGGCTCTACTGGTATGACTAGTGACCACCAGGCGTCCGAAAATTGACTTGAAGGAAGATTATAAGCTAACATGGTTTGGACCATGGTTCTGCTTTGAACGAGAACTGAAAGATATTATATGTGGAAGGGTTTAACTGATAGTTTGACCTGTGATTTGTAAATTGGGTGTTTAATGGATTTGTAGTTTAACAAGACTGTCTCCCAAATAGAAGACAAAACCGTGTATTTTGTGCTGCCATTTTTAAGAGGGGTTTAATATAAATATATATACCTACTATGCCACACGAATTAAGTTAAACTCACAAACGAACTCGTACATATATTTATACTACTTGAAGAAGTAAGGAATATATGATAGGAGGCGCTCTAAAGCCCGTTCCAGTTTGTTTGATTGAAAAAAAAAATGTGATGTTGTCTGTTAAACGAGATGTTACATCAAGGAAGAATTACAGGGTTTGTAAAACATAACTGCACAAGGAGTTGTAAATGAATTCTTTATGTTTGGTGGTTGATAGTTGGACTTCACAAAGGTACTGGGAATGTGCCAAAATCTCTGCTCTTTGCCATTGGAAAAGAGCTTTACAACGCTTCCTTACGGTTACATATACCACTCTTCATGTGTTTTGCATGTCTAATTACTTATATAATGAATATAAATAGACTTCATTTTTAAAAAAAAATATTTTAGCTCTTCCTTTGTTTCTAAGATCTGCAAATGCTACAATACACTTCAACTGTTCTCATCGAAGAACTCAAACGACGTTTTGGTTCAATAATAAGCCCAGGTGTTAAGTCTCTGGTGGCGACACACATTTTACTTGTATGATGAATTTTATTGTTATCAATAGATTATTATTCAAATTTACTCAAAACTTCAATCCAAAACTAAAACATGGTACATCTTTTAGTGTAAAAGTACTGTCTTTAACCCTCTAATGCATGAATTTTTCTTTCATACTGAAAAAATATATATGAATCTTTAATACTCATACATTATGGGAAAAATACTGAAAAAAAATTAACTGCATTAGAATTTAAATAATTTCAATTTTTAAATTTTTTTCTATACTACAAAATTCCAATTTTGATAATAATGGCTAGAAAACTACTAAATATATTTCAAAATAACCCTCTTTAACTACAATTAATTTTTCAAAACAATTTATTTGTAATTTAGTATTAATATTATTATACTTTGAATACTGTTAAAAACGTAATTTCGCAACAGTTAATAACCTTACTCTTTAATTTTGAATACACTTTTACTTCTGTCGTCTATGAGGGTTATTATTAACTAAAACTTCAAAAGGGAATGTAATAGATGATACAAACACAAATTTGTCGAGAGGGAGGTCTACTTAAATAGAATATTGGATTATGTAACTTGTTACCAAACGGTAACAGTATGCATTAGAGGGTAATATTACTGATTCAGAATTTAAGTTGCGTTTTAAAAGGAGAGCTACTGGTAACAAAAGTGTGAAATTCGACAGGAACACTATAAAAGACGGTATTTCGTTTGCATAAATTGAACAGAGCAGTGGACAACAAAGTATCTTGGTTTGTAGGTTAGAGAGAGTAGCTGTATCACAATGTGGTTGTAGAGCAATCTATCCATGGATTTAAGTATTATTGAAGTTACTCTATATCCCTATCATTCTACCATTGTATCGCTACATTGCTTTTACCAAAAAAAATTTACCTTAGCTTCATGAGTGTTCCTGTCGAATAGCACATAATTCATACAAACCTTTTTCAATTTAAATAAACAAATATACACTTGTCATAAAAAACACGGTTAAAAATTTTGTGCCTACACTCCGTGCCACCCCAACTTGGGTAAAAACAACGAGTAAAATGGCAGAGGGAAAAGCGCGGTTGGTCCGTTAGTTGGAAACTCTTGTAAGGTAATATTTACATACAAAATTATCTGAATACAATTTAACCAAAATACACTTTTCATTCTGATAAAACTGCCAAATTTTCTCAAATAATATTGAAATCTGTCAGACCCTAAACGAAATTAATGTTTTAAACATGTTTTCTGGATTGGATTCACAAATAATTTAAGGAACTCTTTACATGTGCGTAAGGATCTTCTCCATTATTTCTATATACCCCACTTAGGTTGGGAAGGAGTGTAGTTTCACCAGGCAACAGCTGTGTGGTGAAATGTTTTGCCACATTTCTGGTATTAAAATGAACCATTTATGTTCTTTTTGTTTCAAAAACCGGAAAGATGGTTCAAGTGAATGCCGAAATTTGTTGAAACATTCGACCACGTAGTCGTTAAAGCTACTATGAACCATTCTTTTGGTAATACTTAGCACAACATTTTTAAAAATGGGAAACGAATTTCGGCTATTTTATTCCTCAAAACACTGTGAAGAACCGTTTTTGCATTTCTTAAGCATAAATTTCGTAATTTCAACGCCAGGCCAGTTCCATTTCTTGTTCATTCACATTACACATCAGCGGAACGAAAGAGAACCATGCTCACTGTTTTTAAAGTGCTTCTAATGGTGCTAACTCATACATAGACGCAGCATTCATTTTGCGACTGCCGTTTCACTCTTAATCACCCATTTTCAATAGATTAGACCGTTTTTATGTCGACTCCTGATATGAGATTTTTAATTATCGATGTAATAGCTTTTAGGACATTCGAATCGAATGCATCTGTATATAGTTTCACATGTTGCTCAGATTTGGTTCAGAAGGTACAGGAAAGTTCACCTCAGAACAATTTCAAACAGCAGAAACACCAATCGAACTGGGATAACATCTCATATTATGTTAGCAAGGATCCTCCCATTGTGAGTTCGAGCTGGCTTATCGACGAAATACTCGAGTATTCGACATACTTGTTAAAATAAAGTAAATACTCTGATCATTAACAAGCGATCCTGTAGTCCAGTAGTTTTGATTTCATGGTCATTTTTATGCACTATTGCAACTATATCCACTCCTTTCTTAGGAGGTTTTAAAGCTCATCTCACCCTGTACCCATGTTGGATACATAGGTCTACTATTTGCAATAATCCGTAATTGCAATAATGCATACTTTCAATAATCCGTCTCAGTGTAATCCATTTGGACATCCGCTATAAAAAAAAATCGAAAATGCTGGTATGCACGTAAAAAAGGTGTTTGCAATATAAAAAGGATTTAAAGTCGAGATCAAACATGTCTATCTGCATTTTATTTTAAACTTTTGAAACAAATACAATGTTTTACTTGAAAGCTAATCACAACATACAGTATAATCACTAGAGCAGCGTCTCAAATACAATTTTTTTCGTTTACTTATAATAGTAAATATACTGTATCCTATTATGGGTTTATTGCTCAATCGATTTAAACAACACGTAGGATTTCATTTTCATAGTATAAAAATAATTTTTCCAGAGCTATTATTAGCAAGGAAGAAATGCAGTAACTGGCCACAAATTTATTGTTGAGATCCCGCCTCATTTCATAGATTTTTATGACAGCCCCATTTGTTGCATTGACACATGTTTTCTATCGACCATAGTTTAAACTTTTTTTTTTTTCTGAGGCCATAGCCCTTCAGATTTGAAATAAAACTCGGAGTTTCTTCACAGTGTTCGTCGTCACCAGAGAATCTGTTACACTTCATAACCGAAATACAATGAATTTCAGCTCATACTTCTTTCTCAATTTATAAAAGCAGCTGAATCTGACTCTTCTTTGCCTAGTACATCCAGCATGGACATTCAATGATGTCAAACTAATAACTTATAGATGTGGTAAGATGCAGTTTACAGTGGGTTTTTTACAATGTTTTTCCTGCTAAATTATTTCCAGTCAAATCCAGAAATCCAGCTTGTTTTTCTTGCGAGGAAACGATGGTGGAAGTTGGCAAAGCATTATCCGATTCTAATCTTAAACCGCGGTTACACTGCCTTAAGCCGCTCAAGGCAGTGCAACCGCGAAAATCCAAGGTGGCGCTCACGGCTATCTAGTTTGGGTCACGCTCAAGGCAGTGTAACCGCGGTATGACAATTTTTTGCATTAATTTTGGAAGAGTTATAGTTTTTACCAAAACGGCACAATGCAATGGCTCGATTCTGGGTGTTTCGTTGTCGCCTTTCACTTTTTGGGTTGCTAAAAATTGCTAATAGCACTAAACACAATAAGGTTGCCATATCAGAAAGATTTCGCTGATTTGCAACAAATTTAATTTCTCACAGTGTCAAATCAGCGACATGACATAAATAGAATGGACTGCTAATCCAATATTAAAATACACTCCGGAAACGTTGTCAATATGAATTATTGCTAAAGGGTTGCTACAAATGGCGACTTATCGCTGTCATTTAGTTCGAACAATTATAATTGTTTATGATGGTTTGAACCAAATGTTTTACTCAAAAATGGTCGAAACCACGTCATTTCACTATGCTGAATGTATCAATGACTTTGTTTACTCTTAGGTCTGCCAATGTGCAGTCCATTCTATTTAGTGTCTCTGTGCCAAATAAGCCTTACACTCTTAAAACAAAAGAGTGAAATCCACTCCAGTTGGAGAAGTGCATTTTCGACACCGTAAAGGCATGCATATTTACTCAGACTGAGTTAAAATCACTCGTTTGGAGTGATCCTGTCGGAGGTTTAACACACAAAGGATCCACTCCAAAAGGAGAAGTGCATTTTCCAGTCTGGAGGAGTGAAATCCACTCAGACTGAGTTAAATTAGGAGTGTTTGTTTTAAGAGTGTACCTAATAAAAAAAACTGTTACCGTAAACTGCATTTTTACCTTTAGATTGATAATCACACATCAATGTGTTCAGTGTTTGTTAACATGTCCAAAACATTTGCAATGAGAGCATTTATCAAATTTTGTGTTTGTATACGTTTGTGTTTTTTAAAAATTATTTTATGTGCAAAAATTACTTTTTTTATTTTTACGTTGGTTTAGTATTTGAAAAAATCTGGTCTGAAATCGCTTGAATTGCCATATTAAAGAAAATGTCAGGACAAAGTTAAAAGCATGAAACAAACTGAAATACTTGGTACGTTTTCATTTTCTTAATCTATATCCAGTTAGCTATAAAAGCAATTGGTTATATTTTTAGACTTTTTTTCTTTGCTCATTGTTTTATATTTTATGATTTGATATGGTCAAAATTTCTTAAACTTACAGATACCAATTATCATTTTGCAATTTTTTTCCTATCTATTGTTTCTCAGTATCAAACAAATATCTATGTATATGCAATATTTTAGTTACTTGAAGTCTTATATAATATCAAAAAATATATATTTATTTCATCGTTATTTATTAAATTTTATTTATTGAGTTATTTTATTATTTTAGATTGAATCATATTTACCATTTTTCTGTTTTAAAATCTATCAGTATTTGTCCAACTTACTAAAAAAATACCTGTTATATATTAACTTATGAATTTTATTTATAATTTTCATACAAAGAGGTAAATTTATATCTTCTAATATATTTTACGATGAAAGTATTGTTTTTATCATTGTAAAATTTAATCATTTATTGCAAGGTGAACAAAAAAACAGTTATATATCAAAGAACAAACATATTTCGTTTAGTGTTTAAAATATCAGTATCCTGCCATGTAACACGAATTAAAAATGTTATACTGCTTAAATTTATTGTTGCATTTTTTTATATTTTGAGATCTATTTAGGTGATGCTTAAAAAGGATATACTTTCGTATAGTACATACAGAAATTTCTCGAAATTAATATGGTTTATTGAACATTTAATATCTGTCCAAGTGGAAAAGTTTCAATCATGTATTAGATGTAATTAAAAATTGAATTAATTGTTTAAATTTTGAACATTTTATTCAAATTCAATGATATATAAGTACATTTATTCGTTTAACATAAAAAGTTGACATTTATGATTTATTCTTCTCTCAAAACTTATGAACCATATTGACGGCTTATTTCCTTAACCAATATTATAAATCTTATTAAGCTTTTAAATATTTAGAAAGCTTTTTTTTTTTAAGCAAAGAGTTAGAATGTCAGTTTTTTAAACATTTGTTATCATTTAAATATCTTTTTACGAATTTATTACTTATGTTTTTACATTAAGCTAATTTTTTGAAAACTGTTTTAACATAAATTTCAAAGTTCAAATTATATTAGGAAATAATACTTTTAATACTTATCTGAAGGCATCTGTACATATTATTTGTTTCATGTAATAAAATAAACTGTTTTATATAAAAAGAAAAGTGTTCACATAGAACAATAACTGGAACCTGTAGGAATCCGACCTTCATCGCACAGACGATATAATTCTGATATTAAATACGATATAATTCTGATTCTCCAGCCAGCAGCGAAACAATTCAACTCTTCAAAAGAATTTTTCGTTTGTCATAGTTAAAAGTGTTCGATAGAGTCTGTGATAAACTGAAGTCAAACTGCGAGGAGGTGTTGGGAAAATAAAACTGTGTGTGTAAGCCATATGATGGACTGAGATTTTAAATAAATAAATAATAATTACGAGACATGCAAGAAGAAGAATAAAAAAAAAGGAATATTGGCGTCGGTTTGTGTGTGTCCAGCTCTTGAGAGAGGTATTTTTATTTTCTATCATCGAGTTTGTGGCGTGTGCGTTTTTGCATATTGTATTCGAATCATATATGTGTGTTCTTTCTTTTATCAGTGTAAACTTTCGGAAGCCCGGAAGGACGATATTGTTAATAAATTTGTGTTTTAAGTCGTCTAAGATATTGTTTCTTTATTTCACACTGTAAATGAATATTTTAGAAGTGTATAACACTCTAAAAAACAAATGCTCAAAAACGACAAAGTTTTCCTTAATTTTGACGATGCCATTACTGGCAAATGCTCCGAGTTTTCGTTTCCTCAAAGTGAGGAAATTTGAATCGTCATTTTTATGAGGATTTGAATGTCGTTTAATTTAAAGAAATATTTCGTCATTTTTGAGCATGTGAGTACAACAATGATATTCTGTTTCCTCAAAATCAAGATACAGAATCGTCAAATCATGATCGTAAAAGTGAGGATTCGCGTTTACTCAAAAGTCACGCGATCGTTTGGCGAAACAATCCTCAAAATTAACGAAATGAGACTTGAGGATTCATTAATCGTCATAAATGAAAGTGGTATTCTTGAGAGTGAATCTGTTTTAAATGCATGTCTTGGAGGGTCATCGGCGCGGTTACAAATGTTCTCTACATATTTAAACTTTGAATGATGCAATAATATTTAAATTAATTTTAATATCAATTATATTATGATTCAATCAGTCTAAGACCCTTTTGCAAAATGCAATAATGTTTTTTCTCTTAGCAAAAACCATTAAAAATTTAAAATCATTTAAACACTTTATTAGTAGTATAGAAAATGATCTTTTCAATGGTCTCCATTTCTCTTATTATTTGCTTATTTTTATAATCTGAAGCAGAAAACTTATTTTCGAATTCCATGAGGGTTTTTTTGCTAATTGTCTTTTTATAACAACGTGCAAAAAAGTTCACTTTTTTTATATCATATTCATTCATAAATCGTTGCGAAAATGACACTTTACGTGCTTGCGTCACAGACAGTGAGCGAAAGTTTAATTTTCGGCACAGTTTGGTAAAGTAAATAAGAGTATCTGATTGGTAGAAAAGCAAAATGATGTCAGGAATATCTCCATGGAAACTAAATGGTCACGAAACTCAGTTAATTCTATTGGTTCATTACTTTTGCATTTTCTAATCTCCATGGAAACTAAAAGTATTACAAAAATTATTAAAGGAAATGAAATAAGATAAAAGTAAGAACACAAATTTCACTCCAAACAATACTTTTCTGGAATAAGATTCGACCAAACTTGATTAGCTGCTTTGTTAAATTAATCTGGAAGTTGGTCGAACATCATTTCAAATTCATTTTCACCTATGTTCGGTAGCACTAATTAATCTAAATAATATTTTGATTCAAAATGGAAAAGTATTTTGCAACTTTTCTTTCACTACTTTGCATTTTCGAATATCTCCATGGAAACTAAAGGATGTCATGAAAATCACTCATTGGTAGAAATACTTTTTTGCACGTCATTATAAAAAATATTGTAAGCAAGCACGTTCCGAATAATACTTTATTAAGCTCGTGTCATAATTTCACTCGCTCGTACCTCGCTCGTGAAATAAAAAGCCACTCGCTTAATAAAGTACCATTTTCGGAACTAGTTGCTTAAATAACTATTAATCAGTTAAAAGAATTTACTAAGAGATTCCTCAATTTTTAAATCTTACAACAATTTATAAAACACATTGTTACAATTTGAAATACGCAAACATGCCGATAATCATCTAAAAGCTGCATTTCCTTGCTTGTTTTTATGCATAAAATTACTATGCAAACTATAGAATTTTTTTTACTAACGTAAAAAAATTCTAAACTAAAATGTGAAGCCATTCCCCATACATAATTTTTATTTTGGATGGTAGACATATATTTTCAGGTTAAATTTTTGTTTTAGATTTTACGATTCAAATTACATTTCCAAGTTACTAGACCCATTTCATAATTCCAGACAAATTCTCAGACATTATTAAAAATTCTGGCTTCTTAACAGACGTCTGGATCTGCCTATATTACATATCATACTATATTAATGAAAAATGAAATTGTCATGACTTGAACGTTAATGACAATAAGCATGATAAATCGATATCAAAAATGCCAATATTTTATCTTTTTCAATATTAAACGTGGGGAATTTGCTAAAATGTACAAAACAAAAAAATTACTAAAAAGAAATATATAAAATATGGAAATAAACCAAAAATAGTGGGAAGGGGCATTTCTTCAGGGAGTAAAACCTTAAACCACTAGAAAACAATGCACAAGTAACATTAAGTGTATTGTTTTCTAGTGGTTTAAGGTTTTACTCCCTGATGAAATGAACTTTAAGCTGAATTATGTGTTTTGAAATAATACTAAAAATAAAATATTAATCTTCAATTCAACTTTTTGCATACAGAAAGACAAGAAATTTCATGAAACGAGTAACGATCAATAATTGTTAAATGAATTGGGGGGGGGGGGGGGGGGGGAGGTAGGCAGGTAAAATATTCAGTCTTGTGTGCTTGGTCAGAAGCCTGCTTATGACGCCTCCGTCAAGTAAGACAGACATGAGTGTAACTCCGAATAATTAAAAGATACTAATTCTCTATTGAAACGAATATTAAGCGAAAAATATTTACTGCTCTAAGTAATATTTTAGTAGAGGTTTTAAAATTGCTTTGAGCAATTACACTACAAAGATTCTAATATATTTCAATACAAAATCAAATTATAATTGCTGAGCACATGTTTTCTAGGAAACTAAATAAAGAAAAATATCCAGGAAACTAAATCTTATATTAGATGCTTAAAATTCCTACAATTCAATTTTTAAGACACATTTTAAAACAGTCTTTATTACTAACGTATGATAGTTTTTGAAAACAGCAAACAGTACCAAAGGTTTAAACTTTTCAATATACTGTAATCACTACTTTAACTTTTACACGTCTACAAAAAGTCTTTTGACAGTTAATTTTCAGAAATCATTTCTTTAAAAGTTTCGTAATCAACTGCATCCAATATCAGAAATCCTATAAAATCCCAACCTAAAAAAAATTTATCAAAATCCGGAATATGAACTTTTGCTCCTTACTCCGTTATCCCTTATTAGATCATTCATCACTCCAGTCTTTAACTGATCCTTCTCCATAAATAAAGAAACTTTAAGATAGATATTTTAATGCTTTTTTTCTGTTCAGTTATATCTATACGAAAAAGTCTTAAGTCTGTTACCAGTTCAAATGTTTCAATTCAGTTCATTTTCGGAAATCAGAAATCATTCAGGATTAATATTTTCAGAAATCAAAAATCATTCAAGATTAATTATTTTCAGAATTTTTAGAAATTATTTCATCTAAAAACTTCGCTATCAACCGCAAGTCTTTTACCAGTTCAAATGTTTCAATTTAGTTAATTTTCGGAAATCAGAAATTATTCAATATTAATTATTTTCGGAAATTATTTCCTTTAAAAACTTCGTAGTAAACCGCATCCAATATCAAACATCCCATAAAATCCCAACCTCAAAAAAATAATCAAAATCCCAAATACGAACTAAAGCTCCTTACTCCCTTATTAGATCATTCATCACCTAAGTCCTTAACTGAAGAACTTAGTGGGAAAAAGTGCTAGGTGACATTTTTGAAAATATTGGGATTTTTGTGTCAACGAATCTATTACTATATTCTTTAACGGTAACAAGTTTCACCTTTTTCATAAACTTGAATATTAGTATATTTATTACGGTTTGTAAGTTACGTTTTCAACAAATCTGAGTGCAAACTAAAAACTTTAAAGCTGACTTCCTCATTTTCACATTTTCGTCACTTAGCACGTTCTTCCACTAAGCTGGTCAACTGATCCCCCCCACCTAAAAACAGGAAAAGATTCCAACTGCGCATGTCCGTTATCCCGAAAACCTTTCCCGATTCCCTCTTCAGTAGCTCCCGATTCTAGATCCGGCAAGTTTCTCCTCCATCCTTGAAACCGGCAATTAGCAATGTAAGTAACCTTTATTCCAATAAGCTTGGATACATGTATCTTAATAAATACACGTATTTTTAAAGGGTATTTGGGGTTTTTATGAGTGAAAAGTTGCCCTTGTTGGGTCGATAAGGATGGATGGATGTAACAGGCTGCCTGGCTCTTACATGGCCACGTTTTAAAGAGAGGTCAGTAACGTATGGGGAGTTGTATACATGCCCTAGAGGGCAGAAGGGTCGTGGAATCACTTATAACTGTTAACCTTTCATGAGGGATCATTAAAAATTTGTTTTCATTGCAGGATATTTAACTATCTGAAAGATAAACAAATTTGTTTAGAAGTGTAAGCTTGTTTTTCACTGCATGATATTAACATTTAAATAATAACTGAAAATTTAATTTTTGTAAATTTATAAAAGCAAATTTCGGTGGGAGATTATTATTAATGACTCTTTCGCAATTAAAATTTAATAAAATTGTATAAATGATAATTTTTTAAAAATTGTGTTGCTGGAAAACCTGACAGGTGACGTGTTTATACGTCTGTACCCCTCAAAAGGTTAAACTAAAGTTTCAAGTCATTGGTTAGTTTTTTTACTAGTAAAAGACTATTTTAAAAGGTTAAAAAATTATATATCTGTTGTTCTTTATGAGTGTAAAGTTGGTCCTTGTTGGGTCGATAAGGAGAAGCGATGTAACAGGCTGTCTGGCTGTTGTAATGCCTATGGCCACGTTTCGTAAGGAAGTAGGGTTAGAAGAATGGAAGAAGTATGGTATGGTACATATATATTCCAGCTTGTGTGCTTGTTCAGAGAATCGCTTATACCGTAAGGAAGTTGGTAACTGATGGGGAGTTGTATGCATGTCCTAAAGGGCAAAAGGGTAGTTATATCATCTTCGACCGTTAACATGTGAGGAATAAGAAATGTGGCCTTAGTGTAACTTTATTTTCAATTGTCTGTATCCCTCTAAGAGATAAATATATTGGCTAATGTGTAAACGTGTTTTCGCTGCATGGGATTAAAACTAAAATTTTTAACTAAAAATTTAATTCCTTTAATTTTTATGAATTCAAATTATATTGCAGATGATAATTATAAATGACTATTTTAAAATCTATTAAAATTCTAAATTTTTAAAGAAAATGTGTGTTGCTGGAAACCCTGGCTGTGTCAGGTGACGGGTTAATACGTCTGTACACTGTAAAAAAACCTGTTCTTTTTGCAGTTAAATACCATATTTTTACAGTTAAAAAGAAAAACAGTTTATAACTGCTTATATCTTTGTTAACATGACGTCACACCACCGACCCAACAAATGCACCTGCCCCCTCAATAAAATTTGAAGACGTGCAAAGAATCACGTGATTGAGATTATCGTTCAGCACAAATACCCAATGCTAGCAGTTTAATGATAGTTTTTCAATCGTAGTTTGTTTAATAATAGTTAATAAAAGTTTTTCCCTGTTAAAGATACAGTTCTTCCTGTTGAAATTACAGTTTTCATGTAAGAAAATTACAGTTTTTAAACTGTAAAAAAAAACAGTTATTAACTGGAGTCAAAGTTGACAGTTTTTAAATGTTACAACAACAGGTTTTTTTTGCAGTGTATCTTTCAGTGGTTTAAATTGAATTTTTCAAGTCATTAGTTATTTTTTTACTTATATTTCTGTAGTAAAAGACTTTGAAATCCAATCAAAATTTTACATTGTGAAGGTTGTGTATATTTTTAAGACAATTTGTGCTGCTGGAAAAACTGTCAGTCAAATGACGGATTTATATGTTCGTATCACTCACATGATCATTGATCATATTTCAACTGTGAAAATGTTTTCCTTATAAGAACCTGATTTTAAAAATGGTTTATTTTCATTTCTTGTATAAGTTGATAAAGTGAGTCAAATACTAATACCATACAGCATTAGTTAAAAATTTCATATTCATTTTACCATTTTATAACTAAAAGGAGCTCTGTTAAATGTAAAATTTTCTTCTTTCCGTTAAGGTTTGAAAGAGTCAGAAATTTAACATGTTTAATTAGTTTAAATTTTGAAACTATCTTTTAGATAAATTAAGTAACAGGATAACTGCATCCAACAATAATTTTAAATATTATAGAAAATTTGCTGTTTTGTAACTAAGAGAGTTTTCAGAAAGCTGCGAATAGAATTTAACTCTCGCATTTTACTTTTAGGGTGATCAGAGAATTAAGTGATTAATTCTCTGATTAATTAAGAATTTCCAAAACCATGTCTATATTTTTTACTCAATGAAATATACTATTATATTATGCTTAAGAATCTCAAAAATGAAAGATAGAAAATTTGGAAATATTTTTAAATGTTTGACCTCAAAGGACTTAACTTTAATAACTTTTGTTCGTCTGTCCGAATGGTTCTTGTCTTTCTTTCTTTGTCTTTCCCTTCTTTGTATTTTTAATCGCTGTTGAAACTTCAACAATAGCATGAAATTTACTTAACATTTATATTTCAAGGAAAATAAATTTTTGTCAAATTAATAGTTTGGAATGATATCTAAATTTACTAATGCAACTTTGGGTTGTTTCAAGTTTTGCTATTACTAAATATATCGAAATTATCAGGTTTTGACATACATGTTGATACTTATTTAAGAATAAGAAAGTCATGTCTTTAAGCCTAGGTGCATAAGACGACGTTTTCCAAGAGCCAAATGTCGGATGCTAAAATTTGACCCATCACTTTTACGTAATTATTTTTCGAACTGCCAATAAATTTAGCTAACAGTGAAGATTATTCATTTAATTTACAAAAGAAAATTAATTAAAATAACCAAGTTTTGATTTGAAATATTGAAATTACAAATTAATTCCAAGTTTCGATTTTTTTTTGTGTGAAAATCATGTGTGCAATGGTAATAGGTAAAAATTAATGCTACAACAATACTGTTTTCCGAATAAGAATTGCAAAAGAATTTAATTTATAGGAAAGTAGGCTATTTAGTACTTCTTGTTTTTTATAATATATGTACACTGCTCACAGCAATTAGTGAACGCATGGTTTAAACTCTTTTACCACCAATGATTCCATTTCGTATCATCAGCTTCTTATTTTTTTTTCACTAAGTTGAGTTTCTCTTATTTATCATTATATGGAAGAATAATTCCTTTTGAAGAATTAAATAATGTTTGTTTTAATTAAATGAAAAAATGAAAAAAAAAATGTAAAATAAAATTCCCTCCAACAAAAATTTTAGGAAATAAATTGATCCAAAATTCTTCACTCTTGAATCCTTAGATTTTTAAAAATTGATTTTACCTCTTTTTTTTACAAAAAAGCTTTGGAAAAATTATTTTTATAATTTATTCAAAATTTATGATTCCAATATTTCCCCCTTAAATTTTATTTAAAAAATTAATCTTTGTTTCCAGTTTTTTTACCATTTTATTCCGGATGCATAATGAATCTATTTCAAAAATCTTAGATTTTTATAATAAAAAAATAAGAAGTTGAAAATGAAAGGGTAAACAAAAGTACTAAAAGTGCTCCCCCAATTGTTTTGAGCAGTGTACTTATAGGGCATGGTGTAACAAAGTGTGGTATAAATTTTCTTTGCTTCAGGTCTGGTTCTGAAGAAATAATTGATTTCGGAGTGGAGCCACCCCCTCAACAGGATACGAACCCGCAACACAAAGTCGCACACAAGAGGATGGAAGCCACCAAAGCTCAAATCGATGAAGTAACCATATTTAAGAACTTTTTTTACACTCTTAAAACAAAAGAGTGAAATCCACTCCATTTATAGAAGTGCATTTTCGACACCGTAAAGGCATGCATATTTACTCAGACTGAGTTAAAATCACTCGTTTGGAGTGATCCTGTCGGAGGTTTAACACACAAAGGATCCACTCCAAAAGGAGAAGTGCATTTTCCAGTCTGGAGGAGTGAAATCCACTCAGACTGAGTTAAATTAGGAGTGTTTGTTTTAAGAGTGTATTATCTTTTGTCTTTTGTGTCAAATTATTAACGGGCAGATATCTAGTTGTCCTTAAAAATCGCTTTTGTATGTACTTTTCTTGTCAAAAATTCTCTATTAGTCTATTATTCGAGACAAATTGTTTATTTTTAGTGCAAAAACTAATTTTTAATTTAAAGATTTCTTTGAATAGTATGTCGACAACTTTTGTCTAAATCATTTGTATATTGATTATCTCCGAAAAGACATTTCAGTATTTATTAAGTTTCCATTATTTATTAAGTTTGATTGTTAAATCTGGTTCTAAGAAAATAAAGATTGTACTAATTACAATTTCTAGAAAAATTATCAAGAATTTGAAATTACGAAAAAACGTAACGTATTGAGAATATATGACACGGTACACTTAAAATAAAGGTCAAACGAATGTGGTGTGAGTTGTACACACGTTAATATCTCAAATTTAACGTAGAATCATTTGAATTGACGCAAAGAGACTGATTTATTGCATAAATTACAGATGGATTTTTTTATGATAAATTTTTTCTTCTTCTTTAGGTGACAGGAATACTAAAGAAAAATGTGGATCTTATTTTACAAAGGGATGAGAAGTTGTCTGATTTAGACGGAAGAGCAGGTCAGAACAAAATTTTTAATTTAACTATAGTAATATATATTTCAAACTATGTCTATGTTTACAATTTAATGTTTGAAATACATATATTAATAATTCTTTACACGTAAAAAATGGAGTCCATATTTAATTGAAATGAGTTAGAGAAAAAAGAACAAATAAATATAAGAACCATTAAAGAACATTTCATATTATTTAAAAGGATAAGCAAGAGAAGTTTTTAACAAAACTTATTGGCGTACGCTTGCCTATATTTAAAATTCATAACAAAAAGTCCCATTCATACTAAGTCTATTCAAGATCTATTTCAACCACATAAATCTAGCTAAAGGTCTTAATTTTATTTTTAAAAAAATACTGGTAATATTTAAATATATTTTTGTTAGTAACATCGGACAACTTTTTTTTAATAAATTTTGCATGTTTGTAAGATTTTTTTACAAGAACTAATAATTAACATTTAATGATCCCTTACTGAAGTTCTCTTTACTCACAATGTCAATTAAACTCACTGTTTTTAGACCCCAATGTATTGTTTTTACAAGAACGGTGTAGCCTCTTTAGCGTGAACTTTCTTAAAAGAAAATTTAACTCATGAAATAGTAATAAGAAATTCATCTAACTCTTTTTTAGCATATTTTGTATATTGGTTTCTTTAATTGTTTCACCCATTTTAGTATAATTAAAAAAAATTTGGAGGTTAACACGGAATTACGTTAACTATTTTGACAATCTTTCGAGTTTCTTTCAACGAGTTTACACTCAGAAAAAACTTGTATTGACTGTGAATACAAATTTTTCTAAATGTATTACAAGTTGTGTTGAAATAACACATACAATTTTTTTGATAAAAAAAATAATTTTTGTTTGACATAAACATTGAGTTGAAGGCGCAGCAGGCATGTATTTTTCAGAAATGTAATTCACTATATGTTCATTAATATTTCTGAAAAGTAGCTATACTAGAGCCAGGGCCTGCTCTAGGAAATCTCAGACTATAGGCACGACCTATTTTGGGGGACCTTTTACGGATTTTTTTTATTTAAAATAATGATGGTGCTATATGACCTATGTATAAAATTTTTGCCACAATTTTATAGGCTTCCTTAAAAACATCGATCAAAACAATAACTTTAGGTCAACTACGCACTTAAAATTTCAAAAAACAAACTGGAGTATCCGAATTTTTTTAGTTAACTGATATTTTGGGCATTTACAATATTTAGCATAATAGAAACTGAAATTTAGGGGGCCCTAGGCCCGGGCCTAACAGGCCTTATGGAAGAGCAGGCCCTGACTAGAGCATTAAAAATGTATGTTACGGTACTATAAAATGAATATTATCTTGTTACACACATTTTAGAAAACAATATAGTCTGTTTTATTTTTGTCAATCGCGTATGGATATAATACTCTTCTCTTCTAAACAGTTGTGTTGGGGCAACATAACTTTGTGTTCGCATGTCATGCACACATTTATTGTATTGAACAATTATTATACATCATGATATTGTAAAGTTGCCATTTTTCACAATATTTGTGTACCACTAGTGCTGTTTCAAAACAAGTTTCTTCTGAGTACAGACTGTAGTTCATTCCATCCAGGGCCGTGTGGTATGTTTTTTACATGTGATGCAAATCGTTAAAATGCCGCTCTTGATTTTTTAAAAAAAGTTTTCATACTAATTATATTTTAACTCAAAAACTGAAAAATTTGCTATCCACCACCCTTATGGAGCTATTTTTAATCATTTTTACATTATTCACAACTGTTGGGTAAAAACACATTTCGTTTAGTTTTTTTTCTTAAGTTATTCAAATTATATTAAATGTTATTGATTTTACAATTGCAATAGGCACATAAAACAAAAAATGTATGGGGACTTAAAAATTCAAGTTTACAGAGAATCCCCAATTTAAAATGAGTATTTTGTAGAGTTGGGTTTGTGTAATGACAGAAAATACGCATTTTTTTTTATAGATATAAAGTTAAAATTTATATTTTGCTGAAAATTTTTGATATTTGTAATCTTTCAAAACCAGCGCACAGTGAGGTCTTTCATCCGAATTTTTGGTCAAAAATGTTTTTGAATAAAATTCGTACTATAATTATTATTTTGCTCTCAGCTTAATATTTTTTTTATCAATGAATGAACTTATTAAGCTAGATATTAAGATATGCTTATCATTTTGCTCTATGATGACGTTGCGTGGTTCAGGCGGGACAGTGGCGCCGGAACACTTATTTTTTAGAGGTATGGCAAGAAATGCCTCGATCTATCCCCCCCTCTACTCTAGAATATTATATCATTTAACAAATAAATATTTTTTTTAGGTTATCAAACAATATTTACATTTATTAGAAGTTTGATTAAATAGTTTTTTTTCAATGCATACTATTTTCAATAATTATGTACACTATTAAATATTAATTAAATTATGAATATTATTAAAATCGTGTAATTTATTTTTTATTATTTATTGTTAAGTAAATACGATTAAGTAATATGAACTAATTCATAAAAATAATGATGATGTAAAGATAATAAATATACAAAAAGTGTTATAATTTAAATTATTAGTATGGTTAAGTTATTAGTTATTTAATATGTAATAAATGTATTTGATTGAATGTATAAGTTTTGGTTGACATTCTATAACAATTTCCAAAGCAAGTACAACTATCATTTCGAAATAATTTTTACAAAAATTTATTGCAATAAATCGGGAAAAGTAACTGCTATGTGCAGTTCAAATATAAAATAATCATTTATAATTTTTTGAGCATAATGAAAAGTTTAAAATATTTGAATTTAAAGTTCAGTGTTATGATTACAAGTAAACGACGTATTTTAAAAAAAGAAATAGTATCTAATTAAACTGGCGTATTTTTAAGAATTTTTACACTGAACGAACATTTTTATAACAGTAGTTAAGGAGGTGGGGGAGAGGGAATTAATAGTATAACCACTCGTTTCAATTAATTTCGCAAGGTAGAAGAAAAAAAATGTTCACCAATTAACCAATTTTTTTAGAAGGCTGGTTGAGTTTGAATTATTGTCACACTAGAGCTACACGAGGGCTATTGGCAGCGGTCGTCGTAATTTAGAACCACAGTCAAGTGACGAGCCGACACATGAGTGAAATTATCGAAGAAAAATATTTTTTTTATCAGTACGTGCTTCTACTACAAAGCACAATTAAAAAGTCCAAATGAAGATATGGTATAGTTCTGGCGCATGAAAAATATTTCTTTTATAACATTATTACTTTGCAAAGACAAAAATTACTTTGTTTTAAGTTTTGCTATAATCTGATTTGAAAAGTCCCAGTTTAGTTTTAAAAATCTTAGCATATATTCTATTCATATTTAAGGCATCAGTAACTATTGTTAAGTTAAAATTTAAAGCAAACATTTTAAAATGTCTGGTAATTCTGGGCAAATTATCAAGAAAAAAACAATTATTTAAATTCTTAAAAAAAATGAGTTTTTACACTATGACTCAAAAAGTCAAATCCCTCTTAATTTGACAATTCTTAAATTTATTTCAACAACTATAGATTAATAACAAAACAAAAAAAACCCTATTTGACACACGACATAAAATTGAGGGCTTTGTCATTTTTTTTAAGTGATATGCTACATAATAAGCATTTTCAAAATGAAATTTTTTTTTAGAAAATTTAAAATTCTTACTTTATTTGTAAACAAAAACGCTTATTCTGAAATAAGAGTCCTAAAAATTGCAAACTTAAATTAAATAAAAGTAGAAGATTTGATTTTAAACACAAGAATTAAAAAATGATTATCTCGATAATTCCAATAGATGAAGTCGTAATCTCACGCAAAATTGTTTATAAAAATTATACAGTTAATTGAAAAATTATATATTTGAAAATACTATAAACTTTGTACCTTTGTAGATATAATAATATTTTCTTACCTTATTATCAATGAATAACGTCCGTAGTTTCAATTTCGAGTGACATTTGAATAACAAACTATATAAAAAAATTATTGGAAAACAATGGCTAATATATCTGTTAGCTCTTTTAAGCACTAAGTAAAGATATTTTTTTATGGTTGGAAAAATAAAAATAAGTATCCCTCAAGCTGCTTTAGTTGAGGTGGGACATAAGTTGGGGATTGGCTTGTAGCACTGCAACTTCTTCGGACAAGCAGGAGCAGAGATAAAAGCATACATGTACAACAAAGAGTCAACGTCCAATTATCCCGTACCGTTTTGCAGCCCCCGCGTGGTCACTATTTTTATTGCATAAAAAAATTCTGCCATGACTGTACAATCTACACATCAGTCTAGACATCCTCAGTCCCTATTGTATTTGTCCTTTCCTGTAAGGCGTTATACGATCCCAATCGCCAGCTTTCAAAGGCAGCAAAATTTCTCCCACGACATCGTTCTTTTACCCACGGGCATAAAAGAGGGGTGAGTATGAGGACATTCTTGGACCTTAGGACCACCCGGCAGATAGCCTGGAGCAAAGAGTGATGTGAGTGCGATGTCTTGAAATATGCCAAAGCTGTTTTGTCGTCGGTGAGGGTACAATGTTACATTGATATTCGCTACTTCTTTAAATTACTATTTCGGATGTGCTTATGCAAAAGTTATGCCCCAAAATCATCATTTTTAATAAGGGTGAGGGAAGGACAGCTTTGCTAAATCTTATAAATCTTATTTTAAAAATATTCTTTAAGGAAAATACGTTCATATATATATGATACAAAATTACTGAATTTAAGGTAGACGAATACCCAAAATTCAGCAACGTTCTAAAGTTTTTACTATTACTTTAATCTTTTCCAAATTTGGCATAGTGATTTCAAATATAGTGAACAATGCTATTTAAACAATTTTTTATTTAAATACAATTTATTTATGTTAAACAGTGTTTTTCAACTAAACAAAAGTTTACGTTGACAAGTCTACCACATTGAATTGTCCCCCTATAAGCATTAATTATGTGTTAAGTTCTTCGTTTTGAACTGATACATGCAATGACCCTCTAGAGTTACATACAAATTACAAGAAAAGAAGTTATTAAGAAAATTTTTTATGAATTAGCTAAAAAATTATTTTTTTACGATTAATTTGCACTTGGGCATTTTTTTTAAACTACTATATTTACTCCAGATGTTAGAGGTTTATAGCGCAGATATATATTGAAATAACATCTGTAAAAAAATTCAGGTAAACTAATGTAAAACTTTTTATGCTAGAAGTGTTAGCGTAACCCCTTTTTTTTTAGTTGAAAACACCATTTTAAATAAATAAATTATATTTAAATAAAAAAAATTGTTTATAGCATTGTTCATTATATTTGAAATCACAATAGGAAATCTCTATGCCTTCACATTTCTAAATCGCTATGGAAAAGATTATAATAGTGAACATTTTAGAATTTTGGGTATTCGCCTACCATAACTAAATAGAAGTAAAATAATCAAACTCTACTTTCTAAAACAGCTAATATACAGCTGTTAAATAAAACATAAGTAAAATGTCATAACACTTACTTTTACAGAAGAAATCAATGTACATATCGAACTCTTATAAGTTTTGATATATCTTAATGCAAATAAAGTCACCCTCCTCCCCTTAAAAACCAATTGCTATGTAGCACTATTTCGGATATTCATTAGAATTGCCGCTCTTTTTCTTCCTACATTTGAAGATTTAGAAGTAATTATTATACACAGATGTAGTAAATACTAAGTTAATTTTTTACGCAGTATTACAAAAAAAATGGGTTAGAATCTAGAATTTTGCCGCCCCCTACTCAATTGCCGCCTGATGCGGCCGCCTCTCTGCATCATAGCACCACACGGCCCTGATTCCATCCATAATTCCGTAGAGTTTATTTCAAATGATTTGTTTTCAGATGCCTTAAATGACGAAGCGTCAGAATTCGGAAAGCAAACTGGTAAACTGAAGCGCAAATTTTGGTGGCAAAACTGTAAGGTAAGTAAACCATTACCACTCTACAAACTGTATTACTCTGCACATTCTTAATTAATAATGTGCAGCGTAATTGCGTATTGGTATTACAATTACTTTCATTGCATTTAAGATTAATTTCAGAAATCGCTAAGCTAATCTTTAATGTTACTGCCGACTTGTATACATTACAAATTATAAACTATATTAATAAACAAATGTATAAATCTTTTATAATCTACTTATTTCATTATTTTACTGATTACATTATTCGTAATACGAATTATTTAATTATGCGTCTTTAATCACTCTTTACATGTTTGCTTACAGATGCTTGCAATTCTAATAGGAATTTGCTTGATCTTAATCGTAATAATTATTGGTAAGCAACGTTTTAATGTTTTCTAATTATTAATCAAAATCAAATATTTGGTTTTCAATGACAATTTTTAATGTAGTTCTAATATTTCGAAATGAGACAGTTTTCAAAGTGGTATTATATTACACGGATGGTCCGTAAATTAAAAACAATAAACATACAACTCAGAACTACCTATATATTTCAAACTTACTATTTCTTGCTATAGTAAATTATATACAAAGTAAATTTTGTGATAACTGTGACGTTTTTTCCTCAAAATAAATCAAATTACAAATTTTTAAAATTACCCCCAAAATATGTGAGATTATTAAAATTCTTACGTTTATAAATGTCAAAGGAAATGTTTCAAAAATAAGGTGGAACTTATGGATAAGGTAGACAAAATAAAAGAATAATATTTTTGAATAAATTTGAATGTTTCACAGTATTAGTATTACTTTATTTTACTTAGTACAATTTTTCAATAAAATTATGTGTGATTTTTTTAAACTTATATTAATACATTTTTAATAAAATTTTGATAAGGAAGACAGAACATCAATAGACCTTTTAGATTAGGTAGACAAAATAAGAGCATAATCTTTTAAAACAATTTTTAATGTATTACAGTATTACTTTAATTTATAAGTTTTCTCAATAAAACTGTGTGATTTTGTTAAACTGATATTAATAAATTTGTATTAATAATCATTTTTCAGTGTGGGCAATTTCTGTTGAACCATAACCAAACAAGAAAACATCGACAAAGCAACAACATTTGAATATCTATTCGTGTAAACTACTTGTGCGTGTGTATTTTTGAAATGTTCTTCTATGGTTAAAATTTTCTACCGTACAATGCAGATATCCGTCAATAATATTCTGTGATAGATATTTACCTACTTTATATTTTCCTAATGTACTTGAATATTTACCACCTACTTCTACAATTTCAGGGAAAATTCACAAGAATCGATAATACTGTTAAAAAACTATTATAGATTCAAAAGTTATATTGATATATAAATAATCGACAAGAATTAAAAAAAAATAATAGTAAAATTATCAGAACTTTTTGAAACTAAGTTTCGAATGGAGAACTAATGATGCTTTATATATTGAAATTATGAATTTATTGTGTTAATATATGAATCGAAAAAATAGTTTAAAAATGTTATATTCATTAAAGATTCAAGTTATTGATGTATTAATAAAAGACAAGAATTTAACAAATAGAGTAAACTGGTCAAAACTTGTTTTTTAACTACGTTTTTAATGGAGAACTAATGATGTTTTATATGTTAAAATAATGAGTTTATTGTGTTAATATACATTTAAGTAAACACGAGAAGAAATCTATAATTTATTAAGAATACAGCGGGCATTGTTAGTAAATATCCTTATAATGGAATTTATAAACCACGTATAACTTCGCTATGAAATTTTACATTAAAAACAAAAAGTTGTATCCCAAAGAGAAAAAAATGGGGTGAAATCTATTCTTGCTTATTTTTTACACAGACAAAAAATATTTTGTTGAAAGAACTAAAATTCAGCAAATTTTTTTATTCAACATAGCGCCAACAAAAATTCAGTGACAAATTATTTTGTTAGCTCAACCAAATTATTTTGTTGATCGAACAAAAATTTGGTTCTTTCTACCAAATGGATTTGTTGATAACCAAACGAAATTCGTTGATGCGAAATTACACGCTTTGTTGAGACGAGTAAACAAAAAAAATCAACAAAATTAATCAACAAAACGTGTCTACAAAAAAAAATCTCACATCAAAAAAAAATTTCTATCTAAAAAAAATTTTAAGGAAGTTTTTTACTTATTTTTACTACATATTTTTCCTGTTTAAATTAATGTTAATGGAGCTTTAATAAAGCCTTGTTGGAACAAATTGAAAGCAATTTTAAGGATTTAGTATATATTTAAAATGTATACATGCTACAGTAGACGCCGCTTAATGTGATCACGGTTAATGTTATCAATCGTTTAATGTTATCAAAATCACTTAGTCCCGTCCGCTTATATCAAAATACATTGAAAAATCATCGTTTATTGTAATCAAATGTTCGTTTATTGTTATCAGTTTATTTGTAAATTATATGTAAATTATATTTTCCTGAAATCAGTAAAAACAAGAAGGAATTTTTTTTTGTTTATACGTATTATCTTGCATCGTTGTATTACCTTTTAAACACATGTTAGAGGGGGGGGGGGAGATTTTGGCCATTTTCGGTCAAGCATTGTAAAATTCCGTAGCACTGTGCTAATACGACACGACACATACGGAACACAATGAGGGCCACTTGCCTACCTTAACAAGGTATGGCCATTATGTCAGTATTTCTATTAAATACCATAGAGTTTTACAGCAAAAGCTACTGATTAAAATTAATTTTTATTTTAATATGTATGTAAAAAAATCATTTTTTAGTTTAAACTTTTCTTTCGTGTATTGTAATCAATCGGTTAATGTTATCAAGTCACGTTGGTCCCGATGTGATCACATTAAGCGGCGTCTACTGTATTTATTATAATACTTGACAGCGATGCTAATATATGCCATTTGGTATAAATATAAAGAGAAAAATTATTTATACTAATTCTTAAGCTATGCATGCTACTTTTGCACTTTTGGCATATGGCTTAAGTTTGATTAATGCTTCTTTCTATATTCTTATTAAAAACATCGAAAATCTAAAATAATTTAGTTTTTATGAGTAGTCACAGTGCTGCAAGTGGGAGTAGACGCGCGGTGACGCGTCGCCCCACTTTTCAAGAAAATGCTATCCATCCTCCATTCCTCCCACTTCTTATATCTCTCAAATCCATAATCCATAGAGGGGAGGCGGGGCATGGCATTCTAATTGAAGGCATACCCCCACTTATTTTTTTCCCACTTTCACCACTAAATAGTCAACACTTTAAACTTGCTCAACAATTCTCAGTTGGTGCAATTTAAAAAAAAATTCAAAAGGATGAGTGTTAAACTGTAAAATGGCAACAATGTCAGCAATTTTAAATGTTAAATTTAAGTAAGTAGAAACTAAAAAAATCTATGTAAAATACAAGATATTTATCGTTTAGACTAGAATTTATGATTCATCGTATATTAAATACTGGGTGGTGAAAGAAATCGCCTATCACTTTTTGTACAAATCAATATTTAGTTAATAGTTTAATATTAATTAGAGTTCAGTGGTTTTCAATCTATGAACACTTTACTGATACCTATAAATTAAAAGTATTTTATGAGAATTTTCGAGCAGGTATTACGCAAATAATCCTAGTATAATTGAAAAAAAAATTATTCACATTTTGTCAACTCTATGTCAATAGAATGTAGATTGAAAATCACTGTTTTTGATAAATATTTAGATAGATGTCAAAATTATTACAGAATCTATGCAATATATGTATTTTTATTGTTGTATGTATATCTATAAATTTGTTAATGATTTTTTCTATGCCAGCTTGTAACTGTCTTCCAATGCCTAAACAACAGTTTATGGCTATTTTATAGTTTTGGCTTTATATGTACATATCCATATCTGTTAACTATTTAGCTTTCGTGTTTTGCCAAATCAAATATTTATATTATACTATAATTATAAATAAACAAAAGTCTTATAATAATACTTAAATAAATGCATAATTTTTTAAGGCGCTTATTTTTAATGTTAATATTTTTAGAATATTAGTTGGCTACACAATGTGCTTTGCAGTGCTTAAAACAACTTTTGTACATTTTAATAATAAAAGCATTTACAGTCCAAATCGTGTTCAATGCCATGTTTCAACGAATTTTGCTTCTCCTGAAATGAAAAAACTTTTGTTTAAATATAAAGTGCTTGAAAACGGATGTCTGATAATTTGATAATTAAAAAAAAACTCTTACGATGATGATCAACAGCTCTTTCGAAATCTTGATAATTACCAATTTTAGAAAAATATTTCAATTGTACTATTTTGTGTGCCATGCGAATTATTATGAAGTGTTACGAAATATGTACTTATTTTATATACAGTAATGAAAAGGCTTATTGAATTTTATGCACCATGACATATTTTGATGTAATCCGAGCAGTTTTCATCAAGGAGTCTAAATGTATTATTTTTAATCAATCAAATAAGTAATTAATTATATTTAATAAGCATTAATAAGTAATTACTTTTAATAATTATTACTTAGCAATTACTTTTAAAGAACATTAAAATGTTTATTTCTGAAATGAACTTAATAATAAATTAAGTAAAAGTTTACATATGCATATCAACTAATCATATCTTCGTCTTTTTCTTTATTTATTGTAAGTTATGCATTATTATGCATTTTCAAATGTCCTGTAAAAATAAAATGAAATCATTATTTTATTGAAAAAACTAATGAAAGAAAATCAGAATTCAGATTATACTATTTTATACATAATTCCCAAAAAATTCTATATACTATAAATTAAAAATGTTATTACTACACATTTCTGTCAAAATGTATTTGTAAAGATATGCAGCTAAATCAATAACACTATATTGGTAAAATTTAAATGTAAAATTTCTCAGAAATTAACAATTTATTTTCTAAGTTCTTTTATCAAAAATTTCTAAATAAACATTTCTTTTCTTCTGACACAAAGAATAAGAAAAATATAATACAATAAAAAATGGTATTTACAAGAGATATGATGTAATATTTTTAAAATATGAACATATACCTACTCTAAATATCACAACATGTGTAGCAAAAATTAAAGTTAATTTAAATATTAAATTAAATGTTAAATTTTATATATTATATGGTAGTTAAAGTCAATTGAATTTCCAAACATAACTAATATTTTGAATGTATTTTCTTATCTTGTTAGACACATGTGTATTCTACCGTTTTGATTTATATGAAACATGTTACAACGAATGTATAGTAGTTGGGTAGTTAAAAATGAATGTGTGGAAAAAATCTCTATCTGTGGTATTTACTTAATTTTTGTGGTGTGTGTAATTGTAAACATCTTTATTATGATTAATAAAAAATTCCATATAATTGTGTTACATTGAATATTATTCTTTATAAAATATTTTTTTCAAAATTTACAAACAGTTTTATTAAAAATTATCTTTGTTTTTCCTTCCTAACTTAGTCAGTAGGTTAGTACTGCCTAAAGCCTCGGTTTCCTCGGAGTCCGTCAACAGATTTAACCGGTCGGACAAGTGCGGTGAGTGACGTCATACAAACTACTGACATTGATTACGCTAGAGTGGTTTCCTCGGGAGCCGGACAACTAAAACGACCTCCAAATTGCGTTGCTGTTGAGTGCGTTGGGGAAATCCGGATGACAACGTTTTTTGATGTTGTCTGTTGCGTGGTGTGCTTGACAAAAATTAAAAATTTGAGGAAATGACGGAAGGCGAGAGTTGTTTTACGCTTGCCGAGGAAGAAATGCTAATTGATTTTGTGAGAAATCACGAATCAACCTAAATTTTCCATTTTTGACCTGCAAAGACGAAAACCAAAACAACAGCAGAGTTGAGTTGAGTGAGTTCGCTAGGTTTCCAGTTTCGTATCAACGTCAGCGGCGCGTTTACCAATAGGCGTTAGAGGCGGCCGCCTGTGGCCCCAAGATTGTGAGGGCCCCCAAATTTCAAAATTTCTTAATACTACGTATAATAAAATGTTCCTAATAATCCTAATTCCTTCAAATATTTATGTACTGTTTGTCGATTTGTTGGCCCCCGATTTGTTTGTAAACCAAAAAAAACCCGCTTTTATTGTAATAAAAATTACAAAATCTGTTTTTGACGGGATATTTTAGACAATAGATATCAATTTTTGTAAATCGACATTTCCAAGAGTGGAAACGCTGTTGCATATGTAATGTATCAAACAATTCCGATTGACAATGCAACTGTTTGACGAGGTGATAAACGAATTTGCAAAAAGAAAATGCAGAAAAAAAGTTGTAAATGAAAAATAAGTATGTAAATGTAAGGGCATTAAAAGTATAAGTGAAATTCTTGTCTCTTGTAATATTTAGCCGACTATGTCTTTTTTTCAGCCCCGATAGCGTCACTAGCATTTCATGCTCCAAAAAGGGGGAGAATCCCAATTTACAAACTGGTTCATCCTTCATCATGCTGTATTATTTGTACAAGTATTAAGATTTTTTAAATTCTAATTTCTGTTTGGTTTTGGGAGGGGGGGGGGGCACATTCTGAAGCAGCCTATGGCCCCAACATCCATAAACGCGTCACTGAAACGTAACATTCCGATGAAGCGGTGGCCGGTACAGTGACGTCATCCACGTATAATATAGTAGCGGTCGCATTTTTCTGGCGACAGACTTCGAGGAAACCAAGGCTTAAGGTCTTTGAGTTTTAGAACATAAAAGTATGTGATTACTTGCCGCCTTGCACAACGCAACTCATAGAAAAGGTGAATTTACTTAGTTGATCCTAATTTTCATTTTTTTCCCCTTTAGGTATATTGAGTAAATTGAATATAGTTTGATTTATTCAGTTTTTACAGTATTTTTTTTTTAAATTTCTCCCCACCTATGTTAACGAACTTTTTTGAGTTTCTTCAAATTAAAATTAAATTACAAAACTGAGGAATTAAATTTTCTTTTTTTTTTCTCGCTATTCAAATAATATTTAAAAAGACTATTGAGTAATAACTTAATAACATTTTTATTAATGTTATTAGAATGTGTTACTGAAATAATGGTTAAAAACAATGGAAAATGCATTCACTGATGTACTATTTAAAAAAATGAAGCCATCTCTTAAATTTAATTTTTTATTCCCCAAAAGCGACAAATCATGAGCTATTTTTTTACAAATAAGTTTTATATTTTAGTTCTCTTTTACAAAAATATGGGTTGAAGCTTGACAAGAGCTGATATTTTGGCGTCCAAAGCCTTTAAAGCTGTAACGCTGTGTTTTAGTCTTGTATAGTGATCTCAATGACGACATAGCGGCAAAAGTTGCGGTCGGAAAAGGACAATCGACGTAGAACAGCAGAGTTCCGGATTTCATGCAGGTCACAATGTTCTAAAAGAAGAAAAAAACTTGGTGTAAATTGTTTCACAACCATAAAGTTTAAAAAAAATGCCTTTTATACATTAAACAGTTAACGAGCCTTTCAACTAAAGGTATGCTAAAACGAGGCTTGACCATAGGTTTGAGGTTGCTTTTCGCTATATAGAAGGTTATGACATAAACTGCTATATTCCTAATATCTAAGAAAATAATGTATTAAATGATTAACGGTAATACAGCTACAAAATATTGCAACTGGAATTTTTTTTAAAGAGTCTCAACGCGAATGGCTTCTACAAAAATAGCTTTTATGCAACCAACTCAGAAAATCGTGTTAAATGCATAAAATGTATTTATGTTTAGATATAACTTGAGCACAACACTTAACTTTTGGCACAGCTTAAAAATTGTTTTAAAATTGACTTACCTTCAAAAATTGGAGTTTATGTTCGTTAGGTACATGCGACAGAGACTTGACAAGTAGTATCATATCAGCTCCACGCAATTTCAACTTCAAGTCAACGCACAAGAAGTCAGTCTTTAAATCCTCAGCTATGAAAGAAGTGGTCACGTTGGGTCCTTCCCGAAATAAAACGCTCAAATTACCGTGGGACTCGTTTCTCAGCAGCTGGATAATTCTACTGAAAGCAACTTGCCATCCCGACATTCTGTCCACAACTGTTATGTCCAAATCCGTTAACTTCATGAAGTGACAGTGGAAAGCACTCAAAAATCCGACCAGGTCATTACCAGGACCACTGCCCAAGCAAACTAGATTCACTTTCCGATTTCGAACTAACTTGCTAGAAAGTTCATGTGGGGGAACTTCAAGAATATTTAGAATAACCTCCCGTACCATAGCTGCATGACATAGGGCGAACCGTTTTAAGTAACCGACAATGTAGTTCAAGTTGTTGAAATCAATTTCTGTCTGAATTGTACCATTTTGTACGTTTCGATAGCTTTCTTTCATGTCTTCTAAAGCTAGTTTTATTGTATTTTCGTTTAGACAGTAATCCAGCATCAATACTTTTACTGCATTTTTAAATAGTACCATAAAATTCTGACAATCTCGAGCATTTTTGTTTTTAATTATTTTTTGGTTTGTGCCTGCTTTTGAAAACACCAATTCATCAGAACTATTCCCTTTACCACCATGATATGCGATTAATTCATCTTCGTGATTGACAGCAGGATTTACTGACAGGAATTTTTGTTTACTGGCAGGATTTTTTGACAACAGATACTCAACAAATACAGCCAAATAATATTTATATGTTGCTAGTTTGCTGTCAGAATAGAAATTGTCTCTGTCACCATCATCCGAATAAAGTTCATCATATTCATCTAGCATTTCCAAGTATGCATCGGCATCATATTGTTCGAAATCGTATTGTTCAGATTCAGCATCAGAATATGAATAGTCTCTTTCATCATTGTAATATTCATCATAATAATCGTTGTAATATTCATCATCATAATCGTTGTAATGTTCATCATCTCTCTCGTTAAAATCTGCGTCGTCTCTTTCTGAGTATTCATCAGCGTCATATTGTTCGAAATCATATGGTTCAGATTCAACCTCAGAATATGAATAGTCTCTTTCATCATCATAATTTTCATAAAAATCATTGTAGTCTTCATCATCACTCTCGGTAAAATCTACATCGTCTCTTTCCTCATCATAATAACTACAACCGTCTTCATTATCACACCCGTTAAAATCATCGTCTCTTCCATCATCATAATAGTCACAAACGTCTTCATTATCAAACTCGTTAAAATCATCGTCTCTTTCATCATCATAATAGTCACAAACATCTTCATTATCACACTCGTCAAAATCATCGTCTCTTCCATCATCATAATAGTCACAAACGTCTTCATTATCACACTCGTTAAAATCATCATCTCTTTCATCATAATAGTCACAAGCGTCTTCATTATCATACTCGTTAAAATCATCGTCTCTTTCATCATAATAGTCACAAGCGTCTTCATCATCATGCTCGTTAAAATCATCTTCTCTTAGATCGTCTTCATTATCACACTCGTTAAAATCATCGTGTCTTTCGTCATCATAATAGTTACAAGCGTCTTCATTATCACACTCGTTAAAATCATCGTCTCTTTCATCATCATAATAGTTACAAGCGTCTTCATTATCACACTCGTTAAAATCATCGTCTCTTTCATCATAATAGTTACAAGCGTCTTCATCATCATACTCGTTAAAATCATCTTCTCTTAGATCGTCTTCATTATCACACTCGTTAAAATCATCGTGTCTTTCGTCATCATAATAGTCATAAACGTCTTCATTATCACACTCGTCAAAATCATCGTCTCTTCCATCATCATAATAGTCACAATCGTCTTCATTATCACACTCGTTAAAATCATCGTCTCTTTCATCATAATAGTTACAAGCGTCTTCATTATCATACTCGTTAAAATCATCGTCTCTTTCATCATAATAGTCACAAGCGTCTTCATCATCATACTCGTTAAAATCATCTTCTCTTAGATCGTCATAATAGTTACAAGCGTCTTCATTATCACACTCGTTAAAATCATCGTCTCTTTCATCATCATAATAGTTACAAGCGTCTTCATTATAACACTCGTTTAAAATGGCATAATCCTCAGTTTGTTCTTCAAGCTCAGCATTATATTTATCATCTATTTCATTATCATAATCGATGTTATCGTAAACACTGTCAACTTTTTCGCCTTCACATCTCTTACAAAGTTTCAAAACCTCGATGTATTGTCCCTCATTTAGAAGAGCTGTAAGATCTCCAATGGAATATAAATATAGTTCTTTATCATTACATTTGACTTGGACGTAAAAGAATTCGAACACAACACATATAATACTTTCAATAGAATCAGAATTGCAAGTCTCTTCCTTTCCATTTACAGAATCGCCATTTTCATCTGTAACGTTCGGTTCCTCACTATCTTTAACCATTTTTAGAATTTAACGAAGAACCAAGGAATGTAAAAGTATAATTTAAAAAAATAGAAATGCTAAACGTTTCCTACAATTGTCAAACATCTAAATTATCTGAGAAAAATTATAAAAGAATTGGTAAGAATACTTATTTCACGATTTTCTTGCAATGCAACAGCTTCAACTACCAAGAACAATATGTTCTATTGTTCTAATCACGAATCACGTGGACAGTCAAGCAAACGGGATTTCCCCCTTTATCTTTCGGGAACGGAAACTAAACGAACAAAGATAGTAAACCTTTTCGCTTATTCATGCTGTACCTTTGGTTTTTTTCTTATGAATCTTATGACATTGTGATCTATATGGTGTTCGTTTATTGTGAATCATTGTGAAAGTTCGTTTTTTTTTAAAAAGAAAATTCTACTTTTTTTTTTAAATTAGATACTTGTGAATGGGTAATTTTCTCAAAATGCTTTTTTTCCTTCAAATTTTGAAAAACCTTCATTCTATGATACACAAAGACTGTTACCAGTTTTATCTTAAAACCTACATAATTATAATCAACATAATTTTTTACACCAAAATCATAATATTATATCCCTAAGTATCACATTCAAGGTTCCCCTCACAATTCAAGACACATATAATGGCTTTTCCTTTTTAATTATTAATTACGGAAATATAAACCACATAATTATTCCGTTAGGTTAGGTTTTGAATTATCGTCGCACTAGAGGGCTATTGGCGACGGGCGTCGTATTTTAGAAACACATTCAAGTGACGAGCCGACACCTGAATAGGCACCCAACGCAACCGTTAAGGGCGACATCGTACGCATCGTTAGGGCTAAGGATATTTAAAGTGCACTCCCTTACACGGGGTATTTATTCGTCGAACATTTTGGCTGCACGGTCCGTTTATAGGTCGGCAGTTAGTTTGGCGATGCCCGGATCCGAACCTGGGACCTTCCGCATGCTAGGCGAGTGCCTAAGCCCAATTATTCCGTTAACCCTTTGAGTCCCAATGACAATTTGGCATAACCAAAAGAACTAGTAGAACTAGCCAAGAAGAGTTTCACAATAGTTATAAGTAGTTTTCCAGATATTTTATTTAGTTTGTATTTATGTGTTTAAAAATAAATTAAAATATGTCAGTAATTGCAAGAAATCAACTGAAACTAACTAAAATAATAATTCCAATAAATTTATTTTAGGAATCCGTTAAAGAGTAGTTTTGATTACGACCTTTTGAAAATAATTATGTTTTTTTTATTTATTATGGGATTAATAATAGCAACTACAACAATAGTAAGAGAATTTTTTTTTTAAGGTTTGATAACAGTTATGCTATAACTGGTGTTGAAATTTTAGATAGATTTTTTTTATTAAGGTCATTCAGATGACACAATCAATAGATAATAAGGCAGATAAGGAAGTCCTATTTTAAAAATGATGGTTGCACACATCAAATTATTAATCAAATGTAAATATCTTTAAAATTATAAATTGTACTTTTTGTTCAAGTATAGTGTTGTTTTAAACAAAGACAATTTATTAGTAAATCACAAAACTATCTTTTAAAATACTTTTCACTCTTCTTAACTATGAATTTATATTAAAAAAAAACTTGTTAACTGAACAAAAACATAGGCATCCAATGCCTCTGATCTTGTAAGTTTAAAGGGGAATGGGTATCATATAAAAAAACAGCTTGTAAAAATATGCAATACTGTTAGCTTAATTCGGCTTAGAAAATTACTTTTTTGATTGGATCAACACAGAGATTTTGGTTTGGCTACTTATACACCAAGCTTTGGTTCTCTACGGGCTAGAACCACAAGCCTCAAAACTGTAGTATCACCAGTATAAATGGGTAGAACCATACTATGTACTGTACAGTGAGTACAACTACTATGCAATATAATAAAGAAAGCTAAAAGACTTGAAAAAAAACCTTATGTTTGAGGCAATTCCAATGCTGAAAAAAATCTCAATTACAAAACAATCATTACAGTAACAAAAACCCACACATCCACCATAAATTTATTCAGTCATGAGAACATGTATCATACAAAAATGATCTTAAAACATCCTATTTACATCTCCCCTCCAACAATTTCAGTCTTCTTCCATGAGGAACGAATGCTGGTCCTCAGGCTGCTGGTCAGGAATTAGATCCAGGGAACGAAGCTGGAATTCTTGGAGAAGATCTTGGTCCAGGGTTTTCTTGGCTCTCCAGCACAGAGTGCTGTAGGCATGGTGGCTGCCATGTGCATGCTCTTGTTCCAGCTTTAAGTAATCCAGCCAAATGTCTGTAAAAGGAGAATTTTATTTATGAATATTTAGTCTATCTTCCTGTATTTCCCTAGACCAGGGGTTCCCAACCTTTTCAGACCTGCGTACCACTTGAGTATTTGAGAAATTTTGGCGTACCACCATACCTACATATTTCAATAAGCGTATAATATTTACTCTTTTAAAAGAGTTCAAAGGCTTTTTGAATTAAATTCCTGAGAGAACTTCATGTTTAATGATTAGATATTTGTTTATTAATAACATGCTTATGATAAAGGTGAAATAAAAAGAATAAAATGATATTAATTTTCAGCTGTATTTATTACCCATAGGTCTGGAAACATACACATTTAAAAAGTAAAAACTTAGCAAAACATTGATCATCATACGAAATATACTTCTATAAACATTAGTGCAAACCTAGTTGTTGTTTTACTGTGATTAAAATATCAATATTAGGATTAATGGAACTCATCTTCACTCTTCAGTCCATTTTAACACTAATTCTTCTTCCGTCTATGTTTCTTTTTTATGTGCAAGAGTTCAGAAAATCCACTCTCTCACAAGTAACTCGTAGCAAATAGCATCAAAAATACATAGTATCATATTGCTTATATCACTCATGCATACCACCAGAAATTTTCCAGCGTACCACCAGTTGGGAACCCCTGCCCTAGACTATTATGTAGATGTTATACTTTAGCAAAACAACCTAACTTCTTCTTCAGAGTATTGATGTCAAACACTTGTATATTTTTTTTACCTGAAGCAAATTAAATAACCAGTTTGTTGTTAAACAAGTTGTTGTGCTGCTGTGTGCATTGCTCATGCTTTTTTTAAACCTTTGAAAGTTTGTTCTAACCTGTTACTGTAAAAAAAAAAACTTTATTGTATGTTGAAGAATAATTAACCTATTAAATGCCACACCTGAAGACCGACTTTTTGTGCTTATTGATTCCAAAATTTCCCCCTTTTTTGGTAGTTCAAAAGAATTGAAAAAAAATTCAAACTAGGATTTGACTTGGTAGGGATTTTTGTCAGTCTGCCTAGTAAAATCCCCTTCACATTTGCATTCTAAATATCAGATTTTTTAAGAGTCATTTATATAAATCATATTTTAAATATGATAGAGATTCATCAATTTTGTTTGTAATGTGTTTCTATATCTGTGTTTATTTCTGTCTGTAAATACCTATAATACTTATAATACAGTGAAACAAAATCAACAAGAGAATAAAAAGAGTTTTTGTGAGTATTAAAGTAACAGGAACACAGGCTATTGTAGCTCTTTCAAATCATTCTGCTAATTGCTAAGGAATTCTTTAAAAAATTCTTGGTACAAGTTGGATTAAAAATGAGTATGTACTAGTAATTTGTGAGAAACAACTTAACAATAATTCATTAATAACCAAAATTGCATCCAGGTTGAAATTCCACCATTTTGTCCCAACTTAATATTTTCAATGTACAATTTGGCAGAATTAACTACACTCCTTGAACCTAAGTTAGATAAAAAAAAATATGCTATGGAGAAGATCCTTTCGCTGATGTAAAGAATTCCATAAATTATTTGTGAATCCATCCAGAAAACATATTTAAAATATTAATTTCATTTAAGGCCTAACAGATTTGAATATTATTTGAGAAAATATCGCAATTTTATCAGAATGAAAAGTGTATTTTGGTTAAATTGTATTCAGATCATTTTGTATGTAAATATTACCGTACAAGAGTTTCCAACTAACGGACTAACCACATTTTTCCGTCTTTTTTACTTTTTGTTTTTACCCAAGTTAGGTTGGCACGGAGTGTAGGTCAGTAAAAGTATTTCAGAATACTCACCAATATTAACTGTACCAAATTCTTTTAAACCATCTTCATAGTATTTCCGTAACATTTCAATGGGAGGATCCATCTACAATAGCAATGTTGATATTTTTAATGAAATAAAATAGTTTTTTTGCAACTTTATTAAATATATATTTTTAAGTGCATAACTAAACATAGCTTACCTGTCCCATTTCTATTTTAATCATTTTCTTTACAATTTGTGGTGAAAGCGGACCCATTTTCTTAAACCTAAATAAAAATGAAATTTGTACAGACTAAAAGAAAGTTTCAAAAGTAAAAGTTTAAATAGCAAATTAAATAGGTTTGAATATTTCATTTAAATTGTGCTTCACAAAATCACAAAGTATTAACACTTTTCAGCTAAGAAAAAAGTGTCATTGGAGTTACACTTTTAATGAAGAAAACCAATGAATTATAAAAAGTCTAAGGTAGCCAAAAAAAATTGAAGTGGACAACTTTTCTAAAAACATAATTAACTTTTAGACTTTTTTGTGACTTATATGAGAAAATTTTATGGAACAGTTAAAAATTTAATAATACAAAAAGCTCTAAAATGCTTCTTACAAGGTATCATTAAGCTCTAAGAGAATGTGCATTTTGTTTGCATCCATACTGCAAAACTTTTCAATTAACAATTTTAAAAAGTAATTTTTATTAACCCTTTCAGTCAGAATGACAATTTGGCATCCTCATTTTAGAAATTTTATTCCAATCGTCTATAGCCATTTATGATATCAAAAAGCACATCATACGATTCGTCAGACTTTATTCTATTAGAAAATATTTTTTATTAATCCCAATAGATGTCAGCGTCAGCCCTGTTATTTTTTTTTAAAATTATGATCAGAAACATGTTGATGCCAAATGGCATCACTGGGACTGAAAGAGTTTAACACACATAAAAAATATTAGAAGTTATTCATAATTTGTTTGAAGGAAATATTTATTGTTGTAACAGAAAGTTAAAATAGAAATGTATGCATACAGATATTCACCATTAACAAAACACTACTACTTACTTTTTATAAAGACTTCTAGCTTCAGAGATGGTTTTCTTGAGGGCAGTCAATTCCAAGTACATCTCCTTAAGAGGAAGACTTACTTCCTTTGGCTTTTTGATACCACTCTAAATAATTTGATCTTATTAGTTAAATGGCTATATAGCATAATGGCTATAACTAATAATAAAATACATGTTGCTGCATATAACTAAACAAGACTAAAAAACGATCAGTAAATAATGCACTAGTATTTTATTGCAAAACAAACTAGTTGCTGTGTTACGATTTTAAAATTAACTTTTAAATCTACTGTGGTTAATATATAGAGGAGCAAATTGAAATACGACAGGTGCTATTCATTCAGAAACCTTATAATATTGATTTTTAAGTTGCCAGAAAATCAAAGTTATTATACTACTAAACTTATTTCCCTTTTGCTAAAATAGTTAAAATAAAAGCAAAGACTTTAATATTTCCTACAGGAAATCAGTAAAAATAAATTGAAATTACATCTGAACACATTCTATAAATATGACAAAAATAGCAGAATAATTTCTAACTCTTACAAGGAAATATTTACCATTATCGCTACTTTAAAAAGTTTATACTATTTCACTTATAACTTAAAGTTTCTTTATATTTTTATACTAAAATTTATTTTAGTCCATGGAAGAAATATATTCAAAAGAGAAAAGTAGAAGTAAATCTTGTTAATTATTACACTAAAACTATTTATTTACCTCAAAGAACTCTGTTAGTCGTTCGGGATTGCATGTAGACAGCCAGTCTACCCCTAATTTCCACAAAATAACAGAATCCTAAAAAGACAAGGAAATTATATTTTATGCATATTATATTTATATTATATTGTACTCAATAAAGATATGAAACTTCTTATTTATTGCTTATGTAGGTACATATTGTTAACATTTTCAATTCTTGAATTTGGTTTTTAAAGCTAATTTATGTGTTAAGAGTGTTCCTTAAGTTATATAAATTGGTTTTAAAAACATTCAACTATTGAAAATATTAGCAATATGTGCCTACATAAGCAATAAATAAGAAGTTTCATATCTTTATTGGGTACAAAACACTGTTGCTAATCTAATTTTGGGTCAAATAACTAAAAATTATGGTGGAATAAAATCTTAAATATAAAACACAAATACTTTTGTATCTCTAATTGAATGAGTAACAGTTCATTACTTCTACTATACAGTTTTGATTTTAAAAAGTCATGAAGCATTCTATCTGTTAGCCACTAATATGTGTTAAGAACAGATAAAAAACTTCCTGGAGTTAATAGGGATCTGAATAAATAGACTTTCAGGAAATTTTCCACAAAAATTTAATTCAAGAATCCTTTGAACATTTTTAGAAGAGCAAATATTATAGGTTTTTGAAAATATTTATATTTGGTGGTACGCCAAAACTTCTGAAAAAGTCAATGAGTAAGCTGACCCAGCAACGCAATGGTTAGTGTACTAGCCTTTGGAGCTACTGGGTTCGGGTTCGAATCCCAGCAAGGCATAGATGTTTGTGTTTGTCAATAAATGTTGTTATTTGTCTATGTGTTTGTGTCATCCTTTCTTTGTGTGTCTCTTGCGTCTGTGTCACTTCTGGCAAGTGTAACAGGCTTTAAAGCCTATGCTCCTCCCTTCTAGAGAGCCCATTCCAAGTCAAGGTATGCATTAGTTAAGTAAAAAGAATGCCAGAAAGGTTGGGAACCCCTTGTGGGTTAGCCGAAACAAGGACAAAACCTGCAAATACCTTTTCATTGACAGAAGCAACGGCTTCCTTGAGTAGCTTGTACACTACTTCATGGGGCTGCATGCACTGAATGTGAAAAGTGAGGCACTTGAACCACAAGTCCACGGTGTTCCATTTCTTGGCAGCACAGAGGGCTATGGACAACGCCTCATCTTCTTCGTCCCTCTCGAACAGCAGATCAATCTAAAAAAGTACGAATATTTTTAGTTGATAATAACTGGTGGCTAACTTATCGATATTTTCAGTTCCTGAATAAAGAAGAGATATAGTCTAACTCTGGCCTTGTTAACAACAGTTACTCGTTTATAATGCCATAACCAATTGGACCCTTGAATTACGCAAATAAACATTAATGTTATAATATCTTGCTTATAACGAAATATAGATATATTTACTCCGCTAGAAATAACTCTAGGAATATATGTTCATATGATATCCAAAATACCTTCTTAAAGAATTTTTTTTAAAAATCATTTTTCCTACACTACCATTTATAAATTAGTATGATTACACTACTTTAAATCAAAAATTAAATACTACCACCAAAAGCGCACAAAAAAATTATTTAATCAATCATACTCTGTAACAATATGGCCTCGCTAACAACAGTAACTTGTTTACAATGCCATAAAACATTTGGACCCTTGAATTACGCAAATACCTTAATTAATGTATCATATCTTGCTTATAATGAAATATATATTTACTCCAAGGTTATAACGCTAGAAATATATGTTTATAGGATATCTAAAATACCTTCTTAAAGAATTAAAAAAACATTTGTCAATTTACAAATTAGTTTGATTACACTACTACAAATCCAAAATTAAATACTACTACTAATAGCCACAAAAATATTATATAGTCAATCAATGTCATTTTACAACTTTATGAGTACATATGTATTTTAGCTTATTTCCTATAACGTCAGAAACATTGTAGTCCCATGGAAGATGCTATAACTGGTTGTTATAGTGTCAAACCGTTGTACTCTATCAATAAGGTGTATTAAATTCATAGAGTGAATTAGATATTTAATTTCAACTCACCCATTCAGAGTAGAAGTTTAATGAGAGACAGTTATCTTGATGAGCCCTTTCCATTAAATTCACTGCTGTGTCTTGTAGCTGTTGAATATAAACATTTATTATCATATGCTCTCACAAACAGTGTCAGGTAATTTATTATGCACAACAATTTAGCTAATATAGATCCAAATTAAGATATTTCTTTTTCTCTAATGGGGCTGCAACATTAGCGGTCAAGCCTTTGCAGTGGTCTTTGCAGACTTGGCTAATCCCCCAGAACTGAGAGCCATTTTTTGGTGGCACCATCTAGGCGACTCTCACTGCCAATTTTGATGCAAGATTATTTTTTTTTCTAAATTAAAAAGTCATACATTCTGTGCAGGGATTGGAAAGTTACTTAGAAAAAAAAACTAACTCTTACAGTTACTCAATATCAAAAGGAACACATAAAAGTTACTTTTTACAAAAAGTAACAAATCACAGTTACTGCTTGCATTTTTAAGTTATTAGAAAAATTTAAATTTAGCCATCTTACCACTTAACCTGATAAGAAATAACCAAACTATAATAATATAAATTATCAAAAAGTTATGTAGTATTTGACACAAAGATGCTGCAAAAAACAATGAAAAGAATATTTTTAAAATAAAAACTCATTGTAATTAAGTGTCTATCATAAACAATTAGATTTAAAACATTTTTACAACATGCAAATTTAAAATTCAGTATTTTTGTTTCTTATTTTAAAGTAACTGACTGTTTTTGTAATTTATCAAAAACTGCTGCAATGAAAACAAGTTTTAAAACACTTGCTTAAAAATAAACTTGTTTAGTAACATTAATGAAAAAAATGAATGTTTATATATAATAATAATTATTCATATAGTAATTGTCACATAGTATTTAAAAAAATTTTGAGTATTTAAGTCATTAAAAAAACAATTTATTTAGAATAGATAAAATAAAGAGTTATAATAAGGATACTAACCGTTTCCTTCTTATTTTCTTTAGCAGAATTTAGTAGGCTCAGAATGAATTCAATATAGAAACTCCACATCTTTTCTAAACATTAAGAAAACAAAATGAGTTTATATATGTAGTACATACAATAGACAACAATTTCAAACAAAAAAACATGTGCAATAAATCGTAATAAAACTGAATAAACAAAATACCTGTTGGAAGAGTTCTAATAGCTTCTTCATACTTCGAATGAATTTCAGCATTTATTCCATCTATGACCATTCCTATTTTTCAAAAAATACATTAAATAATATATTACAATACTTTATAAGAGAAAATTGTTGTTCAATAAGCAAATTTAAAGTAAGTAACTCATGCAGAACCGAAATCACGACTAATTAACCCTTTCAGTCCCAGTGATGCCATTTGGCATCATCACTTTCAATATTTTTTTCTAAATGTTTATGTCCCGTTATGTTCCAAACACTCATCATTCGATTCTTCACACTTTGTTCTATTAGACAAATTTTACATTAATATCAATATTCAATAGCAGTCAGAACTTTTTTTTTTATTTAGAAAATAGCCAACAAGCGTTTCACCTGATTTTTGATAAGTTCACTTCAGTTCACATATTTAAAACACAATTCAAACTATTTCGTTTTAAATAATTACTAATTTTTTTTAATAATATGGTCAGATACCTTAAAAATATATAACTCGAAGTGTTTTTAGGTAATATATATATTTTTATTTTGTTGTTTTCCACAGTTAAAAAATTTTGGCATTATTTCAAAAACCATATAAAAAATTTAAATGAATTTTTTTCTTATGGAACTCGTATATTTGACCTAAAATAAGCTTATTTTGTGAATATCAGGTGTTTCTGTAGTGTAGTAAATTTTCGGGACATAAAGGGTTAAGTAATTATAACTATCTTTGATAGTAAGGAAAAAATATACTAAGAATTTCTTAACTTACTTTATATGACATTAGCCTAGATAAGTGATGATATGATATACAGGGCGTCCACAAAAGAATGTCCGATTTTCAAATTGTAATGGTATCAGCTGTAATCGCTCAACTTTTGTGGTTGAAGGAGACAAATAAAGAATAACTCCAACAGTTTCAGATAAGCGATACCCTACGATTTACCAACCTTGAAAGGTAGAATTGCACAGGCTGCTGCAGACAGTATGGGAAGAATTGCATTCATGAATTGTTTGGATGTGTGCCATATCACTAAAGGTGCACACATTGAGCACTTATAGGAAAAACTACGTTAGTTTTCCTTTAATTTCATGATTTGTTAAATTTAGTAAAGTATAAAATAAACTCCTGTAATATACCATAAAAACTCGGACATTTTTTTACGGACACCCGGTATTAAAGATTGTCAAATAATCTGCATTCTTTTAAATATTTTTAGTTCATAATTTATGAAAATCAGTAAAAAAAAATTATGGTAATTTGAATGACAAGAGAATACATGGTAATTAATTAATACATGGTAGAATATATGGTAATTACAATGGCAAGGATATTAAAGAGAAATCCCTTTCACACAACAGGCACATAACAACAAACAATTATCTACATGTATCTAAAATTGCATTAAAAAAATGAAAATCAAAAACTGACTTTTCTTCAATCCCTGTTCCTTTCCTCTCTTAATTTCCTCCTGTACATTGAGAAGGGGTTCTTTGGCCAAGGCGTCTAATGTTTCTTCTTTATTGGGAAATCTTTCTTGAACACTATAAAAATAGTATTTATCAGTAAGTTAACAGTATTTGATGAAATTACCATAATTAAAGTAAACTAAAAGACTGTTTCGTGAACCCTAGACTTTCTATATAGTTTGATATTTGACAGTCTAAACTTAAAATCAAATTTGAAATACAGTATGATTATATATACAGTATAGCAATGATACACAAACACGTTTAAAACTTGTTTGGTGTCAGTACAAAACAACAGAAACAGAAAAGAGAGAAGAAAAAATCCTTTGTTTCAATGAAATTATCAGCTTTTGTCATTTTGTTAAAATGGAAATTTTTAACCATTATTCTTATGGGGTTCTACAGGGGATTGGGAATTTATTTCATTATAGTGGATATTTCGCTGTAATGATATTTGCTATAAAGACATTTTACTGTATAATATGAAAACTTCATTAGGTAATACTATTAATTACATATTTTGACTTGATAAACACATTATGTTCATCACACAATGTTCCATCACTTTAATATTCAATGAATAAATTACAAAAACAAAGTCCATTTAATATTATAAAAATGCATAAGTTACTTTTTATTTTAACTAAGTATTCATTGAACATGAAATGCACAAACTTTTTAAAATCATAGTTAACTTATTATTTCAAATCAAAAGAGAATGAAATTACAATTGAATTATTTGACATTCAGAGAATATATCCACAAATTTAGTCATGATACATGACAAAAACAACACTGATTCTTGGAGCATAAAGTTTTAATATGTAAAAATCCAGATGTTTAACTTACTGAACACAGTTTGACTTTATCAGAATACACATATCAGACTGAAAACCAAACCACCCGAGCGGCAAAAGGCAAAATAGGCAAGCCCTTTCTGGATATCATATTTTGCTCAGCAGTTTTTGTTTTAAGTCAATTGGTGTATTAAGTGTACTTGTGTCCAGCTAAACATGTAAATTTTTACATAATAAAATTTGCCCCCAAAAACTATGTTGCTTTATTCATGTAAATGTTTAACATTTAGAGCAATAAAAATCGTGTTTAAGTTTTAAAGGAAAAATAAGCTTTTTGTAAACTGTATCATGAATGCATTGAAAAGGGAAAAGACATCCTAATGAACTTACTTTTGTAAAATATAATTAATGTGCTGACTGCCAAAGTCAAAATCTAAGCAGATTTGTATGAACGACAAAGCATACTCCACATCTAAAATCAATAATCAAGTTAGTATTTATAGAACAATCGCTATATATATATTTTTATACAAAAACTGTTAAACTATTCATAGCTATAATGCAGTTCAATTGAACACTTACTTTTTCTTTTTAAAGACAAAAAAGCTATAAAACTAAAACGATTTTAATACATAGTAATGTTTATAAAAATACTTAATTCCATAAACATTTGCGACATTAAAGGTACTTATGGATGCGAATGCAAAATGTTTTATGGTTTTATATTATAGAAAAAATTTATATAGATATCAATCGAATAGTTATTAACCTCTCAAGACCCAAGCAAAATACTACATATATTCTTATATAATCTAAACATATTTTTCATACAAATATATGCTAAAAGTATGTTTTAAAAAAATTATGTTTAATAGTTACATAGGGATACTAAAGGATAGGGATCTAAAAATACAAATGTGTATGTAACAAAAAACAAAGTATCAATTATTTGTACTTAACAGATAATTGTAACATTATTATTAATGCAAAATGCCTTTAAAACTAACTACTAAAAGAGCGTCTTAAAAAGTTTGAAAAAAATTGAAAATAATTTTTTTAAGAACTCTAACATCGTATTGACCCCTCGTTCAACTTCATTTTTTTCATAGAAATAAAGACTGATACCTGTAATCAAAGGCTGAAAACTGATATTTGGCTCTTCTTTTATTGGACCAGGTCAATTTCGGAACTAATTAACATGTTAATTGTTTGTGAGGAGGTTTTAAAAAATGTCCCCAAATGGAGACGCCAGGTCGCAAGAGGTTAAAAAAAAATCATGGTCCCATTGTTGTTACATTAAGCAAACTACTGAAATACAATATTTTTAATAATTGAGCAAGAGAATTCTACCTGGACATTCTTCAACTGCACTATCATACACAAGATGAGCTATTTGACCGTTCATAACAACATCATCTTCGTCAATTTCAATTTCCTAAAATTTAACACATGCAATACATTAAATTTTATGACATAAATTGGAAAGCTTAAGTTATAAATATGTTATTATGTATATTGATGATCAATTAATGAAGTATATCTCTAATACTGAACATTAAAATATATATATACATTGTTAATTACTCATAATATAGTCATGGAGGGTTAAGTTAAGTTATGACAGCACTATAGCTACACCAGGGCTACTGGAGACAGGCGTTATATTTTAGAACCACAGTTAAGTGGCGAGCCAACACCTGAGTAGGCACCCAACACAACTTTTAGAGATGACATTGTATTCAGTGCCAGGAAACAAATTGGATTTTTTTTAGTTATGATTGTATAATTATGTTTATTGAAAACAATAACGTAATATGTCGCTAATACTATATATAATACATTCTGATAAATTAAAAGCAATTAGAGAAAAGCAAAAGATATGTTTGACTATTTTAATTAAAAAATCTTGTAAGTACTTCTCAACTCACCTCTACACTTTTAGCTTCAAGAACTGCTTTGCGTTTTCGAATCTTAAAGAGAAATATTCTATGATATATTATACGATTATGACACTACATTAAATAAGATTTATCAAAGAAAATGGTAATGACAATATGATTTATCAATAATTATTTATGATTAATAAAACAAAATAAAAATTATAAAATTTCTCACCCAGTCTATATACATCAACTCCATTCTAAAGTACTGAAACAAAAAATACAAAATGGATTAATTTATTTTAAAGCAAGCAAGTAATTTAATACAGGAAAAAGGACAATTATAATGCAAAGAAAACAAGTATTTTTGGAAGTTAATATTTTTTTTTACCTCTCGCCATAAAAGTTCTGAATGAGGGTTTAGTAAAATTCCTCTCTGGAAGAGCTTTCGGGCATTTTCTGGCAATCGCCTTTCTTCCATTTCATACTTAGCTGCCATTATCCACAACTCTGTTAAGAAAAAGCATTAAAAGAATCAGATAAGATATGCAACACATAAAAAAAATGTGACTTAATAAAATTTTTAAAAATTAATAAATTTTAATAATTGATTTAAAATTTTAATAATAAATTGTAATTTTTTAAAAATTACAATTTTGATCAGTGGCAGGTAGGTAATGCATATCCAAAATTTTTGACAAAATTAAAATCTTTAAATACTTTGAAAGTTAAAGTTTTAAAATAATACAACTTAAACTCTGACATGCAAGTAGGTTTTTAGGTTTGAATTATCGTCACACTAACAAGGGCTATTGGCGACGGGCATTGTATTTTAGAACCACAGTCAAGTGACGAGCCGATACTCGAGTAGGCACCAAACACAACCGTTAAGGGCGACATAGTACGCAGCATTAAGACTTTGAAGGGTATTTAATGTGCATTCCTTTACACAGGGTATTATTCGTCGGTCATTTTTGGCTCCACGGGCCGGTTATAGGTCGGCAGTTAATTTGGCAATGCCCAGACCTGAACCTGGGACCTTTCGCATGCTAGGCAAATGCCTAACCAACTGGGCTCCCCAGCCTCGAAATGCAAGTAGGAAATATAAAGAACAAGGTCATATATAAGAAACTAAAAAAGGTTGAGAAAGCAATGTTATAAAAATGCAATGTAAATTAATCACATTGGTCTGAGTACATTTTAATCTGATAATTGGCGGCTTCTATTAATCGGAAAGCAATTGCAATAAATTCCAAACAGAATATAAATGAATGTCAGAAGGTTTTCATGTTACTTACGGGGATCTTTTGAATGCACTTGCAGTAGTTGAGTATATAGAGTATTAATCATATCATGCCATTTCTAAAAATATAAACACATGATAAATTAATGGTGGAATTAGCAGATTAACTACATTATACTTATTGATAGTATTTGATTCTACAAAAGCCATATTAAAGCAATGTATTGGTAGATAATGTAATTGTAATATTAATTTTTAATGTTAGTTAAATAATAACTGCTAAAACAACTATTGAGTAACTTTGAGTAAAGTACAAAACATATATCATTTTATGCAATACAAGCTAACCCTCTGGAGGAAACAGACATAAATACAGCCTTAATATAAACCCATCAACTGATATCAGTTTTTTCAGAAACACACATAAAATTTTGAAAGTTATAAATTTACTAAAGTCTAGAATTCAAGGTACGAATGTGTGATTTATAATCATCTTTTACAGAAATATAAATTTTAAAAAAAGACATCCTCATTTGAAAATTTGAATTTTAATCTCATACAGAAAAAACAAACTTATACTTAAGCCAATTTGCTTATTGTTCAGGCGGTTAAAGCATGACTATACTTGCAGAAATTGGTTATTCATTACTACATTAACTTCACTACACCCCGTGCCAACCTAACTTGGGTAAAAACAAATAGTAAAAAGGCAGAGAAAAAAGCGCATTTGGTTCGTTAGTTGGAAACTCCTGTAAGGTAAAATTTACATACAAAATGATCTCAATACAATTTAACCAAAATACACTTTTCATTCCGATAAAATTGCAAAATTTTCTCAAATGATGTAATGTTCAATTTTGCTAGACCTTAAATGAAATTAATGTTTTAAACATGTTTTCAGGATGGATTCACAAATAATTTATGGAACTCGTTACACACACATCCACGGAAGGATCATCTCCATATCATATTTCTATTTACCCAACTTAGGTTGGCAAGGAGTGAAAGGTAAAATAAAATGAGTTTTATCAATGTTATCACTCCTGCATATTTTTGGTTGATATATTAAATATACACATGAAAACAAATCTTACCATCTTTTTACAAAATTGAATTTGATCCAGCCATAGTTTTGTATCTTCAGAGTAGCGTGATACAGCACCCTAAAATTAGAACAACATTTTTCCAAATATGATTTTATTTTATTTATAAACAAAAGATATAGAATAAATAACTAAATTTTTTAACATTAATTTAGATATTTATTTTAGAAAAAAAATTAATTAGATTTTATTTGAAAAAATTGTAACTCATTAGTTTACGGTGGTATTATTCTAAATGAAATTTAAAAATTAGCTTTAATTAAAAAAATTTTTTTGTTAAAAACGAGAAATCTATCAATGCAATTAATATTAATGAAAAAAGAATCATAACAAAACTTACCCTAAATAAACGATTAATTCTTTTAGCAATATGGAAGTCAATTTCATCTTTTTTATCTTCAATTATCAATCTCTGCCATTTAGATGAAAAAAAAATATTACAATTTATGTACGACACACAAATTGAACAATAAACAAAACTATCTGTACTTGAAGTATCGGAAATCGGTACAAAATGTGTCATTTTATGTATAACAAGGTTGTAAGTATTAAAAAAATGCTGACAAATTTTAATATTAGTTTAAAATTAATATAAGTTACCCATACAGTTTTTAAAAATGTCCTGTAATTTGAAGGGAAATTGATTTGATCTAGTTTTGACGCAAATGAATAATAATACAGTGCTATTTCTCAAATTCAAACAAAATTCATTATTTTATCATTCAAGTTTGTTTTGTGTGTGTGTTTAAAATGAACATTTAATGGGATCCCTTGGTACCTAGTCCTTGATTTAGTGTAAGTTTTTAGATTAAAATAATAACAATTTTACCGTGTTCAATGTTAGGTTGGATAAAATTTAAGTATAAACTATTTTTACAATAAAATACCCTTAAACTTTAATTAGTTTGCACAAAGAAATAAATAGCATATTGTAAATTTATAACATAAATATTACAGAAGAAGCCTTTTAATGTGATCACGGTTATTGTTATCAATCATTTAATGTTATCAAAATCGCTTAGTCCCGTCTGCTTATATCAAAATACATTGAAAAATCATCCGTTATTGTAATCAAATGTTCGTTTAATGTTATCAGTTTATATATAATTTTTTTTTCCTGAAATCAATATAAACAAGAAGGGACACTTTTTTTGTTTAAAGTGTTTACGCAACTTACTCTTAGGTGTGCAAAACAAAGCCGCGCGGAACACTTTCATAAACATTATGATTACGAGCGATTCGTAAATGACTTGCTTTGAAAGAATGCTAATCAATAGACAATTGATGATTTCTTTTTAAGTTAATAATTAGCCTTTTGTATTGTTTTCTGAAGTTCATCATAGTAAGTATACTAACTAGTAATTCTTTTTTCTTTGTGTGCATTAATTTCTATTAAATACTATAAAGTTTTACAGCAACAACTCCTAATTTAAAATTAATTTTTATTTTAAAACATAACATATCCGTATGTAAAAAAATCATTTTTTAGTTTAAACTTTTTTTCGTGTATTGTAATCAATCGGTTATTGTTATCAAATCACATTCGTCCCGATGTGATCACATTAAGCAGCCTCTACTGTATGTTTAAATAGTTTCATCAGATATCTATATGAAATAAAGAAATAATAAGTAAATATATTATACCTTGCGTCTTTTTCCAATCAATTCAAGGAGATTCATTTTATACTATAAAATGAATGATAATACATTATATATTTTTGTAAATAATCTAAATTTATGGAAGAAATTTACGAAAAAATATCCAATAGAATTAATGCATTTACCTCAATATACTTGAGAACGTCGTCTTTACTTTTCTTCATTCGACGAAGCTTGTACTCAAGCGCCTTTCTTTTTTTAACGATTGCCCTATAAAGCAGATTAGAAATAAAATATATAAATTTTATGAAGCCACATACCATATAAAATATATGACTGACCTTTTTAATATCTCTCTAATGGGGCTATTGGCAGTCAAGCATTTTGCAGACTCGGCATATTCCCCAGAACTGAGAGCCATTTCTTTGTGGCACCATATAGGCGACCCTCTCTATCAATTTTGACGCACAGATTACAATGAACCTGAGCTCTCTGTGGATGTTAAAGTATGCTTAGATTTAATTTTTCTGAGAGAACCTGAAGTCAAAAGGCCCACCAAGGATCTTTTACATGTCTAATAATCATATGACATGTGTGCCCAAGATTTTCTCTTCCAGTCTGACGACTCAGCTGGGGCTCAAACTTGAGATCTTGGGCTTAAGAGGCGGGCATTTAATATATATTTTTTTAAACCAGAGCAAATAGCTGATCATTTTGTCAATATCTGCTTTCAATGAAGTTAAGCTACATTGGTCATTATTAGTGCTTGAAAGAGGGATAACTTATGAATGCTGAGTGCCTTTGGCATGGGATGCATGCATATATGAGACTATGGTACATCTGTTTGCATGTGACACAATGGTAATCTGAATGTTTACCAAAGTCTTAGCTTCTAAAACTGTGGATGATGGAGCTATAAAGCTCTGTTGGATGGCTGCTCAGGTGTTAAAACTTTTATGCAACAGCCATGTAAAATTATGTTGCGTACCTAGATGTGTTTAAAATTTGCCTTGGGGGTAACAAACTGAAATCTAAAGCTTTTTAAACAATTATTTTTTCAAGGCCAGCCAATTTTTAGTCAATTAACAGTGTGGAAAGGTTACCATAATGGGCACGAATTTTGCTTGAAGCACAATATTTGGGGATCTTGCGAATTTTTTTCTTGTCAAGGGTTGTAGTAAAACAGGTCTGGTGGGGTTGCCAGATTGGCAACAAAATCGCCGGGATCCATAACTTACTTCACAATTTTTAGTAACATAATCAATTACCTTATTTCTTTTCGATTGAAGAGACCAATTCTCTCCATCTGTTCCAACTCAGGAAGAGTATGCTCCAACCGAAGATGTACTAACTCAGCCATGGTGTCTTCTTAAAGTTGTATGCGAACAAACTATGAAAAAAATATTGCTTATTTTTCCAGAAACAAATTGTAGAGTATTAAAATGAATTATTTTTGTCATGTGAAATTGTCTGAACCAATGCTTTTTAAAAAAAAAAAAACTTTATTGAATAATCCTTTATAGTTGCATACGAATAAAACTATGTACAAATATATTGTTCATTTATTAAGAGACAAATTATACAGTATTGAAAAGAATGGTTTATGTCATGTGCAGTTGTATGCACCAAGTTTTTAAAAACTTTATTAAATGGTCCTTTTTTTAATAACATTTTTTGAGAACTAGCACAAGGAATAGCTGTGATTTCCATAATTTATTTCAAGCATTTGAATAATATGAAACAAATTAAACATTTTGATTTACACCTAGCAAACTAAATGACATTTTTTTAAAAATTAATCATTAAAAAAAATCAAAAATCTTACTATCAAACTAAATAAAGAAAATCTAGACAGCAAGTTGCATTTCTTGTGCAGGTTTTTTAAATGCAGTAATCAAATTAATGAAGTGAAATTTTTTGGAAAATTGCATTGAAAATCAAAACATTGTAAATATCCTCAACACGTGTTGCCAAACAAACATAGAATTCGTTGCGGTCATAGCCATCGAGTGTTTTGGTTTAGTTAATTTTGGTGCTAGTTCAAAAAAGTAAACTAGTTAGCCCGCAAGTAGTTAAAAATACATTCAATATGATTAGATCAATTTTCAAAATCATTTTTTTCATCCAAAAGGGGTTTTTTTGTGTTTGGGCTTGCAAGCAAGAGTTTCCTGTATCTAAATCGGTGCGGTCCATACCTTTTCAGATCCATTCTTGAAAGACCACCATAAAGCCAGTAATCCATTCACGCTGTAGCTATGCTGTAGCTGGATTTTGTGACGTAAGCGTCACTAGTACGCATGCGGGCGTGGTCAAAGCTGTACTTCTGAAGCTGGATTTTTGAATCGTTTTCCAAGCGATATCAAAGCTGTAAATTGGTTTCGGGCATGAGCAGTCATAAGAGTCATTTAGTTTTTAATTGTCCGTGGTTTTTAACTTAATTTTCTTGTTTGTTTACCTTTTATTGAGAGAAATAACCCATAAGTCAAGAAACTTCAATCCACGCTAGATACAGCAAATGACGTCACAAAATCCAGCTACAGCATAGCTACAGCGTGAATGGATTACTGGCTTAAGCATGAAGTAAATGAAACATATAACGTCGAACTGAGCTACAAAAAGACCATATATGTGACAAAAACTCTGATTATGAATCAAGTTCAAGGTTTTTTTCTTAAAAAAAAATTAACATTTACTCAGGGTAAATGGGGAACATTCATGTGATGTAACGCGGTTTGTTATGCTACTGCTCTCGAACCACGTGCTAATGTTATCCTATACATATACAGCTATCGAAACTCATGCTAATGTTTTCCTACTGCTTAAGTTAAGGTGTATCTGTTTTATGCAACTCATTCTGTATATCTTCGACTCATACGCTTGGATAAGCGTTCAAACCAAACCCAAACGCTTGGATAGAATTAGCTACAAACATAAGTATCGTAACAAAAAAGTTTTTTTTTTTAATGTATATGCACAACCGTGTTAATTCCTTTGAGGTTGAAAATCTAAAAATATTTTTTGCAAACACTCTTGTGACATCTCTTTCCTTTATTTATGTTTTCCCCACAGCATAAATAAGCTTTACTTGTCAAAAAGAGCATGCAACCGTTCCGGGACTTAAACAAAATCCCATCTTCATTGCCTAAAAACTATGAATTAATGAAAAACAGAAAAAAAAACAAGATTAATTAAGGATTTTTTAATTTTTCATTTGCGTTTTATATGTTGCTTTTAAAACAGTTATTAATAAAAAAAAGGTTTTTGTACTTTTTATACCTGATGACTAGTTTTATAGAATAGACTATTTGAAAATCAGGTAAAGCATATGGAACACAAGTCTTTTTAAAAGCCGTCTAATCGTCAACCAGCTCCACCATATATGAACACTGTACAGTGCTTTAAAATACTCTTGCACATCATCTGTACAAAGTATGGAAGTCACCCCATATTTGGGAATTCCCTTGTAAATCGGTCGTAATAACAGCAAATAAGTTTTAAAATGAACATCACTAAAACAGCCAACTTTCAGGAATTAACACAGCAAAACAGATTTTTTAAAAAATCCATTTCTGGATTTTCATTGGCATCAATCGCTAAATTTTTAAAGGTTAAAACTTTTCAAGTAAGTTCTTGCTGTTAAAACAAAATATTTAAAAATTTGGTTGTGACTGGTTCAAACCGAAAAAATGGCATGTCTGCATCAGAATCAATAAAAAAAATTACACTTCTGAAAAGCTTTATTAATTGTTTCAGTGAAAATTGAAGCTCATACAAGATGCAAGATTTACAAGAAAAAAAATAGCATTAAAAAAAAGGCATTAAATATTTAAATAAAAATTAAAATATGTAGAGTATAACAAGCGTGATTTGTGAATCAACACAATGTGCACAATTCATTTTATGACACTAAATATTATGCATTCCACTATAAACATATCACATAAACAGTTGAGCACTAAGCAAAACAATTGGTTATTGAACCAGCAAGAAACTTCCCGAAAATAGCATTGTTCATAAACAATATTTAATAAATTTATACACACAAGGATGCTACTTTTGACACAAAATGGAATAGTCATAGGTGGAATGATAAGTAAACATCACATACAGTTGAATCTGAAATCACCATTTTGGTTTTTTTACATGAATTAAAACAGAGGTTTTGTTCCAGGGAAAATGTATTATTAAGTTTTTTTTAAGTTTAAAGAAAAAATCAAACATTCAATTACTCACTAGGTCAAAATAAAGTGTTTTGGCATACAATATTTTAATATTAAGAATGGCATAGAATGTTTTAACAGGTGATCAATAACTACCCAGGACAAAAAAGACTGAGACATTGGTTTAGTTTTAAATAATGTGGCACTCGAACTGCACAAGGCCTAATGGTGACAGGCATTGCAATTTAAAACCATGACCAAGTGACAAGGCCAACATGTGAGCAAAAGTGACAGAGAATTCTTAGCTATACCTTAGTTTTTAATATATTAAAAACATTTCAGCAAGAACAAAAATATTCAGATTTTGTATTATAAACAATCCTTTCAAATTACTAAAGCTTCTGCTCTTGTGATTTGGAATTATACAATGAAATACTTTTCAGGCTTTTACACAGCATTTTTAAAATTTATTATCAGGCAATTTTGATTATGAAAATTGTTTGCCATGAAACTGGAATTAAAAAATGTACAAATTTATTTTTCAAAAATAGCATTAAGAAATTCATGCATTTATAATTATTTCAAAACAGAAGATAAATAAAGCACAGTTTGTGAAAAAAGAGAAGCTTCTGTTATGTCATCTCGATGGGAGATTTATCACTTTTTAGCATAAAGTACAATAGTCCAGGAGAAAGTAAAAAAAAAAAAAATAGATAATACAAATACTGAACCTTTCCTGCAGCAAACTATACAAGTTAAAAAAACCTATGCATATTATATGCTTGTTTACCATAGTAACTAGGGTCTGGCATGAAGATAGAAAAACTTTTGCTTTAGCATTTAGTCTTATAAGTAACAGAACTTTTATATTTCAAATTAAGAGTGAACGAAATAAGTATAGTTAAAACTGTAAAAACGTTCCCAGTTTATCAAAAATTTATTTATAATCATTTCTGAGCATTGGTTCTAGTCCAACTAGCTGACCTGCCATCAAAAGACATTTGGCTTCTCTCTACTTTACTTTAATCAGGGAAAAAAAATTAAAATCTTTTCTCATCAAACTTTCACCCACTCCTGGACTATTAAGCTAGACAGACATGGTGGGACAGGACACATGGACATTGCCACTCAATCTCCAAGACATTACCGAAACAATATCCACTCATCAGTGATTGGTCTAACATTAGGGTGGGCCAAAAAAAACTTCATATTTTATTTCGGATCGCTTAGTGGGGAAAAGTTGCCATTGCTAAAGACATGAAAAATGCACGAATTATTATTTTTTATTACTAAATCATCCGTTCGCGCAATGCCATCAAAGTTGGCAAAAATCGTAAATTTTCATAATTTTTTTAAACACGATATAAGATTTTAATTGCTTTTCTATATCATGTTGCATGAATAAAATTTACAAAAAGTTAAAACTTTGAAATTTAACGAAAAATACGAACTTTTCTAATTTTATACTACTTTTAGTGGCCGAAAGATCTGACACAAATGTATAATAACTTATTATTATATATAATATAGTGTTTATTATTAATAAGTGCTATAATATATGGATTTTACATACTTTTAGTAGTTAATTCATGATATCGGAACATAATTAAAAACATCTACCGTGTTTAAAAAAATTATTAAAAATTACGGTTTTTAACAATTTTTTGCCAACTTTGATGGCATTGCGCGAACGGAAGATATGGTAATAAAAATATATTAATTAGTGCATTTTTCATGCCTTTAGCAATGGCAACTTTTCCGCACTATAGCGATCCGAAATAAAATAAAAAGTTTTTTTCGGCCCACCCTATCTAACATGTCACATGTTCAATACAATACCAATCACTGACAGGTGAAAATGTCCTTAGCCAAAGAATAGCCATGTCTGTCAAAGAGTCACATGTCCTGTCCCTCCATACACGCCTATCTTCAGAAAACAAGCATCACAAATGCCAATATCATTTATAATATTTCAAAAATAACTTTAGATAAATTATCTTCAGCACCATGAGAAGAATGGTGATTTGCTCTGGAAAGTCTGTGTGAAGTTGTCGCTGCTTCCCCTTGCTCTTGTCTTGTCACGTGTGCCACTTCTTTGGATGAGTACAGCAGGCATTTGGACTAATTGCAGGGGAGACTTGGCATCTTTTAGTGCCTGGGTCAGGTTCAGAACCTGTTGGTGAGAGAAGTAAAAAACTTATAAGAATTAACATAAGGTGCGTTTACATGAGTCATTGAAACCCTGGAATGCCAAAATCTCCACTAGTGGAAAAAGAGGTCAAGCAGGATTTCTAACCCAAATGATAGTCTGTGGACGAATCTATGGTATGAAACATTAAACCCTCCTTCATTGGAGGGTTTGCGAAACCCTCCAATGAAACCCTGCGATTCTGGTTCTGTCTGGGAGAAAATCCCCAAGAGGAAAAATTGCTGAGTTTGCTCTTCAATACATGGATTCGGTGGCTCATGCAAACGCGCCTATAGAGAATTTGAAACACAAGATATCGCTTTATGTTTTCAAAAGTTTTTAAGGCAAACAGTTGAAGATTATTTAAATGGTTAGTTGGATCATAGCAGAGCACCATTGGTTAGAATTGTTTTATTACAATTTGAAGGGGCTGGCAATAACTGCGCCATCTTGCTAATTACTCTTTTCGTTGCTAGTACTTCTTTTTATCTTAAAAACATTTCATATTAATTTCTGTATTGTTTGCCTACATTTTCTTTAAACATCTACCTTTTCGAACTATATTCACCTGCAGCCATTGGAGTTTTCATTTGGTGCCGTCTTGTTCTGCCTTGGCACTTTTTTGGGTTTGCATGGACACATTTAATATACAATTATGTCATTGAAGTCATGAATTTATATACTCTATTTAAAAACAATGACAGTAGACCTACTTAGACTTTAATTTAAAATTAAATTTTTCCTTTCAGTTTAATACAAACACACTATACATTTAAGTTACAATACATTTAATTTAAACACCAAAAAAAAGAAAAGATTAATTAAATTACCAACAAAATAAACCCTACCTGTCCCCTCATCACAGACATCTGCTTCTCGAATGCATTCCTATCGAACCCTCTATCCATCTTGAACAGCTCAAAAAGATCATCGCACAGTTCCTGTACAAAATTCATGTCTGACAGCTGCGGCAGAATCAGGTCTCTGGTTTCCGAGGAAAATGGAATGCGGGCCATGGGCAACCAGGCCCAGTGGAAAGGATAGGCTCTCCACGAATCAGGATGCTTGAAGGGAAAGGCTAGACCGTTGTCTATGCCTGCAATCTCGATCACTGGTTTGGTGTTTGTGGCCTCGTTGCCTTTGACGTATCTGGAAATGTTTAAGTAGAGGTTTAGATTAAAAGATAGTGAAATGCAAGAGGGTTTTAAGTGATCTTTAATATTAATTAAGGTTATCAACATAATGGTAAATATTTATTCAGACTTTTGTTTCTTTATTATGGATTACTGTTTCATATACTTTAATGAAAATATACCTTAGTAAATCTGAAAATATTTTAGTAAGGTTTCACACTAAATGTTAGTAGAAAATTTAAGGAAGTTTTAAGTGCTCATTAATACTAATAAAGTTACCAAAATAATTGCAAATATTCTTTTATATTTACGCTTCTTTATTATAGATTATAATTTCATACTTCATTAAAATCAAGTTTACATTTCATTATTATTTGAGCTAAATTAGATTAATTTATATAATATCATAGACAAAATTTTAAAAAGTTGTTTATATTACATGCTGACATTTTAGAAAATTTAAATATAAAATCGTTAAAATTAATCCAGAAATGTACATATCCCATAGAATATAGTGTTAGGATACCCATGTGATAAATTAAAAAAAGTTAAATGTAAAAAAAAATTAAAGAACATATAATTTCTTTCATAATGTTTTTGTTTGAGCTTTTATGGACTCCTTTAACCCTTTCAGTCCCAGTGATGCCATTTGGCATCATCACTTTCAATATTTTTTTCAAAATTTTTATGTCCCGTTATGACATCCAAACACACATCATTCGATTCTTCACATTTTGTTCTATCAGAAAATATTTTACATTAATCTCAATAGAAGTCAGGACTACTATTTTTTTTACTTAGAAAATAGTCAACAAGCGTTTCTCCTGATTTTTGATAAGTTCACTTCAGTTCCACATATTTAAAATACAATTTAAATTATTTCGGTTTAAATAATTACTAAATTTTTTTTAATAATATGGTCAGATACCTTAAAATATATAACTCGAAGTGTTTTTAGGTAATATATATATTTTTATATTGTTGTTTTCCACAGATAACATTTTTTGGCATTGTTTCAAAAACAATACAAAAAATTTAAATGAATTTTTTCTTCTTATGGAATTCGCATATTCGACCTAAAATAAGCTTATTTTGTGAATATCAGATATTTCTGTAGTGTAGTAAATTTTTGGGACTGAAAGGGTTAAGCAAGTCATTTCATCGAGTATTTAAGAAACACAATTTCTTTCTACTTACTGATTGGGAAAAGTTTTGAGTTAATTCAACAATTTAACTTCAGGTATAAAAGTGTAAACAAATAAAAAAAGGCTAAACTCTGAATTCAAAAAATTGCCACAGCATGCAAGCAAGAGAAAATTTGTAGTTACATTAGTTCTTATAAAATGCATTGATCTTAGAAACAGCCAAAATGAGATTAAAAAGGGGGCGGATTTCGGCTGAAAGGCAGGAATCTTTCATGACTTATATTACAGTCGAGAGACTTACTGATTGAGATAACTTACTTGATCAGCCAATTATCATTGCCTCGATCCGTATTTCTGATGATGTAATCCAGCACCACAAGCCGTTCAAACTGGAGATGAAACTGTTTCTGGAGGCTTTCTGGCAGAGGTTTTGCTTCAAAATGCCTCAGCCATTGCTCAGCATCTTGGTAACCCTCCACAAAGAGTTGGAATGACCCTATTTTCGGTGGTAACCCTACTCGGTTGAAATGGCACCGGTACCTGTTAAATGGAATAAATATTATATATGTTAAAGATAATCTGATATGTAATGTAGAAGCAATTAGTAAATGGTATTAAATGTTTGTTTGAGCCAGAGGTTTGATATATAGACTGCATATTGGAAAGCCAAAAAAGTGACCTTTAAGGAAGAGAAAGTGACTTTCCAGAAAAGATGTGGGAATTTTATACATTTACTATTAAAACAAAAATAGCTTTCTAAATATAATTTTCTTTTGACACTTACTCAAACAAGAGATAAATCATAAAACATCAAAACTTTCCTTTCAAATTAACAACTCATCTGGCTCCTTACTTAATAAGTCTGTTGTTTCTAATCTCCTGTTTGTCTGACTGTCAGCCAATATCAGTGATTGACAGTAATTAAGAGAGACACTATATGTGGACAGTTAGAAATGTCTATCCAGTTCAGTCCAAGGCAATCTATAATGTGCTGAGATGATGTCTGGCTAATTCCATGTAAATGTAGTTTAAGTTACAAATCAAGAGGAGATTAAAAGCTTCTTAAATTTAAAAAATAAATCAAATTAAATAAAGTACATTACATTATTTAGTTATAATAAGTGTAGATCAACTATTCCACAATTCCCCCCCCCCCCCCCCCCCCCCCGTTTAATGTTAAAAGTTGTAGTGATAGTCACTTTTTACAGACATGATTTACACTACTGACAGGAAAATTTTGCATGAAATTACTCTATCTGTTTTTTGGCATGAAGGTAAAGAGGAACATTTAAGTGTACACTGATCCTAATATAAAGCCTCTTTACTATTATTACCAGTCAGTTATATTTACTGCTTGGCTTGAATTGTCACAATTGAAGAGCTAGTGGAAGAGCGTGCTAAGTGACATTTTGAAAAAAATTGAGAAGTTTGCGTCAATGAACATATTACTAACTTCTTTAACAATAACAAGTTTCTCCATTTTCATCAACTTTAAGTTTAGTATTTGTTTTTATTATGCTTAACAAGTTCCGTTTTCAACAGATCAGAGTGCAAACCAAAAACTTAAAGCTCATTTTCTCCTTAGCACATTCTTCCACTAAGTTCTAAAAATTGTCCCGATTTCTTTTTCATCAAGGCATTATTTTAACACTGAAATTGTAACTATGTTACATAAATGAAATAACAAAATACCTTGGGAATTTTTCTATGATATTTTTCTTTGTCCTTGACTTTGCTCTGTCCAGGGCTGAGTAGTTGAACGATTCACTGACCAATCTGACAACTTTTGTTTTTGGAACTATGTTCAGCTGGAGTTTTTGGTCTACTAGAGACGCACCAGCTTCTGATAGGTACCTGATGATACATAAAAAAAGGTGAATTAAGAAAAAGTATAAATGCATTTTAAAATAAAAAATTTAGCATTAAATGACCGTAACTTTTTAAATAAAACAATTAATAACAAATCAGTTTAATTTGAATTAATTTAGAGAAAAGAAGAAAACATAACAATCTTGTATAAATAATGTTTTGAGAGAAATGTCTTGTAGACACACAGAATCAGAGTTTGAATAAACAGGAAATAACCATATATTTAAAAAAGCTATAGATACCAAGTTTTAATTAAGCTTAATTGAAAAAAAAATAAAAAGCTTGGACAAAGGTAAACAATCTTCAAATATAAAAATAGAATTTGTGTCATTATAATTAAATATTCAGTATTCTGGTTACAGTTAGACTAGATGTCAACAGTTAATGAAATACATAGGCAATAGTTAAAAATGGAAATACAACAAACTTCAGCACTTGATATAAGATAATATGATCTAAAGTTAAACAAGATAAATTTGGGAGCCTCATCTTTGATCCATAAATCATATCAGGTTGCCAGTTGAACATTGCAATTATAATATCTTATTGGTTTCCCCAATAAGATTGATCAGAAAAGTCACTTTAGTTTAGGTCAATATCTAAATCTAAGTCTATCTAGTAGCAATGTGGTATCCAAAAAATAAAAATGATAATAGTTACTAAAATAAAGCTAAAATGATACCAGCAAAGTTTATCATAAAAAAATAACTAAAATCTGTGGACACTAGGCCTAGGACTGGGACAAGTCTTATTGAAGATTATGGCTTTACGAAATTTCACAAAATTAAACTCTGTATGATTACAACGTGAACTTCGAAAACACTTTCTTCCCCTCATATGGTTTTCCGGAAAACTGTAAAATGGCATGAGCATTTTAAATCTACCTTGTTTAAGGCTCTTCTGTATGGTTAACCACAATTGCATTCCAATTCCAAGTAGGGTGAGGAAAAATTAAAAACAGCAACACTCACACAGTTTTCTGGAAAACCACACACAAGGGTAGGGGGAGAAAATGTTTTCGAAACTTGCATTGTGATCAGAAGGATTATAGTATTGAAGAAATTTATCAAACAAGGTTGCCAGTTGGACATTGCAATTATACTTAACATCCTATTGGTTTCCCCAATAAGATTGATCAGAAAAGTCAATTTAGGTTAGATCAATGTCGAACCTTGCAGAAATGTAGGATCCAAAAATAAAAATTATATAGGTGTTACTTAAATAAAGCCAAAATGATACCAACAGATTTTATCATAAAAATAACTGAAATTTGTAGACACTAGTCCCCAGGCTGTTCTTATTAAAGATTATGGCCCAGCAAATTTTCGCAAAACTAAACTTAGATTACAATGCAAGTATCAAAATCCCTTTCTTTCCCTACCCCCCATTTGGCTTTCCAAGAAACGGCATGAAAATCATTTTTTATTTACCTTGTTTGAGGCACCGCATCAAAGTTAACCACAATTGCTTTCCAAACCCAAGTGGGATGAGGAAAGCATGATAATAGAAACGCTCACCGTTTCCTGAAAAACCACACATGGTGGTAGGGGAAGGTAGTGTGTTTGAAGTTTGTGTTGAAATCAGATGAACTAAAGTATAGAAAGTAGTATACCCTTGGTTGGGTACGAGACAGCTCCTCCCAAAGCAGCATGGACAGCAAATTTTATGCATCCATTTTGTCCATTTAGGGTTCAGTCTTCCGTAGGGTTCCTCATCTTTCGGTTTGAAAACAGCAATCTTGCGAGATGAGCTGTTCTTGACAAAATAGCTACCGCTTGAGCCTTGGTATATGCGCTCAGGTACTATCTGTAGGGAGAATAAGTAGTTTTAGAGAAATGTATACTTTAAGAAATTGGATACTTTTTTATTGAAATAAGTGTGCAAAAATTAGGATAAAAATGTAGACAATATAAAATGTGTTTGAAATTAGAAGACATTTCACGTGGTAGGAAAAGCACAGTATGAATACATAGATTTGTAAAAAAAATAAGGATTTTTTTTATATCAATTTAAAAATTATTTTAAAAAGTTCATCCTAGCTTAATTTTCTTCATTTCCAGATGGGTCTTGCTAGTACAAACTTCAAAATAAGGGGATAAGAATAATCATAGATGAGGTATGAACCAAACCCAGGGGCTGATGTAAAGGCATGGCACATCGCAAAACAGTAAAAGTTAGTCTTCTTGAGTTACTATTCCACTATACATTTAAATACGATTTCAAGATATATACACTTATATGTTATGTTATTAATAATAATTTTACTTTTAAAAATTAAAAAATAGTTTACATTCATAATTCATTAGCTTATAGTAATCCAGCTATTAATCATTTAATTATAAAATCCATTAATCGTTTTCAATTATAAAATTAAGAAAGGTAAATAGTTTAACTATGAAAAACATTGTTTCTGTCATAAATTCACAGAATTTAAAAAATGCAATTTCAACAAACCAGACCTCTTTCTGCTAGAGTATTAACCTGAGAATAAATAACGCTAAACGAATTCCTCTCTCACCCCATGTATGATGGCTCGTTCAGCCTCCCTCACGACGGCCGTGAACTGGAGATCTTCAGGGAAGAGGTTGATGCTGCAGCATGGCTCCGAGTCCATCCTGCTGATCAGGGGTTCGCTCTCGTGGCTATCCGAAGCCCCAGAGGTGTTGAGGGGGCACAGGGCTATGTCTGGCAGGCAGTCTTGGAGAGTGCCTGGCGAGGGCATATCTGGAAAAGTTTCAATTAAGAGTTGGAAAAAGCAACATATCAAATGCAAATGAAAAAAAAAAGATTTTAAAAGGTATACAGCTGCTTCAGGACTAAAACATTGTCAAGGAAAAGACATTTAAGACAGGACATTGTTTTAAGTTAGGTTAGTTTGAACATTGCACATAGAGAAACACAAGGGCTATAGGCAACGAGCGTTGTAATTTAGAAGCACAGTCAAGTGCTGGAAAAGCGTCAAGGTTTCAATTAAGAGTTGGAAAAAGCAACATATCAAATGCAAATGAAAAGTAAAAAGATGTTAAAAAGTATGCAGCTGCTTTAGGACTAAAACATAGTCATGAAAAAGACATTTTTAGACAGGACATTGTTTTAAGTTAGGTTAGTTTAAAAGTGGCACTAGAGCAACACAAGGGTAGGCAACGGACGTTGTAATTTAGAAGCACAAGAAAAATGAATGCAGCTGCTTCAGGACTAAAACACAGTCAATAAAAAGACATTTTTAGACAGGACTTTGTTTAAGTTAGGCTAGTATGAACCTTGCACTAGAGCAACACAAAGGCTATAGGCAATTTAATAATCAATAATTTAGAACCACAGCCAAGTGATGAACCGACACCAGAGCAGACACTTAAAGCCACTTTTAAGGGCATCATTGTAAGCAGCGTAGGAACATTGGAGGAACTTTAAAGTGCACTCACTCTACACAGGGTATTATTCGCCAGCATTTTGGCTGTACAAGCGATCTTCGTTTGTTTCGAAGTTCTGAAACAGCTGTATGCCTCTTTATTAGATCTTCTAACAATAAGTTGCTTTTTAAACTCTCATTAATATTTTTTTTTTAAATAATAGTAACTATATGTTCAAAGTGTCTTTCAGATAATCAAGATTGTACCAGAAAAAAACCCAATAAACCAATTGAGTTGAATGAACATCACACTAGAGCCGAAAATGGTCGAGGAATCATACCTATATCTAGAATGGAACTAAAGCAATAACGAAAGTTCAAGAAGGTTTTCAAATTTGTGGAAACTAAGGTGAAATCTATGGAAGAAAATATACTGATCTAATCTACCTATTGCAAGGGAATAATACAATTGGATTTTTTTGCATAAAAACAGTCTCCCCAATTCAAATAAACATAAAACAAAGAATCACAAATTTCAAATAATTCAATCCAAGTCAGCAAAAGTAGACATAAAAGACTTTTAGACAGGAAAAGGGGGAAAAACAGCAACAGGCCCAATATTAAAAATATAAGGCCCAATATTAAGTTCTATCTCTGTTTTAAAAGTGTCATGTGATGTAAAAACGTATTTTTTGTAGTGCTTCATATCTAAATCTTATATGGCCTTTTTCTGAATCAGAAAAGCAATTCAGAACTAAGAGTTTTCAAGTGGAAACTAATAGGTTTTTGGAAAGATGAACATTTTTATGCTTTTTTCTAGTGCTCATCTATGCTTTTCAACGTTAAAAAGGTAATGAAAACAACAGTTTGATGTAGGCAATTAAATATCAGGCATAAAATACTAAAATGTCATTGATAATTCACTCGACTGTACTGCCTCTAACCCCATGACACTCATATACATAGAAAATAAACACCATGCATAGGTTCAACAGAATGCTTGTAAACTAATCAGAAAACACAACTATCTCCATAAGTAAATGTGTTTCGTACCTGATTCAGCCTCAGCCATTACAAGTAGTTGAGTGAAGTAAGAAGCATGAGTCTTCAAGACATAGACCTGCGATTAGTAGGCAAGAAGTGACCAGAATCAATACACAAAAAAGAAGAAATCTTTGCAACAGCTAAGATAACAGTCAACCCAATACACCTGCCTGAAAATCGACGAATAATGATAAACAGAGATAAGCCAGATTTATCTATTTTTAATAACACGTTCAAAGAATGACAATAGTTATAACTTATAGGTTAATGACAGTTGCTAGAAGAAAGCTAGCTACAAATAAAGGCCAGATTAATTTACTGTCCTAATCCAAAAAATGTAAATAAAGTGATAGATTAAAAAGTTAATTTAATTTTTTTTTATAGTTTAAAATGGGAAATATTGGGAACCTTCGGAATTAACTTTAAAAAATACAACATAATGAAAAATACTTTGAATGTAAATATTCAATTATTTTTTCAATTATTATAATTAGTATTATTTTTTGTAGCACAAAATATTATTAAGTGAACATACGTTTAATATAGATGAGTAGGCGACTCTGCAAAATGATTAATTAACTAAGTTTTTGTAAGTAAAAAGCTATAAAAACACAATAGCATTTTTTCTGAATAATAAATATAAATTTCGGGCAGCAATCTTTCCGTATTTTTAAGAAATAAAAGGCTTTTTATGGGTTTAAAAACTTAATTTTTGTGTGTTGACATTATTTCATTATTAAATAAGGAAGTAATGGTTGAAGTAGTAGTCATTAAATTTCGAAATGTCATGAGATTAGTTGTCACAATATAATCTTTAAAAAATTGACGTCCCGTCTTAGCGCTACCTCTCGCCAAGAAAAGCATTTTAGCCTAAAACTTTTTTTTTTTTAAAGAAAGAGAGATCCAAGAAGTTGATACATAAAAAAGTATATATTCATCATTATTTTGAAGCATTAAACTAATAAAAAACGTTGATTTTACGTACAGTAAAATTTAAAAAAAATTTAATTTCCATATAGTATTTATTAAGCACATTAATTTTCGATAGAGGTTGTTGAAGAATTTGTAATGAATTTATTAGTTAAAATTACATCAAAACTGTCAGGAAATGTATGGAAGGCACTATATTAATGTATTCAGAATAAAGAATTTGTACTTTCAAGAAGTTTGAGATGGGTCCATATGGAAGAATACTTTTTCCGTGAGGTGTATTTTTTCTAATGGGCTTAGAAGATATTATATCATATACTAAAAAAATTCGTCATCTATAATTTGTCAACTGTTGAAACTTTATGTTCTGTATAGTACTGTTTCGATATTAATTTCCCTATCGTAATTTTCTAAAGGCTGGATCTGGATTTTTTTTAGAAACATTTAAAAACGTAAGAAATTGTTCTGAAAGGAACCAAGTGGTAATTTTTTTTTTATTGTGGGGGCTTGTGAATCTGACTATTTGAGAGAATTATAAAAACTGATAGACCAAATTTGAAGTTCAATAAATAATTGTAATTAGAGATTTTTAATAATTATTTCCATAAAATATCAACTGTATCTCCTGTAAGTTAATATTTTTAACTTATTGGATTGGAATTTTTATTGGATTATCGGAATTGCAAATTTTATAAACATGATATTCATTTGCTCCTTTAAAAACAAACCGTCAAGCATTTTTATTTACTGTCACCTGTCATGAATTTAACTATTTCAACAGAAACGTTCACTAAAAATTCTTTCAATAATTTTGCACAAAGAAAAACTCAAAGTAATAATTTACTTTGAGCTAATTATCAAATAATAAATAATTAAGGGTCAAACATTCAAAAATTAATTTTTCTTTTCCTTATTAGTAAGACATATATTGTTCCTGGATGATGTTTTTCCTGCAACCAGACAACATGCACAGAGAAACCAGTTTTACAGATTTAAATAGCGACTGATCCTAATTATTTATTTAGTAATTACTCAAATAAATAAATAATTAGGATCATAAGTAATTATCAAATAATAAATAATTAAGGGTCAAACATTCAAAAAATTATTTTTTCTTTTCCTTATTAGTAAGACATATATTTTTCCTGGATGATGTTTTTCCTGCAACCAGACAACATGCACAGAGAAACCAGTTTTACAGAATTAAATAGCGACTGATCCTAATTATTTATTTAGTAATTACTCAAATAAATAAATAATTAGGATCATAACTAATTATCAAATAATAAATAATTAAGGGTCAAACATTCAAAAAAATATTTTTTCTTTTCCTTTTTAGTAAGACATATATTTTTCCTTGATGATGTTTTTCCTGCAACCAGACTACATGCACAGAGAAACCGGTTTTACAGAATTAAATAGCGACTGATCCTAATTATTTATTTAGTAATTACTCAAATAAATAAATAATTAGGATCATAACTAATTATCAAATAATAAATAATTAAGGGTCAAACATTCAAAAAATTATTTTTTCTTTTCCTTTTTAGTAAGACATATATTTTTCCTTGATGATGTTTTTCCTGCAACCAGACTACATGCACAGAGAAACCGGTTTTACAGAATTAAATAGTGACTGATCCTAATTATTTATTTAGTAATTACTCAAGTAAATAAATAATTAGGATCATAACTACTTATCAAATAATAAATAAGTAAAGGTCAAACATTCAAAAATTTATTTTTTCTTTTCCTTATTAGTAAGACATATATTTTTCCTGCAACCAGACAACATGCACAGAGAAACTAGTTTTACAGAATTAAGTAGCGACTGGTCCTAATTATTTATTTAGTAATAACTCATATAAATAAATAATTAGGATCATAACTAATTATCAAATAATAAATAATTAAGGGTAAAACATTCAAAAAAATTATTTTTTCTATTCCTTATTAGTAAGACATATATTTTTCCTGGATGATGTTTTTCCTGCAACCAGACTACATGCACAGAGAAACCGGTTTTACAGAATTCAATAGCGACTGATCCTAATTATTTATTTAGTAATTACTCAAATAAATAATTAGGTTCATAACTAATTATCAAGTAATAAATAGTTAAGGGTCAAACATTCAAATATTTATTTTTTCTTTTCCTTATTAGTAAGACATATATTTTTCCTGGATGATGTTTTTCCTGCAACCAGACAACATGCACAGAGAAACCGGTTTTACAGAATTAAATAGCGACTGATCCTAATTATTTATTTAGTAATTACTCAAATAAATAAATAATTAGGATCATAACTAATTATCAAATAATAAATAATTAAGGGTCAAACATTCAAAAATTAATTTTTTCTTTTCCTTATTAGTAAGACATATATTTTTCCTGCAACCAGACAACATGCACAGAGAAACCAGTTTTACAGAATTAAATAGCGACTGATCCTAATTATTTATTTAGTAATTACTCAAATAAATAAATAATTAGGATCATTACTAATTATCAAATGATAAAAAATTAAGGGTCAAACATTCAAAAAATTATTTTTTCTTTTCCTTATTAGTAAGACATATATTTTTCCTGGATGATGTTTTTCCTGCAACCAGACAACATGCACAGAGAAACCAGTTTTACAGAATTAAATAGCGACTGATCCTAATTATTTATTTAGTAATTACTCAAATAAATAAATAATTAGGATCATAACTAATTATCAAATAATAAATAATTAAGGGTCAAACATTCAAACAATTATTATTTCTTTTCCTTTTTAGTAAGACATATTATATATTTTTCCTTGATGATGTTTTCCTGCAACCAGACTACATGCATAGAGAAACCGGTTTTACAGAATTAAATAGCGACTGATCCTAATTTTTTATTTAGTAATTACTCAAATAAATAAATAACTAGGATCATAACTAATTATCAAATAATAAATAATTAAGGGTCAAACATTTAAAAAATTATTTTTTCTTTTCCTTATTAGTAAGACATATATTTTTCCTTGATGATGTTTTTCCTGCAACCAGACTGCATGCACAGAGAAACCGGTTTTACAGAATTAAATAGCGACTGATCCTAATTATTTATTTAGTAATTACTAAAATAAATAAATAATTAGGATCATAACTAATTATCAAATAATAAATAATTAAGGGTCAAACATTCAAAATTTTTTTTTTCTTTTCCTTATTAGTAAGACATATATTTTTCCTGCAACCAGACAACATGCACAGAGAAACTAGTTTTACAGAATTAAGTAGCGACTGATCCTAATTATTTATTTGGTAATTACTCAAATAAATAAATAATTAGGATCATAACTAATTATCAAATAATAAATAATTCAGGGTCAAACATTCAAAAAATTATTTTTTCTTTTCCTTATTAGTAAGACATATTATATATTTTTCCTTTATGATGTTTTTCCTGCAACCAGACTACATGCACAGAGAAACCGGTTTTACAGAATTAAATAACTTAGAAATATTTAGTTGTATATTGAATAAGCGAACTAGTTAACGTGATTATTGTTCCAATTTTTCAATTTTGTGGTTTTTAACAATAATAAATAGCCATGATATCGGTCCTAAAGGGGGTTACGGCTTTTTGTAATCATGTCGTATCTCCATTATAATTTTACCTACGTTGAGTCACTAAATAAGGAAAAAGAGCTGTAAGGTACTTCTATGATGCGTTCAGTTCATGTAAATATTTATCATTAAAGTTGTAACAATTTAGATATTGAAAACGTAGCGGTAGCTTACTTAGTTAAAAAAAAATGGTTAAAACTGTCTGAGTATATAAATGATTAAACGATAATGCACATTTATCTTTTTGAATTTTAAAGTGTATGAGTCACTTAATGTTGAACTTTAACTGTTAAAAATGCTTTATCGGTACTTGTTCATAACTAACAACGAGCTTTTTCTTTAATACCTTCACTCTCAAATGATTCTAGAGGGAATCGTATAAACTTGAGAACTTTTTTTTCCACTAAGTTTAACCCGCATTTATTGCATATAAATTTTATTAAATTTTCAATACATTTTCCAATATAAAGTCATATTTTCTTTTTATATCTTTAGATGGAAGAATCCCGTCATTTGAAGAATTAAATATTGTTTGTTGTAATTAAATAAAAATAAGTTAAATCATGTAAAAAATAAAATTCACTCTGAAACAATTTTATTGAATAAATTCGCTCCAAATTATTCATTGCTGGCATTTTTACTTGTTTAAAATTTTAACTTTACTATTTTTAACAAATAAAGTTTCTAAAAATTATTGTTATAATTTATTTAAAGTTTGTTTCCCCAATTTTTTTTCTTAAACTTTAGTAAAAAAAATTACCTGCCTTTCACCATTTCATTCTGGATGCATAATAAGTCCATTTCACAAATTTTAGACTTTTAAAATAAAAATAATGAAGGGTTTTGATTGAAAGAGTTAAAGATAGGCATAGGTTTTTTTTGTTTTTGTTTATTTTAATTATCAATACAAAACATAACCTACTTGAACGATTTGATTAATTTAATGGTTGTCACACTTTTCAAAAAACTTTTACTGTTTTCCTTATATTTTATTGCTCAAAACTATTGTATAATTCCTTATAATATGAGATTATCATGTATATTTTGAAAAAAAAAAAAAACTAAATCTATAAAACCTTTTTATGTATAAAATTTTGTATTTATCATTTTACAAAAGTATATAAAAGCAAATATTAGAACATATTAAATCATTTTACCAAGATAAGAGGATGTTTTATTAAAACTCAAGTAGTTAAAGTGACATAAAATGTAAATGTAGCTGTTAAACACCTAAAAACCATAAAAATAGTCAACATTAAAATAAGGAAAGCTTTTTTAAAAATACAACTAAATAATGTTAAGTTAAGTGAATGTCTCTCATCTTGAATAATTCCTTTGGAAAGTTTGAAAGCATGTAAATTCTTGAAAATAATTTTATTTTGTAATCATGGGCTAGGATACCATTAAACTTATTTGGACAGCACCAAAGCATTAAATACGAGTACATAAAATTCCAAGATAAAATACACATTCTTAGAACTACTTTCGAAGCATTAATCAAACACTTTTTTAAAACTTTTATGAGAATAGAGAAAACTAAAAAATATAGAAAGACATCTAACATTATGTATAAAATTAGTTTGTTGTTGACAAGATATTAAGTAACTCATGACGCTTCGATAGTAACAACCGTCGAATAGAGTAACTTTGGCAATTTAGGGTAACTCTAATCCAAACATTAAAAAAAGTGGTACTGACTTTTTTTCTTGAATATTTTTTTACTCATAGATTAAGACAAAGTTAGTATTAGTTGAAAAAGCCAGGCACATGTTTAAAGAGTGCTATTTGCTTGAAAAGCTTGAGCAAAAGTTATACTCCTGGGCCAAAGTTACCCCATTCGACGGTACCTCAAGCAAATTCATATTTTAAACAGTTCATTTAAGGCAAAAGTCTAAGTTCGTCGTACTGTATTGTTTCCCTTTTCGCCCTGATGATGTAAGTACCCAAGACTCCAAGGCCCATAACAGCAATGATCACAAACAGTACTGAAACAGCAATTTTAATTTTTTCGGACTTTGAAGGCTTTGGATCTGGGGGTGGTTCACTTGGCGTAGGGTCACTGACGACAGACGTTGGCGATGTAATGTCTGTTTGTGTCACAGTACTTGATAGGACACCTTCAGTACTATCCGATGAAGTGGAAATAGGTTCTTGAGTAGAATCTGTCGCTGTTTGTGGCACCTCAGATGTGCTTAATGGACTTTTACTTGACGGATTTTCGCTTGATGGATTTACACTTGATGGGTTTTCACTTGAAGGATGTTCACTGGGTGGATTATCACTAGAGGGATTTTCTGTAAAGACACTTTCACTTGAAGGATTTTCGCTTGATGGGTTTTCACTTGATGGATTTTCGCTTGATGGGTTTTCACTTGATGGATTTTCACTTGATGGATTTTCGCTTGAAGGCTTTTCGCTTGATGGATTTTCACTTGGCGGATATTCGCTCGTAGGATTCTCACTTGAGGGATTTTCACTTGAAGGCTTTTCGCTTGATGGATTTTCACTTGGCGGATATTCGCTCGTAGGATTCTCACTTGAGGGATTTTCACTTGAAGGCTTTTCGCTTGATGGATTTTCACTTGGCGGATATTCGCTCGTAGGATTCTCACTTGAGGGATTTTCACTTGAAGGCTTTTCGCTTGATGGATTTTCACTTGGCGGATATTCGCTCGTAGGATTCTCACTTGAGGGATTTTCACTTGAAGGCTTTTCGCTTGATGGATTTTCACTTGGCGGATATTCGCTCGTAGGATTCTCACTTGAGGGATTTTCACTTGAAGGCTTTTCGCTTGATGGATTTTCACTTGGCGGATATTCGCTCGTAGGATTCTCACTTGAGGGATTTTCACTTGAAGGCTTTTCGCTTGATGGATTTTCACTTGGCGGATATTCGCTCGTAGGATTCTCACTTGAGGGATTTTCACTTGAAGGCTTTTCGCTTGATGGATTTTCACTTGGCGGATTTTCACTAGTAGGGTTCTCACTTGAGGGATTTTCTGAGGGCGGTTCATTCGTACTTGAAACAGAAGTGGAATCGACAGTTGAAATTCCCGTTGCAGATGCAGTTTGGGCGGTTACATCTGCGGTAGACACGGATTCTTTTGGGGAACCTGTCTCATCTGTTTGTGGCACCTCAGTTGGTGGACTTTCGGAGGATGGTTTAGTATTTGCTTCAGAAGTAGAATATTCTGTAGAGATATCTGTGTTAGGCGCATCGCTCTGACCTGTTTCAGAAAGTTCTTGAGTTACAGTGGCAATTGTTGATGTTTTGGGAGTCGTCCCTTCCGATTCGGAAGCATTTCGTGAATTTGTTTCATTATCCTTGTTTGCTACTGTTGAACCATTTAGACTTGTTTCCGACAGCGGCAATTTTAAGAAACCATTGTTTTTCAAAATGCTATACTTCTGGAATTCTCTCAAAGCTCTTGAATTCGAAAAACGGTTTCCATTCATAACATCCAGGTCGCCATACCTTAAACTTGGTTCGTTTCCAACAGAATACTTATAATACCTGTTACTGTTCTTTCCAAAAAATACAGCATCTGCACCTGCAAAAAAAGGTCATGAAAATGGGGCAGAATAAAAAGTTATTTTAATGCAGAAAATAAAAAATTTTGTGCACAAGTAAGATGGAAACAAAATTAAACAAGCACACTCTTAAAGCAAAAGAGTGAAGTAAACTCCTGTAGGAGAAGTGCATTTTCGACATTGGAAAGGAGGGAAAATTAACTCCTAAATCGCTCCTAATCGCCTTAAAATTGCTCGTTTGCTGTTAAGATGTTGGAGGTTTAACAAAACAAAAGAGTGAAATCCGCTTTTATAGGGGAAGTGCATTTTTGACACCAAATGGAGTGAAAATTAACTCAGACTGAGTTGAAATTGCTCGTTTGTTTTAAGAGTGTACAATTTAAAAAAATGGAAGAACATGCTAAGTGACAAACAGGTGAAACCGAGAATATGAGCTTTAAAGTTTTTATTTTGCATTTAAATCTGTTAAAAACTGTACTTGCAAACTTTACAAAAATTCGTAAATTTTAGTTTATGTATAAGAAAATGTGTTATATTGATGGAATATAATGTGTTCATTGAGACAAAAATTAAAATTTCAAAAATGTCACTTAGCACGTTATTCCACAATGCTCTTCAATTGTGAAAAAAAAGTCTTGCACTCTTAAAACAAAAGAGTGAAATCCACTCCAGTAAGAGAAGTGCATTTTCGACACTGGAAAGAAGTGAATATTAACTCAGACTGAGTTAAAATCACAGGTTTGGAGTGATCCTGTCGGAGGTTTAACACACAAAGGATCCACTCCTTTCGGGTAAGTGCATTTTCCACACTGTAGGAGTGAAAATTAACTCAGACTGAGTTAAAATCGCTCGTTCGTTTTAAAAGTGTAACCACCATTCATAATTTGCAACCAAATGTGAGTAATATTTATAAATATATGTCAAAACTTATATGTATTATTTATGTCATATTTTCTTATATTAATCCTTGATTGCGCTCAGTACGAGTATAGATGAGTGACGCAATTAAATTCTACATTTAAAACAAAAGAGTGAAATCCACTCATATAGGAGAAGTGCATTTTCGACACTGGAAAGGAGTGAAAATTAACTCAGACTGAGTTAAAATCACTTTTTTGGAGTGATCCTGTCGGAGCTTTAACTAAACAAAAGAGTGAAATCCACTCCAATAGGATAAGTGCATTTTCGACACTGAAAAGAGTGAAAATTAGCTCAGCCTGAGTTAAATTCACTCGCTTGTTTTAAGAGTGTAGTTTCGTTTTGGGTCTATTTCTGTGGTTTTTTTTTTAAGTTTTCTTTAAAATGTATCATTATTATTACTTTATACTTACTGACACTATTATAGCCTGAGTTTCTCTATTTTTATTTTAGTACCAGTATGGAACAGTTAAAATATTTTATTTCTTATATTTTACATGGTGGCTTCCTTAACGCAAGAAGCGCTAGGTTTTAGCTAGCATTAACTATTTTTTGCAAAAGTAATCGCTATAATATATACTTCAGAAAAACACTTACATTACAATGACAATTCACCCTTTAAAACTGATATCAAACACAAACATTTATAAATAGAGAAATAATAAAGTTTGTTCTTATCAGATTACGAAAAAATATTTCCAGATTAAGAGAAAACCTTTTTCATTTTATCTATTTAACATGATTACTTTCTTTTTGACATAGAATTTCACCAACTCTTAGAAAAATTTCCAAATGCTTAAACATTTGTTGTTTTAAAACTAAACATAAATAAATTTTGCATTGAAAAAAAAATGCTGAACTTGCATTAGCTCCCCCCCCCACGGTGATAACGTAAAAATTGAAAGCTTTTATAAGGGATATTTCCATTTATATAATTATTTATTCCATTTATATAATTATTTATTCCATTTATATAATTATTTATTCTATTTATATAATATATTATTATAAATTTAAATCGATACATAATGTGAACGGTAGTTAAATCAATTGACAGAACTGTTAATGAGATATTACACTGTCAAAATATGGTGTAATGCTTACTTCATAAAATCATGTGCTGCCTCCAGATTCATTGAGTAACATTACATCATACATTTGAAGTACTGCCTACACCGTAAAAGTGGAGGTAGAACATGCTATGAACCCACTAGTAAATGGCTTCTCTATTTTATTCTTTACTTACACAATAGGCTTACTGTGCAACTTTAAATAAACTTCCTTATTACAATGCAACAGACTGAAGATTTTTAAAAAAATGAAAAAAATCACTCTTAAAACAAAAGAGTGAAATCCACTCAGATAGGAGAAGTGTATTTTCGACACTGGAAAGGAGTGAAAATTAACTTAGACTGAGTTAAAATCACTCGTTTGAAGTGATCCTGACGGAGTTTGAACTAAACAAAAGAGTGAAATCCACTCAGATAGGATAAGTGCATTTTCGACGCTGAAATAGTGAAAATTAACTCAGACTGAGTTAAATTCACTCGTTTGTTTCAAGAGTGTACTAGATAGGTTTATAGTATTAAAGAAAATTGCAACCAACATGCAATAGCGAAGGCTACTTTATAATAACGATCCAAGTTTCTCCAAGTATTAGTTCGTAACTTACCGTAAACTTTCCCACTGCAAATTAACAGCACAAAGAATAATAAAATGTAATTCAATTTTAAAATTAATCTGCATTTGAAAAATTAAATCGATAGAGTAAGAAAGACAGCTATTTAAATCCAAAATAGAATAAAATTTAAAAAACATATTTTCCTTGCCTATCTAGTTTTATATTTTATTTAAAAAAAAACTGAAAGTTATTTCAATGAAAGTTGACATAAGAAATAATCGCAATTTACCGAAAGAAGTGTGAAATAGATAAATTACAAAGAAAAAAACTATGTCTAGCATAAAAAGCAACAATTTAATTTATAAAAAGGTTCCTACTTCTATCTCAGAATCCCAGATATTATAGGTTCATTTTTGTAATGGATTATACTAATTATTCCAATTCCATATATACACTCTTAAAACAAAAGAGTAAAATCCACTCCTATTAGAGAAGTGCATTTTCGACACTGGAAAGGAGTGAAAATTGACTCCTAAATCGCTCGTAATCACCCTAACTAGCTCCTACTCACCTTAAAATCAATCGTTTGTTGTTAAGATTGTTGGAGGTTTAACAAAACAAAAGAGTGAAATCACTCCTATAGGGGAAGTGAATTTTCGACAAGTGAAAAATGCATTTTCGGAAGTGAAAATTAACTCAGGCTGATTTAAAATCACTTGATTGTTTTAAGAGTGTAGGTGCATTATTCTAATTACCGGTGATTATTCCAATGCCGATACAATTAAATAATAATTCAATGGAATTTAAGTATGAAATCAATATAATTTTAATAAAGTTATGCAGTGCACAACAGAATAAAATAACTTTTACCTTATTTCAACTATGGACCCTATATGATCATTATTCTATGGCAAACTTACCGGCTATTATTCCAATGCCGATACAAATAAATATTAAAATGGAATTTGACTATTAAATCAATATAATAAATGAAACTGATACAGTAAACAACGGAATAAATTAACCCATACCATGCAGATTCAATTCTTCTATTGTAACTTACAAGCAATTTTTCTAATGCAGATACATTAATAATAATCCAATAGAACTTAATAACGAAAACAATGTTATTAACACACCTGATACAGTAAACAACGGAATAAATTAACGTGTACCATGCAGATTCAATTCTTCTATTGTAACTTACGAGTGATTTTTCCCTAATACAGATACATAAATAATAATCCAATTGAACTTAATAATGAAATCAATGTAATTAACACACCTGATACAGTAAACAACGGAATAAATTAACCCATACAATTCAGATTCAATTCTTCTATTGTAACTTACAAGCGATTTTTTTAATGCAGATATACATTAATAATAATCCAATGGAACTTAATAATGAAAACAATGTAATTAACACACCCGATACAGTAAACAACGGAATAAATTAACCCATACAATTCATATTCAATTTTTCTATTGTAACTTACGAGTGATTTTTCCCTAATACATTAATAATAATCCAATCGAACTTAATAATGAAAACAGTGTAATTAACACACCTGATACAGTAAACAACGGAATAAATTAACGTATCGCATGCAGATTCAATTCTTCTATTGTAATTTACGAGCGATTTTTCTAATGCAGATACATAAATAATAATCCAATAGAACTTAGTAATGAAATCAATATAATTAACACACCTGATACAGTAAACAAATGAATTAATAAATTATTAATTAATTTTAATTATACAATGTCGATTCAATTATCTTATTGCAACTTACCGGCGATTATTCCAGTGTAGATACAAATAAATAATAATCCAAGGGATCGCGACATAGCTGTGCTCGTTACGTGAGCACACCTTCGACAAGGCTAACAGACGCACTCAGGTGCTGAATTGAAGATTCGCTTATCAAAAAGGACGATATTTCGCAATTAAATTTAATCTATAAAGGGGGAGTAGAAAATAAATGCGATTTTTTTTTATGATCTCAGTTGAGCCGCTTTTCTAAATGACAAATATATGCATACGCACAGGGTTTAATATTTTATGATTTATGAGGTAACAATAAATTAAGTCAATCAATTTAATATTAAACTAATATTATTATTGTTTTAAACGTAAATAATTATTTTTACCTTACCGTTAACTACAGCAATAAAATCATTTATTAAAAACGATGAGCAATACAATTATTAATTTTTTCATGCTAAATTTAAACAAGTTTTGGAGGTATTGTGTATTATTTTTAGATACTAGTGAATTGTTTCACTAAACTTTGCTAACTAATTGTTTAAACTTGCAACGCCATTTTTATACCATCCCTTAAAAGGGTTATTCTTATCAATTCCAGACTAGCATAATTCTTGCTGTCTTCGACAAGAAAAATAAATAGATAATTAAGTTGTTTATACATAATCGAAAATATCTATGTAAAAACTTTTGCTATTTAATACGTGTATTTTTATTACGTGTAAACAATGTATCGAAAGTTGAGTCACCCAAAAATATTCAAACTATTTTCACTTTATTGAAAAAAATATTTTTATGCTGGAAACCTAAATAGAAAACACTATTTTACACACATTTTTAGTACCTTTCAATTATATACAGATAGTATGATATTTGTTAACGAATGCAAAAAATTGTAGCAATGAAACTTAATAAGTTTTACAAGTATTTGTTTTTAAATTTGGCAAAAGCTTTTTGAGTTTAGACCTTTATAGAGCAGATGAATGGTTAGTGTTGACATGAGACATAATAATAACTGTTTTGTAAAACAATCTTCCATCATTAAACGGACATTTTAGCCAAAATTTTGCTGCTGCCAGAATATTTAAGTGAATTTACACCAGTTCCGTTTCTGATGGATATACATGGGCAGGCTCGGTCCCTAAAAAACCGCAATAGAATCGTCAAATTGCGAAAATATCTCGGTGGCAAAAAATTCAGTTAATTTATGGAAGAATTATTGTGTTTGTGGAAGTTGTCCCTACACGCCTTTCTTCCACTGAAATTTCGAAAGAATATAGGGGAAATTTTTCTATTGGAAATACACTTTTTTAAATTTAGAAATTCAGCAACATAGTTTTAAGGGGGATGAGACCGAAGATAGTATTTTCTCTGTGGCAATCAAATGAAGTTAATTTTCTAAGCCGAATTAATCCAGATGCGAATATTGATGTGTGCATTAAAAGGTGTGTAGTGAATATTTTTACAAACGGCTTTTATTTGATAAATGTAGCTGGTTTAAATATCTCTCTAGTTCCAATTTTTTAAATTAGAATATTTTCAATATATAATTTTGCAAATTAAATATTTGATCCAATTTCAAAAAATAGAGTTAGAGAAATATTTAAACCCAGCTATATTTATTATATAAAAATATTCATTGCAGTGGAAGTAATTCCTCTTAGAAATTATTTTTCCTGATTGGATTAACTTAGAGAGAGAAAACTGTAGTTTGGGACCCGACTTTCGGTCCCATCCCCCTAAAACAAAAGATTTTTGTTTAGGAAAAATGTATTTCCAAACTTATTTTTATTTTGTGTTTAGAAAATATTTAAAAAATGCATGAGACAATTTTATTTCAATGTAACATTTCATAAATACTTTATTTGAAATTCTTTTTCAGTTTAACATTTCATAAACATGACATTAATAATATTTGTATTCAATTTAAAATGCCATAAACATTTTGCTATGTTTAAGTTATTGCCCTCAATTCAAGGCTTAAGGAATGAATGCAATTTTCAAGGATGTTTGTTATTATGAATGTTAAATATATATCTACTATACATGAGAAATTGCAATTTTAAAGAGATAATGGATTAATTACTAAATACTATATAGATTTGGGATTACATTCTTTGGTTTTGAAATCCTTTCAAAATTAAATTCAAATGAAAATGAAATCAAATTACACAAAAATAGCAATTTTGTTATATATTAATAGTTTATTATTTTAGTCAAAAGAATTTATAATTTAATTATTTGGTTTTAAACACATTTAAAGAGATAGTAAGGATATATTAAATAAAAATAAAATGTTCTGCACATGCTGTCATACTTGTATATCAGCTAAAAAATATTTATATCTCTTATACTGCACAAACATTCTTCTTTAAATAACAATGAAATATTGGTATGCTTTGTACTTCATTGTAAAACATAGGTGCAACGTTACTCCAGCTCATAAATTTGCACAGTATTTATGGAGTAACGCTGCACAAATAAGAAGTGTTTATTCCGTTAAATTAGCAATGACTACCTTCAGTTTCACGGAGTGATGTTACTCTAAATTTATGGGCATCACAAAACGCTGGAACTTTACTCCTTAAATGGGTGTCAACTCACATTTGGTGTAAAGTTACTATGTGAAACCGAATTGATCGGCTTAAACCGATTTCAAGAAGAAATATTACGCAGCATGATTTTACAGCGTTTTTATGTTTAAGCCAGTATTACTACAGTAGAGTCCCGGTTATTCGAAATTCGGTTAATCAAAAAAAATTCCGAGCCTTTCGGTTAAAATATGAAATGTATACGCATAAATAAATACACAAAAATAAATACGTACTTACAAAGTTTGATTTATTTCTCACAATATGCAGTATTTTTTTTTTTTTTTGCTGTTCAATTTTGGTCCCGTACCTTTCGGATAAGCGAGACTCTACTGTAATTAGATATTATAATATTATTATTAATCATGCAACACATGAGGGCACAGTTTCATCTTCTAAAGTTAAGGCAGCCAACGATTTCAGCACATCTTTTGAAAGTAAATTTTTCACAGTTGTCTTCTTGCTAAAGTAAAATGAGTATAAAATAAATAATCAGCCACATATTTCGGAGGTAACGAAAATTCATTTGAAAATATTTTATGAATGGGCTATTATTTCCATTGTTCAATTAAACATACTTACAATTGAAAGTTTTGGTTTTTTCGTTTTGACTTAATTAAATTTAAAGCATTGCTTTATTTTTATTAGGTAAAAAAGGATTTTAAATATCCACTGAAAATCTAAAGAGCAATCTAATATAAAAAAATGATTGTAAAAATTTTCTAATAAAATTTATTTGCAGTCTGTTTAAATTGTTAATGTTATGAATTTTATAATGTTTAATAAAAACTTAGGTCATTAAAACGATGTTTTTTTTACCTACACAATAATCAAAACTTTAACGTACTTGAAAATTTAACCTAAACAGGTACGGGTTTTCCAAAATTTTAACTACTTACCTTCCAAACTGATTTAAAATGTCACTAATCATCTTCAACTTTCCCAAATTATCCTCATATTTGTTCAACAGTTTTTTCATCTGCGAAGTGTTGGCCAATTCCAAAGCGCTTTGGTCGAACGTGCCGTCATCGTTTATCAAACTGGCTCCGTTATGAAGTAGAACTTTGCAACTATTAACATTATTACTGAAAAAATAACATAAAATGCTGCAAATAAAACTAGTCTAACAATTAAACTTTTTAAGAAAAGGCCAGTCTTTAAGTAAGGTCTTAAATGTTTCAAGAAATTTATTATACACTGCTCAAAATAATTAGGAGAGCGCATGGTTTAAAACCCTTTCACCCCCAATAATTCCATTTGGAACCATCAGCTTGCGATTTTTTTTACTACAAAGTTATATTTTCTTTTTGCATCGTTGTATGGAAGAATCATGACTTTTGAAAAATTCAATAATGTTTGTTTTAATTTAATGTAAATATGAAAAACGCGATAAAATGAAATTCATTCTGAAACAATTTTATTAAATGAATTGACCCTAAATTCATCATGCTTGCATAGCTAGTTGTTTAAAAAAATGATTATGAATATTTTTAACAGAGAAAGTTTTGAAAAAAAAAATTATGATTTATTCAAAAGTTATGATTTCAATTCCCCCCCCCCCCTTAAATTTAGGTTAAAAAATTAAGACCCCCCCCCCACCCTTGTTTTTAATGATTTCATGCTGGATTCATATTGAATCTATTTCACAAAATTTAGATTTTTAGGAGAAAAAATAAAGGGAGGAGACTGAAAGGTTAATAAAAGTACGCAAAGTGCTCCCCTGATTGTTTTGAGCAGTGTATAGAGAAACTTACTTACTGAATAATAGCTAAACTCAAAGGAGTATGTCCGCTGGCTGTCGTGCTTTCAATAGGTATTCCGTAACTTAAAAGTTCCTAAATAAAAAATATATCTGTTAACTAACCTGTAAAAAATATATTTGTTAACTAACGTGTATAAAATATATCTGTAATTAACGTGTTTTTTTTATATTCTTTTAGTTGGGGTTAACACATTTTAAGAGCGTTAGTAAAATCTGTTCAAGTACAGTTATTTACAACAGAACATGTATTTTTTGCTGATAAATGTAGGAAACATAAATGACATCATAATACAGGTACTTTAAAACGGTCAAATTCAGCACCTAGTTAACCAAATGAAACAACTACGAATAGTGGCCCCTTAATTGGCTCTTTTTAAAAATTGGTTAGCATCAGTACTTTTTTTATGTGTGAATAATTAAGTAACAGGGAAATAGGTTGTTCTAGTTTTTAAAGAACTTCTTACTTTCTCAGAAAAATAAAACAGTTTCTATCATCAATGTCATGAAGTAGCACCCTGCACCACTTTATGTAATTTCGATTATTTTTAAGTATAAAGGTTTTCCTATGAAGCATGAGTTTTTTTTAAAAATACGATTTATGCAGTTCCCTTTCTGCAGATTTAACATGTACACTCTTAAAAATGAATGCTCAAAAACGACGAAATTTTCCTAATTTTGACGATTCCGTTACTGGCAAATGCTCCGAGTTTTCGTTTCCTCAAAATGAGGAAATTTGACGTCATTTTTATGAGGATTTGAATGTCGTCTAATCTAAAGAAATATTGCGTCATTTTTGAGCATGTGAGTACAACAATGAGATTCAGTTTCCTCAAAATCAAGATACAGAATCGTCAAATCACAATCGTAAAAGTGAGGATTCGCGTTTACTCAAAAGTCACGTGATAGTTTGACGGAACAATCCTCAAAATTAACGAAATAAGGCTTGAGGATTCATGAATCGTCAAAAATGAAAGTGTTATTCCTGAGAGTGTATATCAAATTATATCAATGCTAGTCAGCTGTTATCTATATTTAGGATATTGAAACTATATCTGCTTATCTTTTCAACGCTTATTCTTACCTCTGACGGTTTTCGATAAAGGATATGACGAAAGTATTTTTACAGATTTAACATTTTATTTTTCAGTCATCATAAAAATGGGAATTGTAACAAGTTATGGCGTTAGACATAGATCTTTCACTTATTTCGCTTATTTAAATGATAACTCTGAGAAATTATTAAAAACTATACAGGAATTTAAATGGTTTTTAATAGTTGCTTATCTCTTTTTCCACTTTACTAGTACTTTTACTGCATATCACTCCCTAATTTGAAAACTATATGTGTATTTATTATTTTTTTTTATAATAATACATTTTGTATTTCAAAATGTATTAACATAACAGAAATTTAAACCCGAAGGCGAAAGTTTTCACGTATCAGATGGACACAAAAGACACCCTAAAAACGACAATTATAATGTAAAACACAAGATCTTTATTTTTTAATCTTAACTGGCATGAAATTATATTTTCAGAGCAATTAAAGTATTTTTATGTATACATTTTCTTTAATCAGAGTTATGTTTTATGCATTGCATTTTACCTGTATAAAATCATCGAATCCCTGTGACGCTGCCAAATGCAAAAGGTTCATTCCCTTTTCATTTACGTACCTTAAATAGAAAAACATAATTTTTACTTTATATGCTCACGTTACAATTAAAATATTTTCTATGTTTTTATTGGAATAACAAAAATACTTACTGTATTAAGTTGGATTCTCTCTTATAATGTTGTCGTAGTTTGTCTATGTTTTCAGAAAATATAGAGTCTATTATTGGTTCAGGTATAACACGAGTTTTTCCATTTACCATACAATCATTTTCCTTGAAAATAAGAATGAAGTATTTGTCATAAACACTTTATAAATATCAACAGGTTTTTATGTAAAATAAATCGTTTTAAACAAAAAGGAACATCATTATTTTAAGATCATGCTTTTAAGAAGAAATAAATAATTAAACAAAAAGTTTCATACAACATTACTATGCAGGTGTTCGATGTTTTACCAACATGAAACAACAGTAATTTTTCTTACTAAAGTACATTTTTGCGTGAAGAAATGTTCCATCATGTGTGATTAGCTATCGAAGAATCATGTAAACTTCAAAATTTTGTGCCTACAGATATATCTAGGCACTTTTTAATTGGCAAGAAAGAATTTTTGGAGTATTTCCAAAACTTTATCTTTTTTTTCTTTCAGCGCGTGTGTCCTATTTTCCCCTTCTACATTAATTAGTTTCATATTATATATTTTAATTGCCCACTGATTACAAATATTGAAATTTATATTGCATTCAAACGTATTTATTTAATTTCTCTTAGAAGAAATGCATTTTGATAAATTATTTTTCTTCTCTCAAATGTAAAGCTTTAATTCAAACTTTAAGTATATTTTATGCATTGAATGTCTTCCACGAAATGCTTCCTTTCTCAGCTTGACTTTAAAATATTTGCAATTTTGTTTTATCACCAAAATAATCTATTGTTAATACGATAAATATCTTAATAGTGATAGTGTTCAGTTAGTGTTTTTAGTAGTGTTTGAAATGTCTGTCCACTTTCAAATGTAACTGTTTTATTGTCTTTTGAATACCAGTGACAAAGCAAGTTTGCCAGTTTGCGGGGACATTGATGTTGTTTAAAAACATTTTTTTTATTCTACACGTTTGACAATTGAGGGTGCCAACTATGTCAATAAAATTCGGATGATTATTGCTAATGTCACAGATTTCTTGTGGATCTCGCCAGCTACATGTATACTGGTATGTTAGCTATACCAACTCCCTATTTTTTTTATTTACGGAGCACGCACCTAAATGTGACAGACTATATAGTTAAACTAACATATACCTGGATTACGGTGTTTTCTTTGCTGGTTAAAGCTTCATCTTCACTCGATGCCGCGATGCCATCAGAACCCTCCAGCAACTTCCTCTTGTAGCAAATAAATTTTCTTCTGAAGCTTTCGTCTACTTCTGTTTCTGATTCTTCTGTCGATGAACTTTCTTCTTCAGTCCAGTGACTGCTGTAATCGGGCGAAGTGTTGTCATCTTCTTTTATGCTGCTGCAGCTGCAGCTGTCTTCTCGGTGTCTTTTCGATGACGAACTGCCATTTTCTGATGAAGAAGAAGCCAAGGGCAAGTAAGATGTTTCGTTATCGCTGCTGGTTGTTACAACAGGCAGGTTTGGAGAAATTACTGCCGATTCTTTTCTTTTGGAATCTTTGGAAGAAATCTTCACATTCGCTTCCTGCGTTTCTGGATTTTTCGATTTGTTTGAAGCATTCGTCTTTGACTTCTTCGTATCAGAATCCTTTAATTTATTAGACGGATAATTTGTCGACTCCTTCATTTCTGGATCTTTGAATTTGTTGGAAGGATTCGTGGTTAAACTATTAATTTCTGGTTCGTTAAAAGTGTTGGGAATATTAGTTGGTTCGTCATTCGTTCTAGGATCTTCGAACTTGCCGAAAATTTTGGAGATATGGTCTAGTTGCTCGATGTCTATTTCTTGTTCAGAATCGGGAGCCTTGAGTAAGGGCTTTACTTCTCTTTTTTGAACTTCTTCCATGGGTTTAATTTCTTGCTTAGGTTGGCAATCTTTTTTCAAATCACTTTTGGACTTAACCTTAGACTTTTTAGAGAGAGTTAAGCTTTTTATTTGACCTCCGTTGGAACACACATTATGTTTTTCGCGGGACAATAAACTCTCTTTTGAAATTAATCGTTTAGACGAAGTACTTTGTTTGGCTTTTGACATCGACGCTTTTTCGAACTCACTCTTTTCAGTTCTAGAACGAGACGCCATGCTTGAACTTCTACTAGTAAGAGGCTCCATGACGAACTGATTCATAGCCACTTCCCTACTATTACAGAAAGATTTTCTTTTAATCGATGCACACTTCATACGAATTTCAGAATCCCCATTACTTCTTGACTCAGTACATTTTTCGATTTTTACCTTCGTTTGACTTTTAACGCCATTACCAACACTGCTTTTCCTTCTCTGTTTTATATTCTGATTTGGAATATTTATGATCTTCGACTCAGTCTCGTACTTGCTCGGTCGTCGACGCATATCGACGTCAAACTCTGAAGCGATCTCTTCAGTTATCATGCTAGCGTCGTTTAAGGTATCACTTTTGCAGTAATAGTCATCCTCTTCTTCTTCCTCTATTTCTGAGCTTTCTACTTGCTCACAGACGCGTCTCAAAGTGTCTTGATATGAGCTGCTGTACGATTGGCTGACTGGTTTAAATGATGTGGTTTGAGTTGCGATTTCAGCAGTTGGGACTCGTGCGTGATACTTATTCTCTTGCAGTGTTTTTGCATTGGTAAAATTTCTTGTCCTATTCGATGCTCTTTTCTGTACGAATTTTCTTGATGCTAGTGCAGCTCGGCTGGGTCTCTGGATTTCTGTTTAGTACAAAAATGGTATTACAATGCTCAAATTGTGTTGTAATACTCTTCACTAATAGAATTTAATCATAAATTTTTATCTGGTTTTGAAAAAATGAAAATACAAATTATATAAAGGACAAATTGAGTAATGTAATAATAGATTTAAACTGAATTTGTTCACACATCCATATATTTTTGAGAGGTGGGGCAATATATAACCTTTATTTTTTAAGTGTGTATATTAATTATAATTGCTGAATAATTTAGTTACTTAACTAAATCTTAACAATGGAAAGAACTTTAATCAGTTTAAGTATTAAAAGTGTTTATGTAAAGAGTAAGTAAAAAGATTTAATAGCCCCAACTGCCTTTAATTTATTTCATTTTTAACTTGCATAGCTGTAGTTACTCACCTCTTGTTACATTCTTTATTTTTATTAATTTTGACATTTTCTTTTGGGAATTCTGGAACAAAAGCTTTGGTGATGCTTTTTAAAAAATATGCTTATTATCTTAGCCATTAAGAGAATAATTACAAATGCAATGTAAGGATACCAATTTTAATTAAATTATTGTCATTTTGTCTATTTAATAAAATATGTTTTAAGCTCACTAGAACTTATTTATACTTAATAATTCATATCGTATCAATTTAACATTTTTAAGTTTAGACATCAGCTTAACTAATTTGATAGCTATGGATGGGGATTTAAATGTGGCTTTAAAATTTAATCCATAATACAAATTGATATAGTTACTAAATTTTGCATATTTAAGTAATTTTACAATAGAATACCGTTCATCCGAATCCCGGTTATCCGAAATTCGGTTTAAATGTGGCTTTGAAGTTTAATCCATAGTAAGAATGGATATAATTCTTTAAATTTTACATATTTAACTAATTTTAGAGTAGAATCCCGTTTATCCGAAACCCGGTTATCCGAAATTTGGTTTATTAAAACAATTCCCGAACCTTTCGGTTAAAATATGAAATGTATACGCATAAATAAATAAACAAAAAATAAATACGTACTTACAAAGTTCGATTTATTTCTCAAAATATGCGGTAATTTTTTTTATCTTTATTTTTGCTACTCAATTTTGTTCCCATACTTTTCTGATAAGCGGGACTCTATATCTCAAAAAGTCAAAATTTTTCAGTTTCGTCGTCAAAATTTTTTTTATCAGAATGCAGCTCTATGTGCTGATATATTAAATTTGGTTTCGTTCGGTTTGAATTATCGTCCCACTAGAGGTACACGACTGCTATTGGCGAAGTGCGTCGTATTTTAGAACCACAGTCAGGTGACGAGACAACACCTGAATAGGCACCCAACGCAACCGTTAAGGGCGACATCGTTGATAAATTAAAACGGCTCACCTTTTGTTCCTTGTACCACTTCTGTTGCCTGATGTTGAACAGGCATGAAGGCTGCGTGCAACAAGCTAGCTTCTGTTTCTTAACCGAAGTCATGTGGTATCTTGGAACAAAATAAAAATGAATTGCATCTTCGGGATAATTTGTAAATATAAGGGTACATATCTGTTTTAGCCCTCTATAAGGCCATTTTTTTCTAGTAATGCTACGTTAGAGTATTTCTGGGATTGAGATTGATTTGTACAAAGAAATTCATGTAGATCATTACCTAAAATTAATTTTGATGATTAAGACCATTTTATTTCAGTGGGAAGTATGTTTCCCATCGCCCGCTGGGAGCTATTCAAAAGTATCGTCCATAGGAATCCTGCATTAGTAATTTTTTTGTGTTTTCTGAAGTTATCAGAAGATGGCTGCACTAATCAAATTGATGAAGTTGCTGGGAAGTATACTTCCCACATCCTTATAAAGGGTTGGCGCACATTTAACATAATAGCCAAGGTAGAGCTTTCAATTTTTTAAAGGAGACATTTAATTAAATTGCAGAAACCAAAAAAAAAAAAATCATATGATTACCTTGTACTCATTAACTATCCTAGAGCTTATGAAGATTATTTTTTTAACTACCTTTAACCAAGAAACATGATTAATCATCATTAAAAAAAGTACAGTTGCACAAAAAAAGGCTACCACCAGACCACAACATTCAGGGTTGATTTCAAGTCACAAAATTTCATATAAGGAGTCGCCTTCACGCAAAAAAGTTATAGACACTAAAATTTCAAATAGAAACACCAAATTTTAATATCTTTGAATTGATAAGAACCGACGAAAACATTGTAAACTCATTGATAGAATAAAAATCATTGAGGCAAAAACTATTTAAAAAAAACCCTGTTAATTTTATATATAGGGGAAGATGGGATACCTTGGACCTATTTTGACTTTTCAATTTTTATTTTCTTAATTACTTGCAAAAAGTGAATAAAAATATTTTTACTGAATACTTTATGTTGTTATATACAACATATATTTATTTTAACATGTTATTTAAATGATTTCAACTCTAAAAAAAACAAATACAGAAAATTGTAATTCGGACCAAGGTACACCACCGGCTGTGTACCTTGGTCCAACCGGTAGTGTACCTTGGACCAATTATTAACAGATAGAGAGACTCGATTTACAGTCCGAAAACCAATATTTATTTGCCACATAAAATTCAAAAATACATTTTACAACCTACTCTTATTTCTAGCCAAGATTGTAGTAATTGGTTATGTTAGGTCAATTGGCTCAGTAAGGGGTTTTATTGCCTTAGTTTTTTTTAGTGCCCTTTTGGCTTTTTTCAGCTGCAATGCAATCTTTCTCGGGTATATTCGTTAAAATGCAGCATAAAATTAAACTGTTATTTCATGCCATAGAAAAACATTTGGCTATCTTTCTGTCTTAAATTTGAAAAAAAAACTCAAATATTTCCCCCTATGTTTATTCAACTATGCCTAAACGTAAAAAGGATGTTCTGCTTAGATATTTATTATAAAAAATATCTTTTTAGATGAGCATGCAATAATTATTTTCTATATTATATCAATATGGTTAAAATTTTATAGGCTTCCATAAATCTAAATAATTAACTACAAAAAAAATTCTTTATTACATCATATCAAAATTTCTTACAAATTTCCATTTTTCTAGATTTTACAAATCAGGGTTGCATATTAATAGCTTAAAATACTTAATTTTTCAAAGGAAAGAATTTACTTGAATTTTAAAAAGGGTTTTCAACAATCTGAAGCACATAAGACCTATAGTAGTGTACCTTGGACCAGTCCAAGGCACACCACTTGTATTAGGTTCGAGGTACACCACTTGGATATTAAAAACAAAATAGTTAATCACCAAGTTAAGGTTAGACTTAACTTAATTTCAAGCACACTATTTTATAGCTAAAACTTTGCTTTATATTGCATAACCATCGTTTCTGAATAAACACTACATGTTTGAGTAAAAAATTACACTAAAGAATCTGACAAAAATTTACTCTTGAACTGCGAATTTAGTTTTTCGAAACCTCTTTAATAAATAGACATTTTAAACAAACAGATAGAACTTCACTGAGATCCCTGGTAGCAAATACTTTAACTGCATGTGGTGTTGTTTCAATATCTAAGCTAATCGAGCCAGAATCAGCATAGGTTCGAGGTACACATACGTCCAAGGTACACCACTTACCCCTATATAATTTAAAAATTGTATGCTGTTGGTTAGGAAATTTAATAAAAACATAAATAATGCTCCATTTAGAAAAATACATATTTTAGTGAAACTACCTTGAAACTTTCCAACTTTGATGAGTAGAAAAACTATGTTCTTCGTTGTTGGTAAACTATAAAAAGTTAGAAAAAGGCTAATGTTATTTTAAAAAGTAAAGCTGTTTATTTATTAAAAAACGAAAGTGTTAACATATTGAGAGTGAAGAAAAAAACTTAATTTTTAGCTCAAATTGTTCATAATAATAATTACGTTGTTTTCTTCACTCTTATGTTTCTTGTGCAAAGTCGAAGATATTTTCTGAATGTTAATTTATTATTAAAACTAGAGTATGTACTAAATTAATACTGAATCTGAGTGAAAAATACAAAAGTATTGAAAAGTAACTGATTCTTTAAAACTAGAGTAAGGAGAAATTAGAACTTAAAGTAAAAATAAAACAGAATTTGATTATTTGATTTTTGTGGCCTATTTCTTGTTTCCTAAAATCTTTTTAACTTTTCGTCTTTTTAGTTAATTAAAGTTTTAAAAAATACCTACCAAATATATTAACTCTTGAGCCACTGATTCGACAAGCTTTCTAATTTCAAATATTCTTCCGTCCACCAAATCACTAGAAATGTAACATTCTGGAACGGATGTCCTGAAAAACAAACAGAACTGCAAAATTCGGAATTGACAAATCTTTAATAAAACTCAATTGCTACTTATAATTCGAAAATTTAGATATTTTTTTACAAAGTTGTTGTTAACTACTTGAGGTATATTGGATTGCAACCTTTATTAGTAGTGATAATTTCAGTTCTTGAAAAATGTAATTTAATTAAAAATGTAGTAGCCGGAGGTAGTATGGCAGAGTATAATAGAAGTCATTTTAAAATGTAATGCATATTAAAATTACGGCAAACTATTTTTTATTTTAAGGATCTTGAATTTAATAGTTACATTTAAGTGAGATTGTTTCTTTATACAAAAGTATCACTTTACAGTTAAAACAAATTGCTATACAATTTATGCTTTATCATTTATGGTTTATGGAAACTAATGTAAGTGAAAAATATAGAGTTATGATGAATTACTCACCAAAATGTGTTATTTTTATTCGATATGTTAAGCTGCTTAGGAGATTGAACCTTCGATTTTGGATTATCCTAAAACATGACAATCAAGTGACGTTTATAAATTTAGTTACAAAAATATTTAAAATTGGTCCAATTAAAAAAAATTATAGTAAAAATATTTTTTTATTTAAAAAACTAAATATAATCAAATCAAGACATTCTGGATAGATATTACCAAAATAGCATAACCTTCAATTCTTTACGATAATCTTCGAAACAATTTGATATCATATTATGTTTCTTGAAACATTGTGTTTTATTTTTCGTTGTCAAAAATCTTAAGTACCGTCAAAGCGGGTAACTTTGGCCACGGAGGGTAACTTTGGCCACGTGTCGGAAAAAGATTTGTTTCTTAATTTCTCTTCATAAAATGATCTCATCTTAAATTGTTTGACATTTTTGGAAAGGTGGAAACTTCTCCTTTCATTTCATGTAAAACAAATTCTCATTCTAATTCTGGCAATACTACAAATGCTGTTTTCATTCTTACGAGCATAGAAACACAAAAATCTATCTCTTCCAACTTTTGCCTGGAACACTTAAAAAAATATTGAAAATATTTAAATAAGACACTCTATTCAATTCTTTTATTTATGGGGAAGAATATTACACCATTTGTTTTATTCTAAATTGAATACTTTTTATGCTGTATTTAATTATTGGTAATCGGGAAGCTTTTGCCGATGAATGCGGGTAACTTTTTCCACAGATGTAAATATTTATTTATGGAACTTTGCACTTCAAAAAATGTATGTAAAAGTGTATTCTGTTTAACTACTTTTGAAAAATTCTTACTTTTATGATTACTTATTTTTTAGATATTTTTTTTAAAAAAATCAAACGTTTTTATACATTAAAAAGATAAAGATAGAATGCAAGAAACGTATACCACTCAAAATCGCAAATGTCGAAAGGTAAACACTTTCAGATTCCTAATTATTAATAGATTATTTTTCACCTTTTATAATAAAATCGTTTGCTTTTTACAAATATATTTGTTATTAAATCTTGCTTCAAAAAAGTTCTTTTTTCCTTATTAAAATAGAAGTTTATTTTTCTTTCTTTTAAGCGACAAACAATACTAGTATTCAACGTGTAATGCCATTCCACGATGCACTGCAATGTAAATGTTAAGTTATATACCATTTTTAATAACTATATGACTCATAACTTTGTTATTTTAAGTTAAAAGTTTTAATATTGCTATTTAATTCGTTAATACAGCCTTTAAGCATGTTAAAAAGTATGTTTCTTATGTATTTTATGGGTGGCCAAAGTTACCCGCCCGGCTCCTAGCAGTGTCCTAAATTTTGAAATTGATACAAATTTTTTATTAATTTATAAAATTTAACAAAAATGCTTGAAAAAAATTCCTAAAAGTACAATACTTAGAATGCATAATGATTTTAAAGTGATTAAATCGTTTTTGTAGTTAAATTTTTCTTCATTTGTAAGAAAAGCTATGATTTTGGCCAAAGTTACCCGCACTGACGGTAATGTCAAATCGTATTGGGAGCAAAATTGTTTCGTGCTTAGGTATCATTATCCTTGAACTCAATTTAGAATTTTCGATGTGAATTTTAGTATAATTGTTTAAACTACTTTATTTTTACTCATTAGCAACTACTCCTTTCAATTGATGCTGTTTCTTTGGGGGAGTACTGATACAGTCATGCAAATACAAAAATTGGCCACAGGAAAAATTCACGAAAAATGTTTACGTCTATTTACGTACAGTCCTTGCCAACCTAACTTGGGTAAAAACAAAGGGTGAAAAGGCAGAAGGAAAAGCGCGATTGGTCCGTTAGTTGGAAACTCTTGTAAGGTAATATTTACGTACAAAATTATATGAATACAATTTAACCAAAATACATTTTTCATTTTGATAAAATTGCCAGATTTTCTCAAATAATATTCAAATCTGTTAGACCTTAAACGAAATTAATATTTTAAACATGTTTTCTGGATGGATTCACAAATAATTTATGGAACTTTTTACATCCGCGGAAGGATCTTCTCCATAGCATATTTTATTTACCCAACTTAGCTTGGCAAGGAGTGTATCATTATTTTTGAAGTTGAAATTTAAATTCATCTGGAAATCTTGTAAAAAGATTAAGGTAAAATATTTAATAAAATACATAACAACATTACCTAAAAGGCACACCTATTGTGACTTAGAATATAATTATAAAGGCAAAAAAAATGTATACAAAATTAAAATTACCTGCGATAGATTTATCCCAAGAAAGGAATATAAATATTCAGTAACTTCCTGTACTTTCACTGAACTTTTGTTCTGAAAAATAAAATGTTATCTTATTTTTCATGATTGCTTTAAAAAGAACGTCTGTCCCGTAGACTTAAAACATTATTTCAAAAGTCAAATAACATTATAATATTTATCTCTAATATCAATTGATTTAAAACTTATGCCCTTTACCAGCCCTTTATATAACTTATTATAGTCAAGAGAATAGTAAAACGTACAAAACTAATTTTAAAAAGTAAAGGTGAAAGAACAATATACCTATTTTTACCAGGTGAAATAGTTTTTCTTCAGAAGTGACTTTATTCAAAAATTTGAAAAATCTTTACATAATAAGAACATTAAATTACATTTTCTCCTTAAGTGGGCTCTCTTGGGAATTTCACATCTTGAAAATCGTAATGTTATTCCTATGGAGAATATTCGCAAGTCAATTACCGCCACAAATTTATTAAAAGGGTACTAGTTTCTTGTATCATTGTAAAGAACGAAAGGAACTTAAATGATAAAAAAAATTGTTTTGTGAAAATCACATATTTAGTATTTTTAATATTTTTTAAAAAAATTAGAACTTAATGCTTACTCCATATTTTACTAACTTCAAAAAATTATTAAAAATACTAAATATGTGATTATCTCAAAACAAATTAGTTTTATCCTTTTAGTTCCTTTCTTACAATGACAAGAAACTAGTTCCCTTTTAATAAAATTGCGGCGGTAATTGACTTGCGAGTGCTTTCCATAGGAATAACATTACGATTTTCAAGATGAGTAATTCCAAAGAGAGTCCTCTTAAATTAGCTTTGTTTTGTTGATATTGTTTCTAGTGCAAAATAAAATAGTACAATATAAAACATTACTTTGAGAGGTATTACAATTTCAATAATAGTGCACTAAGTCTATTGACTGACGATTCCTCTTAATTTTTTTTTAATGACAATTGAAGAGCTGAATGGAAGAACGTGCTAAGTGACAAAAAATTTAAAACGAGAAAATTGTCTTCAAAGTTTTTTATTTACACTAATATATGTGAGAATCAGTACTTACAAATCGTAAAGCATATATTAAACTTAAAGTTCATGAAAAAGGGAAAACTTGTTATCGTTAAAGTAATTAGTAATCTGTTCATTGACACACAAATATCTATTTTCATTAAAAATGTCATTTAGAACGTTCTTAAACTAAGCTCTTCAATTTTGATTGAAATTTTAATTTACCTTTTTAGAAAAATTCAAAATCTCCCTCGCTGTGCCTGTGTCCCATAAGTAATGAACCGCTCTCTCGTGCAAGCCTCTGTGGAAAGTCTACATACTAAACAATTTAAACTATCATATAAAATAATTTTTAAAAAAATACTTGAAAAATGTAATGACTTATTAATTAAAAAAATTATTAATAATAATTATTGTAGACTAAAAAAGTTAACATTATGAAAGTTGAAGAGTACAGGGGGAAAAGAGCTTGATTTCATAGGAATTATCTGTATCAGGATTCTTTGGCAACAATTGCAAGTAATCGCCTAAACTGGTGTAAAGAAACCGGTTACACGTATTGTTTTTCTCACGCGGCAACCCTGATTCACGCCAGAAATCAGTGGACACGAGTCACAGTTTGTAAAGAGAAAGAAGAACCGAAAGAAAAGCCGGTTTCCTGTCGCCAATGTCCTTCAAACTCAAAATAATACGGAAAGCTTCCTACGAAATCAAGCGCTTTTTCCCTTGTACTCTTCAGTCTTCAGTTACTATTAATATTAAATCACGTTTTTAAGTCAATTACAAAATATGTGCAGTCAAACACTCAATAATAAATTGATGTATTATTTTTTTTCTAAAATGATATAATATCCGAAAACTGTCTTACTTTTTGTAATGTGCCAAGAGTAGATGTCATTTGCCAATGTTCGAATTTAAAAGAGGCTTCATGTTCTTCAATGAAACACTTTCTGTAAATGAAAAGTAAATTTGATAGGTGTTGTGTAAACAGGATTGTAAATATTGAATGCATCATCGTCTCTTCAACTTCATTATACAGAGGGTGTTATTAAATCCAGTTCAAACAAAAACAAAAAAAAGTTAGCGAAGTGCTCTTAGACAAAAACTGTATTACAATGAAAATTATGTGGTAGATTTTTCTAAGAAATTCTTTTAAATTTTATTTGTATAATAAAATTTTTGTGGTGTAAAGTTAAACTTCGTATCTTCTTATAATTTTTGTTGTAAAATATTGCTATTGTATATAGTTTTTTTTTATATATTTAATAATTCTCTACAATATTTCCTACAACTTTTAATTCCTAAATTATAGTTTGAAACGTATGCAGTTTTTTATACTAGCAAATTGGTTACAACGAGTGCTGCCTCCAGTATTGCAGAGTAACATTACACTGTAAAATAAGGGTAAACTTTCTGATGCACCTTCTTCGGTTTGTGTCCCTTGTTTTTTTTTACTTCTTCTTATGACGCAACCTTACTCTATTCTTTAGTGTATCTTAGCTAACCGTTTACACTGTTTGTGGTGTAGCCTTACTCTGTTGGTGTACCCTTACTCCGTTGGTGTACCCTTACTCTTCAGCTTTGCAAATTTACAACAATTTATGAACAAAGTTACTCCATACAGCTTGAAGCAGCAATTGTTGTCACTAGCTTTATGGTTGGTAACTTTACATTAAACGTTTTACAGTGTATTAAGCTTTTGACGTAGCACAATGTCCATTTTTGAGCATCTTTAAAAATGTATGTATATATTATCACACACACCATCTAAATAAAATTTTAAATCTTAAAATGGTCTGAGGGATGAAGACGTATAAAGCCGTCTTCAGGTTTTCGAGCAAAACACGTAATTTTGAAAAATTATATATTTTTTAATTTTACTGAATTTCAAAATCTAAAGCATGGAAAGGAGCCATCAAAAATCGGCTGCTACAGAAATATAGTTTTAAAAAAATAAGTAAATTATTTTTAAAATTTTAAACTTATTCAAGTCTTTAATGCATGATTTTTTTTTCATCCCGAAAAAAATATATTTGTATCTTTAATGCTCATAAATTATGGGAAAAATACTGAAAAAAATTAACGGTATTAATTTTGCGTTGGAATTTATATAATTTCAATTTTTAACATTTTTGCCATATGGCAAAAACCAACTACAAAATTCCAATTTTGATAATAATGACTAGAAAACTACTAAATATATTTCAAAGTAACAATATTTAACTATATTAATTTTTCAAAACAATTTATTTGCAATTTAGTACTAATGGGCATTTCCACGCGTGACTGACACTACATCAGAACGATTTAACCAATTTCGTTTGCATAGTTCAGAATTATTTTAGATTTATTTAAAAAAAATATTGTATGTCAGTATACCCCTTAGCATATAGTATTTTTAGCAATCAGTAAAATTTTTTAAAAGTTATTATTTAACTAAAAAATAATAAAAATGTCCTGATGTGACTGACACTACACGAAAGTTCGTAGATTTTTGGCTATCATGAAAATTCGAATTTCTTCTGATTGCGCAGTAATTCAACATTCTACCACTGCTTATTTTAAGTATAAGGTTTCAGGCTAAATATATTAACTGCAAAAAAGTATTGAAATACCATAGGAAATAATTTATTAGCATTTTTGTGCGTGACTGACACTACATTCAATTCGTGACTGACACTACAATGTGAATTGTATCACAGATATGGAATTTTAAGCAATAATAACACAACATATGTTAATAATTTTGAGCATGGAAAGTTAAAAATTGCATAAATGGTAAAATTATGGTTAGAAAAAGATACACAACGTCCCCTAAAGTAGGTTTCTGGTAATTTTGTTAAACTCTAATTTCTTCTTCAAAATGCAGCAAATCAACCAAATAAACATTCTACCAGTGCTTATTTTAAGTATAAGGTTTAAAACTGAATCATTTAACAGCAAAAAAGTATTGAAATATCATAGGAAATAATTTATTAACACTTTTGTGCGTGACTTACATTACATTCAACTTGTGACACAATACATCATGTGAATTGTATCACAGAAATGGAAATTTTGGCAATAATAACAAAACGTATGTAAATAGTGTTGAACATGGTAAGTTAAAAATTGCGTACACGGTAAAAATATAGTTACAAAAAGTTACACAAGGTCCCCTAAAGTTGGTTTCTGATAGTTTCTTACTTCTTTATTCAATAGCATTTTCTGATAAACCTTGACCCTGAAGCCACGCAAAAAGACTTTCCGACCATTGCAGATGTTTCAGTTTTACTGAATAAGCATCTTTACTAAACATTTGCCAACAAAATTTTAACGATAATTTAACTATAAAAAGAAATAAAGCTCTTTTTATAGCATCAAGTTCATTTTCAGAATTTTGTTGAGAGGTATATTTCTTTTTAAAACATTTAAATTTGTTTTATCCGCCATGTAGTATTTTGGGGGATTTAATGAAACATTGGAAGTTGTTTTAAGTAGGCATTTGTTGAATTAAAAAAAAACGGAGTAATTTTTGAGTGTCAGGGAATCGGAAGTATTTATCTTCTTTGATGAGCATATATCATTTAATCTACTTATTTTGCCCTTTACACAGTTGTCAGAAATGTATAATAGTGATATGTTTGGGCAGATTTCTTATTCAAAGTGAAAAAATCTTTAGCAAAATTTGAGTCAAATTTGATAGAAAGTGTGACTTCTTTTATCCCCTCCTCACTGTATCACGAAGTCTATCAATTGGTCCTTTACCATGACTGAAGGCAAAGATGACCATGACTTTTGGAAAAAAATTACCACACAAGTTTGTCAAATAGTTGGAGGATTGCAATGGAGGTGAAATACTTTTAATGAAGTGTTGTCCGTAAAGTGGTTCTTGCTTTCATTTTCTTTAATTTTTTGTAATTTATCCCCTCCTAAAAACTTCCCCTTTGCTCTTTTTTTTTCTTTTAGCTGTTGATATAGCCATCTTAAATCAAAATTATCAAAATATAAGAAATCTACAAAGATCATAGCTAATCTAAAACATCTAGATCAAAAGAAGCTGTGACTCACACTACATTGTGACTGACACTACAAAGCTAAAATGTGTTATAAATAGAGAAAATGCTTTTCATTTTAAAATTAAGAGGTGTGGCATTACACAGAGGTTACTAAAGTAAGAAAATATCGTGAAAAATTTGAAGTAAAGCCTTTTTTTTTTAAAGTTATAGAAACTTTTCCATCTTTTCGTGACTGACACTACAGTCAAAAAGGAGATTTTTATCTTCCTAATTAAATATCGTTTAGTTATAAATACCAATTAATAGTGTGTTTTTAAGGTAGTTCTGATAGTGTATTTTAATAATTTTATCAAAAAATCTGATAAAATGTGCTTCGTACCTTAAAATTCATTTGTTCAAAGTGATGAAAAAACACGAGACCATGCTTTCAAAACAAAGCGGATATTTTGAAGCTGCTGTGTTGCCAAAGATGAAACAGTAATAGTTGTTGATACAAAAATAATAAAATTCAAACCTTTCTAAAGCAAATATAAAAGTTGCAAGTGTAGAAAAAAATATTTTTTTTTGCAGTCGTGGTCTCTTCTGACGTGGAATTACCCTAACATTATTATACTTTGAATACTGCCAAAGACTTAATTTCACAACAGTTAATAACTTCACTCTTTAATTTTGAATGCACTTCTACTTTTGTCAACTATGATGGTTATTAGTAACTAAAACTTCAAAATGGAATGTAATAGAGGAAAAACACATATTTGTCGAGAGGGAGCTCTACTTTAATAGAATAAAGTGAATTATGTTACTTGTTGCCATATGGCAGCTACATGCATTAGAGGGTTAAACAAGTTCAAATTTCAGCCAATTTGTTTAGTCCCCAGGGAGTTAAATACAACAAAAATAAAATACTCACAACTTTTCGGCCACCTTCCGAATAATATGTCTCGATATTCTAATGCCTCCTTTCTCCATAACTTTGACGTTTAAAAATCACACAAATATCTTCTCCCGATTCTAAAATGTCTGAGCTCAGAAGAATAAGTTTTATTTGACAGAAAGAATACTTTTTCAAAAAGAAAAGTTCGAGGTTAAGATGTCGTCATGGCGATGACAAGCTAACCCTAAAACTATTTCGATACTTGAATTAGCTTTTCGTCTTCTCGACACACTTTGGAATGGTCTTGGGATTGAAGTTTTTATTTCGTTTCTCCTTGTGAAATAAATCGATGATCTTTTAATAAAACAGTTCTCCAGTTGTTCAGTTTTTTTTAAATACTTTTTTCAAATTTTAGGATTCTCCAAACTTTTAGGTTTTCCAGCAACACAGATAATTTTTAAAAAATATGTAAGTTTAATAACATTATTAAATTTTAAAATTTAAAGCATGATGAGATATTTTGAATCGTCTACTACTGAAATATAATTTTTAAACAATATTAAGATATTAAATTTTCAGTTAAAAATTGTAACTTAAACCTCAATGTGAAACAAGTTTACACTTTAGCCTTCAACTATTGCTTATCCCTCAGAGGGATATTTATTTTTGACTTACCCATTAAAGGGGAATGGTCGCACTCTACCGTGGGTCTCCAAACTCAAGTGCCTCAGTGTTAGTCCAATGGGTAAAAAACTATTTCCTCTGCCACATTTATCCAGCTGTATTAAATATTTTTACAAACAGTTTTTGCTTAAATAATAAATGTAGATAACTTACATGTCTCTATAATCCCACTTTTTATAACTGCTTTGAATACTTTTTGTAAAATTGTTTATCAAAAATTAAAAAAGATATTCGAATCAATTTCAGTGGGATTGTCGGGACCTGTAAGTCATTTATCACATAAAAAAATCCGTTTGTAAAAATATTCAATACAGCAGGAAAAATGGAGCAGGGAAAATATTTTTTCTCCATTTGATTAACACTGATGCACTTTGCTTTGGAGACCCGCGATCAAGCGCGCCTATTCCCCCTTAACGCCTATTGGCAAGAAAATTTGCCAAGCAAAATGAGCTTTCTGCGCAAGTTAATCTAAATAAACAAAATATGAAACAAATGAAGACCGTAGTCTTGAACAATTTATGCAGTAAAAATTAAGTTAAACAACAAAACTTAAAGTAAACGTTTTTATTCGAAAAGTAGGTTTTAGTAGTATTCGCAAAGTCATCGCTCATGGGTTAATACTTATTCTTATTTTAATAAGATCCAACAATAGATTTTATTCTTATTACAAATGTGGCTAGTATAAAATTAAAATTTTATACCATAAGAGGCATATATTAATGAGTATCAATAGCTACACTCTTAAAACAAAAGAGTGAAATCCACTCCAGTTGGAGAAGTGCATTTTCGACACCGTAAAGGCATGCATATTTACTCAGACTGAGTTAAAATCACTCGTTTGGAGTGATCCTGTCGGAGGTTTAACACACAAAGGATCCACTCCAAAAGGAGAAGTGCATTTTCCAGTCTGGAGGAGTGAAATCCACTCAGACTGAGTTAAATTAGGAGTGTTTGTTTTAAGAGTGTAGTAATTAGCATCTCATGGTCTTGACTACAGCAACAAAAATGAGAACTGTCTTGTAAGCTTGATAAAAAAAACTAAGAAAATGTAATTCTGTCAAAGAGCTTTGACTGAGTCCAATCAAGTTTATTAATAAAATAAAATAAAAGTTTGCGCTGAAAATTCTGACGAGCTTCTGTAAAACACGTTTTCTAGCGCATGCTGTTTTTAAGCAGAGTAAACAACTCAAAGGGGAAAGGAAAAGTTAATAAAACTAAACTATGCAGAACCTAACACCAATTGTATATCAGAACTGCGGACAAATAACTTTCAAAATTATTGAAGCTAAAAAAAGTTACATTATAAGTTACATTAGAGCTCTGTGAATTAGCAAAGGATAGTACGAGAGCCTCAATTCAGAATTTCGCAATGAATATTGTTATTAACTTAATATTAAAAACTAAGGGTGTGTAATGCTACAAAACTTTGAATAGAAACTTCTTTTTCTCCAACGTGGCTGCTTTATTGCCAGCTAAGCCTTTGAAGACTCGGCATATTCCACAGAACTGAGAGCCATTTTTTGTGGCACAGTCTAGGCGGCTCTCTCTAATAATTTTGACTCACATATTGCAATGAATCTGTGCTCTCTGTGGATGTTAAAGTATGCCGATATTTAATTTTTGCCAAGAGAACCCAAATAGGTCCTCCAGGAATTTTTTATATGCCACATAATCATATGACATACGTGCCCAGGATTTTCCCATCCACAAAATCCGACGACTCAGCCGGGGCTCGAACACGCGATCTTGGGCTTACGAGGCGGACCAAAACTAAAAAAAATAATAACTTATTATCCTTTTCCGACCTAGTTATCACGATCGTGCGGATAAAGAAAATAATGTTCATGCTTTTCAAAAATATGGATACCAAGCAGCTGACTTGTACCATTCGTTATTTGCATAAAAAATGACTTTGTTTTTAAGGAGTTGTTGGAATTGATGTTGCTTAAGACGTATTTTCGATGAAACTCTAAAATTTAGTCTCATAAACTTAAATCAGCGCCATCTAATAGCCGGTCGGAAAGGTATACATCAATGAAAACATTTAACATCACATTAGGTAATTGAAAGTTAGCAATTAAATTTGCCAAAAAAGGAATAGATTTCAAGGAGCATGTTTAAAAGAACACACCGTTACAGATCACTCTACCTCCTTACCTTGAAATTCTGTCACGCCATGAAGTTATTATTTCGATATTCCTTTCAGTCACATGTTTCTAAAAGAAATGGCAATTAAATGCAGCCGAGTTGTTAACGTGAAATTGATTGTGATAGTTCTGTCGACGAATCCGGAACAGCGCCTAATGGGATTTCGGTGGACAATGTAAATATGAATTGTAATTGCGACAACTCGTGCGAAAGAATGTTAGATGAAGGAAATAAAACAAAGAAGAGTCTACGGTAGAGGTTTTGCCAATTGTTTCAATATTAACGCTACGAGGCATAACAGCTTTTTGATAGGTGTTAAAATATTTTGTAACTTCATTAAATTCAAATTTTTGATTCCTTAATTAACTTAATTTTTAGTATTGATTCTTTAATTTTCCTTACTTTTTTTTTATTTTTATAAAATATAATTTTTACCGAAAATAGTTTTAAGGACCTCTTCAATACTTAATATACTATTTATTAAAAATTTCTCCGCAATACTTAATGCTATTTATAAATTTCATGAAATAAGAAAAAAAAATGTGTTGCTGTAAAAACTAACTGTTCCTTGTCGGGTTTACACGTCTGCATCCCTCAGGGCACATGTAACACAAGGAGTTAAAGAATAATTTTACTACATCGAACTAACCTAACATACATTACTTCATGATAATGAAAGGCTTTTCAAGGTAGCCATCACTTTTCTTTAAATTCAGGGGTGTGTAAAACTACCAAATATCAATATTTATTGTTTACTCCTCCTATTGTGAATCTTACACTCGTTATTGATAACTCAATCAAGATATATTAATTTAACCCTTTCAATCCCAACTTTTAACTTAGTGAGAAAAAAATTCGCAAGTTTGATGATTTGAAATGGCATCATTGGGAGTAAAAAGTTCAATTGTTTTTAATTGTTTTATATTTTTTAAAAGAAATATATATTTAACGACAGTAAACCATTGACGAGATTGGCAAGATGATTTTCCACCCCAAAAGTTACCTATTAGGTGTATCTAAATATACAAAGACCAATGTCACCTTAAAAAAATCTAAGTTGGCTCTTGTTTTTGAGTTACGGTCGTTTTTTCATTACATAGAATACGTTGAAATCATTCAGAATAGGGTACTTTCCTCTCAATCGCAGAAATTTTTTAAATTTTGTTGTCCAGTGTTATGTTACACAAAAAACGAATTTATAAAATCATATTTTAACTTTTTTTTTCATTAGCAAATGGAGGTGTTAATGTATCACAAAGTAGTCGTTAGCAAAGTCATCGATATGTTTCGTTCCTGGGTACTTTCGATTTTTTTTCCCCTTTCAGTTGTTTACTCTGAATAAAATCGACATGCGCGGTAAAACAAGTTGTACAGAAATTCCTCAAAGCAACGGTTTAAGTTTCGTTGTAAGGGATTAGTAAAATTTGCTTTCACTATGTAAAACAAAAGGGTTTATAAAACAATTCAATAATATATTATCAAGAAAAAAAAGTAATATTTTAAGTGCTTAAGCGTTTCGTTAACAGAATTTCGGTGACAAAGGTAGGCGAATACCCAAAATTGCCCAAAATTCTAAAATTTTTACTATTACTTTAATCTTTTCTAAATTTGGCATAGTGATTTCAAAAATAATGAACAATGCTATTTAGGCATTTTTTTAAATTTAAATATAATTTATTTATTTTAAACGGTGTACCTACCTTAAGCCACATACTTGTACTTTTTAAAAAATACTTTAGTAGTTAACTAGAAAGGGTTTTTTTGTAATCTACACTAGCAAAACAATACAGTGTATTAAATTAACTTTCAAAAACAACATCAAGGTTTATGCTAAATACAAACAGGAGAGGAAAGAGGGGGGGGCTTATAAATAACTAAGCATACCAACAAGTTCATCAACAAGAGATTAAAAATTGTTGGATGATAGTCTACAGGAAAAATTCTTTCCAATTTCTTCATATGATAACAATGGAGGAGTAAGTTCCGTTTTCCAAAATTCGTGTCCCCTTAACAATAGCATCACTAAGACAGTGTGAGCTAGTTTTTAACTCTACAATCGGTCAACTATACAAACAAGACATAAAAAATTTTTCAAACAAGAACACAATGAGAAAAGGAATCTAAATTTATTTACAAGAGGCACAAAACAACAGCTGTAATTTACACAATATTAATGGGTACAGGTATATTTGCAGTTACTTCCCATCCAAAGCCTGCTCCCTGTTTACGACAGACTGATCAAAGAGGATCTTGAAAGTGGTTCCCTTATGCCAGTGAGCAGTCACTTTAGCAGGCTGCAAAAAAATAATTTTCATTACTAAATTTTGTTACTTTAATGAACCCTTTTACACCCAATGATTAAATTTGGAATCATCACCATACTAATTTCTTTTATCACTACTAAACTCACACTGATTATTTTTTTAATTATTAAACTCTTCATAAATTTTTCCACAAAGTATATCTTCGTTTTGAATCGTTAGATGGAATGATGTGTTTTTAAGATTTAAATATTATTTATTTTATTTAAATAAAAATATGAAACACAGGGGAAAATAAAATTTATTCTGAACATAGATATATTGGCCCTAAGTTCTTCATGGTTGCATTTTTAAATGCTTAAAAATTGAAATTTAACTATTTTTAAAAAATAAAGTTTTGAAAATTTTATTGTTGCAATTTATCAAAAGTTATGATGCCAAAAAAATTTCCTTAAATTTTAGTTCAAAATTATTTCCCCCTGCTTTTTTTACAATTTCCTTCTGGAAGCATAATGAGTCCATTTCCCAAAAATCAAATTTTTAGAATAAAAAATAAATAGTTGGGACTGAAAGGGTTAACTCGGCACTTGAAAAACAAGCCCTTGAATATGGTACAGGATCCCAAAGAAAAATTGCATAAATTTATTAAGCCAGATATTTCATTTTAGCATAGCAAAATATACTTAATACAGAGTATGTAGCACAGTGTTGCGAGGCCAATGCCTTTACTAGCAGTCTGAATGAATTTATATCTAGATAACTTTAAAAAATACAATTTTCAAAAATTATGAAAAAAATATCACAGAAGAATCAAATAAGTAAAATGTATGATAATCTCAATAATTTGAATAGAACTTATCTAACAATGCTGGGATCTTAGTATTATTGAAATAAGAATAAAGACTTAATATTGGAAATGGAAAAAACATATTTCACTAATTCCTTTTTAAAAATAAGGAACAAAATTTTTTAAGTGATATTTTGTAAGTGAATAGGTGAAGAGTTTAAATAAAAAAAAATTGAAAAATTTCTATTTTTAAAATAAGAATGTCATACATAATGTTTGGTCTTCTATTATAATTATTCACGATTTCTTTCACATTAGAAACAGAAGCATTTTAAATAGAGAACAGCTTTACAAAGAACAGAAATGTCTGACTGGGAGTATATTAATTTGAGTAAGTAAGGGAGAGACATTATTTATACAGGTATTAGTAGTTTAAAGCACTTCTTACTCAAAAAATTATATAAAGGAAACATTCAATATGAAGGGAACATAGTGTAAAATCGATATATTGAGAATATATTATATTAAGAGCACTAGAAAGGGTATTTATATAAAAACATATAGGCGAATAAAGACTTAATAAAATTACTTAATTTGATTACGTAGAAGAGAAAGGAAATGTATGAGCTAGATATAAACAGAAGCATTAAAAACAAAGTTAAATATATATACAATGCACTTTAAATGGTACACTACAACTTCAAACTAGATAAAAAGAAAAAAATACTTACAAAATTGCATGCTACTAAAGTTGCTTCAATAATCCCTGCAATGAATGCAGCACAATTGAGACTGCCTGCAAAAACACTTATCAATGTAATTTATCCATATTTCTTTTAAAATGATCCATCTAAAATATTTTATTAAATTTATTTACCACGAATTTGGTTTTTAATTGTGAATATAAAAATACCTTTGTCTTTTGGAATTGATATGTATTTGTTCACTAGAGGCTCGGCTTCAATAATGAAATCTGATACTTATTAGGAAATTTGTCAGTGTTGAAACAATTTAGGTAGTTTTATAACTTAAAAACTAAAATTGAACTAGACATAAAATGTAATTAAGAAACTAATACAGTAAACTCCCGATTATCCGCGGAATTGGGTGGCGCGGCTTTCGCGGATAAGCGAATTCGCGGATAATCCGCAAAAATGAAGAAAATGCCTACAATTTTTTTTTTTCTGGGTTTTATTAAAGTAAATTACAGTCATCGAATATAGCATGTACAAATTTACTTACTTCAAAATGTCTATTACTGTATTTTCTCCTCTGCCATACTGCAAGCACATTTGATTTTTAGAGGATCTGTTTTCTATCTTTTTAATGAGTTGTAGTTCGTCTTGAATTGTCAAGACAACTTTTTTTTAGTTTCTCAAGCATTTCGCTAGTATCAAAATCACTTAAAGCAATCCAATTAAAATAGCGGGGAGTTTATTTTTTCAAGTGACACTTTTTGACAAAAACCTGTTCGTGATGTGCACCTGGCTGCTGAATACCAGGTTTCTTATAGTCATTCTTATTTTAATGCATTCGTCGTTCTTGATAAATGTATTTCTTTGAATGAATGTGTCCGTCGTTCTAGAAAGGAATTCGTTGTTCTTGGAATGAATTCTTCCAAAAAGTTTTGAAACAAATAAAATTCATTTATCGCGGGTTTTTCTTTTTTTAAAATTTTATATTTGAACTGAAAAATGGGAAGGAGCGGGGTTGGATAGTGGGCCGCGGATAATCCGCAAAGCGGATAATCCACCCGCGGATAATCGGGAGTTTACTGTAGTTATATGCTCTAATCTGTAATATTCCCAACAATAATCAACTTAACATGGTTAATAAAAATAGCTTTTTATAAAGTTTTTTTCTTAAGTTTTTTTTTTTTTTTTTTGAAGGAGGTTAACTCTTGCTGATACTTTGTCACAAAAATAAAATAATAATAAATTTGAATTGAACCCAACTTTTTTTTATAATTAAAAATATATATTTCATAAACAACTTAACACTAACAATAGTTTTATAATGATCAGTTAGTAAAAAATATTTACAAAGTGCAAAAGGAAATTGAACACTTCATTTCAAGAAGGCATCTTTATAGCAGACTTAGAAGAAAAGGATACATGTTCTCTTGTCATCATTGGCATGTTCAAGCTTGTCTGCTTCCTTCCCAAATAATGTCTGGAAATATAAATTGTAATTAATGTATGCTGATGATCACACATAGAAAAATAGAAAAGAAGATACATATTGAGGTAATATTTTTAATGAGTTATGTTTCACAAATTAAAGCTATTTTAAGAGTTCTTAGCCTCAATGGCTTTCAATTGAAAAATGTGAGTATAAGATTAAAACAAACAAGAAACAATTTTTTACAGGGTGGTTACAAAATCCTAGAAAAAAAGTTCCCTGATATTTCCATGATTTCCCTGATACTTTCACAAAAAATTCCCTGATTTTACAATTACTTACAAAATTGCAACACACACAATTCAATGCAGTGCAGAAAAATTAATCCAGACATTGAGGGAATTAAGACTTTCCGAATTATGGGTTAGCCTACCTAACTTTTCTACATTTCCAAAAATCTGAGTTTAGAGGAATCATGTTTTATAACATGATTCGTTAAAGAGATTGATCCTTCCTCCAAGATTGGTCCTTCAGCAAATCTCGGATCAAACAGAATATTTTTTTATCAAGTGTCCGTCAGTAGTCATCACAAGAGTGATTTGTTAAGTAATCCAAAGTTCCAATCCATGTTTAAGTAATCCAAAATGGAAAAAAAAATTCCCTGATATTTTGCAAAATTTTAAAAATTCCATGAGAATTCCCTGATATTTCCAAAATTAAAAAAAGTTCCCTGAGAATTCCCTGATTTACAGGTTTTCCAGGTTCTGTTACCACCCTAAAATTAACAATTTTGGCAAAGCACTGGTTTCTGTCACGAAGCAAAATTATTTTTGAAACTATAGTTTCAAAAATATGTTATTTAATTTACACACACACAATAGTATTGCATATGTAAAAAGACTAATCAATCGGTATAATTTTTTAATATAATTAATAAACATTCAAATAAATTATAAATTTTACAAATGTTTCAAATTTGGATATTTAAAATAAAGAGTAGTTAAAAATGCAAAACTATTTTGCAACAAAATTTGAACTTAAGAAAAAAAAAACGTTTTTTGAAAACTAAATATAATGAAAAATTTGACATAAATTAAAATGAACTTACTTTCCACAAGGTAGTTTTAATAAATATTAATATATTTAGCAGCTTGGTTTCTCTTTTAAAATTCCTTTCTCGAACAAACAATGTGTCAACCATTCTTTGCCCAACATGGTAGCCCATCTCTGCTAACCTAAAAAATTAACAATTAATTAGTGTATTTGATAAAGTGCTATGTATGTACAGTAAATTAAATAAAATGACTTGCCATTTTTACCAAAGCAATTAATACAAATTAATCTTTTTTATGCCTTTCATCCCTTGAGTGGGTCGATAAAATGGGTACCAAGCATGTTGGGAACTAAACACTGGGATTTCCGCGTGAGGCTGACCACCTTACCAGGACATATGCCTAGCACTCCAGAGCCCTAGGTCACAAAAGCTGAAATGGGCACGGCAGGCCTTGGCCCAGTAATGGGCTGTTGAGCCGGGGAGTTTAGTTTTTTTTATGATCACAGAGGGAGGTCTTAAAACATTCTTGTAAATTAATAAGAACAAAAAAAAAACACTCACCCCTGTAATATGAAAGAAAAAATTCAGTATGAAAAATGGAATGAGTTTGAGTTACCGCCACTTTCCGATATTTTAATAGCAAAAGTTTGTTTTCTCAGGATAGTTGTAATGCACAAATTCTGGGATTTCAAATGCCAAGTTTTTACCATTTAAACATCCAAATTTTAAGAATTCTGGAGGGTTATTAGTTAGAAATCTGGCAAAATGGACCAAGATTATGTATAATTCCACAAAAATTAACAAAAGCTTTTTATGTTTAAAAAACTTGAGTAATGTTCAAGGAATTAAGTGGTTAAAGGATTTATATACATTTTGTAATATTTTTTTTTAACTTTGCCTTTACAAATATTATTGATAATTAATAACAAAATATATACATATATATACTTCTATGATATAAAACTTAAAAAAAACAGAATGAATACTAGAATAAGCATATCTCAGACAGAGCACCAATCCAGCTACATTACCAAACAAAAAAAGTTAATAGTAGCACAATTTTTAATTCACATACACTAATTTTTAGATTACATTTAAACAATTTCAAAATATAAGTATTTATAATTAAATCTATTATTTCCAATAAAATTTGTTATTAATTAAAAATACATTAATGTAACAATATTTTTATTTATTCTTTGGTAAATAAATAATTATGATGATTGGTAGTAATTACTAATCATATTGTGTACCAAATAAGATAATTAAAAGACTTTTAAAATCAAATATAAGTAAATTATTTTGATGCTTTTTAATGAAGGAGGTAAGTGAAACATCAAGAATAAAGTTCTATTTACTTGGTCTGCAATTCTGGAACAGATAGAACCCTGTTTTGGCAATACTGCACCATTTCCGAAAATAAAAGTGCAAAAGTGCTGACATTAATCTGTTAAAGAAAATAAAATATTTAAACAAGATAAAACTTAGCATATTTCATTTTGAAATTCAAAACATTTAATTTTAAATAGTGAAAATAGTACACCAGTTAATATTATTTTGACATTTTGTTATAAATTTTTCTTAATTAAAAATTTAATTTTACTTTATAACAGAGCAATTAGGCATCTTAATAATTAGTGAAAACATACGACTCCAGGAATTTTCCAGGGCAAATTTTACCATTAAAAAAATACTTTAAAGTTCTTGTAAACAAATTTCATTTAATGAAGAAATATACTAGCATTTATCTAAACCTACCAACTATAAATATATAACTTCACTGTAAAATAAAATGCCTTGAATGTTGCAAAGGAAAATTATGTCAACTTAATTTAGCACTAATTAACTCATTGAACAAAATCTAAAAATTAAACTGCTAGTTTTATACTTTCAGGATTCTCAACTAAATTCTAAAACTCTTACCTCTGATCTTCCTTTACTCAGGGGCTTATCCAAAATACTGACTTTGGGTCTCATGATAGAGGACATTCTTTCTGAAAAACAATTCAAAATAATATATTTAAAGACAGAAAAATCGCAGGGACTAACATCACATTATTAGAGTAATTGATTTTGCTTTTAGTAAGGCATTAAGTGTTTATATTTTGAAGATTCATATAAATGAACATTAAAAGAAAAAAATCTGCCTCAATTTGCTATGCTTAATTAGTGACAATAAGTTTTAAATTTAATTTAATCTAAACCAGTTTTAAATTATACTTTAAGTAAGCAAAAATTTGTTAAACCAAAAAATAATATTAAATTTCACTTGATTCACGACTTCTTTCGGGTTTTAAAAAAAGGTAATTTAAGTTTTGATGCTATCTTACAATAGCACACCACAGTTGTAAAAACTATAACGCTGTTGATTCTAAGAAATCCAAAGCACTGAAACCCTCTATCATATTAAGAATTAATATAAACCTTTTAAATAATGTTATTAAAAACATATTTGATAACTCACTATTGAAATTGAAACAAATATATTAAAATTGGGTGTTTGTTATGGTTTTGATATTTGAGTTTGATTTTATCAGCCTTTCTATAGTTTTATTAAGTGTTTTAACACAGCTAAAACTTACATCTTGTTTTTAAAAAATAGACCTTTAATGAAGATACTAATATACCAGCATATTTTTGTGGCGTTTGAGAGCAAAATATGAATTTCTAGACTATCATTATATAATATTACAACGTAAAATATTAATTCGATTTCTCCCTTTTGTTTGACCTCATGGACTTTCCTTGTAATCAATAGAGTGTTTGGTTTTTAAAGTTTGGCATCACCGCTTTCTCATCTCCATTCTTTGCTTTCAAAACTGTAAAGTCATACAGAAAAACTTTGTTTTAAAACTTTTATTTCTCATTTTAAACCGAAACTTCACAAAAATATTATGGGTACTGCTCGATACGATCGTGCCATCACCGTTTTCTCCCCCGATGGTCACCTCTTTCAAGTAGAATACGCCCAAGAAGCCGTCAAAAAAGGTTCGACTGCCGTCGGAGTATGCGGAAAAGAGATAGTTGTCTTGGCCGTCGAGAAAAAGTCCGTGGCCAAGCTTCAAGAAGAAAGAACCATGAGAAAAATCTGTCTCTTGGACGACCATGTTGTCATGGCCTTTGCTGGTCTCACTGCCGATGCTCGAATTCTTATTGACAGAGCCAGGGTGGAATGTCAAAGCCACAAACTCACAGTTGAGGATCCTGTCACTCTGGAGTACATTACTAGGTAATTATGTGATTTGTTTCTTTTTGGGTTATACCTTTGGAACAGCTATGATATAATGGCAGGACGCGATTTGCTTTCCGTTGCCAAGCAACGAAAATGTCCTGTTGTAAACATTCCACTGCATAAATCATACAACTCGATAGGGTAGAAATTTACTGTCCGGTAACTATTGGCGAGCTTTCCGAAATCGCGCCAGAAGTCCGTATTCTGGCGACTTTTGACGTCATGCTCTCTTCACAACGATGACGTTTTCCGGCAACCCTATCTAACCATTATGCGTTTCGGTCAAGCCAGCTACAGGTTGCCACAAAAGACTATTTATCGCCAAATCGGAAAATCGCGCCAATAGTTACCGTACAGTAAAGGTGAACCCTCGATAGATATAGCAACCTTACGTTAAATTTCAACTTCGCCAAAAGTCAACAATGACCGGACCGGACATTATATCGTAGCTATACTCAAGTTTTCAGAAAACTATCCCAGTTTTATGCATCTTGTAGCCAACATCCCCTGAATTTTTTATAATATCTGTATTGGTTATTACTGGGTATAATTTGTAAACGTTGATACTGTCACTAAAGTATTCTTGATTACTGTAATGTAAATTTACATTCACTTTATTTAAGTTCTCTAACTCAGATCTCATGCTAAGGTGACTGTCAGAGGCCAAGAGTATTTTCAAATGATAGCTCTTCCAAACAATTTGTAACACATGTTGATGTATATAAGGGTAGAGAAAGAAGGGTAACTTGGGTTTAAGCAAAAAAAAAACATTATCAATTTCCTATTTGAAAAGTTTCGTTCAATTATATGTCTAGGCATCGAGGCCAACAATTACAAGAGCCGTAAAAATATGAGAGAACATTTATTTTAATGAGGTTATATTATAGGAAATAGCTTGTCCAAATTTAACCATTTGACAGTTTAGTTTGCAGTCTTTGTGAATTCACAATATTGATGATTTAACCAATGAGTTATTGCTACTTTTGAATATTTCAATGGCAGCCTTTAGTAGTTTAGTGATCAGTCCAAAGTCAAAATTTTGCGATTTATATCTTTTTTTCACCTTTATTATATATATTTTTAAAAAAAGCTTTGCTTTGCTTAAGTTTTTGATGCAATAGCCTATTGCATCATACAAATTTTAAATATTTTGATCCTGTGTTATGGTGCATTTATTTCTAAATGAGAAAGATAACATATGTTATGTTCTATTATTTATCCTCTATACTCCTTCTGATTACATTCCAAGCTTTGAAAATACTTTCTTCCCCTATTCCTTTGTGTTGCATTCCATGAGTCTGATCATTGGTTTCTAAACCCAAGTAGGGTGGGGAGGAAAAAAAAACCCAGTCCGTTTCTCCATTTCTTTGAAAACCACATGAGGGAGTAGCTGAGTGTTTTCAAAGCTTGCCTTGTGATTGGATGGACTGTAGTTGATGTTGCTGGTTGAATTCATAATTACCTTCAAAATAGAATATTGATGTCAGATATACGCTTGTCATCCCAAGCCCTCTAACAGTATATCTCTGCAACTGTTGATGACCGCCATTTTCTCATCAAATAGAGAGAGAGCAGGCATTCGGAAATATGTCTGCTCATTGTAGGGTAGTGTTTTTCCCTGTTAATAAAAATATTTCTTTGTAATGTCTTTCTGGCCCTCTCCCCCTCCTTAACATGTATTACTTCCCTAAACACACTCTTTCTTTCCCCAGGCACATAGCCCAGCTGAAGCAGCGCTACACCCAGAGCAATGGCCGCCGCCCTTTTGGCATCTGCGCCCTGATCGCCGGATTCGACTTCGACGGAACCCCACACCTCTTCCAGACGGACCCATCCGGCGTATACCACGAGTGGAAGGCCAACGCCACCGGCCGAAGCGCCAAAACCGTACGCGAATACCTCGAGAAGAACTTCACTGAAGAAATAATCTCCGAGGACGAGTCCACCATAAAGTTTGCGGTGAAAGCCCTTCTCGAAGTGGTGCAAGGAAAGAATCTGGAAGTGGCAGTCATGAAGAACAGCCAGCCCCTGAGGATGCTGGACGCAGATGAAGTCAGCAACTATGTTGCCATCATCGAAAAGGAAAAAGAGGAGGAGGCCGAGAAAAAGAAGCAGAAGAAATAGTGGTGGAGGGATGACGGCGGATTTGTGTTGTTTGTTTGGATGAATGTATTTTTTAAGGATTCATTAAAATATGTCTAAAAATGATTGTGGTGTATGAGTTTATATTAGCTTTTTTTTAGGTATGGAAGTATTTGTTTTGTTCGAAATTATAGGTGTTCTTGAACTTTCGCCGAGGAGTCTTTGTATGTATGAGCTTAGAGAAGCTTCCACCATGAAAGTACTATCCATAGGAAAAATATTCAATAACCACCATTTAAGATTGTTGATCAACCATTGTTCAAAATTATAAGGCTTGAGACAAAAAGAACATATATTACTGACTTTATAAACGGAATATTCGCATTCAAATCGTGCACGAATGTGTTGAGCTAAGCGTATTAAACAAAAAAAAAGGAATCCTTTATTATGGTGTAGGTTTATTTAAAATGATACAGCTGGTGAATGGTCAAAACCCTGAGGCTTTTAGGTAAATTAGTGTAGAGCTCCAGTTTTTTTTTCCTGTGTCGAAACATCCGTTTAACAAAAGTTGGCAAGGGATAGGGTCTTGAAAATTAACAAAAAATCTTATGTTTTGGCCCCTTTTATAACAAAGCGACTTAACTTTTGTGTTTAATTGATGGCTCAATATTCACCAACTTTTATTAATAGATGTGGGAACATTTTGAAAGAAATACATTAAAAAATTCTTTAGGAGGGTTGGAAATTGTTTGGCATTTAAAAAATATATATATAATTAAAAAAACTCCTACCTACCTTTATTTAAAGCTAAAATTATTTTTAAATCTAAACCATAGTACAATCTGTGTTTCGAGCGACAAAAGAAAATTCTATCTCGAGCTATGACGTCATAAAAAATTCTTTATTGTTTATATAGGTTACGGTTACAATCATAATTGTTTGTTTTGATTTTGGTCTTTTTATGCCTACGATGTTTTGCTTTTGACATTCAGTTTCTAAATAAAACTAGGTAAGTATTATCTAAATTTATAGATATGATTCTGATTTCGCTGTACTGAATTAGTTAGAAAAGCAAACAAGTTATTATATTTATCAAGTACGTAAGAAAAAGTTATCAGAGATAGAGGAATATGAAAGTGTTGCATATCTCGAGCTTATTTTTATGAGGCTGTTTTATTTATTGTTTACATTTGTAACTTTCGAAATTGAATTAAGTATAGCAGATTTCCTCAATCTATTACTTGTTTAGTCCACTATATTACTTAATTGAACCCGTTTACATTAAATCATTTCGAAACTAATGTTCACCCGACGCAGGTAAATTATTATTTGGTGCCTCTGAGCTGATTCTAAAACTAAATTAACTATCGAAATATTGCCTATTGACTTATTTGTTTAAAACAAAAGAAACTGCAGTGTTGTTTTTATGGAAACCGGTTTTTTTTCTTTACCTGAAAAAATATAACCTTCATATAAAACCTAACATGTATGCATTGTTTTTTTTACTGTGACTAAACAATCGCAGTGTGTAGTTTCTGTAAATACTAACTAGTTACTTTTCAGATTATGCAACTGTAACAGTTACTTTTTAAAAATAGCTTTCCACTCCCTGATATACAGTATTTAAGTTTCGTTGATGTACCTATCCAGGACAAGTTTTCTCGTGTTGTGAGGCAGCAGGCATTGGCAATCTATCACTAGTTCGCTTGAATTGAAAATATGATTATTTTAAAATATTTTTAAGGCATTTGATTCGGTCGTCAGTGCTTCGTTTTAGGATACTCTTCAGACTTTTTTTCCAGTGAATGCAAGATATGTTACTTGAGTAATTGTAAAGGAACCTTTAAAAATGTTTTATTATTCTGATTTCCTTTTCTGCTACATTGCTCTCCCAAGGGTACTTTCCATTTGTTAATTTTTTTCTTTAAACTATTAAAATATCTGCAATTCTGTACGATTCACAAGCATAGTACCACTGTAAAAACAAGGGTAAAGATAAAATCGCTCTTACGATGCAATTTCACCATATTTTGTTTATTTCAAACTATAAGTATATCACTATACTATTTAAATTGCTTGCCCGTTTAAAAATTATATTTAAAATTATTGCATATATTGTATTTATACTTAAAATGTATTATAGAAGAACTCGGACAAAAATATTTTTCAAATCAAGCAGGAAAGCAAAGCCCTCATTTCTCAATTTAGGCGTGTTTGGTGATTCCTACATTTGCCATTAAAACCAAAGCAAACCCCTTAGCTGGTTTCGACTGCAAGTTTTAGGCGGGTATTTAGTCACTCCGTTAAAGTTCCGAGTTAATCAAAAATACCAACGACTTGGATCTCTATTTTTCACTCTAATTTGAAACATATTAATCATATCTGTATGCCAGGTGATGTTCATTTTATGTTTGATCTTCTTTGTTTCTGTTTGATTTTGACCATACATGTTTTTGTTCGCCTGTACAGGATTTTTTTCCCCTTAGCGTGCCATAAGATTTTTTTAGATTGTTTCTGTGTCATTTTGTTTTTGTAGCAATAAAGATTATTATTATAGAATAATGGCCGAAGACCAACACCCCCAGCGTCCGAACCGGTCTCGGATTCCATGGTCCCTGCAACAGTTGCACCAGAACTCGCACGAAATCGCGTCTTCAGCGTCGCATCACATCCACGAAATTCAGGACTACCTTCTCCAGGGGCTCACTCCTCTCATCTCCACAAACGCCCAGATACCGGGCAGTCCGAGGCATGAGCCTGTGCTAGTGCCACCACCAGCGAGAGTGCCGGTTGCACAACATGTTAGATATTTTTTTTAATACCTGTCGAAAAGTAGTATATAGATGGCAGCACGAGATGTTGTTAGGGTTAATAATAGCAGCTACAGTGGAACCTCGATTATCTGCGTTATTCTCAAAAAAAAAAACCTGGCCTAAATATCTACAGCAATTAAAAAATGAGCAATTTTTGTCGATTTTGCCATCAGCAAACTTTTGTGATTCAAAATTTGAGGATCTCCTTATTAAATTGAGAGATTCCGGCGTTTATGAAAATATCTCGAAATCATTTAAACTCGTGAGACTACAACAAGTGATATCTACAAACAAACAAAAAAAAATCATCTTTAAGAACTCAACTCGGATATTAAAAAAAATCAGAATCGAAATTCCAAATAATATTTTAGGACTTTATTTTTGCCACAAATTTTCAATTTTAAAGATAAATACTAAATTTCAATGATGGAAAACCAACAAGTATTTCAGATGTTGGTGAATTTGAGGTCTGTGAACTCAAGACACTCTTCTGTGCTGAGCTTTACTATTTAATGAAAATTCTCTATTATTCTGAAATTTAAATTTTCCAACCTATCTCCGTCCTCAATTTTTTTTTTAAGAAAACTTTTTATTTAACAGAAATATATTGGTTGTCAAGGGGCCCCCGGGCCCTTCTAGACAACACATAAAAATAACAATCAAAATCCATCAGATTAGATCAGATAATCAGGGTTCTACTGTATTTTTTTTTGTTTATCTTTAAAATTATATTATCAAATTACCATGATTTCTCTTTACTATACAACACTCTAGTTGGAGGTAATAATGGCAGCTGTATTGCTTCCTATTACAAATTATCAATTGTATTTATTTTTGTATTTTATATGTGTTAGAACTTGTATAATTTCGGTCACACTTTTAGTAATTTGTCTGATTTTTAATTGCGTAACGAAAATTTTTTTTCAACATCTTCTAAAATATTAATAATTTGTTAAGATCTAAAAATGCTGCTTTAACTCCCTGTGGGATACGAATGTATAAACCTGTAACCTAACCATCAGGTTTTCCAGCAACACATGTAATTTTTATAAATTCTAAAATTTAACTGAATTTATAATTTAAAGTGTTAAGGAGTCATTAATAATCATTTACAAATACAAAAATTGTCGACCAACAACAGGCCAGAGGCCCAGCAAGGTTGGTCCAAAATAAATCTATTACTTTAGTTAACGAGTTTCCAATGACTATCAAGATTCTTCTTGAAATCTATTTTCTCTTAAAATGCACAACATAATAATGTAAAGCATTCCACTCACAACTCTATTGTTAAAATAAGGTTTTCTTAACTCCCATCTAAAGCACGATTAATTCAATTTCTGATCATATCCTCTGGTCTGGCTATTTAAGGAAACCTAAGCCCTCCATGTCGCCCTTTTTTATGAACTTGAATAACTGAATTAAATTGTCTCTAGCTCTCCTATTTTCCAGGGAATACATGTTTAAAGATCTCAATCTGTTATCGTAATCAATACCAGACAGACCCTTAATCATTTTTGTAGCCCTATGCTAAACTTTTTCATTCAATTCTATATCTTTTCTGAGAAAGGGAGACCAGAACTATGTTACAGTTAATAAAATTTTTAAAAAAATTAATATTTTATTAAAAAATTTAAACAATCTGTTGCAGCGAAAACTAGTCGATACTTCAGTCTATTTACATATCCCTCAGTGGTTTAATATTCAATATTTTTTACTTAAAAATTTAACAATTATTGAGCTTCATTTCTAAAATAAACTTTCACTTTTAGGAGAATTTTGTCATTGATATCGAGGCCCTTGAGGAGCGACACCGAAATGAGGAAAACGAGAGAAATGCGGAAAATGGCGATGGCGAAAATGGAAACCCCTCGCTGAGAAACCAACCCGAGCTGCAGGCAGCCATAGCATTTGCCGAAAAATATGTCCCCTTTGTACTTATCCTGGTGTTGAAGCTGGTTTTTGATCATAGGATAGGTGAGTGACATTTTAACATGTTTTACAGGGGGTTTTGAATTTTATAATTGTTTCAAGAAGTCCTTGTGCCTTTAACTTCTGAGCGTTACTTATACCTCTTTCACTCCAACATGGATGGTCAACAGCATGTTTCGCCACCTCACCCTGTTGGCTGCAATGGTCTTAATCTCTCCCCATGACTGTTGTTCGACGCCACATTGTTTTGGGTTCTCTCTTTTCCTTTTGCCTTGGGGATTCCATTCTAAGGCCTTTTTTACCTTGAACTTTTCGGGCTTGTGTGGCACATGCCCGATCCACTGCCATTTTCGTTTTCTAATTTCATATTCTTCTGAACGTTAGACCCGACTTTTTCCATAGTTTATGCACTAGTTTTCCCAGTAATAACAATGAAGTTCAAAATTTTATCCTTAATTAATACATGTGTTGTGATTTTTGAATTTTTTTAGCTCGAAAGATGTTAATATCCTATCTTCAAAACTAAGCCTAATTTTGAATTTTTAAAAATGTGATGTGTTATTAAAAAAATGTAAAATTTAAACAGACAAAACCAACATTCGTTTTTGCCAACTCAGAAGGTTAAGTGGACTCTAAACTTAATTTTACAAGAGCAATAACTGTTTTAACTTGCTGTATATTTTGTTGCATGTCCTATAAAATTTCTATATTGAAAAAAGAAAAGTCTAAATAACTTAATTTAATTTTTTTCTTAATGTAGAAATTTTATATAAAAACTCTTAGCAAAATATCCAGTCCGTTGAAAAATGATTTGCTCTTGGAAGATTAAATGAGAGTCTGTTTAAAGTAACATGTTTTACATTTCAAAAGTGTATTGATTCTTGAATTGTGTGTTTATAATTATAATGCATGTGCAAGGTTCATGCAGTATCTTTCATTTTTCTAGTTTATTAAATTTAAAAGATGTACTTATTTTCATAAAAAGATATTTATTACTAATTCCATTGCAGGATTTTAAAAGAGCCCTTATATTATAATTTTAATGTGTATTTTAGTATTTTAAAATGTTAGAACTTTGTATTCTATTTCTCAATAATCCTCTCCCCATCCGGTTTTTTTTTACTTTGGCAAAATTAGTCAAAATTCTCTGTATTGATTTTCTAATTTGATTTAAGCTAATCAAAGTAATTTTATTAACTATGTGTGATTATCCCCTGTCGCAGGGGTTGGCTTTATCAGCAATATACAGTCTTTCATAATATGGCCCAAATAGTTTTAAATGTTTCATTGTCAATATGTATTTAGTTTTAAAATGTATATTCAACACTGCAATTTTGATTAGAAAAAATTAAGTTGGGCTTTAATCACAATTTTGCCATCAGCAAGAGTGTTGCCTCAGCCATTATATTTTTGTGTTCAACTTTTAAAATTTTATCTAATGATAAAAGTACAATTTAACCTATTTAAAAAAGCTTGTTTAAGAATAATATTACTCTGTGTTAAACAAAAATTTAGTTGCTTTTGTGTGAAAAAAAAAAAGCTTTTGCATTGACAAAAAGCTTTTTTGTGTAAAAATACAATTTATCAACTGTATAGAGAAAGCCAGACAATTTATCAACTGTATAGAGAAAGCCAGACAACAATATTCTTGCAGCATAATTTTAATTTATGACAAATTTCATTTAATTATTAATGTATTCATACTATTTATACTATCTTTTTGTGTTATTTAGGTATACTGGTAAATTTAGGTTTATTTATCACTTTTTGCCATGCCAACACAGTTATTAAAAGAGAAGTAGCAAAGCAGGTGAGATTTGTGATTTTGATTGACTCTGAACATCAATTTGAAATCTTCATAATAATTGTTCAATTATGAAAATATGCTTTTTGTTTCTTTTTAGGGGAAATGGCGTGTAAAGAATTTGTTTTTAGTATGTTTAAATCTTATACTTTCTATATCTGTGATCTACACTCTTCTTGCTGATCACAATCTAGCATATGCGTAAGTATAATAAAGCTCTTTGAAAATAATAGTTTGTTTAAAAAAAAACATTAATTCAATAGCATAATAAATTCACCAAACTATTTTCAGTTTATATCAAGAAGCTTCAATATATCCCAAGTCATGGTTTTACTATCTTGTCCTATCAGGGTTGTAATTTTGACCAAGACACTAGTTAAAAGTGGTTTTAATCGTTGAAAAGTGGTCAAAATTATGTTTTTAACTGCAATGGATGACCTTTGTTATTAAATTAAAAGAAAGTTAAAATAAATGATTTTTTTTAATTCAAAGCAAATATCATAAAGACTATCTGAAAGATGAAAACATTTGTTAAATCTTGGTGTTTTATTCCTGTTTGAATTTTCCAAAACTCAAAACATATTGACCATGGTGGTTTAGACCCCCTTTGGATAAAACTATACAACCATGAATGTTGTCCTATAAACAAAAGTTAATTTCAAGAATTTGCGAAAATATCTTTTCCTTTCTATTTTGCATCCTTCAATAAACACTTTGTGTATAACTTTTTTAATAATTGTTTTTTAGGCTGGTCTTCATTCCTCCCTACTCCTCCCCCATTGACTTTTGGGAAGTATTGTGGATTGTGTCAGTCACCGATTTTGTGTTGCGCTTGTTCACGATCCTCGTCAAGGTTATTTTCGTTGCGCTGCCAGCCAGGCTGATTGCTTTTCCCAGAAAGGCATGTAGACCTCAGTTTTTCATGGGTCTCGCATGGTTTTTAAATGCTTATAAATTTAGCCAAATTTGAGAAAAAAATGAATTGTTGGGTCATTTAGAACCATTTACTAAATAAATTTTTAACTTTTATGTTTAATATGTTGAAAAATTAAAATTTATGTATTGGAAACATATTTTCTTTTTTAGTCTCTTTGCTGTTACTTTATATGGTTAAGTTGGCCAAACAGTTATCATAGACCTTAAAAGTTTTTTTTTTCTAAAAGTGTGTTAAAAGGCCCTTAATTTTAATTAGAGCTTGATTCTTGAAGCCCCCCCAAAACATTGTTCTTTTGAATTACTTTGTTTTCGAGTCATACAACTGTTTAAGGTCGTTCTTGAATCATACAACTGTTCCAAAAAGCTAATCTACTTTAAGTAAAATTCAAACTGAATGAGAATTTAATATTGACTAAATTCATAGACACATATTGCAGTTAACTAAAATATGAAAAAAAGTAGTTTTGGTATTACAGTGTGTTTTTGATAAAGCCGAAATATATAATTAGCTTTAGTAAACTAAATAACGGATACCATAAGTTTTGCAACTTGATTCTTCATTTTTTTTGTTTAATTACTTAAATATATAAACAATTAAAATACTTTTGCAGGGCACGATCTTAATATATTATGTATTTGTTCTTACAAAAAAATGTTTTTCGTGTTTAATATAACATATTTTTAAAGAGGAACAATCAGTCTCTATAGAAGTGCTGTATTGGTTTTGAAATCCCAACTTTTGTGAAAATATTGTATTTTCATGTGATCATTTTTTCACCTTGTAGCATAATGGCTTTAACATAAAAATAAAGCACATTTGAAGGGAAAATATCATCTTGTTAGCATTGTCAGTTTTTAAAAAACCAAACTATTGGTGAGATGGTGACATAATTTCTAAACTTTTAAAAATTAATCATTAAGTAACAGAATGCTATTTTTCCTTCAAATTCGTTTTGCTTTGATGCTATGATGATTTCAAAGCTTGTGTAAAAAAATTCTTAGATGGCAAAGCAATACTTTTGCAGAAGTTGGTCTTTTAAAACTAATGCATTAGCTCTATAGGACTGATCTTTAGAGCTAATGTAGTAGTTACTGTTAAAAAAATAACTTTTAGTTCATCCTTAAAACGATTTTATTTTTAGGGCAAGTATTATCTTTTTACCGAGCGCTCTTCCCAGCTGTATCGTACAGTTATTCCGATGCAGCACTGGCTGTATTTTTTCTCCGAATCATATTCAGGACCAAGTAAAGTGTTTGGTGTGATACTTTCAGCTGCATATTTGATTTTCAAGGTAAATTTTTATATTTAATTATTTGTTTTTTAATTGACACATGCCAGGCATTGACTGCTGGAGCTCTAAGTGTGCCTTAGAAAAATGCTTTTTGGAAATTTTATTACATTGTAAAAATAAAATTATTTTAGAAGGATAATAATGTTACTAAACTTAAATAGAAACTCAATAATAATATTTGTTTATAGCTTTGTTTTAATTAGAATGTAAATATTTTACCAAACTACGTTAGTTATGTTTTTTTTTTTTAACTATTAAGCAATCGGGTTTCCTAGCTTAATTACTACAGAAAAAAGTTTAAAAAAAACTTTGGGTTCTCAATAACAGATTAAAAAAAATATTCAAATGCAAATAAAATTTTAAAAGATCTTAAAAGCACTTTAGGACTAAATGTTCTGCCTTTAGTTAGTAAAATAATGAATGAATGAAAAACAGAAAGTAATTCTTTAATATACTGGTATGAAAAATTATGTGTAAAACCAATTGGAATATTAATTAACGTATTTTTCTTTGCTAGATTTTATGCAATTAGGAATGTTTTATTGACATTTTATTTTTTTATAGTTTTTGTGTGTTTCAAAAAATTATTTTTGAAAAGTTAATAAAGTAATTATCATAAATTTATTTTTTCCTTAAATGTTTCAATGCAATTTTGTTTTTATCTTAGGTAAAGAGTATTATTAAAAAGGCCAAACTGTGGAAGAAGACCCTGATCAAGGTTCTTCAGAGTAAAGTAAATAAATTTGTTTCTCTTTAAAAAAAACACTAACTTTTTTAAAAAAGAAAAAAGTAATTTTAAGAGCAAGGTGGTCCAAAACATATCAAAACTTTAGCCCCATTAAGCGTACTACCTAACTGCATTAGAGATTAAGACTATATTTATGGGGAGGGGGGGATAAAAGTATATGTGTTACAACATGTCAACAAACATGTGTTACAAGGTATCAAAGCCATTTTACCCATTTCTTAGTAGTTTTTTTAGAAATTTAAATAAGACTAAAATATCCCAGATGTGTGATCAATTTTTTTCTGTGAGTTTTTTTTTAGCATTTCAATTTTTTTTATTTATTCTTATACCATAATACCAAGAGCTTAGTGGAAGAATGTGCTAAGTGACAAAAGGGTGAAAATCATAAGGATGTCCTTTTGAGGTTTTAGTTTGCTTTTAGACCCGCTAAAAAACTTTACTTGGAAACAGCGAAAAATATATACTACAGTTTCTGAAATAGGAGAAACTTGATATCTTTAAAGAAGGGAATAACATGTTCATTGACACAAATATCCTCAATTTTTGAAAAAGTTGCCACTTCTCACGTTCTTCCGCAAAGCTCTTCAATTGTGCCTTAATGATATGAAATCTAAACTGATGCTTCTCCCAAATTGTGAGAATTTAGTACCAGTGACTCCAGCAATAGCTTGTAGGGTATATGTATTACAATCATTGCATGTTTTGAAAATACTACACAACCTGGTGGTTTTTAAAAATTATATTTCGAACAAAAGAAACTTTTTTTCGTGCCTATTTTCTACATTTTAACCAACCAAAGTTTCTTTTTATCTTCCCTCTAAAATTTCAATTAGGAAGAAATAATACAATATCATATTTCACTTATATTTATCTCATTAGTGCCCCCTCATTTATTTATTACTATTTAATTTTTTTTGTATAATATGTCTTATGCATTGAGCTATAAGAAAAGTGGAGTGAGGTGTGGGATTCACTGAACAGGGCAGCAAACGAGCCAGTTCAATAACGAAACACGGAGGAATACACAACACTGCAGCAGAAACGAACGGGGCAGAAAACCTAGAAACTTGTCTATTTGGCTCTTGGGTTAGTCTTCGCTGGTTTTTAGTGATCCACATGGTTATTTCTTAAAAAAAAGTTAGAATTTAAAGTTAAAGAAAGTTAATTTCTTTTGAACTAAAAATTTGAAGTACATTTGGGAGCCAAAGTCAATATGATAGAGGGGTCTCATACAAGCATGACATACAAGTGTAGGAAAAATAGTCCTTTTCTACCCTGTTCGCTCAAAAGGATGCGAGTGGGTTTTCAGCTGCCTGACACTTCACTCCAGTTTCCCTTCTACCTCGATGGTCTTATGTGAGTTTTACAAATACAGCTCTTCTTGAGTAAAATTTTGATTCTCATAAACTTATGTTTTTCAGACCTATGGTACAACACCCTCCACCAATCAAATCAAAGAGGCTGGAGACGCCTGCCCAATTTGCCAAGATGATTACAAGTCACCGGCCATGCTGCAATGCAAAGTAAGAATTGATAGCTATCATTACATAAGAATGCTATCAGTAGTTTAAAAAATTTCAGACTATACATGTAAAAGAATGACATCTACTACACATGAGAGTATAATTATTATTTAGTTCATTCTAAAAAAGGAGATAGTTTGGATGTCCGGATCTTTTATTAATTGCAAAGAAGTCATTTAAAAAGGAATGGGGGCCAGAGTCGAAGCTCAGCTGTCAAAAAAAAACACACAACCTTACATCTTGAAGTATAATCAGACGGAACGGTCGTTCCGCCCGCCAATCTCAAAATGACGCCAAGGGCAAGCGGCAGTTATGTATATATACAGAAAACATTTCGCTATGTTAACAGCGAAATTGATTTTATTTTCTACCAGGCAAACTAAACTTCGTAGAACAATAAAAAAAATACAGTAAAGAGGTTTCATAGATTACTTTCAATAAAAAAAATTGGTTATTCTAGAGTCAAATACAGCGGAGAAAAAAAATATGGAAATTTTCGAAAATGAAATCTTTCGAGCAGTGTTAGTTAAATTTTGACCTAATTTTTTAAGTGACCTACAGCCATTACTAGACCAGTAATCTGGAAGCGGTTTTTACTAAAAGATTCACAATGCTCCAATTAAGCCCCTTTCATGGGTTTGAAGTTTCAAAAAGAACTCGTTCTATTTTTAATTAATTAAAATCTATATTACCTTTGGCGGTATGAATGTGCGATAAACAAGCCATCCTAGCAGCCAGGTATACCTCCGAAAACGAGTCAAGGTTTACTGTATTCTCGTCGAAGAGCCGCATAGCAATGCTGTTAACTATTAAGTTATAATCCAGCTTCTAAAATATATGATTAATCTAATATCTGAATAGACAGATTGAAAAAAAAATCTAATTAATAAACGGAAACTCTTCATTTAAACTTTTTGGCGTTTTTATTTAAAAAACTTATGAATACTCGCGTGGATGGATCAATCCAGAAATGTAAACAAAACAGTCATATTTGGCAATTTGGTTGCCATATTCAGTTACCAATACCATTAAAAATAGTTTTGTTGGTTTTTTCTTCATAAAAAGTAAGAAATATATTTTATCCCTAAAAATTATTGAGGAGTAATTAATTATGTCGAAGTAATCTTTGCTTATTTTTTTATGAAAAGAAATTATATTTTTTTTTATAAAATTTATTGAGGAATATTTTATTATGCCAAAGTAATATTTTATAATTAAAGTTACATTTTTTAACATGAGCTGTTACTAAATGTTTGTATTATATAATACATAACCGTATTTTAAGAATTGTATTTGGTTATTGTTTTTTCTTGAATAGGATGGATATTTTTTAGTTTTATAAAAGAAAATTGACATTAAATATGCCTACAAAAGTAAAAAAAAAACTAGGCATAAAAGACGGATGTGGTACATTAAAAATAACAGCTGCGATGTAATCTCGAAATGTGTGGAAAACAATATATAGGAAATAAAACGTCATCCAGAAACTGTTCCTGAAAATAACAAACAGGAACGTTACGATAATGAAGATTCGGATATTAAAACTGTTCTTTTTTTTAAAAAAATTGCAGATGTGACAGGGGAGATTTCTTCCCTTAAGCTGTTTCTACTAAACGATTAAGAATGTCCCAATTCAGGCCCTTTCATAGGTTCGAAGTTTCAAAAACTTTTTCTTCTATTTTTAATTAATTAAAATCGATATTATCTTTGGCGGTACAGTTGCGCGATAAACTAGCCATCTTCGCGGCCATTTTATCTCCCGAGACGCCGCCAACCGAGGTTTGCTATATTTTCATCAAAGAGCGTCAGAGTTCAAAAACACAACGAACAAGCCGATATTACAGTTTCTAAAATAAATGATTAATCAAATATATGAATCAGCAGACTGAAAAAACTTTGGAATTCTAATTAATAAACGGAACGCTTCATTAAAAAGTTTTGGCGTTTATTAAAAAAAAAATATCAACAGCAAAAATGAAATGGTTAATCCTGATCTATAAATGTAAACAGTCATATTTGGTTGTCAGATTCAGTTCATATTAGCATTCAAACTTTTTAAACACTTTGCTTTTTCTATGAAGGGTAAGAAATAATATTTCTTTGGTTCTCAGAAGTTATATAACTCTCTATAAATATTGAAATCATTTCGACAATTTTGTAGTCGTATTGTGTCTGCATCTTTTATTATTTAAAAAAAAACTACTGATATCCCCCCAAAAAACTTCGTAAAAGTAAACAAACGCCAATCTTAAAAAAAAAAAAAAAAACTATTTATTTTATCAAAAAACAAGTCATTGTGAAAGTTGTGGCCAAAAAAGCCGTGATATAAAATGAATGCCAATCTCTTGTGTAAAACTTCCTGGTCATATTAAGTAGTATAATTTAAGTTTTGCTGCCATAAAAATATTGCACTGTTTGAGGTTGGTGCACAACTTAATCCCCCTAAAAATTTAAATCATGCAAATGTACTTGATTTACTAAATCAGAATAACGAAGGATACTTAAAAAAAAACTTCAACACACTTATGATCTCAATACATTTATATAAAGGTATAGAGGGTGGTTAAGATGGGGGGGGAGGGGGGGGGGGGCACCAACCTGAATCAGTGCGATATTTTTATGGCAGCAAAACTGAAATTATACTACTTATTATGACCAGGAAGTTTTACACAAGAGATTGGCATTCATTTTATATCACGGCTTTTTTAGCCACAACTTTCATAATGACTTGTTTTTTGATAAAATAAATAGTTTTTTTTTTAAGATTGGCGTTTGTTTACTTTTACGAAGTTTTTTGGGGGGATTTTAAAGTACGCAGTAAATTGCACCAAATTGTTTCAGTTGAAAACTGATCACGTGGAGCATCTAGAGCTTTCTATCATTACTCAACTATTCGTGCAGCTCACGTAATCCTGCGGTAATATTTCAAGGTTAAATTTTTATCTGCACATGGCAAGGCTACAGATATTTTACAATATTTAAGTGAATTTTAATAGTGGGAATATTGTCTGATACATGTGCTAATAGTGTTGTAGTAAAATTAAAAAAAAAAATTTGGAGGGATGGGAAGAGCTTTGTATAATTTGTAAATAAAAAAAAATTTAGATTTAAAAATTGAATTGTCGCCTACCATTTTCGTAGTCACAAAAAAAATTATGCGTGTTTTATTACATCATCAACAACTTTTTATAAAATTTTAAATAGCTTGGCATTCCTAAAAATATAATTGTCTTGTCTTAAAACCATTTATTTGATACTGTAAAAATTTAGTAGTTTCATTTTTTTCTCTTTGAGTTTATCACACAGAGTTTGAGTTACTTTATGAAACATCTAAGTGTCAGACACACTCTTTACTTGTAAATTTAAACATTATAAAACAAAAACATGAAATATTCAAGGCTGAAAGGCTAACAATCGTTTCAAAAGTATGTGATTAGTTTCAACCAACCTTATCAAAAGCAAGCTGTTTATCAATGTGTTGGCAGATGGTGACATTTCAGGGTGATTCTGATAAGATCACCCAGTATACGTAAAACTGACATAACTCAAGCAGTTGACTTTTTAAGTTCAACTTAATATAAATAGAAAACTTAGTTTTATCTATCTGTGGCGTTTTTAAATAAGGCAATAATGTTAGGCTACAATTAGAAGATATGTCATTTTTCAGTAGATAAATTATCTATGCAAAAACAATTACTTTAAAAAGTATATTTTTACCAATGCATAACTTATATGTGTGGATTATGATAATTGTAATGATTCTGTTTTCCAATTTTATATCTCGCATACCCTTTCATTTCAGCACATCTTTTGTGAAGAATGCGTGGCCCTGTGGTTCGATCGCGAACGTACCTGCCCCATTTGCAGAGCGCAGATTGCGGACGACCCCTCTTGGAGGGACGGTTCAACAACACTCTTGCACCAGATATTCTAAGCCAACAACTGGGGGATATTATTAGTGTGCTGTATACAATTTGAGATTATGATGCGTTGCTTTTGTCTTGTTGAATTGTGATAGATGTTTATATTTTTCGGAAAATTGCCTTTTGTTTTTATTTGGAGTCGAGAGTTTTAATAAAGGAGGAATTTTGGTTTTTATGTTGGTTTTGTGATTGTGGTCACATTTCTCACAAAATTGGTCCCTCAAGGGGGAAGAAGTCTGCTGGACCGTCAGTGTTAATTCAATGGGAGGAAAACATATTTTCTAAGCCACATTTCTCCGGCAGTATTGAATATTTTTGCAAGTATGTTTTTTTATGTGATAAATGTAGCTGACTTACAGGTCCTGACAACCCCAATTTTTGAAATTGGTTTGACTATTTTTTAAAAAAATTCGAAAAATACGCAAAATAATTTAATCAATTTCAAAAAGTGAAATTATAGAGACCTGCAAGTTATCTACGTTTATTATTTTCAAAACAAACTGTTTTTAAAAATATCCAATACAGTGGGGCTTAGAAGATTTTTTTTCCCTGTTAGATTAACAATGGGGCAATTTGGTTTGGAGACCCAGTGGGCTCGTTCACCCTTAAACGGATCTCCAACTCTTTTGCAAAAGATACTCTGAACCAACGACTTAAAATTAGGGGAGACAAAATTGGAAGTTGATGTACATATTATTGTTATGCTTGTTTAAAAATTGAATGTATGATGTTTCTTTCTTTTCGGATTTTTGTTATGTTGAATTGCAACAGATGTTTATATTTTTGGAAAATTATTTTACTTTTATTTGGAGCCAAGTGTTGTTAATAAAGAAATAAATTCGTTTTTATATTGGATGATTGTTATTGTGATTTTATTTAGAACACAAAATTTACTGTTTATTAAAAAAGTTAAAATACTTATACATCTCGTTGCCTCTTTTCCTTGAGTTTTCTTTTGATTTATTGCACATCAAGTAAAATACAAAAAAATCAGCAGCATTACTGTGGACTACCTGTTTAATCGGATCTCCGCTTCAGCTGAATTTTTTAGTATCCATAAATGATAAAATATTCTGTTATGGATCCTCCAAAGATATGATTCAAACTTTAGGCGGTTTCCCGCAGCTCATTTGAATTAAGGTTGAGAGAGGTCTACTGCATGTTTAGATTTTTCCAAGTATTTTTTAAATTGAGAACATAAGATTTTTTTAAAAAAAACTTAACTGTGTAAAAACTTAATGCTTTCAATTAAATATTTCCATGTTGGCTATCAAATACACAGTAAAAGTAATATTCAATTTTTTTTAAACAATATAAATTAAGTAATTTGATAAGGTATAAGGTTATTAACTGTAGTATTATTAACTATTGCTCATTACAATTTACATGAATTGCAACACAATTCTGCATGAAAATTCAATTTCCCTTAAGGTGGCGCCATTCCCCTTCTCTCCCCTACTTTTAAAACAACTGAAATATATCAACATTATCAGTTTTATTGTTTATTTTCTAACAGAATAATTAAAACTGTTTTAAAATCAGCATTAATTTTGAAGTGAACATATTTAAGGGAAAGTTTAACATCTTCTGTCCTTTCTATGTTAAGTCATTGAGGTAGATATATTTTAGTTTACCCTGCTATTATATTTTCAAATTAATTTTGGCGATTGAATTAAAGTGTAAAATAGGATGCAAAGAAAGTTTTTTCTAGACTTCTTAATGTAATTTTTAAAAATACTATTAGTCGATAAACTTAAAATAAGAGACAGGCCAAAAACCATAAAACCACCGCTTGGACTTAACCCTTTCAGTCCCAGTGATGCCATTTGGCATCATCACCTTTCTGATCATAATTTTAAAAATAGGGTTGATATCAATTAATAAAAAATATCTTCCAATAGAAAAAATCGAATGATATACAGTAAACTCCCGATTATCCGCGGGTGGATTATCCGCTTTGCGGATTATCCGCGGGCCAATATCCTCCCATATTTAGTTCAAATATAAAAATAAAAAAACAAAAAACGGGACAAATGAATTAGATTTTGTTTCAAAACTTTTTGGAAGAATGCATTCCAAGAACAACGAAATCCTTTCTAGAACGACGGACACATTCAAAGAACGACGAATATATTTAACAAGAACAACGACTGTATTAAAATAAGAATGATTAAAGAAAATCTATTGTTCGGCCAGGTGCGCATCACGAACATGTTTTTTTTTTTTCCAAAAAGCGTTACTTGTAAAATAAACTGCACGCTATTTTAATTTGATTGCGTTATGTGATTTCGATACTAAAGAAACTTTATAAAAACTATACTTTATAAAAAGACTTACTTTATAAAAAGTTGCCTTGACAATTTAAGACGAACTACAACTCATTCAAAAGACTGAAAACAGATCCTCTAAAAATCAAATGTGCTTGCTGTATGGCATAAACAAAACAACAGTAATAGACATTTTGAAGTAAGTTAATTTGCACATGCTATATACGATTACCGTAATTTACTTAATAAACCCAGAAGAAATTTTGTTTATCGACATTTTTTTCATTTTTGCGGATTATCCGCGAATTCGCTTATCCGCGGAAGCCGCGCCACTTAATTCCGCGGATAATCGGGAGTTTACTGTATATCATAAATAGCTATAGACGATCAAAAAAAAAATTCTAATATGGGGGGGGGGGGAATTGTCATTGGGACTGAAATGGTTATGGGGGAACAGGGGCAGGCCTCATAGCAAAGTCCCAAGGAAGGCCCATGAAGAAGAAATAATTTTCTAACGCACATTTCTCTGGCTGTATTAAATATTTTTTATATATATTTTTATGTTAAATGTAGCTGCTTTACAGGGCTTTATTATTCCACTTTTTGAAATTGGTTCGAACTATTTTGTTGTTAAAATGTTTGTTGAAAATTTCAATATCATTTCAATTAATATACAGTGGTGGCCAAAAGAGTGGACACTTTTTGAAAGTTTCATATTTTTCAACTTTTGTGTGATTACAGAATATATTAAATGTATATCAAATTAAACAATTGTATATCAAATTACAAGTAATTTAACCTTTTTGAGGACCACTGTGTGCAGATCGCTGAAGCCGTCTATGAGACCTTTGGTCCCATATAATCTATATCCATGGACACATCATCATCATCATCAAAGTAATTTTATGTAGAATAAAAAATAAATACAGTATTACAATATCTGTATTACAAATAAGTTATACAACTAATAGTATGATCTGTCTTAGTTTTGCAAGTCATTGAACCACCAACTTGTATTGCAATTTCAGCATAAGAGAATCCATTGATTGTGATTGTTTGTTCAACTAAAATGAGCATAACTTTATTCGTAATACAGACACTTTAATTCTGTTTTTTTAATGAAATTCTACATTAAATTACCTTCAACCTAATATTTAAATGTTTGTATTTAAGCAAAATTTAATAGATGCAAGAACACAGGTAACAGTTGAAACACATGAAACTTTCAAAAAGTGTCCACACTTTTGGCCACCACTGTATAACCTAACCAAAGTAATTGGCTTATAAGGTTATTTTCTTTTGGATTAACACAGAGACTTTGCTTTGGACACTAGCTCCCCTCTAAGTCACTATGTTGTTTCATGTCATAAAGAAAATACACACAAAAAAACACTCAGCATCTTAGCAAACTGGTTTTATTTTAACAAAAGATTTGCTGCTCTGTCACAATCTGAATCTTCGGATAACCACTTGTATTTACAATGTGCAAAAAAGTCTGCACTGTTATAAACACTTTGCACACCTTCTTAAAATGTTTATCATCAATTCAGTTAAATTCATTTTAACATTTTAAAACAAGTAACAACCTACCAGAGATTAAATTATTGAACCCTCTGATCTCATCTAAGATTATCTTTTTCAAAAGGCAATATATATATAAATAGGCGCTTCTGGACTCTCGTTGTTGAATGGTACTATATGTGGAAACAATGCATTGGAAGAAAAACTGGGAGCATTTTAAACTTCACAATTTGAAAATTTCAAAGGTTTATTTTGGCTTTAAACATAGTACTAAAACAGATAAGTACTTCATTATTTCATTGGGGACTGGCTTAGAATATTTTACAACTATTTGAATATAGTTTAAAAATCCTAATATTTTGTTAGTTATATTAAATATTTTTATTTATAAAATCAGTAAGTTTGTTATTGTCTTAAAGGCACATAAGATAATAAACACACAATACAATTTTATTTAAATAAAAAAAACCTAGGTTTTTTTAGAACTAATGTAGATATATTTTTAAAAAATCTTTAACTTTAATCTTTAACAAACTTTTAAAAACTATGTTTTAATAACGTATTACTTATATTAGCACAAGAGAGTACTATATAAATGCATGCAAGTAAAGTTCCCGACAAAAGAATTTTGTATTGGGTCACATAATGCAACCCTAAACAGCAATTCAAAAATAATATTACTAGTAAATTATTGCTAACATCAGTTACAACTTTTATGCTGACTTTGACTGCAGAGGAGAGGCTGAAATCCACACTTAGCAGAAACAATAATAATAAATAGTGAAATATCGGTTACTTTAGTAGCAAAATTAAAAGCCTTCCAGACCAAAGGTAGAAGGCTATTTGATTTCTTTTAAATTATATAAACTAGTTTTTAAACTTTAGTGTGCATTTTCTTTAGCAAAATCCATTATTTTGTCTGAAAGGGACATGAATAAAACAAATTTAACTCATCCAATGTTAACTGATGAAGAAATTGAAGGTAGTTTTTCATGACTAGCATCTAATTTTTTTTCTCATTGTTTTCAAATTTGTTAATATTCTTAGGTAAAGATGAGAAACAGATTTGCATTTTTTTAAAATTGCCTCTAAGTAAGTGGCATATTTTTTTGTAAGATAGACAAGCAAAACAATGCTTTACTATTGATTAAAATAAGTTTCATGTGTGGTTTATCAATACCTAAGCATATATACAAGGTCGGAAACAATAAATAAAAATTGTTGTTGTTGCTAATCATGAAATACTCCATAGATTAACATTAGGTACTTTGGTTTTTAGGAATTCATGTTCCTTTAATGTCCTAAAATTCACCCAATTCTGAATTTTGCCATCTATTATGGTTGTGTGGGTAGTAGAACTCTCCTCAGTACAGGGTGTCTACCAGATTTGTCAAGTCTAATTTCTTGACCTTTTTACAACATTTCTTGACCTTTTTCAGAAACTTTTACTTCAACCGTTTAAATGAATAATAGTGCCGAATGATTTTGCAATAAATAGAACGAAAGTTTAAATACAAATTTTAAGGATTTTAAAAAATCAACTTTTTTGTTCATAAATATTTGGGATCATTTTGGGGGAAATTCGCCTGTCTTGATGATTTTTGTGTCCTTTGGTCTAATTTCACAACTTTTTGGGGACTTTCTTGACCGTTTTTCGATTTCATGACTTTTTCTTGACTTTCCTGACCGGTAGACACCCTGCTGTACAAGTAAATTACTGATAACACCAATTACAAGTTTTATTGCTGAACTATGAAATAAGCACACTTAACTAACATGCATTTTTGCAAACCGACTTTCCAAAAGAGCCCCACCAACAACGAGAGAACGGAAAGATATCACAAGGACATAGTCTTTGTATTACTGTTTATAAAGCAACTTTCCAAGGTACTCGCTCTCCGTCGTAAACTTAACGCACAAAGAATTTGGTGTATTTCTCCTTCTTTCAATAATGCATTCGAAAATAACTTCCGTCAGAGGCTTAAATCGTAATAACTTCACAAATCACTAAACTATGTATTAAAAGTAAGGCTTTGTATTTACAACTTTCTCTTTTGTTTTGAAATCGTTTCCTTAATAAGAGTTTAAAAAAAAAGAAAAAGCCCACGCGATTACGTTAAAAATCTATAACTCTTCTTTACTCCCATTCGGTGGTGCCCGGTGGCTTGGGGGTCAAGTCGTAGAGGATCCGGGATATTCCTGGGACCTCCAGCATCTTCTCTACCATTTTTTCGATCAACTAAAGGAGAAAAAAATACTGTTATGAATAATCAACAAATGCAAAAAAGTTCAATCGGTTTTTTTTTTGTATTCAACATTTTAACCAAAAATATATTTTTTGACAATTCATTAAAGTAATTTGAAATATTCAAAATATATAAAAAGTTTATATCTATGCTAAATCAGTACATTAAAAATTTTGTAACATAACAAACAAAAGTGTACAACATGTGATGCATAATTCAACCTTTAAAAAAATTCCACAGATCATTGTGTCATAGATTATCTTTAATATTAAATTGGTATATTTATAGTTTTTCTTAAACTACACTAATTTTTAATCATTTTAAATACAGTTTTTAAAGAAAAGGGGGAAAAAAAAGGTTAGATTGGCAAAAATTAGATATTTAATGACTTTTTAGGTAACCCAAAATCCTTTATTTACAAGCTTATGCATGCAAAAACGTTATAAAATTATCATAAAACACTACACGAAAATTAGACATGGTATGGTTTATTGCGACTCCCAAAGAAAAAATAGTATTTCCCCCTCTTCAAATTCAGTAGTTTAAATATTTTCTAGTTAAAAGCAATACAATAATTTATGAAGAACAACAGCTTCTGTTATATTTAAAAAGAAAATGTTATGCAATAAATTTGAGATTTAAAATTTTTAGCATCCTAAATTAGATTTTAAAAAAAACTTTACATTCTTAATTCAATGAAATAACATTTTTCATTCAAAACATATTAAAATTTGTTTTCAACACTTTAAATCCGATAAAATAATTAGCAACATTCCAAATCCAATAAAATAATTTGTAATATTCTAAATCTAACAAAATAATTTGTAATATTCTAAATCTAACAAAATAATTTGTAGCATTCTAAATTGAATTAATTTGTATCATTCTTAATAGAATAAATTAATTTGTATCATTCTAAATAGAATAAATTAATTTGTATCATTCTAAATAGAATAAATTAATTTGTATCATTCTAAATAGAAAAAATTAATTTGTATCATTCTAAATCCAATAAAATAATTTGCAACATTCTAAATCCAATAAAATAATTTGCAACATTCCAAATCCAATAAAACAATTTACAATATTCTAAATCCAATAATATAATTTGCAACATTCTAAATCCAATAAAATAATTTGCAACATTCTAACTAAACCTTTAAAAATACAAAAATTCCACAACTGCATTTACTGTTTACTCCAAATCTATAACAAAAACATTCCACTAAAACAAACCAAACCACCCTCACCTCAATGGGCAGATGCTTGTTGGGCGTCGCGGGGACGCCCGTCATGAAGTCGTTCGTGATGAAGGTCCGAATGACGGCCGACCGCTGGCAGGAGGGGTTCCGACTGACGACGTCCCTGTCGAAGTGAAGGGGGAGCAGCACAATGGGCATCTGGGAGATGGCCCCAACCAAGCCCGATGTGCGGAGGACCTCGTGGGCCACGTGGTCCACCTGGCGCAGGGTGCTCAGGACGCCAGGGGTCAGGTAGGTGGGGGTGACGTCCTGGATGGGGTGGGCTACTGCGCCACCGAACACGTAGCACACTCTGGAATGGGGGAGATGGGTTAGTTTGGGTTGAAAGAGATTGGGTTACATTTGAGTCGTCTATAGGCTTAACTTCATTTGTCGTTCGTTCTATGGGTTCATATTTGCTTAATGCATTTGTCTTATAAATAAAAGGATCAAGTTCATTGCTGTTTTTATCATTTATAAACAAAGTTTAGTTTAGTTTGAATTATCACTAAGAGCTACATGTGGGCTAATTTCGAGCCACAGTTAAGTGACAAGCCGACACCCGAGTAGGCACATAACGCAACATTTAAGGGCAACTTCTAACACAGCGTTGGGACTTTGATGTATATTAAACGTGCAACTCAGTCCCAAAAATTATCTGAAATTGACTCCTTGAATGTGCTGCCATTATTGATATATTTAAATTATCTAGTAATAGAAGAACAGTATTATAAACTGAAAGTTCCATATAAAAGTATAACCTCAGAAAAAAATTCAGGATTATTTCTTTTTTCACAAAAATAGGACTCTGCAAAAAAAAAATCATGGATCGACCCCTAAAATGTTATAAACCTATATGTGTCACTATAAGAATTTCAGTGCAAGTCATAAAATAGTCTACTTTTATGTTAAGAATTTTCTTGTTATACAAAAAAAAAAAGGATAGAATTTATAGGCGTTTTTTTAAGCACAATGCTCATTAAGTGCAGCCAAAATGGCAGATTTAGCAGTCTAAATAATAAAAATAGTAATATTTGAATAAATTGAAAAACTGCCCACCTTTTTCCAAAATCTAATTTTCCTGTAGACATTTAAAAAATACAATATATAAGTTAAATAGTTATTTTTGATTGTATGTAGTTATTTGAGTTTTTCGAGTTTTGTTGGAAGAAACTTGGACTTCCTAGTAAGAAACTGTTGATATACTGAATAATGCAATAAGATTTCCTTACCTATTTACATTGTGACAGACACGAGGGATTATTTTAGCTATGTTCATTAAGTCCTCCCAATCAGTTATTCTTTCATCGGAGGAGAGTCCCACAACATAACTGTAGGTCCGTTGATCACCCTAAACAGGAAGCACAAATGTTAGCAGAACCCAATTATAAAACAATAAAATATAAACATACTGTGTTTCAGACTTTTGCTGAAGTAGATATCAAATTATTACAAGAATATAAAATACAAATAAATTTATTTAAGAATTTTAAACTTAAAAATATCGAGGGAAATAACTTTAATGTGCTACTTTATTTAACAGTTTGAATTAAAAAATATCAATATCAATATAAATATAATTTATAGACATCTTTTCCACTTTATTTCAATTCAGACTAATATAAAGCATATTTAACTGTCAATAGGGGTTCATTAGAAAAATCTGGTTATTAGCCAACTGAAAATAAGGAGGAGGGGTGAATATTCACTCAAAAAACTAAATATTACAAGGAAGGTTTCCTGGTTGAATACTATTATTTAAATCAAATTGATGCTTTATGATATTCAAGACCAAATTACATTAATAATAAATCAAGAATAATAAACCAATTTGACTTATGGTAAAGAGTATGGCAGAACAGGCAAATAAAACTCACTTGAACTCCAACACTTTTGATAGGAAGAAGGGTGGACTTGAGCTTATGCTTAATAGACGCAGCAGAAAGGAAAGCCTGTTCTTCCTCCGTTGTGCTGTCTGTTACTTTCTTTACAAGGGTGTGCTTCTAAATTGGGAGGAAAATAAAATGAGAATCTATTATAAATACAATGCAATGGGTTAGGATTATGTTGAATTATAGTCGCACTACAGCTACATAAGTACTACTGGCCGTCGCCAAATCTTGTACAAGTTCAAAACTTTGATTCAGCTTTATTTTAAATTTGTTCAAAATGTTCAATCTCTGAAACTAAATTTACCACAATCTTGCATGTATATTTTTAGCAATTTTGATTTAAACAGGTATCAGGCAGATGTTTGGTATAAACAGGTGTTTTCTTAAACTGCTGCCTAAGAAAAGCCCCTAAAAGGCAATTAACGACTAAAACACTCATTGAGGCAGCATTACAGAGTCAATTAAACAAAGTTTTTTTTTCAAATCTTCATTTAACTATATAAGAGTATGGCTACGACAGCTAATATTCTAAATTCAGAAGATAACATGCACATCTAATAACACTTACTTTGGCTATAGAAGCAGCAAATTGTATTATAACTTTTATCAATACACTAGTTTCTCCATAGAATTTATCCATAAAAGGCTCCTCCGCACAAATAACTCTAACAGCAAGACCAGGACCTGTAAACAAAAAGTTGGCATTTAAAACACAGTAGACAATAAATGCAGAAAAAAATATACAATTGAAAATATGCAATCCAGATTTATTACGGCCACATGAAAGTACTGGTCATGTTTCTCTTTAAGTCATACATATCAGTAAAGAAAAAGTAGCTTTGCTGCCTCGTGATTCCAAAGTTGCAGGTTTGAGTCAGTAAAAGTTCAGGAATGGAAAAGTGTAGACAAGCTTGTCAATTTGAATATATGGTTGAACAGCCCCAGTCAAATATTCACTTCAGTACTTGTCTTTGTGAGGGTGGTTTGGGGGCTAAGGCACCCCTGCCTTTGAGACATTTTGTACCAACCCCAAATCCCTGCAGTGATGCGGCGGTAGGAGCCACCTTCTACACCATTTAACGTGCACCAGTCACGATTAGCGTACACGGCGGTCTTTAACCGAACACAAGCGCCAACCCAGCAACCATCAGAATTGCGAGCAAGGACAGAAACCACAACCGTTCCGATGTGAGTGCGACGCTTCACACGACTAAGGTACTGCCACTCTCACTTCAGTACTTATAAGTGGGGATTTTTGTTGCTCTGCTCAATGAAATGGTCTTGGGCAACAGAAATGACGCAAGAAAATACTTTTTTTCTCGGGCTTAGATGGGTGAAACAATGCTTTTTCAGAACAGATACACATCTCAGCAGATACAGGAATGAAGCCTTGAAGGAAAAATGCCACCTGAAAAAGAAAATTATGGCATCCCCAAAACTTCTCACCTGGAAAAGGGTGTCTCTGCACCAGCTCATCTGGCAGCCCCAGGTCCTTGCCCATGATCCTCACTTCGTCCTTGTGGAAGTCCTTGAGGGGCTCGATGACGCGGCCTTCAGCCCTCAGCTGCCTCACCAGCTGCGTGTCATTGTGGTGCGTCTTGATGGCGTCAGCGTTGCAGCTCGCCAGGGTGGAGGCACTCTCGATGAGGTCTGGCCGGAGGGTTCCTGTGGAAGAACGCATTTTAGATTTTTAACTGTGTAAATGAATGAAATTAGTGTTGAATTAAACTGATAAAATGAACTTGACGAAGTGACGAAACAAGAAACGAACTTTTTTAAGTAATTATTTTAATTAAAAATAAACAAGTAATTTGCAGTTAAGTTCAAATAATAAAGTTATCTAATTAGTGGCCGTTTTTGCCATGTTGTCAATAGTTCACCTGCGCTTCAAACTCAAGTCACAATCAGATTCAAAGCTTATAACCAAAAGAGAAAATCTAAAGCCGAAGTTTAAATACACCGCTAAAGAATAGCACCACAGCCGCGGTAATTGAAAATCAAATTACGCATGCGCATCCGTGACGCGGGATGAAGCTCCGGTGAAAAAACGTAAATAAACGCGGCATCCCACAGCAAACAAGCCGTGACGTCACCGATCTACGACGTAGCTCAATGACGTCACCGCTATAAAGAATGATTTTGCATGAGAGAAAAATTATTTTTTGCTAACAATTAGTGCTTAACCCTTTGCACTCCAGCCTAATAACCAATAGTACACTCCTTGCCAACCTAAGTTGGGTAAATAGAAATATGCTATGGAGAAGATCCTTTCGCAGATGTAAAGAGTTCCATAAATTACTTATGAATCCATCTCAGGGCTGCCACTGGTAAATAGCATTGAAAATAGTTGCTTTAGTAGCCTCAGATGTAAAAAATAGTAGCCAAAATAGTAGCCTGGGATACAAAATAGTAACCAAAATAGTAGCCCTAAGAAAGACGATTAATCATGGGAAATGCAAAATTTTTAAGTTCAAAAGTTCTGCAATTTACTTTAACAAGAAAACAAGTTATAAAATTAATGCACAGTACAGAACTTTCCAAAATTTCAGTTGTAAAAAAAATGGTAGAAATTAATAGTAAGGAAAAACAAATTCGAAGGATACAGTTAGAAAATATAAGTTGTGAAGAAAGACTTTACATTTAACTTTTTTGGAATTTTTGGTGATTTTTTATAGAAATCAATAAAAAAAATTTCATTTTTGAACTATTTGGTTTATTTTTTCTGCTTTCTGTTCATGTTCTCGTTCCTTTTGACTCATCTGCCCCAATTGGATTGGGAGATATCTGCGGCCAAATTGCCGAAACTCGATGCGACTTTCAGATCAACGTAGTTTCGCGACTTTCGGATCGCTGTAGTTTCGCGACTTTCGGATCGCCGTAGTTTCGCGATTTTCGGATCACCGTAGTTTCGCGACTTTCGGATCGCCGTAGTTTTGCGACTTTCAGATCGCCGTAGTTTCGCGTCTTTCGGATCACCGTAGTTTCGCGTCTTTCGGATCACCGTAGTTTCGCGACTTTCGGATCGCCGTAGTTTCGCGACTTTCGGATCACCGGATTTTCGGATCCCCGGAGCTCCGCGTCTGTCGGTTAACCGTAGTTTTGTGACTTCCGGATCCCCGGATATTCGCGACTTTCGGATCCCCGAGTTCCGCAACTTTCTAATCCCTTCGCAGTTTAGCGACTTTCGGATCCCCGGAGTTTCGCGACTTTCGGATCACCGCTAGCTTTTCGACTTTCGGATCCCCGTGGATCGCCGTAGTTTTGCGATTTTCGGATCCCCAGAGTTCCGTGACTTTCGAATCCCCGGAGTACCGCTACTTTCAGATCACCGATTTTCGCGACTTTCGGATGCCTATATACCTTAAAATTTTAATTATATTTTTTTTGAAGACTAAATCGAACAAACATACATTATTTCCAATTTTTTTATGGATTAAACATGGATTTACCGAATTTTGGTTTTCCATCAGCCGATAAAAGACGGGAAACATCGGCCGAAATTCGCCAGTGGTCACGTGATCTCCATTGCAACTTCTGCGCGCGCATGCCCATACAAGCTTATGGGTGCAGCGCCGGCGGGCCTAAAAGTACCGAACCTGGAATGATTTTGTTTCACTCCCGCTTTTTGACACATGACTTTTTTTTCAAAAATAGTCGCCGATAGTTCAAAATAGTATAAGTATACGCTGAAATAGTCGCTTTTAACCCAAATTTTCCGAAAAAAGTCGCCATAGTCGCCTTCCCTTGAAAATAGTCGCTTTAGTCGCCTAAATAGTAGCCAGTGGCAGCCCTGCCATCTAGAAAACATGTTTAAAACATTCATTTCATTAAAGGTCTAACAGATTTTAATATTATTTGAGAAAATTTGGCAGTTTTACCAGAATGAAAAGTGTGTTTGGGTATTCAGATCACTTTGAATGTAAATATTAGCTTACAAGAGCTTCCAAATAACGGACCAACCTCGATTATCCCTCTGCCTTTTCACTCTTTGTTTTTACCCAAGTTAGGTTGGCAAAGAGTGTAGGAACTCCAGAGCTATATTGAGATAAACACAAGTGTGCTGGAAATGCGGCGAAAACAGTGTGCAAAGGGTACACAGACAATTAGTTCTCGAGTACGGTGTACTACAGCTACTGGCGATGTGCGTCATAATTTAGAACCGGTTTATGTCAATTTGCATAAGATATATAAGAATTGATTAAAAAATATCATTCTTTATCACCAACCTTCCTTGATGGTATAACATCAAGATAAGCATCTATTTTTTTGATAATTTATCCCCTTCTCAATATCATAATTTTATTAATTTACTCTCTACAAAAACTTTTGTAATATTGCAATTAAACCTCCAAAAAATACAGTTTTTATCAGCTATGGAAACATAGAATCTTCATTCAATCAATAATTATTGATTTTCAGTTATTAGAATGCACTAACTAAACATCATTTGAAAAACAAAATTTAAAAAAAGTATAATTACCAATTAAAAAAAGTATAATTAAAATTTATTTAAAAATATTTTACAAGTATAGTGTTTTATAATATACAGAGGAGCAATCTTACCTTGACCTAATAAAGTTTCTTCAGGTTTTAAATTAAGATCAGCTACTATATCTTCGGCTACCTATTAAACAATTTACTCTTATAAATACATTCTGAATAAAACAGTAGAAAGAAAACTATTACCAACCTTAAAAATTAAGGGGAAAATTACACAAGCATAAACTTTGTTAGCCAAACAATGAATCAATAATACAATTTAAAATGCATGATGTTAATGTAACCTATAAAGGCAAATAATGCCATAATAATGAAAAAAATCAAGTTAATAACATCCTTAATGCTACATATTGAATAAATATTGAAGTAAGTAATTTTGAAGGAATTGGATATTTAAAAAAAAAGATTAGTAAGAAATACTTCATTTAGAAATGTTAATACTTTTAAAGAAAAAATATTCAAATAGCCTTTTCTACACAAGTTGAACTTTTCTCAACAAATCAATTAGCAATTTATATATATCAGTAAAAACATCAATTAGCTGATAATACACATACATAGTTTATAACTAATAATAATAAATTAATAAATTAATGATAGTAAATTAATAAAAAACATATGTGATCCGTTTAATTTTAAATTGCAAGCTCAAGAATAATCACATTAAAACATACTCTTAGTTTGTTGTACTTTTAACAAGAGATAATTATTAGCTCAAACTAAGAAGAAAAGGAAATAAAAAGGTAACAAACAATTGATCAAAACTACAGTCTGTCTATTTACTATGCGAGACTCGAAAAGACTTTCTTCCCCATCCCTTGGCTTGGTTTTCTAGGAAACGGGGAGAGCATTGCTTTTCTAAACCTAATGCATTTGAGGTTCTGTTGTGAGGTTAACAATCTGAACAGTTCAAACCCAAGTAGGGTGGGATAAAACATGCTCATGCCGCTTTGCAGCACATTCATAGATGGGGGAGGAAAATGCTTCTGTGTTTCGCATTCTAGGTTAGGTTAAGTTTGAATTATCGTCGCACTAGAGCTACACGAGGGCTACTGGCGACGGGCGTTGTATTTTAGAACCACAGTCAAGTGAGGAGCCGACACCTGAGTAGGCACCCAACACAACCGTTAAGGGCAACATCGTATGTAGCGTTATGACTTTGGAGGATATTTAACATACAGTCCCTCCACAAAGGGTTTTATTCGGACATTTTGGCTGCAAGGGCCGTTTCACAGGTCAGCAGTTATTTTGGCGATGCCCCGAACCTGGGACCAGGACCCTTAGGAACCAGGGATATCTATCAATGCCTAACCGACTGGGCTCCCCAGCCCCTATTAGCTCAAACTAAGAAGAAAATGAAACAAAAAGGTAACAAACAATTTATCAAAAATAATAAACATTAATTAAATTTAAAATTTGAGTGAAATATAGAACATCAAACTTTGTCATGTCCGTAACATTTGTCATGGCCCTCACGCTAATAAATATTTTACTATTTATAAATTTCCTTTTTTTCTTTCTGGTTGGCACATCAGAATCTTATATTGATTCCAAAAAAATTCGACTTGAAATGCATACCAGTTAAGAGCAAATGGTAATAATATAAGGTCACTCAAAATCTGTGTCTCAATTTTGTCATGTCCCTCACGGCACGTTTTAACCCAATTAATTTTAAGTATTTTCTCTTGAATGAAAATTTCAGTGTTTTTTATAATCAAGACCTATATTTGCATCACCCCATGGCAATTTTTTTTAACAGTCAATTAACATTTTGTACTTTTTAAGAGCCAAGAAAGTTGTCTTATGTCATGTCTGTCACGAATGGAATTAGCCTAAGATGCACTTACTCTCATAAAAGTATCGCCGATGATCTTTCGCTTCTCTTCGGGATCGGTGGTCATACATAGCATAGGGGTGTCCCTCTTCCTTCCACCCGGGTCTTTCTTATCCACAGGAACTGTTGTAGAACCATTGTAAAAGATTTGGGAGGCATTCACAACTGAAAAGCAAAGGGTTATGGTTTATGCACAAGTAAAATAAATGATCAAAAACCAATACAATATGAAATGGCGGTGGATCGGGCATGTGCTACGCAAGCCCGAAAAACTCAAAAGTAAAGGAAGATTTAGAATGGAATACGCAAGGCAGAAGAAAAAGAGGGAAGCCAAAAACAACGTAGAACAATTAACAAGGAAGTAAAAGAACTTAACAAGTCATGGGGAGAGATTAAGACCATCGCAGCCAACAGGGTGAGGTGGCGGACCATGACGGAGGCCCTATGCTCCATGTTGGAGTGAAAGAGGTACATGTCAAGTACAGTAAGAAAATTAAAGATTGATTAAATTAGTTTTTTTAATAATTCACATTCTTATAGTACTTGACAGCAACATTTATATAGTAGTTTACTTATTGAAAAGATAAAGTTTGAAAGAAAATTTGCTGCTCATACGAGGAGCACACATTGAAAACCCAATATCTTCAACTTTCATTTATTCCACTTTTATACCAAAAATCAACACTCAGGACTTTGTTAACTTCGCTAAACATTCTTTTTCCAAAAGTACTGATACTAAAGCATTTTATTAATTGTATAACGAATTACAAACCAGTAGGATAAAACAGATTACAGATTGCATTAAAACAAACGTTAGAATGGACTATTAATAGCAAAAAAACTAACAGTTTGTTGCACAGGGCCCCTTAAAATGTGTATTTTTGCTACTCAAATCCTAAAATACTTGCAAAATATACTTCTATACAAACAATTACATAAAAAAATATGTCTATATAAAGAACATATGCAATTCCAGCAACAATTACAAGATAAACAAAAGTATAATATGTGGGAGTAGTAAGTCAATCTCACCCTTTCTACTAAATGAACACGTCCTGCGTGACAGTTGCGCCCTCTGTGATGTGACATTACTGTATAACGTACTTTTTTAGAATGATTCAGCTTCTCCTATGTCTCGGACATGTATTTTAGTATTTGTGTTAGTACTCTGTTAATTACTTAATGCTTAATTAATAAAGTCATTTAATGTTGTATGTCTATTCTGAACTTTATGGACTTCCCTAATCTAATATAATACACTGACAAATCACTCTTCAACAAAAAATACAAACCTGTGAGCTTTTGGCCCAGTTCCTTGAGAGATGTCTCCACCTGAGCACTTTCCTTCTTCCGCATGAACCCATTGTCGATATGAATGGCTATCACTTGGTCGTCCTTCAGGGCCTTGTTCAGGAGCGCGGCACAAACGGTCGAATCGACTCCCCCGCTCACCAACATCTGAACAGAAAAATGTAACGTCATAAAAGGAAAATTCATAAAATTAAGTTAAAACTTGATAATAGTTGAAGTTATAAAATATGTAGAAATGGTAAAAGTATATGGCCAAGTAAAATTGTTTGCTGTCTAATTTGGTTATTTTTTTCCAGGAGAATTTCAGAAATTAATAATCATTAATATTTCAAAGAACAAAAAAAATTTAAAAGGAAAAATTTGCAAGACAAATGTTAAATAAAGACAATAAAAATCGATTGCGTTGAAACAGCCGAATAAAAAAATTGTGGGAAATGCATAGAGTTTTAACACACTTGGCAAATTAAAAAAGAAATATATGGTTTTTGAGATAAGCAGTTAAGAGAAGGATTTGTGATATTTTTTTAAAATTCAATTTACTATAGAATATTCTCTTTACAAAAAAAAGAGAACTTTAACAAAAAATTTGATTCTGGTAATTTTAAACATTATTATTATTATTTTTAATTTAATAGCCCTTAATTCTAACAGTTATGTTATAGCAATTTACAAATTGAAATTATAAATCATTAAAAGACAAAAACTTAGAATCATGAAACACATAACCAACATGCTTAGCAAAGCTCATAAATTTCAAAGATATATAATTAAATTCATCAGCAGGTTTGAATAGTTAAAAACAATATTAATACAACATTTTAAAACCAAACAATTTTTAGAAAATAAAATACACAACACTTAAAAACAAATAACTAAATTGAAAACTTAAATGCAGGAGCCTAGTTTTTTTTGTTCTATCTCCACACTAGAGCTACATGAGGGCTATTGGCAATGCATTTTATTTTTACGAGCTAACACCTAAGTAGCCTAGTAAAAAAAGCATGCAAGGTAAAATTACTCACAAGAACTTTACTCTTTCCCACCGCCTTCTTGATATAGTCGATGCATTCTTGTTCTCGAGACTGCATGGTGAAGTTTCCTGACAAACCGGATATTTTATACAAGAAGTTCTTCATCATCAGCTTGCCATTGGTCGTAAGATCGACTTCGGGGTGGAACTGTACTCCGTAAATCTTCAGCTTTTCGTTCGCAATAGCTGGAAAATAAAGTTTTCTTGGAATGAAGTTATGCAATAAAATTTTACTTTTTAATAAATATTTATTGCCATTGAATATGATGGATAGTTTTAGGAATAATACTTGTGTGCTGTTTTTATTTTAAAATAACCTGTAAAACTTTATAAACTAATCAAATATTTTTGAAGTGAAAAAAATTTATCTTTCTTGCTACAGTAATAAAAAGTCTTTGGCAATTCTAAGAATACAATAAAATAGTTTAAATCTGACATTCAAGATGACAAGCATACAAACCAACCACTTCCTACTGACAGATTCTTTGCTCATACGTAACTTCATGTTATTAATTTTAGTGTGAAATTTTTTGTATTATATTTTAGTTGTTTAAGGCTGATCCAGGCTAGTTTTTTTTAATATCCTTTTAAGATACCAGTCATGTTTGAATTAGACACAAAAGAGTATTTAACAAGTCTTCATGCAAAATCGAACCTGATTGGCGACAAAAACCATTGCCAGGCTAAGAGCCAATCACCACAGAGGCATGAAAATAGACAAAGAGGGCAGGAAGGTGTATAGAAACTGTGACAACTGCCCAGATAAGCAGCTTATACAAAACCACATTTTTGAATGCCGGGCAATTAGTGCCAATTTGAGAGACATTGGAGTTATGCCATCATTAATAGATCTTTATGACAGCAATATCTAAAAAACTGCAGACGTGGTTATCAAATCACATGGTTTCATTTAACTTTAAATTAACATTTCCGAAAACATCATAGACACGAAAAAAATTTACCTGCAATATGATGACCAGACTTTGCTGTAACAGCAAAGCCATCAGCTACTTTCTCAGTACTATCGCCGTGTGTTAATAAAACTGTCTCTTCCTTTTCAAGGCCCCTGTACAAAAACAAACAAAAATGCTTCATTACTACAGGGTCTTTAAAAGATTTTAAAACTATTGTAATATTCTCAATAACCTAATGGGGTACGATTCAAATTAGAGCTTTAAAGGGTGCTTTTAGGCTAACTAATTAAAAATTCATAATACCTAGCAGACATGAATTTTCTATGCAAATACACATTATTTGCTAAGTTTTAGAGAAGTATTAAATTATTATATTTAAAAATTAAACTAAAAAAATTAATATTGCAAGCAGAACTATATTGTAAAAATCTTTTACAAGTCAAAAAGTAGAAAAATAAAGAATTTCGGCTTTTAGTAAATTTATTTCTAGAACAGACTAAAAAAAAACAGTCCTTTATGCTTTTTAATGCATTAACACTATGATCAGCAACTCTGAGATATGAGAAAAATTATGTACACTTATTTACTCTACAAGACAGTAAAATATTTACTCATCAGTATATTTTTTAAAATTATATTTATCTTGATTTTAAAAAAGGATTTATAATTCAATTTAATTATGCTCATCAACTCACTTAAACAATGCAGATGAAGTATCGATTTGAGCAAGAAATTGTCCATCTTCTCTTGAATCTTTCTTTTGAATAGTACCACCAAAGTGCTTGTTTATCATCTATGGAGAATTTCAAAGAGTTAAAAAAAAATATTCACAGTGATTAATTTCTCCATTTTTAAATCCTTAAAAAACTTGCAAAACATATATTCTAGTTCAGCCTATTGCAGCTAAATGGTCTCCAATCTTTTCATTCTGATGAAGGGAATACGTTTTTGTCCAAAATTGAAGTTTTACTTTATATATACTATTATTCTTGCATGGTTTCGTGCAAAGCAAATGAGATATACTTCGAAATCACAGCTCAACACTTCAACTGACACTGCTAATTTTCCAGAACTGCCATATTTGGAGAGAATTGACAGTTTGGTAAAATATCCTGGCAAGTTTGGATAGTCCTCACTAAACTAAATCCAAACAAGAGTGTTCCAAATGTATATGAGGGTACAAAACAATTTATAATTTTGCAAAGCACACCCTCCCACATAAGGACACTTGGTTTGAAGAATGTCTGGTAAAATTTTACAAATTGTGAGTTAGATTATTTGGGCATTTTAAATACATATCCTGAAATCTGGACCATTTAAAAACGTTTCTTTTAGTAGATTTAAAGAAAGTAATCATAAAAAAAGTTTAATTTTAATTGAATCTGTCACTTATCCCACTTAAACACAACATTTGCATGCACCAAACAAAGTATTAATTCTATATTAAACATTTACACCCTAAATTTGGCTAGTTTCATTAATTTTCTTTCAAACAATCAATAATTATTTTTTTATCATTTGCTAAGTTAATTTATATTCAAAGAAGAAATATATTAACTTTCTTAATTTTAAATAGAAGCAAAACATTTCATATCAACAAAAAATCAAAGAACCTCTTCTTAAAATACATTTGACATTATTTCAAACTGATTTATGAAAAAGAAATAAATATTTTTATTTAAAAAAAATGAAGTTTTTCAAGCAATTGTTGTGAATGGCAATGGTGATTTAATTCTAATAAAAATTGCTTCTATGCTTTTTAAATGAGCATTAAATTTTGATTTTTTTAATAATTAAAGTACTTTGAATTCAATTTTTTTAATGAGATTTCTAATGTCTTTTAATTAAATTGCGCTGAATTTTTTGACCTACCGCACTTGTAGTTTGGGTAATGAAAGTGGGTGACAGACCAAACAATTATAATACCTTACACTTTTTATGTTATGAACATAGTGTGGCATCTAACAAAAAAGCAAGTTTACCTGCATTCCATAGCATATTCCTAAAATGGGTAGACCAGAAGTAAAAATCTTGGGGTCATGATCACATGCATTTTCAGCATTGACCGAGCTCGGTCCTCCAGATATAATGATAGCCCTAAACAAGAAAATGCAGTTAACTTCAATTTATCTTTAAAAATACTCATGCAAAACAAAACTAAAGTTAATATTAAAATATAGCACAATTTAGAGGCCATTTAACAAAAAAAGTATTCACCTTTTGGCGTAAGGATCGAAAATAAGAAAAGTTAACTTTCTTCAAATGTTAATCATTGATTTTATCACATAAGGTTTACAATATACGTAGCAATAAAATAATGCATAATTTCTAGTCATTGGCTAAGCGAGATTTACAGGACGGTATAATACTTTCTATTAATTAGATTGATATATCAAAGTGTTAGACTGTACTGTATTTTATGTCAATACTCAGATCAATCAGAACTTATTACCTGAATCCCTGTTCTAAAAGAACATTTGCAGGTGTGTTCAAGGGAAGAATTTCCGTCTCAACATTCAATTCTCGTACTCTTCTGTCTATTACCTAAAGTAAAGAAATCAAAATTTATTATGAACTTATATAAGTTCTAAGTATAGAAATGTACCGTATATTTTTGAATACTTTTATGCAAAGACAGAATGATTCAAAAACTTAAAACAGAAAATTTTAAATGTATCACTTCTCAGTATGTCCTCAGTTTATCACTACGAATGCTACTAACTTTATATTTCAGTACTCGTTTCAAACTAGCAGTATGGTCCCGCCTTACTGGGTACCCGTTAACTTCGCATTGCTTCCTTTTAGAGGCATGCTTACTTGTGAAAATACACTCAAAATTAAAACAAAATTAAATTCGTGTTGGCGCATGCACACTTTAAAAAGCAAACACTAATAGAGGATGAAGCAGCCTTAGGGCGAGCACATATCTCAACCAAACTCAATCAATCAAACTCAGCCGGGTCCATGTATTTTCAAGCCCTGTTATGGTCCCGCAATCCCACATGGATGACGTTTTTTTAAAACTAATTATATTAATTAAAAATCACAATCAAATATGAAAAAACTAATCCCCAGGTGCACACGTAGGTATTAAAAGGAATCTATATTAAAAATTTCTAATTTTTTAGAGCAGTCTAAGTAGGTCTTAATTGCGATCCACAGACATACACACAGACAGACTCTTTCTTTTATTATTATAGATGAATTGTAAAAATATTCCTATACTCCCTTTTGTCAATCAATTACCTTTACAGCCAAAAAAAAAAAGTTTAAACCGTAATATACGGTAAACTCAAAACACTTTCTTTTAATTTAGAAATTTTTTTTAACTTAAAATAATTTTTGATTAACTAAGTGCCTTGAAGACTACATGAAAAATTTCTAAATTCCTGGATTACAATTAAAATTAAGTTTTATAGATCTATTGACGAATATTTTAAGAGATAGACAGCTTGAGATTTTACTGCACTACCCGAAAAAGGGGCAAACCATTAGCTTTCTGATGTAAACAAGGTCCTGGATGTAAACAGTTGCGTTGTAAAAAGACAAGAAAGCCAATGTTTCTTTATGGATGTTCATAGCAGTTTAAAAGTACTAGAACGAGGGACTTACAACCAAAAAGGGCACATCATCCTTTCTTACACCTGAACTACATCTTAACTGTGTACATTTTGAAGATTTTTTTAAAAATCTATACCTTTCCATATTGCGCTCCAGCATCAAGTATGACCACTTTTTCAGAGTGTAAAACTCCATTCATACAGTTTCCGGAGTTTGAGTCCTGCATGACGCAGTTATCTCTGGAAGAAAAACACAGTATTTTAGGTTTTAAAATACAGAAACTATTAAATATAAGTGTTCTGCCAGTTAACCACAAATAAGATAAATTAATCACTTTTAACTACTAAAATGTTAGTACAAGATTTATTAAAGTTATATTGAATCAAAACCACATCAAAATGCAATTTACAAATTAGCAAATCAATTTTACTGTTAATTTTTGCTAAATACAGCTAACTTTTGCTGTTCCCCACACAAGATTAAACTTTTAACCGTTTTTCAATTTGAACTCGAGAAAACTATTTGGATAATTATCCAGAGGCAGAATTGGTATTATTGATGTTTCTATAACAAACATTTGAGAAGGAAATACTAATATACTAAGTTTAGTTTATCTAGTGCAAATGCAAAATATTGAAATGTTACATATATCTAATTTTATTTAATTATGAGAGTCTTAGATTGTACAAATCAATCCTTTTCAAAGGTTATATCATGTAAAATAACTACCCAACTTGTTAGTACAATGATTATTATCAATTATATCTAGGAAGTAAAGATAAAAAGATTTTGTAACGTTTGAGGTTAAAAGAGTTTAAAATTGTTCATATCTAGGTAGCAGCTTTCCCCCCTTAAATCCTCTTCTGCTGCCACTGGAGGCTTCTGTTGCAGTACAGAATGGGTAGGTTTCAGGTTTTGAGTGGCAACATTTCAACAGGAATGAAAATATCTCCTAGGTTAATCTATGTAGTGGTCAGAGCTTACTGCATGAAATTATTTACATCACAAGAAGATTAAACAAACCGATTGTTTGACATTTTGTGTTTCCATTGTTTATGGATAATAGTGAATAATCTTATTTCAGATAAACTATGGTTCAAATTGATTCCTTAAAATTACCACAAAAATTTTAAACTTCTATTTTGCCAGTCCTGCCATATTTTTATGCAACCCGTAAATATCCTTCAAAAGTAAAAGAATAGTATTGACCATGTAAACAAATATTGCAAAGGATCCTAATAATGCTAACTATGTAACAACCAAAATACAACTGCACTGATGAGTATAGTTAAAGAAAGTATTTCAATGCTATTATGACAGGCCAGACAATATTTTACTGATGCACCTACAGTTTTATCAATTATTGAGATGACATATTCTTTTAATCGATCTTGACAGGTTAAACACCGATTTCCAAATTTTAGGTCTCTGTTTTGTCGCATCAAATACTTTTCATACACACGGATCACACGACAACATCACACATTACATTTCTAGATAATAGCATTGCATTTTTATACCGCGTATGAGAAACATCATAAACAATTTCGCGACGTGTGAAGATTTAACAGGCGAAACGATGCGTAATAGACGACACTTTATTGGATATCAGATTGTCCGAAATCTCGCCAAATATGCATATTTAGTTACTGTGAGTGACAATAAGGCAAGCACAAGTCTTTCCGTTAAGAAAACTGTTCCGGAGATCATTACAATGAACACACTTACCTGTTCTTTTTCTTGAGACCGTTACTCTTCCAAAATTTTAATAGTTTTGGCCTGCTGTTGCGACCACATGCCGGCCACATAAAATACTTTTGCTTATTTTAACCAGAGTGCTTTGAAAAATAAAAATTTAGGACTACATAAAGTAATCGCTAAAGAAATTTTTCTTGTCTTGGTCCACTCCACTCGTCTCATTCATTCAACCACCCTATGACGCTGTTGCCAGTTATTTTTGAGGACAATGAGAAATGACGCTTCGAAATGTCACATATATGGCGCGGCGATAGAAGTGCCCTTTAAAAATTATGACACATGTGGAAAAATGCCATTTTGCACTCGAAAACAAAATAACTTTCTTACCTTATATCTTCGCATAGTCCTATTTCACAGTCCATGTCTTCCATTATGGTTCAAAATATTGGTTATATTGATGCATAAATGGTAAATAAAGGCTTATATGTACTGTAGTATCGAGTCGTACAATAGTTTTTTAAAGCAGAAAAATACTTCCTGCTTTTGTAGAGAAATCAAAATATCTCATACAACTAAAGTACCGCAGAAATTTTCAAATTCTGTTAGCAGTCAGAGTCATATTCGCAAATCAAAACTAAATCGAAGGCGCGAGCCTGATTAATAGTTGTTTTAACAATATGCTGCAAGATTTTGTAGCTCGTACGAAATGTTATAGTACATAAAATTTAAAGCTTTTTATCGATAAACACCAAATTTGCACACAGCTATAGATTAAAAGATATTTCTGTAGAAAAAAATAGTTTCTTACTTCACAATGCTTGACTTGACTTCGCAAAGAAAAGTTTAGAATGGAAGGAGAGAGTAGACAATTGTGGTGCGATTAAGTTATCTTATCATTTAAAAAGATTAGAGAATCTAGTAAATCTACCGATGTAACCTCTATCATCTCCTTGAGTATAGATAAAAAATATATATATAAGAAAGCTATTATGACATAATAAATTTGTTAATATCATGTTAACATGATTTCATCACATTCTACAATGCAAGTGCAGTATTCGATAAAATCGATTGCACTTCGCATTTGCCCATAATTGTATTTTTAATTGTACTGATATGCTTTTGTGGGATGAGTATAATAAAACACCTATGACAGACAGCGACAGGTTTAATTATTTTTATAGATTGTAATCACAAAAGGCCAAATACTTTGAAATTATCATAACGTCTTTTGCGCTTTTCAAACCGCCTTTTAAATTTGACAATTTTGTCTGTCGCTGGGTCAAATAATTTTCCCCATTTACAAGGGTTGAAATTAATTTAAAATCACAATAGTTGAGTCAGTCACACAGAAATTCAAATTCGGGGGTGTCGAATGAATTATCATCGCACAAGAGGTACAAGAAGGCTTTTATAGCGACGGGCGTCATAATTTATAACCCAGTCAAGTGACGAGCTGACACCAGTGAATAGGCACCTAACCCAACTTTTTAGGAGCGACATCGAAATCAGCGTTTGGACTTTATAGCATAATTTTCGTTCACTTCCTCAACACTGTCCATTTTGGCTGCACCGACAGTAGTAATTACGGCAAAGCCCGTTCCGAACATGGGACCTTTCGCATGCAAGGCCTTACCAACTGGGCCACCCAGCCCCATTTCAATAAGGATCATTTAATTTGCATATAAAATTTTATGTGATAGGGTTGAAGCATTTCCAATTTGCGACCCTGAAGCTACAATATATTCTAGGTAATCTAGAACATTCCTACATTGTTAGTCAATCGTAAATCAAAATTTCAAAGCTTTTTAAGATGCTGGTTTAGTTTTTTTTATCATCCATTGTAAAACATACGTCAGCAGATGCTTGATAAGATCCTCAAACACAATCAGTGAGATTAACAGGGCTTTAGAGTGTCGTAATTATCTTATCTGTCAGTTTACGTGTTACAGAAGTTAAGTTTTTATTTTCAGTTGAATTCAGATAGCACTAGAGCTACGCAAGTGCTATTGGCGACGGAGCGCGACTCGCGAGCGACCCCCTTAAAGACCCAAAGCCAATAAATATAGTGTTGCGTAGTCCTGACTTAGGACCAAGACAGTTTAACATGTACCATTGGTAATTTATGAGCTATTTATTTGAAGGATTTTTCTTAAGTGTAGTCCGATACGTAAACTGAATTTCTAAGACATAACCTGTAGAAGATCTTCCATGGCATGACGCCTGGACCTACTGCAGCACGCCAACCAAAGATCGCTAAAGTCTGGATTCTTTTTTTTTTTTTTTGAAACTGTAAATGCAAGTGCTCTGTGTAATGGCTATGAAAAGCTAATACGAACAAACTTCTATTTTGAACAACTTCTTGAAAATAAAGTTGAACGAACTGTTCCTGCAATTCATTTAGTTTAAAATAAATCACAAACTATAGCTAATATCATAGCTTTTCAGAGCATGTCAACTGTTGTGCGAAATTAATAAACAAATTTAATAAAAAATAATTATAACACAAATACTCGTTTCTGCTAAGTAGCATTTTTCAGTTGATATAATTGTATACATCAACTAGCAGTTCCAAGAGATCTATGCAACAAAAATGCTAACAAATACAGAAAAATAGCTCACCCAATCACAGACAAATTAAGCGAAGTTTTATGAATGATACTATTCTAATTTCATTAAATAGAAACATTGCTTGTAAATAAATATAAAAATCAGGTAACTTTTCCATTGAGGTTTAAGTGTACATAGTTTGTCATAGGCTCTTTAATTTTTCATTCTGTTAATCAAGGTTTCTCAAAATTTTATCCTAATCCAAATTCAAGTTTTAAAGCAATTTCTCAAGAAATTACTTGATAAAAACATTTTATAAAAGATAGTACATTAGGAACCAAAGATTTACAGCCAATCTTTTGTTGAATTTTCAATTTGTTCAATTTTGATTTTTTTCAAGAAGTTATCGGATAAAGGACTGATGTGAAAAGGGGCACCATTTCGAATTCAGAGGAAGTACCCTAATACTTCTTTATACATACCCTAATACATGCCTTAAAGGTCAAAGAACATAATTGCTTTAATAGTTTAAAATACAATTTGAAGGAAATTATTTTTATTATTAAAATATCATTAATTTTTCACGCCACAATTTTGACAATTAACTTTATTGCTATTAATTAGGATAATTTGATTTGGAATAAATGAGAAAATAAATATTTTATTGATGAGATTTTGATTTTTTTAAAAACTTTTTTGATAATTCATTATTAATGTAAAGAACACACAACATAATAGAATATTTAAAGTATCAACCTAAAGTTAAAACTACATATTTCAGAAAACACATTTTAGCAACAATGATCAATTTCAAGAAAATGGGTAAAATTTCCTTTAGATTTTACAAAAAGAATAGAAGACAATCATTAAAAAGTTTCATTTTACCTATTATATTTTTTAATGGATAGGATCAATCAGTGAAAATTGTTTACACATTTAAATACACATTTCATAAAAATACACATTTTATTATAATTTTATTTCAATGGAAGTTGAGGATAATTTTGAAAAATACTAAACATATGTGATTGCAACATATTTTTGAATATATTTAGCATTTATTTTAAATATTGACTGCAACATATTTTTGAATACATTTAGCATTTATTTTCCGTATTGACGAATACAGTTAACATAACAGTTCAACATAAATACATGTATTTCCACAAACATTTACCAATTACATATATGTATACAATTCTTAAAATATATCCTAGTAAAATTCCTTTAAATTAAAGAAATCTTCATTCAGCTCTGTTTAAATTACAATTTTTTTCTTTTTGTAATACACAAAGTAAATCTATTAATTATTTCCTTGCTTGTATTAAACCACTATACAGGGAGAGAAAAAAAATAATAGCAGCATTTTTTTTTCTGAAACTTTAGTCAATTCAAGACATTTATTTTGCAAAGAGATGTACAATTTACCAACAATAAAAGGGTTTTCTTTTTTCCACAGACATTTAAAAAGTGTAGACTGACAGTCATTTCAACTAATAAATAATGAGCAAACATATAAATAAGAAGAATAGATTAAAAAAATATAAAATTGGCATTTAACAACAAGGACAAAAGTTCTATGTGGAATTCATAGGGCCTTCAGTTGTGATGCAGCAGCCTCCAATACTTTTTCACTTGTACCTTTAAAAAAAAAACATTTAATAAGTAACACATAATAAATTAGTACTTTAGAAATAGGAAGGTAAATTTCCCTTTTTTTTAAATTTAATTTTACAGGTGATCATAAAACTGTAGAAATTATCAATTTTACAGTTAAACATTCTTTAAGAAAGAGATGTTCTCAATTAAAAATACCAATTTATTCTTTAATTAAATAGTCAATTCATTTTGCATTTTATAGCAATGGTATTTTTATGTTATGATTATACTTTGTGGCAGGGTGGATTGATTTAAATCAGCTTGATTAAAATCATGATTTTAATCAAGATTTAAATCACAGGATTTATTTTTAAAAAAATTATTGATTAAAATCCTTTTTGGTTTTTGTCCTTAATTCGGGTTCTGCCTTCCTCATCGTCATAAAACCAAAACTCTTTAATTCCTACAACTTATCTCCACACTGCATGGAATTGCACTTCTTATAATAAAATTTTATATTCCAAAATGTCTGGGAGAAAAAAGGATCAAGTTTGGATATATTTCAATATAACGCTTGTGGTAATGCTTATTACACAAAAAAACCTCTGGTCTGTAGAAGCCACAAGGAAATCATGGTCTAGCATATTAAAAAAACCCCTCCCAATACAGACTTTTTCTGCTAAATTCAGATCACTAACTGGTCATGACTATCTTCAGGGACATCTCCACCATATTGGTGTTTGGGAGGTGCCTGACCGTCCGCTATGCTCAACTGGAACTTTTAGGATTTTAATAATTTTACAAATTCTGCCTTTTTGGACAATGTTTGCAATTAATTGAATCAAAAGGCTATGCTTTGTTGGGCTGCAAGAAGGGAAAGGTCTAATGGGGCTAGCTCCCCGACGTAAATAAAAAGCTATGAAAATGAAATTCTTTCAAGAAAAGCTAATTAAATTTCAAAAAACAAATTTCCATACTGACCGGAATCTCCCGATACTTGTTCAAACTCTCTCATGGAAGCTGTAGAGTGGCTTTGCAAGAAATGGGTCTCTAAGGGGGTCAGCTCATCACCCAGTTTTTTCAGAGCGAACAGGATCTCTATTTTTTGCTGATTTAGGACATCTTGGGGGATTTTGCCAATTTTTGTGTCTCTCTCCAGCTGGAAAGTCAATAGAGGAATTTTAATTGTGTTGAGCACAAAGGTTAAGTTATTAAACCAAAAAAAAATAATTTAAAATATCTAAATATAACCAAAAATTATCAATTTAACCCTCTAATGCATGAATTTTTTTTTCATCCCAAAAAAATATATATGATTCTTTAATACTCATACATTATGGGAAAAATACTGAAAAAAAATTAACTGCATTAGAATTGAAATAATTTCAATTTTTAATTTTTTTTCATATTACAAAAACCAACTACAAAAATCCAATTTCGATAACAAGGTTTAGAAAACTACTAAATATATTTCAAAATAACCCTTTTTTAACTACAATTAATTTTTCAAAACAATTTATTTGTATTTAGTATTAATATTATTATACTTTGAATGCTGCCAAAAACGTAATTTTGCAACAGTTTATAATCTCACTCTTTAATTTTGAATACACTTTTACTACTGTCATCTATGAGGGTTAGTATTAACTAAAACTTCAAAATGGAATGTAATAGATGAAAAAACAAAATTTGTCGAGAGGGAGGTCTACTTCAATATAATAAGGTTGATTATGTAACTTGTTACCAAACAGTAACAGTATGCATTAGAGGGTTAATAATCTCTAGCATGATGTCATTTTGTTCTTGCTAAAACTACTAATTTAAAATTGTTTCACACAGATTTTAACTTGAAAATATAAAAATGGAATAGCATATAAATAGAAGATAACATTTTAACTTGATATTACTGCTAAAAAAAGGTTTATACCTATCACAATGCATACCTATTTAACTAAAATTGAAAATTTTGTGTATTATATAGTAAGTTAGATATTTGTTCTAAAAAAAATACAAAAAAAAAATATTATTTGGCAATTAAATTTCATAGACAATTTGTATTTCTAAATTCTGCATAAATTACCTTAAATTTAATGTATAAACGTTTGTATTTAAGTTAAAAATAATATATTGTACAAGCACACAAAGTTACATTAAACTTTAAAAAAATGTCCACACTTTTGGCCACCACTGTAAATTATCTCCAATATTAATTAAACCCCTACAATATAAGATAGAGAAGTTTTCTGTAATCAAGTTAATAATTACATGAAAACAGAACATTAATAACACATTTTACACCATTAAGATAGTCTAGAATTAGAGTGTTTAAATGTTTCTATAGTATTAAAAATCAATAACCGTTAACGTAATGACACTTACTTCCGATAACTTTTGTCGTAGCTGACCGGGTTGCTTTTTAGCGAACATTCTGATTACTTCAGGTGTTTGAAAAGCATTACTAATAGCTGCTTGAATAGCCTGAGAAAATTGCGCAAAGTTAGTACAAGTATTTAAATTCAAGAAACATTTTAAAATCACTATTCTATATTTTTTTACATGAAATTAAATAATAATTTTCTTGAAAATAGTACAGGGGTTAGACAAAATATGATGCACTTTGCAATTTTCAAATTTTTGATATTTCACAGAAACTACTAAGAGACTTGTTAAATACTGTTTATGACATAAAACATTATTGTTATAACATTAATTTTCATGTGCATAAATTGTTTGCATTGAAATACGGCCATACACAGAACAAGGAAAAGATTAAAAACGTTTTGTATTACCATGATCTTAAAAATGAACAAAAAGATTATTCCTATTAAGGAAGTGTTAACCCATACCACAGCCAACTTCGTATGAAGGAAGTAACACTTACATAGAATATTTGATTAATATAAGCATTTATAGAAACAAAAATTCAGTTCTTGCATTTAATATTGCTCACAAAACCTTCATTTTTAAATAATATCAAATAAAAATTTCTGATCATTTGAAAAAATATTTTGAATACATATTTTATTGCAAAATAATAATTTAATAATGAGCAAATATTAATATAATTTAAAAAAAATACTGTATGCAAGCACATTTTTAAAAATATTTCTATTAATACTCCTAACTCATTGTTAAATCATTATTTAAAGTTTACACAATAATATAGAAATACATCTCGTATATTATTTTAAATAATCGGAAAATTGAAGTTGAATTAGTTAAAAAATTAATTATAGTTATTTAAAAAAATAAAGATTTTAAAAACAATATTGACCATAAAAACTTATTGTTTTTTTCTATTAGTATTTAAACTAGTACTTTTTTAAAACAACTCCCAAAACATTCTAGATAAATTTTAGTTATTTTAAAAGAATTGTGCTGTTTTCTTGGTGAATACATCCTAGGCTAATCTTTTTACAGATTTTAAAAGATCAAGGTAGTCAAAAAATTTTCTTATAACTATCAAGTAAAGGATAATAAGCCTAACAATTTAAGTTCAGTTAATATAACTTAGTGATTTCAATTTTAAGACCTTATCATTATTAATATAATATCAAAGGCTAATTGTAGTAAACAGAAGAATTTTGTTGTGTATGTCACAGTTAAAAAGCTTTTTAACTGTGCAAAAAATTCAAATTAAATAAAATAGGCTACATTATGTAGCTGTAATAATTTCAGATCAATTGTTCTGCCACTTTTTTTCATTTAATGCTAAAAGTTGTGATAATCGCCTTTAGGCACACAGGACTTACACTGCATAAAGGATAATCTTGCATGGAATAATCCTCGACCATTGAGCTAGAAGGGAAACTGGAGTAAAGTATCAGCGAGTCCAAAACCCACTTGCACCCTTTTCAGGGTGGTTACAAAATCCTAGAAAAAAAAGTTCCCTGATATTTCCATGATTTCCCTGATACTTTCACAAAAATTTCCCTGGTTTTACAACTACCTAAAAAAATGCAATACACACAATTCAATGCAGAAAATTTAATCCGCATATTGCAAGAATAACTCCTAATTATGGGTTAGCCTCATTTTCGAAAATCTTAATAAGTTTAGAGGAATCATGAGATCAGAAAAATCATTTTATAACATGGATTCGCGAGAGAGATTGATCCTTTCCTCTAAAATTGGTCCTTCAGACAAATCGGATAATCCAGAATATATATAATTTTTGATCAAGAGTCCGTCAGTAGTGATCACAAGAACCTAAACCTGCTGTTTAAGTTATCCAAAATGGAAAAAAAATCCCTGATATTTTTCAAAATTTGAAAAATTCCATGAGAATTCCCTGATATTTCCAGAATTAAAAAAAGTTCCCTGAGAATTCCCTGATTTCCATGTTCGGTTACCACCCCGCTTTTGAGCGAACAGGGCAGAAAAGGACCATTTTCCCCCACACTTGTATGAGACCCCTCTATTATATTGACTTGGGCTCCTACATGTATTTCAACATTTTTAGTTCGAAAGAAATTAACTTTCCTTAACTTTAACTTTTTTAAAGAAATAAGCAAGTCAATCACTAACAAAGAACCAGCGAAGACGAACCCAATAGCGAAATAGGCATTAAGTTTCTAGGTTTTCTGCTGCAGTGCCATGCATTTCTCTGTGTTCCGTTATTGAACCGGCTCGTTTGCTGCCCTGTTGAGTGAATCACAGACCTCACTCCACTTTTTTTCTAGCTCAATGGACTTGACTAAACTAAAATTGTAACATGCAAGATATCTAACTAATAAAAACAGAAATCAAATAACTTTAAATGAATAACAGGCATTACCAATTGCATACTTCCTAACTCATCTACCAGTGTCATATTTCCTGACATTAACTTAGAGAGTGTAGAATTAAATTCACGAAGCTGCTCCACTGTTTCCGATTTTGTTTCTTCATATTCGTCATCATCTAGCTCATTTCTGCAACAAAAAAAAAATGTCACGAATTTTAATGCTTTATTAATAACCTTTTCTTTCACATAATGCTTTTGATTTTTTAACATGCAATTTTTATTTTGTAAGAATACTAAGGCCTGCTGAGATTTGATGATTTTCCGTTATTGTGTGGCTAAGTGAAGGAAATGCACAAATTTGCTAAAAATTAAAACTTCGATGAAAATTGTAAGGGTACAGCTATGATATAATAGTCGGTCTGTAGATTAGTGACTTTGAAAATATAACATAGGTTTGCTATACCAATCAAGTTGTATGAAATGTGAAGTGGAATCTTTACCTTGTTTGGAAATTTTAGTTGCTTGGCAACGCAAACCGAGACTATTATAGTTGTTCCATTGACATCTTATAATTGAACAGAGCGACTATAGAACAGTTATACCAGCACAATAACTAGGAAATACTTGCATATTGTTTTTTTAATGACTCTAACTGAAAATTAGTTTTATAAATCAAGTAAACTATATTAACTTTATCTTTAGTTTAAGTAACATCCAGAGACTGTTAATTTAATATTAAAAAATACATTGAAACTTTAATGATAAAACCTCATGAGTTGGTTCGATACGTTTCTTTGCACACCCCGCTAATTTTAAGCATAATATCTTAACATAAAACAATTTGAAACCCATACTTGCACTCTTCTAAATCGGCAAGTTGTGCAACAAGCCGATCCAATTGATCTTCTAAGTTTTGCCTTAGCTTGTTAGTTTCAGATATACCACGAGAAGTCATTTTATTTATTTAAAATTTACGTCACAGAATTTGCACAGCATAAAGCAGGTTTATGAATAAAGTGTTGCGTATGTTAATGAATTAATCATTCAGGATATTGCATTTAATTGATCCTTTATCTTCGTTTTTGTTTACGAAATTTAGGTAATCTGGTTTGTTACCCATAGTGGCAGTGTTTATTTTAATTATTCCAAAAAAATTTCAGAAATTGATAATAAACCTATGTAAATTCAATTTTTGATAAATGTATTTTTTATTGGTATTAGAAAGTTTTTTTAAAAACTTTTTTGTTTCATTTCTATAATATGATGTCATTTTCCCCATTAACTGGCAGCAACGTCAGCTGTCTATTTAAGGGATGTGCGGTTGGTAAAAACAACTGGCCCTCGGTGAATAAAACAACCGGTTACTGGGTAATAAACCGACAGCTTTCAGCAGTTTAACTGAATGCAAAACCGGTTTTTAAAATTTACCTCTTTCGGTTTCCATCCCTTGTCCATTTAATTGAGTTAGTGGGCGACGTTCACCGATTCACCGCCATAGGTGTCAATAATCGCTCGAAAACGTCATTTTTTATACAACTGTTTTCCTCTTTATTAGTGATATCATCACGTCAAATTCCTAACAAACCATGTAAGTATTTATAAAAATTTGAAAATCTACTATTTGTTTCATTAATTCGATTTCGTAGCGGAACTGTTTAAGTAGGCTAACTGCGGCGATCGGTATGACTCATGAGAAGAATGACACCCGGAAAATCTTAATCGGTGCATACTAATCTTAAATGAGCGAAAGATAGGGGTTGTTTTAGGAAATAGAATAAATATTAGATTAATTTATTTTCAAATTGCTATGTATGGAATTATGTAGGTTTTTAAACTCAAATGTTTCATTGTACTTAACATTATTGTATCTTGTTTATTTACGTTACAAGTTTTCCTGTTGTTGTTTACCTTCAGTTTTTAAAAATTTATTAAGTTTTTTTTCTTTTGAAGCTTTACACCTTTCTTTTTTATTAAAATAAAGATCTTTCTTCAGGAGATGTGTTTTGTTTTTATAAATTATGTAAATTTGTTGTCAACTTTCTCATCCATATGATGGCCGTGAATTATTATCTTTGATATTTAGATTATTTCTTGAAATTATGTGTTGAATTAATTTTTTGAGCTGTTTTAAGCTATATTATTACTTTTACAATATACTTTTTCAGAGTGGGTATAGTTTTGATCGTTCTAAACAAACTATGCCCCTCGCAGCTTTAGAGGATAATCTCAAATTTTTTAATGACTAACATGTTTCTATAGTTGAGTACTGTTAAGTTTCTTAAAAAAACTTTCAAAGTCAGTAAATATTAGATTCCATGACACCTTAATTATAAAATATTGATTTTGGGGCTCTACAAAGTATTTAATTCTATACTTAATTGCAGTACATACTTATTGCAGATGCCTTAAAAATGCTATATGTGATTTCAAGATATTTTACGATATAGTTTTCATCAAATTCCTTAAGCAAGGATAGTTTCTTGTTTTCCGATAGGACTATATTTTATTTAATTTCAAAGTACATCATGATATTTTAATTTGGTGTTATAGTAGTTAGCAGATCCAATACGAAAAAGGTGTTACTATGATAACAGTTTGTTTATTTGCAACTTGAAAGTTTAATATAGGGTTGCTATATCTATGGTTGCATAAAATGTGAAGTGGAATGTTTACTACATTTTTGTTGCTTGGAAATGTAATGCAAATTGCCAAATCGGGATCTGCCATTATATCGTAGCTGTTCCCTGGCAATATAACTTTTGTCAAATGCTTAAGGCAAGGATATTTTTTATTCGATGGCACAACTTTTTTTTTTTCAAAGTACATCATGATCTTTTATTTTTGTGGAAAATCCGCCCTTATTGCAGTTGTATAGTGAATGAGCTTACTGTCAGTTCCATCCCGACAGATAGATATATGGAGAGCTAAAAAAGAGAAGAAAAAAATACTGGGGTTATAATAGATGCTGAATACAATGAATGTGAATGTCTGAAATCTGTTGCTTGAAATGGCAACCATCACCAGTATGACAATTTCATGATTGGGAAACAGCCATATTAAAGTCTTTCCTTTTGTGAAGGCAAATTTGAGGGTTTTGTAATTGGGATTAGAGCTTAATTTAACCATTTGACTTGTGACCTGGCGTCCCCATTTAGGGACATTTTTTAAAACCTCTCCACAAACAATTAAAACTTGTTAATTAGTTCCAAAATTGACCTGGTCATGTAGAAGAAGATCCAAATATCAGTTTGCAGCCTTTGATTACAGGTATCAGTCATTTATTTCTATAAAAAAAAGCAAGTTAAACCAGGGTCAATGCAATATTAGAGTACAAAAAAATTTCCCACAAAATTTTCAAAAAGTTCTTTTAGTAGTTAATTTTAAAGGCATTTTCATAAAAAACAATGTTAAACTGTTAACTAAAAATAAGTAATACTGTCTTTTTTTGCATTTATATAGCACAAAAAATGTGTAGTTTTAGACCTTAAGGAATGTCTCGCAGTAACTATTAAACATAATTTTTTTTAAAAAATTACTTTGCAGAACATACTTTTTTTATTTGTATGAAAATTTGTATGTTTAGATTAAGAATATACGTGTAGGATTTTGCTCGGGTCTTAAGAGGTTAAAAAGTTACATTTCCCACTTATAGTGTGATACAAAAGAAATTTCTATCTTAATGTACTAATTTGCGTTATTCCGAGGCATCTTTTTATTACAGACAACGCAAAGTGCAAGCAGTAGAATTCTGAAGAGGTTATGACCGACGATGTTTAGCAGTCAAATTCTTATTAAGTTCTGACAAATATCTCTCACCAAAGCGAACATAAATTTTACACATACTTTAAATCACTTCAGTTTAAAAACGTCAGTCATTACGAAAAAATAATTATTTACAAGAAAGTCACGTCATTACATTGATTTTCAAACAAACACTTTATTAATTTAGAACAAACATTACAAGAAAAGAAAAATTTGTCACAAGGGGGTAAACAAGAACCCTGTATGTGTGACCAAAATAATCAATTATAATAAATAAGACATTAGTTAATAACAAAAAAAAACACCCCAAAAAATTAGATTTAAATACATAAATATACACAAAAGAAAAAAACAAAATGTAACAATGTGGTTTATTTTTTTTTTCAAAACAAACGTCTAAAAATTCTGGACAGCGGAGGAAATATATAAACAAAAAACATTTCGCTTCTATGAATTAAAAAAATACATCGATATCGTCTATTGACTATATAAATTCAAATAATTTTTTTTAAAAACCTGTTTAAAGAAAGGATAATTTGAAGTTCAGTAGGTAGTTTGTCGAATGCATTTGGGGCTAAATATGAGAAATGTTTACGAAAAATTTCTTTATGTGGGAAAAGGGATATGATAAATTTCATTTAAACGCCCAGCTGAAATATTTACTTTTAAGTTACCAAAAGAATTATTATGATATAAATATAAAATCATTCGAAAAATAACGTTTACCAATTTTCAAAATGGAAATATTGTTTCAGGTCGTCCGAAGGCAATGACGCCCTCTCTCCGCCCACCAGGCAGCCCAACCCCCAGCAGACGGCCGCTTCCAAAAGGCTGCAGCACACACAAGCCCAAGTGGACGAGGTATGAATAATGCAGAACTGCCAAATGTGGCTCTAGTGCAATGTTAATTAGACACGCCAACTCCGGATTTAACTTGGTAATAACCATCCAACCTTAAACAGGGTGGCTACAGGATCAGGGAATCATGGAAAAGTCAGGGACTTTAATCAATCTGGAAAAATCAGGGAAAAGTCAGGGAAATTGGTGATTTTTGTTAAAAATCAGGGAAAAGTGCCATTTTAACCGGTAAAAGAAAGGATAAAAAAAGTTTAATCTGGAAAAGGCTTTCACCTAAGTGGTTGAGTTGCTGCTTAAAGTCTTATCATAACTAAAAAAATTATATGGGCTTTAACGCTTGCTTTTTTATAGAATTGTTTTAAAAAGCTCATTGTATATTCATTAATTAAATTTATTAAAAAAAAATCTTTTTTTAATGTTAAATATACTAGAAAGTGGTTTTGCAAATACTGGAAGGAAACCAGCATGCTAATATAGTTCATTGCCGCTAATCAGGGAAATTTTTTACATTCAGCCTGGAAAATCAGGGAAAAGTCAGGGAATTTGTTTTCACAGATTCTGTAGCCACCCTGTTAAAAGAGCAATGCAAAATATAACAAGGTTTGACGTTTTTTTAATGACATATACAGACCTGCCACTTGGGGCTCTAGTTCGACATGAATTCAACCTGCCAATGTCGCTTAACTGCAGTTCTAAATCATGACACCCATAGGGCTAGTGCAATGTTATTTCATTTAAACCAACCAACTTGCCATTTTTTCCTATTTAGCTCAGTAATAACCATTTTCCGGATTCCGGGTGTCAAGATAAAGTTTGAATGTTTCCTCCTTTTAAAATGTGGCAATTGGTTGTGATGACACAGAATTTCAGAAAGCAGTTAAAAATCTGGTATTGCTTTGTAAAATCCAGAGTTGGCAGGTCTGAAATACTATCTACGAAGGTTTTTTTTTAACATTATCCTAAAATTTATTTAAAGGAGAATGGAAGACTATGTGACAATCCCTAAATTTAACTAGATTTGATATTTTTGATTGTTGATTAGTTTATTATTTTTTTAAAGGTTAAAAACAGTTTTCTTTAAATCTTAGATTAACAGTTTTCCTTCGTATTGTTCCAAAATTGTTAACTTAACAAAATAAAAAAAAAAAACGTCTGTTTTGCAATTTTATTCAATCTTTCCTGAGAAGCAAGGAAGTTTGACCTTAAAATAACATGTCTAATAGATTATATACCTAATTGCTTTTATCAAAGCTTGTATCTCAGTTGAAGAAACACAAGATTGGAAGTTATTAATATACCAATTAAAGACTTGCCTATGATATTCTTTTCAGCTCTTTAATGATAGAATTATATTTTCTTAGGCAATCACAAAGGTACATGATGCAATCAAAACACACTGTTCCAACTTATATAATGCATTTCTTCTTCGATTAAAACTTGATTTAATTGTGGTTAAATTATTTTTAACTACATCCGCTTGTATATAGTGAATGCAATGTTTAACAGTGTCTTAAGAATTACATTACAATTTGACTGCTTTGCTTTAATTTTGTTGATCTTAATGTGAGGAAGATTACTGTTCTTAAAAAAAATTATTAGATTTAGTATTAATCTTTTTTTTATTACCAACCCCAAATTCACAAACATGATACTAATTCATCTGATCAAAATGTTTTTCTGAAATTTCAATCAATTAAACTATTCCAATCATGATGAATTTTTAAAAAGCTTTTATTCCCCTATTGCATTTTAAGAAAAGTAGGATTTACTTCGAAGTTAAAATGACTTTTGTTTTTATTGATTACTTGGCAATGAGTTTTCCTTTTCGACCATAAATTTTTAAAAATATAAAATCTAAATTTAACTTGCTAAATCTTCAAAATTACACAAATAAATCCTGCTAATTGTTTTAAGGGGGGATGAGCCAGCTAGACCAAGGGTTTCTAAACCAAGGTGCATCAGTATTAATCCATTGAAAAAACTAAAAGAGCATTTTCTAAACCACATTTCTTTGGCTGTAGTGAATATTTTTACAAAGTTTTTTTTTTGGTAAATATAGCTGACATACAGGTCCCGATAATCCAACTTTTTGAAATTGGTTCGAATGTTTTAGAAATTTTCAATTTAATAATATTACGAAAATATTCAAAGCAATTTCAAAAAGTGGTATTATAGAGACCTGTAGGTTATCTACATTAATCATTTAAAAAAATCAGTTTGTAAAAATATCCGAGGAGAAATGTGGCTGGTTTAAAGACCTGCAGTCGATTGGGCTCATCCACACTTAAGCAACTAGTTTAAAAAGAGAAATCCTGGTCTTAATAAGTATTTTACACAAATGAGGCAATAGTGGAGTTTTTTTTTTATATCACTGCCCCTAGGTGGTTGGAATAATGCGTGTGAACGTTGAGAAAGTTCTGGAAAGAGATCAGAAGCTCTCTGAACTGGACGACAGGGCAGGTGAGAAGCCAAGTGTGTGTGCCCAAGGGATAAGCTTGATCAAGTGTCTTGACACAGGGAGGAGGGGGGCTGGAGAGCCCAGTCGGTTAGGCACTCGCCTAGCATGCGAAAGGTCCCAGGTTCGGGTCCACGCATTGCCAAAATAACTGCCGACCTATAAATGACCCGTGCAGCCAAAATGTCTGACGAATAATACTCCGTGTAAGGGAGTGCATGTTAAATATCCTTCAAAGTCCTAACTCTGCATACGATGTCGCCCTTATCGGTTGTGCTCTAGTGCGACGATAATTCAAACCTAACCTTGACTCGGGGAAGATTTTTTTTTCATATTAAACACCCAAGTTTTTTTTCTTGGTTATTTGACTGATTATTATGGCTACAACTAGATGTAGCAGCTATGGTTGTTTTTCTCTAGTGAAGTAACTTATTTTGACGTGATAATTTCTTATAAACGGACTTAGTAAGCACAATAGTTCAAATTGGTTATTTTATTGGCAACATACTTAATTTAATAATGATTACTTTTGATGTATTTAACGGAGGCCCAGTGGCTTAGTGGTAGTGCTTCACATTGCCACGCCACAGGTCCGGGGATCGATAAAATGGGTACCAAGAATGCTAGGGAACTAAACGTTAGGGGGTTCTGCTAGAGGCTGACGACCTTACTGGGACGTATGCCTTGCACCCCAGACAGACCCCAATGTCATGTAAGCTGAAATGGGCACAGAAGGTCTTGGCTCACTAATGGGACATAAAATTCAATAAACTTAAAATTCATATTTTATTTATGAAAAGAGTAATTACTTTATGATTTTACAACACTAGATTTTGTACATATTTTGGCCATCATGCCATTAAAACCAGCCATGCAGTCAAAACGTATTCATACAACAAACAAATCATAAAATTTTCTTACCTGTGCCAAAGCTTGATCTAGCTTATTCCTTTATACATGTGTGTGAAATATTGTCTTATACCCTTTCTCCTTTCTACCCTCTGCTGCACTTTTTGGATGACACCAAAATTAGGTAGTGGATATCATGCGTACGAACGTGGAGAAAGTTTTAGAGAGGGATCAGAAACTATCTGAACTGGATGACCGTGCAGGTAACCACCATGTTTAGAATGTCTGGAACAGCATATGTCTTCTGTGGTTTCTTTCTAGTCAACTGCATGGTGCTTGTGTTTTTGCTTTTTGAATGGTGTCATATTATTTGGAATTTTTAATATATAACTTTTAATGTGATTTTTTCATTTTGTGTTAAATTGATAATGTTTAAATTTCACTGACATCCTTCTGCAAAAATCCACTAGTTGTAGAAATTAAAGTTAGTGTATTTGACTTAATCTTAAGTTTTTAAATGTCTGATTTTATTTTAAAAAGAAACTAGCCATTGACTCCAAAGCTTAGATTTAAAATGCTTTTGTTCTTAAATATGTTCTTAAAAAACTGCATTCTATTTTAAGATAAGCCTTCTATCAGTTATTAAAGTTATATTTGCAACTTTTATTAATTTAATTTAGTTTGCAAAGAAAATTGTATAAACGTTTGTCATAAGTTACATCATGTAAAATATTAAAACTTTATTTTAATGACTTGTTTAAAGAAAAATGTCCTTACATACTAATAACCTTGTCTAATAACATAAACTAAAAACTTTATTAGATTACCCTTGAATGTAGGTTATAATTAAAATGAGGTTTCTTTTAGAAATGTGTACGCTCTTCATTTACAAAGCATAAGAAAGTTTTTTTTTTAAATTTAACACTTCGTCTGTGCACAAGTTTTTAAGCCAAAAGCTTTTGTAAATTTCTTTTGCTTTTTTAGGCAATTGTAAGGTTTAAATCAACCACTGCTTCAATTGACTACACTACTTGTTTTAATTGTATAATGCTTACTACTAGTAGATGTTAAAACCTTCATTTTTCTTTGATTTACATAAGAGAAGCAAGACAATTGAATATTTATCTTGTGAATTGACATATATTTAATATTTTTTTAAAAGTTGTTATTGATATATTTTACAAAAAATTTATGAACATTATTTTACAAGTATAACTTTTTAATGATTAAAAAAAAACCTATCGAAATAATTATTTTGGATTTCCACTCTCCTGCATAAAAAAATCTGGTTTTTCTTGTCACAGGTGATCTTTATACAGTTAAAACAAAAAGTTAGTTTATCCAAAAATGTGCATAGATATTCCAATATTACCTTTTTTTTTTAAATAAGAAGCTTTTTTCTTTTAACATTTGTTTTATGTGCATTTGTGTTGTAATATTATTTAAAATTGTTTTTTCCATGTTTTATTCTATTTTAAAATTCTAATGTGTTTCTTACTCTTGCGAATTGTCAGATGCATTACAACAAGGGGCCTCCCAGTTTGAACAGCAGGCAGGAAAACTCAAAAGAAAATTTTGGTGGAAGAACTGTAAGGTGAGGGTATTTCTAAGATTTCAAAATAAAGCACTTTTAGTCAGTTTGTATTTGCTTGACAAATTATTAATAACTGAGATAGTTTTTTCTTTAACTTGTATTCATAGAATTTAATAATTTTAAAGATTTTTGAATGTTTAATTTCATTGTATAATTGAATTGATCTCTCTTGGAAATGAATCTAGAATATTATTTTCTCATAATTAAAAAAAGTCATTTTAAACAATTAACATATTTTCCAAAATTTCTTTTCAGGGTATTCATATACATTAGTAATATGTAACAAATAATTTTAATAGAAACAAATAATTGGCTTTTAAACTTATTTGTTTTCCCTCACTCAACGTAAAATTGATCTAAGAAACACACTGTTTGTTTATTTATTGTTAGATTATCAGTCATAACTATGACAAAAGGTTTTTTTCTTATGTGTTTTTAACATTTATTGACTAGGAATGATATGGCTAAAATTATGACTTCCCCCAAAACAGATAGTATAAACTTATTATTTATCCTGTAATTATTATCCCATTATTATTTATCTTGAAATGAATCTTAATATACTTTTGAAATTATACTCCAAGCATTTAAAAACAAGTAATAAAAATTAATAAGAATATTACTTCTGAACTAAATGGGGATTATTCTTCAGAAACATTCTGAAGGTTAATATACTTAAGACAAATGTTTTCTTTATTGTCATATTTTATGACTTTTACAAGGCCAGTGTAGATGCTTCCATACTTAAGTGTATCTATTCTACTTGCTTTCAGTGAAAAATTTTCTATTTTTGAACTCTCTTTAGAGACTCATTTTTTGCTATTTTGTTCTTTGTTACATATTAGTGTTCTTTTGTTTCAATAAATTTTTTAATACTTGATAGTTAAAGCTACTATTGACCTGTGTTCGAATTAGTTATTTTTTTTAAAGTTTCCGTTTAGTACAACATAAAGTTTTACAGTTGGCTTTTTATGTAGTTTTATCTTTGCTATTTTCTTGTAGTTTTTAATAAATTAAATTTAGCATTGTGTATGAAAAGATGTTTAAAACATTTAATTTGCAATTTTGTTTCATTTAATGAAGAAAAATAAATCTCTTCATCTACAAGGCAGGACAAAGTATTAATACACATATTTTTTAGAGTTTACATAAATAAATTTAGAATATTGTGATTACTATAGAAAGTTTTATTCATATTTATTTTGTGTACTACTTACAATATTTAAAAATTGTTGGATAATGGCATGCACAAATTATTAATTATCTTATCTTTATCTTTTATTTATTTATTTATTTATCTTATCTTTTTTTAAAAAAATTAAAATTGTATTTGATTCTAGATGATTGCCATTATGGTCGGTATTGGTTTAATATTCGTTTATCATTATTGCAGGTAAGTTCAATCAGAAAGTATTTACAGGCACAAAGAAAATTGAAGGATTATTTTAAAATATATTCTTGAATTGTATGCGTATTTGACTAACTAATTAATGAATGAGGAGGGATTTTATCTTATTTCTTTGTGCTTGTAAATTCAACTTTTGTTATTTTGTCTCTATTTGAATTTTGAATTTCCAGATGTGGCAATCATAATTGGGGAGTATGGGCATATAAATTGGAGTTATTATTATAATTATTGTTATTGTGGGTAAGTTTTTTGTTTGATTTTTTTTTTTATTTTATGATTTGAATTTTTTGTTGTTTAGTTTCTTGATTTCATTTGTGGGATTACTTGGGACATTATCTTTTCACTGACTTTTGTTTGCAACATATTTTCCATATTTGTACATACAGAATATATTGCCTCATGGTATATTTTTATTTCAATTCTTATGAGTATGAAAAGGTTAAAAAGTTAAAACAATGTATATACTTCAGAAGCCGTGGTTATTCATTAAAACAATAATAGTTAATTTTATGAAATATTGTTTGCTTAACACACTGGCGTTTTATTTATTATGTATGTAATTTTATAGTATGCTAGGTTTGGTTAAATAAGAACAATTTGTGGAAGTAACATTTGATTGTAACTTATAAACACAAATATGTTCTGCTTTATCATTGTCACTAAAAACTTGATGTTTTCCGATCAAGGCCATGCATACTACCATTAAAATATATTTACCAACAGCAAATCATTTGAACAATTTAATGTATATAAATTGGTCTTATTGAATTGCAAAAATATATTGAAGATAGATTTGTCAAATTAATATGATGGTTTAATTTGTGTTTTTTTCTTTAAGTTTGTTTTCCTTTTGATTTAGTCAAATAACTCCAATTGTGTTTATCCAACTATCTATATTTAAAATGACATTACTGTTACATTGTATTATAATACAAGGCTACATTATATAAAAGCTCTTTAAAAGAAGCACATACACTTAAAATAATATTACAGCTCTAAGAGACAATTTGTTGCATTCATATTTGAATTTTTTCTTTAAGTTGTTAGTCGAAAAAGACAATTTGTTGCATTCATAATTTGAATTTTTTTTGTTAAGTTAAAGTCGAAAAAAAAAAGTACTTTATGCTAGAACATTTATGAGATCTAATTAAAGAGATTTGTAAAACTTAAAATGTAAAAATATATAAAAAATAATTCACCAATTTGGTTTAAACCAAGAAATGATTGGATGGTTTGTTAGAAAAAGTCTTTCGCCTGATTTAAGAATTGAATATATATTTACTTAAAAAAAAAAGCAGAGCTGTCACTCTACCTAAAATATATAAAATTTAAGTAAATACATTTCCTGGACCTTAATAAACAGCTTTTCAACTTGCATATTTTTAACTGATGTACCTGACTTAAAATTTAAAAATTCCTTCAAATTTTAATGTGATGATATATTTTCAATAAAACCAATATAATCCAAAACATTTAAACTATTTTGGGACATTCTATAATTTTGTGATTTATATGGCAAATTTCGAAAAGATCATGATTTCTTTATAACAATTTCTAAAGAGGGTTAGGATTCTGAAAGTAATTCATTTCTGTAACAATGTAGTCCTTTAGACAGATCACACTTATTCTTTGCACATTTTCAATTCCCAAACAATATATTTAAGTTTTTTAACTACATTTTCACTTGTGACCGAAGCTACAGTAAAAGTTTATTTATTCAGAATTTTTTTGAAATATTTTTCAGACTTAAATTGTTTTTTTAATTGATGAATGAAATCCATTGCCAAGAAAGTTTTCAATGAGTGTTATTGTCAAATTTTCTTAAGTTTTCTTAAAAGTTAACTTTTTTTTAACAATTCACTCTTAACTTAAAAGGTTTACAATTATAGTTTCAATTTTAATTTATTGTATTTGGTATCCAAATTATACTCTTGTTTGAAAAAAAAATATTTAAGGTTAAATAAATCCAAACCCCTATTTAGATTCCAGTTATTTTAATTTTGGATAATTGAGCTTTTACTGTATTTGAAGATAAGAAATTTCCATATTTTGAAATCTTGAATATACAAACACTTATAATAGATGTAATGACAATGTTTAAATGCACATCTGTTGTTGACTTCTTTCAGCCTGGGCATATTCTTAAGGTTTTGGGCCACTCCTGTCGCCACACCTTGTATGCTCACAGAATAAGCCCCCAACATCTACGGAATATAAACAACCCAACTTATTATATAAACATCATGTTTGTGCATGTCTTCTGTTACGTCTATGTGTACTTTATTACGCATTTTTGCTAGGTATACAGAGTATTGGTGTTATACAGTGTGTGTGTTGTCGAGATGGTATATAACTTTAAAAAAGTATAGCATACTAACTAGAGAGTGTCAAAACACAGCTATGCGGAGTTATCCTTGTGCCAGTGTGTTAGATAGTGGCTAGTATTTGTGCAGTGCAGGATGTTCAATTGAAAAGAACTGGTTAATGGGATTGAATTTCATTAATAGAAAAATATTATATAGCTGGGGGAAGGACCACTCAACCCTTCACTCCTTCAGTGAGTCGATGGAAGGAGAGCTGAGCTAGCTTGGGAAATAAACAATAGGATTTCTGACCAATTGATCCTCACATGTATTCAGGGTTGCCATGGTCCTTGAAAAGTGCTTGAAAAAAAACACATTGATTTTCAAGGTCTTGAAGTGTTACAAATGTTAATTTTCGCTTCATTAAAAACACCTTTTCAATGTGAATAAGTTATATTTTTTGATTTACTGTTTGTATAATCTATGAAGGCAGGGCAAGTGATTTCAGATGGATTTTTAATAACTAAATGGTTATTTTATAACACACATATAAGTTCATTTGAATGTTAGAGCTCTTAGTCGTTTTCTAAATGAATTTTTAAAAACCATCATGAAATTTAGGTGTTACAAGTTCGAATATGCAGTCCTTGATCTTTTTAAATAAAAATTGTGGCAACCCTGCGCTGGTCTTTATGTAGAATTCATGGATGCAGAAGGCTTTGATCCGTTGAGGAATGTGCTCCTAGAAAAAATTAAACAGGGTTTAAATTTGTGGTTCTGAAAAACTCGGGTGGTGCTGAGCCCAAAAAAATTTAAATCTCTAAGCATCAAACTTTATTGCTAAATTAAAAAGTATGTACTGTTTTAAAATTTCGTATGTGACTTGGATAGTCCAGTACATACTGGCTTATACCAGTTCTTTTTAAATGAGCACACTGTGTATGTATTGGGAGAGATATAAGATTGTTTCTGTTATGCAGAGTTATTTTATACATTAACGTTAACTTGAAACATATCCTTTATTACCAAATGAAAATCAAAGCTCCTCCAGTATTATCTAAACTGTCCCCTAAAAAGAAAAGTATCAAAATTTCCATGATAAAATTTATAAGTTATGCCGTTTTACTACGCCATACAGCCAAAATTATTTTTCGAGAGGATTCATTTAAATCGTCCTTTTTTTATATGGTAGCCTAGATTTGTAAATGTCGTGATATATTTTATTTAAAAAAAGAATATTTAAAATGATCCAACCAAATTGTACAAAAAAAATGAATAACTGGTCTTCTTTGCTAAGCTGTTTATGAAAAATTATATTCCTACCAAAATAAATTTAATATCAGCAATCCCTTTGTAAAGACCTATTTTCGGGAACCACTTTTATAAACGTTTTCTTGAGAAATAAAATTGTGTGAGAAATTGACCAATTACTTATTTTATAACTTTAGTAAGTGTTTACTGTTTGTGAAAAATGCTCCCTGTACATAATCGGTGCTTTCTTTGATTGCTATGTTAATATTTTTCTTTTCAGAGATTTTTTTTTCAATTTTGCTGTTCGACTAATTAGTTTATTTAGGAAATTATTATCTTGTTGTGGTGTATTCTATTTTTTAGGTGATTTGTATAAATTTAAGAAAAGTGAATGTTTTGTACAATAAGGGGATTTAATAAAGCCAATATTTTTTAAAGCTTAAAAAAAAAATTACTGACATGAAAGTACAGTCTGGGATGTGTATACTTTACAAATATGTATTTATAATACTAAAGGTCCACTTTTGAATGTATCTATTGATAACTTAATGATTTTTTTCTACCAAATTATACAAAATAGATTTTATAGAAGTTGGTATTAATTGAAGGGATCAAGTGGTTAATTAATGAAGAGTGACATGAATTTTGATGTTATAACTATATTGATGATTAAGGGTCTTGCATGGTAACATATGTCTAAACAATTCTGATTGGGGGAACTTTTTGATTTTATTTTTGCATAAAGTATGCGTTGGAAAAGACACAAAATTTTTTTGTATCATATTTCTCATGTGAAGATTTTTATTTCACATTGCCAACCATCGAAAACCTTGAAAAAACAATGACACTTTATCATGTACACTATAAAATTATTTATCTACTAAATATTAATATTGGTCAGGATTTTTGAAGAAATTTTCATGATTGTCTATTGCCATTCTTTAATTTCGAAATAATTTTCCCGGGAAATAATGATTAATTTTAAATATTGAAGTTTTACAAAGATATTTTTATTCATACAAGGCCCTTTAATTCAATTAAAATAATTTGAAATTTTCTAATTGAACTTAAATAAATTTTCTTGCAACTATGCAAATATCAATTTATACTATATTCAGCCATTTGAGAGAAACTCCTTTATATTTGAATATACGAAATGTGGGCAGCATACATGTTCTAAACTTTATTGGTACAACTTAGCAATATATAAACATGTAATTTGTACTTCACATTTTCCAAATTTTGATAGTTTTTTTGCCGATATTCATGTAAATCATTCAATTTTAAGGAATAATGGATACAAATTGAAAACCAAAATCTTTTAAGATAATACCTATTCATTCAAAAGGAAATAATTTTTACAATTTCCACATTTAACTTTAATAAATATACCTTATAAATAGTTTTTAAGATTGTTGGCCTTTATTTTTATATACATTAAAGAAAATGGGTTCAAATTGCTAATGATTTTTTTATACATTTTGTAAGGTAAAATTTCAAAGACATTGAAAATTATTAACTGGTACATTTATTCTTTAGTTTTAATATTTTATTATTTTTTCTTGCGTTATTTTGTATTTATTATTATTTTGTTTCTTTTCAGTTGTAAGTCAAACATAGATTGCCGGTTTGCTGTTTTTTATTGCTTGTAGTTGCATGAAAGAACCACCCCTAGGACATTATGAGCAGGCTACATTTAAATGTCTTAGACTTTCTAAATCTTCCCACAGTTTTCTGTTTATATCCTAACCAATAGCACTACCGACCAAGCTTACTTCATGATTAGATGCACTTATTTGTTAATTTTCTATGGACCAGAGATTGATGTATATTTATTACTTTCAACAAAAATGTACATTTTGAATTAAATTTTAATTTATTTAATTTGCTTCTATTATTTTCTTAATGGTTTTTAATTTGCACTTTTCTATAGCATTTTCACAGCATGAAATTGTTTGTTTTAATGCAATATTTTTACACACTGACTAAATTGAGAGAAAAATATTTGAAGAAAAAATACTTAAAGATTATGTACTTTTTCTTTACCAAACCAAATCCTTCATTTTTAATTGGTATTTTTTTATAGCACAGCATTAAATGTTTTGAATACACAATATTTTTTTACACGCTAAATTGAGAGAAAAAATTTGAAGAAAAAAGTTAAAGGATATATATTTAAGATATATTTTCCCTTTATTAAAACAAATCCTTTATTTTCAACAAGCATTGTGAGTATTGTGCCTGTCTCCATCCCTGGTGTTGTTATTGTATAGATATTAGAAAGTATATCTTGTTGATGCTAAGCTCGTTTTGGTAATACAGTTTAACCTCGATAACTCGACTTCCTACAAGTCGAATAATCTGCTAACTCGAACTTTTAGTCAAGTCCCGAATCATTTCTATATTTAAAAAAAAAACTGTCTCAATACTCAAAGTGACCATCTTCTTAGTTGAAGTTTTTGTGAAAGGTTTCTCGGTAAAAAACACAATTCTGTCCAAAACTTCGAATTTAACTGATGTGTTCAAAAATTAGGTGACTTTGTTAATGCTTTAAAAAAAATGCAAACAACAAGTAAAACTGTTTTTAATTGAAATTTACATGGTATGTAGGTATACTAATCAATGTGTAATGAGGCCAAATTTTGTGAGTTTTAATTAACCTTTTGACCCCTCATTCTTTTCTTGTTGTTTACATAGGCTATTAACAAATTGAAGTGCGTACAACTGTAATATTATAGCACATCAAAACCATGTTGACCTATCTTAACTGCTAGTAGAGAGGAATGGGACACAACTTCGGTAACTCAAACTTCGGATAAGTCTAATACTTTTGGGGGTACCCTGGGACTTAGAGTTATCGAGTATTGACTGTATTTTTGAATCCTGGGACAGACTGAAAATTTTGTAATTAATTTTATTATAATAATCAATTCAGCATAATTGTGTGTTGAATCTGATTTGGTAAGTGGTGTTTGGCTAAAAAACATTTTATAATTTTACTCGGTGTTCAAAGTGTATTGTAATCCAGCATGATCTGTGACGTTGTTGTTGTAAAAATAGTTGATGTATTTATATATGCTACGGAATCGAGATTATATAATATAAATGTGTGCACATTTAATTTATTTTGCTATTTAAATGTCCAGTCAGTTGGATTCTTAAATTTCTAATCTACATTCCTGCTTTCATAAACTATTATATTTATAATACAATTTCTCACTATAGTGGTATAAAATTGGTTTTTAATTTTGAATACTAAATTTTATTTTCACACACTATTTGAGGTTTCAAAGTTTCACATTGACCAATTAACACAGGTGCGAAAAATAGTCATTGTGTCAGAAGTCCTGAATTTTCAAATATTGAACATTTTAAAGATTTTATAAGAGGCTTTTGAGATTTTGTGCTAGAGGTTGTACTGCTATGCTTTTTATAATTGATCCTAATTTTATGGATATGACACTATACAAATTTCTAAAAATATTATGAAAAAAAACTTCAAATACTCATCTTCGAACTTCAAATACTCATAATATTTAAAATTTATTTTCAATGTAACATGTTTCATAACATTTTCTGGATTTTTAAAAACAGTTTTTAGCTACGTTGAAAATTCAGGTTTCGGACACATTGCAAAATACACATTTCTTGAGTTTTCTTATGTTTTATTGTTGGCAATGTTTAAATGCTGATGTTCCTGTTAATGTGTACAATTGGTTATAATTAATAATATCTAGTTACTATTAACAGTAACTTGCTTTTAATACTAGCCAGTTATTATCAATAATGGCCAAATTTATTACATTGACTGTTTTACTTCGATAGTGACCATTCAATAATATCCAAATTGAGTTGATTTCCTACTCAGCGTGTTTATTCTACTGTTGTACATAGAACTGCTATACCAAAATTTTAAAAAAGATTGATTAATATAAAGCTGGTGTTTCGGGAATTGTTACTTGAGAAATATCAGTATTATTTGTAATCCTTGTGTATTCTTTTATGAATGTTAATAAACTGATTTATCTGCATATCCCTTGGTTCATTTGTTTTATTATTGATTCAACTCTTGCGACCTGACTTACCCATGTAGGGACATTTTTTAAAACCTCCCCAAACAATTAACATGTTAATTATTTTTTAAATTGACCTGGTCTGACAGGAAAAGATCCAAGTATCAGTTTTCAGCCTTTGATTGCAGGTATCGGACATTTACTTCTATAAAAATTGAAGTTGAACTAGGGTCAAAAAATTATTTTAAACTTTTTTTTCAAACTTTTCAAAAAGTTCTTTTAGTAGTTAATTGTAAATTTATTTTGCATTAAAAACAATTATGTTAAAAAAACTGTTAACTACTGTAATAAGTGGTGCGGCCTTTTTTTTTTTGCATAGCAAAAAAAAGTATTCTTAGACCCTAAGGCGTGTTTCAGTAAATATTAATTTTAAAAAATATTACTTTGCAAAACATACTTTTTAGCATATATTTGTATGAAAAGTACGTTTAGTTTTAGATTATATATATGTTAGGTTAGGTTTGAATTATCGTCGCACTAGAGCTACACGAGGGCTATTGGCGACGGGCGTCGCATTTTAGAACCACAATCAGGTGACGAGCCAACACCTGAATGGGCACCCTACGCAACCGTTAAGGGCGACATCGTACGCAGCGTAAGCACTTTGAAGGATATTTAACGTGCACTCCCTTACACGGGGTATTATTCGTCAGACATTTTTGGCTGCACGGGCCGTTTATAGGTCGGCAGCTATTTTGGCGATGCCCGGACCCGAACCTGGGACCTTCCGCATGCTAAGCGAGTGCTTAACCGACTGGGCTCTCCAGCCCAGATTATATATAAGAATATGCGTGTAGGATTTCACTCGAGTCTTAAGCGGTTAAATTAGGGGTTCTGTACACTGTAAAAAATTTGGCTTGAATTTACTAACGATTACTTAGTAACTTAACAGGTTTTCACCATTTACTAGAAAATCATCTGTAACCTAAAGAAACTACTGTAGTAATACTAAGTAAATTGTTGTAACGCTTACAGCGCCACCTGGCTATCTTTTTGAGAGATGCGTAGTTTCCCTTATTGCATTGTTTTGTTTCTCGAAATCTGTTCGATCGGCAATCGGATTTAGCAAAAACTAACCGGTGATCGCGTCCGTAAATTGAAAGTGTACGAGACTAAGAGATAAAAGTCTGATTCGATATCGGTCAAAGGTGAAAATTCAATCAATGTGTTTTTCATCGAAAAATTATAACGAATCAATATCGCAACGATGAGAAACCGAAAAACGTGTTTTTTTTATTTTAGTACATACAAATTGCGTTAAATTATTTCTAAAACTTCATATCCGAAAGCTTTATATCGATCAAGATTTTAACCTCATTATTTACACGCAAAGGATCTGCATGTCCCGATGACCGCGTGGACAAGCGCGCTACTTCTCGTTGAAAGACGAGCTAATCTTGAGGTTGTGAGTTCGAATCCTGCGACCTGCTCCGGAAAAGTCGAAATAATTCTTGACTAAAAGAAAATTAGTGGCGCCCTCTTGTTTAGCATTTTTGAAACTGCTAGTTACTAACTTTTTCCTAGTAAAGATACTACATAAGTGGATGTATTGATTACTAGAATATATCTTGTAACGTTTACTGAAGTTTTTATAGTATGCTTTCGATTTAAATGATTGTATTGGATACTAAGCTTTAATTAGTAATATATACACATATTTCTTATGTAACATTACTAAAAAAACTTATGGAAGCTGAGTTTCCTAGAGAATTCTTAGTAACCTTACAGATTTTTTTTTAGAGTGTAGAAGGCTTTAATCTTAATGGTGTTGGCAAAGTATATGCTAATTAGTATTATCTTTAATTTAATCCTCTGATACTAATGAATAAACTTGTCACCTAATTGTAAGTTTTCTAGCATCATCATTTTTTTAAATTCATAAACATAACTATTTTATTAAAATATAAAGCATGGAGGAGCTATTAACAACCATCTACTACAGAAAGTTTTTTTTTTTAATTCAGAAAATAAAATTGTTTAATTTTATGCGGAGAAAACAAGTTTACATTTTAGTCAATACACTTATGTCTCAGAGTGTTTAATAATAACGCAGTTTAATATATGTTTTTAATTAACTAATTTCTTAATATTTTTTAAATTATACAAAAATTACAAACCAGTTAGTTTGAATTATCGTCGCACTAGATCTACAAGAGGGCTATTGGAGATGTATTTTAGAGCCCCAATCAGGTGACGAGCCGACACCTGAGTAGGCACCCAAAGCAACCGTTAAGGGCGACATCGTACATAGCGTTAGGACTGAATGATATTTAACGGGCACCTCCTCCACGTCGGACATTTTTGGCAGCAAGGGCCGTTTACAGGTAGTCAGTTATTTTGGCGATGCCCGGACCCGAACCTGGGACCTTTCGCATGCTAGGCGAATGCCCAACCGACTGAGCTCCCCAGTCCCACCAACTAGTGTATAATATCTGATAGTTAGCATTAGGGTAGACTAACCAGTGAATGAACGCTTAAGCACAATTTGTTTTAAGAAAATTCATACATTTGAAGAAAATGTAGCTTGTGGGTTTATGACAATGTGAACACATCTGTCATTATATGTAAATTCTACAAAAAAAAGGTGACTTTATATTGAAATTGCTGTGGGTCTTTTGGGGGTCCAAATAAAAAGTGGTACAAAAGCCAAGTGAATGAACAGTACCTTTACCAGTGAATGAACCCAAAAATGTCCAGTCAATAAACATGTTGGATTTTAATTAATGGGCTGGGCAACCAATCAGATGTCAGATAGCTTCCTACAAGATGAGAGGAATTTTTACATGTTTATCTGTATTTTGAGTCGTAATTTAGTTTAACAGGGTACATTCTATAAATTTAGATTAACTTCAAGCTATATCAACGAAAGTACCGTCGAATGGGGCAATTTTGGCCAAGTTAATTATTTCCTTTTAAGAAAGGGTTTGCCTTTTTTAAAAAAGTGGTAACTGTCTTGACATATGAGCAAAAAAAAAAAAAAAAAAAAAATCAGTATAAGGGTTTTATGTTTTGCTAATGACTTTATGACTTTCTTGACTTTATGACCATACTGCTAGTTTTAAATAAACTTTTTAAGGGAATACGGTACTCAAAAATTGGTCAAAATATCGCTTCTTCAGTTTTTACTTCTTATAATTGAAGATATCTTTCTGAATATTTACTGAAAGTTTCATAATGATATCTTCTGTAGAAAAAATTTGATAAGAATGACTCCAGAAAATATTTAAATAAGTTTGAATACGTATTTCTTCTTAATCTGTTTTCTCTGTTTCGCGTTTTTTCAATTCTTGTGTTTAATAAATCCCTAAGGTTTCTTGCTAATTAAGTTAGAATTTTGAAAATTTTAACCTGTATTCTTATAGGTATGGTGCATTAAATTGTTCATGGAATAAGGTCTAATATGTATAGTTTTTTTAAAAAATGGAATTCAATAATTTTTAATTTTTTTTAGATTTTCAGTATAAATGCAGATTACTTTTTAACACTGAAGCTCACATTTTAAAATGCATGCACAGTTCTTGAACAAATAGTTCTAAAAACGAACTATAAAAGTTCGGTGGAGTTATTCTCAAAATTGAAAGAGGAGTAGCGTTTCAAAAAAAGTTCAAAATTTTGACTTAAAAAAATGAAGAATTACTTGTAAATATGTATTTTTATTGCTAGAAAATGTTTGTTTAGAATGAACATTATATAAAACCCCTATAATTGCAGGTTTATATTATTATTTCTAGAAATAATGTTTTGGGTACAGTATCCCAGTTAATAGTCCAAACATAGATGTAAGTTGGTCAAGAGTTGAAAAATGTATATCTGTTTCATGAATTGAAAGTTACAAAACTATTTTAAACCTTTTTATTTCCAACTTAAAATAAGAAAGAAAAAATTGAAGCTTTTGTGCAACTCGACGTAACTATCTAGCAACATACAAATCTTTTTTTATATATATCTCTGTTAACAAAATGCAATATAACTAAAATAATATATTCACTAAACTTATAGTATATTACATGCCATTCACAGAATTTCTATACATATACTTGAAGTAGTGTGTATTTTTCATATAAGTGGTATTTACAAAGTCCATAATATAATTTGATCTCGCAATACGAATTGACTTGTGTAGAAATTTCTCAAAGTTCACTTTTTCAGTTCAGAAGCTCACGTTGTCACGAACGCATTACAACATTTGGTTCAATCGCTCAAAAACACCCACAAAAAGGTAATCTGTAGGCACTAGAGTCACTGGATATTGACCATACCCACGTAGATAGAGTCGTGACAACCTTGTCAAAGTGTCAGCTAGCTTTCACCAGAAGCTGGCCAGCACCTTCTTTAGAGAAGGCCTCTGCAATAAAATGCTGACGTAATCGTCGGACCTGACCAATCACAGCAGCTTTAACCCTTTCAGTCCCAAAAATTTACTACACTACAGAAACATCTGATATTCACAAAATAAGCTTATTTTAGGTCAAATATAATACGAATTCCATAAGAAGAAAAAATTCATTAAATTTTTTTATATGGTTTTTGAAACAATGCCACAATTTTCTAACTGTGGAAAACAACAAAATAAAAATATACATATATTACCTAAAAACACTTCGAGTTATATATTTTAAGGTATCTGACCATATTATTAAAAAAAATTTAGTAATTATTTTAACCGAAATAGTTGAAATTGTGTTTTAAATATGTGGAACTGAAGTGAACTTATCAAAAATCAGGAGAAACGCTGGTTGACTTCTAAATAAAAAAAAAATAATAGTTCTGACTTCTATTGAGATTAATGTAAAATATTGTCTGATAGAACAAAGTGTCAAGAATCGAATGATGTGTGTTTGGATGTCATAACGGGACATAAACATTTTGAAAAAAATATTGAAAGTGATGATGCCAAATGGCATCACTGGGACTGAAAGGGTTAAAGCAATCACACGGCATTTGAATTGCCAAATGAAGAAAGGGCTATCAAGTCAAAAGAAAGATTTTCCTACAGGGCTCTTCTTTTACTAAAATTTAAAAAGTAGGATCGTAGTGGGAAATTGTCTAATATTTTTTTTTTTTTTTAACATTTAGCTATTTGTTTATCGTCAACTCTAAAAAAACAAAAAAACTTTCGGTCCGAGTGGATCTCTGTTCCTACGTCACAGGAAAATGTTAACTCGTTCAGAGGCCTTTTTATAGGTGGTGTTGGCCGTTGAGTAAATTACGGTGGATCGATATTGGCCGGTATGAAACCAAACTGTATAGGGTGGTGAAAGAAAGCGTTCGGTTAAACGAACGATTTGTCGTGACTCTTACCTAAGTATTAGTATAAGTCGATATTGAGTGGCTCTTGTAGGCACACATCACGATGTGAACTTTTGAACACACCATGACTATTTATTTGTACAAATTGCATCTGAGAAGATTGGGCATGTGAAGGTATTTGGCTTCACTCTTTCGAAGTTGAAATGTCTTCACTTCAAACAGCAGTGATTCTTTCACAAAAAGCTTTTTCTAACTTGAGCGGTTGCGCTGAACTAACTACTCATCAGACGCGTTTACATGAGCCATCGAATCCATGGATTGAAGAGCAAACAGCAATTTTTCTCTCTTGAGGGTTTTCTCCCAGACAGAACCGGAATTGCCCTCCAATGAAGGAGGGTTTCATGCTTCATACCAAGGATTCGGCTACAGACTATCTTTTGGGTTAGAAATCCTGCTCGACCTTTTTCCCCTCTAATGGGGATTTTGGCAATCCATGGATTCAATGGCTCATGTAAACGCGCCTATCGTGAGAGAGGCTGTGCAGAACTCAGCAGTTTTTGGTCGAGTGTTACCGTCGATGTTAAGAAATGAATCGGGATGCGTACAGACAGATTTAGCTGCGCGAATCGGCACAGACCACTGAGTTCTGCACGACTGTAAAAGGTGTGATTCTTATGTAACGACCAATGAACAGCCAACATGAATGGTCCATCTACTGGGTCGATATAGGGATATAAAGGATTTTCTACGGTTCCAGTGGTTTCTCGATTTATATATTAAGTAATTATGAACATATAATGCGTGCTCGTTAAATCTGTAGGTTCGAAAATCTTGTGGTCGATCATAGCGCAATTTACCATGGCTGCATGTAGGAGAAAAAAAGCCTTTCTCCTTCACCAATATGCCTAAATTGAGGAGCTGAACGTCTTCTCGGAGGAGAAATTAGACTTCCGCCCTCACGGGCGCTCTAAGGTCTTGTGTCAACGAAAGCTACAGTACCCATCCTGTCTTTCAGGCTATGACCTGGAGCACACGACAGCAGCAAACATATTTTTTTTAATGTTTTCCTTAGACTCTTAAAACAAAAGAGTGAAATCCACTCCAGTAGGAGAAGTGCATTTTCGACACTGGAAAGGAGTGAATATTAACTCAGACTGAGTTAAAATCACTCGTTTGGAGTGAATATTAACTCAGACTGAATTGAAATCACACGCTTGGAGTGATCCTGTCGGAGGTTTAACACCCAAAGGATCCACTCCAATAGAAGAAGTGCATTTTCAACACTGGAGGAGTGAAAATTACTTCAGACTGAGTTAAAATCGATCGTCTGTTTTAAGAGTGTATTACATCACAGGCAAAAAGTTATTTTAATAAGTTACTGACTCAATCACGATAGTCACTACATAAGAATCACACCCAAAGGTAGCTTCCACAGGTAAGTTTTAGTAAAGTCTGTAATCGCAACTGTAGACCAGGAGCGGATTTTCTTCAAAACTCATTTTTGCGATTAAAAAATATTCGCAGCGTACGATTTTTCTAATTTTTCGATTTTCTTACTAATTCTATTCCGTATTCTATTCAATGCATTAAACCATCATTGATGATATAAACAAGCACAAAGTTAACACTTCAAACTCACAAATAGAAATGAATATGATTCCTTTCACAAATCGCTAATTTCTAGCTAAGAATATAACAAACTATAATACGCGGTTATAAAAAAAAAAAAAAACGCTCGCTACTCGGAGTGGTCTTTAACTTTAATGAATAATCGGAATGCAACAAACATACTTTTGAATTAAAAGGCGAAAATCCGAAAATGATCTTCAGTTTACAGATTACATACCGTGTAATAAATACCAATTCTACTTTTTTTAAAAATTAATTTGCCTTTATATGCTCGTGTGAAAGCTGCCCTGAAAGTATTGATGAGAGAGAACACATAAGTATGCTGTACAACATAATGCTTTTATAATGAAAAATAAAAGTGTATAAATTTACAATGTACTTATAGTAAGACACGCATGGACAAGAAATTGCTAGGATAACATTCAGATTTTGAATAAAAGAAAACAGCAATAGTTAATTTTTCACCATGATTTTACATCTCGAAACAGTTTTAGATACCATGGAAGAGCCGAAGCATTAAAGATACAAGGAATTGGGGTTTCATAACTTTCAGAACATTAATTCGCAAAATTTACTTAATTTTCATTTCTATATGTGGTGAAAATCGAAAATGTATTATATAGATCAAATTTTTGACTGTTTTAAATCGTTTATTTTTTTTAACTAGTAATAACACTTATACTATTTTATAACTTTGAATCGATATTTAGCCTAAATTTTAACAGTAAGGATTACTATTTTTTTTACTGATTATCATAATTTCTTTTAACCTTATTTTTTAAGAAAACAAAATATTGCAATTTGGTACTTTATAAACCATTTAACTTATGCAACCGTTTCAAAGTTTAATAATTTAAATTTTAAGAATTGGGATAGTAAACGTAACTGAAAGATTTTTTAAAAAAGTTTTTTAGTTTAATCTATCACTCATAAAGAGAATTTGTTTTAAAATTGTTGTGGCTTAACATTTATGAATAGATCATAATAATACAAAAAAATAGATTAAAATTCATTTTTTAGTTCTTTGTGTAATATGGGGCACACGAATAGAAAAAAAAAATCTAACTAACTTCTAAATTGAAATGAGGATATAAATCTATACACATATAAACACAAGGAAAATTTAATAGAAACAAACATATAATTTAACTCGAAGAAATTTGATCGGCTTTTTTTTTTGGATCGTCTAGTACCAATAAGGAAAAGAGCGAGTTTAAATTAGGTTTATTGATTGGAGATTATTTTCTTTTTTCGGTAGTTGAATGTTTAGATGCAAAGTAGCTTGTGGGCGAAGTGCCAAAATGGCAGTCTCAAAATCCGTAATACAAGTTGTCCTAATCCTGTGCACAAAAATGTCATTCCAAAAGTGATCAGTCAATTTTGAAACAAGTACATGTATTAGCTTATAACGTTTATATTTACCTTGTAGGCTCACCAAAAAGTGTCGTAATTTTGTTATTTTAAGTTACTCAACGACCTATTTTATTAAAATTAATCCCTTTAGTAAGAACTTAAAATGCTTATCTAAAAACGTTTTTATTTTCTTGTAATCTTGGTATTCTTGTCGGATATTTAAATAAAATTTTTTTTAAATAACTATTTTAGCTTTCAGAAGACTGAAATACTTTAAGGAATTGATGGTCAATTAAAAAAAATTTTTGATTGCAAGAATGGTACAGAATTAAGGTAATACGCTCTTCATCAATATAATGGATTAAAACTTGCTTTTCAGAAGTTACAATTATAAAGTAATTCAACCTTATAAACTATTGTAATAGTGATACGATGCAAAAGCATTGCAAGTTTACTATAATATACGAATAATAAAACAATAAAATATGAATATAGCGTTTCAGTAAAAATAAAATCTATACAACAAAAATTTGAATCTTAATTCATTTATAGAGACTCAGTAAATATTCAAATAAAACAAACAATATAATATACAGATAGCACTTTAATTTATAAAATCTGCTAGATAGTATAAAAACAATGAAATAAAGCACTTTATAATTAGCGTCAACGTGAATTAAAATTCAATATTTATATATTTTTCTTTGGTATAGTTATGAAGCTTAATTTTTGGTTCAAAATATGTCAATATTAAAAATGACTGTAAATTAATAGATATTCAATTGGAATACAGTTCATGCTCGCTAATCTGAAGGATCTTTCTTTACAGTGAAGATCTTAGTTTTTATTTTTTTCCCGTGATGATCCGGAGATATTTTGAAATTGTTACTTCGGATTACCGAGCGTGGACTGTATATGTAACAAGAAAGTAAATAATTGGTAAATGGATTATCACAAAACACTTACCACTTTTTTGTTTTTAAATCTCCAGCTGTCGGAAGACTTCTCACAATATACACAAACTAAAATGCAACTTTTTGGTAGGCAAGAAGCGGATTTGAAACCCTCATAATATCAGGATGTCCATATTTTTAGTTAAAAAAAGATGCATTATGTAGAGGGTTAATAATGTTATACATTGCATAGGGAGATATATAAATGCGATACGTTCAACGTTCACAAACTTCTTCGGAAGACCACATTCATAAACAATCATTTGGCTTGTTTCACACATAAGATCCGATACTTTTTTGCCGTAATTATAGTGCTGTAGGATCACAGCGGAAATATTGAGCTAAGGAGAGAATACAAACACCACGGGGAAAAATCGCTCTAGCGGTTTTTATCAATGATATTTTCTGAATATGATGTAGTGGCAAATGTGGATATCGATGGTTATAGTTATTGAAATACAATGCCACTAAAAATAGCATTAAGACCACTAATAATTGAGCTATTAGCGTTGATAAAACCGAGGAAAAAGCAAGGTACGATATTTTTTTTTCCTCGTCATGTGTAAAACTCTAATCAACAGAACATTGCCACAGCGTATCTCACGGCACCGTAAGTACCGCAAAAATTTCCGGAATTCTTAGAGTGTGAAACAGTCCCACTCTAATCCTTTCACACGTTGAGAGAATAGTAGATGACCCCTTCGTCTTTATTCTGAGCAGGCCCGCTGGGCTCGGGGGCACGGTACAGCGAGTCCGACGATATTTTGGGCGAGGAGCTAGCACCTTCCGGGACACCCCTCTCGTCCCCCTTGTTGGGGGGCTGAGGAACTTGGAGCATGGGGTGCGAGGACGCGGGCACAGCAGGACTAGGCCCATTGGGGTGGCACGACGACCTGGGGTCCCAGCTGCCTTTCGTGGGCAATGTCCTAGTGCTGCCGTACATGCTCTCGGCGTACGAGTGGTACCGCGGGTCCGGGTGGGGCTTTCTGTGGGCGTAGGGGATGGTGGCACAACCGGGCAGTTCCGTCAGGGCCACGGAAGCCCGGTGGATGTGCATGGGCCGGGCAGACCCGTACGGGCTCTCGGCCGGGCCTCGCCAGTTGGGATACACTCCTGGCCCGTAGTTCGCCGTCCGGGGATTGGCGGCTTGGCCACCCTCCTCGTAGATGGCGTGGAAGTCGGACGGGCCAGCCTGAATGACCCTCGCGCCGGCGGTCTGGATCCCTCTGACCGACGGTCGTCGGGCAAATCCGAAAGTCGGGTCGTCCACATCCTCCTCTGCCAGGCTGTATCTCCGCCGAAGCTTGTCCAGTCTCTTCGAGTCCTGCTCGACAAACTGTTCCAGCTCGTCTTTGTGAACGCGTTGTCTGGTGACGTCGGAGGGTAACGTGTTGGAGGGTGAGAAGGTCCCGTTAGCACACCGGACGTAGTCGGCTGGGACTTGGGGTGACCTGGAACCGTCTCCGCTGTTCCTGTTCCCCACCATCACCCTCTGGATGACCCTCCAGTCTCGGAAGTTCCTCGGTACCGTCATGTTCCTCTGCTGTTCGGTCCACTGTTTCTGCTGGTTTCCTGGATGGGCCACCATGCCTGCCGGGGCATAGGCCAGGTTGTGGGTCGACATCTGAGGAGGATGGCCGGGACACGACATTCTTTGGCGGGGCAAAGAAGGATGGTAGCCGTCTTGGCGCACATAGTATCCGCCTTTGCTGTTGGGAGGCATGGCGAAACGCTGCTGCATCTGGTAAAACTGCTGCTGTTGCTGGTAAGCCATCGCATTGCGCATATCACTTTCAGACTGTGGAATAGATCCATTCATCGGAATTTCACCTGTTGATAATATGACATCAGGCGGTTTCGAATGGAAATTCAAAGGATCGTTGTCTTTTTGATCATCGACCGTGGTCAACCACTTTAACTTTTCCACAAGTGATTCTTGAGAAAGCAACGGTGACTTGGGTCGCGGATATTTTGCACCTGGTTGTTGTCGCCGTTTAGCCTCTATTCCTTTGAAAAGCGTGCACTGCAGAGCATTTTTCTTGATGATCCTTCTGATCTTCGAGTTGCCGCGAGCCATACCTCTGAAGCTTTCCTCGTCGTAGTCCTCAGCGTCTTCTTCGTCATACCCGACGTCGTCCAGTCTCATTTCTTCCTCCACTTCCCCACTTCGGGAGTCGGAAGAGGTGGAATCGTCGGCATCTTGAGGAGGGTCCTGGGAAGTCCCGCTGTTCACAGATTGCTCGCCAGAACTCTGGCGACTCAAGCTCTCTTCGCTCGTCTTGTCCATCTTGACAACAGCTGCCTGGTGCATCTGCATGTTCTTCATGACGAGGGATTCTCGCGGCAGGGGTGCTTCTAAATTGTTGAACACTTCGTCGAAACTTTCTTGCTTCTTAATCATTAATATATCTTTCTTACCTGAGGAGGTGTTCTTTTCCAACTCGGGGTCTTTTGGGCGGTCTATAAGTGTACTATTTACAATATTGGAATTTTGTTCGTTTTCATCTTCCCCAAGTCTTACAATAATAGTGTCCTGAGAGGATATACTACAATCACTGTCTGCTTCGGAAAGCGTTCTAGAGTGAGTTTGACTGTTGTCATCGTCTTCTGCTTCCAAGCACGTCTCATCACTGGTATTCGCAAATTTAGTTGAGGACAAAAAGTCGCTGTCGTCGAGAGGTGCATCCCCTTCCGCAGATGAAAGCAGAGTGATAAGTTTCCTGAAAAAATTATCGTCAAGAGCCCCATTATCACCGTCGTTTGCGAAATCACTATCCAGCTCGTGAAACACATTGTTCAGTTCTTCGTCAACCGCAAACTCCCTCTCTGCCTCCAAGAATCTTTCGAACAGTTTATCACTCTCTTTCGCAGAGTCTGTTTGCACTTGACTCGGATCAGTTCCATAAGTTTTTATCTCCTGAGGAGCGTCGTTTGACGACACAACCACCTGTTCTTCCGAAACAACAACTTCATCCTCCTGCTCTTGTTGAACGTTGAGATTCTCTTCCACAGCAGGAGTGGCTGGGATTTCTTCCTGTTTATTTTCCGGCAGGGTACTTTCCTGGTCGTCTGCTGGTTCGGCAGGTGGTGTCGGGGTGCCATCTTCATCGTCCCGATACTCGGCGGGTGGTTCGAACGGCGGCACATCCTGGTACTCGATGGGCGGCTCGAACATGTAGAAGGCATCGGTGCAGATGATGTCCGGTCCGGTGGTCAGCTGTAGTAACCTGACCCCCTCGTGCTCGTCGGAGTACAGCGACACTGCCTCGTTGAAAGTGACCCGCCTCTTGGACGAAGACTTTCCGCCCCTCTTCAGCAGCGACTTGAGCTCTTTCTTAGCCACATCGGCACACGAGCAAGGTGGATGCGGATGCTCGAGCATCGAGTCATCGAAGCTGACCTGTCGCTTGACCGACGACTCACTCATCTTGTCTTCCTTTTCAGTTGCAGGGCATACGGGTAGCTTGACGACGGCGGACTCACCGTTCACCTTGCCGTTATGGGTGACGTCGCTGCAGCTCCCAGTGCTGTCGTGCGGACGGAGCTTAACGGCGACAGCAGAACCGTTCACCACCTTGCCGTCGCTGATCCCAGTGCCGTTCTCCGACGACGACCCGTTCACCTTGTGACCCACACCACCGTTCACCTTGCCGTCGTCGCGATGGGGGACGCCGTTGCTGCTCTCGGTGCTGTCGTGTGGTGCAGGTAGTCTGGCGACGACAACAGCAGAACCGTTCACCACCTTGTTGTCGCCGATGCCGATCCCAGTGCCGTTATCGGACGGTCCCGACGACGATCCGCCGTTCACCTTCTCGCCGTCGTCGTCCTGCAGCAGCAGGGGGTCGCCGCCCGACGATGGACGACTGTCGTCCCCCCCTTCATCGTCCTCGTCGTCTATGAACTGGAAGTGCTCGCAGTCGAAGAAGGCATTGTTTTGGTGGCGAGCAGTGGAACCACACCCCGGCCGCTGTTCGGGGCGGTCGATCGATGCCCGCTCCTGCGCAGTGGCGGAGAGATCCAGTGGCGGCACGGAGCATCCCTTCCCCACGTCGGGGAACGGGAACAGCAGAGAGCTGTGGTGATGCTGCTGTTGGACTTCCGCCTCGATCTTCATCTTCCGGTGTGTGAATGGGCAGACACTGACCCCTTGCCTTTTTTTCCCTTCACTACCTGCTGATTTTGATGTTTTTTTTTTCTATACAAAAAGTATACACTCGTTTTGGAAGGGGAAAAATCAATACATCCAATATTCTAATTGTTCTTTAATTCTTCATAAACTTGATTAAAATTTTCTTATTAAAAAAATTAAACCTTGTTTTAAGTCTGTTTATGCAAAAAGTACACACTCGTTTTGGAAGGGGGAAAAATCAAAAAATCAGATATTCTTATTATCCTTCAATTCTTCATAAACTTGATAAAAAATTTTCTTATTTAAAAAAGTTTAAACCTTGTTTTAAGTCACATAAGATTCATCTCGTACACACGATTACTTTTCCTCCACGTAGCAGCGTAAATTGATAGTTAAAAACAATGTCTGTGAGAAAAATCAATCATGCAAACATGTCTATATTCTTCGTAAAAGTCGATGCGGTTTTTCCAATAGTTTATTCTAATCTTTTACTTTTTCTTTTCTTTTTGCCATAGCATACATTCAAAATCTTTTTTTGTATTGTTTTCTGGTGGCTTGGGATGGTAATGCAACGGTTGTTCAAAATGTTCGTTAGGAAAAATTGATGCGATCGTCTTTTTCTAGGTATAATTTCAGTGATTCAGGAAACTAGCCTGGGTTTCCAGATTTCGTGATGAGTGTTAGCAGGAATCTTTCATTTCAGAATTTCTAGAAACATAAAAATATGTATTATTGGTATTGTTATATCGATAATTGTTACTGAATATCATATCAAGGGTTATAGAGTGCTTAGGTTTAAAGTGAAATTAACGATGTGCAATTTACTTAAAGAATGTAGTAACTACACTCTTAAAACAAAAGAGTGAAATCCACTCCAGTTGTAGAAATGCATTTTCTACACTAAAAAGGAGTGAATATTAACTCAGACTGAGTTAAAATCACTCGTTTGGAGTGATCCTATCGGAAGTTTAACACACAAAGGATCCACTCCTTTCGGGGAAGTGCATTTTCTAGAATGGAGGAGTGAAAATTTATTCAGACTGAGTTAAAATCGCTCGTTCGTTTTAAGAGTGTATTATTTGGACGAAATAACTTTATCCCCTCCCGGTATCCCCTTTTCTAAAAGTATTCATTCAGAAAAAAAAACTAAATTTGTTACTCTTCAATAATCTTTCACTCAACAAAAGTTAAATTTATTTTGAAATTTTAACTCTTTACTTTTGGAGTAACTTTTTTAATGCTGAAATTAATCATACGATTTAAGTATACATATTAGTCGTACATCCTTATTTAAAATCGCCAAACAATTAATGCGCACCATTTATTATTTGCATTTAAAAGTTTAAAAACGCTTAGGAAGCGTTAAATGAGATTTTTTTAAACTTTTAAGCTCTTCAATAGTTTGCAATTACTTTTAAATGATATAATTTAATAATACGACTTATCTATAATTACTCGTATATCAAATAATTTAAACCCCAAAACAATTCAAACTAAAACAACAAAAATTCCATAATGCGGTAGTCAGTGTACCAGCAGCCAAAACACACAACAAAAAAACTTTCATTAAAAACAAAAGGGTTGTGTATATGGAAATGGAAATTCTTTCGAAACTTTTGTTAGCGGCTATAACAATGGGGCCAGCGTTGCGCCGCCGTTGAATCGGACAATGCAGCTCAGGAAGTTTGGCTTCCGGGCTCGCCCCGATGATTGTCACAAAAGCAGAAATCAAATATCTCTTCTTCCTAACGACAACTTTTATATCCGTTTAATTTTTCGAAGTCAGAAGGGGTGAAAGAAGGTTTATCTACTAATGACACTTTGCCTTTTTTTATGGGGAAAAGTTTTTTTAATAATTATAATGTCGTTATATCTACATAGGGCGTGATCTTGTTAAGGTGCTGAAAAAGCATCTTTTCACTTAGATTTTGTAAAAATAACGATTTTTTTTTGTGTGAGGTGAACCGATTTCTGAGAGATGTGAATCTAATTAAAAAGTTGACTGACGTTTTCTTTTTCAATTATTATAAATATTAGTTGTTTCTAATGCGCCTTTATAATTAAATGTTTCAAATTAACTTTAAGGGTCTTTAAAAAAGTAGAAAAATAGTAAGACCACTAAGCATTTTCAAAATTAAATAAATAAAATAATATTAAAGTGTTTTAATTAAAAAAATATATGAAATAGAATAAACATATTTCAAAGAGGAGCATATTTATTATTTAAGTTCTTTCTCATAAAAGGTAGGGTTCCTCTATTCTTTCATCCCTCTAGTCAATAAATTGAAGACTAAGAAGCTTGGGCACTAAAGTTTAGGAGTTTCGCTCCAGCCTAAGCACTTTTGATCTGAACAATAACTACTGATATATAACAATGGACCCTATGACCCCTACACTCTTAAAAAAAAAGAGTGAAATCCACTCATATAGGAGATGTGCATTTTCGATACTGGAAAGGAGTGAAAATTAACTCAGACTGAGTTAAAATCACTCGTTTGGAGTGATCCTGTCGGAGTTTTAACTAAACAAAAGAGTGAAATTCACTCCAATAGGATAAGTGCATTTTTCGACACTAAAAAGAGTGAGAATTAACTTAGACTGAGTTAAATTCACTCGTTTGTTTTAAGAGTGTATATAAGAATCTAAAATGAGTACAGCATACTTGGGTGCTATGCAGGCTGCAAGTTTCTTATATGAATAAAACAAACTTTTTAACGACCATCTCTTAAAATAACCCTAAAGAAACAAACAAAAACCCTCTTTTCACCGAAAAAAAACCCCCCAAACAAAAACAATTGCTACACGAAAACAAAAATTTCTCTCTTTTTCACGAACTTACAGGGGAACAAAACTTCCAAGAAGAAGAATTGGGTGCGGAGAAAGCCCAGATGCTACATCGTGAAAGAAGGCCTTTTCTTCAGAAGAAAACAGTGACTGTTGCGTGTCTTCGGACGATTGAAGAAAGGGGTGGAGGGTTGCCTTGGCAACGGGGATAACAGATGAGGATGGATGAGTCGATGTGGGTTTTCTACCCCTGAGTTGTTGATCTGTAATGAAATAAAAAGGATATGTTATTAAAATGTGTTTTAGGTTCTTGAAATTTATAAATAGTATTGTGTTAATTCATGGATATTGTTTTATTGATTTGGTGAGAATTAATGTGGCACTGGAGTTACACGACGGTCATTGTAAAGATAAACCTCTCAATTTTAGGATTGTGATTGTAACCGTACTTTGAGTGATGCATCAAAAAGATAGATTTATTATTTTCCACTATGTAATTATTTTCCCCATGCTCTTCCACTCTAAAAAAGTCCCTTTTAGAAATTTTACACGTCCATCTCCTAAGAAAAACCACAAAATAAGATATATTTAATACAACTATAAGTCACCTTGGATTACCCAAGGGGCATTAGTAACAACAACAACATAATTCACCTAAGAATCAATCACCACAGAGGCAGGAAAATGGACAAAGTGGGCGGGAAGGTGTATAGAAACTGTGACAACTGCCCAGATACGCAGCTTACACCTAACCACATTTTTGAATGCCCAGCAATGCGAGCCAACTTGAGAGACATTGGAGTTCTGACATCATTAATAGATCTTTATGACAGTAACATCCAAAAAATTGAAGACGTGGTTATCGAAACACATGGTTTCATTTACCTTAGCATTCACATTTCGGCATCGTCATAGACACGACAAAAAAAAAATATAAGTCCATCTAATTGTCAACTTAATTGCACAGAGAAGTGCCAATTAACGGCATTTGGCACATCAAGCAAATAGAGTGCCTAAAAAGACTACATAAAATTCTGAATAAAACAGTCTAACAATTCTTCGAAACATAGGGGAGACCGGGGTTAGTTGGCACACTTTTCACTTCAGAATTTTTCTAATTTTTTGGTTTGAAGATATTTGAAATGTAAAAAGTTGGTAATGTAGGTAAACATTTTGGCTACAAATCACACATACAATTGAATAAATATATTGTTGCTACTTTGTGTGAAAAATGTTTTTCCTTGTCCAGTCAAACTATGCCAACCTACCCCGGTATCGGGGTTAGTTGGCATAAGTGAGGCAAGCGTTTTTACTCGTCTTTATGTAAGGTGTAACTATAATGAATGTTAATCACCTTAAAATTAAACATTCCATACGTCCTGGGCGGTAAATGAATGTTGGTTCATTACTGATTTTAGGAAGTTGAAAAATCTTTGAACATTATGTGGGTTGAAACTGGACGTTCGAGCCAAACTCGTTGCCGCGGGGGTACGTATTGAAAGTTGTGGGTGACGTTTTAGGAAAAAAGAAAACCAGTCAACACCTGCTGATTCTTTTGAGTCCCAACTACAAGGATGTGCAGTGCCATTAGCAACTGCATATTGATATGCCAACTTTCTTGCATCTTTTGGGCTCAGGCCGAAGTATATGTCACTTGCCTTCACAAGGTATTCACTCAAAGCAAATTCTTGTTCAGGAGTGAACACCTGCCGCACTATCTCATATACTCCAATACCCTCTGGTACCCCTTTGGCAGAGAGAATTCATTTTAAATTTTGCGATCTTACAATACCATGCAAGACTTCTAGCAGAGATCTTAAATTCATCCGCTACTTTTATCAAACTTTTTTTTCAAGTAAGTGTACCTCAACAACTCTCTTTCGATGATCTGCTGTCATTGTAGCCCTCTCAGTTTTTCGTTTATAGGTACTCATAATCTGAACAAAAAATATTTACATTATCATAGATAGGTAAGGCAGAAAAAGTGAACTTGCAGTTTCCGTTTATTACACAATAATAACTAGATAACCGTTTGCTTGAAATCGAGCTGAAATTTGTATAGTCTTAAATTATGCCATTTTTGAAACTCTGAGTATGACAAATCTACGTAAAAGTATCTAAAGTAAAAGTTACTATCTGTCCAGCCGTTATTGAGTTATGACTGCGAAAATAAAACGCCTTCCGCATTTATATATGTATAGATAAAAATAATAATAATTTATTATTATGAAGTAGCCTATACCTAACTAAAATTAGGTCGCTATGAATAATGGCATACTTATGTCACCTTACCCGTTGTTGCGGGGTTAGTTGGCATACCCAGTCAGCTTATGTCAACTAGCCCCCGAGTCCCTATGCCAACTAACCCCAATCGAGCAAGTAAAATAAACATGGCCACCAAAAAAATTGTTTATGAACTTCAGCAGAAATGGACTTATAACCTTTTAGCTAGATGCCCAAAGATACTAAAAACTTGTGAATGTTATTCCTGAATGACTGTCAGAGGCGCCAACTTGTCAAAAATATTGGGGGGGCCCATGCCGGCGGTCTTGTGCCGGAAAATTGTCCAAATTTTAGATGAAAAATAGTGAGTTCTAAAGTATTTTAGAGTCATATGCTGAACATTTATAGAGCCCCGAAATCTCGACATTCCGCGAAACTCGGTAAGCATGACTCATTTGTTTGGCATTGAAAAACGAAATAAACCATAAACACTCACAGTATTTTCGTAAAAAAGCCAAATTAATTTACAGTAACTAATTATGCTTATGGATTATTACTGTACGTACAACCCATCACTCCTGTAAACTCGTCAAACTCGACACCCTTCAAGTACCGAGTTTCCGGGTTTCTACACTCTTAAAACGAACGAGCGATTTTAACTCAGTCTGAGTTAATATTCACTCCTTTCAAGTGTCGAAAATGCACTTCTCCTACTGGAGTCTGGAGTGGATTTCACTCTTTTGTTTTAAGAGTGTACTATATTTTTATATGCGTATTAACCCCGGCGGTCAGATGGCGCTGAATTAAAATTATGATACTAAATTTGGAGTTTTATTGAAAAAAAAGAGTTAAACAGTGTCAATGCCAGTAACTCCTTAAAAACAGTCATTTTTCAATACAAATAACGAATGGTTCAAGTCAGCTGATTTGGTATTGATATTTTTGAAGAGATAAAGTGGATTATGTTTCTTGTTGCCATATGGCAAAATGGAGGGATAATAATTGAAATATAGTTAGTTACTTTGAATAAGGTTTAGGGTTTATTAAATAAAAACAATATATCAAAGTGAATGCTAAATACAGTTAATACAGAGCGCCTAATAATTTCATTCAAAACGTACGTAAATAGCAGGTTTAAATTGGGTCTTACTTCCTAAAAATATTTAATTATTTGAAAATAACTAATACAGTAATATAGTAACACAGTACTATTATTTCAAAACTGAAAATTCAACATTCTGTATGTATTTATTTTTCTATTAAATAAAGATTTTTAACATTTCTCTTGGCTCTAAATACCATTATTAGGGTTAGAGTGTCGTTAAAAGATGCAAATGTCGACCGTCTGACTGAGACTATTAATAATATCACAGTAATTATCATCAAACAATGGAAATAAAATATATATATAAACCAACTTATAATTTTGTGATTTTACAATGCTTTATATAACTAATAATTTTCTTAATTATTGGGGGGGCTCTGCCCCCCTAAACGAATTTTTGAGGGGGCTCGGGCCCCCTCAGGCCCTATGGAGTCGGCGCCTATGATGACTGTACTACTGTACAAAACGACAAATACTGAATAATCAAAATTTTACTTTCTTATATGAAAATCACGTTTTCCATCCTTCCTCTAAAGGCAATGCCTGGATCCAACTGGCGTTCTCATGCAAGTTGGACGTTTAAATGACGATCACGTGACAGGCTCAGTAGCGCTCTTAATAAACAGTGAATTTTTTTAAAGGCACAATGCCAACTAACCCCTTATGCCAACTAACCCCGGTCTCCCCTACAAAAAAAAAAAAAAAAAAAAACTGCCATTTTCTAAAATTTACTTTTCATTCCATTTAGAATGCTTACAAATTATACATTAAATTCTGGATAAGACATTCCAATAACACAGGGGTAAAAGAATGTCCGAGTTTCAAATTGAAATAGTATCAGCTGTAATCGTTCGACAGTTGTGGTTGAAGGTGAAGAATAAAGAATAACTCCAACAGAGTCCCAACCCTACCCCACGGTTTATCTACCTTGAAAGGTAGAATTGCACAGGCAGTTGCTTCCATGACTCCGGACTTGCTGCAGACAGTATGGTTTGTTTGAATTATCGTCGCACTAGAGCTACACGAGGGCTATTGGCGACGGGCGTCGTATTTTATAACCACAGTCAAGTGACGAGCCAACACCTGAATGGGCACCCAACGCAACCGTTAAGGGCGACATCGCACGCAGCGTTAGGACTTTGGAGCATATTTAACATGCACTCCCCTACACGGGGTATTATTTGTCGGACATTTTTGGGCTGCACGGACCGTTTATAGGTCGGCAGTTATTTTGGCGAGTGCCTAACCGACTGGGCTCCCCAGCCCCTGCAGACAGTATGGGAAGTATTGCGTTTTCGTTTGGATGTGTCTTATCACTAGAGATGCACATATTGAGCACTTTTAGGAAAAACTAGTGTAGTTTTCCTTCAATTTCATGCATGATTTGTTATATATAGTACAAAAAAACTCCCGTAATGTACCATTAAAACTCTAACATTACCTTACGGACACCCTGCATTATTCTAATCAGAATATTGTTAGACTTCTTAACAGACTCGCCCGCTTCTAAACAAGTAATACCGTAATTTCCTAAAATTATAATTTTATCACCAAAAATACTTGACACTTGATAAATAAAGGCGGCATAATTTTTATAATGACCAGCGAACAATTCTCGATAAACTTTTCGCAGGCGTCTACACGCAAATCTGCAATTAAAATTCGTCTCATTAAGTTATTACGCGCCTAAATTTGAAAAGGAACGCAATTTTAGCGCGTGGTTTACAGGTTCTGGAGTAGCGTGAGAAGCGACTATTATGGGCCCACGTGAAAAATTGTGTATACAAAAAATAACAATAAAGTGGGTGAAAGGAATGAAAATCAGTTTGATTAATTTGTTGTCGTGTAGTTAAGAATTATTCGTGAATAACATTACAATGCTCTTCCAAATGTATAAATGAACTATAAAATTTACATGTTTTTTTAAATAAAAAAATAGTAGATTTTATAATATAAGTTAGAGAAAATTTTAATTCAGCATAGGGAAAAAGTTGCTTTTTTAATTTAATCGTGAATAACTTTGCAATTCTTTTATAAAGTAACTATAAAATTAACATGTTTTTCTAGATTAGAGAAATTTTCAATGCTGCAAAGGATTTTTTGTATTTAAATTTAATAGATAGGTGATATGCATCAAAGTATTTCAATTGTAATTTTTAGTTACCTTTTTCGTAGAATTGCAAAGTGTACAAAAATTTAATGCTTCGAAAATGAATCAATCGTAATTTTTTAAAAATAAAATATGAATAAACACCTTCAAAACTTTAGATGTTGTTCAATGTTTGTTCAGTTCTACTCAGATCTACAAGCTTCCATCTCTGTTTATCTTGTATGTCATCACTAGCCATTGTCCTTACCGAGTTGTTTGTACACACCTAGGACACCCAGTTAACCCTCTAATGCATACTGTTGCCGTTTAGCAACAAGTAACATAATCCACTTTATTCTATTAAATTAGATCTCCCTCTCAGCAAATTTGTGTTTTTTCATCTATTACATTACATTTTGAAGTTTTAGTTACTAATAACCCTCATAAATGACCGTAGTAAAAGTGTATTCAAAATTAAAGAGTGAGGTTATTAACTGTTGTGAAATTACGTTTTTGGCAGTATTGTATTGTAATATTTGGCAGTATTGTAATTATTTTGGCAGTAAAGTATAATAATATTAGTACTAAATTAGAAATGAATTGTTTTGAAAAATTATAGTTTAAAAGGGTTATTTTGAAATATATTTAGTACTTTTTCCTAGTCATTATTACCAAAATTGGAATTTTGTAGTTGGTTGTTGTCACATGGAAAATTAAAAAAAATTGAAATTATGTAAATGCTAATGCAGTTAAATTTTTTTCAGTATTTTCCCCCATAATGTATGAGTATTAAAGATACTTATGGGATTTTTTGGGATGTAAATAAAAATTCATGCATTAGAGGGTTAACATCCCAAGCAAACTTGGTTCTTAATTATCAACTTCAGAAGAATGAAGGAATAAAAACAAATTTTAAAGTATAAATAAAGGCATTAATGGTTTATTGAAATCGATTGAAATTCCATGTTATCCTTAGTGCATCCACATTACAATGGAAATTCAGTCATCACAAGTAATTGCAATTCAGTCCATACAACCAGGGATTACCAGTACAGCATAGATGAAAATTCCAGTTCTTATAGTGATAATGGTAAAGTCAATGTATAATTTATTGTTATTTTTTTTTGTTTCATATCATATTTATAAGTATAGATAAAAATATAACTGAGTGGGTTTGTTTTTATTATTAAAGTTTAAAAAAACAATAAAAATAGTTGCATCTATTTAGAAATTAATTTTTTTTATAATTAAAAAAATAATTAATCCAAAACAGAATAAATAACTAAAATAGTAGTAGCTAAAATATTTTTGTAAAATAGAAAGTACTACTCAAGTTATTTCGAATGAATATTGAATGCGTCCTATCTAAAATTCGCTTCCAACTAAAAAGATAGATATTTTTACTTTTACCTAAACCTTTCATAAACATCAAAGCTATTGAATTCCTTTATCCATAAAATTGAATAAGATATCCCGAAAATAAAAGATTAAACTACATATCAATAAAACTAATGGGGCCCATCCAAATAAAAATGTGCAAAGATGAACGAAGGGGCTAATTATACTCCAGGACTAGTTTTTGAAAACCTAATCTTTATAATCTGAAAAGTGCCGCCAATATTTCCCTAGACGTCAGCCCCATGTCGAACTGTACGAGGAAAAATGAAGTATTTGCCACTCTTTTTTTTTTAATTCCCATGTTAACACATCATTGTGATTACCATTAACATTGTGATTACAATTAACACCTTCATTACCGAATAGAAACGTTAACTTTAAAATCGTTTTCCGTTTTACTAAATTTGTAGTATATAAACTATTCCGCACTATGGTCTTCTATTGTCTTATACTGTTATTTAGATATATTTATTGAAATGGTGCATTTATGCACCATCCAAGGTTTTACAACAAACTCAGCTCATCCTTTGCATTTAATTATTTATCACATACACTCTTAAAAGCAAAAGAGTGAAATCCACTCCAGTCGGAGAAGTGCATTTTCAACACTGGAAGGGAGTGAATATTAACTCAGACTGAGTTAAAATCACTCGTTTGGAGTTATCCTATCGGAGGTTTAAAACACAAAGTAACCACTCCTTTCGGGGAAGAGCATTTTCTAGACTGGAGGAGTGAAAATTAACCCAGACTAAGTTAAAATCGCTCGTTTGTTTGTACGTTTATAAAACAACGAATTTTTGCATAAGAAAATCCATAATCCGAACATGGATAATCCGAACTACTGGTTAACTGGAAATATGTTCGGTTCCCTAGACCTTTCGTATTTGCAAATTGACAGCTAGGGCGAGGTTGAATTAACGATTAGATGTTAATATCTTTGCACTAGAGCAACACGATTGCTATTGGAGACGGGCATCATAATAGGGTACTTGACAGTATCGCTAAAATACCTCTCTATGTTATTTAAATTATAGTTGAAAGTAAAAAAATAACAAATGCATAGATAATTCTTGCGAAATAAATCTTTAAATCATCAAATCATTAAAAAAATCGCTTTAAAAAGGCAGTTTTTTTCACGTGATCACAAACACGTCGGTTAGGCTGACGTCTCTATAAACTATAAACAAACCGGCGTGATGTTTTTTGTTTTCTGATTAAACTCGATTTAATTTAATTACTATTAAAATAATAAATATTGAGAAAAATGTAGGGCTGTTTTACATAAGCGTAGGGGAAGGTGGGTTACCTTGGACCTATTTTGACTTTTCAATTTTTATTTTCTTAATTACTTGCAAAAAGTGAATAAAAATATTTTTACTAAATACTTTATGTTGTTATATACAACATATATTTATTTTAACACGTTATTTAAATGATTTCAACTATTAAAAAAATAAATACAGAAAATTGTAATTGGGACCAAGGTACACCGCCGGTGGTGTACCTTGGTCCAACCGGTAGTGTACCTTGGACCAATTATTAACAGGTAGAGAGACTCGATTTACAGTCCAAAAACCATTATTTATTAGCCACATAAAATTCAAAAATACATTTTACAACCTACTCTTATTTCTAGCCAAGATTGTAGTAATTGGTTATGTTAGGTCAATTGGCTCAGTAAGGGATTTTATTGCCATAGTTTTTGTTAGTGCCCTTTTGGCTTTTTCAGCTGCAATGCAATCTTTCTCGGGTGTATCCGTTAAAATGCAGCATAAAATTAAACTGTTATTTCATGCCATAGAAAAACATTTGGCTATCTTTCTGTCTTAAATTTGAAAAAAAAAAAAAAACTCAAATATTTCCCCCTATGTTTATTCAACTAGGCCTAAACGTAAAAAGGATGTTCTGCTTAGATATTTATTATAAAAAATATATTTTTAGATGAGCATGCAATAATTATTTTCTATATTATATCAATATGGTTAAAATTTTATAGGCTTCCATAAATCGAAATAATTAACTACTAAAAAACGTCTTTATCACATCATATCAAAATGTCTTACAAATTTCCATTTTTCTAGAATTTACAAATCTGCATTGCATATTAATAGCTTAAAATACTTAATTTTTCAAAGGAAAGAATTTACTTGAATTTTAAAAATTGTTTTCAACAATCTGAAGCACATAAGACCTATAGTAGTGTACCTTGGACCAGTCCAAGGTACACCACTTGTATTAGGTTCGAGGTACACCACTTGGATATTAAAAACAAAATAGTTAATCACCAAGTTAAGGTTAGACTTAACTTAATTTCAAGCACACTGTTTTATAGCTAAAACTTTGCTTTATATTGCATAACCATCGTTTCTGAATAAACACTACATGTTTGAGTAAAAAATTACACTAAAGAATCTGACAAAAATTTACTTTTGAACTGTGAATTTAGTTTTTCGAAACCTCTTTAATAAATTGACCATTTAAACAAACAGATAGAACTTCACTGAGATCCCTGGTAGCAAATACTTTAACTGCATGTGGTGTTGTTTCAATATCTAAGCTAATCGAGCTAGAATCAGCATAGGTTCGAGGTACACATACGTCCAAGGTACACCACTTACCCCTATATTTCAAATTTGCTAAAATCGGTTCCAATGTGGTGTTTCAATGTTTGTTTATAGTTCATAGTGACATCACAGATTCCACGTGGCAGCCGGAAAGCGTTTTCAGGAGTGATTTTTTTTGTCCTAATATTTAAATTCATTTTTCTGCCTCATTTTGGGGTATTTAAAAAAAAAAATACTGGTCTAATATTTTTGATATAAGAACATTTTAAGCCAATAAAAAAAATTAGTCAAGAACCCTATTTAGGACCAACAATTTACAAATAGAATTTTTGGACTAATTGAATTCAGTTTAAGGTGAATCTCTAAGTCCCTTCATTCTAAGAAATAACACTTTCATTTTTGACGATTCATTAATCCTCAAGCCTCATTTCGTTAATTTTGAGGATTATTTCGTTAAATTATCACGTGACATTTGAGTAAACCCGAATCCTCACTTTAACTATCTTGATTTGACGATTCTGCATCTTGATTTTGAGGAAACTGAATCGCATTACTGTACTCAAATGTTCAAAAATGACGAAATATTTCTTTAGTCGACGAAACTTGAATCCTCATTAAAATGACGATTCAAATTTCCTCACTTTGAGGAAACGAAAACTCGGCATTTGCCAGTAACGGAATCGTCAAAATTAAGGAAAATTTCGTCGTTTTCGAGCATTCATTTTTGAGAGTGCGAGGTTGAATTAACATCTTCGCACTAGAGCAACACGATTGCCATCGGATACGAGCGTCATTATTTAAGACCACAATTTACAAATAGAATTTTTGGATAAATTGAATTCAGTTTTAAGGTGAATCTCTTCTCTAGGTCCTTTTAGTTCCAAATTAATGATGTTCCACCTTACGTCACTATCCCGCGCAGAGGTTTGATCTTGGCGCCTTTGTTCGCGGGGAAATCTTTCTTCGACAGGGGCCTGAAAGAAAAGCATCGGGACGTTTTCCAGAATACAAAGGAACGGTTTTTATAGAGATGAATCAGCGGAAAAAATTCCACAAAATAATAATAAAATCGAGGAAAAGAAAATGGCTCCAAGAAAGAGGGTTCTTCAGAAGACCCTTTTCATGAGTTTTTTCCTTCTCTTTGGCAAAAGAATAAAATGAAGAAAAAGAGAGGGTTCCTCGATTTTCACAACTGCTTGTTAAGCTCCATGCAACTACAGGGAGATTCTAACAACTGTTTGATCCAATTTTTATTTTGAACGTAGTGCAGACCGCATGCCATTATTTTCAAAATAATGTCAGAAGGATTCAACACTATAAATAATTTTACGATGATTTAAAAATAAACTGTAGGAAAGAATAATACTTTGTTTTATCTCTTCAAAGTCATAAATATAGATTTGTTTCATTCTTTTATATAAAATTTAAAAGTTTTTTTCTCTTATGAAATTTCAAATGGTACTCTTTTTAAAATTTGATTTGAAATAAGTGATTTGCTTGATCAAGTAAAAAAACGCTCACCAACAGGAAATTTGAATTGTAAGCATTAATTAGTATTTTGCAAAAAAAAAAAAAAAAAACTATTTTAAACAAACCTCTGGCCTGTTGTTGGTCGTCAATTTTTGAAGTTTTATTTTGCATTTGTAACACGAAATAAACGTTCTATAATTATTCTATATAAAAATTTCAGAAAAAAAAATACTTTTAGAGATGAAAACGGCAAGTTTGTTCCAGCAAAAATGTAACATTTTCGTTTTACCCGAAGTGAGTAAAAGTAGTTTGGCACATTTTAATTTTTCCAAGAAGAAATTGAAACTTGTCATTGATACTGGAAAACCGTTGATTGAAAATCCTTTTTTTTTAATGCATCAATATCCTCGTTTTAGCACTGAACGGTAGAACTCCAAAACTTATTTTTAGTCACGTTTAATAGAAATATAAATGATTAAAATAGTAAACCGGGGTTTTTCAATTTAAAGAGAATTGTACAAAAATTTAATACATTTCTAAAAATAAAAAGGTATGGAAGAAATTGCATCTAAAAATTGAAGACAGCGAAGAAAGAATAAAAGTTGAATTTTTACTTGCATGTGGGAAAAATTAAATGTGGGTGCATTATGCAAAACCCCACAAACTTTTCACTTGTATTTCATTTTCCTTGCATAATATAATTTTTTTTATAATTTTATTATTTTCCCATGATGCTTTGCAACAATTCTACATTTTTATAGAGTTTAGTTGGAATTTGTTAAGAAATTGTTGTACTTTTTATAAAAAAAAATACCTTTAAACTGCTATTGATTTTTCTAAGAAATATTTCTTGTTAAATAATATTACGTTTATTTAACACATAATGAACGCAAATTTATAATACAATATTTGTTTTTAATAACATTGTCGGAATTTTTACTAACGCAACAAGCATTTTATTCTTATAACAGTTTAAAACACTGTTTAATAACAAATATTTGAATTTTATTTTAAATTTTGATTACATATAAAATAATGTTAAACACTTTGTTTGAAGGGTGTAGTTGAAAAAGAGTTACATTATCTAAAGTGTAACTAAGACATAGGGTCCGGCTATTGGCGACTTCGTTCAAATGAATTTACCATAAAATGTCGCCAATGAGTAATGAGTGGAATGGACCTTATATATTAGTAATACTTTGGAAAATGCGAGCTTTCATATTACACTCTTCGTTTATAACGAAACTTCTCCCAAGCAATATTAACATAATTTATTGGTGGTACCAATTATTGTGCAACGATTTCCATGAATATTAAATTCATTAAAAGGTTTTTGAAAAAATAGCACTTGTGCAAAGGTCATAGAAACATAGATTTTTTTATTTTAAACGTATAGTTAGAGGAGAAAAAAATACATCAAATTTAATACACGAATTTCCAGTACCTGTTAAATGTCAATTAACACTTTCGCTATGAAGGATTTTTATTTCCGCGTAATTTGTATAAGAATATCATTATCGAATCCTTAGTCGTCTAGGCCGTTTCAGAAATAAAATTGTTAAAAGCTTAAATGAGGGAAATTTCAAGAAAATTTCTTATTTTGAAGTCCGTTGTAAGGCTTTAAAAAATTACTCAACTATTCATATCTGTTTGTGTACACTCTTAAAACAAAAGAGTGAAATCCACTCCAGTAGGAGAAGTGCATTTTCGACACTGGAAAGGTGTGAATATTAAATCAGACTGAGTTAAAATCACTCGTTTGGAGTGATCCTGTCGGAGGTTTAACACACAAAGGATCCACTCCGAAAGGAGAAGTGCATTTTCCAGTCTGGAGGAGTGAAATCCACTCAGACTGAGGTAAATTGGGAGTGTTTGTTTTAAGAGTATATCTGGTGGCGCATTGCCAGAGATGGCATCGCATCAACACCACTTTGACGAATCCCACGTGGATATTCTGTCAAAAAGGTTGCGAAACAGCAAACAATTTCTTAAAGCAAAAACCATAAAACAGTACGTCTTGCAAATTCTTTGCGATGGACCAGACAGTTCAAACACACAAACTGTCTTGAAGGTTTTTCCCAGAAGCTTGAGGTTGTTTGCTTCCGGAAAAAATTAAATTTGGTGTAGTTTTTGTCAGGGCCGGATTTAAAGATTTGCCACCTGTAGGTTTTGATCTATTTGCCGCCAGATATAGTTTTCATAACTATTTTTTTCTTTCTACAAATTAGAATTATCTATATACTCTTACACTCTAAATCGAAAGCGAAGTAATATACGAATTTTTTAAACTGTTCTATTTTTCTTTCAACTTCCAAATACGGAAGAAAAGGGTGCAATGGCTTCGCAGCTACCATGTTTACTACACTCTTAAAACAAACACTCCTAATTTAACTCAGTCTGAGTGGATTTCACTCCTCCAGACTGGAAAATGCACTTCTCCTTTTGGAGTGGATCCTTTGTGTGTTAAACCTCCGACAGGATCACTCCAAACGAGTGATTTTAACTCAGTCTGAGTAAATATGCATGCCTTTACGGTGTCGAAAATGCACTTCTCCAACTGGAGTGGATTTCACTCTTTTGTTTTAAGAGTGTACTAAATATTAGAACTATATATACGTTTACGATTTACGCATTAATGTTAATTATTTGTTTTCTTTCTTCAAAATAATATTAGTATACATTAAAAAAATGCCGAATGCCGCTTTAATTGATCGCAAAATTCGCCGCTCTAGGCTACATCCTACTTAGCCTATTTAGAAATCCGGCCCTGGTTTTGAGGGCTGGGGAGCCCAGTCGGTTAAGCACTCTCTTAGCATGCGGAAGGTCCCAGGTTCGGGTCCGGGCATCGCCAAAATAGCTGCCGACCTATAAACGGTCCGTGCAGCCAAAAATGTCCGACGAATAATACCCCGTGTAAGGGAGTGCACGTTAAATATCCTTCAAAGTCCTAACGCTGCGTACGATGTCGCCCTTAACGGTTGTGTTGGGTGCCTATTCAGTTGTTGGCTCGTCACCTGACTGTGGTTCTAAAATACGACGCCCGTCGCCAATAGCCCTCGTGTAGCTCTAGTGCGACGATAATTCAAACCTAACCTAACCGGCCCTGGTTTTTGTTAACAATTTATATTTGAAAAGTGATAAGTAAACAGTTATACCATGTGAATCACATAGCTAATAACACTAATTATATAATGTAGCTTAATGATTGTAGTGTTTAATCTCTAAACACCATAGGCTAAAAAGTATGTTTTACAAAGTAATAAAAAAATTTATGTTCAATAGTTACTGGGAGACACGCCTTAAGGTGTAAAAATACTCATTTTTGTGCACGTTATAAATGCAAAATAAAGGGCCGTATCACTTATTTGTAGTTTACATTTTATTTTAACATTGTTTTTAATGCAAAATACCGTTAAAATTAACTGCTGAAAGAACTTTTTGATAGTTTGAAAACAAATTTAAATATTTTTTGTAAAAACTTCAATATCGTATTGTCCCGCGTTCAACTTCATTTTTTTTAAATAGAAATAAATGTCTGATACCTGCAATCAACGATTGAAAAGTGATATCTGGATATTCTTCTATCGAACCAGGTCAATTTCGGAACTAATTAAAGCGTTAATTGCTTATGGGGAGGATTTAAAAAAATGTCCCCAAATGGGGATGTCAGGTCGCAAGAGGTTAAAGAAAAAAAAATACTATTTAAATGTATTGATTTATAGAGTGATAATTGAAAGTAGTGTGGTTTTACACACCTCTTAAAATAATAAAGTTATAAATTAAATAAATGTTCATAGAATGGTTGGACAAATTTCGTCGTAGTATTTTTGGAAAAAAAAAAACGTAGCTACGCATAGATTTATTTTCTGCAAATATATTTCAGATTTGAAAAGATTATTTTAATTACCTTAGTCATCAATGAAGTATTTTGGTTCTTAAGGGATATTTGAAGGATTACTGCGCGATTAGTTAATAGTCCGTTTCACTAAAAAGCAATTATAAAGTTAAGAAAGATAATCCTTAACGCTTACCTATAACGTTAAATTCTTCGCTGTTGGAGTTAAGCTTTGGTGATAATTTTTTTTGCAAATAATTTTTGTAAATAGAGCAGGAAAAGGTATGTATAAAAAGATGATCCCGTTTCGCAAGGATGCGAAGATTTTTTTTTGGAGTGAAAATGCATTGTGAAATCAGGTTACTAGTCGAAACAAAAACGATGACAATTGATTTGTACAATTTTATTTTTCTTGTTCAGTAGTTGATTTCGAATAGAGGGAAACGTTTTGTAATGGGAACATGGAATGCATGTAACAAAATATGCAGCAAATAAAGTACAAAAACGGAACATTTACAATTTACATTGGTGGGTTAGCTACCGTAATAGGAATGGAGTTTCTGAATCAAAAAATATTTATATTGTTCAAATTAAACTCAATCTACGGATTATGTGTATACAAAGGTAACGAAGATTTTCCCCCTCCGAATTTCTTTGGTGACATCCCTTAAATTTTTAATTTATGAAAAAATGAGATTGTCCAACCCTTCTTATTTCTATTGCGCAAAAAATCGATATTGATTTAAACCAGTTCGAAAGAAATCCGCCCAATTTAAACGATGTAAAACATTTTTGATACCCCTCTCTTGTTCATTTGTATTTTCAACTTGTTTAGAGAGATTCTCTGAATGTATACTTGGATGCATTATTAATATTGGTTATTTTAAAAGTAATTCGAAAATGTTGAAAATGTTTGGGTGCATTTGTATAGTTCAACCAATATTAGGATCTCTCTAGACCAGTGGTTCTCAACCGGTGGGTCGCGACCCCCTGGGAGGTCGCGATGGGATCCTAGGGGGGTCGTAAAAAGTTTTTTAAAAAATTAAAAATATGTATTTAAGTAACGTTTTACAACTTCAATGAAATAAAAAAATCAGCACATATTATTTTACTTTATATCTTGGTTAATTTTCATTTCAACTTTTTTATGTTATTAATACATAATTTTAATTCTAGTACGTTTACGTTGCAACAAGCTAATGGGAAACTTGTGCTTATTTTGATTTAACAATTTTTTGAATGTCTGGTTCGATTCTTATCACAGACATAATCAAGTCATCTTCCAAGTCTAAAGGATTTCTGGGTTTAGTTTTTAAGTTCAACATGGTTGAGAAGCCAAGTTCGCAGAGAGAGGACATGGCAAAGGGTATGATAATCTTCAGATACCAAACCATTGTATTCACGCCTTCTCGACAACCAAAATTTATGAATTTCTTCACTTGCGAACTCCAGTTTTAGAATGCTGTCTGATGAAAGTTCCATCAATTTATCATGGAGTAGCAATGAATATACCATTTAGTGGTGTCATCTGTCATCATTAGTTATTAGTTGTTAATGATAATAAATATTATAATACTGTTAATTTAATTGGTGGGGGCAGGAGTAATGTCTTCTAATAAAAAAAAACAATTAACCAAATATAGTAGATAAAGAGTACAGTATGTGTGTAGGACGGAGGGGTTGCCACCTCCAAAAGGTTGAGAACCGCTGCTCTTAACAGAATACAATACTATTTCAGAATTAAATTAAATACTCTGCATTTATTCTGCATTAGTTATTCGTATGATTGACACTGCACCGTTTCCAAGCAACTTTACCCCAAGAATTACTTATTCTTAATATCAAAGTGTTGGCAGCATCAAACCCCTTCGTGAAAATCAATACACAGAATGGCGGGAAAATATCCTTCAATGCCATTTTTATTTCCGTCATCTCATGCGAACTGCTTCAGGGAAAGATTGGTTTCTGGAGAAAGGTGTCAGAATAATATCTGCCCGTCTTGTGGCGGGAAAAGCAATTCTTTGAAGAAGGAACTTTGGCCAAACTTTTTGCGGAAATGGCAGCAGATTCTTTACAAACTTGCAGCATGGAATGTTTTTCCCGCCTTGCCAAACAGGAACAGACTTAACAGAGGGCTATTTTAGGGTAGCACATCTGTTTTCAAGAAATGATGTATTGATAAACAATTTGAAGGATTTGCTGTTGTTTAAAGGTTTTTACTATGCACGGAAAGGAAGTAAGTGAGAAAACTTATTTTCTAGGGAAATACATTCAAGGTTATAATGAAAGTGTAGTGCCCAAAATATAAGTTGGTTAGTAGGTGAAGAAGTATTTTTTTCAAAACAAACAGCTCAATATAGTATGGTTAATTTAACTATTCATTAAAGGTGCATATAAAAATTATTAAAATCATCCAAAATACAAATTTAATTAAGGTTTCGATCAAATTTGTAACTGTATTTAAGTACCAATGTTAAGTAACTAAATTCAAACAAATGCAGCAAAACTACTACATGTTTGAATTAGCTGCTTCGATGTATTCTTCATAAAAATGCGGCAACACATGGTATTGATTAATAAATATTCTTTAGCAAAGGTGAAGTAAAATTAAACTTACACTTCAGTTAGAGAAATCTGCTCGTGCGAGGTAGATTCTATAGTCCTTGAGTAAAGTTCCTCGAATCATTAATTACGTAGTGTTTTTAAAAATAACGGTAGCACAACATGTTTTAGAATTTTGTACAGACTGCGATAAGTTTTGATAAGCCTTTATATTTATAGATAAAATACAAATGTTGTGCGAAGCCATGAGAATAAATAATGTTTTTAAATGTACAGGGATAATATTTTTAAAATTTTAAGTCGTTAATAGGCCCATATAGGCTTTTAAATAACAGCATTTAAATCTAAATATTATAACATTGAACTCCTAAAGGTTTAGTTTGAATTATCGTCGCATTGAGCTGCACGAGGGCTATTGGCGACGGGCTTCGTATTGTAGAACCACAGTCAAGTTACTCCTGAAGGTGCTAAGCCTGTATTTTCGAAAAACTAGTAATGCAAAAGTTAAGAGTGAGGCAGTTCGCTACACACGCGAAACGTAAAAAAAAAACATACAACGCTAGATGGTGATCAATTCCTATCTTAATTCCTACGTAATCTTGATTCGAACATCCATCTAGATTTTATAAAGTACACTCTTAAAGCAAAAGAGTGAAATCCACACCAGTAGGAGAAGTGCATTTTCGATCCTGGAAGGAATGAATATTAACTCAGACTGAGTTAAAATCACTCGTTTGGAGTGATCCTGTCGGAAGTTTAACACACAAAGTTCCACTCCTGTAGGAGAAGTGCATTTTCTAGACTGGAGGAGTGAAAATTAACTCAGACTGAGTTAAAATCGCTCGTTCGTTTTTAGAGTGTACAAAAGTTGAAATACCTCGTCCCATGTATGGTATATTTTGGTTAATCCTGTTTTTGTAATATTTTCCGGCACACAACAAGAGTATGTATTACAAAGTAATCAGTTGCAAGTAATCAAAATAAGTAATGCAGCAGCATGGAACATTATCAAAACAAACATTTATCATCAAATCCTTTAAGGATTTTTTTGCAATAAATAATTAAACAAAACCTTAATAAAAATGTAAAACAGCAGCTAAAACTCGGATTAATTTCATTACAATACACACGTATATTACGAAAGAGTAGTAAATAGCTAAGTTTCCCTTTTTACACATACAATCTTAGTTTTAATTATCTACAAACTACCCAATACTTAATTACAATGATCGACCCGACAAAATATTCATAATTTAATCTAGTAAGAGAACTTCCACCCATATGTAAATTAGCCCAGATCCTCAAATTATTTTTTCTATCAAAAATTAACTCGTCCCATTTCCCAAAAGCATGTTTTCGGGCATTTTACGCTTCAAGAGTTACCCAGACTTCGCCAAATGTCGCCACACACCGAATGTAAGAGCGAAAGTGGCGCATCTCTCATAGAGTTAACATGCGCCAGACGCCATTTTTTCGAGTGAAGCACAATATTATACTAATGTCGCCACCCGCAGGGTACATCGCACCTTACGCAGAAAAATGGCAGTTTTGATATGTTAACTCAATGAAAGATAAGCCACTTTTTAGCGTATAGTGCAATTACTATGCTAGTTATGAAATATTTTTTTGGATTACTCCAGGAAACGCCACCTTAAGTTGAAAAGTGACAATTCTGTAATGGAAACTCAATGTGAGATATGCATTTTTCCTGCGTATGATGCGGTATTATACTAGTTTTGTATTAATTTCTGGGATTAGTTTTGGAAATGGTTATTTTCGATGATAAGTTGTTTTCCTCCGTATACTGTTCTTTTGGGAGTTGGGAAAAAAAATGCTTTAATGTAGTTCGCTTAATTAGAGCAGATATTTCTTAAGGGTAATTTAACAAAAAACTTGTATTTAAGTTATGAATTATGATGATCTATGAAAATAATTTAAGTATCTTACAGTACTTCACGGTAATTGATAAAATTATTTCTTTCTTAGTTACACAAGAAAAAAAATAAAGCAAAATGATAGTTTTTTATTTAATCTATGTATTAAAATTTATTAAATGATAGATATAGATAATTATAAAAAAAAACCCCTTCAAATACTCCAGAACTTTACAGAGATACTTTTAAACAGTCAACAAACGAATATATCTACAATAATTTCAAGTAAAAAACCCTTTAGTTAAACCACCAAAAAGAGTATTTAAGCTGTTTTTTTTAGAAACAGCAATTTAATATTTGACCTGACAAAAGTAAATGCCAGGTCAATGATTGAAGCTCCGAATGAAATGTAGTGTGCAACATAGACATGTGCATCAGCAACGATCGGTGCAATTTTTTTTCTCTCTTTTAAATAAATTATTCTCTTTACAATACAGTAAACTCCCGATTATCCGAGAGTGGATTATCCGCTTTGTGGATTATTCGCTTTGCGGATTATCCGTGGGTCATGATCCCCCCTGTAAAAATAATAGTTTAGCAAAACACAGAGTTGTGAAATGTATCTGTATCAAACCTTGGAAGAATGCATTAAAAGAACAACAAATTCCTTTCAAGAATGACGAATACATTTAAAGAACGAATAATACATTATAAAAACAACGAATGCACTTAAATAAGAATGACTGATGCCTCTAATCAAAGGCGAAAAACTGATATTTGAATCTTCTTCTATCGGGCCAGGTCAATTTCGGAACTAATTAACTTGTCAAATGTTTATGAGGATGTTTGAAACAAATGTCCAAAAAATAGGGACGCCAGGTCGCAAGAGGTTAAGAAAGCTGCAGTACTTTTAAGAACATTTTTTCGAAAGCAAGGTTTTGTCTTCAGCAAGAAGAGTTTTCGAAAAAAATAATAAATGACAAAATGCGCCCTTCGAATCTTCTCACCTCTTGTAGTGCTGGCTGGGTTAGTGTTAGGTAGGATTAAAGGAACCCAACGGTGCATTTCCAAGGCGACATTAAACGAGGCGTCGGGATTTGGAGCATATTAAACCAGCACTCTTTCTACAAAGCGTATTAATGGTGGAACTTCTGAAATCTACAGCGAACAATCTGTGCACCGGCGCGAAGCGCCCTTTCACATTCATCGAAATCGGCTCATAGGGCAAAACTAAGAAAAACAGGTTCACTAGAGCTAGGCGAACCGGCTGGTCTAAGAACTAGGACTCATGAGCCGGGAGTCCAATCTAAGGCTCAAAGAGCGAGAGTAGGGCCGACACCTGTCAGCCTTGGTGGTGGACGTAGCAATGGCCGCTACTTTCTTCCTAAAAGGAACTTTTGGGTGCACAGATTATTTATAGATCGGCAGTTATTCCTGCATTGCCCGGACTCGAAACTGGGACCTTCTGCCGGCAAATGCAAGCGCCTTACCGACTGTTCTCCCAGCCTCGTTCCCCCGGCTGAAGCCGGCCATGTGTACAGCTATTGATTGGAGAGATAATTACCACTTTTCTGAACAGAGTTCTTTATTTTACGATTCATTTGTCAAGCCACTTAAAAGAAAAGAAACTGCTTCACACAAGAGAGTTTCTTACATGAATGTCACGTCCTTAATTGGTGGAATCGGGTTATGGAAGCCGCAATGAGACGCTTGGCGAGATAGACATGAAGTGGTTTTCAAAGTCGCCAAATGATGAGATAGTCTCCACATAAAAAACATTTTTAATGTAACTTGAAGTAAAAAAAAGGCTCCTTCGTAATAATTATCATCGGATCACATTCATGATTTCGTTCACTCCGTATACTTATAATAAGTAGGTTTGTATAAGTAACAGCCTCTTAAAACTGCTTCCATACACGATTTAAAAACCTTAGAAACAAAATTGGCAAAAACAGCATTTAACTCCAATTTAAAATTTTAGTCCCCAAAATAGTTCATTTTCTTTAACTTCTGCCTAAATTCAATTAATATCATTTATCATGCGCTAAATTAATTTGTAGTTCAAATAATAAAAATGTAGCAATATTACTTGCTCCAAAAATCGAAGCGAAACTTATATTTTATTGCATGTTTCTACAAACAAAAATTTATATTTTTGAACAAACAATCACCACATTATTTATGCATAAGAGAAATTAGAACTATCTTCTTTCTTAATACACATACAATGAACCAACAAATAAAACTAAAAAAATGACGATATCTGCAGTTGTGGACTGTTGTACGAGAGATTATAATTAAAATTTGTAATAAAAATTCATAATTTAAATTGATATATGCATTAATTATATCTTTTGCACCCAAGCTTGGAGTATCAGTTTTGTTACTTGCAAAATATAGAGTCAAAGAATTCGCCAAGCGATTGTTTGGGCTGATCGAGAAAGCGATCAATAGAATCACCTGATAACCCGGTTTCTGAAGTGGTTGTTAACCAGGCACCACCAACATTTTACTCTTCACTCTACGAACCATGTTCATTATTTTTTCTGCTAATGTAGCATTCGATCTGTTTACCTATGCCCATTGTATTGGTATCTGTAATGAAAGGACTATGTAAACTTGATTGTAAACTTGTTGGCGATATTGTAGTGCGAAATTAAGGTCAAGTTCCAAAAGTAACACGCACTAAAGACGATAATGAATAGTATAATTGATGAGTCTAAAAGCCAAGAGTTACAAGTAAAGTTTTTATTTAGTATTGGACTAAGTAGGCTGTGGTATCGACTATTTTTGTGGTTAAGGGATACAAGTGAATCACTGCACGGTTCTGCCATATCCCTTTAAGACCGGTGGTCAGATGGAGCTGATTTAAAATTATGAAACAAAATTTGGAGTTTTATAAAAAAAATGCGCTAAACAGCATCAATGCCAGCAACTCTTTAAAAACAAAGTCATTTTTATACAAATAATGAATGGTACATGTCAGCTGCTTTGGTATCGATATGTTTGAAGAGTTTGAACATTCTCTTTTATACCCCCGCACAGGGCCGGATTTAGATTTTATGCGCCCCTAGGCCCGTGTTTTTTTTTTTTTTTTTTGTCGCCCACTCTTCACACCATCGTAAAGGAGGGACATATTAGACCTTAGAAAGGTCTTTGTGAAAATAATTTTGTATTTTATTCTAATTCATCGTGAAGTAAAATTAATAAAATAAAATAATGAGAGAATCAACTGTTTCTAAATTTTGGTATATATGCTATAAATAAATAGGATGAGTTATTAATTTTTTTTAAACCATTTAATACTCATTATAAACTTGCAGATTTTGCGCCCCTCATCATGGTGCGCCCCTAGGCCCGGGCCTATGGGGCCTATTGGTAAATCCGGCCCTGCCCCCGCACGATCGTGATGGCTCGGTCGGAAAGGGATACACGACTATATATTGGTATATGTGTACTCAACTAACTCCCCGGCACTACAGTCCATGCTGGACCATGGCCTCTCTTACTATACGACTCCAAAGCCGCCTGTCTTTGGTCTTCGCTTTCCAGTTCTTAATTTTCATGTCCCTTAGATCCCTTTCCACATCATCGATCCATCTTTTTCTCGGTCTTCCTCTTCTTCTCTCTCCCTGACATTGCCCCTTGAAAATTTTCTTTGTGCTTCTGCCTTTGTCCATTCTCTCCATATGTCCCAGCCATTGGATTTATGATGTTAATAATGTCTTTCTCTCCAAATAGGTTAGCCACTTCAAAATTGTATCGTCTCCCCCAAACATCACCTTCTTTGATTGGTCCAAATATGGCTCTTAAAATTTTTCTCTCCCAAGTTATTAACATTTTCTCGTGCTTTTGATTCAAGGTCCAGGCGTGTACTCAACTCACTTAAAATAATGATAATAGTGTACTCAACTATTACAACCCCCGGCAATAAATATGGAATCACCTTAAAAGAAATTATGTTGTTGATAGTTAAAAGCATGTAAAAATAACAAAGTAATTTCAGATTAAACATGAACATGTTTTATTGAAAGTAGAAGATGTGAACTACAGATTATAAACATAAACTAGTCAAATAACATCATCTGGTGCGTAATAGGTGCAGTTCACAGTAAGTATTCAAAGAAATTAGTATGGACTCACTAACGATGCGGGAAAAAAATATGGACTCAGCCCATATCCACCTTGTACTAATCCTTCTTAACACCTCCATGTGCCTTAATAACTGCCCTAATCCTTGCAGGCATAGATGTTACTAATGATTGACAATAGCCAGTGCTAATTTCTTTCCAATATTTGCGAATGGCAGCTATCAGATTCCTTGCAATGTGGAGATTTCGCCTGGACGAGTTTCTTTAGTTTCCACCACATATTTTCAATTGGATGTAAGTCTGGGCTATTGGCAGGCCAATCCATGGTAGGAATTTACCTATCAGCAAGGAAATCTCTTACACATTTCGCCCTATGACAGGAGGCGTTATCGTCCTGGAACACGACATCTTCATCTCCATATGCATTTTCAATGGATGAAATCAGGAAATGTTCTAAAATGTCAATATAAATATGCGAATTGACAGTTGTTTTAACGACAGTCATTTCGCATGGCCCTTTACTTGACATGCAACCCCAGATCAGAACGGTAGTTGGGAACTTTACTTGTTTCTTAATGCAGCCGTCTGAGTAAGCTTCGTTTCCTCACCTCCAAACGAATGCTCCTGCATAGTCTCCATGATCAACGCAAATCCGTGACTCGTCACTGAATACTAACTCTTCCCACAATCATCTACAGTCCACGTTATCTTATTTTTAGCCATTATAGACGTTTCTTCTTCTTGGCAGATTTTAGGGCCGGCTTCCTTTTGCCTTTTCTGTAAGAGAATCCCTTCCCCCGAAGTCGATTTCGTACTATATTGGTGCAAACATCAACACCCGCTTCAGCCCATTTCATTTTCAACACTGTTGAAGTTTGTTTGCGGTTCTGAAGGCAAAGCGACTTTAATTTTCAATCGTCTCGCTTGGTTATTTTCCTTTGGCGGCCTTTACGCTTCTCTTTTAAATGAATCCCGGTTTGTTTAAACTTTATCCATATCTTTGCTATTGCAGATTGAGAGCAGTCTACTCGATTTGCCACAATTCTGGTTGACAGTCCTTTTTTGAATAGCTTGACTATTCTTTGCCTGACCTCATCGGATAATTCTTTCGTCGGAGCCATGCTTGTACCGAAATAACTTCATTAAATGATAACACGAGATAGGTAACACACCTTTTATGCTACGATTAACTTGCATAATTTGCAAATATACGTGTTTCCAGATTTCAAGACAGAAACTGCATGGTGATTCCATACTTTTTTCTCGTGTCATCACTGGGTCCATACATATTTCTCCAGTTTGGTTACTAATAACTAACATTATTCATGCTAGACCACATTAGTCAACGTGTTTGTGTTTTTAATCTGTGTCTTAAATCGTCTACTTTTAATTAAATATGTTTTTGTCTGATCTAGTTTAACTTTGAAATTTGTACACAGTGTTGAATGAAGATTGCTTTACTTTTTGAAAGGTGATTCCATATTTATTGCCAGGGGTTGTATCATTAATTTAAGTTATTAGAATAAATTTCAATTATCCCAAATGCCTCGTAATCAGGGGAGGTGGCGCCTAGACTAAACTGTTTTCATAGCACACTCTGCGGTCTCATTACTTTTGCAATGGATTTTACGCAATGTCAGCTACTTCCCTGAGACTCTACTAACCTTGTTTTTCTCATTGTCAATGTCTAGTCACTTGTAGCTCATGGCTACTAGGCTTCTCAATTGTATTCTTCATACTCTCTTAGTAATAACACTTTCATTTTTGACGATGCATGAATCCTCAAGCCTCATTTCGTTAATTTTGAGGATTGTTTCGTCAAACTATCACGTGACTTTTGAGTAAACACGAATCCTCACTTTTACGATCGTGATTTGACGATTCTGTATCTTGATTTTGGGGAAACTGAATCTCATTGTTGTGCTCACATGCTCAAAAATGACTAAATATTTCTTTAGATTAGACGACATTCAAATGCTCATAAAAATGACGATTTAAATTTCCTCACTTTGAGGAAATGAAAACTAGGAGCATTTGCCAGTAACGGAATCGTCAAAATTAAGGAAAATTTCGTCGTTTTTGAGCATTCATTTTTTAGAGTGTAGTAACAAACGAATAGATAAATCGTAATAAGATCCAAGTCCACACAAGGGTATCCATATACTCTTCTTCTTTAACTAAAAAGTTCAAAAAGGAGAAGCCTAGGAAAATTGTCCAACAGAATGAAGCACTTGTTACAATGAGACTTACATTGCATTAAGTCCATTATAAAAGTAATGAAACCTCAGACTGTGCGATAAAAAATCCAGTCTAGGCACCGCCAGATTTCATGCAAAGCATTTGGGATAATTACAATTTGTTCCTGTAGCCTATATATATTAATGATTTTTAGTCGACTAGAATAAATTTCAGTCCGAATGTCTACTAAATAAGCCAGGTAATTACGATAAGTGGTTTAGCTGGTGCTCGTTTAGGAGGCAAAATGTAATTTTTTTACCATAATTTAAAATAACGATGTTTAAGGTTTGATAATTATGTGACAACGTGAAAGAAACGTTAATGTAATTTATGCAATAAAGACGGACGCCAACCTTCGAATGAGCTAACAGCCCTCAAATGAAAGTAAACAAATTAAAAAACACCAAACACGTATTTATTCTTTGAATACACTACTAGATAAGTTAAACTTTTTTTCCTTTTTCCAACGGGCCTGCTTTATTGGCGGTCAAGCCTTCGCAGACTCGGCATATTCCGCAGAAATAATGAAATTTTTTTTGAGGCACCATCTAGGCCATTCTCTCGATTAATTTTGACGCTCAGAATACAATGAATCCGAGCTCTCTGTGGATGTTAAAGTATGCTGAGGGGAACCGAGTCAAATGGGTACTCAAGGAATATTATACAGATGCCACATGACATATGATATGCGTGCCCACGATTTCCAGCAGGAGCCCCAACCCTCTTTCTTAGGCTTATGAGGTGGACACCTCTCAGCCACTGATCCGCTTAACTTATTTTTTCGAAAGACACAATATTTCACACTTGTGCTATAGTTGCTACACTGCTCAAAACAATTAGAGGAGCACTGTGCGTACTTTTGTTAACAAACTCAGTTCCAACGTTTAATTTTTTAGTCTAAAAATCTAAAATTTGGGGGAATTGAAATTATAACTTGAGTAAATTATATATTTTTTTTCAAAACGTATAGATAAAAAAAAAGTTAAAGTCAATTTTCAAACATCTAAAAATGCAATCGTGATGAATTTAGGGTCAATTTATATCATGAATTCAATCATCGATTAAAAAAAATTATTTGGAAGAAGGTGTTAATACTGTTAATGGCAAAAAATCGTCAGTAATGGGTAAATTAAGCCGATCTGACCTCAAGCCAACTCATCAACCGAAAAATCGATTCTTGATTAAATGATTTATACCCCGATGAACTCTCATCCCCAATAATAAAGGTGAGAGAGAGGTCAAACTGAACGGAAGAGAACTTTTTTAAACACTTCGCAAACCATGCGCGGTCGCACATCTTCGATTCTAGACAAAGTAAAAACTCCTAAACAAAGAGTTTTCGTTTTCGATCAACGGTTTATGGTCACACCCCACATACAAAACGTTTGGATTCCTGGAGTTCTGAATGAGGTGTAGATGTTGTCTTTGTTAGAATTAATGCAGACACTGATTCCTCAAGTGAAGGCATTGGTTGCTTCGGGATAAGCCCATACAGAGTCTTAGTTTGTTTGACAAATTAGTTGCAGATATTTTGCATTAAAAAAAAAAGAAATAAGTTAAATATTTAGCATGAAGGAAAATACAGCCTTTTATTAATTTATATCTTGTAATTGCAGGACCGACGTAAGGCATATATGCGAAAAGTATCTTCGACCGGGGCCTAACGCTGGCTATAAAAGGTCAGAATAAAAAAGTTTGAATTTTCATTATTTAATTAAAAGTTAAATAATTGCTGTTATTCCAAATAATGTGAATGTACTGCTACGATGAGTTTTATCGAATTGGAAAGGTTAGGTTTTGAATTATCGTCGCACTAGAGCTACACGAGATCGAATTGGAAAGAATGGAACATTACTCTACGGAGAAAGAAACCCAATTACAACCTTATAAGAAATTACTAAATAAAACAATACGATATTCTCATAAACATAATGGTCTCTGTTCTTACTACAATATGTCGAAACTGTATTGGTACAGTGCCTGCATTTGCTAAAGGCGACTTTGTTCTGCAATGTACAACTGCTCAAAAATTCTGATTTTTAAGATAAATTTCAGATGCCTAAAAAATGGAAATTGGACATTTCCTATACAAACATCATCGAGAGTGAGGGCAACGTATATGGTTTTTATATGGGGGTACATCATATGGTTTTGGTGACTTTCTTTAATTTTTGTTTCTTTAACCTGTTGTTTATTTAGATCTTGTACAACTAGGACGGTCCTAGGACATGTGCCAAAAGTATATTCAACCAGGGTCGAACACTTGCCATATAAGTACAAAATAATGACAAAAATATGCATTTTCATTATTTGATTTAGATTTTAATAGTTATGCAATTAAAAATTTAAAATAAATTACTGTTACAGTGAATTTTATGAATTAGAAAGAATAGAATAATGGTCTAAGAGAAAAAAAAAGACTTTTTAGCATCACACAACAATATTAATAATCTTGGTTCTTACAATAAGTTGAAACCAAGTTCGCAAAGGGCCGTGCATCTACGAAGTGCGACTCTGTATTACAATCTGCATCCGCCAAAAAACTCGGATTTTAAATTAATTTCAGATTCCTAAAAATGTAACTAGGATATTTTCTATACAAATCTCCTTCAGAGTAAGAGGGATGTATGTTTCATTTGCAGGTACATTTATAGCCCTGCGAACTATCATCATCAATAATAAAGATGAGAGAAGTAAAACTGAACATCAGAATATATCTTTTTGGCGAATATTTCCTCACCTTTTTCGCGCCAAGCACTCCCACTTTACTCCAACCTCCATTCTTACACAGTTTCACGGTAGACGGTCATCGATATATGAAAGGAGGTCAAGCTCAACTTATATATTTTTTGTTGCACCAACTTTTTTTTTCTGGTCACAGTTCCAATAAGACACCTCCATATCGCTGCTAGAAAAATTATGATTCTGGGCACGTTCTGAAAAAAAATATAGTTTTTTTCCCGGATGGGTTCGGTTTTTTTTTGTAACGTTTGCTGCGTAATGCAGGAAGTAAAACGGTAGCATCACTAATTGGGTGTTACGAAGTGTTACATCGAACGTCTATGGACGGAAGTTGTTATAAATAACACCTTTCTATCCATCGGTATAGCATTTGTTTAATAAAAAGCAAATATTTAACTAATATCTCAAAGTGATTGTAAATGAGTAATTAAAAAACGATTACGGCATATTTAAAATCTTTTTGGTTGATTAACGTTCCTAAAACTACGCGATGGCTATTTGCTAAATGCCTTGTAATTTTGAAATAATTTTACAGCCACCAACTGTAACTGCATTAATTTTACATTAGTACAGCTACAGTTGGTGGCCCAGTGGCTTAGTGGTAGTGCTTCGCAATGCCACGCCACAGGTCCGGGATCGAATCCCGGATTGGGCGAGGTTGACACATCCTTTCATCCTTTGGGCGGGTCGATAAAATGTGTAAGTATGCTTGGGAACTAAACACTGAGGGGTTCCACGTGAGGCTGACCCTCTTACCGGGACATATGCCTAGCACCCCAGAGCCCTAGGACACGAAAGCTGAAATGGGCATGGTAGGCCTTGGCCCAGTAATGGGCTGTTGCGCCGGGGATTTTAGTTTTTTAGCAGTTACAGTTGACATAAGTCGTTGAAATTGTGTTTAGACAATAAAAACCTAGTATATTAACGCTTAAAAATGGATTTTTACGCTTAGAGTAGGAAATCAACAAAAAGATTGTTAAATAAAAAATAGTTAAAAACAACACTGTTTTGAAATTTAAGTAACTAATGTTTCCCACTGATTTTGTAACTAAAATCTTTCCAGCTTGACCCCTGAAGCAGAATTAGGTTTCCAAAAATCAAATACTAAATAAGGCAAATTGAACTATTGCAATTAATTAAAAGTTTTTGATGGTTAAGTTGTGAAGTAAGAAATCCTCTACAAATACCATTTTTAAATACATCTTTATGAATTCAAATTAAATAAATTTCACAATGGTGTTTATTCAGGAGGGAAAAAATTGTTTAAATTAATGAAACCACTTTAGGTAATTTATTTTTTGCTCAAATTAACCCTTTCAGTCCAAGTGATGCCATTTGGCATCATCACTTTCAATATTTTTTATGTTTATGTCCCGTTATGACATCCAAACACACATCATTCAATTATTCACACTTTGTTCTATTAGACAATATTTTACATTAATCTCAATAGAAGTCGGAACTACTATTTTTTTATTTAGAAAATAGCTAACAAGCGTTTCACCTGATTTTTGAAATTTTCAGTTCCACATATTTAAAACACAGTTTAATTTTTTTCTTTTAAAATAACTACTAATTTTAATAATATGGTCAGATACCTTAAAATATATAACTTGAAGTGTCTTTAGGTAATATATATATTTATTTTGTTATTTTTCACAGTTAATAAATTATGGCATTATTTCAAAAACCATGTAAAAAATTAAAATGAATATTTTTCTTATGAAACTCTTATTTTTGACCTAAAACAAGCTTATTTTGTGAATATCAGATGCTTCTGTAGTAAATTTTTGGGACTGAAAGGGTTAAATTGAGTTTGAATTCAAATGCGGCTTTATAAAATAGAAACTTACAATTCAAATTACATATTTTACCTCATGGCAATTTAAAGACTAGAATTTTACCTTTTAAAAGCTTTTGAATTAGAAATATGAAATACCTATACATGAAATAAAACTACGTATAACTTTTTTCATGAACTATAAAATGCCTTTCTATTGAAAAATATTTAGGAAAATCGAGCCAGCCATTTTCAATTCGATCGATACTTTTGTAACGAACCAATTCGGTCATACTTAGAAAATTATTGATTTTTCTCTTCAAACGAATTTTTTTTAAAGTTCTGGTAAGATATAAATTTTAAATGCCTCTGGGGCAAATTTAATACGCAAGTTCGAGAAATATTTTCACTTTGAAGTTATAAATAAGATATTGGTTAATTAAAAGGGACCTCTGTAAAAATAAGCATAATACAAATTTTAAAGGAACTTTAAAAGATAAATAACATTTTAGTGTATATATATTTTCTTGTTATCATCTAATTAACAACGAACAAAATTGTGTACAAATAAGGTAAACTGAATGTAGATTAATTAAAAAAATTATTAACTAAAGCAATCTATTATTAATAATTATTCTTGACCTATTTATAATAGTTAAAAGTTTTGCGAAAACCTAATTATTCTAGGTGCATTTGTAGTGGTCCAAAATGTTTTACAATTTGAATTTTGAGAATATTCCTTACATTATTCTGAATTATATAATCGAAGAGGTGAATAATATTCTCCTCAATGGATCAGTCAACAATGCATCCAAATATTTACCCATAATACATCAGTTAAAACTAATAATAATCTCTTTTCCGGATAGAGATTTTGACTTAGCTTAAAAGTAAATACTGACGAAATCGTCAAATACTCATGAAAAAAAAATCGACGAAAACTTGAATACCAATACTACATTCAGCATATTATTTATCCCCATTATCAAAACATACTACTACATAAATACTACAAAAAATATGATCTGATGTAACATTTCCAGATGTCACCATATAAGCGCTTCCTATATACAATTTCTAGGAGATGTCACCAAAATGGCAGCGATAAATTCAGTTTCCGCCCAAGTTTACACAGACTCAAGACGTGGTCGTCCCACAAATCGAGTTATCTCCTCTTCTCTCGATCACGAGAAGACATCGGCAAACATTCGAAATGGAATCTCCAAAGTCATCGGCGATGAAATAACGATGAAATATCGATGGAACTCCATAGATGATGAAACTATATATAGCCTTTTCAGTTCCTTATCCGATTCCTTTCCGATCAGTGTTTTGCAATCAAATACGGAATAATCAAGTATGAATGAGTGTAATCAAGAATGAATGAATCGCAAAAAGCAATTTCGTGCAGTTTTCTAGATGATAAGGGCAGAATAATTAAAACTTATGCGTTGGTGAATTATGTATATGGATACATTATTTTTCTTTCCGCTCATATCAAATTAATAATTTTTCTATTAATTAGCTTTTATGAATTAGTATTTGTATTTTTTCTATTATCGAAACGAAAACTGTTTTTAAAGACTAGTGGAGTAAATGTTAGGATTAATCGAGTGTACACAAATTTCGAGTTATAAGAGGGATAAGATTTAACCTCTTAAGACCCGAGCAAAATCCGACACGTATTTTCTTAATCTAAATATACTTTTCATTAAAAAATATATGCTAAAAAGCACGTTTTGCAAAGAAATTAAAAAAAAATATGTTCAATAGTTACTTAGGGACACGCCTTAAACTCTAAACTTACAATTTTTGTGCTACAAATGCAACAAGAAAAGAGACCGTATCGATTTGAAGTTCATAGATTGTTTAAACATTGTTTTTAATGCAAAATGCTGTTAAAATTAACTTCTAAAAGAACTCTTTGCTCTTTGAAAAAAAATCAAGTAATTTTTTTTAAGAACGGCTAATATCGTATTGACCCTTGTTCAACTTCATTTTTTATATGAAAAAAATCTGTAATCAAAGGCTGAAAACTGATATTTGGATCTTCTACTATCGGACCTGGTCAATTTCGGAACTCATTAACGTGTTAACTGTATGTGGGGAGGTTTTAAAAAATGTCCCCAAATGGGGACGCCAGTTCGCAAGAGGTTAAATACAAGGTTAGACATAACGGATACTAGGATTTGACCCAACCAATTTTACATAACTATTCTTCGAACTGCAAATAAGTTTATCAAACTACAAAGAATATTAATTTAATTTGTGAAAGAAAATTAATGAAAATAGGCAATTTCGGCCTTTAAAAGTTTAAACTACAACTGCATGCTGCTTTCGGAGATATTTTTTGTAAGGGGAATGAATTTCGTTAAGAAGCTGCTTTAGGTGACAGTTATTGTTGTAAATATACTTGTTTTACGATAAGAATATCAATGAGTATTTAAGTAACAGCAAAATAAGGTATTTAATTTTATTTAGAACTTCTTGTTAAATTAATGTTATGTTTTTAAAATTATAATAAAGTTGATATAAAAGGACTAAAAAGATACTACAAAAATGTATTGATTAAACAATACAAGAACACGTTGAACAAAGCCAATGTGATTCTGTAAAAATACAATTTATCATAAATAAATCATACACGGAATTTCATATCCTTAAACGTTAAAATATCGAATAGGGCTTACTTTTATTGCAAATGTCACAATCTTATTAAACTGAGAACATAAAAATTTGATTAAAAAAAACCCATGAAAATATAAGGCTTATTAGAATGAAATACCGAGCGTAACTAAACCCCAATCTTTCAATACATTGTACTATTTCAAATTTAATTAATAGGATTTTACGCTTTGCAGCCTTTTAATCCAGTCGCTGACAATCTTTTTTATTTGAAACTATCCTTTCAAAGTAAATGATTATAAAAAAGGAGCCAGTTTAATAGGAATACGGTGGACTTATACCCATTTGAAACTCACCACATCGAATGCAATTTATAATTCCGTGAAACCTTCCTTTTAATTAACTTTTTACTTTTATACCGATAAAATATTAATTTATGTCTTTTGAATTATTATTTTTATTTTCACGCTTTAATTAATAAAAATACTTTTGATATTGTTATGAAACAAATTAAACGAAACTTGGTGAAGTTTTGTTTAATTTGTTTCTGAATGATTTCAGATATGTGGAAAGTTTATTTTTAAAATTAATCTTCCATGACCACGTCTTTTCACTTGAATTGATAGGATGTTTTTAAAAACATATTTCAAAACTTTCAAATTGTTGGTTATGACATTCTTTCTCAATGATTTTAGACACAAGCTTATTTGTGACATTTATTTTCTGGTAAAACTTGAGGATTTTACAGAAGAATTAGTTAATTAGAAAGGAACAATATTTTTTCAAGAAAAAATTGTCATTATCTTTCTTTAACTTTATAATATTTAAAAATTTAGAAATTCATAAACTACTTTTGCCAAAACGTTTTAGGAATTAACAAATGTCATGGTATTGTGAGGAATTTAATATTGAATTAACCATAACAAATAAATATATCACTGAAGTCACATTAAAACAACTTGTAATTAAGTTTGTACTTAGTATTTCAATGTTAATTTAAAGAATTCTAAGTTAAATATCATTGCCCGACTATTTGTGGCGATACTAACATTTTTAGTATTAACATTCAATAAGAGCTTTAGTTTTTAAATGCAACAAGTTTTCCTTTAGTTTTCGAAGATAAGCAATTGAATGAATTTTTCAATAATCATACCTGTGTATTTAAAATACAAAACAAAATGATAATTGTTAGAAAAAAAGTTATTACGTGTATACGTATTTTACATGTGTTAGACAAATCATAAAAAAAAAATTGAAATCATATCATAAAAAAATCATAACAGACCTAAAATTCAAGCTAAAAGCTACTTTCTGTTTTGTAAAATAACACATAATCATAAGCTCAGATAATATCATCAACTAGTACTATAGAAAAATGTCAAAGTCACTTTATTAGTAATTTCCCCACCAAATACAACCTTAAAAGGACAAGAACAAAAACTCTAATCTAAAAATAACGCTTGTTTCCAAAGTTCCAACATTAAAACGCAGCCAAGAGACACCTCAGCACCACTCTTCCAGAATAAATTAATTTCGTTATCTGTTTTGCATTTGCGGGATATGGCGACAGTCGCCAACCCAACTCACGAAAAGAGTCGCCATTTAAATTCATTATGGGAGCACACGACGTTAAACGGCGCTTTCCTGTGGGAACGATGTAGAACGAATTACAACGAGAAAGATGGCTAAATGGTTAAGTAGGAGGATCTTAGGGAAACAATGAATAGTTCTTACTTTAACAATTTGTTTTCGATGATAGAACAAGCTATCATTTAATAGGGTTTTTTCTATAATTTCACGATTTTCATTTTTGGAATGTAGTTTTAAATGCATTTCTTACATCGTTTTTATAATTTCTTCTATTCTATTTTTTTATTTTTTTTTGTATTCGACTCTTGAAACACTATACCAAAACCGAGCTTAAGTTTGCAGCAGAGAAATGTACTGAGCGGAGGAAACTGGGTAAACAACCCGGCTGGGCCGCAATTTCGCGTACTCTGATAGGCTGCTCCTTTCGACCCTGATATTCGTGCGCCCTGTTACGTCAAAATCGAAGGAAAAAATAATTAAAACAACACTCTAACTGAAGCTTAACTAATAAAAATAATAAATGTATGTCTTGAAATAACAAATCAATTTGTTTATTGAATGTGAAATACCTTTTTGTATTCGATTCTCGCACTCAAAAATGAGAACTATTTACCCTTTTTCTCGTAGAACATTTGTATACTGCAAACTTAAGGTCGGTTTTGGTATAACTTTCGCAATCCCCCCCCCCCAATTATTATTTTACAATTGCCAAGTATTCCCAAGACATATTTAAGTGTACCAGGAATTTAAAAAAAAATTAATTGTTATATTTTTATTTACAAAAATGTATCAGGTATAGGCATCCATTGATGGTCTTAGGTAGAACTATTTAACCCTTTCACTACTGAAACGGCCCACGAAGGCCGTCCGACATAAGGATTCGATAATAATAATCCTATCACATATTACGAGGAAACAAAAATCCTTTGTAGCGAACGGGTTGAAGAAACTAGGGGTGCGTAGGTAAGACTGACCAGTGAATGAACATTTAGTAAATATAATAAAAAAATAAGGATTAAAAATCATTCCACTACATGGATAGGCAACACTGACTTCCTCCCATGAAGTAGGAAGCTGTCTGACAATGTTTGGTTGTGTGTGTTGTCCTGGTCATTATATCCTGGTGTTCATACTTCATTCACTGGCGAACGTGACGTCTTAAACGTTCATTCACTGGTTAGTTTACCCTAGACTAAACATTACACGACCATTACTGCAATTTAAGAAACTTTAAAACTAAAAATCTCTATGGCTTCTATTATGAGAAAATCTTGTTGGGACGACCGACAGGTACAAGAAATTTGTTTCCGTAGCTCTTTTAGTTCGATCAGTAGAGTGGTTTCAGACAGACGGACCAATGTTCAGAAACCACGTTTTTGGAATCAGCAGCCTCCACAATGTGCACAAAAAATAAAATTTCCGTTTCGGATTTTCGCTTCCTTTAAGTAATTAAAACGAAAACAACAACAGAAATGCTAAATTAACACTGTGGTTAACAAAATCAGTTGAACAAAAATCTGTTCTAGATAACTAACCAGATGGAAATACAACTATTTTTGAAAAATACTTTAGTACCAATGGTTAAAAGACTGCTCAATTTATTCATGGAAGGAAGTAGAAAATTGTTTTGGGACGCAATTATAGCTGGTGTCGAGCATTATTTTTCCTAAGTTGGCCCATTTTCAGTGGTCGCGTATTTTTATAATTTATTCATATTACTGACGTGTCTGAAATTCAGGCAGGAGCGTGGTTTTTTACGCATTTTATTTCTTTAGAACTACACGCAATAATATTAATTACAAGTGTTATTATAAATATAAGGGGAAATGCATTAAAGATTCGATGAATTTAGTTAGCCTATTGCAGATTTGCCTCCTCACAATTTTTTTGTAAATAATCAATAGTTTTAATTGTTTTTTTCCAACAGGGTTGCTTTATTGACGGCTTAGCTTTTGCTGACTCGGCATACTCCCCAGTACTGAGAGCCAAATAGTTTTAACTAAATAGATTCTCTAAAAAAGAATTAGGCAGCTAGTAAAATGCAGATTTGCTTCCTCACAATTTTTGTGCAAGTAACTCAATAGTTTTAATTGCTTTTTTTTCCCAACGAGGCTGTTTTAGTGACGGCTTAGCTTTTGCAGACTCTGCATATTCCCCAGAACTGAGAACAAAATAGTTTTAATTAAACAAATTCTTTTAAAATGAATTAGGAGATAGTAAAATTCTTTAATTATATGTGCGTGAAGGTACCTCACACTGAACACAAAAAAGGCAGATGTAACAAAGCTGACTCAGCGTTAAAATTACAAAAGTATGAAAAGATTGATATCTATCAATTAGTGCAATTTTTAAAGCTATCGGTAAAATCGTTAAGCAACCATAAGCAGATCAGTGACTTTTTCACTGCTGAAATTAAAAAAAAATCATTTTACAATATATAAGTCACTGTTCAGCGTCCAGTTCGATATTTCTAGATTAACCTATTTGACTATAAAACATATGCTATTCTGGTTTCATGTGTAGATTTTTTTTAAAAGTACTTTTAGAATTAATTTAATTTTTTTTGCAAAATTATAAGAAAAAAGGATTCAATAATCTGTGCACTTAACATTTTGGCAAATAAATCTGTATGAAGTGTATGTATCAAATAAATCTGCCTTGAAGAGACTGACAAACATACTCGGCGTACATAAGCAAAAGCAGTCACCACAATTCTTAATCATTAATATACATATAACGTAACACAATGAAGTCTACGTAAAGTGATTATGATGATATCATTGTTTTGTCTGAAGTAATGAGTGTGTCTTTATTCACACGTTTTTATCTACATTTTCACACAAGTGATAATGAGAATGATAGAGTTCGAACAACATTGCGGTTAAACTTGAATGTGAATCACAAGAAAAGAATTGTTTTCACACGATGTCTAAATAATATTAGCATTAGTCGTTAATTAAACAAAAATAGAGTAGTTTTTAAGGCTCTTGGTCTCAAAAAGATCCGACAGTGGTGAGAAAGTTTTTGAAATTTGCAAAAAATCTTATAATTAATAACAAATTCTAGTATTTAAAAAGCTAAACTTGGAAGTGATTTATTATTTTATTTGTAATAGAAGTGTATATTTGTAAAAAGACTCCATTACATTTATCAAAGATATTTATGTAAATCATGCATTGAAGTAAAAAGTTACTGATTTTGGGAACAATTCTATTTGATTTTTTATGCATTTTAGTAAAAAAAAATGCCTTTTAATTTTTTTCATACTTTCTTTACATCATTCGTGTATTTGTATAATATTTTTTATTTGAATATTTTTTAAAGAGATTTTTCACGAAATAATTTTTTTTTTATACATTTATTATGGAAAGGTTCATTGCTTATTTCACTTTACTGCATAGCTCGAATTTCCCGTTGTTCTGAACGATACTATCCTACTTTTTTCTATATTATACTACTTTTATGATAGGTTAGGTTTGAATTATCATCGCACTGGAGCTACAAGAGGGCTATTGGCAACGGGCGTCGTATTTTAGAACCACAGTCAAGTGACGAGCCGACACCTGAATAGGCACCCAACGCAACCGTTAAGGGGGATATCGTACGCAGCATTAGGACTTTGAAGGATATTTAACGTGCACTCTCTTACACGTGGTATCCTTCGCCGGACATTTTTGGCTGTATGGGCCGTATGTAGGTCAGCAGTTATTTTGGCGATGCCCGGACCCGAACCTGGGACCTTTTGCATGCTAGGCGAGTGCCAAACCGACTGGGCTCCCCAGCCCCTATACTACTTTTATAGCCACATAACATCGTGACTTCTTACGACCTCACTGTACGCAAAAAAATAAATCTATCCTCCCAAGATATTTTCCATACTAATACATTTTTGAAAGGATGTTTTTCAGGAAATTTTAAAAAAAAATCATCGTTTTATATTTGCTGATACCAATTTGAGGTCTTAAGCTTAAGAAAATACACAATTTGGGGATATGAATGCAAAACAAACCCTTTATTTTTTATTTGTAAATAATAGCATGACCTAATAATTTGTAATAATAGCATGAATCATGTTTGACCCTCGTGCTACTTTTTTACACAAACGGGCAACTGATAAATACAATCAAAGTATAAAAAGTGAATTTCAGATCTTCTTCTATAGCACAATTTTAAGTCTTAAAGTTTAAAAGGATTTATGAAGTGTACCAAAACATTAACCTAAAACCAAATATCCATTTCAATGCATGCCTAGTCTCAGGTCAGTTAATGAAAGCACTGTATGCTTCAGGTTAGTTAATGAAAATGAATAACTTACCGTGTCTAGTGTATCCTGATTTGATCTGTTAATGCACACTCATGGCATCTAAAAGTAAAAATAATAAATTATAAATAAACATTTAAATATGTCAACATAATTTTTTTTATTATTATTTCAAGCACCGTTTAAGAAATACTAGTACTAGTTACCGAGATGCTTTGCATACTGATATTGACATTCATAAAATTTAAAGTGGCAGTCATAAAAATTGAAAGAGCCCTTGATTTTTTTCTAATATTCAAAAAGTCATTTTCCCGGAATTTTCTCGATAGAATGGCACGCACAACTTCTTAAGTATTTTTGATAAATAATAAAAACGTGATGGAGGCGCTATCCTCGAAAATGTGTCCGTACCTCTCAGAGGCAAAATGTACTTATTCCTGTACTAAGTTTATGGACAAGAGTACATTTTACCTTAGCGGCACGACTGTTTAAAAGGTGCTCGGAATACTAAGTAAGGTAGTATTTTTTATAAGGTAAACCAAATAACAATTTATTGCTGTTTACACACGCCATTATTCAAAAGACAAGAATATACGGTATAGGGGACTAACAGTTTGACTAAAAAAAAGAGGAATCAAAAAGGTTCGATCAAAATTAATTATCCTTGCTTGAAATAAATGCTATTTCTAAAGATTAAAAAGCCCCCTGCTATTCATGTCACTATGTGCTTTTTTTATAAAGAAAACTTCTCCTTCTATCAAAAACTATAGGTCAATTTCGTAGTAAAACTGTTGTAAGCTGAAAAATATAAGGTCATTATGTTACGTTATTTTATCTATGAAAGGTATTTTTTGTATTTACCGAAATTCCTACTCTTTTCCTTAATGCAAAATTATAGAACGCAAAATATGAAAGTCAAATAAAAAAAGTCTTACAAAAAGAATTTCAGAATTCCGAAACACTTCTTCTAGCATCAAAACATTTTATGCTGCAAATTATATGCAAATCTCTGCCATTTTCTAAAAGCAGGAAAAACAAAATTTCGGAGCCCAACAGATTTGCCCCTGCAATTCTTTTCAGGTGATTTGATAAAAGGGCTCCATTTTCTCTGATTTCTTTCCTTCACATTTAATCAGTACCAGAATCCCCCAAAAATGGGAAGTTACATTTACTTTTATATTATATTTACATTAAGTTTATTACATTCCCTTTTTCAAATACATCAAGGAACATAGAAACTGAGAGGCAGTGTTAATATTTTTCGACATGAATTTTAGACATTTGCGTGTTAAATGCAAGAGTAATATTTAACCCTCTAATGCATGAATTTTTTTACAGCCGAAACAATGTATATGTATCTTTAATACTCATACATTATGGGAAAAATACCGAAAACAATTTAACTGCATTAGAATTTAAATAATTTCAATTTTTAAATTGTTTCCATATGACAAAAACCAACTACAAAATTCCAATTTTGATAACAATGACTAGAAAAGTACCAAATATATTTCAAAATAACCCTCTTTAACTAGATTTAATTTTTCAAAACAATTTATTTGTATTCAGTACTAATATTATTATACTTTGAATACTGCCAAAAACGTAATTTCACAACAGTTACTAACCTCACTTTTTAATTCTGATACACTTTTACTACTGTCATTTATGAGGGTTATTAGCAACTATAACTTCAAAATGGAATGTAATGGATGAAAAAAAAACCCACAAATTTGTCGATAGGGAGCTCTACTTTAATAGAATGAAGTGGATTATGTTACTTCTTGCCAAACGGCAACAGAGGCATTAGAGGGTTAATGGATGCTTCAAATTCTTCCTCAATTTAACGCTCATAGCCTCATTTTAGGATAGATGTATCTTGTGTGGAAAAGATGATGCAATTTGGGAAGTTAATTACTTCTATTTTAACAAAGTGTTTCAGAAATAATTTTTTTCATATACTGCGTAAGAAATAAACGTGCCAAATAATATAAAAGTCGATATTTTTTAATTCATTATTTTTCAATTATATTATGAAAGTTTATCACATAACGTAATATTTTAAAGTGAAAAAATATCTAATAGAGTAACATTCATTTCCTAAATAACCAAAACAAGATATTCTATTGCAATTAACAGCAATTATATAAAAAAGATTTTTTTTAAAGCTTAACCTCCTTTTTCAGAAAAGTAATAAAATACTTTGCCTATTCTTTTTAGAAATTGTCTGTGTTTCCAAACTTTATTTACAAAGAACACGTTAAATTTTATAATCCATTTATAATAATGTATAGTTGTACATTATGTCTGAATTAGACTACACTCATTGCTAACCTAAGTTGGGTAAATAGAAATATCTATGGAGAAGATCCTTCCGCGGATGTAAAGAGTTCCAGAAATTATTTGTGAATCCATCCAGAAAACATGTTTAAAACATATATTTCGTTCAAGGTTTAACATATTTCAATATTATTTGAGAAAATTTGGAAATTTTATCAGAATGAAAAGTGCATTTTGGTTAAATTGTATTCAGATAAATTTTGTTTGTAAATATTACCTTGCAAGAGTTTCCAACTAACGGACCAATCGCACTTTTCCCTCTTCCTTTTTACTATTTGTTTTTACCCAAGTTAGGGTGGCAAGGAGTGTATACCATATGAATATTAACATTTTCTTGACGCTTCTGTCAAACTTTGGTAATTATTTTCGTCTAATTCAGTATTGATACATGTTTATCCGTGTTAATATGTTACTTTAATTTCATAAATTTTAATTACGTGCATCTTGTTTTTGTGTATTTGTATCTTGCATATTCTCTAACTAGGATACTTGTGTCTGAGAATTTCTTTCAATAAATCGAATAAATAAAGTTCGAATTAATAAGCCGTAACTAAAGTTACGATTGAAATGGACCTTAGCAATTGTTGTCCACTATCTTCTATTTATCTTCACAAATGGCTTAGCTTAAAGAGTCCTTCCGAACATTTTTTCACGAAATGGAACAATTTTCAGATTCCCTTGGAAAAAAAGCCTCGAAATATCCCAGGCATCAGGATGTCCAAGAGAAACACGCGAACGAAAGAAAGATACTTCGAGAAGTTTCAACATTTGCAAAAGGGGGGGAAAGAACACTTGGATCCTGTTTAGTAGTTCCTTAAGCAGACAAATCTATCAAAAAATAAAAATTTACTGTCAAGGTATGCGAACTTGTTACTTTAACGATTAATAAATAATCAGAAATAGCCTAAAGTTACTTTTTAAAATTGCGAAAACATAACAAACGTTTGTTTAAAGAAAGCAATATATGATTTTGTCGACAAGATAGAAGTACAGAAATGTTACTGAAACATTGAAGTAGGAAGTAACACCAAGTTAGTTTTAAAAAATACAGTTTTCAAATATTAATAAGATGAAAAAATAGAAGACTACGGCTTTAGGGATTATTGTTGAATAATCTATCCAATTTTAATAAGTAAAAAGAAAATTGATTGAAAAAATTTCCAATTTCGCGAAAAGGAACAAGCGAAGTAAAGATTTGCATCAAAATATTGAGTAAGAATTAATATAAGTTGTGCTTAAATACATATAAAAATCCCATGTTTTCCAGGTATCAGAATTCAGAAGAAATAAATACTGATTATATAGCCAGCATTTGGTCTCAGTAATGGTCTCAGTTTCTACTTACTATAAAGTATAAACATAGAGTAGGCGAAGTAAGTAGAAACTGAGACCATGTTGTACTTTAAAAAGGAAGAGTACATTTTTTCTTCAGAGTCGAGAGGAAGAATCGATTTATTTCTTCAGAGTCTTTCCTTAATTGTGTCTGCTTGCCGTACATTGGCTACTGGAAACCGGTTTTTCTTTCAGTTCTTCTTTCGAGGTACAAACGTGTGACTCGTATCCACAGATCTCCGTCGTGAATCAGGGTTGCCACGAAATATAAACAAAGCGAGTAACCGGTTTCCTTACACCAATTTAGGCAATTTCTCGCTATCATCCCCAAAGAGGCTATTAAGGAAAGCCTTCTACGAAATAAAGAGGTTCTTACCATGTACTCTTCAAATACCATGGATTTCACATATTTGTAAAGAATTAAAAGAATTTAAAGAAGACAATGGCTATGATGAGTAAGAACTAAAACAATCTATACTTCAAAAATACCATGTTTTTTCACATATAGACAAAGTGAAACAAAAAAGAGACCAGGGTGCTCTTCTATCATGGTTGGTTTGTTGACCGATTAATCCGTCCTTTGAAGGGGAATAATCCACACGAGGGGGCACGCGTCTGGTTATTAGGACGTCACCCGTGACGAAACGAATCTTTGTTGACTCTTCGGTTCTGGGAGAGAAAACTGCAGGGACCAGTTCAAGTAGCAACCATTTAGTATGGGTAATTGTCTTCTAAATCTACACTATTAATATATGCCCGTCTAAAATCTCAACCAGGTATGAATCCTCGCCTAGGCCTAGATGGCCCGGGTGTTAAGATCCGGGATTTTAAGGGCTCCAAAAATAGAAATTTTGCCTCACACTTAACCATTTCGTATCATTTTAAGACCAAATTAATTAAAAGTATTATTTAAAGCACTATGATGGAGTGATATTATTAAATTTGAGGAATGACCTTGCTCAAAAGGTATTTCTTTTTCTTCAGCTACGTACTTTTTGTTAAAATATCTGTCCGAAAAGGGCCTCCTATAGTATTCGGACCATGGGCCCCACCCTGTCAAGCTGAGGCCCTGGTTTCAACTACAAATGAGACTGGGGCACTCAGTCTGCAAGGTGCTTGCCCTGCATGCGAAAGGTCCCAGGTTTGGGCCCGGGCTTTGCTAAAATAATTGACGACCTAAAAATGGTCCGTGCAGCCAAAATAGTCCGACGACTAATACCCCGTAGAGTGCATTCTAAATATGCTACAAAGTCAGAAACATGCATACGGTGTCACCATAAAAATAAGTTGCATTTTGTGCCTACTCAAGTGTCGGCAAGAGCGGAAATTAACATCAATGTAGGGTAGGTTTGAATTATTGTAGCAGTAGAGCTACATGAGGGCTTGGCGACGGGCGTTATAATTTAGAATTATAGTCAAGTGATGACTTGAAACCTGGATAGCATAAAAACCAAAAGCAACATTTTATTGAATTCGAACACAAGTTCCTGACAAAAAAAAATTAAGAAATTTTATTTTGCATTTGCTTAAATGGTCGCTCAAGAAAAGAGAATTAATAAATTTATAATTTAGTTTAAAATTTGAAAAAAGCCCATAAAATTTGAAGCAGGATACAGATTCCTCTAAATGTTTTTGAAAAATCTCAAACATATAAAATACAAATCACCTGCAAAGACAGACAACATCAAAATCCAAGAGTGTCCAAGAAATCAGTCAGATAACCTCATAAAGCAGCATATAATTTAGTTTTCATCATATTTATTGATTTTTGTCTTTTAGAACCAATTTTTTTTTGGTTTTGACATGTTACTAAAAGGGTTTTCGAAATTTCCAAGGATATCATTTTATTACAGGGTGGCAAATCAGTAGCCTAACAGTTACTTAGGTATACGGTTATTTATACAGAAACAGTTATTTTAATACAGGTTAAGTTACGTTTGGTTGAATTATCGTAGTGCTATAGCTACAGGAGAGTTATTGGGGACAGTTATCGTTTTTAAGAACCATAATCAAAAGTGACAGCTTTATTTTCATACATATATCTACATTTTCAATCCCGAAGGTGCTGAAATTGTCTACGGGATTCGAAATTACGTTCTCTGGTGACATTTGCATATTTCTAGAGTATTAAACAAGTAAACGGGGCCGGGATAGCCTAGTCGGTCGGTAAGGTCTAATAAACCGAAGATATCTCGAAACGAAACCAATTAAAGTCCACGATTTGCTATTCTTAGGATAAGATTCGCTGTAGTACGACTTTATTTTAGCTTACCAACAAAACTAAGCACGACTATGCCAAATACCTATTCTAAATAACCCAAAGTTCTTACCAATGGTACGACATTAACTGTTATACAGAGACGCCCAAAAGTAGCCTATGTTTCACCGATGTAAAAATAGCCTTTTCCAAAATTAAATAAAACTTATACAAAGTTTTATTTTAAAACTGCTTGATTCATTTATAAATGTGAACATAAAAAACATTCCGACACGGATGATTTTAATGTTGTTTTGGTATGTGGCTCATCGAATTCTTGTAATTTTTTTCCTTTAAATGGAAGGTGGAATATATTATTTTTAAATGTCAACATCTAATAATCCTATCCCGGAACTTTTCCTCTAGAATGTTCTAACTTGGAACATGGCAGCTTAGTAATGCGTATTTAAAACAGGTTTAAATTGTCATTTGCATAAAAATAGTGTGAAATGCTCATTGCATGTGTATGCTAATGCATTTTTAAAATCCAATTTAAATAAATAGAATCTTTCAACCTGAAAATGTGCTACAAGTTCTACGCGTTTATAATTTTTTACATTCGATTAGGTGACGTAATGACACCTTATGACGTTTTGTGACAGAAAAATTTGCAAATATAAATTTAAATATTTATTTTTATGTTACCACATGTAAAAGGTTTGGAAATATTTTTAAAAGTCGATTTTATGTCCTCCTGGAGAAATATTCGACTTTTGATATAGGCTTTGTTAGTCTACTCTAGGGCCTAGGCAATGATCATGCGCTCAGAGCCTATCCAGATTTTAATAAAAAGGCAGCTAGATATTACACCCTCCCCCCTCTTAATGTTAATTCCTAAAATCAACTTATTTCCGCATTTTAGTCACATTTCATAGCTAAGGTAAAATTAGAAAGGAACTAAATTTGTACAAATTAAACAAATTTGGATTTCCTGTGCTAGATTTTAGAACCCTTTGAGGGATAACAGAATTGTTTTACGTCTGAATTCCTTTACTGCTTGATTCTAAAATTTTTGTTTTAACTGAAAATTTAACTAAATTAACTGAAAATATTTCGTTTGCAGAGTATTATAAATGACTCTTCCATACTTATTTTTTCCTCCAAAGGAAATGCAATATTGGCGGTCAAGCCTTTGAAAACTCGGCATATTCCTCAGAACTGAGACATTTTTTTTGTGGCACCATCTAGGCGACTCTCGCTACCAATTTTGACGCGCAAATTACAATGAATCTGAGTTCTCGTTGGACGTTTAAGTAAGCCGATATTTAATTTTGCCGAGAAAACCCAAGCCAAATGGGCCCTACAGGGATCTTTTACACGCCACTTAATCATATGACATGCTTGCCCAAGATTTTCCCATTCAGAAAATCCAACGACTCAGCCGGGGCCCTCCATACTTTAAAATGAGTAAAATTACAAAATTTATAATTTTTAACAAAACATGTGGCGGGGGAAAGCTTGCATTTAGATGACAGGTTTACGTGTGCATCCCTTCAGAGTGTCAAAAATCGGAAGCGGTTTCCGGGGAGTCGGACCCCTAAATTCTTCAATAAATAACTTTTCCTAACCCAACACAAGCACCCAGAATTCCTATGACGGAAAGTTTGTCTATTTCAAGATCCTCCACAACACACCGTAAACCAATCAACGAGAACGCGTATACCGTAAAAAACCAATTACAAAATCCCTATTTTGGGGGTACTACATATCGCACCGTGCACGAGGAAGGGGATGTGAATAAATTACGCTAGCTTTTGCGGGGGCCGAGTAAAAATTTCCCGTGAGGGAGAGGTTATGTTGAATTATCGTCGCATTGAGTTATTAGCGGAGGGCGTCGTAATTTAGAACCACAGTCAAGTGACGAGCCGACACCCGAGTAGGCACCTGACGCAGGGCGACGTTGTACGCAGCGTTGGGACTTGGAGTATATTTTACGTGCACTCGGATTTATTATTTTACGGACAGTTTTGGCTGCACCGACCGTTTATAGGTCGGCAGTATTTTGGCGAAGTCCAGACCCGTACCTGGGACCTTTCGCATGCTAGGCGAATGCCTAACCGATTGGGTTAACCAGCCCCTCACCTGATGGAGAGTTGACTGTAATTAAAACATCGTCGCACTGGAGCTACACGAGGGTTATTGGCAACGGACGTCGAAATTTAGAACTATAGGCAAGTGACAAGCTGACACATGAATAGGCACTGAATGCAACTTTTAAAGACGACAACGTCACATTTTGCAACATATTTAACGTGCACTCCCTCTACACGGAGTAGGCAGTTATTTTGGCATTGGCTACTAAAGAAGGGGATGGAGGTTCTCGTCAAATATCACGATATCACGGAAACTCTTGTAAGATATTTACCTACAAAATGATCTTAATAGAATTTAACCAAAATACACCCTTTCATTCTGATAAAAATTGCGAAATTTTCTCAAATAATATTCAAATCTGTTAGACCTTAAATGAAATTAATGTTTCATTCATGTTTTCTGGATGGATTCACAAATAATCTATACAACTCTTTACATCCGCGGAAGGATCTTCTCCAAAGCATATTTCGATTTACCCAACTTAGGTTGGCAAGGAGTGTAGATACAAGTGTATAAATCTCAATTCGAATAGTAAAGAAATCTAACTTGTAAAGTCATATTTGTCATATGAATCATTTTTTTGCTTGAAGTGCGATATTTTCGCATTTCCATATCTGCTCTATCAGCGCAAACATAAAAGTGCGATTGAATCCTTCCAAACGTTTCCATATTTCTGTGCTTTAATAGAAGAACGGCTTATATTATAGCATTGGACATAGGACCTATTTGTATCGAGATGGTTATTTATAGCTTTGAGTCGTGTTTTGAAAAAGGGGACTGCTGAGTTTCAGATCTCTAGGGAGAAGATGCGGATGTGGAAGATTTAAAAGATAATTATTTTTCATTTATTGTTTTAAAGATTTTTAGATCAATTTGCAATCGAACTATTAATATATTTTGAAGCATTAATTTTTAGCGATTGTAACCTATAATGTTAATTGCTGCATGATACTAATAATTTAAAACTATAATGATAATGGGTTTATCAGGTTTAAATAATGATAATAGATTAAGGTATTTAAACATTTAATCAGTGGATAATAGGTTAGGTTAAGTGTAAATTATTGTCACATAAGAGCTACACGAGGGCTATTGGCAACTACATTTTACGGTATTTTAGAACTACAGTCAAGTTGCGAGCCGACACCTGAATAGGCACCCAACGCAACCGTTAAGAGCGACATCGCACGCAGCGTTAGGACTTTGAATTATATTTAAAGTGACCCTTACATGGGGTATTATTCGTGGGACATTTTTGGCTGCACTGTCCGTTTATAGGTCGGCAGCTATTTTGGTGATGCCCGAACCCGAACCTGGGACCTTTCGCATGCTAGGCGAGTGCCTAACCAACTGAGCTCCCCAGGAACATTATCAACGAGAGGAATGCCCTTTCAGATCATGCTGTATATTCGGAAAGTAGAAAAATTCAAGAAAAATATTGATAGTTATCGAAGACTGGTTAATATTTAGCAAACTTTTGGACCAACCTTGCTGGGTCAATGGCCAATGGCCCAAAATTTTGTATATGTATTGTTATTTGATACTTAAACCACTCTTTGTAAATTTCAATTTAAAATACACAATATACTTTTAAAATTCAAAGTATAATTAATTTTTTTAAAATATAGAAGTTATCATCGCTATCCAGCTAAAAATGCAGGACGAAAGCTTTTCTTCAAACTAAAAAACAAAGACAAAAAAATGCAGTTCTTTGGGTAAAACGAAGTTTGAATTATGTGGTCGGGCCTGAAAATCCATCCAAATTTACCGTCCCTGCTCTGGTACTTTACTTAGGATTGGGAAAACACCTATATTTGGCTACAAGCGTGTCTTTACACAGGATTCACTTTATACGTGTTGCGTTTTCTTCTATTTATGAAGATTGCAGAGACAGGGACCGTTTACATATCTATCTTTGCTTGTTACTTATATCGCCCTTTTAATTGGTAAGTGGTGCATTTTTAATTAGTTAACATGACACATACGTCATTTTTCTATGAAATGGGATGTATATAATTCAACATCAGGTACAAAGTGAATATAAAATTTAGGTTTAGATTTAGAATGGTTCAAAAGCTTTATCATTTTGTTTTTACTATCCGTTAATCATACAAATGTAAATCTCACTAACAAAAATTTTTTGTAATTTTTTCAACAAGATAATTTTCACGAAATAATTTCTAAAAAATTGTGTGGTTTTTTTTACACAACAACATGTTTAAATCTTTTTAATTTCCTTGTATATTGTTTTGTTTTTCCATTTTATTTAGTCAAAAAATTATTTAATCTTTTGTACACATGTACAACTTTTTTTAATCAAAACTTCTTCCTTATAATATAACACAGAATTTAATGTAAAAATTATTTAAAAACTAACAGAAAAAAAAGAACACTTCTGAAGCGCATGTTGAAGCTAACTTCATTATGATAAACAAAATTTTTTTAAAAAGAAAATTCATAAAGCAAGCTGACAGCGGGGTTGGACATAACTTAAATAACTAGTTAAAAATTCCATAACGAGACATAATAAACTAACCATATTAAAAAGCAACAACCTTGTTTTAAAATGAATGTAGCACAAAAATATTCTAAACTTTCAAAAGTATATTTTTCAGAAAGTATATACGAGTTTAATTAAAGCTAACGTTTTTATTTGTTATTCTACCTTTTTTCCAGAGAATATTGTAATGTGTAGGAACTAAACTAAAATATATTAAAATTTTGCATATGATGGAATAACAAATATTGCCATAAAAAATCGTATATTAAAAATGTTATATTTTTATAATAAAGGTTAGGTGGGAATTATCGTCTCACTAGAGCTACACGAGGGCTATTGGCGACGGGAGTCGTATTTTAGAACCAAAGTAAAATGACGAGCCGACATATGAATCGGCACCCAACGCAACCGTTAAGGACGACATCGTACGCAGCGTTAGGACTTAGAAGGATATTTAACGTGTACTCCCTTCCACGGGGTCATCGGACATTTTTGGCTGAATGGGCCGTTTATAGGTCGGCAGTTATTTTGGCGATGCCCGGACCCGAGCCTGGGACCTTTCGTATGCTAGATGAGTGCCTAACCGACTGGGCTCCCCAGCCCTTTTTTTCTATTAAAGAAATTTTTCGGTTTAAATTATTATATAGTGAAACAAAAGTTTTAATAATTGCATTGTGAATTTTATACATGCGAGTTAAAAATTTTCATTATTGGGTAAATTATTTTAATTTGGTGGTTTTTATTTAATTTAAATAACATAAAGTCCATTGCTTGATGTTGGTTTACAAAACAATTTCTAGATAAGTTTGTTTCGAATAACTAAATACAAAGATTAATTAATAGTATTTAATGCTTAAATTTATCATTTATTAATTTTTTTTAGAAATCCTTATCTTTTCTAAATTAAGTTTCATAGTTTGTCAACATGGTTTAATAATTCATTTTTAAATTAGTATTATTTTGTTTATTCTAAAATTTAAAAAAAAAACTATTACTTCAAATGGATTGAAATTATAAAATTATTTTTATCACCATGTTGGAAAAATGAGTATAATGAAATTATTAAGACTGTACTTAATTTTTTTTCATTATAATCCAGAAATAAATTTATTAGTTTATATTTATAATAAGCTATAATATTTGTACTGTAAATTTTTTATGAGGGCTTTGTCGCGAAAATGTCTGAGCTTTAATTACATTTTTCTGTATTTAGATTCTTACAATTAAAAATTAAGAAATCAAACAAAAATTTTTTATAATATATTTACTCGATCCTTATTTAAAAAATAACATTGAAACTATTTACAAAAGGAAAGTTTTTACATAGAATTAGTGTATTTAGCAGAAATTGAAGAAATTAAAATAAGTGAAACAAGAAAAGGAGTATTCTTAACATATTAAATAAACACATGTGTTTTTTCCAAAAAATAATCTATTATGTCTTAACAAATCTTAAAAATTAAATATATTTAGGGGGAATAGACGCTTTGCGTTTGGCAATACCATTTAATTAGTAATTAAATTATTTAGCTATAAAAATTGGGCGGAACTCCCCTTGTTTATTTGTGTAGTTGTTTAAACAAAAACAACTTAAATAAAATATGATTTATGCAAATTCAAAGGCGATTTCATCATTACATCAGGGTGTCTACCATATTTGTCAAATCCAATTTCTTGACTTTTTCTTGACCTTTTTAGAACATTTCTTGGCCTTTTTCAGAAACGTTTACAACCGTTTAAATGATTGATCCGTTAAAGAAAAAGTTACAAATACAAACCATAAAATAATACTTGATGCAATACAGAGCAAAGTCCATGCATATATATGATCCGATTTTGCAATAAATCGAACGAAAGTTTAAATTGTACAAATTTTAAGGATTTGAGAAAATTAACTTTTTTTGTTCATAAATATTTGGGTCATTTTGGGGGAAAATCTGTGTTCTTTGACGACTTTTAAAATTTCCGAGACCTTTGCTCTAATTTCATTACTTTTTTGGGGACTCCTTGACCATTTTTTTTGACTTTCTTGACCGGTAGACACCCAGTACATTCATAGTTAATGTATTCAATCACTAAAACAATTCTGGTCAGGCTAAATATATTCAACCGGTCTATATTCGCAGTATATACACGTACCGGAAAACCTTGTTAAAAAAAAACGCCCTATAAAAGTTGTCGGCGGGCCCCTTTTCCAAGGGTTTAACCATGTGTTTATTCTCACGTTCACTCCATAGGGGGTTCGTCAGAAGTTTCTTCAGAAATAGGGGGAGAGGGGTCAAAGTGTTTCCTTTTCCATCTTGGGGGCCTTCGCGGTTGAAATAGGAGCACCCTCCTTGAAAAACAAAGTCGTGCTTGTGGGGCTGGTATATATTTTTTCATACTTTTGATAGTCGGGGGGAGTGAATTATTTTTTTCGAAGAGGTCGCGTCGTGTTTTTCGCATGAAGAGGTGCAAAGCCCTCCATGATTTTTCGATGCAAGTTTGATGGCGAATGGTTTCTAGTAAATACAGTACCCATCACCTGACGGTGAGGTTTTCCAGCAACACACATAATTTTTGTAAATATTTTTGAGTTTAATTATTTTATTAAATTTCACAATTTAATACATGGAAAATAATTGTTTCACCACCAACTACAGAAACAATTTTTTTTCTCTGAGAAATCAAGTTAACACCTAAAATTTCAATTTAAAACTCATGAAGTGAAAACAAGTTAACACTTCAGCCAACTTGCTTATCCCTCAGAAGAAATGAACAAAATATAAGACAAATGAAGACTATTTCCCTGAGCAAACTTGGTGGGAAAAATTAAGAAACACGAAAAATGCGTTTTAAAAGCCTAAAATTAACTTTTTTATTCAGATATGAAATTGTTTATTGCATCTACAAATTCTTTGTTAATGAGTTAATATCTGGAATTCACTTTTGTTCAATAGATGAAATAAGAAACAAAGTAGTTTGGAAACTTAAGCATGTGACAACTGACCAGTACGTCTAATTGCCATACAACTCGTCGTTCCTGATTTCAATAGCTGATATTAGCACAGAAGACCTTGGACCTTTATGAGCGGTGTCGCGCTACTGAGTTTGTATATTTTACATCTCATAGAATTACTTTCAAATATGGAAAATATATTTTTACTTAAGCAAAGTGGGTTTTAGCTTCCACATACGTTTATAACGTAAAAATTGGAGGCTTTTGTATAATAGATATGTCTGCTCATCACCCACATTTCATATCCCTAACTATAAATACTGCAGACAAGTGTGATAGTTAAACATAATAGAGATACTAAAGAAATAAAAAAAATTACATTTTCTGTTACGCAAACCTCCTATTGTGACGCAAACCTCCTACTTGTGTATATACACTGCTCACAACAATTAGGGGAGCGCATGGTTTAAACTCTTTCAACCCCAAAGTTTCTATTTGGAATCATGAGCTTGCGATTATTTTCTCACTAAGTTGAGCTTGCACTAATTTATCGTTAGATGGAAGAATCAAGTCTTTTGAGCATGTAAATAATGTTTGTTGTAATCAAATGAAAATATGAAAACATGGCAAAATAAAATTCACTCCCAAAAAGATTTTATGAAATAAATTGACCCTAAATTCCTCACTCTTGCATTCTCAGATGTTTATCAATTTATTTTAAATCTTTTTTGCAAATAAAAAAAAATTTGAAAAAAATTATTGTCATAATTTATTCTTAAGTTTTGATTCCAATTCCCCCCCCCCCCCCCTTAAATTTTAGTTAAAAACATTTATATTTTCCCGCCTGTTTTTTATCATTTCATTGTGGATGCATAAGGAATCTAGGGTTAACAAAAATACGCAAAGTGCTCCCCTAATTGTTTTGAGCAGTGTATATGAAGGCTTTGGTTGCTTACATTAATGCACACTAGACCTACACAATCGACATTGGGCACCAAACACAATCCATGCCTTCCGTTAAGGGCGGTCCTCACAGAAAAAACGCATCCAAACGCCCGCATCTGTTACATTACACGGACAGTTCAACATCCCCAGCATGGGGTGCCCCGCCCTCACAATGGCGTTCCGAAAGCGTAACTTGACAATGTTGTCATTGTTGCGGACACACGATGCTGTGGAAAAAGGCATTTCGGGGAATGCCCGTGACCTGCCATCAACCCCTGGGGGATTATGGCATTGTATCGGGTGGAAGTTGTGACATCATCATATTAGATTGTGAAGGAGTGGATGAAGCCTTGAAATTAAATGGTAATAAAGGTGGTGTGCTTTACCTTGGAATTAAGATATAATGCGTTTCGGTTTTCTCGCACGTCGCAATTTTTTTATTTAAATTAATTTGCTTGAATTAGATTAATTTAACCCTTTCAGTCCCAATGACAATTTGGCATCATAATTTTCGGATTTTTTTTCTGATCGTCTATAGCTGTTTATGATATCAAAAAGCTCATCATTCGATTCTTCAAACTTTTTTCGATAAGAAAATGTTTTTATTAATCCCAATAGATGTCAGCCCAATTTTTTAAAATTATGATCAGATACATGATGATGCCAAATGACATCACTGGGACTGAAAGGATTAAAGCTAGCCACATGTATCAAATGACGGTGGCGACATGTTCCGTAATTTTAAGCTGAAGGCAAGAGGCGAATGCGACACATCAGTGGGTATTAAATGCTACATAACAGCGATGTCGCATTTGGAAAAAATGTGTTTAAAATAACACAATTGAAACAAAAATACTGTGTAAAAAGGCAGAATTACAATATTGTGTTGTTTTAATACAAGAATTGCTAGATGACCAATATAACCGGCGATCGCAAAACGGGGGTGCTATTATATTCATGCGCGATTGATGAAAAACTATAAACTATATTTTTGAAAATATGTGCAACAAAATTATAACATTAATTTTAAAGCACTGATACAAAACATTATTTAAGCTTAAAGCAGCCATTTATGGTAAACATTTAAGAGCAGATGCTGAACTCCATTTCTGAAGAATATATATACGTGCTTAACTCCGTGCCAACCTAACTTGGGTAAAAACAAAGAGTAAAAAGACAGAGGAAAAAGTACGGTTGGTTCGTTATTTGGAAACCGTTGTAAGGTAATATTTACATACAAAATGATCTGAATACAAATTTAACTAAAATACATTTCATTCCGATAAAATAGCCAAATTTTCTCAAATTTTACTCAAATCTGTTAGACATTAAACGAAATTAATGTTTTAAACATGTCTTCTGGATGGATTCACAAATAATTTATGGAACTCTTTACATCCGCTGACGGATCTTCTCCATAGCATTTACCCAACTTAGGTTGGCAAGGAGTTGTATATTACTTTCTAAAATATGTACAGTAAAATTATAACATTAATTTTGAAGCAGTGATATATAAAATATAATTTAAGCTTTAATGTAGCCATTTATGGAAACATTTAAAAGCAAAATGCTGTATTCCATTTCAGAAGAATACAATGCGTGCTTAGCTTTCCGTACTGCCGCATTTAAATTCCACGCAATACCTCCAATGAATGAAATACCATAGATGTAGCGAAACAAATACACGTCAAAAGTTATCTTTAGAAATGTAAACGCAATGTTTACGAAACGCACACCCACATTATAAATATCTAATTGCCCCTTGACACTGTAATCTCATCTTGATAATGGATTTTCCCGCAACTCATTGATAACACAAGAGGGTAAAGTAAATTGTGACGTAATTAATCTCTGAATATAATGAGAACGTAGGGAAGTTTTGTTTGAAGGTTTTGATTGAATTATCGCTGGAGTAATGGTGTGTTAAATTAAGGGTTGTATCGAGTCGTAACAACAAATGATAAAGTTGAATTGCGTAGTTCGAATTTTTTAATAGCTGTTTGTGAATATACACTCCTTGCCAACAAAAGTTGGGTAAATAGAAATATGTCATAGAGACGATCCTTCTGCGGATTAAAGAGTTCCATAAATTATTTGTGATTCCACCCAGAAAACATGTTTAAAACATTAATTTCGTTTAAGGTCTAACAGATTTGAATATTATTTAGGAAAATTTGGCAATTTTATCAGAAGGAAAAGTGTATTTTAGTTAAATTCTATTCAGACCATTTTGCATGTAAATGGTAACCTACAAGAGTTTACAACTAATTAACCAATCTCGCTTTCCCTTCTGCATTTTTACTCTTTGTTTTTACCCAAGTTAGGTTGGCACGGAGTGTAGTTATTCATACGGCGAGGAATTAATTTTAACAAATCTGTTTTTAAATAGCTCACATTTTTTAATGAAGAGGTAAAATTTATTCTACAACGGCCCAAAATTTATGTTATATACTTATGTTACGCTTAACGAAATTATGCTACAAGTAGTTAATGGATATTATGTTAGTTAAATTTGCTACAAACGAGCAAAAAAATTCTTTCCGTTAATTTGTATTAATTTCTACTTAAATATTTGCCTTACGTAAATGTTTACATTTAAAAACCTCACATAAATTTTTCAGCGAAGCCACTGGAACAGCCTATACAAAACCCTCATATACAAACAGATATTTATTTATCTAAGAAATCTTCTGCAAAATACCACGTTTTCGGTAAAAGCGTAGGCCGAATCGGGATAGCGATTCATAGGACATAAAATCCCATGCAACTTCCATGAATTTTAAAATTCTATGTCTTCCGACACAAGCATGGATAGCAAAGTAGATTTTTGAATAATTCAAGATATATCAATAGCCAAACTTCAAAAGGAGCCAAGTTCATTGCAGAGTTTCCCGCCAAGCTTTCTTCAATTAAAATTTTAGTGAAAAAGAGGGGTGCAAGGAAATCATACGGTGTACTTGAACCGTTTTGTATTCTTAGAGATTCATATAGCAGGTGCACAATCTTAGGATTTTGCTTTGGTATTTGAGATGGATTCCCTTTGATTCCACAGTAAGGGGTAAATGTTTGTGAAAGAAACATACCAAAATTGTACTTTGTTTCGAAATGTCTTTCTTTGGTTATTTATGAAAGGAGAAAAATATATGGGAAACATTGAAGTCTTTACTATGTATTTTTAAAATTAAAATGCAAAAAAATTTAGTTTCTGCTATTTATCGGATATACTGGATTTTCCAAAGAGCACTAACTTTATTTAGTTGGGTTGAAAATCTATTGGGAATCACGAACTTGAATAGTGCGAGGATATATCATTAAATAAAATTTGTGCTTTCAAAAATACACATTTTATGTGTATTTAAATTTAAAACTATTTTTATGTAAGCAGGTTCTACAAGTATTGTAGACGCATAAAAACATGAGAAAAACACGCAAACAAACGTGTCTTCAAATTCTCTATTGGCTTGTTTTAAGAGACTTAAATCCTGCCTTTATTCCGGAATTTCATTGGTGGTTTGACAAGGTAAGCTACGCTCACTACATTGAATAACAATTATTTCCATTCCTGTGGAACTGTTTCAGCTCAAGTTGTGAAACATGCCCATTACATTATATTTAAATTTAACATAAATCGGGAATTTACCAATGGACAAGCGAGGACCTTATTTTCTATCTCTTTGTACACATTTGAAAATCATTTTTAAAGTACGCGATTTAATTTTTGTTTGTAAGTTTTTTTTTAAAAACAGAATTAGTCTTTTAGATGAAACATACAGAAATACCACGCTGACCTTTCACATAGTGCCCCAAATAAATAATCAAAGTCCAGGATTACATACAAATATAGTCCAGCAAGAAAATTGCTCATAATTCACGGTTTGATCGATACTCAATCTTTTCCGACATTCACAGATACGAAGAAAAAATTCCGACATAATAGGCCACAGAAAACCGCATCATCATGTCTTTCATTCACCTAGAACCTGTCACTTGCCACAAACATTGGAGGTGAGAATCTATCAAGGAATGTTCTTTATTTTGCTCGAATCGTTTGTTAAAAATAATTTTAAAACTATGACCATATAGCTTTTTTGTTAGCCCTTAAAATATTTACCAAATTGATACAAACAACAGAAAGCAGCGCTCTTGCTGAATTTCCGTAAGTGCTAATGCTAATTTAGGTTTTAATTACGAATGTAGATGGTTAGGTTAGGTTTGAATTATCGTTGCACTTGAGCTACACGAGGGCTCGCATTTTAGAACCACAATCAGGTGACGAGCCAGCACCTGAATAGGCACCCAACGCAACCGTTAAGGGCGACATCGTACGCAGCGTTGGTACTTGGAAGGATATTTAATGTGCAATCCCTTACACGGGGTATTTTTTGTCGGACATTTTTGGTTGCACGGGCCGTTTATAGGTCGGCAGCTATTTTGGCGATGCCCGAACCCGAACCTGTAACCTTCCGCATGCTAAGCGAGTACTTAACCGACTGGGCTCCCCAGCCCCACGAATGTAGATGGAAACTCCGGAAACTGGTAACTGAGATTGTTAGAATTCTCAAAGTTTACGGAAAGTTATGTTTTTGTTTCACAAAAATTAAATTACTATTTTAAGATAACCAAATAAACAAGCTGTATAATTAAGAAATCTTCTGAAAAACCCAAGTTTTATGTAAATATGTATTCATATAAATTGTTGATAATGCGGAGAGATAAACTTTTATTGCGAAGAAATAATATATTAAATACTTAAATTTTACAGACCACTACGGCATAACACACTCTTAAAACAAAAGAGTGAAATCCACTCCAGTTGGAGAAGTGCATTTTCGACACCCTAAAGGCATGCTTATTTTCTCAGACTGAGTTAAAATCACTCGTTTGGAGTGATCCTGTCGGAGGTTTAACACACAAAGGATCCACTCGAAAAGGTGAAGTGCATTTTCCAGTCTGGAGGAGTGAAATCCACTCAGGCTGAGGTAAATTGGGAGTGTTTGTTTTAAGAGTGCACTTTTACAAAGAACGGTAGTCTAAGGAACAAGGAAAATTTTATTATGGCAGTATCTATCGGTGTATGGACGCAAAACTGACATTTTCTAATCACTTCCGACATACGCTGATTCTAAGAAAAAAATCAAGACATAATAGACCACAAAAGATACCGACGATATTAACGTTTCATCGCCACTCAACTCATTATAAGAGCGATGATGTCAGTCATTCTTTCTCACAAACATTTGAAGCGAGCATCTATCAAAAAAATATTTTTATTTTGTTTTGTTCCTCCTTGGTACGCTCGTTATAAATTCTATTTTTAAACTACGTAACTAAACTATTTTTAAGTAGCTTCTTCAATTTTTAAGTATTTTTTCAAGCGTGAACTTTTAATATGAAACACAGAAAAGCAACATTGGTATCCTACTAATTAGCACAAGCAAACAACCAACAACCTATTCTCATGCAACCCAGAAAGTCCACTAAGAAAATTGAATAACTTCTCATAACTACCTAATATCTGTATAGGTTGAATATTTTCGTATTTTACAACCTAACTCTTACTACGATAAGCAAGAAAATTTGGCTTGCGAAAATAAGCTTTATGCTGAAGTTTATCTAAATAAACAAAATATAAGACCACTGAAATCTATATTCTTGAAAATTTATGTAAGGTTGTAAACAAATTTACTTTTACGGAAAACGAAATTTAAGAAACTTAACTAAAACGTTAAATTTGAAATTAACGTTCTTAGTAATAAAGGTGTTAATGGGATTTGCAAATTTTTCAATTGTTAATGACGTACACGGATACAAAGAGTAAATTAGACAAAAAAAAACCTCAAAAAACAACTACCGGCTTCAACTCATCATAAGAATAATGACTCGTTTTTCTCACAACCATTTAAAGCAATCACTTACCAATGAAAATTACTTATTTTCCCGTTAGTGGTTCAAAATGTTAGTTATAAATCATAAACTTAAACTACGCTACTAAAAACATTTTTTTTGCCCAACCCTTATCTATTAAACTAAGTTTTAAACCAACATTGGTCGTCTAATGTGAAACACAAATACAACATGCCTTTCACCCATTTCCACAAATAAACAACAGGCTTACCTACAAAGACAATCCCACCAAGAAATTTCATAATTCATAACTCCATCTAACTGACATCGGCTGTCACATTTCATAACTTAATCACTTGCACAACTACGAAGGAAAAAAACAAACTCGACATAATAGAACACCACAATATGAAGTCATCCCTTCAACTTATCCTAAGAACGACGACACTGTCTTGTCACAGACATTCGAACTGAGGAAAATGTTCTTTATTTTGTTGTGTGTTCGGTTCCGAACGTTCGTTTTCTGAAAAGGATTACCCGCCATGTGGACTTTTCACCGGTGAATTTATCCCGGGGGCGCATTCGAAATCTCTAAAAGAACGTGCTGGCTGCTGGAAGTCTTCTAACTTTTGTTCGCTGGAGCGATGCAGAAACAACGCGAATTGAATATTTAGATAGAAATTACGATGCAGTGTCGTGGATTGGAAAAATACAAAAGACGTGCATATTTTTGCTGGATGAAATAGAGGAGTGTATGGTTAGGTGAGTGAGAAGTGAATTATGACAGTTGAGAATATCCCGAGAATAAAATGGCCGTATTCAAACCTCGAGATATATTAAATGAACAACCATGTTACATTTCAAGTAATACAAAAATGTTACATTTTAGGTTATACAAAAATGTTACATTTTAAGTAATACAAAAATGTTAAATTTTAAGTAATACAAACTAATGGGTTAGTAAAAAATTATTCTTGAAACTAAGAGTTTAATGAAAAAATATATTAAAATAGTGTTAGATACTCAAAATCTTAAAAAAAAAAGCTATTTCAATTAACTTTAAGAAAAAAGAGAAAGAAAAGGCACTAAAGATCATATAATGTTAAAACGATTTAGATTATTTTCTTTTAATTACAAAAAATTTACACGAGAAAATGAAATTTTTACTTAGGTTTATCTGAATAAAAGAAAGAAATACAAGAAATGAAGATCGTAGTTCTGGGAAATTTACGTAGCACAAATTAAGTTACACATACAAAAAAGGATTGTTTAAAATTTTTATATTGCTGTACAAATCTGGACCACCCTTACATAATAAATGATTTGTAATAAGTTCATTTTGGACGGGTATCATAAATTTTAACTTAAAAAAAATATTAAATCATAATAGACATCATACGAACATCATACTAGTTTTTTTTTCTTAATCAAGCATGCGCAAGGAGTTGCTACCATAAAATTGTATAAAGTTATTGAAATTACCTTGTAGAGCATTTCATTATCAAATGAAGTGATTTATTGAGTGGTAATTATGAAAGTCGTAAAGTATTACACAGCCCTAGTTTTTATTATAAATTCACTTTTCATAAAAGAACTTTGTTCATGTATTCAGCTGCGATCTAGACATATTTGCATACCTTAGTCCAATGCTCTGTTAAAACAGAGAAGGCACTGACCTTTCCCTACCAAGATACATATTTAAGATTCATTAATGTATAAAAATCATGTACTCTTCAAGCATTCCACCATCTTTCCAGGTCCATAAGAGGAAGTGCTATTTCTCAAAATTCAAAAGGGACGTTGGACTCGTGTTGATAACACTATTTATAGGTTAAGCACCAGAGGCGAATGTCAATCGCATCATTTGAGTCATATCTACCAGAATTATACAAGGCAGGTAGCGGCGATGGATGCGAGTCGGAGAGTTTTGGAGAACAGTTGATGTGTGCTGTTACTTTTTTGGAAAAACTCATTTTTAAGGGGACGCGGAACCCAAAAACTTAAATCCAGTATTTTTATCGATAGCATTCAAATTAAACTTCTTTTACAAAGAACGAACATTCAATAAACATGTACGAAAAAATTATAAATATTGAAACTTAAGTTCTTTTTAAAAATCAAATTTTTAAAAAGTTTTTCGAAATGCTACTACTCTTCTTAAAATTTAAAGAATTTTTTTAATTGACTCTTTTCAAATGTTCCACAACATCTATTAATAAACGTTTGTATGGAGTTTGAACTATCAATTAAACAAAAACAGTTATGTAGCTTTATGTATTAAAATGGCCAAATATTAAGATTTTTTGTAAATTTTCAACTTCATGATTTTTTCTAAGAAATCAAATCACTCTAGACCTTATCCCATACCAACTTTGTTAAACGCATATGTTTCAACACAGAAAACAAAATTTGGGAACTCTACATAAACTTACCTAAATCTCAGCCCTAATTTTTTTAAAACTATGATCAGAAACATGATGATTCCAAATGGCATCACTGGGACTGAAAGGGTTAATTGAATGTATGAAACCAAATATTCAAATTTTAAGTTGAAGTAATTTTTAAATTCCTTTTGGTTATCGGTAACAGAATGGAAAGTATATTTTTTATTAAATCCTTTAAGACCTACGGTCAGATGGCACTGATTTAAAATTAAGAGAGTAAATAAAAATAAGGAGTTTTATAAAAAAATTGCGTTAAACTGAATCAATGGCAGCAACTCCTCAAAAACAAAGTCATTTTGATACAAATAACGAATGGTAAAATTCAGCTGCCTCGGTATTGATATTTTTGAAGAGCTTGAACGTTCTCATTTATACCCGCACGATTGTGATAGCTAGGTCGGAAATTGATACAGAATGACACGTTACTCATAAGAAAAAACACCACCATACCACCTTAACATCCATCTATACGTGACAAGAGAGAAGGTAAAAAAACGTTTTTAGACCACGGTGAGAGCGAAACTGTCCAAGAAGAGAGTTTCTGACCTACCTCCTGAAGACGTCTGACCCCCCCGGGCAACAGCGGCAACTATGTCTGTAGGTCAACAAGCCCACGGGGCAGCTTGATGACCCTATGGAAGATGCAACCAGATAAGATCGTCCTCTAATTGTCCCGCTGTTAGATCGAAAGGGTTTAGGTGACTTATTTTATGTTGAGTTTGAAGTGGAAAAGATTTATAGAAAATACAGATTTTTGTTCTTTTATCGGCTTTGAGCTATGAACTTAAAATGAAAGTGACAAGATATCTTCTATTAATATTAATTGCTCTAGAGTCTAGAGGCACTGCTACTCTAGTGAGGGAAGAAAACTAGATGTGTAACTATATTACAACGACTTTTAATTGCCATTCTATAAATTAATACACGTAAAATACGTCAACAGGGAAACTTAGATAAAATTTAGTCTTTTTTATTTTGGTGCTAGACTTTGGCAAATGGTAAATTGGTCGTCTGAAGTCGACGATAGATGGGGACGGGATGATCTACAAAAATAGCGAAGGATGTCGAAGCTCTTCCACCGACCAATCAAGAGACTCAGAATTTTTATGAGAAAGTTCGAAAGGTTCAAATTTAAAAAGTGATGGCTAAACAGATTCTGTGGGAACGATTGGTGTAGGCTACCGTTTGTCGCCGACAGGGTGCGGTTGAGATGTTAAAGTAGTAAGTGATAAGTCATCTAGTTTGAGATGTGGAGTGGTATTTTACAAGACAGACGGAGAAATGGTCAAAAATTACTATAGAACCCCTTGCAAAAATTCAAAATCTCCATTTCGAATTTTCAACCCCATCGCAATATTTTCATTGCCTTAGATGTTTCACATTAGGTAATTGAAAACATAAATGTAAAGGAGAGTGGCTTTCCATCAAAGTTTTATCAGAGCTACCTAGATTTTGGGAATAAAAATAAGTCAAGTACAGAAATGTAAATATTTATTCCTATACAAAAGTCAGGAGACGAAGAGGTTAAAAAACTAGCTAGTGCTTGATTCTGCCTAATAAACAAATTAGAAAAGAAAAAAAAAACGAAAACTAAAAATAACACGCAAGAAAGGTAAGAAGTTATCCAAGTTGGCGCCCACAACCCCACAAACATTCAAAGTAAAACATGCTAATATACCATTACCATGCAATCAATTTGCCAAATGGATATTTTGTGCATAAAACCTCCATTAAAATAAGATTCAAAGTAGCTTTATAGCAACAGCAAATTATTAAATCAATTCAAGGAACCCACAAACACACAGCACAAGTTTTCCTCTGCTGAAATGTCGATTGGTTCCTTTTGGACTGACGAAAACCAATTAGTGTTGTGGTTATTATGAAACGTGTAAGATGAGGAATTGTGTGTGTGTGTGGTTTGTGTTGTGGTGGATTTAGTTCGTTTGGTTGTTGACCCTGTATAGGTAGCTGGGTTCGATCAAATTGCATGTCTTGAGGTAGAAATTTGAGTGTCTAGTCACACGTTACATTAGAGATACGCAATCGGATAATTATCTTAAAGAACACATTACCACTTCGATTAAGGAAAGGAAAGGTCGTAAAATTTGTAAAATCGATGTTTGAGGTTTTACCTAAAGCGTAGGCTGAAGAATCGATAGTTCGTCTCTTAGAGATTGGTGGTATTTGACATTGAAAGTTTATTTGTTAAAGATTCAAAAAGAGTGCAGAAATGAGACATCTCACAAAACTAAGGATTCATGTCTTTTTTTTTTATTTCAATTTTGCATCTTTTAACTAGTATTTATTATTTTACCAGTATTTTATTATGTCACTAATTTAATATTTAGATAAAATGGGATTCCTAACAATTATTTTCTAAATTCAATTTCTACTTTCCTATATCTTCTTTACTATCCTACTTTTCCTTTTAATTGAATGTTATGGTTAGAGCAATCAAATTAAGAAGTGTACCAATGAAGAAGCTGGTTTAACCTCAAACTTTCTTTAAAAACATCGCAATCGTGATTGTCTTTGAAATTTCTCATCTCTTTAGGTAATTGATAGGGGATATGTTCGAATGGAGATAGCTAAGAATTTTTTTCTTTAAGTTTAACTAGGACAAATTAAGTTACACGAAATTACAAAACTTAAACTTAACTATTTAATTTGGAAATGCAGGTATTAAGGGTATCAACGAAGTCGCCTAAAGCGCTAAACTAGAAATAGACTACTATAGTGACGTAAAAGATTGTATTTTTTTTATCTTCAAGAAGAAACCAGAGAAGTTTCAAGAATAATAAATGATTAGTTCTTTTGAGGCACAGGGGTTCTTTTCTCTGCCATTCCCGGGAGAGGAAAAGTTCCTGGAAATTTCCAGAATAATCTCCACCCAGTGGGAATTGGATCTCAAGGCATGCATTATTCTCTGCAGAATGGATTCGTGGTGTCAAGTTGCTATTTTTTGAACTTTGATCCAGACACACATACTTCGGAATTTCGGAAAGAAAAAGTCATTTCTTTATGTCACATATCGTAAGATTGGTGGAAAATGGTCTATGTCCTATAGAGCCAAAAGGCGTGTTGTTTGCTAGGATCCTAGTTTACAGTCCATACAAGGTACATAATGAAATATTGTTTGATTTTTGTTATAATTATGTCTCACTGGAACTACACTCTTAAAACAAACACTCCCAATTTACCCCAGTCTGAGTGGATTTCACTCCTCCAGACTGGAAAATGCACTTCTCCTTTTGGAGTGGATCTTTTGTGTGTTAAACCTCCGACAGGATCACTCCAAACGAGTGATTTTAACTCAGTCTGAGAAAATATGCATGCCTTTAGGGTGTCGAAAATGCACTTCTACAACTGGAGTGGATTTCACTCTTTTGTTTTAAGAGTGTATGTAAGGCGATATTGGCCTGATATTTCTAACCATCAATTGACGGGGACAATATCTGATTGAGAATCCAATACATGCCGCACTATCGTATGCAACGTCAGGGGATCAATACATATTTCATATGCACCAATGCTAAATACACGGTGTTATTGTTGGGAGAGATTCTTATTCGGTATTTATCCACAAAAAGCGTATAAAGATAGTTTATATTATCTTCTATTAACGTAGCACTAGAGTCCAACTCTTTTTAGCGGTTATTACAGGACAGTCCAAAAGACATCGTATTTAACAGTATTTAAGACCACAACCATATTGTCAAAATAGAAACCCTTTATCATTTGGGTTTTCACATAAAGCGACAAAGAAATATTTCTAAGAGTCTGAAATATTGTTTTTGATTCTGTGGTGAATCTTAGAGTGAGTGAGATCCAGTGAGATTCGAACCGAACAAGACATCACTTTTGCTCCATCTCTCAGTCCAAAAGGACCTGTGTCATTTTGATGCAAATTTCACTGTTATCTGTTATGTAGTTTAGTGCTGTGGTCGTTATATAAAATGTCTTAAAAACCTTCTGATAAACTTCAACTTATTTCTCTATAACAACACCGGTCACCTCACCTCATTGGTGACCCGGACGTGATTTGAACACGCAACCTTCTGAACCTTCTTACTCACTTGCATGCAAATCTCGACACAACACATCGTTACCATTTGCATACTTGCTCGCAAATCTCGACACAACACGTCGTTACCATTTGCATACTTGCTCGCAAATCTCGACACAACACGTCGTTACTATTTGCATACTTGTTCGCAAGTCTCGACGCAACACGGCGATACTCATTTGCAACGTGCAGTCATCACAAATGCAGTGAACCAGCATGCGTTAAGTTTATTCACATATCAATTATGTAGGAAAGGACTGGTGTGGCGGTTCCTCGCAGAGCAAATATAATTATTCTAATTTCCATTCAAAATATCCTAAACACCCATCTTGTGTCACCACACAGTCATGACGAAGCTCATCTGTAGCACGAATGCGTCTGACCAACAGTGACTGCAAGCATCATGTGTTTATAACGTTCTTGTGATCGCTGTTAAATCCTACAGTTCAACATCACAATGTAACGAACTTCAATCACGCACTCAACAGTTAATATACAATATGCTTTAAATTCATATTGCAGTCAAGTGCTTAAATTTCCTTCCATGTTCTTTTGTTTATTAGATTGCTTTTTCATGCATGTTTTATTCTCCTAACATTTCATGAAATTTTCAAGTGCGATACTATGATTCAAAATTCTCATATTTTATATTCATAATATTTTACATGTGCAACTGAATTATATAATTTCATCTTTGCATTTCAGGGAAATACTTCTATATTGTCTAAGAATTTTTTTTATCTTCTCTAAATTTCCTTAGTACATATAAATATGCACAGTACATTTCCTTCTATGTTTACGTTTTGTATCGTTCGGTTCCCTCACTGGGGGGATACTCTGTGGTGAATCTTATTTAACTTAATTTCTATTAACATTCTTAGTTTCGACACCCCATTTTTAGCCCCATTTTGGGAAGTAAAACCTTTGCACACGGAACTTTTCTTTGCACCCGAATCCTTCAAAAGTGCGAACTAAAACTAAAGTTCTGTCAATCAATTTTCTCACCCAATAGTATAAATTCTTATATATTCTTTTAACCAATCCCTGCACAATAAAGGCGGGACAAATTCATTCCCAGTGAGATTCGAACCGAACAAGACATCACTTTTGCTCCATCTCTCAGTCCAAAAGGACCTGTGTCATTTTGATGCAAATTTCACTGTTATCTGTTATGTAGTTTAGTGCTGTGGTCGTTATATAAAATGTCTTAAAAACCTTCTGATAAACTTCAACTTATTTCTCTATAACAACACCGGTCACCTCACCTCAATTCTTATGGTTAGGTTAGTTTTGAATTACCATCTCACTAGAGTTGCACGAGAGCTATTGGCGAAGGGCGTCTCATTTTAGAACCACAGTCAAGTGACGAGCCGACACCTGAATAAGCACCCCATACAACCGTTAAGCGCGACATCGTACGCAGCGCGTTATGACTTTGAAGGATATTTAACGGGCAATCCTTTAAATGGGGTATTATTTGTCGGGCATTTTTTTTGTCGGGCATTTCTGCGCTTTCAAACCATTTAGACCATGCGCGTGAGGGTTACAATTTAAGCACATCCAGAAAAAAAATGACACTGTCCAAATAAAACCCAGTGACATCCTTTCCAAACAGATATTAAAGAGTAAAAAGCCAGAGAGACAATGGATGAGTTTATGTCCAGGAGAAAAAGGTGTGAGCAAACCAATAATTAAATCCAACATCAATAAAAAATGATGTCAAAAGGACATGGCGATGACAAACCTCAATGGTAAACAGATTAACCCATTAGCAGTTTTAACCTTTAAGCGGTTTTGTTTGTCTCGAGTGATTTGATAGAAGACTAATTGAAGAGCTTAGTGTAAGAACGTGCTAAGTGCCAAAAGGAGAAAACGAGAAAATGAGCTCTAAAATTTTCTTTTGCACTTAGGTACGCTAAAAACGACACTTACAAAAAGGTAGAATATATACTTAACTGAAAGTTTATGAAAAGGGAGAATCATGTACTCTCTTTAGATGAGCAAATAAAAAAAAAATTCACACAAAATTCTTATTTTTCAAGATGCTACGTAGCACGTTCTTCCATTAAGCTCTTTGATTATGAAGTAAATTCGTTGACCATTCTTTTATGTATGAAAATAAATATTACTCGCAGTTGTAGCTGTCTAAAATGTTTTATCATAAAAAATATTAATATAGATTTTTGTGAATTAGTATATTAGTTTAAATCTAAAAACAGTTGTTAATTGCTGGATTTTTCTAATATTTAATCAGTAAATAATGTTTATATAAATTAAAATAATTTCAATATACTGATAGTTAAGTATTCGTTTTAATACACTTAAAATGTAAAACAATGTAAACTTACCGTTAAGAGACTATACACACTAAAGTAACAGTGGAAGCCATTGCTGCTAAGCACCTAAAAAATAGAGATAAATTAAATATTGTTATTGATATAAAATATTGCACTTTCAAATTAAAAATATTAAGAAATTAAACGTAAAAAATGAACACATTTGAGTTATTAATATTGTTTTGCCTAAATAAAGAATATTTAAGTATTTTACGTATAAATAACATTTTTACAGTCGAAAGCATGAATGACCCTATCTGCATCCTCCATTCTTTATTATTACACCAAACATTTTTCTAAGCGAAAGCTTGTGCGATAATATTGTTATCTAAACGTCTAATGTTTATTTTATCTTAAACAGTCAACTGCAAATGTTTATTTACTGGAAGTTAAGCGAAATGCTATAAAAACTGTGGCAGAATATATTTTTACTTGATTTGAAATTTAGGGTGTGCCTCGTTTTGTCTAAATGATAAGTTCCTTTTAATAGGCGATTTTTTTTGTTTACCGGTAATATTTTTAAGTCCTTAATTATCTATTTTCAGCAATTCATATCTTGGTATAAATTATATGGTAGTTTAATATTAATATAGTAATAATTATGTGTTCATATTTTAAGGTAAGCTAAGCTTGAGTATTTGATTTTTTTTAAATTTGCAAAGCAATCTACAGGGTTAGTCAAAATTAATAGAACAATAAGAAAACTATTTTTAGACGAATGTATGTTTATTGTAACCAAACTACAGCTACGCATGGAGTGATAAACTATCAACCTATCAACTATTGTCCTATTCATTTTGACTAACCCTGTATATTCAAAAGCAAATTTCAGGGTACACATACAAATAACTTAAGTAATTTTCAAACAAACAAATCAAATAAAAAAAAGCAATAACAACAAAATGTGTTGTTGTCAAACCCGGAAAATAAGTTATCATATAGATACGTCTAAAAAACCTACACAATTTAAAGTGTAAGGTTTCTAAGAACGAGAAGCAAGAACAAAACAAACGTAAGATATCGTCCCTTTACAATAGGATTGTGTATTTATCCACTTTATCACAACAAAGTCCTTTTCTTATCTGAAGAGGTTTTAGGAAACTGTGACAAAAACTTTTTTATTCATAGTTAAGTTGGTGCCGCATTTTGCAATAGATTCTTTTGATTTTTTACTAAAAACTATATTCAAAGATTTTGCTACGTTCACTGTACCCATTTATACATAACGCGAGACAATGTTCAAATCCCACACTGACAAATATGACACAAACAACCAACAATCCTATAACAACCAACTTGTGATTTTGTGATCGTTACCAGAAAGTTTTCCGTCCGTAGGAAATTTGTTCAAAGGTATGTGAATAACGAATGTAACAAACTAAATTTTTACGAGATATTCTTATTTTACGCAAGAGTCTGGGGAGCCCAGTCGGTTAAGCACTCGCCTAGCATGCGAAAGGTCCCAGGTTCATGTCCGGGCATCGCCAAGTTAACTGCCGACCTATAAAAAGCGCTTGCAGCCAAAAATTCCCGACGAATAATGCCCCGTGTAAGTGAAAGCACGTTAAATGTCCTTCAAAGTCCTAACGCTGCGTGGTTGCGTTGGGTGCCCATTCAGGTGTCGTCTCGTCTCTTGACTGTGGTTATAAAATACGACGCCCGTCGCCAATAGCCCTCGCGTAGCTCTATTGCGACAATAATTCAATCCTAACCTTTTACGCAAATGTATTTCATCCCCAATACTCTTATAAAAATTATGCATTAAAAAATCTTACATATTTAAAAAAATTAGAGCTCTCCATTAAGACTTCTTACTCTTCCATTGAGAGAAAAAACTGATGGCATTTAAAACACTTACGTTAATAAAAACAATGAAGAACTATGCAAGCTTCAACAGATAAATGTAAATTATCCAAAAAGTAAACATTAAAAGAAAAAAATTGACTCGTACATAAAAAAAATTAACACAAAATTAAATCCGACATCTTTAAAAAAACATCCATCAAAAAAACCTTACATGCATAAAAAGAATAAGAAACCACGCAAGCGTTAATAGTTAAATCATCCAAAAAATAGTTAGCCACACACAAAAAATAGCTACCACTTTAACGCATCACTGCCTATGCATACATCATCGGACGCATCAGTCCGTATTTCAATGATCTGAACTTCAATCATTCGATAATCCGGACCCAGTTTATCTAATAAACCAAGTTCAGAATTATTTTTTTCCGAACAAAACGCCGAAAAGTGTCAAAATTCACGGTCGGTGGACATTGGTGACATTGCAATACGTCATTAGGTGAACCAAGAACATTCGAACAACGATTTTCTTGTTTTATGGCGCTTCGGAACAAAATGTTTGGTAGAACGTTGTTGATTTACGAGTGAGAATTCTTGTTGCTATAATAGAATGTCATAGTAGTGAATTTTTATGATTTTTTAAACGATCGTCTATTTTTTAAAAGTTATTTAGAGCAGTTTTTAGAATATCTTCTTTACTATGTTAGTTTTTATATATGAATCTCTACTTCAATTTGAAAAATATAAATGGCCCAAATAACTCAAAACCATTTTAAACAAAAGAAAAAAGAACATTAAGTTTTACTATACATTTATTTTTACTATTAACTTATTTATGTTGGTTAAACGAAATATATAGGAGTTGCAAAATTTTATGTTTTTTTTTATTGGAGTTTTTCGAGCATTTTTAAAAATTGAATGCTATTCATATTTAGAGCATGCTGTAATAAATAAAAAAATCAAAGAAATTTGAGCCTGAAAGAATTTGAAAAGGCCCATGACCACGGTAGTTATAGCTTCTATACGTATCATGGTTCCTTGCAGTTTATGAAGCGGGACATTGGAATTACTGTGCTACTGGTAAATCTTACAATTTAATAAATCTGACCAAAAAAAACTTACCATGGCACAAAGGATATGACAAGATTGTAATGAAAATACAAACAGTTAAGATAAAGCTTTTTAAATATAGTTTAATGTCGATGGCACGTATTTTAAAAGGGCCTCCATACAAGCAAAATTCGATATCGTATAAGTTTATTTACTCATTTATTATATTCACATTGAATTCGTAATTAAACAAGATAAAGAATCATAAGTGAAAACTTAAGAAATATCATTGAATTACTGTTACTTTTATGACACCACTCTCTGGTTTCTTTCTTACTTAGAACTTTATATGTATTACAAGGTTAGGAAATGTAATCTTTTCAGCCTTCGTATGTAAATTCAATTGTCTTGTGACAATTTGAGTTTTGTTACGAGGGGAAGTTAATATGGATGGCCTTTTATGAGCTACTTCCCGGGGAAAAAAATGAGATGCATTTGGGACGAAGTCTAGACTCCGACCAATTGTACAGTTGAAAATTAAAAATTCTAGACCTCAGAGAGTCTTTCAGAACGCATTTTCAGAGAATCTTTCAGAACTCATTTTCAGAGAAACTTAAAATAGTGCTCTAGCACGAGTTAAGGAGCATTACCTTTGAATGGGGTATCTTTGGCCCAAGCTTTTCAAGCTATAATGATAAGAAAACCCCGCGATTTTTGGTTTAAGGGGACGCATTACCCAAAACATTATTTCTAGAAATAATAACATAAACTTGTAAAATTATATTGGTTCCATATAATGTTCACTCTTAATAAAAATTTTCTAGCAATAAAAAATAATATTTACAAGTAGTTTTTTATTTATTAAAAAAAAGTCAAAATTTTGAATTTTTTTTAAACCCTACTCCTCTTTCAATTTTGAGAATAACTCCAAACTTTTATGGTTTATTTTTAGTACTATTTTTTTCAAGAACTGTGCATGGATTTTAAAATGTGAGCTTCAGTTTAAAAGTAACATGCATTTATACAAAAAATCTCAAAAAATACAAATTATTGAATTCAACATTTAAAAAAAAATAACTATGCATAGAAGACCTTATTCCATGCACATTTTTGTGCAAAATATATATTAGAACACAGGTACAAAAATTTCAAAATTCTAACTTAATTAGTAAAAAAGCCTTAGGGATTTATTAAACACAAGAATTGAAAAACCTGAAACAGAGAAAAAAGGTTGAAAGCAGGCGAAATACGTATTCAAACGTATATGAATGACTCCAGAAAATATTTAATAATTTTTTTTCTACAGAAGATATCATTATGAAATTTTCAGTAAATGTTTAGAAGAATATTGTAAATAATAAAAAGTAAAAACTGAAAAATCGATATTTTGACCATTTTTTGGGTAATGCGTCCCCTAAATTTTTTTTCGCTCTGAATGAACTGCTATATTTTCAAGGAAATACAGTCAAAATAACATGGAGGCTGAAGCTGACGCGGTGAGTTGGTTAGGTAAGTTTGAATAATCGTCAAACACGAGAGCTTTTTGGAGTGAGTTGGTAAATTGATCTAATAGGTTTTAAAAAAATATTCCAAGTTTTTATGTATCAAGAACCTTAGATATTTTTAAATAGCAAAATCTACAGCAAAGTTTGTTTGAGCATGGGGTTTAATAGTATTTTTGTTGAATTTGAGTTAAGTCCATTTTAAAAAAAAATCATAATATCTTTTCAAATTTTATGAGATGAAAAAAATAGAATTAAAGTATAAGAAATTAAGAAAAAAACCAAGTAAATTTTTTCTAGAAAAAAATCCCGCAAATATTCCGTTTAAACCATTATTTAAAACAAGTGGTTTAAACCATAGTTTAAAACGACAAACTTAGGTGTCGAAAACGTCACTTGATCGTGGTTCCAAATTTAGAGGCACGTCGCCAAAAACATTCGGAAAGCTCTTTACTAAAACCGACCTTAAGTTTGCAGCAGAGAAATGTAGCAGGCGGAGGAAACTGCGTAAACAACGCTGCTGGCGCCGAAATTTCGCCTGCTCCTTTGACCCTGATATTCGTGCGCCCTGTTACGTCAAAATCGAAGGAAAAAATAATTAAAATTACACTTTAACTAAAGCTAAACTTATAAAAATAATAAATTTATGTCTTGAAATAACAAATAAAATTGTTTATTGAATGTGAAACAAATTTTTTTATTCGATTCTCGCACTCGAAGATGAGAACTATTTACCCCTTTTCTCGTAGAACATTTGTAAACTGCAAACTTAATGTCGGTTTAGGTGTAGTGCGGTGTCAATAAAACCAAACATAAAGGCTGGCTTGATTGGACCCAAGTCTGAAAAGGGGGCCTTCCGAGAAGCGAATTCAGCACAAAGATCAGTCTCTCCCTTGTTTTTCTCCACCTCATCAATAAAGGGGCCCTGCTTAATGAACCCTAAACGTGAAATAAAAAAAACCTTCTAGTATAGCACCCATCACCAGCTGCTTTGTTAGCCGACCGGCAAATTAAGATCCATTTGTTCATTTTTACTTGCTCTGCGATTATTAAGGGGTCATAGGAGTCTTTAAAATGTGCAAAGAAGGAACTACAAAGCATAGTTTGATCTTTCATGTAATTTTTTAACTACTCAATATATGAGTATAATTTTTTTTATATGTAATTCTACAAGATTTATTTAATATAAAACAAATTTTAAAATTTATGAAACTTTAGCCAAAACTTAAATGATATTAAACAAAGCTATTTGAACCCATTGGGATTAGGCTTGCGCGGCAAATTTTGAGGTCAAAATTGAAAAAATGACCAAGAAAATGACTTTATATTGTACAAATATGTACAAACAAAGACTTGTACCTAAATTCTCAGCTCAATTTTAATTAGAAATTATTTTTAAAAAAATTTAAAATCAAAATTTTTAAATTTTTATTAATTTTTTTAGAATATAGTTCTTAAAATAATTTCTAATTAAAATTGAGCTGAGAATTTAGGTATAAGTCTTTGTTTGTACATATTTGTACAATATAAAGTCATTTTCTTGGTCATTTTTTCAATTTTGTCCTCAAAATTTGCCGCGCAAGCCTAATCCCAATGGGTTCAAATAGCTTTATGTTTAATATCATTTATTTTAGTTTTGGCTAAAGTTTCATAAATTTTTAAATTTGTTTTATGTTAAATAAATCTCATAGAAATACATATAAAAAAATTATACTTATAAATTTACATGAAAGATCAAACTATACTTTGTAGTACCTTCTTTGCACATTTTTAAGACTCCTATGACCCCTTAAACGCAGTAGATTCGAATTTTATAACACAATATTAGTGATTATTCGTTAACTCAATAATATTGGCTATATTGAAATGTACGTTTATATTTTCAATAGTAAATGAAAAGATTTTTTTTAAAACCCTTTTAAATCAATAAAAATATTCCCTGAATAAAATCTACATTGGATACGATCTTCCTTTTACATATTGATATTTTGCCTAAATTGCAAGAATGACGAATTTTCACCTTAACGCCAGTGTAAAGATATTTACAGTAAGAAAAATGTGCAATGCCGTGAAGCGTACTATTCATCAATTACCTCTGTGTGAGTGAGCCTCCCCAAAGAGTACACAACTTTTGATTTTCTGCTGTAAACTCAACGAGAGCAAATTATTAAAACGATTAAAAAAATTATTTATAATACTTTGTAATAATTTTTACACTTATTTATGAAACTAATAAAGAAAATGAAGTATTTAAAGAAATAAAAACCGTTTAACCCTTTCGGTCCCAATAACAATTTTACATCATTTTAGAATTTTTCTGATCATCTATAGACATTTATGATATAAAAAATCACATCATTCGATTCTTCAAATTGTTTATTAAAAATAGTTTTTATTAATCCCCCTATTATTTTTTTTTAAATTATGATCAGAAACATCACTGGGACTGAAATAATTAAGAAGGGGTTAATTGTTTATTCTAACTGATCGTAGAGTATAAACAAGAAGTTCTTAAAGAACTAAAATAGCCTACTTTCCTGTTACTTAAACACTTACTAAAATTCTTATCTTGAAAAAACTAGGTTCGTAACAGTAAGTGACATCAACAACCGTTTTTCCAAATTAAATTTAAAATAAATTTCACAGCATCTAACTAAACACAGCATCTTTCACTAAACACAGCTTTATTTGCAGTTATAAATAAATATTTAATTTTTCGTAGAACAAAAACCAAAAAACTACTCCTCAATAAACATTTACTTGTTAAATTCGGCTAGTTTCATTTATTTTATTTCGAAAATTAAATAAGTATTACTTAAATCGTTTGCAAAAATTTATATTTCAAAGAATAAATATGTAATATTCCTCGCTTTTAAATAGAATGAAAATAATTTATATCAACAACAAAGCTCTTGTAGTGAAATATATATTTGACGTCATCTTAAATTGATCGATGTCTCAAAAATAAATTTATTTTAATTTATTGTCTAAAAGAATTAAAGTTTCTCAAGCAATTGTTGCGATGGCAATGGTGATTTAATTCTAATAAAAATTGCTTCCTATGCTTTTTAAATGAGCATTAAATTTTGAAGTTTTTAAATAATTGAATTACTTCGAATTCGAATTCTTTTCTGAAATTTTCAATGTATTCTAATTCCGATGCGCTGAATTTTTTGACGTATCTCACTTGTCCGTAGCATTTGTAGTTAATTTCAGCGATTTAAATGACTCGAAATTGAATTTCAATGCTAGTTCAATGGGAAATTCGTCGTCAAATAGTAGATTTATGTCCGTCCTATCGTACAGACAGACAGACAAAAAGTATGAAAGTTGGGTGTCTGAGGTTATACCTTTCTTTTAAAAAAAGAATTCTTAAAATCGGATTGATAGAACTGATTTTGGAAGGGGGGTACGGACGGACAGACGGACAGACAAACGGACGGACGGACGGACATCGACCGCCATGTCAATACCTACTTTTTCATTTTTTTTAATTCTTCGAATTAAAAAAAAAAGAAAAGTAGGCTAAAAATTATAACAAAAATTACCCAAGGAAGAAAACAGTTCTTGAACAAAAACCCGAACACAACATCCCCACGCCATTGACCGAACTCCCATTATTTTTCTTGCTTTTTATCTTCTATTTCTCTCCTCCTCCGTGACATTGATCTAGTTCTGGGGGAAGGAAGATTCACATAATAAGACCCGATTTCCTGATTCACTTTTCGTCTCTATTTTTTTTTATCGTCGGACCCGCTGACCCCCTCTGCTTATTTCAGCTCAGTTACCGTTAGCGAGATAGTAGACGAGGAAGGGAAAAAACGTAGTAGATGCTTGGGTCATCTTTTAATTAAATAGAAGTGAAGGCTTTTATGAGGTTTACGAATTGTAGTTTTGCTCTGCACAAGTTTACTGCAAGTGCGTTTTACCGATTTCGGCAATTTTGTCGTACTTATAGTGCCATAGAGTATCAATGTTTTTCTTGGGATTTACCTTTCAATTACCATAAAGGATAAGAAAATGAAAGTATTATGAAGAGATCAAGAATAATTTTCCTAATCTTGTTTTAAAACTATGATTTCTTTTTTAGCGTTCAAATTGAAAACATGAATGACTTATTAAAACTTAAACCCCTCAATATCTTATATTTTTTAAGACCCCAATTAAACTTACTAACTTAAATTTCCTTTTTCACATATTCTTAATATCGTTTAGTACTTTAACATCCCAACAGCACCCTGTAGCGACGCACAGAACTTTCCTGAGTTATCTGCCTACACGTTGACCTTTTAATGCCTTTCTTATAACACAATCTTAACTTCTGATAGGTCAGTCAGGGAGCGCTGGACATTCCTCGCCGTTTTTGTGGATACTCCGTGAGACTCTCTCGTCAATTTCAGACGATAACTATCATATATCGTAACTAATTCAATAAAAGACCTACTTCTATTTATGTTTCCCCGTCGACTTATTCTACATGAATGCCGCAAGATGAAATAAAATAGTTTAGATAAATTATCATGCAGATCTTTAGAGGAATCTAGTTTTTTTTATAACGTAGCTGATTTTCTGAACTAACAAAATTAGCAACAATTTAAACTTATGTCTTTTAAAAAAAGCTTTACATTACACTGATGACCTTGTGATACTTTTAAAGCAACTCAAATTTGAATTAATCTGTTGGTATTCTAGAGTTGACATTAAAAGGAAACACTAAAAGATTTATTAGAAATTTCCTTTTGATACTTTATTTTTAACGAAATAAAAACTTCTAGAAAAAAAATTTCACCGACACAAAGAAAATGTCCCTAAAAATGCAATCGCTGTTGAAATGCTATTTACTCATATTCTACAGTCTGTTAGATATCGGAAGATTTACCCTTAATGTGACGTCAGTAGAACAAAACTAATAAGATAGAGTTGAGAAGAGTTTAGAAAAGAAAAATACTGAAAAATACTATCGTTTGGCAAAATACCATACGAACTGCTGAAGCGTAATAAAATATTTTACTGATGTGTTAGAAAAAAAATTTATCTTTTGTACAAGTCTAACCCCTATTTGTAACAAGATTTTTCTTTTAGTTAGATTCCTTTTAAGCCTTGTCGAGCGTTTTTGTTCACCAAGTTTAATTCTATTTATTTTCTTACTATTTATATTGAAAGAAAAATATTTTCCAGTCTTTTGTTATTGGAACTGAAAGTGCAATCTGTCACGTATTAGAAGACGAAATTTATTATGAAGTTTTCTTAAGGACAAGTTGAATTGGTGAGGTTCAATTTTTTTGTACGTTTGGAATGAGCATGTGTCAGGTTTTGATTGTCAACAGAAATAATGAATGAAAATAAATTCGTTCTCAAGCCTCGATTGTGGATATTTGGAAACAGAGCACCAAATGGAGCACCGATCGAAGAATATTCAGGAATGAAAGATGGAAGACATTGCGCCATCTGAAACCCTCCCATTAGTATTTTATTCCGATTAGAATAAGACATTGATGTTATTGATTTCACATATAAAATCCACAACAAAATATTTCCATCTAAAGAATGGCCAGGGTTTTGACAAGTTACAGTGAGTTTGGCTGGAAGATACGAATTATTTAAGGGCATTATGTTCTAATTCGTTATAATAAGGCAAATAGGACTAAAGACCTATTTTTTTAGAAAAAGATTCCATGACAAAAATCAACGTCAGACAAGGGATTTTAACCCAGTCTTTGGTAGCCAGTGATATACACTCTTAAAACAAACGAGCGATTTTAACTCAGACTGAGTTATTTTCACTCCTCCAGTCTTCCCCGAAAGGAGCGGATCCTTTGTGTGTTAAACCTCTGACAGGACCACTCCAAACGAGTGATTTTAAATCAGTCTGAGTTAATATTCACTCCTTTCCAGTGTCGAAAATGCACTTCTACTGGAGTGGATTTCACTCTTTTGTTTTAAAAGTGTACCACTTGATTACTGTCCAAGATCTTAGACATTGTCTTATCATTTCACGGTGGTTCCAAATTACCAAACACTGTATCAAAGGTGGAGTTGCTGTTTGACATGGAGCTGACATTGGTGAATGTTTGACATTTAGCTCTAAGTCAAAAAGTCACCAATGGCCCATGACATTATTAAAATAAATAATTTTACATAAAATAAATCAATACTGAGAATACATTAAAATACATTTCCGGTAAATAAACTCTATTAATTGTGCACACTCCCCCTTTCCTAATTTTTTGTACATATTTCAATCCAACTACGAAACAGCCCCAAATGGAATCAATTAATAACCTCAAAATATGCAACTGCTGCCCCAACAAACCCTTTAATGTACCCCTTAATTGTAAAAGGGACCAAATTCATAGGAGCATTTCCCAACACAACCATCACTTTAACATTATAGTAGTGGAATAAGAAACAAGTAATAACATCTTTCTCTGAACTTAGGCCCTTGTGAAATTTAGCGATTCAACTAATAACCCCAAATCTCCACCAATGCTGCCACAACAAACCCCAAATTGATTTATTCAGCTTAAAACTCCTGTTGGTAGACAGCGGCAACATCCATTTGATGCGTTATTCATCCTTTATAAAGGGCAGCACATTTTCAGAGATGCGAAACTCAATAACGAAATTCAATTTTTGTCAAGTTACTTAAAAATTAACTAAAAAAAAGAGATTAAATGACGGCAAAGCATTTTTGTCTAATTAGGGGCACATAAAATAGACATCGGTTTTTTTTTAAATATGAAGATTAATGCAATAACATGCAAATGCAAATAAAATTTTTAATATAAAGGCGTTTATAACAGGATATATCATATAGTAAACAGGATTAGTTTCGACTTAACTGCGGGAAATCACGTTTGTTTTCAGAGTTAAAAATCATAATTTCCAGAATAAAAAAAATAAAAATACAGTCAGTGACTCAATTACTATTTAAATACAATGATTAAAAGCCATTTTTTTTATCTACAAATCCCTATTAAACTGAAGAATATGGAATTGAAATTTGCGCTTCACCACAATAAAAATTTAAAATTACTCCTCATCTTTATTTAAAATTTTTTAAAGGAACTATAAACTACTTTTCAAAATTAAAATTAAAAGAAAAAAAACTTATGTAAAATCGACGTATCCGATTAAAATAATTTCTGTAAAAGTTGTTTCACCTTTATGTGATGTATATTGCAGGGAAACTAACTCTGTAAACGTGGCATCCAAAAATTCAAATTCTGTAAAACTTGTTTCCCCTTTAATGTAGAAATGCTGCAGAGAAACAAACCTTACACATTATTTTGAAGGCCGAATAATGTGGTCTAAAATAACTTTTCTATTTTCTTGTTTGGATTAATTAACTTGATATTTTCTTGTTTGGATTAATTAACGTCTCACTAGAGCTACAGAAGATATATTGGTGACGGGTCGTATAATTTTGAACCGTGCTGAAGTGACGTGGTGGGCCCGTAATAAGTGTTTCTTATTGTAATGAGCTACCTTCGAATATTTTTTTAACGATGGATATACATACATAAGATTACCGAAAGGATAACTATGGCAGAAATAGGAAAAATAATAATATTTTTAATGCGCATGCCTAGTACTGATTTTAGTTAAATTATAGTCACACTAGAGCTACACGATGGCTAATGGCGATGGGAGTCGTAATTTAGAACCAGCCAAGGTGATGAGCCGACAATTGAGTAGGCACCCAACGCAACTTTTAAGGGCGACATTGTGCGTGGTGCCTGAACTTTGCATATTAAACGTGCACTACCTCTACAAGGGGTATTATTCGTCGGACGTTTTAGTGCACAGGCCGGCAGTTATTTCAGCAATGTCTGATCCTTTCGCATGCAAGGCCTTACCTACTGGGCTCCCCCAGATTCCATCTTAGAAACCTAATATGTTTAATAGAACGAGACTCATATTGTAACTATTTTCGAAGAATAACACCAAAGGATGCTTTTACTCGGGTGACGATAAATCTCGCCAATGAATTATGAGAAGCCCTCCAGTTTGGCGACAAGTTTCAAGTGGTCATTATTTCTACACTTGAATTGGCCAACAAAGACAGGGACTGTTATCAGAAGAGCGAGAGATCTCTCTCTTCAATTTTATATGGTAAAAGTGTGTCTCATATATCCACTTAATAGGAATCTTTTCCTGAAATTCAAGGGATTGGTTTTACTTTTCTGCTTTCATAGGTTTTGAAGAGTCATAAAAATTAAGTTTGTTAACAGGACACAAAAGTTTGTTCTGAAGCGTCTTCAGATGGTGTGGATTTCTGTGGTTAAAAAAGGAGATTTTTTTCGTTGCATTAAATTATAAGGCGTGGTGTTATTTTTCACAAATGATGTTTCATATAAGTTTTTTTTTTATTTGCCGACGAAAACACAAATTAGTTCGCTAAGTGCCAATGGAAGACAATCTCTGAGTGTTGCAGATTTGTTTCAAGAATTTCAGTCATATTATGCCTCATTTTAGCTTCCACATTACGTTTATAACGTAAAAAGTGGAAGGTTTTATAATCGTTCAGTCCGTCTGTCTGTCCGTCCGTCCGTCACCCACTTTCACAGAGCGAACCAAAAGTCGCACAAAAAATTGGGATACGTCATTTTAAAGCAAAAAATCGGGCTAGGTTACATCCAAAATTTCATTACAAAATTTAAATTAGAAGTATATTTAAAATTTAAATAACTAAAAATTTAATCTACATTGAAATAACATGTAAATTCCATTTTCACTCAATATTTTCACTGTTGCCATTTCGTCAAACGTACGAGAAACTTTATTTAAAATAAAAATAAAACCTTTGAAAGAAAAATTATTTATGTGATATAATTTGGTTTGGATTGTTGAAATATCACAATAGACTTCTTTTGATGGTTCATTATATATGTATGAAGAAAGATGTGTAAAGAATTCTAATTTTGCATAAAATATATGCAAAGTTTCTCTTTTATTTTTAAAGCATCATTTTTACTAATTATATATTTTTCGAACTGTAAATTAAATTCCGGCGACTAAAAGAATTATATTTATTAAAAATTTGCATCATTATTCCACGAATTCCAAACAAATTTAGCAAACGATAATGAGTAATTTTTAATTTGACAAAGTATATTAATGAAAATAGTTAATTTTGGCGTTTACAATTCTAAATTAGAAGTCTCTGTTAGGCGAATATCTTTCTGATGTGTATAATAAGTGTGTTTCCTGTAAGCATAAATATGGCGTGGAAGCGGTTTTAGTGACGGGTTCTGTAACAAACCAACTTGTTTTACTTTCAAAACACGTGTAATTCTACAAATCGTCCAATGACAAACAAAAATTAATTTTACAACATATTCTATTTTTCCATAAAAAAAACATTTATTTTGCATGAATTGCGAAGGAATATTGACATACGTTACTTAATGTTAAAAATTAAAACAGAATATAATAAGTCGAATTTTTATTTAGTAATGCAAGTTAAGAATCTTATAGATGCTATGGTAAGGTAAAGATACTCACCGAAACTTAATCACTTAGTTGAAATTAATAGCAGTAAGATAGTGAACTACAGTAAGTTCTTAAAAGCAGTTTCACAAAAGAATATGTTCGTTAAAATTCGATTCATTGTGGCTAAAAATAGCAAGTTAATGTGTGGTAAAATATAACAAACGAGTTTAAAACTCTTAAACACGAAAAATAATTAAAGCATAAAAAAACGTAATGTTTAAAAACTGGCTAATGAGAAACAAACACTAAAGCGTTTCGTCATTAAAGCCTCATTAATTAATCCACTCCACTGAAGATCCATTAATTTAAACCTGCTCCATTACGAAACCTCTCTTTTTTGAAATTTGCATCCAACAACTTTGAAATGGACTGAAAAATCAAAAATCTGGTATAATTAAGAAAAGTTTCAAAGATAAAGGGATTTATTGAGTATCTAATTAATGTAACGAAACTACTTGAGTCGTGATTTGTAATTTGGAGCAGATTTAGATGTATGTAATTATTCAGACATCTTTTTAAGTCTTTTGATTTCATAATTTTTCTCTCAGAAAAACAAATTTAGTACAATTTAGTAAAATTTTATACAATTTACATTGTTTGATTAGTTAAAGAATTTAAAAATATTTTGAGTTTATTTATTTATAAAGATAATTGAAATTTTACAAATTATCAAGAGAAATTTTTATCTATAATCCATACTTTTGGACAGACAACCAAATTTCAGAACATTTGAAGAACCAAATTTCAAAATTAAGCTTAGATGTTAATTTATGGAAAAATAACACATCAGCTTTCCTTGTTTTATTCAAGCCGAATGTTTTTTAAAACTAATTGTTCAAATTCAATCATTCAGAAAGAGGTTAAATTTTAAAACTTTCAGTCCCAATGACATTTTGGCACCATCATTAAATTTTTTTTTATCGTCTATAGCCATTTATGATATTAGCACTTCATTTGATTCTTCAAACTTTTTCTATTGGAAAATATTTTTATAAATCCAATTTTATATGTTAGTTTTTATTAAAAAAAATTATGAGCAGAAACACGAGTCTGCCAAATGGCATCACTGGGACTGAAAGGGTTAAACATTGAAAAAGAAAATACTCTTCAAACCAGTTGGCGCACTAACTCACATTTTCTCAGGAACAAAATCAATGAAACAATTTAATTTAAAAAATCACTGAAATCCTGACAAAACCAAAGGATTCAACGTCATAAACTACGAGATTTATCTAAATTAAATGCTTGATTCCATGATCCACGTTTTACTGAACAAAGAAAGTTTTTAAGACCTCTTATTGGTCAGATAATAGGTTAACTCATACCACGAAATCAAGACTTAACACGTCATTTCCGTAAATAATGTATCAAACGTTACCTTAATTTTTTTTAAAAAATGTTTATACGTTTACAACTTTCTCCTTCCACCGGTTTCTTCGAAATGCGACCTTGGCCTTCAAAGACCTTAATTCCATATACAAAAAGGTCTAATTACAATTCGTTGGCTAGTGGCCAAAAGTATTCTTGTTTTAGTGCGTATTTTTATTGTGAATGGCGTTTTTCTTAATGGATTGACTAAGGGCAAAACAATGCAAGGTTAAGGGAGTTATGCGTTTCCAGAGTCATAATCTTTAAGCGAATATCTTTTAATGACCCATTGAAAAAGTGTGTGCAATACGACGAGGGCTGTTGCTTACAGTAATTTATAGGCTCATTCAAATGGCTGTGGAGGTTATTTTTGTAAAACTTAAGTGTTAATAAAAATACAGTTTCTGTCCGTATGCGTCAGAGAGTTTTTACTCTTGACATCTTGTAAACATCGAACAAAACACTGAAATTTTATATCTATTTTTCTCCATTACAATTATAATAGAATGTAGTCTAATACCCTAACTGTACTCCCCCTTTAAAAAATAAGATATTTTATAACGAAAATTAGTGTGTTTACAAACACACTAGGCATAAAAAAGTAAACAAACATCAAAGGTTGAAATAATTTGGTTGTCTGCTTAAATATGTCCGTTTAGTTTGTTTAAGTTAAAGTTACACAAGAGCTACAAATAGGTTATTGCCAATGGGCCTAATAATTTTTAACTGTTATCAAATGAGGAAGGATTTCTAACTGTTATCAAATGACACCCAACATAATACCCAAATAAACGTCACATTAGAGCGCTACACATAGGCTATGGGGACAGCCTTGTGATTCTTAACAAACAACGGTCTAGTGACGAGGCTGACACTAAATAGGATACACAAATCTACCTTGTAAAAATGACTTCCAAACTTTGGAACACAAGTACTTTAACGTGCAAGAACAGCATCTACGCAGATAAAATTGTTTGAATTAAAACCGTTCACTCCGTAGTGGATTCAGAAAAGTTTCAGAAAAAAAATCAAGAAACTCTAGATTTTTCATTTTTAGTTTGCATTTAGATCTGTTAAAAACAGTTATTTCAAACTGTTAAAATATACTTAAATTTTATAAAAAGGGGACACTTGCTATATTTCAAGGAAGCAATAGCGTGGTAATTGACACTAACATCTAAATTTTTTCAAAAATGTCACTTAGCACATTCTATTACTTAGTTCTTCAATTATGTATATTCATGAAGTAGGGAACCAAAGGAAAAAAAATCCTACTTAAATCGTTTATGTGGCGTAAGAATTTGATACATAACAGTTGATTCCACAAGTTTGCACTTCTGAAAATCAAGTCATTAATTCTCGATCTTAGTTAAATATAGACTCATAACTTCGAATATATGAGACAAATCATATTAATACTATTTGTCGTACTACATTAAAAAAAGTCATTTTCATAAATAGCGTGTAACAGTTATTTTCTAATTAACTTACTTAACAAATTTTTCCTCCAATAAAGTTCTGTATTAATAATTAGCTATTACAATCAAGCAAGTTCTATTGCAAAGACACATTTAATTAAAATAATATGCAAATAATTGTTACAATGCGAATGCATAATTGAATAATCTAGTTCAGTAGCTACTTTCAACTTGTGAATAATTCCAGAAACAAAAGATCTTAGCGAATAAATTAGTTTAGTAGTGTTAAAAAGTAAAGAAGCTATTAGAAGAGTTATTTAATAGGATTATTTAATTATAAATATTTGAATGTTTTCCAGACATTAAATTTAAAGATTTATCAAATTCTTTTTAGTAATCGCTTCATGAAAAGTTTAAAGACATTTAGTATTTTGTATAAAAATAGATGGATTAATTTCTATATCATAATTTAATGAATTTTATATTCCTTAAACATTGTTCTATGATATCTTTAAGAATTTACGAAATTAAGAAATGTATACTTAAAGTTTTAATGTTTCAATTCTTTCGATAACAAAATAAATAAGGAAAAAATTCTTAAAACATACGAAGAGCTCAGGTGCAAAACAAGTTAAATCATTTTTTTTGGAAAAAATTGAGTTGGTTAGCTTTTCATACAGATATTGTAGGAAGGGATCCACCAACATTTTGATTTGCAGCAGTTAAATCGTATGGTATTTGTATCGATACATACGATTATAATTACTCATAATCCTTAATACGTATATAATCTGTTTGAAAAACTAACCAACTCTATTTTCAAAAAAGTGATTTAACTTGTTTTGCACTTAACGTCTTCATATATATTTTCCTACTATCAAAGTAACTTTTAGTGTCAAATATTTCATGTAAGGATACATCATTACTGATATTTGATCCAAACGAAACAATTTTTTTTGTAATTCTTTGAAAATACGCATTACAGAATCAAGCACGTAATAGTTATTCAAAAACCAAATAAGATTTCTCAAAGCATCCCAAAAATTGAAATCTTACTTGATCAAGTAATAATCCACGAAAAAAAATCTGAATATAAAACTAAATTCTAGTCACTAAACTAAACATTTCACAATATTTAGGCTATCAGGGGGTCACATCTCGTCCTGTTATACAAGGTTAAGTAACGGATTTTTGTAAGGTGACATTGTCGTACACCCGTTTGACATGGGAGAAGACAATGGGTTTCGTACAATTTCTTTTGCATTAAGTCTGTCTTATCTCCTTTCACGAGATGTTTAGATTGGTTAATAGGACAGGGTTGCAAGCTAGGGAATTTCAGAAATCGCCAAACACAACGTTAAAAGGTTTAGTCTGAATTATCGTCGCACTAGAGCTACAAGAGGGCTATTGGCGACGGGCTTCGTATTTTAGAACCACAGTCAAGTGACGAGCCGACACCCGAGTAGGTACCTAACTCAACCCTTAAGGGAGACATCGTAAGCAGCGTTAGTACTTTGATGGATATGTAACGTGCACTCCCGCCACACGGGGTATTATTAGTGGACATTTTTGGCTGTAAGGGGCATTTATAGGGTCGGCAGTTATTTTGGCGATGCCCGTGCTCGGACCTTTCGCATGCTAGGCGAATGCCTAACCGACTGGGCTCCCCAGCCCAAACGTTAAAAGGAAGATAATACATATGAAAAAATATAATTTAGCCCACTATCAGTTGTTTGAAGATTTTGAGTATTCGAAATTTGAAAATGGAAGACAAGTACAAAAAACTTTGTCTACCGAAAATTTCAAGGCGATTTTTCGTTTATTTGCAACAATATTAACATTCTCAACAAACTTTTTTTAATTAAAAGCGTAAAGTCACTGTTCTTGCGAAAAGTTTCAAAAAGTTAAGACTTACTTTATCTTAACGCATTAAGTTTAAGCAAAGATAAGTTAAAGATAATCAGGAAGAAACTTTACGGTATTTCAGTAAGCCTTTTAGGAATCCGATTTCCAAGTATCTGTAAAAACATTTATATAAACATAAGAGAAAGTTCATTTTCGCTTGGCGAATTTTCTTGCGCAACCGTCGTTAATGTGAGTTAAGATAATTCAAATATCTTATGAAATTGTACATAATTCCTTTAAAAAGATCTACTTCAGTAATCTTTGTCACAAAAATATTCAATGAATCCGAAACTTTTACTCGGGTCTATTTTCAAGATTTGTGCCAAATGGGCGATTTTCCTCAATCTTGGCAAAGCACTGGATGTCCCACAGACTCAATAATGATCATTTCCTTTTTTTTCATTTTATGTCACATGTTTGTCTGGGCAGTCAATTACATAAGAAAAAAAAAGAACTCTGGCAACAGACCATTCTTAAATTTAATCCTCCTCCGACAATTCGGAAGGTCAGATCGAATGTCGTCGGGTGACATTCGATTGTCCTTTTTTCTTTTCTTTAAAGATTCCATTTTGGAAGAGAATAAGAACGAAAATGGCTACTTTCTATCTCGTGACCATTGTTATTAAAAGGGATCAAAGATGGCTGAAATTCGTGATCAGTGGTGCATGCAAAGTGTAGTATTTGAGTTTCATTGGGTTACCGAAGATAAATCAATAAGTGAGAGTTATTTTCATTGTATGCAATAGTTCTTCTATTAAAAAAGTCATTGCAGTTGCTGTTTCAGAAAATTTTCATCTCACTGTTTTGACAATGGATGGGAATTGATTGCTCCAAGATAGATCAACAAAATTTAACTTTTTTTTAAGTAGACATACAAATTGGACAAGTAGGCGTGCGAGGGCTTGTTTGGAGCAAACATTTAAGGAGGATTTTGAACGAAATTGGCAAGAATTGAATATAAAGGTGGTTTCACATCAGAAAGTAAAACAAAAAATTGCTTCTAATGAAATTATCTCACGGTACATGAAAAGGCTTTATATATAAAATATATAAAACTTTAATATAAATGCACCCCAGCACTCACCCCCCCCCCCTTTATCTACGTCACTAACACTTCAGTTTGGTTGAATTAAAATCGCACTGTAGCATGAGGGCCATTGGAGAGGAGACTCATAGTTTTGAATTTCGGTCAAGTGAGGAAGCCGACACCCGAGGTGGAACCCAACGCGAATTTGCGACATCGTACACTTTGTGTCGTGACAGACTTTGCGTGCATTAGTCCTACATACTCGGCGATATTGATAAACATGGTTTTTTTGCCCTGATCTGTTTTTAAATAAATAAAACGAAGGCATAGTCTGAGAAGGTAATATTCTGTTCGGCATGCGTCATCACCCACTGGATTTCTCAGGTACAGTACTTGTTCTAACCAAAGAGTTCAAAAGAAGGGTAGTGAGTGAACCAGGCAACAGCACCATGTACCAACACGGAGACAATAGAGGGTTGCATGTGGGGCCCGATGGCCGAGAGGATTGGATCGCAGGTCATAACGCTAGCAGTCCGCGCGCTGCAACGGGTGCCTAGAGAGTACTTCTCTTCTCAATATCAAAATTATAAATTAACTAGCACTTTTGCCACTTTATTCGGGCTCTGTAGTGAGCCACGGCTGCCGAAGGCATCTCAGTACGAGTCGTTCCTCTACCCTACTATAGAACTCCGGTTCTAATCCTTACCCCCATAGAGGCCCTATTCCTATAAATAAACCCCAAACGCAATTATCAGGTAGGGTGCAGCCTCCCCCTCCTAGATTACATTAACACCCTAAGAAGAGCACCATTTTATTCCTTATTTTAAAACAGACGAAGAAAAAATATAGGAATACTCATTACGGGACAGAACAAATGATGTCCAAGTACACAAATGGACAAGAAAAGTTTGTCGCAGATGGGATAAATTACCCTGCGGAAAAGAAAAAACTGCTTAGATAAACACAAGATCTACTCTTTTCTTTCTTAAAATCTTCGCGTTTTCTACCTAAATATAGATCTTCTCCGAGTAAGAGAGTAAGTTGCGTGCGACTGGATGGGAAAATGGTTAAGTGTGAGATACTTATTTAGAGCTTTGGTTGGTTCATCGATAATCATTCGGAAGAAAACAAGGATTTTTCGAGGGAGAAGTATTGGATTGCTTACTTGGGGAAAAAACTCAATGGATAATTACAGCATTTTCCAAACATATTTTATTTCGATTAAGCATAGGGAGAAACTCCTTAATCTCGCATATTTCCGCTTTTTAAGCGCAACTTATTTTTTAATTAATTTTTAAAGTTTTTGGCGCGAAAACAGCGATGTCGTCATGTGACGTCATCTGTTACGAATTGGCTACCGCTCGCTACTGTCGTTCCGGTAATCGCAATAATGGCGCTTAGTGTTATTGTAGAGTCCGAAAAATCGCTCCGTTTGATGTTTATTTCTTAATTATGGGTTATAAGTACTGTATTGTGCAAGTGTACGAATACAACTGCACAAAAGCCCAGATAAATACTTCATTACCCAAAAATAAATATGCTAGAAACAAGTGGTGCAAAGCCATTAAAACAAGTTTATTGCTAGTACGAAAAGCAAACTTTCTTATTTAAAAATGAGTTTTTCTGAATACAAAACACTTAAATAAGAAATAAAAATATACGTTAAACACTTGCAAGCTAATTTTGTTCATTTAATTGATGATGTTATTTCAATAAACACGGTTTTAAAACATTAATAAGCTATTAAGAAAATGTAACAACATGTACTAATTTAAACTTTTTTACCCATTAAACAGTATTTTGAAAACTTAAATCGCTAAAAATCTCTGTAATTGGTATAATATTGCAGAAATAATGAAAAATAACAGCCCTTCAGTTGCATTTTTGGATGATCATAACTTTCATTGCTGCACACAAGAACTGCTTGAAAAATACAAATGAATTTTGTGCATGGCAATTGAAATATTAATACATATTTAAAAATATGCATAGTAGACATGTGTAATGTTGGGTTTGAAAAGTTAGGTCTAGAATAGGTGGAGGTGTACAACAAAAAAAGAAACAGGACTTTAAAACAATAAATAGTGTCAGAGGGGTGAATACGAGTTTTTTTCATGTGGTAATGCTTAGACGAAAAATAAAAACCAAAAATTTAGCTGGCAGCTTAAATACTCACTGAAAGTTGGAGTACTGGGCATCAAAAGAAAGGTCTTAGCCTCCATAAACAGAAAATACCAAAAGTTTTGGCCCCATATGTCCCTAAAGAGTTTAGGGTCCAAATGTGTCTTTTAACATTGCATGCACCGACAGATGACAGTTATCACAAAGATAGAGGCCTGCATTTAAAAATATGCAACTACCTGTGCCAAGTTGGGTTTGAAAAGTTAGGTCTAGAATAGGTGGAGGTGTACAACAAAAAAAAACAAGACTTTAAAGCAATAAATAGTGTCAGAGGGGTGAATATGAGTTTTTTCATGTGGTAATATTTAGGCAAAAATAAAAATTTAGCTTTTAACTTAAATACTCACTGAAAGTTGGAGTGTCATACATCAAAAGAAAGGTCTTGGCTTCCATAAACAGAAAATACTAAAAGTTCTTGCAAAAAAATGTCCCTAAAGAGTTTAGGGTCCAAATGTGTTAACATTGCATGCATCGACAAATGGCAGTTTTTACAAAGATAGAGGCCTGCATTTAAAAAATATGCAAGTACCTGTGCCAAGTTGGGTTGGAAAAGTTTGGTCTAGAATAGGTGGAGGGCTACAACAAAAACAGGACTTTAAAACAATAAATAGTGTTAGATGGGAAAAATTGTGTTTATTCATGTAGTAATGATTAGGCAAAAAATAAAAACCAGAAATTTAGCTGGTAATTTAAATACCCACTGAAAGTTGGATTGTTATACATCAAAAGAAAGGTCTTGGCCTCCATAAAAAGTAAATACCAAAAGTTTTGACACCACATGTCCCTAAAGAGTTTAGAGTCCAAATGTATCTTTTAACATTGCATGCACCGACAGATGACAGTTTTCACAAAGATAGAGGCCTGCACTTAAAATATGCAAATGCCTGTGCCAAGTTGAGTTTGAAAAGTTAGGTCTAGAATAGGTGGAGGTGTACAATAACAAAAACAGGACTTTAAAACAATAAATAGTGTCAGAGGGGTTAATGAGTTTTTTCATGTGTATTGCTTAGGCGAAGAATAAAAACCAACATTTTAGCTGGTAGCTAAAATGCTCACTGAAAGTGGGAGTCTTATACAGCAAAAGAAATGTTTTAGCGTCTAGAAACTGAATACAGGCAAAATAGTAGTAAATTAGAGCAGTACAGTTTTAATCTTCAATATAGCATTCAATGCTCTCAGCAAAGGGTATACCAAATTATGACACAATCATATTCGGTTTACTTGCATAAATTAAATAAATTTACAGCATAAGTTTACTTGCATAAATGTACTAACTACAATAATTTCATTTGGCGAGACAGTAATGTGCATTTTTAATCAAATTTAAACATAGTTTTTCTGTCAGTTAATGTGTCAAAACTGTATTTTTTTATAGTAAATATATTTTTATTAACAAATTCAGGAATTTAAATTAAGAAAGAGCATTTTTTAACTGAACTAGTTTGCTTTTTCTACTCTTTAAAATTATAAGGTATTGAAAAACAGAAAAAAACAACATTCGAAATTCAAACCTTCGAAAAGGTAAACAAACGTTCACGATTTCGGAAGATTCCTCGGCTCATAACAGATGACGTCACGGCCAATGGCGTACCGGTTTGTGCATTTATTCTTTTATTAAATTACAGAAATATTTTTTTGAAATTTTAAGTTGATATTCGAAACCAGGAGCATTTTTTCTATCGGAACCAATAGTTTTTATAACACTTTGAAAAATATGCAAATTGTCCATTGAGTTTAACAAATAATCGATAGTCTATTGCATTTTGTTTTAAAATTTGCATATCGTCACTTAAGTTCTTACATGTTCAATCTAACTTTGTAAAACGGTAGAAATTTACTGAACGGCGGTAACCCATGGTGAACTTTCCAAAATTGCGCCAAAAGTCGGCCGAAAACCCAACCGAAATGATAGGATAGGTTTGAATTTTCGTCGTATTAGAGCTACACGAGGGAGAGCCAAAAAACGTGTTTGTTCATTTAAACGGACGTTTGTTCGGAAAACCTCATCGTTGCGAAGTCAAAGAATTCGAATCATCAGTCAAAGTCATACGGTTGCCAAAAAAATATTTATCGCCAAATCCGAAAAATCGCGCCAAGGGTTACCGTACAGTAAATCTGATCCTTTCACAACAATTACACTCTTAAAACAAACGAGTGAATTTAACTCAGTCTGAGTTAATTTTCACTCCATTCCAGTGTCGAAAATGCACTTCTCCTATACGAGTGGATTTCACTCTTGTTTTAAGAGTGTAGATAGCACATGTGGGAACTTAAGTGACGATATAGTCCGTTTTACACAAAATTTATCCGGTATTTTGGCCGAACTTACGGTGTCGCATGATTCTCAGTAGCTATGTTGGGTTAAATAGAGCTTTCGCGCGCTACAAGAGAAAGTCGTGAATACAATTTCATCAACAGTAATCCCTCAATAGTGGCAATTAGAGAGAAATATTATTTAGAGCTTTAAGGATGAGTAAGTTGTATTGGTTTCTTACCATTGATTTTATCAATGAACAAAAGAAGTTGTTGGATTATTTAAAAGATTCGTTAGCAAGCAAACTTTTGACTTCTTTATAAATTTAGTAAGTGTTCTGTTTAAAAGTAAATATTAATCATTTTTTGAACCCGTAATTGCACTACGATTTGATATGTGAACTTCATAAAGGCAATTATTGAAACGAAATTCAATATAAAGTTTGTCTTTCATTACAAAATCAACTTAAAAGAGTAAGATACCCCTTTACATATTTTTTTCTTAACTAGGATAAAAGTGTAGTGTAGAAGAAAGTTTTTAAAAGAACTAAAATAAACAATTTTTCTATAACTTCATAAGTGCGAAAATTCTTATAGTACGAACTGACTAAAAGGTAAGAGATATCGAAGCAGACTAGAAAATAAGGGTACTTTTAGAGCTATAGTTACAAAATTAAAGAACATTTTACAATACATTCTAGTTCTCTTGACACTGTAATACATCATCCCACTTCGTACAATACATCGTATCAGACATTTGTTTACTATATAACACAATGGCGAAACTATCACAACAAATCATTGTTGATTTATCTCTCTTTAGACACACAATCCCGAGGAAATAAATAGCTTGGAGCACTTTCGGTCAGCTGGTAACTCCTCAATTTCATTAATTGGAAGATATAAAAAGGAATGCCGCGGTTGTCCCTTATTGCCTTTTTTAGTGAAAAATTGAGAAAGTGAACAACTCCTATTAAACTAATACATTCTTTGTTAAAAGAAAAGTCTTGTTTTACGGCAGTGATATCTTGCGATAAATTCCGGATCATATCGCCGGGAGAGGGGGGAAAATGAACTAATGGTAACACCAGCATTGATTTATTGCCATTCTTTAATAAAGGCTATTAGGAAATAAAAAAAATTGAAAGATTGTTTTATAGTTTAGATTTTTGTTACCGGAATGATCAGGTTAAAATTTCAAGAAATTTTTTGTATGAGATATTTTCCTGAATAATATAGTAAATGAAGCATCATATAAATGTATTTTTTAAGATGATCTGATGAAAATAAAATTTAGATAGAATTTTCGAAATTATTCATTGTAAACATTAATGTTTAATTTTTCTTATTCGGTTTATGAATATATTCCTGCTTGTTTTATTCTGTTGATTAAATTTACCCCCCCAACATCTGATCCCCATTTCATCTATAACGTTCCATTTTGAAGTTTTAGTCCTACTAATAACCCTCATAGATGACATTAGTAAAAGTTAATTCAAATTTAAAAAGTGAAGTTATTAATTGTCGAGAAATTGCGGCTTTGGCAGTATTCCAAGTATTATAATATTTAGTAATGAATACAAATAAATTGTAAAAAAAAATTATAGTTCAAGATGGTTATTTTAAAATATAAGTAGTTTTCTAATCATTTGTATAAAAATTGGAATTTTGTAGTTGGATTTTTCCATACGGCAAAAATTTAAAAAATTGAAATTATTAAAATTCCAATGCAGTTAATTTTTTTCAGTATTTTCCCCACAATATACGAGTATTAAAGATACAAATATATTTTTTCGGGCTGAAACAAATTCATGCATTATAGGGTTAAAGTGCATGAAACACATATACAAGACATTAATTATTATTGCTCGGTACGACCAGCTAGATTCGTTTAAATGATGGCTAAGGTGGAGACAGAACCAAAGAATATATATCGCTAACGCACCAGACTTTACCTACCCTCCCTCCAATGAAGTAAATAAAGGCACAAAACCTCATATTTTAGGATCCACTGAATTCTCCAATGCAAGTCATCATCACTTAATGAGCATTAGCTGGACCCAGAGCACCCAAAGCACCCTATCGCTAACTAACGAGACGTGACTGCCTAAATGCCCAGTTGAGTCGGGCTCACCCTAATTAAAGGCCCAACAGCAGCGGACCAACCCGTTATGGCTCAAGTCAAATACTTGAAGATTGAGCAGAGAGTACCCATTGGCAGACCTAAGTGGAGACTAGCATCATACCCAAGTCATACGGGTTTGACTTTATTACTTGAGGATTACAAAACCATACTCTGCAATTAATGGTGTTTTAAGTTTTTTTTTATGAACAGTAAGACAATTCAATAAAATTAAGACACAGGAACTTTTACAACCCAGTGTTGTAAAGCAAGTTTTTACAGCAAACTAATGTTTTTAAATTTTACGGTGTAGAGAATCTCCGGAACATCATACTCCAATGACTTTTAAATAGATAAAATGTGTAATTTACTTATTTACATCTTAGAGTGATGGCAACACTTCTACCGTCACTCTGAGAAGGTGAATTTGAAGATTTTCACAGTGTATAAGCATTAAAAATATTTTTATGTGTTTAGATGAAGATTTTAAACTCGATTATTAAAACTGACAATTTAATTTATTTTTTAAATGTCGTCATGTAGTACTTATAATGGGCATGTTTCAGGCTCTGAGTGGCAACAAAAATGCTGAATGAAAACTTTTTCGATCCTCTATTGGTAAATCAATGCCAGGTGGGAACAGAGCACCAATCGCAGAATGAAAAGCAGGAATGAAAACTGGAAGGATCCAGCCAATTCAGTGGTCCATCTTAGTCTCTTATTCAAATAGCCTTTATTAAACGCTCGATCCTACATATAGTTGACTCAAACCACACCGGACTCGTCATAGCCAAAGAACGCGGTGGCCACCACAGATATCACACTGAACTTATTCAAAGTGACGCTTCTCCCATAGAATTAGCATGGCAAAAGCGTCACTTTTCCACGTACGATGCCGTAAGTGGCTCCCCCTTAGTCATGCAGATAAACAGGACAGGTGGCGATGACAGGGCGCAAATGGCTTCTCTAGCCGGTCATGTTTCATGGTGTACGCCCATGAATGGGGTACGCCCCATATGCAATGCATATCGATGCCGGTGTTTAGTATAGGAGGTTTTGGCATATCATTGATGACGCTTGGCCTTGGTACTTATCCGGAATAGAAGTTTATGCAAGATTTGACTAACAGGACTTCAAAAATACTGGTTGCTATTAATTTAACAATTTCGGCATCATGTTTCGAATCAGAATTTTTTTTTAAAAAATAGGGCTGACATCTATTGGAATTAATAAAAAATATTTTCCAATAAAAAAAGTTTGGAGAATCAAATTATTTGCTTTTTGATATAATAAATGTGGCCATAGACGATCAGAATTTTTTTTCGAAAATGATGCCAAATTGTCATTAGGACAGAAAGGGTTAAATGTTTTGGGGTATGAAAAATGGTACGTTTGTAGTGCACTTAAATGGGAGCCAAATTATCTGCTCTACTAACGTGATTTTTCTTCTAATCTTACGTTAACACTTGAGCTGACTAATACACCCATAAAGGCATTTTAAGTTTTGATTATGAATTTTTCAAATAAACTTTTTGAGGAAAGGGCTATTTTATAATTTTTCTAAACAAATTTTGAACAAATTTAGTGAGTGATGTGTTTTGAAAAAAACTAGAGTGTGATATATTACTTAGCCAGGATTTCCTGTTACATACAGGCATATTAATCTCAATTTTGTTTTTAAGTAGGCGCATTTCGACTATTATTCGTAACACTTTTTCTTAAAGATACCTACATGTTCCACTAATAAGGTCCATTAAAGCGTTTAAAAATGTTAATTCTCAAAATAAACTAGAACACCTTTCGATCGGTTGGTTTATCAAAAGACTAAAAAAAATATGTAAATATTAGTGACAACACTCTTTAGCATCAGCAGCGAAATTTTTTTCATCTAAAAGCTTTTAAAATATTTGGTAGTGACTAATACAAGAAAAAAGGTTTACATTATTCTTTAAACAAATACAAAAAATACAATACTGAAGCAAATTAAAAACAGAAAGGCTCTGTGATATAAGCCATGGGGTATCTCGGTCATCGAAATGCTTTACGGCCAATTTTGTTTTTGTCGCTATTGATCCAGAAGGCAAGAATATGATGAAGATGCTGACGAACAAAACTTGTGCAAGAAAACGAGTTGCCAAGTGAGGCCATAATTGCTTTTTAAAATAGTCTTTAAAAAAGGCTTGGCTAACTATTTTGGCACAACCTTGCATGCAATAAAATTAGGTTACACTTTAAATATTACGTATGAAGGGAATATATTAGAATCTTATATTGGTTTCGATCTTATACTGCAGTTAACGTACAATGAAATTCATAAATAGAGCTTCAAAATTTTCTTATAAAGAGAAATAACAAAATCTCGCACACTACAAATCTACTTGCACAAAGTGTCATATTTTGAATTTAAAATCATTATTTTTTTTAAGTATAAATTGAGAGGTTTCGTATAGAAAATCAATGAGAGCGCAGGAGTGTGCAGTACGGTGGGTGTATAACATTAACTAAGAACCAAACTAGCTTTGGAACTTTAAAAAAAAGAGGGGGGGGGGGGGCTAAACTGGTTAATTACCCAGAAAATCTGCAAGTCCTTTAACAAGATCTTAAGGTAGGCGAATACCCAAAATTGTAAAATTTTTACTATTACTTCAATCTTTTCCAAATTTGGCATAGTGATTTCAAATATAGTGAACAATCCTTTTTGGGCATTTTTTTTATTTAAATATAATTGATTTATTTTAAACGGTGTTTTTCACCTAAAAAAAGGGGTTTACGCCAACACTTCTAGCATAAAAAGTTTTACATTAATTTACCTGAATTTTTTTACAAATGTTATTTCAATATATATCTGTGCCATGAACCTCTAACATCTGGTGTAAATATACAATTTTTTTTTTAAAAAAATGTCCAAGTGTAAGTTAATCGAAAAAAATCCTTTTTTGTGGTTAATTTATAACATTTTTCTTAATAACTTCTTTTCTTGTCATTTGTATGTAACTCTAGATGGTCATTGCACGCATCAGTTCAAAACGAAGAATTTAACACATAATTAATGTTTATAAAATGAAAAATTCAATGTGGTAGGCTTGTTAGCGCAAACCTCTTTTTTAGTAGAAAAACACCGTTTAAAATAAGTAAATTATATTTAAATAAAGAAAAATGCCGAAATAGTATTATTCATTATATTTGAAATCACTAGGGGGAGGTGGGGGAAAATGAGGGTAAAATCGAGCTTTTTCAAAATCATCTCATTAAACACCTACTTTTTAATTAATTTTCATAGATTTTTTTTGTATGTAACATACATTTGAACTGTTTAGATTTCGAATGTATAATTTTTTTCCACCACATGCTTCAATATCTGGCAATTTAGGGAACTTAGTTTTATACCCTCATTTTCCCCCACCCTGGGGGAAAATGGGGGTAGCCCAAATTTAACAATATGATTAAATCAAAAATCATTAATATAAAGAACTAATTGAAGCAAACTCATGCCTAATATTCCTCTACACTTTTTTTTTTTTTAGAAAAGCTTACTTAGAGATTGTAATAGTATAATAATAGAATATTTAAGCCAAGAGAGTATTGTCCTCTACTATTAAATTGAGGCTCTGTAAGGCTTTACATATTGCACCGAACATAACAACATAATCTGCATCGAACATTTCTCGAAATTATATTAGTTTCCATCGTTGATTTGGTTAAATATTTTACATTATAGTTTGTATCATTTAGTAAATTAATTGCGAATAACTAATTGCAAATAATTGCTAATTGATTCTGGGGATATTCTTAATGATGCATTGGTAAACTTAATATATTAAGTTAAATTTTAACAAATCTCATAAAATAAGTTTTTTAATAATGCCGTATATTTTAATAACACTAAAATGGTTTTTAAAAAGTATCCTCCAATATAATCCAATTTAAGCTCATTCCATGACCCAAAACTCCATTATATCTTGCTAAGCCTAACCATACCACCACTTTACCCCACGACATTAAAAAAATTATAAAAAATTAAAAAATTCGAATTTTTCTTAGCTAATTCTACAGAAATACTCTTCGAAAATGCGGCTATTGCATGTAGCAAGGCTTAAGAGCACAGCATGTTTTATAAAATAAATAGAACGAAGTTTTTAAGAGTGAATTTTAACAGCTGAAGCAAAATTAGCTTAAGAACAAGAATTTCAATGAATTAAGGGTGTTGCCAGATTTTAAAAACCAAATTAAAGGATTAGAGATCATCTAAAAATAATATTTCAAAGAAAAAGTCTAAAAAAATTTAAATTTACAGTTGAAAAATTAATATTTTTTAACATACCCTCATTTTCCCCCCTACCACCATTTTCCCCCACCTCCCCCTATGCCAAATTTGGAAAAGATTAAAGCAATAGTAAAAATTTTAGAATTTTGGGTATTCGCCTACCTCAAGTAGACGTAGATGAAAGGCTAGAGCTGCCACGCCACAGGTCAGGTATATACAGGGTGGTTATAAAATAACCCTCCCTATTCGGAGTGGTCTGTAGCTTGAATGAATAATCCAAATGCAAAAAACTTTGAGACACTTACTAATCAAGAAAGGGGGAAAAGAATGGCATTGTAAAAAACAAACTCGTCTCTTGACCAGGGTTCTAAATTACGAGGCGTAATTGGATGTGTTGGCCGTAATTAGCCATAATTGGCTACTCCTCGTAATTATAACCTTGGTCAAGAGATGAGTTTCTGTGTTATAATTCCATTCTTTTTCGTAATAAAGAAACTTGTCTCTTGACCAGGGTTCTAAATTACGAGGCGAAATTAGCTGTGCTGGCAGTAATTGGACATAATTGACCACGCCTCGTAATTTGGATTCTGGTCAAAAGACGAGTTTGTTTTTATGATTATTCTTTTTTATGATTATTCTTAAGGATTCTGTCTTTTTTTATGATTACATTCTTTCCCCCCCCCTTCTTGAATAGCAAGTGTCTCAATTTTGGATGCATTTAGATTATTCAATCAAGCTACAGACCACTCCGAATAGGGAGCGTTATTTTATAACCACCCTGTATTTCGAATCGCGGATAGTTCCCCCAAGCCAGTAATCCTTTCAGTGGGTCATCAAAATGACGAATGAGCTAGTTCAAAAATTAACCCTATCCGACCGAGCTATCACGATCGTACGGGTCTAAAAAGAGAATGTTCAAACAACTATATGGTTCAAGCTCTTTAAAAATATCAATACCGATGAAGCCGACTTTAACCATCCGTTATTTGTATAAAAAATGACTGTTTTTAAAGAGTTGCTAGCATTGATGCTTTTAAACGCATTTTTCGATATAACTCTAAATTTAGTCTCGTAATTTTAAATTAATTTAGTCTCATAATTTTAAATTAGCGCCATCTGACTGCCGGTCTCAAAGGGTTAAACACTGGGTGTTCAGCGTTAGTCTTTCCGACCGCCCTGAATATCTGCTCTGTCTCGTAGGCCAAAATAGGCACAGCAGGCTTTGGCCCTCTAAATACCCTCTAATACTGACCTCTAATACTTTGGCCCTCTAATACTGACGCGTCACTTTGTATATCAACAAAGATTTACCCAGTTTCAGACTAACGGTAACTTTTTCTCGCGCCACGCATTTTTTCCATAACCTCCATTTTATCGATATATCTAAACACAAACAATGAACAGATTGTTTTAAGAAAGGAGAACCATTTTTAAAAAGTTCCATTCGAAGATAGAATGCTCAAATAATACCAGAAAGATCGGCACGTTCCAGAGCTATGTTTGTGGGTGACGCATGGGTAGAGATGAGTTGAGGTGAATTGTTCCTGCTGTCAAAAGAATTTCATGCTAGAGTGGAGATGAGTTTTTTAGCAGGAAATAAAACGAGAGATAGAATAAATATGAGTGGCTTCCTCTTTTAAGCGGATATTAATTCTTTATGGACGTTATGGAATTCTATTAATAATTACTTCGGACGTTGTGGAAAGATTGAGGATCGCATTGTGAACTGATAATAAAACCCGCGTGGCATACTTAAGATTTTAATGGATACAAACTCAATAAAACTACACGAATTCGTTAATACGAATATACCATTTATCATTTGAGAAAAGCATAATACTAAGATAAATATATAATTCGAAAGCTTTTTAATGTATAACTATAATTACCAATAATATCCGAAACATTTTCCCTATAAGGCAAATAGTTGCCAAATTATAGCTACCAAAAATAGGACGAAATTATAAGAAAAATAACTGTCAGAAATCATAGTTTACCAACATTTTAACCCTTTCAGTTCCAATGACAATTTCGCACCATCATTTTGGAATTTTTTTTTCTGATTGTCTATAGCCATTTATGATATCAAAAAGTGCATCATTCGATTCTTCACATTTTTTCTATTAGAAAATATTTTTTATTAATCACAATAGATGTCAGCCCTATTACTTTTTTAAAATTATGATCACAAACATGATAATGCCAAATGGCATCACTGGGACTGAAAGTACAGGAGAAATCAGAACAGAATCAAACAGAAAAACAAGAAAAAAGACCGGAATAGCGAAAAACTGAAAAAAAATCTTGTATTTTAATATTTTATCAATTTGTGAGTCACGTGGAATATGCCATAGTTTCTAAGCTATGAGTATCTTCGTATTGATTATCTACTAATTAGAAACATCGATATTTATGGTTGAATAGATTATCATTGTAATGTATGACAAATCTCCAAAATTATTAGATTAAACGACTTAGAGGAATTATATGCAAAAGCGGTAGGGAGATTTTGATCCCAGAATACAGACTTAAGCATTGCCTTAATTTATTAAGTAAAGGACACTGATTTAATAAATTTTAATCAGTTATAACTCCTTCCCATCGGAACCAGATATTCTAATTGGTATTCTAATGTCCTTAATAAGATTGGAAAATTCCAAACTCATCGAAATATTCTGGAATTGGAATTTCGAGGCCAATCGTGTAATAAATTTAACTGAAGTAATTATTGAAATACCTTACGGGAAAGTAAGACTTTGAAGGGTAAACGCTATCGTTTATTAAATTATAATAATATCTTTTTAGTAATATCGTATTCCGAATTAAAGTGTACATGATTCAAAATTCGTATTTGTGGAACTGAATTTTTATTTTTGAATATAGCCATTTTTAGCGTAGATAGTAGTTTGATAGAGTATTTAAATACGAAATGACAAGTTGAAGTTAATTATATTAATTATAAATTATATATATTATAATATTAAATTATACTGCAGTTACTGAAACTATTAAGCGAGCTAGCTAAGAGAGCTTGACTGGGTTATTTTCAAAGGACGTCAGTTTTACGTTACTTTGTTGTATTCATTAGAAAAAGTTTTTTCTCTCGACATTTTACTCGTCATATTATTGACTAGTGTGACTTGAAATTTGGCTGCGTTAAAGCTCCTACAGGAGACTAGAAATCGACGGGTAAATGATTAACTTTCCAAAAATATGCTATCTGCCTTGAAGCGAGAATTTTTAGAAAACCTTGTTTTCAATCGCAACCGAAACAGTTCAAACAAAAAAAAAGTCTAAAAGACAGCTATAAAAAATTCGATGGAATTTTTTTTTTTTAAATTTTAAAACCTTTTGAGGATAAATTTTTAACTACACCTGTTTTATCTATAGAATATAATCCTCTGCGTTTATAAGATAAGCTAGATGATGAAAGAGGCTATGTTTGTTTAGACAAGCAAACTAGAGATAAGTTAAATGGGAAACATTATTTTTAGAGATAAACACTTTTAAATGCAATTGAATAAGACCTTACGAAATCTGTGATAAAATGGAAAGAAAACAATGTATTAATATAAAAATTACTTCGAGTTTTTAATTTTAAAGTTACCGGTTTATTAACAGTTCTACAAAATATTACTAATTGTAAAATAATTTCTATCAATTTGTGTTAGTTAAATGTGCATCAAAATGTAGCTATCCAGTTATTATGATCAAAGTCTGCTAACACCACAAAATTACATAAGAATATGTATGATTATTTTTTGAAAGAATATATATTGATAAAATTATCTTAATAAGATTATTCATAAAATATGTATTTTAATACGTTGAAATTTAGGAAGTATTTGTCTCGCAAATAAATAACTAGTTATTAAAAATAAACTTAAAATGAAATATGTTCATATTTTTATCAAATTATATACCTATAACCTACTTGTGAAGTAAAAAAATAAATATTGAACAAATTAAGACATGTCTTGTGTGAATGAAGGGTTAGTTCTTAACCCTTTCAGTCCCAATGACAATTTGGCATCATTTTGGAATTTTTTTTCTTATCGTCTAAAGAAATTTATGATATCAAAAAGCACATCATTCGATTCTTTAAACTTCTTCTATTAGAAAATATTTTTTATTAATCCTAATAAATGTCAGCAATATAATATACATTTTAAAATTATGATCAGAAACATGATGCCAAATAGTACCTATCACTGGGACTGAAAGGGTTAATGATGAAGTTAAGCGCCGGCTATTCACAAACTAATATTTAGTGTTTTATCATTGTTAGCTAAATGTTGTTAACTATGCATTGAAAAAGTTTAGTTATTTAATAAGCTTTTTTTATTCTAAATTGTTATCTAAGGGCTGTTAACTATACATTGAAAAATTTTAGTTATTTAATGGAGATAACTTTTCTTTTTAATCTGATACTTTGATCAATTCCACCGGACTGAGTTGCATCAATTTACTCTACTACTGGTTTATTATCAAGCGCGCTCCCATGAAAGTAATAATTTACGACATATTATATAAGTAACTGGCGAGAATGATCGGTTATAATTTATAATAACTAAACTATTGACAAAAAAATTAAAAAGAAAAGCTATTAAACGAATATATAATTTAGAAAGCTATAGTAAACGATATAATCTATTAGAGTAAGAGTCTCCCAATCAGATTATGAAAAAATTAAGGTTAATATATATATATATATATATATATATATATATATATTATATATATATATATATATATATATATATTATATATATATATATATATATATATATATATATTTAGTTACGATGGTAGTTGAAACAATTTGATAAAATAAATATGATAGGGGCGGGGGGGAGGGGGGGGGTAATCAAATAAAATTTGAATAACGACCTATCGGGAATATATAATTAAAATTACAGGATCCCTTTTCTACAGAAATTAAGAAAAAAATTCATTCATCTTTAATTATTTTGATACCAAACAACTAAAATATATTTTTGTAAAAAAAAAACCTTCTGTACTTAATACAAGTGTAAAATAGATTTTTAGTCAAACATGACTTGATTAATAAAACTGATTTCATCGAACACGTTGTAAATAAACTAATTTACAACAATTGCACATGAGAAAAACAAATTACATAATTAAAATTTACAAGATTTGTAAATAGTCTTTCAGATCTCATTTTAAATACGTTATTTAGCTTTTAGTTTAATACTTTATAAAACCCAATCGAACATTCTTTAAAAAACAGTTTATAACACCATAATTCCAAACGATTTTTAAATATAGAATTTAAAATTCACTTACTATTTCCGATGATCAGCTTCAGTAGGTCGTTCCAAATAGACCAATACACCTTTTGATAAACAGCTAAGGATCCTTCCCGAAATCTTCTCACAGAATGCACCAAAAACGTAAACTAAGTCCCCTGTTTATTCTAAAAAGGAACGCACAAACAGATTAAATATCCTTTCCTCGTCAAGTCGCTTTTCCGTAATGACAGGTTTTTGAGTTTTTGCTCTCTCCCGCCACTCGAAAATCCGAAGAAGGAAACCACGTGCTTTACTACGCGGTCACGTGACCCCGATTTTGCGCGCAGATGTTTGACGCGCAGTAGTAAATACTCATATTGGAGGTTAGAGGTGAATGGCGGTGATTGGCATTAAATATAGTGAAGCCGCATGTGGAAAAGTCGCCAAATGTGGTACTCCGAAACATTCCACATTCACTGTTAGCTTAACTCTTTTATTCCCAATGATTCCATCTGGAATCATCAAACTTGCGATTTTTTTTCATTAAGTTAAACTCTTAAATAAAAATACATTTTATTAAATACACCATACATTTTTAGTTATATATTCTTTTGTATCGTTAGATGGAAGAATCATGTCTTTTGAAGAATTATTTAAAGTTTGTTGTAGAAAATAAAACCATTGTAAAAATAAAATTCATCTTGAAACAATTTTATTGAATAAAATAGCTCTGAATTTTCATGCTTTCATTTTTCCATGTTTAAAAATTGAATTTTAACTATGTTTAAAAATTGAATTTTAATTATTTTTAACTAATAAAGTTTCGAAAAGTTGTTACACTTTATTCAAAAGTTACGATTCGAATAAAATTTCCCGAGTTTATTTCACAATTCTAAATTATCCTATAACTCCAGCAAATTAAAAAGGGCAAATTAACGAATCAAAAAGTAACTTTACCTTTTTAATAATGACTCACGATCTTTTTTTATTTTATTTCGCGGTTCTTGTCTTCACTTCCGTTTCCTTCGCGGATTTCATCAAACGATACTACACTCCCCTCGTTTCCTGGGGGGGGGAGGGGGGGGACGTGCTGCGTTATTCTTAAGCACACTTCCGTTTGATCTCGGCAGCTCACCTGAAAAACTTGTGTTCACAGATTTACAATTAAGGGGGAGTGTTAGGCTCATAGGGCTAATGCCTTAGTTTTGAAATCACAAGTTTTGCAAAAGAATTGTTTTGCCATGTTATCCCATTTTCACCAGGTATGGGAATCATCATAACATCAATTTAAAACAGAATCGAAAAGAAAATATCACCTGATTATTTACTTGATAAAGTTTTACAATAGTGTCGCCATCCGTTGTATATTTTTGGCATTTTAAAACTTCAAAAATATATAATTAAATAACTAGATAACATTTTCGTTTCAATTTTGTATTATTTCTATGTAACGTTGATTCACATACATGGGGGAAAAGGGCTGACATGGCAAAGCAATACTTCTACGAAAGTTGTGATTTCGAAACTAATGCATTAGCTCTATGGGGCTGACAATCCCTCTTAAAGAGCTTAGTGAAACAACACTAAGTGACATTTTGTGAAGAATTGAGATTTTTGCGGCAATGATAATGTTATTTCCTCCTTTAACCCTTTCAGTCCCAAAAATTTACTACACTACAGAAACTTCTGATATTCCCAAAATAAGCTTATTTTAGGTCAAATATACGAGTTCCACAAGAAAAAAAATTCATTTTAATTTTTTATATGGTTTTTGAAATAATGCCAAATTTTTTTAACTGTGGAAAACAACAAAATAAAAAAAACGATATATTACCTAAAAACACTTCGAGTTATATATTTTAAGGTATCTGACCATATTATTAAAAAAAATTAGTAATTATTTTAACCGAAATAGCTTAAATTGTGTTTTAAATATGTGGAACTGAAGTGAACTTATCAAAAATCAGGTGAAACGCTTGTTGGCTATTTTCTGAATAAAAAAAATAGTAGTTCTGACTTCTATTGAGATTAATGTAAAATATTGTCTAATAGAACAAAGTATGAAGAATCGAATGATGTGTGTTTGGATGTCATAACGTGACAAACATTTTGAAAAAAATATTGAAAGTGATGATGCCAAATGGCATCACTGGGACTGAAAGGGTTAAAGATAACAAGATTTTTCGTTTTCATAAATTTCAAGTTAAGAATATATTTTTTTACGATTTGTAAATACCGTTTTTAACAGATCAGCATGCAAACCCAAAAATTTAAAAGCTCATTTTCTCGTTTTCACCTTTTGTCACTTAGCTTTCCACTAAGCTTTTCCATTGGGCATCCAATTATTACCCGTTGGCTAAATTTACCGGTGTTTGTGTTCCGGCCGGTTTGTTGTTGATTTCATTTCAAGTTACAGTTCAATATTGGTGATATAAGTGAAAAGTCCAGGAAAAATGTTTCGTGATATTAAGCTCTGAAAAAAAACCTGTTTTTAATTTATTAACCAGCCACAATGTGCATCTTTCTAAAGTACCAAAAGTATTTCTTTCTTTCAATACAGATGAAACTAGTATCGATTCAAATTCCATGTACAAGGTAAAATAACTTTCCTAATCCTAACTGATGTAGTAGTCACATTTTTAATGTTAAAAACATATCACATTAAATTGGGTTAAACTAACATCACACTAGACCTACACGAGGGCATGTGACGATTAAGCAATACCCGAGTGGACACCCAAATGCAACTTTTAAGAGTGGCATCGTATGCAGAGTCGGAACTTTGGAACATATTTAACGTGCACTCCCTCCAAACAGAGCATTATTCGCCGGACGTTTTGGCTGCATATACTGTTTACATATCGGCAATAATTTGAGCAATATCCGCTCCCGATTTTGGGACATTTCGCATGCAAGGCAAGCGCCTTGGCGACTGAGCTTCCCCGTTCCTAAAAACACATCAAAAGCAAAATAATTAACATTTAGTTTAATTTAATAAAAGTAGTTTAATTTAATAATTAGTTTAATGTATTACATTAAGGTAGGCGAATACGCAAAATTTCCCAAAATTCTAAAATTTTTACTATTGCTTTAATCTTTTCCAAATTTGGCAGTGATTTCAAATAATACTATTTAGGCTTTTGTTTTTATTTAAATATAATTTATTTATTTTAAACGGTGTTTTCCTTCTAAAAAAAGAGGTTTACGCCAACAAGTCTACCACATTGAATTTTCATCCTATGAACATTTATTATGTGTTAAATTCTTCGTTTTGAACTGATACATGCAATGACCCTCTAGAGTTACATACAAATTACAAGAAAAAAAGTTATTAAGAAAAATGTTATAAATTAACCACAAAAAAAGGATTTTTTCGATTAACTTACACTTGAACATTTTTTAAAAAAAAAACTTGTATGCTTACACCAGATGTTAGAGGTTCATGGCACAGATATATATTGAAATAGCATCTGTGAAAAATTTCAGGTAAATTCATGTAAAAATTTTTATGCTAGAAGTGTTGGCGTAAACCCTTTTTTTAGTTGAAAAACACCGTTTAAAATAAATCAATTATATTTAAATTTTTAAAAAAAATGCCCAAAAAGCATTGTTCATTATATTTGAAACCACTATGCCACATTTGGAAAAGATTAAAGTAATAGTAAACATTTTAGAATTTTGGGTATTCGCCTACCTTAACCGACTAATATAGTTGCTCTAAATACACTACTTCCAATAATTGAAGAGTTTAGTGGAAGAACGTGCTAAGTGACAAAAAAATTTAAAACGAGCTTTAAAGTTTTTCGTTTGCTCTTAAAAACGGAAATTACAAAATGCAAAAATAACCCACTTAATCTAATGTTTTTGAAAAAGGGGCACCTTGTTACATTTAAAGGGAGGAGTAACATAGTCAATAGTCATTGGCAAACAAATCTCAATTTTTTTTTTCAAAAATGTCACTAGGCACGTTCTTCTACTTAAGTTCTTCAATTAGTATTTCAAATTTCATTAAAATTGTTAATTTTGGAGCACAAAGTTAACTTCCCCTAATGAAAAAAAAAATTACGTATTTACACGAGTGCGGCGCAACTATTATAGAACACCACTAGGTTATAAGAGCATAGGTGAAGACATGAAATTTTTTGTTATGGAAAGCATTACAATGCATTCCACAACAAAAACTTCATGTTTTAAAGACCCGATGACAAATTTAAAAAAAAAATAACAAAACTACCATTTGTGACTCAAGTCCCCTTATCCCTCCCTTCCCCTCCCCTTAATATGACACATTAATCTATTGCTCAGCTCCCTTTGAAGCGAAAAAAACGCCGCCGAACTTTTTTCGAATGCGGGGAACGAAATAGATGAAGAGTTGAGTTTAGTTGTAATTCAGCCGAGAGAAAAATCGTTAATGTGTTCTGTACATAAGTGGTAAAAGAGCCCTTGGAGGCCCCCAATATGACATCATCCCTTAGTTGCTCTTGGAACACTTTCGATGTTTGGACTGTTGAATAATGTCACTTCATCAAATATAATTGATTCAAAAAGTAATGGGTTACGATGTTTATTTAAATAGGAAACACTCTTTTAATAATAAGTGTCATTGTTTAATACATTCGTCATGATGCGTTATCTCTTCGAAGTGTCTATTACTCAGCCTTTCAATACCCATCATTAATTCGCCAATAGCTCTCGCGTATAGCTCCAGTACGACTATAATTAAAACTAACCTAACACTATAATTTTTTTTGAAATTTTGATTACTATGTTTTTTGTGTGTGTATAATTTTGTTTTATATATTTAAGCCTAAACGAGGTTAGGGGTAGGTTGAAATATCGTCGCACTATAGCTACAAAAGGGCTATTGAGGACGGGCATCATTATTTCGTACCAGTCAAATGACGAGCCGACACCTGAGTAGAGAGACCCAACGCAACTTATAAGGGCTGTATCGCACATCGTACATGCGGCATCGGGACCTGCGATATACTCATTACTTACACAAATAAAAAAATTATGTTTAATTTTTGATTAAATTAAGCTATGTTAATTATGCGTGTGCTTAGTTTTTTTATTTGGGTTTGGCATAATATTTTTACAGCTTTATCTATAATAATAAAAGAAAGAGTCTGTGCGTATGTCCGTGGATCGCAAAAGACCTACTTAGACTGCTCTAAAAAATTCGAAATTTTTAATATAGATTCCTTTTACTGCCTACGTGTGCACCTGAGGCTTAGTTTTTTCATATTTGATTGTGATTTTTAATTATTATAATTAGTTTAAAAAAAACGTCATCCACGTGGGATTGCGGGACCATAACAGGGCTTGAAAATACATGGAACGGGCCTAAACGGGGGCTTGACGCCATCCTCTATTAGTTTGATTGTTTGAGTTTGGTTGAGATTTGCGCTCGCTATAAGACTGCTTCAAGAGTCTGTCTGTCAGTGTCTTTTTTTAAGTGCTTCATCATCTATTAGGGTTTGCTTTTTTAAGTGCGCATGCACCAACACAAATTTAATTTTGTTTTGATTTTGAGTGCTTTTTCCGCAAGTAAGCATGCCTCTAAAAGGAAGCAATGCGAAGTTAACGGGTTCCCAGTAAGGCGGGACCATACTGCTAGTCTTTTTATATTGCTTCCCCAATACAATTTTTAAGCTTTTTTTGTTAAATGCGCTTTTTTTTTCACGAAAATAATGTAACCTTCGCATTTTTTGTTAAAAAAATTCTCTTATTTCATCTCCAAGTGTGGCACATGTTCATGTATTCAATTGAACCAATTCTCCCGGTTACGGTTAACAGCGTGGGACATTTTCCACACGCGAATTTAAATACCACCCAATAGCATCATCCCCCCTCCAGTTTCACCAGAGCGTGACGCTGTCGAAGGAGTTTTCAAGAAACCGCGACAGTTTACGAAGTGATTAATTTCTTCAAATATCATTAAAAGATCTTCTTAAGGAATTTCATTGTGTTTTTAAAAAGGTTGTTCAACCTGCTATCATCTTTTTTATGCTCACTCTTTTGGTCTAGTTAATCCTCGGGAAATGCACACGGATGAAAGCTGTGTTTGTTCACACAGTTGAGGTTAGAGTTCCGATGGATGTGATGAAGCCCGGACTAAAACGAAGCTGAATTAGGTTTGTCAATTGAAGCCGTTGTTCGCTTCAACGAAAGATGAACCCTTTCAGACCCAGTGATGCCATTTGGCATCACCATGTTTCTGCTCATAATTAAAAAAAAATAATAGGGCTGACATCTATTGGGATTAATAAAAAATATTTCCTTTTTGAAAAAAGTTTGAAGAATCGATTGATGTGCTTTTTATTTATCATAAATAGCTATAGACGATCAGAAAAAAAAAATCTAAAATAACGATGCCAAATGGTCATTGGGACTGAAGGGGCCTGAGAGAGCCATAAGAGTTTGGCACTAAGGAGGTGCCAATACTAAACAGTGAATTTTTTTTAGTGATGTGTTTACAGATCCGCACTCAACCCAAATGCTGACACACAAAACAAGGTCATTAGGGAAAATTTTAAACTTTGTGACGAGCTCCTTTGTTTTAGCGTACTCCTGAGTACCCAGAGGTTTAAGATATTTTTAAAAACCATTACAGAACAGTCTATAAGGCGGAGGGCGTTTTGAAACCCAGAATTTCTTGATGTTCTGACAACTGTGACGGTGATAGCCCAGAAATTAAAATAACTAATAAAAAAATGTTTGCTTGTGCGTATCTGTATATATCGCATCGATTTTTGGCGACGGCTTCGTATAATTGTCGCCAAGCATCTTCATTTATTCTAGCCTCTCACCTATGGTTCGCACAGTGTGGTAAATACAGAAGACGGATATTTGGGAAGCAGCTGAGAAATATTTGGAGTTTTTAGTGAGTGTTTTATGTGGTTTTCTGTCTTCTATCGGGGAAGTGCAAGACGTTTTTACGACGTCCGTGACGTCGTGACGATTATCCATCCTGATGATCCACATTAATCGGAGATAAAATATAACACACATGTTTTAAACATTTGTTTTGATAAAACTTGCCCATTTTTCTAGACAAATTTTAACATAAAAACGATAACGCTATTTTATAGTTTGAATTGTTGTCGCTAGAGCTATGCGAGAGTTATTGTATGCGTCGTGTTTTAGAAGTTTAGAACCACAGTCAAGTGACAAGCCGACACCTGAGTCGACACCCAACGCAACCATTAAGGGCGACATCGTACGCAGCGTTAGGATTTTGAAGGATATTTAACGTGCACTAACACCACACAGATTAATTATTCTTCGAATATTTTTGGCTGCATGAGCCGATTATAGGTCTGCAGTTATTTCGGCGATGCCCGGACCCGAACATAGGACCTTTCGCTTGCTAGAGGCGAATGCCTATTAGTCAGCCTAAAAATATTAGTACCTAAAAAGTATAAAAGATTAGTAACAGATGCTATGCCTTAAAATTATTTTTTTATAAAAATAATAGTCGATTAGAGAATGCAAATCAAGAAGGGGAAAAATAAAAACTGTTGAAAGTAAATCTTCACGATTTCAGCGAATATAGCTTTTTTGTTAAACAAATTTAATCTAATTTTTAAAAAAATGAAACTAAGCTAAAAAAAACTTTTACATTAGCTCATATATGTTTCATAAAGTTACACATCGTGCGCTCAGGTACTCAGAGTTTATTTTTTTTTTGCATTGTATTTAATTGGCCAAGAAGAATTTTTTTTCTTAATAAGTACTATAATATAATAAACTGATTCAAGCGAATTCTGAAACTTTTTTTTACGGTCAAAGAGAAGTATCCTATTTCTATAGTAGATGGCAGCACCACATTTGTTCCCTTTCTTCAATATTTTATTCTTTCTATGCCGCGAGCCGGTTTCTTAGATTTTTGCTAAAATATCTTCGTACTAGAGCTACAAGAAGGCTATTTTCAATGGATCTCATGATTTAAAAATTCAGATAAGTGAATAAGCTGACACTTAACCTTATATAGCGACATCGTGGGCGACAACAGGACTCATTAGACCACTATACAGTTTTAACTTACACCGATCCCATGTATTTATTTTTTCTCTGAACATTCCTATAATGACTAAGGCGAGGACAGAACCCCTGAAGGTATTTTCTGTGGCATATACGCTCCTAACCCACTGCATGAACAATAATCGAGTAAGGCAGAGGCGCTTATGGAACTGAAATAAGGTGATTTTTTAATTAACAATTTTAGTCCCAATGACAATTTTTCATCATCATTTAAGAATTTTTTTTTCTGATCGTCTATAGCCATTTATGTTATCAAAGAGCACATCATTCGATTCTTCAAACTTTTTTCTACTAGAAAATATTTTTTGTTAATCCAAATAGATGTCAGCCTTATTATTTTTTTAGAAAATATGATCAGAAACCAAACATGATGATGCCAATGTCATCATTGAGACTGAAAGGGTTAAATTGGTTTATAACAGTAAGCGATAAAAGCGGCATATTTGTAAAAAAATATTTTTCGGGATTTCGGCACATCAATGTAGGCTTTCCCCATTAAATTTCATTCGAACAAACAACCTGCTAAACTGATCAATTTAAAATTCTTTAATTTTTGAATAAATTAGATTTTTTCTAAGTTTTACTCGATTATAATCACAGAATTTGTCCAATGCGCAACTTTTCCGTAAAATGCGTATTAAAAATCGAAAAAGGGAAGTTTTGTATGCAATATTAGTGAGTGAATTTTTACTCTAGAATGTACAAGTTTACGAAAATCTGCTATTTTTTTTATAGTGCAATGTAGTCCATATAGGATTAATTAAAAGCAAATATTTTTTCATTATCAAAGTTTGGAAATTATTTATTAAAGCCCATCACAAATGTTTGTTACAACATTTTTAAAAATGTAGTTTCGCATTTTTTATGCCCCGATATTATTCAAATACTAAATATATACGATAATTAAAAGAAAAGACACCCTATTAGTTACTTTTTTTAAAGTTAACTTTTTAAAACAAGCTTTAATAATTTATCTCAGATGAAATATTTTACCACGAGCTTTAATAATTTGCCGCAGATAAATTATTAACAACTAAACGTGTAAACTTTACCAAGATTTCATGTTTTGTTTTGAACGATGGATTTTTTGAATAAAATGAATAGCACCTAATGGTTTCATAAAATGAAATTTTTAGTGTTGATTCTTTTGATTATCGACAATACGGTAGCATTTGAAATGAACGCAAACGCCACTTTGCTGAAGTGTAATGAAGATTCCGACAAGAATATCAATCCATCGAATCATAAAATTACGGATTGTCATAGAAAAATCAGAGTTACTGTCGATCTATTCAACGAGAAAAAGGTATAAGGAGTATATGCGTATTTGTAAAGCTTTGATATAACGGCTAACCTAAAGAATTGTGGCCAATTTTTCAATAATAATTTACTTTTTAAAAATCAATTCGTCGGCATTTTAATGTTCTATATTTTTTATTAATCTTGTTTGCAATTTAATGTGTGAATTCTTCCTTGTACGTAAAAGTTTATTTTCTTGGTCGGACGTTTGTTGTCATTTCGACTTGGCGACATTTTGAAAAGTAGCCAAATCCGGCCACGATTCCTTAGGCTAATCCATTTTGCGTAGATTTGATATATTTTATCGAGTTGCATGCATTATGAAGTAGAATATTTACTACATTTTGGACATTTCCGTTGCCTACATAACGCAAAACACCAAATCGAAAGCGGCTTATAATATATCAGAGCTTTTTCGAAAATCTATCTTTTTAAAGGTTACATGGCAAACCAGTTCTAAATAAAAAGCTTAAAAGAGACTACAAAAATAAACAATTGGTTGCGTTTTTTTTTTGCAATCAAATTAAAATTTGCACAAAACTGGTTTCCATTCCTTTAAAGCACATTACTAAGCAAATATAACTGTGTTAAAACTTTGCAAAAGGGTTGAACAGACAAGCAGTCCTAAGTTTTCCCATAACAAAAACAAAAAACGATTAAGGTTTGAAAATGCGGCAAAATGAATTTCCAATATTTCTAAGTATTAATGCAATTCATGTCGTTAATGATTTTTTTTTCAATTTTCTTAACATTTATGAAGCATGTATCTGCAAGGCCAACACCTTCAAACTTTTTTTTTAGCTTTCGTTTACGTGCCCAACTCCTAACTTATTTTACTTTCTGAAGTTTTTATTTAGAAAATCTATGTATTTTGTTTTTTCATGTTTTCTTATCTTAATTCCTTGTTATTTGTTTTATTGTGGTTTAAAATTAAGAAGCCCGTCGCCAATAGCCCTTGTGTAGTCGTAGCTCTAGTGTGACATTCTTCTAGCTGTCCCGAAAGTTTTTTTTTTTTTACCTTGCCTTAAAATGTAAAAGTTTAGTTTGAATATCGTCGCACTAGAGCTACACGAGGGTAAAACTTTAAAATATTGCAATACACACTACAATAAATTTTAAATGTCTAAAAAATTAATATTGCATGTAAAAGTGAAAATAAGGAATTTAACTTTGCCATAAATGGAACTATGTAAAACATGTCTAATAGCAGGTCTTTTAGGGCTCTGCGCTACTAGGTTCTAACTTGACTAGGGTTAAAATGCTTAGACATTAGTAGAATAATGCACTAATTACATACCTAATATATTATGATCTTCACTGTTAAATAGGTACTTTGGAGATCCAAGTTTCTGGCATTTTTAAAATACTGCATCACCAACATACTCAAAACAGACACTGTTCAGAATATGCTGTTATTATACTTGTTTCATGTTATTAGACACTGTTTCTAAGAATGTTACAAAATTACTTTTAAACTAAATTAAAACAAAACTTGACAGATCTGTAAACGCTTAACTCATCTGTTTCATCATAATACAGTTATCCCCAACGACAACTGGTTTATAACGCTCGTTCTCTTAAATTGCTGTTAGACATTAATGTTGGAAAATCTTGGTTATAACAACACTTTTTAATTAATTTCATGGCTATGATGTTAAAAATATAATTTTTTTTACACCAAAATGTATTTAAAATTATTTTTTAAAAAACTGTTTTCCTATGAAAATTTTATTTTAAATCGCCTACTGGTGCAAAATGTTGCCAAATTTGAAATTTATTTCCTGCTTAAAAATGACCAGAGAAGAGGAAGTTAAACTACTACTAGCACATTGGGTTAAAATTTATTAAATAGATGTCATTTTATGACTTTATTAACAATATGAGTGCATAGTATGCATTTTACACATTGAGTTGAAAGAAAAGTGGAGCAAGGTGTGCGATTTACTGATCAGGACAGCAAACGAGCCTGTTCAATAACGAAACATGGAGGAATACATGGCACTGCAGCTGAAACGAACAGGGCAGAAAACCTAAAAATTTGCCGATTTTGCGATTGGTATCGTCCTCCCTGGTTCTTAGTTAGTGATCCACATTGTTATTTCGTAAAAAAAGTTCGAATTTAAAGTTAAAGAAAGTTAATTTCTTTCGAACTAAAAATGTTAAAATACATTTAGGAGCCCAAGTCAATATGATAAAGTGGTATCATACAAGCATTGCAAACAAGTATGAAGAAAATAATCATTTTTTTTTGTCCGGTTGGCTCAAAAGGGTGCAAGTGTGTTTTTTCGGCTCGCTGACACATCACTCCAGTTTTCTTTCTACCTCAATGATTTTACATTATTTACTGCACTAAATGTTTACTTTGTTTATAAGGTTCCTCGTTTTTAACATCATAAACTTTACACCGTTCCTTGACACTGTAACCACTTTTTTCACTGTCCTTCTTTCAGACACCCGAAGGTTTCGTGTTTATTTATCTGCCAAAGGTCGCAGATCCTTCAACAGGAATCCAGCTATGGCTTGTGAATCCGGTGGTGATTCGCCTCAAACAAACCCAAGTCCTCCTGGCCTATCCTTTTCACTATCTAAGTGTAAGTGTGAATTCTCATGTTTCACTATTGATAAGGACAATTATTAAGATTCAGAGGTAGGAAGGAGTTGTAGAGAGGTCCTCCAATTGAGCGGATTTGAAGCAGTGCTGTCAGGTTTTTCGAGCTACTGTGCATAACATACCGACTCCAAGGTATTCTAAGATATTCCCATGGGATGCCACAAGCGGTGCAACTTCAGATAAATTAAAGAAGTAAACAAAAGTCAGGTGTTGATTGAAATTTATTAAAGTTGATATCACATCTGTGACTGAGCATATTGCATGTCCACACAATTCAAGAAATAAACAATTAACATTTCAAGCTAAAACCGAGTTAACCATTAAAGTCAACAAGTCTTAATTTTACAAAATATTAAAGCCGATGACTTGATACAATTAGCAGCTGAATAAGCGGAGGCGGGAGAATGTAACAGTCAGACCTCAGGTGCCGGAACCATTGACGCTTACCCCGTGACAGTCACGGGAGGCTCCTGGTATGGTTGTCGCTTGGACTAGAGATGTCTTCAATTGGGCATTTAAACTTTTAGGAACTTTGCTCAATAACTTGGCATTTAAAAAATTAAGAGGCGTAGCCTGCCTGCAGGACTAAGGAAACCAATGCAAACAGTAAGACAGGTAACGATTAGGGAAGGTCCTCTCAAACCAAGAGCCTTTTATATTAATCTGAGAGCCTGATTTGTATAACTTGGCAGTTCCTTTACGGCTTTTCCCAGTAATTTTTGGTTTCGTTGAGGTCGGACCGCCACAGACTCTAGCCTGCTTCATTTGTGCGCTACTCTGCATATACAAGGACCTCTCTATTCTCCTTCCTACCTCTATGTTAAGAATTAATATAATAAATTATGGGATTTATAATATACTTCATATTAAGTATTAAAAACATTCTTCCCTGTTATTACCTGCCTTCCAGATGATACTACTATATTTTACAATTATTCTGCTTTTGAAATATTAGCAGAAATTACCTATATTATTCCTAGCCTATTATATTTCTTATAGTCTATTATATCAACCTATTATATTCTTTAGATACATACCTGTCTTCTTTATAGATAATTGGTGTATTTTAGTTGGAATTTCAAGTAGTAATCTGTTATTAAGTTCAATTAAATACTAAAACATACATAGAAACTATATTGCTGTACAGACTTTCCTCCCTTCTGTGGATAAAAAAAAACTAGCTTGAAAACTCAACACTGAAGGGGTCCACATTAATTTGATAAACAGACCTGAATATCTGCTACAATGTGCCTCATTTCTCCTAGTCTGCAGGGCCGTATTTCTAAATAGGCTAAGTAGGCTGTAGCCTAGAGCGGCAAATTTTCGATGGCGGCAAATTTTACGTAAGTTCGCAGAAAATGAAAATATCTGATTCCTTATTTCTATATTTTCTAATTTTATTGTTTTTCAAATAAACAATTTTCCCTCTTTTATATTCGTTGTGATAATTTTAAGCAGCAAATACACCCTATTGTGCAACTAACTAGCTAGTTTATCTTTTCCCGAAGTGGGAGAATACTGTGTCAGTGGCGGCAAATTGATCGTAGCCTACAGGCGGCATATCTTTAAATCCGGTCGTGCTAGTCTGATACCATGAAATAGCTGTTACAGGCATTTGGTTCATTACAAGTAGTAACCAATTAAATCTTAATTTATTATTTTAAAAATTGTGCAAGCATTTGTTACTTTTAGGCTGTGAATGGCAGAGCAACTGAAATAGTTGTTAATTATGAAAATCGAAAGAACTACACAGGATGTGATGATACAAGTTCCATCAACCCTACTTGTGGTATCAAGCATGATAGAGGAAGAGCCATACCTTATAGTGAAGTAACTAGCATAAATTATTAATTTTCTTTTAGATAGCATGCTTAATACTATAAAACCTTGCTGTAAACCTTTATAGAAAGCCTTAAATAGTTAATTACCAAGCTTACATTTATTCCACAATTGAATTATATATATATTTTTGCATTTAGTCGAACATTAAAAAAATTGAAGAGTGTTTTTAAAATATTATAAGATATGCAATTTACAATTTTTACTTGGAAAAACAACCATCTAAAACAATTTTAAAAATACAAAAACTGAAAAAATATTAAAAGCAATTTCTTATCTTTTCATGAATTTATTATTTATTTCACAAAAAATTTATAAGTATGGAGGACATATTTGAAAAACTCATTCTCCAATGCATAACTAAGATATGGCTTCCGATTTTCAATCATTGGTTACTTTTAATCATGATAAATTCAATGGGATGAAAATTGCCAAGAAAACTGCTGGACCCTATGTATTAGTTATGCTTTGTAAACTGCAAGTTATGCAGCCTGGACACTTCAAATATATTTAATAAAACTATAAAATTTTAGTTAATATATTAAGCAAGATTTCTTGTTAAGCACATCATTTGGCAATAGTTTAAAAGACTTAAAATACTCTTAGTTCAGTTCATCTTAAGTAAAATTTCATGCTGACATCAGTGTTAGAAATTTTATAAAGAAATTTAAAGGTAATGTGTGCTACTAACTTAAATAACAAGGAGCAAATACACATTGAAATTTATAGCTTGCCAAAGGTTTGCAATTTGTAGTTGGCTGATGTTTCCCAATATATAGATCGACAAAGTTTTACTATTTATAGTGCCAAATTTGTGATTTTAAAATCAGACTATTTGGCAAATTTTTCATAGTACAAGGTTTGATAAATGTAATTTCACACGATTATACTGTTTAACAATTATTTTTGGCAAGATCATTGGAAACCTTGTATAAAAAAATTATCCAAACTAGTTGTGAGAATTTTGAATAAATTTATTTTGTCGCTTTTTGTAACTAGGAACCATGAATTTCAAACCCTGGTTGACATTTACAAAGATTAGCCTACATATCGTACCATCATATGCGTCTCTTTGTACTATTTCGTGTCTTTATTAAAACATCTTTTTCAGGGTTTCTGTTGTTTTTGTCCAGAAGAGCCCACCAATAAGAAGCAGACAAGAGGTGGGCAGGATTGCTCATTAAAATCACAATCAGGAAATTTGGATGAATTAGACAGATATAAAGCTAGCGCTCATTGTCTGGATTACAATGATATTTGGTATATAAACAATTAAATGCTTTTTTTTCTTACTTTCTATAATGATTTAATTTATTAATATTCAAGATAATTAAACTTAAAATGTGTTACATTTCATTAAACAAGAATTAAAAAAGAATTAACCTAAATCAACTATTCATTTCATTCAATAAAACTAAATTCTTTTCATTGTCTCTTAATTAAGGAAAAAGCTATCAGGAATCAGAATATCTGGTTAAAAGTTGTTGTGAATTTGTTTAATTAGTTTAGTTTTCAAATCACTAAAAAATAGAATAAAAAGAAAAACTGCTTCCAATGATCATGCCATATTTTATGTTCTAGTACTTATTGTGCAAATTCAACTCTCAATCTTGCAGAGAAAAAGAGGCGATTTGTTCACAAATTGAGAAAATATTTACACCCCACAGCAAAATATTATATGCTATTTCCTTTTTCAAATTTATATTGAAACTAGGTGTTTTAAAATTTAAATTAAAAATTAAATAGGCCTTAGAAAAATGCTGATAAGAGTAATTTGCAATTTAGGACTCTGCAGTTGATTTTTAAATCAATAAAATAATGTAATTCCCTGTTATTACAGATTGTACAAAATTTACGTTTTTATTGAGTTGAGATTTCAGAAGTTAAGTATTCTATACGCAGTTCTATACAACAGATAAATTCCTTTAAAATAATTTAACATTAAAAAAAAATTTTTACAAAGAGAGTTAAAGATTCTTTAATGAATTAGTAATTTAATAAATTTATAGTTTAAATAATTTTTAGGTACACTGTCAGTGCTTTGAGTGATCCACTAATAATGCACGACATCTCTCTTAATGTCTACAACAAGCGTTTTTTGGTGAACGGATCAGTGGTTTGGGTATCTCTTCTTCACGATGTGGATTTCGAGATTGGATACAAAAATCCATATCAGTTTGATGAAAATAAAACAGTAAGCTTTATTTAGTAACATTACAGTTACACATGTGTATAATCTATTTACTAGTAATTTGCCGAGAATGCTTAACCAGACATTTTTATTTGTTAATAGCTATTTAGATTTTTTTTAATGATTTGGTAATTACACAAAAAATTTACTTTATCGGATGCTTAAATCGAATGTTTAAATAATAAAGCATTTATTATGTTAAAAAAATTACAGCAATTGTTAAAGAACCTTTTTTTAATTAAAAAAAATGAGCATGATAAATTGTAAATAACTTCAATTTGAAAACTAAGGTAAGTTCATATGTTGAACTGGTAATTACTGTTTAGTATCAATACATGTGTTTTTATTAACTATTTTATGATATTCACACTCTTAGTTTAAAAAAATTATCAAGAAATAAAAATATTTTACGATATTTTTTTTTTATACTTTAAGTTAACTTGTTGGATATCTCTTTAGAGTTATTTTAAATTAAAATTTTATTATTATATTTGAAAATTGGAAAACATTGCTTTAAAATGTTTATGAAATTTAAAAATACATTTTAGGAGAACAGATTGTTTTTCACTTACATTTGGCATTTGTTTAAAAACGTTCTTTAATTTTTTTTATTCACTAAGAATGAATTTACCTATATACATGTTAAAAAAAAAATTAAGTCCAAACATTGTAATAAAGTAGTCAGGAAATTGCTACTAATTGTCATGCCAAATTTATTACCAAGAATGACGAAGAACATGAAAAAACCTACAAATATCGAGAAGTTAATTAGAAAAAAACTCTTTCAGATAGTAGCTGTGTTCCAGACAAACCGCCCTACAAATGCTACGATGCTGCTTTCTGCATCTGACAATCGGCTTCTTATGCCTCAACAAATGCCTGGAGTTCCACTACACAAGTTGCCACCCCCAGTAAAAGTAACTTAAATTTTTAATTTCCTGAAACATAAGTTCTAATTTATATATTTCTATATTAAAAAAATGTAAATAATATGCAGTTTGGGATTTTCTGCAAAAAATTAGAATATTTTGGTCTATAGTTTTAAAAAGAGTGTATTGAGCATTTAATTTTGTAAACTGGACACATTTCAATTTTTTTAAAAATGGTTTTGTTGGTTTATGATATTGTTCCTGTTCACTGTTAGGGGGAAATTTAAGAAAAAACTATAAGTGTAAAAGGAAACATGCAAAGTAGTCGAGTAAAAATAAAATGAATTATAAAAGTAAATTTTAAATGTGGTGTCATCTTTTAAAGCCAGTACTAATTATTTAAATGTTTATTAGTGAATGACCATTTTATACTTATTATTTTTTCTAGATTTTTTTTATTTTGTTTGTTTTGTTAAATATATTAAACTAACTTATTTATTTTTATGTTTTGAGATATGGTTTAACTGTTGTATATCATTGTAAAATGTTTACTTCTTTCTAAGTGTGAACAATATTACATATATGTTCTCAAAAAACAAATAAATTAAGTAAGCAATAATAATTATCGAATTTGATAAAAAAATAGTTTAACTTTAATGTTTAAAAGTTAATTATAGTACTAAATGCTGTGTATAGCACTTTTTAGACCAGTAAATTTTGTGTGGAAGCAGTTTAAATGAGTTTCATTTACAAACATAATTATTTTAAAATTTATCTCTGCAATGGCAATACCTGAATTACTTTACAACAATAATAATAATTATATATTTTTTTACAAGATACAAATACAAAAAAAAGGCAAAACACACATTGATGGCCGAGGAGAAACAAAACCCGTACAGAAAACCTGCTTTATACCTCTGAATTCTCCTGAATTTTAAAAATAGGTTAGCTTTTATTTGAAATTGCAATTTATTCTTGCAGAACGGTGCAGGCGATTACCTTCTCATTTCAAAATCTGTGATTGACGCTTCAGGAGTGTCTTGTGACACAGGGGGAATTTCTTACGAGGCTTTTGCCAAGCAGAGAGATCGCTGTGAAGTTGCGAAAGACAGGCAAGTTGGAATTTTATTGACTTTTTTATCCATGACATTTAATATGGTATTTGACTAATTTTTTAAAATCCTAAATTAGCATTTTAATCATCCGAAATCAAGCATATCCAAAAAATACGACTTTTTCCTTTTTAAAAAAAAATGTCAAAAACCTAAAAAATGAATTTCGAAATTCGGATGAAAAATTAAATGCAAAAATGATGTTTAGCTGTTTCGTGGTGTGTGGGACATCATTAGAAAGTATAAAAACACTTTGAAATACCATTTACTTTTGGTTAGGTTTGAAATTATCGTCACCCTAGAGCTACACAAGGGGTATTGGCGACAGGCTTTGTATTTTAGAATCACAGTCAAGTGACAAGCTGACTCCTGAATAGGCACCCAACGCAACTGTTAAGGGTGACATGGTACGCAGCGTTAGGACTTTGAAGGATATTTAACGTGTACTCCCTTACACAGGGTATTATTCGGCGAAATTTTTTGGCTGCACGGGCTGTTTACAGGTCGGCAGCTATTTTTGGCGATGTCCGGACCCGAATCTGGGACCTTTCCCATGCTAGGCAAGTGAATAACCGACTGGGCTCCCCAGCCCACTCAAAACCTTAAAAATAAAACTTGCACAAATATTTATCCTTAGATAGCACACGTGGAATATAATCAAGGGCTATTTTCCAAGTGTATGCAAAAATTATGCGTTTGCTATTTTTGAGTTCAAAAGATAATTTGAATAATATTGAAAGGTATTGTAGCGATACAGTTAAGTGTGCACTATTCAAAATAATTACAAAATGGAACATTAAGTTTTGGCAGAGACTTCCATCTGCCCTATTTCCACTTTCCTTCGAGCCATCAAATTAAACTTTTTTTTGTGCAAAAAAAAAAAAAAAAAAAGCCACAAAGAACCTCTTTTGTAAAAACTAGTTTTTCTGTTCTTATCAAAATGATTTCTAATTATTAGATTTTAGAAATTATTTTTTACTAAGGATCAATACATAACTAATCTTAATACTCATCAAAAATCGTTTAGTATCAGGAAGGATATTTCAGCTCTTTCAGAACTTTATTAATTTTATTGTTCTATTATATATATGTTTATAGTGTATACTATTTTAGCTAAATTACATGCTATGCTTAAAAAGTGTTTATTGTATTACATAACTTGCTAAGACAGCTTTTATTTATAGACATAAGTATTTAAATAACATTTCATCAGTTCCTTGTAAAAACCAAAATTAGAATGATTTTTCTTAAAGGAATAATTCGAATGTTGAGAAATATTATTTGTACTGAAAATGCTAAACATTAAAATGTTTTCAATGTTGATTGATGGCTTGCAATTGATTGACAATTTTTTTATTGGTTAATTCAGTTTTATTTTTATTAATTTTAATTTTTTTTTGCATAAATTTAATGGCACTATATATATAAAAAATTCTGCATATAATTCAGTAAATTTAAAAATGGTTTTATTTGAATTTAAACCTATTTTAAAGTACTTCTTGAATGTAAAAGTTTATATAAAATTAAGTACTCTTTTCAGACTTAAAAAAAATTATTTAGAAATAAAAAGTAATTTTCTTTACTACTCTAAACATAACATACAAACTTGTTAACTTAATTTTTGTGTGCGCTTTATTTAAATGTTTTATTTAACATTTTTGCAGCTGCTTAAAAAACCAACCTTTAGAATTCTGGGATGTTGATAATGTAAGACTTTTTATCTAATAACATAATTAAATTTATATTGAATACAAAAATGTTCCTTTCTATTTCAAGTCGCATTTTAATTAAAAAGATATTCATTGTATACAAGATTTATAAAATGGTAGCCAGTTGAATAATTTAGTTTAAATAAAATATTTTTTAATGCGATTTAAAAAAATTACTTAATTATATTTTAAAAACACAATAGATTTGAATTTTTTATAATTATTTTTAAAGTAGTATGCTTTGCATTTAAGCATGGTTGTATTTAAATTATAGTTATGAGTAAATTCTAAAGCTTCAAGTATACATAACTAACTTTGATCTTATTGATTTACACTTTATGTTCTCACATAATTGTAAAACAGAAAGGAAGGAGGATGAGAACTTTGAATTGAGTAAATTTTATTTTATTATTGCTGAACTCAAACGAGTAGGGCGACCATCTTGCTTGTGGTACAAAGAAATCATGGAATACAAGTAATTTGCATTAACAAAAGATGAATTCAAATAGAAATTTACATAAGTTGACAGAACTAGTGAAATGATAATTTAAATACATAACAGAATTAATAACAAATAAAAGGCAAGGAAGAGCGGAGTCACAAACTAAGAAAGTCTTGTTATGTTGCATACATTCTACCGAGTAGGCTACCTGGACTACACTGCTTCAATATTATTACTATACTTTTTAGAAATACTTATTGACATTTGTTTCAGGAGTCAAGAAAGTCAGGAAAACGAGGAAGTTTCTTGTTGGAAAACTATGGAGTACCGCATAAGAACCCCATCATATATGACAAAGAGACCAAAGAACACTGGCTGGCTTTAGAATACTATGAAAGACAGCACACTGTGCTAACTATTGAGTTCAAAGCAGATGACATTGTTGTACTTACACCAGGGTAACACACCTCTAATATTGTATTGAAAAAAAAAACTAAACTTTTTGGCGCCAACAGCCCATTATTACTGGACCAAGGCCTGCAGTGCCCATTACATACCATTCCCATAACATTGTATTGAAAAGCTTTAAAATTTTAGCAATAATGGGGTAAAAACAGGGATTGGAGTGTTGCATTATTTGTAAACAGTTACTTATTTCAGGTAACTTCAAAAATCGGTACAGGTTTTAAAAATAGTCTTTGAAAAAAATCAGACAAATAATACCAACAAATATCTTTAAAATTTATTAACTAATTAATTTTTAATTAGATTTACTCAATTAATTCAAGATATGGAAAACCATTATTCTTCTTGTAAAAGCTTTATGTCGTATAAAACTTTATTCCAGAAAAAAAATTGGACATAGGGAACCAATTGTTGGTTCCATAGAGGGTTCAGTATAGTGGGGTATGACTATTGTTTTTCACCTCCATTCCAGTTGATGTTAGATTTCCAAATTCTAATAACTTTATTAATAATATCAACCAAGAAAATATAAATAAAATACAAAATACAAATCATATTAGCTGCTTAGGGGAATATTCCCATTCAAGCAGCCTAGAAATTTATATTAATCAAGTTTTAATGAAGTACAAATAATAATAAATAATAAATTACAGCATCACAGTATTTGGCAAGAGACTGGTTTTTTAAGTTACTTATGCTTCCTGTATACAAAATTAAACTTAAATGTCTATGTTGTCAGTAAGTATAATAAATTTAAAGCGAAAGCGCCTAAAAGATGACTATTTATCAATATTTTGAATAGAGATTGGTAAACTATTGGAGAATTTAGGAGCTAAGTAATAAAAATGTTTTCCAAATTTTCTAAAGCAGACTTCTTTTCCCCCAACAGCAAACATGCCGAGATCTCAAAAGTGGTCACTTCCAGTGTCGAGGAGAAAATAGACTTCTTCGTCTCTGTTGCCAACAAAGACCTTTCTGCTGCAACTTTTCAAATTAAGGTGGGAAATTGTGACTACGGTATTCCGGACAGCTCGGTGGGGACCAAAGAGATTCTCCCTCAGTGGGCCGAAGATTTTAAGCTGTCAACACACCAAGGGAATATTGAATTGACAGAAGAGTTCACCTGTACAGGTGAGTTGGCCATGTTATTTTATCAGGGTGGTAACAGAACCTGGAAATCAGTGAATTCTCAGGGAACTTTTTAATTCTGGAAATATCAGGGAATTCTCATAGATATTTTCAAATTTCGCAAAATATCAGAGAATTTTTCTATTTTGGTTTACTTAAACAGCAGGTTTAGGTTAGATCACTACTTACAAACACTTGATAAAAAAACTATATATATTCTGGTTGATCTGATTTGTCTGAAGGACCAATCTTGGAGGAAGGATCAATCTCTTGCATAAATCATTTTATAACATGTGTGATTATCTTATCACAAGATTCCACTAAACTTATTCAGATTTTCGAAAATCTAGAAGAGTTAGGTAGGCTAACCCATAATCTGGAAAGCCTTAATTTACGCCATGTCTAGATGACATTTTCTATACTGCATTAAATTGTGCGTATTGCATGTTTTTTAGGTAATCGTAACATCAGGGAACTTTTTTGTGAAAGTATCATGGAAATATGAGGGAATTTTTTTTCTAGGATTTTGTAACCACCCTGTTTATTGTTTTTTCCTCTGAACTCCCCTCCACTTCTAAAAATAATTTATAACCTTGATTATCCGATCTAATTTGGACTGAAAATCACATAATCACAAAATCGAATAATTTAAATGTTAAAATTTACGAATTTGAGTGTGTTTAAGTTATAATATGTCATAAATTTGACTAAATTGGTTTAAAATTACTAACCTTAAAAATAAAAATCGTAATATGCCTTACTAAATTTTATTTAAATGTATATAAAATACTTTTAACCTAAATCTTAATTATTTTAAAATTAAATGTTTAAATAAAAGATGTGAAAAAATTTAATGTTCTGATGAATACATTTTTTAAAACAAATATTTGATTTTGAATTACATTTTTTAAAATTTCACATCAGTATTTGTATTTTTTAAGTAAAAGATAATTTAAATATTAAATAAAAACTGCTATATCAAAATATTACTCTCCAAAATCAATTTAAGAAGTTTTGAAATTTCAGTTAAAATTTTGCAATCTGGCATTTAAATGTCTTAATTTGGGTTTTGTTTTTCATAAACTTCAAGATTTAAAAATTAAAATCTTTGTGTGCTTGCTGTTATAATGGACAATAACTTCCAAAATTACTTGTTTCCTAAACATGAATTTTTTACTTTTAATAGTTGCAGTAAGCAGCAAAACTTATGGCGTAGTAGCATTTAGAGAAGTAATTGTTAAGCCAGTGGATAGATGTATTTGTAATTCTCACTGCAAATGTGTGGTAAGATTTATATCTCTATATAAGGTTTAAAACGATTACTATTTGGTATTTCAAAAAAAGTTTCAAAAAATAACTCAAGCAACTTTTATAAGATTTTAGCCATAGTTTTTGGCATATTTTAAATGATAAGAAGTACAATTCCATTATTTTCAATGGTTATGGTTTCATCGGTTTCTAATTACAATATTTAAGTGCTTAAATTATATCCAAGGATGTTAATATATTAGTTATATAATGCTTAGTGTGATATTTTTCTATTTTTTTTATGGATAAGCCTTGTTTGTTAATTTTGTTTTGTAAAACTAAATAACCATCTAAGCATTAACCATGAAGTTTTCTCAGAAATTCAATTCAAAAAGCCTTTGAAAACTTTTAAAGGAGTAAATATTCTACGTTTATTAAAATATTTAGGTACGCCAAAATTTCTCAAAAAGTCAAGTGGTACACAGGTGCGAAAAGGTTGAGAACCCCGGCTTCAAAACCATAGTAATTCTTCTTTACTAAATTTTTTGTTTAGATTTGTTTGAAAAAGTTTAAAATTATAAGATATACTTAAAAGTACTCAATATGAAGCAATCTTACGATTAAAATAAAAGTAATTGAAACAGTTAAGTTTCAGCATGACCTTTATTTTCAAAAATTCTTAACCAAAAACAACTTAAAATAAAACTTACAAATTAATAATTTTTCTTGGTTTTAGTGCATGGGCGAGAGCTTAAAGTGTGTTCCGATGTCAGTCAAAGAGTTCCAGGCTGCAGGTTTTAAAAGTTCTCCCCACATAATACATCCAGAACCTACTTTTGCATCATGGATATCCGATCACCCAGGATTTTTTATTCTTTTCATTCTTCTGGTTCTACTTCTCATTGGTATTGATTGGTTCTTTACTGTAGTTATGCTTAACCTGGCAGCACTCGCAAGGGGGTCTATCAGACCCCACACACATTCATGTCTCGAATTACCCAACTTCCTCTCTTTTTAACCCTTTCAGTCCCAAAAATTTACTACACTACAGAAACATCTGATATTCACAAAATAAGCTTATTTTAGGTCAAATATACGGATTCCATAAGAAAAAAAATTCATTAAAATTTTTTATAGGGTTTTTGAAACAATGCCAAAAATTTTTTACTGTGGAAAACAACAAAATAAAAATATATATATTACCTAAAAACACTTCGAGTTATATATTTTAAGGTATCTGACCACATTATTAAAAAATAATTTAGTAATTATTTAAACCGAAATAGTTTAAATTGTGTTTTAAATATATGGAACTGAAGTGAACTTATCAAAAATCAGGAGAAATGCTGGTTGGCTATTTTCTAAATAAAAAAAATAGCAGTTCTGACTTCTATTGAGATTAATGTAAAATATTGTCTGATAGAACAAAGTGTGAAGAATCGAATGATGTGTGTTTGGATGTCATAATGGAACATAAACATTTTGAAAAAAATATTGAAAGTGATGATGCCAAATGGCATCACTGGGACTGAAAGGGTTAAAGTAGGTCAAACCCTGAGTCCACCTTCAAGGTCATCTACTGAGCAAAAGAATAACAATCCTTCACATTCCCAAAGCGGTTTTAGTAGAATTGTGGTTTTAGAGTGTGAAAGACCCCATGCAAGGGCCCACGTTTCTTCATTCTAGTTCAAATTGTCACGCTACTTGTCCTACAATAAAGTGACTGAACGTTTGTGAAAATTGTTAGCAGAAATTTCTTCGGATATGAAAATTGATTATCGTAATTGTTCAAATAGTGAGCCGAATTAATTGAAAATGAAAACATTACTGGTGATCCAGTGAATACGATCGCTGAAGTGGTACATTACGTGGTTCAGAATTATAATTGTTCATGAAGAAGTTTCGGTTTACATCTTAAATATTTGTTAGAAAATAGCTTTTAAGTACAAATTTCGCAAGTTTTGAACATAATTCAGTGCTGGTGTAAAAAGTACCCCCTTGCGATTGATGGTGTTTTTCTTAGAAGCACGAGTGCTGTGGGGTTAAGGAGGGATGATCAGTCCTTTATATCTAAAGCAATATTTTTTAAATAACAATATCTGCCAAAGTTTTGCTTTAATTATACTTTAACTGTCCAGGGCAAATTTAATGAGGAAATTTACTTGAGTATAAACTTGGTTTTCTCTGCACTATATTAAAATTTAAATTTCTAACTGAAAAATTCAATTTCTTCACATTTAGATTAAAAATTCTAATTCTGCAGCAGTTGATTATAAGTAACTCCTCGGCTACATTGATTTTTTGATATATTTTTTTGTACAGAAATATTGTCTTTTACCCTTTCAGCACCAATCACAATTTGATCGTCATTTTAGAAAAAAAATTCTGATCGTCTATAGCTATTTATAATATCTAAAGCACATCATTCGATTCTTCAAACTTTTCTATTAACATTTTTCTATTAGAAAATATAGTTTATTAATCCCAATAGATGTCAGTCCTATTATTTTTTAAAGTTATGATATGTATTTTTAGTAAAAATATGTTTGTCTTTTTAGGGTTTGCTAAAGCAATTATTGGTTTCGCTGGCAGTCAAACAATTGCTCATTTTGGACTAAAAAGCTTAATTTTTAAGCCCAAAAGAATCAAACATTACTTCGAGCCCCATTTAAGTGGAGTTAAAGTTGTTTATGACGATGAAGGCTATCCCATAGACCCTGAAACGTAAGTATGTGTTTAATAACTGGACAGTTCGCCTTTATTTCAGATATTTTGTGGGACATACAGTGGATATAGCATTTGCAGTTATAAATCAGATTTGAACTAGAGTCCATTGAACTGTCATCCACTAAACTTGCACAAGAGCTTTTACAGACAGGCGGTGTAATTTGACACTTACTGACCAGCCGTTAATTATTCAATGTTTGCTCCACAGCGCTTACTGACCGGTCTTCCATTAATCAACTTTCAATCTTTCTGTTAGATTTGGTGTTAGATTAGACTGTGTTCAGTCTCCTCGATCCACGACCGATCTGACTGCTCTGCCTCAAGTTTTCCAGTATTGTATATCGCTCTAGACCAGAAGCGTTTATTGGATTAGATATGTCGGACCGAGCTGGTTTTGTTTAGTTTTGAATAATCGTTACACTAGAGCTACATGAGGGCTATTGGGAAACCGATCGGTGAAAGGGCATAGCATGTTCGAACCGCTACCATTCTGTAAAGTGTTTAGACTATAGTTAAGTAAGTAACAAACCCACACCTGTGTAGGCACCCAACTCAACTTTTAAGGGCGTTATCATACACGCAGTGTCAGGACTTGGATGAAGTATATCGAATTTGCTGTCCCCTCTACATTTATTTATTCATAAGACTTTTCAGCTGCATTTATAAGTGGGCTGGTATTGGGGATAAACATAGGCCTGAACTTGGAACCTTTGGCATACAAGGCTAGCGCCTTATGGACTGGGCTCCCCATTCCCGATATTTCACTGTTTTTCACTATTTTTCCCTGGTTGGTTCCGAGTACACCAGGATAGACATTAGGGTGGGCCGAAAAAAGTGAATTTTCGAGTACAAACTTCTAATAGGACTCAAAAGTTGCGTATTGTCTTGCTGATTACTGGAAAAATAATAAAAAAATTCCCAATTAATATTAAGTGCTGCCTCAAAGAGGTTGAAGTTTGAAAAAAATGCCAAAAATCGACTTGTTTTAATTTTACCGCCAGAATTTACTGATTACATTTCGGCCTTAAAACAAGAAATAATATTGTTCAGTTATATATCGTTATTAAAAAAAATATTATAAAAATTATCTTCAAAATTTCAAATTCGTAAAAAATTGTTAAAAATACGCGATTTTGATGAAAAATCACAAATTTAAAGCTTTTTAAACTGAACCTGTTTGAAAGTTTAAATTATAAAAAAAGCTCTTATACACAGGAATGGAGGCTATATATATTATGTTCAACTTATATAAGGAGCAGAATAACTGTTATTATGCAAAGACAGGGCCGTAGTGTGGGTAATGGGTAAGCTTGCTCCACTATAGCTCAAATTGTTAAAATGTAAACTTATTATTGCTCTTTTATTATTTTTTTGCTATTATTATAACTATTTAATAATAAATAATAATTTAAAAAAAAGAATGTGAACCATGCTATTACAAAAGTTCAGTAGTTTGCAGCTATTGTTCCTTTCCATATTTTTCTCCTTAGCAAATGACCCAATATTCTGCATGGAGAGGTGGCTGCAATTCAAGTTTCACTCGTGCCGAACCAAAAACCAATTAAGTTTTTTTGTTATTTGATTTATGACAAAGTCTTAAATTGTGCAGTGGTATCAAAAAAGCATTATAGATCATGGAAACATAGTTGCATGAATGTAATTGTCTCTGTTTGCCGTTCTACATACTTTTCTTGAAGATTGTCCGACACTTATTTCTAATGTTGACAACACCATAAAGAGCAATTTATGATCTACATAGGTTCCAAAAGAAGAAATATATATATATTTAAACTGCAAACTGTGAAGCTACTCAAAAATAGCGCTATAATAAGTATAAGTGCTTTGTGTCGTATATGTCAATATAGATATTTTTTTTAAATTTTTATTTCGAGCAGAAAAAAATTATAATAAATAATTTACAATAATTTCGCTCTTACTTGATAAGCAGATTTGCAAAATGTATAACTTAAAAACAATATATTTGCAATGTTATAGTAATTTGGAATTTTATTCTGGTTTGGAAGGTTTATCACGTTTAGAATTTCTGTGATCAAAAATCGAACACCGGTTTTCCTGCCTTTCCCTGTTGTTGCCATTCGCACATGTGGCCACTTGAGAATATATAAAGTACGAAGATATGACATGCCACTTGAAAAAGTTCTCTATTTGTTCCAGTGAAATGAAGTTACAATTATATAAATAAAAAAAAATCTTTCAAGATACTAGACCCTAGGCAAGGAAACCGGTGTTAAATTTTTGACCACCAAAATTCTAAACGTGATAAACCTTCCACACCAGAATAAAATTCCAAATGACTATAACATTGCAAATATGGTTTTTAAGTTATACATTTTGCAAATCTGCTTATCAAGTAAGAGCGAAATTATTGTAAATTATTTATTTCATATTTTTCTGCTCGAAATAAAATTTTTAAAACATATCTACATTGACATATACGACACAAAGCATTTGTACTTATTAGCGCTATTTTTGAGTAGCTTTACAGTTTGCAGTTTAAAAATATAAGTATATATTTCTTCTTTTGGAACCTATGTAGCTCATAAATTGCTCTTTATGGGTTTGTCAACATTAGAAATAAGTGTCGGATAATCTTCAAGAAAAGTATGTAGAACAGCAAACAGAGACAATTACATTCAAGCAACTGTGTTTCCATGATCTATAATGCTTTTTTGATACCACTGCACAATTTAAGACTTTGTCATAAATCAAATAACAAAAAATCTTAATCGTTTTTGGTTCGAGTGAAACTTGAATTGCAGCCACCTCTCCATGCAGAATATTGGGCCATTTGCTAAGGAGAAATATGGAAAGGGACAATAGCTGCAAACTACTGAACTTTTGTAATAGCATCGTTCACATTCTTTTTTTAATTATTATTTATTATTAAATAGTTATAATAATAGCAAAAAATAATAAAAGGGCAATAATAAGTTTGCATTTTAACAATTTGAACTATAGTGGAGCAAGCTTACCCATTACCCACACTACGGCCCTGTCTTTGCATAATAACAGTTATTCTGCTCCTTATATAAGCTGAACATAATATACAGCCTCCATTCCTGTGTATAAGAGCACTTTTTTATAATTTAAACTTCCAAACAAGTTCAGTTTAAAAAGCTTTAAATTTGTGATTTTTCATCAAAATCGCGTATTTTTAACAATTTTTTACGAATTTGAAATTTTGAAGATAATTTTCATAATATTATTTTTTATAATAACGATATATAACTGAACAATATTATTTCTTGTTTTAAGGCCGAAATGTAATCAGTAAATTCTGGCGGTAAAATTAAAACAAGTCGATTTTTGGCCTTTTTTTTAAACTTCAACCTCTTTGAGGCAGCGCTTAATATTAATTGGGAATTTTTTTATTATTTTTCCAGTAATCAGCATGACAATACGCAACTTTTGAGTCCTATTAGAAGTTTGTACTCGAAAATTCACTTTTTTCGGCCCACCCTAATAGACATGCTCAACAAATATGGGGAGTTTAACACACCTGTTCAAAGATCGTGTCCCACTCAGATTTTGATATCATAACTTGATTACAATCAAAATTGCAAGGCACATATGGCTCTACTAAAGTACCCTGTGGAGGTTACAAATAGGGATTCGGAAATGTTCATTGCCAATATAAAATATTTTGTGTTGTGGCTAAATGAAATGGAATGAGAAAGTTATTATAAAAGATAAATGAAAGAAGAAATAAAAGTAACATTCCGAAGATTATAAATTTTGTGTATTGGTATGCAGCTGTCTATTCCCCCCCCCCCCCATACAAATCACAATATTATAGTATACCTTTTCATAAAAATCTATTTTAATTCTACAAGATTTCCAAAACTAAAATCTGTAATATGAAGACAATTTATAAAACTTAGGAGGTGTGTATCACACCATGACTTTCTATTACTACTCAATAGCTAAACCTGGGCGGTGACGAGTTACTTGTAATAATTGCTTTTTTACAGTAATATTCTAGGTAATTCATTACATTTGAGAACCCAGTAATTTTACAGGTAATTAGTTACTTAATTTTCGAAAAAGTAATCTTTGTTACAGTAACGAGTTATAACTTTTCATTAACGCTCTAATAAATGTCCCAAAAAAATTTCTTTAAAGAAAACCGAAATAAAAAACTTTCAGATACTTCTTTGCTTGGAGGAGTGCTGTTTCCACAAAAATAAAACGTTCCCTACTGATTGCAGCGATTGTGAACACTCATCTAGCAGTGATGATTTTTTTGAGAATGTAAAACTAGACATTCTGCCAAAGCTGATTTAGAGTTGTCTATATTTTTCCAAAGTAACGACCATATGACTATTCTTTTAGTCATTTATACTTTATTTTCGAAACGTTTGTAAATAAGAAATTGTCATAAAAAGTAATCTTAAAAATTATTGTAATTTGTTACTTTAAGAAATTAGTAATTTTACAGGTAATTAGTTACTTTATGAAAAGTAATTGTAAAGAGTTGCATTTAAAGAAGTAACTGCCCAGCCCTGTCAATAACTAAAAGTTTTACATCAGCCATTTTAAAATACGTTTAAAAAACCTCACTATCCTATAAAAATTACTTAAATTTTACTATTAAAAATATGAATTCCAATAAATGTTGTCAACAACAATTAGTAACAGTCTTTTTTATTTCAGGGAGAGTCGCACCTGTGTACTGAGTAACGAAATGATATTTTTGCTGAATTGGTTGTTCTTTTTTGTATGGCCTATAAAGACAATATCTGAATGCTGCACAAGAAGAACAGGGAATGAAACAAACTCTGCTATGGTAAGGCTTAATAATGCTATATTTAGGTTTAATTTTAAATTCGAAGTATGAAACTTCACTGTTATAGTTTTTTGATAATGTATTTTAACTTTAAATTAAACTTTCACTTAATATTAGAAAAATTCAATGGAAAGTAGAGATAAATTTTTTTCTTAGATTTTTGCTAATGATGTATAAAAATCATATTAACTCTTGTTGTTAAAATAGTTAAAAAAAATATGGTCTACATATGAAAAAACTTTCTCCCCCCAAAAGTTATTTAAATGCTCTGTAAAGATTTGGAAAATTAAAAATAACAAGTTTTTAAATGATCCAAAACTAGTTTTAAAATATTTTGCTCTCCATAATAATGCTTTTTATATGTTTAAGGAACTTGTTTTTTTTTAAATATATTTCTGGAGAACTTATGCGCTTTATGTATATTTCAGGAACTTATGGAAGTCTCCTATGATAACGAGAACTATCGTAAGTATAAAATATTTTAAGATTAAGTTGATAAACACAGCGAACATATTTTAACTGTATGAAAATATTTGATTCATGGAGCTACTTTATATATTAATTAATCATTTTTCAATTAACATAACTGCACACAAGTGCTTAAAATTGTGTTCATATTTTTAACTTTATTAATTAAACACTGTTACTAGCATTAAAAAGAAAATTAAGTTGAATTTTTTCTTAAAAATTAAAAAGTTGGTACTTTTAAGTGTTTGAATAAGTTATTATAATAGATAAATAGAATATTTATTCTCCTGCAATACATAGTTTATTTTTAAAATTATATTTAATTAATTTTTTAACCCTTTCAGTCCCAGTAATAATTTGAAAAAAATAATAAGGCTAACAGCCGACATAAATTGGGATTAATAAAAAATATTTTCTAATAGAATAAAGTTTGAAGAATCCAACAATGTGCTTTTTGTGGCTATAGACGATCAAAAAAGTATTTCAAAAATTATGCCAATTTGTCATTAGGAGTGAATGGGTTAAAGAAGTTTAAAAAAATAACTATTTTACTTTCATCACATATAATATATTCCAAGATATTTCTTTAGTATCAATATATTTTTACCACTAAGTAAATTAAATAACAATCCTTTGATTGAAATGAACTACTGCACGTCTAAACATATAAAAATTTAATTTATACTTTACACATAATTCTGTAATACAAGAAAAAATGAATTTTACTTAAAATTTCTCCCTTTTTACAGAATCCGACACTCCATTATCCAGCAACAGTGGCATTAATGAAGAAGGAAGTAAGTGATTGATTGATTAACCTCTTAAGGCCCGAGCAAAATCCTATGTGTATATTCTTAATCTAAGCAAACTTTTCATACAAATATATGCTAAGAAGTATGTTTTGCAAGGAAATTAAAAAAAATATGTTTAATAGTTACTTAGAGACACGCCTTAAACTCTAAGAAGACATATTTTGTGCTATAAGTGCAACAAAAAATGCTGTATCACTTATTTGTAGTTAACAGATTATTTTATCATTGTTTTTATTTCAAAATGCCTTGAAAATTAACTACCAAGAGAACTTTTTAAAGAAAAGTTTGAAAAAATTAATTAAAATAATTTTTTATGAACTCTAATATTGTATTGACCCTCATTCAACTTTATTTTTGTAGAAGTAAATGACCGATACCTTTAATAAAAGGCTGAAAACTGATGTTTACAGAATCCTATCGTACCAGGTCAATTTCGGAACTAATTCATGTGTTAATTGTTTGTGGGGAGGTTTTAAAAAATTTCCCCGAACGGGGACCCCAGGTCGTAAGAGGTTGAAAGTTGATTTTTGAATTTTACCTATTAGGTAAGGTATTAATAAAGATCGTTGAATCTGTTTGAAATAGAAATTGACACTGGGGAAAGTTTTTGCTCTAAAGTTAAGGTTTTGCAAATTTCCAATAAGTAAAAATTGACTGATACAAAGAAAACACTGCATAAGTTCTTAGTGTATAAAAATTATCTAATTGGTACTTTAGAGAAGTGTTTGCAATATATAAAAAATATATTTTATTCTTTTCTTTACAGAATCAGACACTGTATTATCCAGTTACAGCGACATTAACGAAGAGAGAAGTAAGTGATTTAAGAGTTAAAGGTTATTGAATTTGAACTATTAGGTAATGTATAAAAAAATTAACATGCTTAAAATAGAAATTTATACCGAGGAAAAGTTTTGCCCTAAAGTTTATTGTTAACATTTGATAAAGTGAAAAACCTTAACTAAAAATAAATATTTATCGTAATATGTTCTGTATGAATTTGAGAATACTTAACTTTTAAAAATACTCCTTAAAAAACTTTTAATGTTTTTTTAACACATTGGATGCCACTGACTCCTTAAGGAGTCGTGTGGTTCCGATTCACCGAAAACAGCCCATTCTGATGAAATTCATAGTACTATTTCGCCAACCGTTCTTATGAGTTCAAGTTCGTTTGTAATTTTTGCAACCGATCCTTCTGTGCTTGGAACAATACTTGGTGATTTGAAAGAGGGCATTCTATTTAAAATTACGAGGAAATTAAATCCTTCCTCTGAAGTGTAAGGCGACCAGACACATGACATACCGCATTTCGTAAAGTGATTCAGTTTGTTATTCAACAATCTAGCTATAAAAAAAAATTGAAAATAGTCTGTTTTATTTTTTTTCAAACAAAAACTACCCAAAAATAAGAATTAGGAAAAATTTAATGATTATTTCTTAGTCGAAAAGTTAATCATTGAAGCAAATCTGGTAATTGGCTTTCAATTCAATAATTTGTGACAAATGATGAGTTATCCGGTTGGAAAAGGCCAAGGAACATTTCCTTGTATTTTTACGACTAGATGGCTATCGTGTGGCTTTAGTTAGTGACGTTAATTCAACCTAACCATGCTATTTTACGATCTCGAACTAAGATTTGTACTTGTTCAGAAATGAACAGTTAGTTTATTTCCATTGTAACGAACAGGTTTAAAAAAACAGGATGTTTTTCTACTTCATCAGCCTCTATCGATGATTTGGTGGCAGCGAATGTGTTAAATGGTTTAACAGGAATTTTCTGAAAATTGTAAGAAGTTTGAATTTTTAAATTGAGTATTTGTTTGGTTTGGTTTGAATTATCGTCGCACTGGAGCTACACGAGGGCTATTGGCGACGGGCGTCGTATTTTAGAACCACAGTCAGATGACGAGCCAACACCTGAATATGAGTATTTGTTTTCTTTTTATTTAGATTCGCCCTTTGAGGGATAAGCAAGTGGCTGAATTTCAAACTTGTTTTCACTGTAAGAAGCAAAAATAATTTTTTTTTGCAGAAACTTTAAATTCCTTAATTAAAAAAATATATATATTTCTGTAGCTGATGATTTCATACTCTAGACTTCAAAAATTATTAAAATTTATATATTTTAGAAAATTACTGAATTACTAAAATTGCTGGAAAACAATAGGCACATTCGGATGGTTAAATTTACTTTTAGGGTCCACATAAAAAGCACACATTTGTACAAAGAAACAACAATTTCATTTAACTTAATTTTTTTTACAGACCAGACTTCAGAATCACCCACTACAACTACCTCTCCCCCCTCCAGCAAGACAGACACCACCCATGACCCTTCCACTTTTTACACTTCCAACCCAAGAGACTCCGAGTCCACTACAAGAGAACCAGGTAGCTCTAGCTCCAGCTGCATTCCCCTACCCGCCCTGAGCGAAACTATGGTGGAATTCATAGAGAGCGAACACCACGGAGAGTCTTTGGAAAACAAGGAACTTGCCCAGTGGCATAAAGGTGCAGCTAGGATTAATGCTTGGAAGTGGGGGAGAAGAAGCAGTAAAGATCTGAGTAGAAGTGATAAAGACATAAGTTGAACACTGATTTAGACCAATATAGATTGAGAAAAGTTATTTAAACAGCTCAGAGTAAAAACTATTTGAATGTATTCAAACTTATTATTTTGTTTTGTATGCAGGTGACGATGTTTAGTAAAAACTTGGGTAGTTCTGTATTATTTTGAACAAGTTATGTTGAATAAAAGCTTTTCCAAAATATGTTGGCTTTTAATTTGTTCCTTGCATATTCTTTAGCTTAAAATGTGTACTATATTTGCCATACATTTCGTAAAATTGAGTTCCTAAAAAAGTTTTCTAGAAACTAGGTGAGTTTCTAGAAATCTAGTTTCAAGAGAGCTAGATTTCACCATAAGAGAACCAGTTAGTTCCAGTTACATTCCCCTACCAGCTCTGAGCGAAACTTTGGTAAAATCAAATAACTTGTTCAGTGGCATAAGGGTACAGCTAGGAGTAATGCTTGGAAATGGGTTAAAAGAAGCAGTAAAGATGTGAGTAGAAGTGATAAAAACCTAACTTGAACTATGTATTTGGACTGATAACTTATTGAGAAAATTGAGAAAATTTGAACATTTCGTAGTAAACACTGTTTAAATGTAATGTCTCTAAACTTATTTTGTTTTATATGCAAGTGAAAACATTTAGGAAAAAATGAGGTTAGTTATACATTAACTTGAGAATATCTTCAGCACACTATGTAGAATGAATGGGCTTTTAATTTTTTTTCTGTTATTTGGATTGATATAAGAAATGATTGAGAAAGTTATTTGAATAGTCTGTAGTAAACACTGTTAAAATGTCTTCAAACTTATATATTTCTTTGTATGCAAGTGACAATGTTTAGTTAAATTATAGAGCTTTTATGTGTTATTCTGATATTTTGATCAAGCTGAATAAATGCTTTTCCAATATAAGTTGATACTGATTGTTTAAATGTATTTTCAATCACTTTTCTATCACATTTGAACATGATACTCATGTTCAAATGTGCAAGGCAAGTTTTAATAAAAAAGTAAAACATGTTTCATTTTTTGCGTATGCGTTAGTTTGATAATTTAAAAAATCTTTTATAAAACAAAGGAATTTTCGCCATTTCTTGTACATCTGTTCTATTTTTTTGCTCGTAAATTTTTGTACTTATTTTCAGAATATAGCAATTTTTTTCAGATTGCGTCAGTTTGGCAATATTTAAAAACATTAATGAAGTATATAAAAAAGTAAATTAAGTTAATCAAGTACTTAAGATTAATAATTTTTTAAGAATGAAATGCAATACTTTTAAAGAATCTTTAAAAAAGGCTGAAAAATACCACAAAAAATAATAATTAAACTTGACTTGATTGAACCAATGAATAAACGTGGAATTTTAAGGTGACGAAAAATGGCCTTTATTAAGGGAATACCGGCTGCCCCCAAGTAAAACTATACAGGAATACATGCAGTGAAAACTGAAAACTAATTCAAATATGTTTGCTTTCTTATGCTAACTAAATACTAGAACTCCAAGTTAAAAAGGTTTAGTTATAAATGATATAAGATTTTCCTAGTGAAAAATATCGCGATTGATTTCAAACTTAACCCATGTCTTAGAAATACTTAAAAAAGGGTTTCTCAACTCTAGTTTTGTTCCAGCAAGGCTGGCTCGGGTCGTGGTCATATTACGGATATGTTATTTATACTTTTACAGTGTTATGCAATGTGCAATAAAATGTCGGTACAAGTATAAGGCTGTGTTGGGTGCAAGCTCAGGTGTCGGCCTCGTCACTTGATCGCAGTTCAAGATTACAAGTCCCAAATACAAAAGTCCTCCTATAGCCGTAATGCGACATTAATCCAACCTGCCCAAAGCTATAGCAAAAACACTAACTTCTCCAAACCCTCTCAAAACGAATAAAAAGACTATCACAAAAAAAACCCTATTTATTCTTAAACTTTTCAACGAGATGATGCCATTTTAAATAAGCAAAAATAACCATAAAAAAAAAGAGCTGACTCTCCACCGCAAAGGATGATTCTCCCTGGGGCAGGCCCTTTTGAAAGCTTCCGCTCTTCACCGCAGGGGGGCGGCTGCTCGCGACGTTTGCCTGCCAAATTGGCTTCGTTCGGATTCATGCAAAGCGAGCACTTTTCCCTTTGTTTGAATAAAGGACCCTCATTTGAATGCTCCTCTCTTCTGTGATGATACCTCGCGGGTTGGGGGGTTGGCGAGAAGTCGCCAATTTATTTGGCTGCTTTTGAATATTATGAGAAGGGTTCTGCTCGCTTAATTTTATTATTTTTTTTATGGAGTTTTTTTTCAAGGAAACAAAAAAAAAGTTTGAAAGATGTGCATCAGAAGCTGCAGTAAAAAAAAATTAAGTTTAACTTCATCTTTTAAGTTTTTATTCGAATCAGAAAGCAAGCATAAACCTTTAAATATGTTCTAAAAACTTACTTTTTAAGTATTACCTTTTCTTGTATACCGGTCAATAGTACTTGTTTTTTCTTAAAATGAATTCAAGGATTTTAAGTTACTCTGCAAAAATTTAAATTGCTTTTGTCAGGTAATATGTAACGATGTCACCGCTGGAATTCGCTTGGTGCTCGCATAGGTGAAAGGTACACTGTTAAAAAAATTTACTGAAAATGAAGGAAAAAGCCCGGCAGCTGAGTTGCCGGGCTTTTCCCGTTTCGTTAAGTATTTTCCCGTTAGGAAGTTCCGTTTCTTATTTCTCCGTTATTAAAATTTTCCATTTTGCATTTTCCCGTCTATTTACAGAAGTTCCGTTTCTTATTCCTCCGTTATTAAAATTTTCCATTTTGTATTTTCCTGTGCATTACAGGAATTTCGTTTCTTATTTCTCCGTTATTAAAATTTTCCATTCTGCTTTTTCCCGTGTTTCTGCTTAAGTTTCGTTTCTTATTTATTTCAATTTATTATAATGACAAATATATTATTTTTAAAGATATAGAGCGAATCTGACTTAAATAGGCATGATTTGAGCTTGACTTCCCCTGCATATAAGATAAGTTAAAAATTATTTGATCATTTTTACAGCAAAATAAATTCTCGGATGGCAAATTTATTATTAAGTTAAGAAATTCAAACCTCTAACATTGCATTCTTGAAAATTTTATTAAAAGTTTAAAAACTTTGTCCAACTCATTTATTTGATTTGTAAATGAATAACCTTTTATTACGATTTTTTATTATGAATAAGAACTGTAGAATCGTAATAAACTGTAAAATTACAATAAACTGCAAAATAATAATAAGAACTGTAAACAAATAAATAAGAATTTTTCTCAAAAACTTGCAACAAAATATAACTTGCATACATTTTTTATTTACTTGAAAATTTTATCGACAATTTAAAACTTTGCTTTTTAATATGAATAAGAACTATAAAATCATAATAAACAGTAAAATTATAATCATGTGCAAAATAATAATAACTGTAAAATAATAAATAAGAATTTTTCTCAAAAACTTGCAGCTATATATAAACTAATAATAAACAGTAAAATCATAATATACTGCAAAATAATAATAATAACTGTAAAATAATAATAACTGTAAAATAATAATAACTGTAAAATAATAACTGTAAAATAATAATTAAGAATTTTTCTTAAATACTTGCAGCAAAATACAACTTACATATATTTTTTATTTACTTGAAAATTAAATCAACAGTTTAAAAACTTTGCTTTTTATTATGAATAAGAACTGTAAATGCATAACAAAGTGTAAAATTATAATAAACTGCAAAATAATAATAAAAACTGTAAAATAGTAAATATTTTTTTTTGATCATTTTAGAAGAATATTTTATCTACAGTTTAAAAACTTTGTCAAAGTCATTGATTTCATTGGCCAATTTAATGACTCCTTTGGTTTTAGAAGCTGGTTTTCTTTTTTCATTTTGGCTAGCTTTATTTCCTCTTTCCGGATTAATATCCACAAGACACCTAATAAAAGATGAAATAGTCTTAAAATTAACAAATAAACCTATTAGCGTAATTGTATATATACGTTAAATGCCCATCTAACATAATATGCAAAAACCAAAACACCATTTTTAATTTGCCCGACTGGTGGCTGAATAAATAGTGCTCAGGGCTGTATAGTTCACTGGGAGCAGGTTTGAATTCCTATCTAATTAACCTGTAATAAGCAAAACATTACCATAGAATGACAAACCAAAACCAAAGCAAAACAAGTTTGAATGTCCGAATTATACTCAAATAGTTAGACGTATGATATTTTTATTAAGAAATAATAACACACAATGTATCATTGAAAAGTTTTTTTTGGACATGTATACAATATCAAATTTTGTATATATTTTGTACAGCAGACTAGGGGCGCATATAATTATATTACTGTTACATAAACAGTTAAAAAATTATATGAAAACTGAATATTAAATCCATTAAATACTTGCTCCATTATATACTGATTTTTTTTACAGATTTAGCTTAATATTACGTGAAACCCCTAATATTTCTGGTAACAGTTTAAACTTAATGGATTTACATTGACAAGAATCAATTACAGATCTCCATTTATAAAAAATAAGAAAAATAACAAACCTTTTCGTTGAAAAAATATTTAAAAAAAAAATACATGCCGATTTTTAGAAAATATATGCAGTGGAAATAAAAGTCATATTCAAGTTAATTCTGAAATTATAATCAAAAACTCAAAAATAAATTGAGTTTGGGCGTTTGTAATAAAAATTAGTTATATCCCCCAAATGCGTTAGAATCACTTATTTAATAGGATACGTTTTAGACATGAAGTAAAATATATTTAGTGAAAATAGTAAGGTCGCATTTAACTTATTTTTCTATTTATTATCAAAATTCAAAAAATAAGATTGCGCATATTCAATAACTTGCCCGAAGGACGCCGATTATCCAAAACAATAAACAACATGCGAGCGAGTTCTTTTTTATACTTATTCGAAATGCAACTGCCCGTTGTTTTTGTAGGTGATGTGCATCTGGAAAAACCATCTGTCCTTTTTCAAAACAAACTAGCAGTAGTGATTAGTTAGGTTAAATAAATCGGTTAAGTATTGTTATAGGCTTATTACTTTTATATGCAATGAGTTGGGATAAGTTTATATATTGGTACAAATTTTGAAAGTGTACAAATACGTTCTCATTAAGCCTTTTTTTAACGGTCCCTAATAGAGTCGTATAAATGATGCTTTACTAATTAATGAAAGTCATCAGGGTAATACATTTTTAAGGAAAAATAACCACATAATTTAAAATGATACAAGTTTCAAACTAAGTTAAATAATAATAATACTCACCTCCATAATCACTAGAATGAGGGAATACAAGAAATGATGATTCGGCATTCGATCCTCGACGATGAACGTCGCCATTAGATGCGTTCTCTTTCCACATAGAACCCACACGCCCGCTCATAAAAAAAGTTTACTTTTAATTGATAGCTGAATGCTTTTCTAAAAAATATTTCAATGAAATAAATAACATTTCATAAAACAGGTATTTGATGTTCGAGTTTCGATTTTTTCATAGTGCATTATCGCTAATTCTACGATAGGGTAATAAAAGTATGGCCGCTCTAAAAACGGGAAAATTCCGTTTGCGCTCTTTACGGACATTTTCCGTTCGGTTTACGGACATTTTCCGTTTTTAGAAGGAAAAAACCCGTTTTCAGAAGGAACAAACCCGTTTTCAGTCGTTACGGGAAAGTTACGTTAAAATCAGTAATTATCTCTCCTGAAATTTCAGGTTTTTTTTAACAGTGTATTACAATGGGGTCGAAAATCCGTAAAAGGATAATTGTGTGTTTCCAAACTTTTAATATGGTGCCAATTCTAAAAAATGGGTTTTTCAACATTGATGACTGTTTGTTAGACTGCCTAACCGCTCTACAGCTCGAACTAAAAGAGCAATCGAACTAATTTTTTTTAAACTAGAGTTCAGTTTCCGTCGATATAAAAAGGTTTGAGAAAATCCAACGTGCACAAAAGGTATCTGACAGACATTTTTAAGTTAAAAAGTTATGTACATTTCTTATGGTGTCACGCTCTCCGAACTACAATTTCATTGATTTGTTTTCTTTGACAACGTGTTGAAACAAGCCCATTGAAATTACCTTACGGGATATATACGTATATTTACTTTAAATGTATTGATTTATTGGGTGAGGTTATGTAACACCAAGACTTTCACTATTAAGAGTTTTTTTTATAATAATCATTAAACCACTATCCTTTATTTTCCTGTTCTTAGTGAGGTTGAATCGAAAATTTAATGTTAAAATACTTCTCCACAATGTTGTTCTCTCATCATCCGCATATTTGGCGATTTCTCGCCAAACCACACGCGCCACTTTGCGGTCACATGATTAGTGCCCCCTAGAGCGGATCTTCACAAGACGATTCCCATAATTGGGAGTTGAGTTGTCAGAAGCAGGAGGTGATGCTTTGTAACGGGAGGAAACCTTTGATCTCTTTTAAAAATTTCAAATTTTAGTTTTTTTTAATGGCGATAGGTTGCTCATTAGGTTTTGCGTGGATTTAGAATGAAAATACGACAACTTTGTTATACAAAGCGAGATTTAAATAAATACGAATAAGGAATATTCTAAGGGATGTAATAGATAGCTATAGCTACATCAATATTATATAACATGTAATACATGTTTTGTATGCGGGGTTTGAGGATCATAATGTGACTTCGTTCAAAATTAAGAGTAAACATTTATCGTTGATGAAACAATAGATTCGTTTGATCGGAAATTTTTTAGGAGTAGTACGAAAGGTGAATTTTTAAAGCAAGATATTAAAATTATTTTAATGATAAATCAGTCTTCATTCGAACGCTGTTCAAAATTACGAGGGAAGTTATGGTAATAGTCTTCAAGTAGCACTAGTGTGACTTTAATTCTATATATATTTAAAAATTATCAGAAACTGATTTTGTAATAATACAGGAGCTAGGTGATGACGTTTTGTCGCGAATCTCAAGATACCCTAAACGATAATGTTTACTGCAAGTTTTATTAGAGAACAAGCAACCTTTTAAATGCCAGCATTACAAAAATTTAATGTTCTTCCAAAGAACAAAAATATTATAGCCCCGTAGTCCATTTTCTTCCCGACGCACTTTAATAGTACAGCTGGGGAAAAAAAAACGCTCCACCCTTCGTTTCTCGGCTGCTATTGGTCAAGGAACTTTATGAAAGGTGTCATTTTTCAGGAAATAGCGTAAGTAATTTAAAACTGGCAACAAAAATTGCATAAGGGGTCGTCTACATATTAAAATGAGTACCAACTTTGAAAATTCCAATGGCAACACCCAATTTTTTTTACATAAAAATGTTCAGCACCTTCAAAATTCCCCATGTATAAAAAATTATGATCTAGTTTTCATTATTTGCTGAGATATTAAAGCATTAATTTTGAACTCGTTTAGGGGGACCTCTCTAAAGTGAAAACAGTAATATTTGGGTTGCGTCTTTTCAAAACAACAAACTAACTGGGTTAACATAATCTCGCCAACGGATGCTAGAATTTTAACTTTCTTCACTAATATTGTGATTTTTTTAAATGTTTTTTTTATTTTGAAATTATAAATTCAGAAATAAAACAGACTAGAAGATAAGAGTTTTAATAATAATTTAAGTCGCATATACGGTTATTTATAACGAACAGATTTTCAAATGCGATTAGTTATAATCACATTGACTAACATGATTATTGCATTAATGTTTCACATTTTTTATGCAAATTTTTGTTTCATTAATATTGCTGCAAAAAGTTAGTTAAAAATTTGTCGCCCTTTATCGGTAATATAAACCACGTATTTCAAAACGAGGGTTACAACCTTAACACGATATTTAAGGAAAGCAAAATAAAATTATTCAGAATGATTGGGCAATGATTTATAATCAAGGAAAGTGGGCACTAATAATTTTAAATAAGCAATGTGGTAACAATAAAATGTACTGAAAACCGAATTCCAATTATATTTTAGCATATTTATTTTTGATACTCACTTCTTGAAATTGTATTGGAAATAACACATATTTAAAAACATAGTAATCGATATAATTTAAAGTTAATTCGACAAACAAAATACATTGCATGCACTTGAAATAAGAAAATATTTTTAGATTTTTTCAGGCATCAATAATTAGAATAAACATTTATCAACAAATGCTTTTCAATCACCAAACGATAATGCAAGTTAGGATCGAATTCGCCAAGTAATTTTTTACACGATCCCTAAAATTCGTCTTTTTCAGTTTTTTTACAATAACTCGGCAAATAATTGTTTTTGAATTAAAAAATTTGGGATTTTGGTTCTACTTGATCTACTTTATCGATTTATGTAAAAAAAGTTTGGGATTGCTATTCATGTTTTATTTTTTATTATTTAAATTTAAATAAAAAATTATTAAAACTGAAAAATTGATGAAAAAACTTGTGTGATTTGTTTTTGGAAGATTAAGAAGTATATAATGAAAAAAAAACTTTCTTTAATTCCTTTTATTTGTGGAGATATGAATAAAAGTTTATGAAACTTTAACATTATGGGCGTTCAACTTTGAATGCTTATAGCTCAGCAAATAATGCAAAGTAAATAATTCTTTTTTACAGATGGGGTATTTTGAAGGTGCTGAACATTTTTATGTAAAAAAATTGGGTGTTGCCATTGGAATATTCAAAGTTGATACACATTTTAATATGTAGACGACCCCTTACACAATTTTTGTTGCCAGTTCTCAGTTCCTTACGCTACTTCCTGAAAAATGACACCTTTCACAAAGTTCCTTGCCCAATAACAGCTGAGAAACGTGGGGTGGAGCGTTTTTTTTTCCCCCAGCTGTACAACAGTAAAACCAACAGATGCCCCTGTAAGTTGTTTTCACTGTGATAAGTGTCCATTAGTAGAAAAGCAGCATTGCCGGTATAGGAACTTGTGTTTTTCCCTTCGCGTTACACATAAGTGGACTTTCGTAAGAACCGACTTAACAATTTTATTTTACAATTTGTATTGCTAAGCTAGAATATTCCAGCTTTTGAAAAACACCGATACTGAAATAGATGATTGCGTAAAAAATTACATAGCACGAGGGGGTCAAGCAGATTTTGAAGGTCTCGCAAAGATTAAATATTTAAGATTTTTCGGTAATGCATTTGCTTAGTTTAGTTTGAATTATCGTCGCACTAGAGCTACATGAGGGCTATTGGTGACGGGCGTCGTGTTTTAGAACCACAGTCAAGTGACGAGCCGACACCCGAAACCTTCTGCATGCTAGGCGAATGCCAACTAGGCTCCCCAGCCAGTCATGCATTTGTAAGACTATTCATTTAAAATAAATTTCGAGAAATATTTTTATATAAAAATATGCATAGAATCTTTGAGAGGGAAGAGAATGAATGCCAAAACACGATTGACCCATTCACTCCCGAAATCTTCGTAGAATTCACTTTACAACTCAATTTTATGGTTCTTCTTAACACCAACTTTTCTATTGTAAACAAGAAAGTTTAGGCTTTTCCAAAATGCCGATATCACAGCAGCTAACCGGTACCAGTTGATTATATGTATTAGTGTGGGCCTTATCAATATAAAGAAAAATAAAATTTTGATTTCAGAAAGATGTATATTTTTCCTTGTATTTTTACGACTAGGTAGGTATCGTGTAGCTTTAGTTGGTGACGTTAATTCAACCTTGCTATTTTACGATCTCGAACTAAGATTTGTACTTGTTCAATAAATGAACAGTTAATTTATTTCCATTGTAACGAACAGGTTTAAAAAAATACAGGATGTTTTTCTACTTCATCAGCCTCTATCAATGAAGACTCTATCGATGATTTAGTGGCAGCGAATGCGTTAAAGGGGTTTGCTTTTTTAAGGCTAAAAGCGATACGCCATGCGTCGGACAGGGACATATCTACATGCATATTAATTGCCTAATAGACGTTGTTGTGTTTTAAGAAAGTTAATGCGTTCTTTTGAAATTGATAGAGCAAGCAACTTCGTATGAGTTAGACATTTGTTAAATGGCGCACATGAAGTTCGTTTTACTGATTTATGCTTCGAAAATTTTGTTATTGCTTTAAATACGAACCAAGTGCCAAACTGGTGCCAAATTGCTATCTCTTGGAGATATGTTACGCTTATCCTTTTTAAGCATTGATGAAGTAAACCTGAATTTTCACAAGCGTTTCCTTTGTAATAGATGAAGATCTCAAATTTGAGAGGAAAGCATATATTCCTACCTCCGTTACATACCATCTGCTTAAGAATGATTACAAAACAGATTCACATGATAGAGATTAAACATTAAGATTTCAATGAATTACATCCATTATAATGAAGCAATAAAGAAAATTATCTAAAAACATGAAATACAAGATCCTTCAAATTCATTTATTTTGTAACGGAAAGAGGTGTGAAGTTAATTGAAGAATTAAACTATCAGTTCATAAATGATGAATCAAAAAAATTATTTAGCAGGCTGTGCAAAACCGTCGTAAAAGATACACATCGTACGATTAATAAATTGTACTAAATCAATACAACAATGGTAATATAGTAAGAAAGTTAAAAGTGCTTTTCATTATCAAGTGGTATTCAGAATCCGGTACAAAAACCCAGGTTTTTACGTTTATTTCAGGAACCCTTTACAAAAGATTACATTGTAGTTTAGTTTGCTACTCGTAGAGAGAATGTAAAAACTAGAAAACTTTACTAATGCAGCATTTTCAATCAGAGGCAAAAAGGGGAAGGTAGTATATAAAGGAAAACGAATAATATGGCGGGAAAAATCATATTATTTATTCTACTACAAAATATTCTTTTTCTTTCAATTTATCTGGTTTTCATAAATTATTTTATTGCGTTTATTTGTAAATTCCTTTAAAAATAAAAATACTATTTTAATGATAAGAAATCTAAAAAAGTGATTTATAAACCCATGCCCCCTTCCCCTCACATTGTACCTGCAAAACAACCTTGCATCTACAATACAGTTACGTAAAGATGTATCCTAATACTAGGACCCAGGGCCAAGATGGTTGATCTCACGTTTTATCAGAACGTATACAGATGAAAGAATTGGTAGATATTTTTTTGCATCGCACACTTTAAAAAAAAACTTTACACTTTAAATTGCGGGAATAACATGTATTAAAACCCCTACTTTAGCATACAGATTTCCCATAAAACATAAATATCACCAAAAAAAAACATTTTTTTCAAAAACAGCCATTTAGTTTATTAAATGGGAGGATCCTCAAACTTCTCAACCAAACAGCTCATCCCGAATCATCGCAAAAGGGATGACGCCACTGACGTCTCATCCAATAGAAACCCACCCAAGCATCTAAAACAACCAATGGACACGTCAAACGACAGATCGATATCACGAAATGGGTGGCACCCTCTGGATCTTAAATCCCGCCCATTTCTCCTGATGGATGTCCGGGATCAGGAAATGATTTGCGGGAAAAGGCCGGAGAAGTTTTCCGGAATGTTATCCGGAAACAGAGAAGCAGGAGAGTCTGGGAGAAGATCGGCCGTGCAGAAAAGGGGAAAGCTGCCTGTGGAGTGAGTATGGAGAAGCTTTGATTTTGTCTTATGCAGTTAAGCTGCATTGATCCGAACATTTTTAATTTGAATGATATTAATTAATACTATAATTGTCCATTACCGTTTTATCGTATTTATAAATGGTCATTTATTACCCCTCTTAGGATAAATTAGTTCCGTTGTTAAGGTTTGGAGAGGTTTTACTGCCCTAGAAATATCTCCTGTAAAGAGGGCCTTGTATGTGCTTTTTAAATGTGACGTAATGAACGTATGAATATTAATCATGAAAACTTTTTGAGAAGGTAATTTTAGAAGGTGGGGAACTGCTCTTTGAGTATTCGTATCTTTACCAAAGTTACCCTCTTTCAAAAAGTTACCCCTTTAATATCTCTAAGCAATGAATAGAGCAAAATTACCTAAATCTATTGCTTTTTAACCACCCGACATTTTCCTTAAAATATAGAAGTATATCCTCTATCGACTATAGTTTCAACTTATAAATAAAGTTTTAAGACTGTTTGTTTTCCGGAAAACAGCCAAGAGAAACATTTGTTTTCGGGAAAATATCGTACATGCTGGGGAAGGGAAAGCTGCTGCTTGAGAAGTTATTAAATTACAAACAGAAGCAATTCTTTAACTTGCCCATAGCCAGTTATTAAAAAGCTAAATATCCTTTTAACAACAAGTCTTTCATTCACAGATCAAGTTAGTACTGTAATTATGAAATAAATTCCGAGGCACTTAAATAGTTTAGTTCATCAACGTAAAGTCTATCCTAGGTTACGTTTTTTCATTTTATTCAGTCAGATTCTTTAAAAAAAAATCATAGAATCATCTCGAATGTATATAGACTACAATCCAAAAGTATTTTCTTGAGTTCAATATACAAATCCACTAGTTGACAAACTTAAAATCAATGTCACCACTCTAGGAATTATCAGATAGCAATAAACTTCTTTCAGTTAAGTAAAGTCGATTTTGAATCATTTCAGAAGGACAAAACTGACAGATTAAATACGTTCCCATTATGCTTATTAATTGGCCCTCTCCTTTCAGAAAAGCAATGTGCATCGATATTAAATATTTATTTATTGTTAAAACATAAATATTAAGTTTGTGCGTGCCTGCGTGTTCCAAGCAAACTTCTTTTACTATCCTCAAAACTGTAATTTTTTATCTGGCAATTAAATATTGAAAAATATAATAAATACAGTAGGCTAAACGCTATGTAGTTTGTCTGGATTAATAGGATATCTGGCAACAAAAAATGACTTTATAAAATACATTAAATAGTCAAGAAGGTCTCCCGCAACTGAAATGCAAATATAAGTTTTCTATATTATCCAAAGATTACTTGGAGATTTGGTCTAAGTTATTACACGTAGTTCATAATTCATAATTTTACAACTTAAATTATGGAAGTTATATTCACAAATCAAGTGTTTTAGCGATTTTATGCTACATTTAATCAATTTGTATCAATATATAGTTGTGTCATAATATAGAAGTTTTGCATATTGAAGTTAATTTAGAGTCAGATGTTGTATCCATAAATTATTGTGTAAACTATTTTACTAAAAGAAGTAAATTTAAGTTTATTAAACATTATAGGCTTTGACAAAAAATGGGTGAAATTAACTACTTAAAACGTAACTATATGCTTTTAATTTAGAACTGTTTTTTTTTGTTTTGAAATGGTACATTACACCTGTTAGTTTATTTCTGAAAATCAAGAAATCCTTTGAACAGAACCTTAATACAAATCATCAAAATTACAATAATTTCCACCGTTACAAATTTAGCAACCCTTATTATGTTGGACTATTAACGAAAAGCATCCACTTCCAAAGGTTAAGAATACATCTTTTATGTAAATTTGACAAAGCTGTAACTAATACTTTAGTTCAAAAATTTGATTTACATTTGTACATATCGACACTCTCAAATATCGCATTTCTCAAAAGAAAAACCTTGGTTGTTATGCTTACGAAAATTATAATAAGTAATAAGACATTTTGTATCTCAATTGAACTCTCTCACTAAACTCACATACACTAAAAATTAGCTTGTCGGCAAAAGTACTTATTTTTTTTATGGAAATACACCGGAGTTTAGCTTTACTACTGAATTTCATTTTAGAAAAATATACCTATTGAAGTTGATTTACAAGTAGTTTAAATTGAATTATTTCAAAATTTAGAATATTTTAATTCGAAACTGGGTGTGAGCAAACTACATTACTTTCAATTGCTACTCAATAAATCAATAAAATTAAAGGTAATATTTATCTACAAGAATTATATACCCTATAAGGTAAGATTACCTTTAAAACCTAAAAAATTCTATGGCAGCACTATAGAACTTGCTCATTCTCGATTTTTTGGAAACTAATGACATGCGACAAAAAGGAACTTTTATCAAATTTGAAGTCCATAGCACCTTTAGTTCGAGCTGTAGAGTGGATTCAGACGGACCACTTGTAGAATCACCACCTCCAGTCTCCACCCTCCATAAAAAAAACCGGGAATGAAACACTAAATCTTCATTTCGGATTTCAACTCTGTCGCAATACTTTCATTACCTTTTATATCATATTGCGTAATTGAAACCAGTGATTAAATAACTATACCAGTGGTTCCCAAATTTTCCGAACAATCGCCTACCTTTTAATTTTCACGTTATGTCTAACCATAATTTGAATTAAGAAAACAAATTTTAAAATTTATGAAACTTCAGCCAAAACTAAAATAAATGATATTAAACATAAAGCTAGTTGAACACATTGGGATTAGGCTTGCGCGGCAAATTTTGAGGTCAAAATTGAAAAAAATGTCCAAGAAAATGACTTTATATTGTACAAATATGTACAAACAAAGACTTATACCTAAATTCTCATCTCATTTTTAATTAGAAATTATTTTTAAAAATATTTAAAATCAAAATTTAAATAATTTTATAAATTTTTTTCGAAAAAAGTTTTTTAAATAATTTCTAATTGAAATTGAGCTGAGAATTTAGGTATAAGTCCTAGTTTGTACATATTTGTACAATATAAAGTCATTTTCTTGGGTCATTTTTTCAATTTTGACCTCAGAATTTGCCGCGCACGCCTAATCCCAATGTGTTCAAATAGCTTTATGTTTAATATCATTTGTTTTACCTTTGGCTAAAGATTCATAAATTTTAAAATTTGTTTTATAATAAATAAGTCTTGTAGAATTACATATAAAAAAATTATACTTATATATTGAGAAGTTAAAAAATGACATGAAAGATCAAACTATGCTTTGTAGTACCTTCTTTGCACATTTTTAAGACTCTTATGACCCCTTAAAGTGTAACTATAAAACAGTTTTATAGCACTACCGTTTATAAAAATTAAAAACGAAGCTTTACCCGGTCACTTTTAAATAAAATAGAAACAACGTAACACATTTTTAAAGAACAAAATTGAAATAATCAAATAAGATATTTTTACTGGTTTCTAGAAAATACGAGAGTTGAAAGTAAAAGTTGGCTGGTTTGGTTAGTGAATGATTTTACTGTAAAAAGGTACAACATTTTAATTTCCCCCCTTTGAATACTCATCGTCTCCCGATAGCTCAAGTTTTTTTGCCCCCTTGATAACACAAATCACCCGAGATCGCCCCCAGGTTGGGAACCGCTAAACTAGACGATGTTGTACTTCAAATTTGCGAAATGTCGTTATTATTATTTCCATGCTTTGCTGGACATTGATATTTCAAAACTAATGCATCAGAACAAATGAATTGCTCCCTTAAAGCTTTGTCAAGCCAACTCTGTGATCTTCAAAAATGGGGCTAAGTGGGCTTGGTCAACGCATCCACAAAACAGGCGTTGCAAATGACCGACAACACACTGGGCAATTAGATCCGAAGCTATTAATCACGGCCTTCTACAGCGTAAACACCTTTTTCTATGATTTAAGATTCACTTTGGGCTTTCATCAAGGAAATCGCGTGAAATCGAAAAATCGCACATCACTCTGAGTTGAGTTTAGTATGCAGATTGAAAAAATAAAAGCTCAGTTTGATTTATATCATTTGATGGCCGTTTTCCTGTTTCCCCTTTGTAATGTTTTTTCATAATACCCATCCCAGTATATTAAAGGTTTTATATGGTTATTTATACATGTGTTATGCTTATTAAATACATAGGTTTTCATCAGGCCGTTCTTTTGTAGATTGATTTATTATGGAACATTATGAGGATTTGGGAGTTTCTTAAAAGGAAGCTTTAATTGGGTGTTCCAATTTGATTAAATTATATATTTTTATGATATTTAATAATAAAAAAGCATTAAACTATTTTTTTACTTTACGATAAAGTGAATAAACATTTCTTTATATTAAAAAGATCGAAAAACGAATCTAATAAATTTAAACTCGCTGTCTGAGTTTTAGAACTTTATTTATTTTTTGTTTTTAACTTTCTCATGTAGATGTATCTTTAAGCTAATGAAGTCTTTGAACAATAAACAAATGTAGTTGCAATTCACACAAGACATAACTGCTCAGAAGAATACTAAAAATAACATTTTTACACCATCGGACCATAAATTAACAGATAGAAACACTATGTAGATTTTCCCAATTTTTGAGGATAGTGTAAAAATTAATTTCATTCAACAAAAACTTATAAATCTTATTATATTGAAAAATTTCGCTTCCATTTTCATATCAATAAGACCTTAGCTTTAAAAAGCATCGATACCATGAATAAGTTAATGAAATGTTTTCTTATACAGAACACAAAAATAATTTTGTTTGAATAAAATCTGCACCTTACATCAATTGAGATTTTCGAATGATTTTTTTCAACCTAACAAGGGGCTTATATTTCTCAAAATAGAATCTCAATGAAGAAAACTCTTTAAAATCTCCGGAACAAAAACCACTTCCTGTAAGGCGCGAACTTTCATTGTCCCAGATCTCGATGCAACCAGACGATCCCAAAATTATTTTTTCTAAAAATTCTTTATTTCGGATGGCAGCATCGATGAAATCGAATGTAGGGAGTATTGTCTGAAGAAATTCTAATCCTACTACATGAAATTCATTAAATTTGCAGACAAAATATATACTAAGTCTTGCGCATAAGGTGGCAGGGCGTACAGACTTCAGTTCAAGGTATTTCTTCAATGTTTGTGACTAAAAACATAATTTTAATTATTTAAGTTACATTTCATGCCTAGCGCTCGATTTGTATTTGCTTGAAATCATAAACCGATCATAGACTCAAATAGAACAATATAAAATAATTAAAAAAAAAAAGACTATATAGTCTTAATGCACATAGCGAGTTTAGTCTTGAAATTCAATGGTTCTAGAAGCTTCAGGCTAATTTTATGAAACTGTTGTGTGATTCACGATTTAAGAAGGGATAAAGCTTTTTTAATTAAAAATAAAATTAAACAAAGAACCTTACATTTAGTTATAATAAGTGTAGAACAACTATTCCACAATTTTTTTTCTTTAAATGTTAATAGTTGTAGAGATAATCACTTTTTACAAATGTGATTTAAACTACAGGCAGGATAATTTTGCACGGAATTACCCTTATTAACCCTCTCCCCCCCAAAAAACTCATTTAGATACCTAAATGACATTTTTTTTTCAAACTTAAGGGGACTGGGGAGGCAAAAAATGTCAAAATTTTGTTTGGTATTTTAATAAAAAGTTATAACTTGAACTTTTATCTTTAAGAACATATCTTACTTTTAACGATCCGAAAAGAATTCGAAATACAGTTGGAGTTTTCGTCGAACACCGAAATCCGAAAATCGTACGTTAAGTGGGAGTAGTTATTTCCTTTACTTGCCTTTTTCTCCATAAGTGTTTTTAGTGGTTTGTCGTACATTCGAATTGTTCCTTGCGATTCAAAAATTTGTGTATTGTTTTGAAATCGTGGAAAATTGTTATTGATAATCTTTCAAAAATAATTGTGCATGGATTTTGAAACCTGATAAAAAAAATTTAATATTTTACTCGGTTTTATTTTTAGCATATCAGGAAAAAATCAAAAATTTCCAAGTAACATAAATTTTTAATTTTAATTAATTAACCAATAGGACAAATAAAAAAAATCTATGCACAGTTTTGTTAACATATATTTAAATATCTTATATAAAAAAATAGACATTTTAGAAAAAAATTGAATCGCAAGGAGCATTTTTAAAAAAAAGTTAAAAAAATTAAAAATATGCAAAAGTTTAAAATGTATTGTTTTATTTTTTTATATTTTCATTAAATTTTACGTCCCTGAGCTATAAAAAAAATCATCCATTTCGGTCTGTAACTTAAAAAAAATTAATTTGCCTCCCCTGTCCCCTTAAGTTTATTTTCACAACCAAACTAATTGAAATGAAACTTGTAGACATGGCATCGAGTTTTGTTAACTATTTTAAATTTCAAAAGAAACACAGTGAGAACAAACTTCAAAATATGAAAGCGCGGTAATAAACGAAAGAAACAACCATAAAAATTATAGTAAACCCAAAACTAAACAGCGAAAATATTGTTAGACGTACCAAGTATTTAATAAATTTCCAAATGTACCTGTTCAACACAGTTTTTAAAATTATTCCAACTATAGTTAAAACACAAAATAACTTCACTATTTAAAACACAATCGAAATTGTTTTTTTAACTATAGTAAAATAGTGAGGCCATCACATCTTATAGTGGAATTGGCACAACTTTCTTCGGGCAAAGTGGGTCTCATTTGCTTAATGATACGAGGGTTCGAGTCCAGAGATCTATCTGGAACCATGATCGCTAAATCCATATTCAAGTGGTGGTTGTAGTCATCGGGTCATCTTCACTCTGTTGTGCTTAACCCTTTCAGTCTCAAAAATTTACTACACTACAGAAACATCTGATATTCACAAAATAAGCTTATTTTAGGTCAAATATACGAATTACATAAGGAAAAAATTCCATTTAAATTTTGTATATGGTTTTTGAAACAATGCCAAAATTCTTTACCTGTGGAAAAGAACAAAATAAAATATATATTTATTTCCTAAAAACACTTCGAGTTATATATTTTAAGGTATCTGACCATATTATTAAAAAAAATTAGTAATTATTTTAACCGAAATAGTTTAAATTGTGTTTTAAATATGTGGAACTGAAGTGAACTTATAAAAAATCAGGAGAAACGCTTGTTGACTATTTTCTAAATAAAAAAAATAGTAGTTCTGACTTCTATTAAGATTAAAGTAAAATTTTGTCGGATAGAACAAAGTGTGAAGAATCGAATGATGTGTGTTTGAATGTCATAGCGGGACATAAACATTTTGAAAAAAATATTGAAAGTGATGATGCCAAATGGCATCACTGGGACTGAAAGGGTTAACAAGAAAATGTAACATTTTATGCAGAAGAGTGATGTAACTGACAACTTTTCTGGATAAGGTCTAACTTGAATATGCAAGAGTGTTTTATACACATTTTTAAATTGGTCACTTTTCTGTTTGTAAAGTTAGGGTAAAGTAAAGAATAATCCTAATTTTAAAGTTATAATGCAAAATAAGGTAAAAACTCTTATTTACTGCATTCTACATAAAATATTTCACTTAAATTAAAAAAAAAAACTTTAGCGAACCGAGGGTTGTTCAAAATTGTGTCTTTCATCAATTCAGTAAGACGAAATTTCATCCAAAGAATTTTAGAAAAACTTGCGAACATGATAATTCAATTGAAATCTATTTAAAATCTACATTCGAAAATAAGTCTATCATATTAAATTGTTATTTGATTTGCAATGGTACAGTATTAATTAAAAAAATTTCGATGAATTCAAAGTTAAATTTAGATATTCTTAAATTATTTCGTCATTAACAACAATTACTTTTAATTTATGGGGAAATAATCCCCATAAATTTCCCATAAAAAAGACTTTAAATGACTCAAAACTGATATTTAATGATTTGGAGAATCAAATTTTTTTTTTAAGTCTTAAAATACTTTTGCATTTACACAGATCATTATTACGTTTTACTTGTAATTTGACACGTATCACATTCTATTAGGCATTACAAGCTTTATTAATTTGTGATAATTCAGTTGAATTACAAAAAGTGATAATTTCCATGAACGAAAAATGAATTTATAAACAAATTACTAAATTTGCTTCCAAAATCTAAATAAGTTTAAAATCTTAAGTGTGAAAACTATGAAACTAGAACATCTATAATAATAGGCAAGTAAGCAGTCTTAAAACGGTTGATCATTAGGCTTATATATTGTATATAATTGTAGTAATTATGGTAGTTCGACGCTTCAAATTAGTTAAAATATTGATTTATTCATTTTTTCGCATAAATATTTAATTAATTTGAAACACAACAGATACAAAATATCGTAGGCTTTACGTCACACTATTTTCTTAAATACAATCTTCCATAATAAACTGATAATAGATTTCTTTATGAATAACTACAAATAATTTATCCTGCTTAATACGAGGTAGCGGAGATAATGTATAATTTTTACATTACTAAATACTTAGAAAATTTTTCGCTTAAGCAACTTCATGATAAATCAATGAGGAGCAAGTTAATATTTTACGCTGCGTTTAATATTTCGACGTCACATTTTAATGAATAAACATATAGTGACCGGTGAAACAGTAACATGGGCCATTAGGAAGAGTACGCGATCTCAAAGAGTCGTGACGATTTCATTTACTTAGATTTCTTTATTACACTATGCTGGTTTTATTTATAAAATTAAAATATTTCGAATGGAAAGTAGCGTAAATTCTTTTACATTCTATAAACAGTAACTTAATACACTTTATTAAAAAAAAAGCTTTTAAATGACTTGCATGTTATGTTGTTTTTAAAACTATAATTCGCTATTTTAAAATAAATCCATTTTTACTTTTATTTAAATAAACGAGAAAGTTTTTGTTACAGTAAATGTTACTTGGAACTACTTTCACACACTATTTATGCACCTTAGAAAAATAGCCCAACATTGCCTTTTGCTATATATAAACTTTAAAGCCAAAAATTAACCATTTTCATATGTTTTTTTTCGCAGATTCACGCAGAAGTGTTTGCACCGTTCGCTAAATTTTTTTGCAGTTCGAAGAATAATGTATTTGTTTTGCTCTAAAAATGGATGAGAACGAAAGTAGCATCATTAACTTTATATTATTTTGAAAATTAAAAACATTTAAGCAAGAAAAATATTCTGTTGATACCTTAACAAATAAATTTTTTTCACCATAATTGCCCATTTTCATTAACTTTCTTTCGCAAATTCACTTAATTTTTTTTTATGGCTTGTGAAATTAGTTTGCAGTTCTAAAGAATAAATGAAACTGATGCTCCAAAAATAGAAAGTTATCTTAACTTCATTATTTTTTATAAACTATAAAAAATTTTTGAAGAAAATTTCAATTATTTGTATTTTGACGTCTTTATACAATCATACTTTAATAAACAAAACAAAAAAACTAATGAACTAAAAAAAAACCCTGATTATTTAGGCAAAAAAGTTAGAAATCGTTTTCAATCTTTCTTAATACACGTATAATGAACCATCAAAAGAACTTTATTGCAATCATTCCAAACTGATTTATATCACATAAATATTCCTTCAAGATTTATTTTCCTGGGTAAATAGAAATATGCTATGGAGAAGATCCTTCCGCGGATGTAAAGAGTTCCATAAATTATTTATGAATCCATCCATAAAACATGTTGAAAACATTAATTTCGTTTAATGTCTAACAGATTTAAATATTATTTGAGAAAATGTGACAATTTTATCCGAATGAAAAGTGTATTTTGGTTAAATTGCATTCAGATCATTTTGCATGTAAATATCACGAGAGTTTCCAACTAACAGATCAATAGCGCTTTTTCCCTTGAATTTTTACTATTTGTTTTTACCCAAGTTAGGTTGTAACGGAGTGTAGATTACATTTAGTTATTTAAATTGCTTGCTTCCAATTGAATCTTTTTAAATCGAAAATTGGCATATGCCTTGCTTGATATTTTGATTCTATATAACGTATCCTACTCAGATGCGAGACTTGTGATTCATTCTGCCAAAGTTATGTACGGACTTATCCTATTTAAAAGCTTCCACTTTTTATATTATGAACGTAGTGTGGAAGCTAGAAAACGACTTTTTTTAATAAATAGAATATACCTGGCAAAAAAACCTATAAACCTCTAACGTACTTTACGTATTTTTGAAATTTTATTATCAAAATCAAGTTTTATTAATCAATATTTTATTACTTATGGGAAAATGTGTCACAATGTCCAATAGAATAATACCTCCACTTATGAAATTTAGCTTTTGGTGAATCCTACATGTTTTAACTTAGATATTTCGAATTGGGTTAAGAGTTATGAAACATTGTGAATCACAACCAACCACAGCATCTGACTTTACCGCAGTAGCACGGAAACATCAAATGCAAGTTTAAAAAAAATGCTTGAAATATACTCCTAAAAATGCAAAATTTCTGAAAGGTTAAGGTAGAGTAAAGAAAGAGAAAGGTAGGTTTGATGAAAAGTAGTTACGGATTGTAGGGGTAGTTACTGAATTTAGGGTTATGAAACAATGTGAATCACAACCACAGGCACTTGACTTTACCGCAGTAGCACGGAACCATCAAATGCACTAGGGTTGCCAAAAAAAAATGCCTTAACTCTACGCTTAAAAAAATACGATATTTCTAAAATGTTAAGGTATAGAATAAGGAAAGAAAAAGGTCTGAAAGGTATTAATGGATTCTAGGGGAAGTTACTGGAATTCAGATTAAGAGTTACGAAACAATGTAAATCACAACCACATACACTTGACTTAACCGCAGTAGCACGGAAACATCAAATGCACTACGGTTGCAAAAAAATGCTTTAACTTTACGCTTAAAAAATACGAAATTTCTAAAAGGTTAAGGTATAGTATAAAGAAAGAAAAGGTCTGAAAGGTAGTTACGGATTCTAGGGGAAGTTACTGGAATTCAGATTAAGAGTTACGATACAATGTAAATCACAACCACATACACTTGACTTAACCGCAGTAGCACGGAAACATCAAATGCACTACGGTTGCAAAAAAATGCTTTAACTTTACGCTTAAAAAATACGAAATTTCTAAAAGGTTAAGGTATAGAATAAAGAAAGAAAAGGTCTGAAAGGTAGTTACGGATTCTAGGGGAAGTTACTGGAATTCAGATTAAGAGTTACGATACAATGTAAATCACAACCACATACACTTGACTTAACCGCAGTAGCACGGAAACATCAAATGCACTACGGTTGCAAAAAAATGCTTTAACTTTACGCTTAAAAAATACGAAAATTCTAAAAGGTTAAGGTATAGAATAAAGGAAGAAAAAGGTAGGTCTGAAATGTAGTTACAGGTATTTGGGGTACATTTTTGGGATTATAAAAGTTTGAAGGTAGTTACAACTTTAATTTTAAAGGTAAGATATTAGAAAATGTTAAACTTTACCTAAAATTTTTTTATGATAAATCAAATTATTTTTTACATCATTTTTAGCTTCCACGCAACGTTTATAAAGTAAAAAGTGTGAGTTTTTTTTATGAGTTATGTTCGTCCGTCTATCCGTTACCGCTTCCACACTCCAAACCAAAAATATTGCAGGAAAGTGTGGTGCGTCAAAAATTCGCCGCATAGATGGAAGACATTGAAAATCTCAAAGGAAAATCTAATTTGAAGTGCGCAAATTATCCAAAAAAATGCAATACTTATTAAAAAAAAAAGCATAAAAGCTATTTTTTATGGAACTAAATCATAATTTCCACTTAAAAATTGGCCGAGAAATATTTTTGTGAAATAAAAAAAAAGTTGCATTTATTTTTGATATAAATCAGTTTGAAATGACGTCATTGCTGTATGAAACAATGAAATTCTTTGATGGATCGAATTATTTGTTTATCAAAAGGCAAATGAGTTTTATTTTATTTTAAGGGGCTGGGGAGCCCAGTCGGTTAAGCACTAGCTTAGCATGCGAAAGGTCCCAGGTTCGGGTCCGGGCATCGCCAAAATAGCTGCCGACCTATAAACGGCCCGTGCAGCCAAAAATGTCCGACGAATAATACCCCGTGTAAGGGAGTGCACGTTAAATATCCTTCAAAGTCCTGACGCTGCGTACGATGTCGCCCTTAACGGTTGCGTTGGGTGCCTATTCAGGTGTTGGCTCGTCACCTGACTGTGGTTCTAAAATACGACGCCCGTCGCCAATAGCCCTCGTGTAGCTCTAGTGCGACGATAATTCAAACCTAACCTAATTTTATTTTAAGAAGCATACGTAATACGTATTAGTAGTAGTAAAATGAGGCTGCAAGCCAGGCTGGTGCACTTGGTGCAATCCACGCCTGGCGCAACCAAAGCCTGGCGCGCTCCAGATGGAAGGTAGCCACGCCCCCAGAGATCATGTATGAACACGGTGGTTTTTGGGGATGACGTCATTGGAGTTGAGTTGTACTTTTTGGGAAGTGTGACGTCATGCGTTAAAGATATTTTTCAATTGGGTTTTTTTCGGGTGCCAACATCAATGGATCGAATGGGGGTGACGTCATTGGAACTTTTATATCGTATTTTTATTTCAACATTTATAAATATTTTTTAAATTGTTTAAGTATTTGCCTATTTTCTTATTCGCTTAATGAAGGATATAGCTTTTGTAAAATAAGCAAAGAAAAATATTGAGACCTAAGGAATTAGTAAAGTGAAAAATTAATAATTGATAACAATTTAATTAGAATATATAAGTAAAGTCATTATTTTTTTAACAGGTTTGTCACATCTGTGAAAAATGTTATAGCAGTAAATGGGTCTTAAATCGACATTTGAAGAGTCATATTAACACTCAATACGAATGTGACGTTTGCAGAAAAAGTTTCAGCCGAGAATATAATCCAAGAAATCATAAAAGAATGCACTTGATTACTTTTAGTTGTGAAGACTGTGGGAAGTCTTTTGATTTGAAATCGCGCCTTATGAGTCATATTCGTCTTGTTCATCCAACTGTTTCAAAAAGTTCAAAAAGAAAAATTAATTCTCCCACCCATTCTAACAAGAAAATGAAGCCTAGTACGTCAGCATTCAATACCTTTTCTGATTTTGTAATACGACCCGAGGATGATTTACAATACGATATTTCGTTATTCTTAAATCATAACAGATCTAATCTTATACTCAAACTGAAAGAGGAGTTTCAGGAAAAAGGTGCATTAAAGTGGTATATCGTCCTAAAAGCTACGTTAACTAGACCCGGACAAGATGGTGAACCAGAATATATATCAACGTACTTTAGATCAAAATCCACAACTTGTCTACTAACAGATGACTTCGAAGCACAATTAGAGATTGCTTTTGGTAAGGTTCTGCAGTCATTTGAAGAATTTATTCGAAATGGTTCAAATTGGGTACTTCATAAAATTTTACATGTGGAATTGAAAAGTGCAAAATATCACCCATTAGCTGCAAGTAGTTACATACCCCTTCCACATAAGTTATCTAAAAAACAGGCTGTGTTAAATATCAATAATAACGATAACAAATGTTTGATATGGTGTCTATTAGCTCATAAATATAATATTCCAATAGAAAACAATCCAAGCGATGTAAGACATTACGAACCCTTCGAACACGAAATAATATTAGGAGATGTAGAATGTCCTGTTTCCATATCGAAGATGAAAAAGATTGAAAATTTAAACAATTTGAGAATTAATCTTTTTGGATACGAAAAAGAAGTATTTCCCATTTATATTTCACAGCAACGTAATGAAGATTGCATAAATCTTCTTCTAATAAGTGATGGGAATACACAGCACTATTGCTTAATCAAAAGTATTTCTTCACTCCTAGCTGATCGTACTAAGCATAAAAGAAAATCTTTCTATTGCCTTCGATGCCTTCATAGATTTTGCAGAGAAGATTTATTAAATGAACATACTCCATATTGCAACGATCATTCTATACAACGATTGAAGATGGTGAAAGAAAATGATAATATTCTCGAGTTCAAAAATTATCACTATCTACTATCCATTCCGTTTGTAATATTTGCAGATTTTGAAACAATATTGAGACATGAAAACATTACCAATCCTTCAACTTCATCACTAACAGAAAAAATAAATCAACACGAGGTGTGTGGATATTCATACGTAATAGTAGGACCCGATGGAAAAAGCGTAAAACCTGTGGTGGTTTATAGAGGAGTTAATGCAGTAGACCGTTTCCTGGAAGACCTTTTAAGTGAAGAAGAAGAATTAGTTGAAAAATTAACTACCATAGTTCCATTGTCTATGACAACGCAAGATGAATGCCATTTTAGAAATGTGTTTCATTGTCATTTATGTGCAAAGAAACTTGGATCGGATAGAGTAAGGGATCATGATCATTTGACGGGTAAATATAGAGGAGCTGCGCATAATCTTTGCAATTTAAAATTTCGATTGTCGAAAAAGATTCCGATTATCTTTCATAATCTCAAACGATATGATTCTCATATAATTATGCAGGGATTGGGAAAAGTTAAAAACAGAGAGTTTCATGTAATTGCTCAAACAATTGAAAATTATATTTCATTTTCTATAGCAAAAAAGCATAATAACATTTCCATAAGTTTGAATTTCATCGATAGCTTACAGTTTATGAATGCTTCTTTAGAAAAACTTGTTGCTAACTTACCTCCTGAAAAATTCCACATTTTGAAAGAAAATATTCTGAACCCTAATTGGCAATTATTATTAAGAAAGGGCGTATACCCCTATGAATACGTTACATCCTTTGAAAAATTTAAAGAAGATAGATTACCTCAACGCTCAGATTTTTATAGCAGCTTAACAGGTGAAGGTATTACTGAGGAAGAATATGTATATGCTCAAAAGGTATGGCAAACCTTTGATATTAAAAACATCGGAGAATATCATAATCTTTATGTTAAGACTGATGTGTTGCAGTTGGCAGATGTTTTTCAAAATTTTCGCAATTTGTGCAAGAGCCATTATAACATTGATTGTGCACATTTAATGACTGCCCCTGGGTTAGCTTGGGAAGCTTGTCTAAAGATGACTGGACAATCACTAGAATTGTTAACGGATATAAACATGCATATGCTTATCGAACGTGGAATAAGAGGTGGAGTAGCCATGATAAGTCAAAGGGAAGCCATTGCTAATAACAAGTATCTTAAAGATTATAATGCTACAGAAAAAAGTAATTACATAATGTACCTGGATGCGAATAACTTGTACGGTTGGGCAATGTCTCAAGCACTCCCCACTGATGGATTTCAATGGATTGAACCCAGTGACAGCCTAATCGAGTACATTTTATCATTACCTGAAGGTAGTACGGAGGGTTTTATCTTGGAGGTTGATTTATTATATCCCACAGAATTACACGATCTACACAATGACTACCCCTTAGCTCCTGAAAAAGTTGAAATCTTACTTGAAGATTTATCACCCTATGCAGTCGATTTATTGGATGGAGGAAAATTTGTATCATCTAATAAACTAGTCCCAAATTTGAGAGATAAGCATAATTATGTAATCTATCATAGAAATTTGCAGTTATATTTATCCTTAGGGATGAAACTTAAAAAAGTGCATAAAATTATTAAATTTGAACAGAAACCGTGGCTAAAACCATACATAGAATTCAATACAAATGAGCGCAAAAAAGCAACGTCATGTTTTGAAAAAGATTTCTTTAAATTATTAAACAACAGTGTGTATGGCAAAACCATGGAAAATGTGAGAAAACGCATAGACGTGGATTTAGTGAATACGGAAAAAAGAAGTAAAAAGTTGGTGGCTTCCCCTGCATTAAACCATTTTAAAGTTTTTGACAATGATTTAGTAGCTGTTCACAGAACTAAAAGCAGTGTAACTTTAAACAGGCCCATTTATGTTGGTTTCGTAATTTTGGAGCTCAGCAAATATCATATGTACTCGTTTCATTACAATCATATTAAGAAGAAATACGGCGAGAACGCAAAACTTCTATTCACCGACACTGATTCTTTAACGTATCAGATTTTCACAGAAGATATCTATGCAGATATGATGCAAAACCCTGAACTGTACGACACATCAGATTACCCAGACCATCACGCATCTTACAATTCAACAAACAAGAAGAAGATTGGCTGTTTCAAAGACGAAATGCACTCACAACCTATAAAGGAATTTATAGGGCTAAGAGCAAAAATGTATAGCATATTAACAGAAACCGAAGAAAAAAAAGCTGCCAAAGGTGTAAGTCGCAATATCATTAAGCAAAAAATTCGGCATGCGCACTATAAGAAATGTCTAAAAAGTAAAACGACTATGAGAGAGAAACAATACAGCATACAGAGTGAAAACCATCAGCTATACACAGTAGCGGTTAATAAAGTTACATTATCCCCATTTGATGACAAGAGGTATTTGTTGAAGAATGGTATTCATTCACTATCATATGGCCATTATAAAATAAGAAAATAATGTACCTAAAAAATAAGAATTATGATATGTTCTGTAATTTTTTGTTTTCATCAATAAATTGTTACTTTTATAAAATCTGTTGTTATTTAAAACATACACACACTCTAATATGTATAATAAATATACACACCAATTATTTTTAAAATTTAATAGTTTAGTACAAATGAGAATTTATGAAAAATCTAGATGTCGCCACATGTTATTCAATCCAATGATGTTGGCACCCGAAAAAAAAAAGCCTTTGAAAAATATCTAACGCATGACGTCACACTTCCCAAAAAGAACAACTCAACTCCAATGACGTCACCCCCATTCGATCCATTGATGTTGGCACCCGAAAAAAACCCAATTGAAAAATATCTTTAACGCATGACGTCACACTTCCCAAAAAGTACAACTCAACTCCAATGACGTCATCCCCAAAAACCACCGTGTTCATACATGATCTCTGGGGGCGTGGCTACCTTCCATCTGGAGCGCGCCAGGCTTTGGTTGCGCCAGGCGTGGATTGCACCAAGTGCACCAGCCTGGCTTGCAGCCTCATTTTACTACTACTCGTATTTAATTTACATTTACGCATTGTTTTGTTATAGAGTAATGAAGTTTTAACAATACGAGTTGGTACTTAAATCGAAGTTTTTCACATTGCCTTTAGTTTTTTAAACGGTATTAAAAATGAATTTGCTTAGTTACTTTTTAAAAGAGATAAAGTTTCAATGATGCATGTTGATACGAAATGTTTCACTTCTTTTTGACTGTGAGCAATATATACTTATTCTTCGAAGTACAAATACGTTTTGCAAAGAATAAGAATTCTTGAATTTTTGAAGAAAAATAATTTGTTTAATTAAGGTGCTGCTAATGTTTATTATAGAACTAAATGCTGTGTTTGGTGTTTTTTGATCCATGAATTTGTGTGGAAGAAGTTCTAAGTGGCAGTTTCTAGGACTAACTTTTTCAAATTATTGAGGCATAAGTTTGTCAATTAAACAAATAAAAGATTAAACTTTTCTGATGCGAGCAATATATTGGAAAATTTTAAATACTTACATATTAAACCCTTTCAGTCCCAATGACAATTTGGCATCATAAATTAAGATTTTTTTTCTGCAGACATTTATGATATCAAGAAGCACATCATTCGAATCTTCAAACATTTTGTATTATAAAATATTTTTTAATAATCCCAATAGATGTCAGACCCATTATTTTTTTTATATTGTGATCAGAAGCATGTTTCCAAATGGTATCACTGGGTCTGAAAGGGTTAAAATCTATATTTAATAGCAAATATATATAATAATTAAATGGTGGTTCATTATTCCTGTAATCCAATCTGTCGCATTGCTTTCAAACAGTTAATATTAAAATACTTATCAAATTCTTGAATTTGTATAATACCAACAACAGTAAAATAAAAAATAATTCAGTATTTCAGACTGATAATCCCAAGTTGTCCCATCTGGTCCAAACTCGCCAAACCATTTCTTATCGTCCCTACAAAAAAAAAAAAAAAAAATCAAGGAAATCCATCGCTTTCAGAATTCTCACTTGGCCCCAGGACACAACAATACAACCAACTTTTTTTCTTCTTCATTTCGTTTATTTTTAAAGATTCATTTTCGAATGCCCCGAACCAACAAAGGATCCCGCGAAGAGGCCTGAATGAATCTGACCATCTAATGGCGCCCATAACGGGGCGCCAATGTCGCCAATGGCCCCCATTAGGGCTGCCCACTCACTCGCAAATCTCCATTGATAAAAGGGATGACTTGGACAACGATAAGGTCCTTCGGCTCCCCGGGCCCATTGTGCCAATATTGTTTGGGCCCCCTTTTGTACTTGGCGTGGTTACCTGGGGAGGAATGATCCAGGCTATCGGAGGTAAAGAGGAGAGAGAGATGTTGTGTGGTAAGAACAGTATGGAAAATTGGGTTGCCTTTTGAAGCTATTGATCGCTGTTTTGATTGACCCAAACAAGCTGATTTGGCTCTATTAATTGTTTAAAAGCCACTGCACCCCATGCTTAAAATAAATTAACTATTTTAATAATATACATGAAGGGGAATATTAAAACTGCATTTACCCCTTTACGAAACCCTAGAGAATTACTATTTTTTCCAAATACAACCTTAACTTTTCAAAAAAGAATTCGTTTTTGATGCCACTTAATTTGTGTGTTCGACAAAACCTGTTAAGCACTTAAGTCCAAATTTGCCCAATATTTCTTTTCTTAACTAATATAAACTAAAACAGAAAACTTGTTTTGCATAGTAAGTTTTCTAGGCAACAGCTTTTTACTAGTTAATTCGGCTCTCGTATTGAAATAAGTATGAAAATGGTTTTATTTGAACTGTCCTTTTTTAGCAATTAAAAAAAAACACTAAACGATTTCGTATGGAACAATACTAGGAGCGCGTAGATTACGCTATAACACGTAAATTTGGCGATTTTCACTTGGCTTCATATATATGCCGCCAGGCATCTAAACCTTATTCACACCTCCCTTATCCAGTCTCGTTTTATGTCGAAGTCTTCTTTAATACTGCTGAAGAGGGCATTGAGATGCCTCGACCTTTTTTTCCTCCGGTACTTTTTTAGAAATGAGTTTTTCAATCAGGGGGATTTTTTGGATGGTCTTTGTCCATTTTGGGACAAGGTTGTTTCAATATCTGTTCACTTAACAGAGGCGTTTTGTAAAGTGAACAAGAAAAAAAAACATCGACGGAAGAGTTGGATGGTTGTTGTTTGGAAAGTTTGTTTCGATTTTTGGAAAAGTAAAGGATATTTTCGGTTTATATAGATCAAAAAAGATGAACTCAATATTTCTGGAAGTTAAATAACTGTTTTTGAATTGTATGAATAGACCGTGTTGGCGCATATTAGCCGAAACTCAAGTACGCGTAAAACAGCACAACCAGTGTTACACATTTTTTTTTGTAGACTGACATTTAAGAGCAGAAAACAGATTTGCTTTTTTAGCACTCAACTATAAATACTACCCGGATGTTTGTCATTCGCAACATTAATTATTGTTCAAGTTTTATTGGTTCAAGTTTGTTTATTAAATGTTCTTTAAATGGAGTGGGATTATGTCTCCTGCCATTACATTCACCATGGCACATCAGAACACAGGCAGAGTAGTAAACCCGAGTTCTAAGTTTTATTAATTGCTCGGGCCCAATCAGATTTACTATATATTGACTTAAGAATACGTAGTCGCAAAATTTTGTTAACTCCGAGTTGCCATATTACACAGAATTATTCGATGGCTATTGGCATATAATAGTGCTTTAAATTGGCACAAAATCGTCTTGGATGCTTGAAAGGCCAAATAATTCGCCAAAACAAACCTGCCAAATCATCTAAGTTGTGTTGACTTTGTATAATATATATATATAAGTGTTTCGAAAAGTATAAGTGCTGATTTCATCATCTTATTTCACATCGCACCATATGTCAAACTTCTTACGACAAAATCCAGTTCCCATCTTAATAAAACTATCTACAGGATCAGAAACATCAACAAAAGACACGATTAATATTACCTCATTTATATCAATTTCAGAGGAACAGAGGATGCTAAGATCTGAATAGAAAATAAAGCTGTTTTTCGCGTCTCCCGTTCATCTCTAGACAATGGCCCCTAAAATTACAAAAGTTCTAGCATCGAACAAAAAAACTGACATCGCGCGATCTCAAACTGTGACACATTTTAATAAAAGATTCAGGCAGTCAGAGTTGTTGAAAGTGATGCCACAATGCGAGAGTGAAAAGATCATCTGAAATTATATTACTTGTCGGCGGTTGGCATCCGAGCTTTTTGTTTGGCCCGCTTCAAATGAAGACCGCCCAAAGTTTTTTTAATAATGGAAGGGGTGAGATTTGATGAACAAGGGGGATCAAGTTTCGGTCTATTTTGCAAACGCATCAATCTTGATTTAGTAGTTGAGTTTAAAATATATAATTAAGCTTGTAACACTCTAAGAGAAAGGACTAGTCTTAGCATCGGAAGCTGCAAAAAGTTTTTTTTTAAATGTGTGTCAGATTTATAGAATGTTTATTTTCGTCACGTCGACATTTAAAATGAAAGATGCAGATTAATAATAAAGTTTTTTTCTCTTATGTATTCATTTATTATACCAAGCTTATATTGTTAGTTAGCAAAAAAAGTTTTAATTAAGGCATTTCGTAGAGATAATGGTTTCGTTGTTTTAAGAATGCTTTTTCTATCATTTATTTTACTTGTAGGTTAATTAACTATGCGAGTTGCAAAATTCATAAAAATGACTTTAAAAACATGTTCCAAAGGAATAAATTTAATTTACATTTAATAATTAAAAAAAGCAACTGCGCAGATAAATTTGTAATTTCTGTATTTCGAAATATTATTCCATGTTTTAAAATGACTTTCGCTTGGTAATTTTAGGTGAAAAAATTAATAATCAATATTGAATATAACTATAAACAAGAAAAAAACATTTCTTTCGAATTGCAAAGATTCAAAATATTTTTTTTGTACTTTGAGCGAGTTTGATTTATTTTCAGATTTTTATCGTTAAAACAATCAACACAAAAAAATTCAACAAACATGTAACGTAAATTTAGGTCAGCAGAGCTCATCACTATCTCATCTTTTTAACAACTTCGTAGCACAATATAGGTGAAAAAGTTAACACTTCGTCCATATTAGCTTTAAGAAAGCAACATCACTTTTCCGCGTGCAGTTTTATATTCTGTCGCGGGTAGGTTAACTGCAGTAATCACAATAATGGATTGTACCATTTTTGTCCTGAAACAATAGATCTTTTGGTATCATTTCCTACAGGATGCAGTTATTGAGTGCGTGCAACATTGGTTTAAGTCAACGTGTTAGATACTGCTATTTAACTGACAGTACTCTCCTCAATTAAAATCTTCAGAGGATAAATAAAAAGGATGGTAAAACAAACGTGCGAGATAACATAAAAAATCCACTTTTCGTCTTCCCACCCACACAATTACCATTTATATACCTGGTTCCATTATCTGTAAAAACAACAGTCTTCCTGCTTCAAAAAGAGGCGCCAAAATTGGCGAGACAAAGAGGCGTGTCGCTCATCCGAGATTATCTTGGCGGTGATTGTTTCGGCGCGTGCTGAAAGGGGTCGCGTGACCCCTCACTCACACCCACGCGACTACAACAAAGAGTTCGACCCCGGCGGTAACTCCAGAGAGTTAAGATGGGGTTGGAGCTGTTTTTCTTTCACATTTGGCGAACCCAGTTATTGCTATGAAAATCCAATTTTTAAGTTGCAGTGCAAGCTGAAGTGTAGTTTGTCTACTTTCGTTCATATTTGGCGATCAAACAAAATTTTAGCTCCTATTTACAATGCGAAAAGCAAATTTTCAACAATGCTATTCCAATTGAAACGCTTAGTAGAAGAATGTGCTAAGTGACAAAATGGTGAAAACGGGAAAATGAGCCTTAAAGTTTTTCATTTGCATTCAGATTCGTTGAAATCTATGCTTGTAAAGCGTAAAAAAATACACTGAATATAAAGTTTATGTTAAAGGGGATCTTGTTATGTTTAAAGAACTTAGCAATATGTTCAATGACACAACAATCTCAATTTTTTCAAAAATGTCACTTAGCACGTTCTTTCACTAAGCTCCTCAATTGATTGCTGAACGTGAAAGATAAACTATTCGAACTAAATTTTAGCTCCCGTTTTAACGTGCAAAGTGTTCGTCTTTTAAATGATAAGTTTCGCCAAATGGTTGATATATTCGAAAGTAGCTAAACCATTTTTTTAAAAACTCTACAAAACGTTCTACTCTACAACTCTTCTACAAAACGTTTACAATGTGTTTGGTAAAAAGTTAAACTTTCTACGAAAACTTGTTCCATTTGTTTGTCCATCACTCACTTCTACAGTCCAAACCACTGATGCCAAATGAAAGAAACTTAAAATTTTAATTATTTAAAAATCAGGTTAGCATTTATACAAACACTCGTTCTAAATTTTAGCTTAAACAGTCATGGGAAAAGGGGAAGATTATACAAATTATCGATGAATTTGTGCCATTTCGTTTCTTCTAGTTCGTTCCACAAATTATTTAAGCAAGTGTGATGCGTCAAATTGTAATGCACAGGTTAGATATTTATTAAAAATTTCGCACTTACATTTTACACTACAATGTGAAAAGTTAAAGTTTCTAAAATATGGTTGTTATCTATTCCAAAATATGGTTTAAATAGTTTGCTGTAAAAAAGAATAAAAAACATGTACATTCATTATTAAACTTTAATTGTGACATAAATTAGTTAAAGTTTTAATGCAAAAAATTAAAATTAGTTTTAAATTTATATAAAAATATATATACATAAAAGGCTACTTCTGTTTGTATAAGACGCGAAATACTAAGAACCAAGCAACAGATCATCAAGAAATTTGGCACAAAAATTCATCTCATCTCCGGAACAAACATAGGCATTTTACGAATCAGACCATTCCTTCTATCGTTTTCGAACGTTTTAAGGGAAAAAATACACCACTTCAGCTCAAATCCGATCATTTTTTTCCCTTTCGGGATGCATTCAGCAGAAAAAATTAAATAAAACTTTTAACGAAAATAATTGAGTTGAAAGTGTTTATTTTGTTCTGTTGCTAAATTCATAATTTCAAAAATAATTGAAACGTTTCAAGTGACGTAATCCAACCAGTCACCCTTTCTAGGATTTATTGTGTTTATTTAATTTGAATTATGATTTTTCTAATGCATTTTTTAGATAATACTGAATTATGTTGGCTTTTGAGGAAGATCGCACTGGAGCTGCATATTAGGTTTTTTTTATGCCTTCCTATTTTTGCCAAATACTTTGCCAAACTCGCCAAGTTACTACAAAAAACGTACCAAATGAGCCCGTTTTTTTATTTGCTGGTCATCGCACGAGAGCTGAATGGGTGTGTTGGTAGCTATACCTTTTCCTCGCCAGATTCGCAAAAAGCAGCCAAATGAGCTACAAAATTTATGATTTTTATGTATTTAAATTCTTTATTAAATTACGACGACTTTATCGGTGAAAATTCAAAGCGTTTTTAAAATTTGGAATTTTTAAGGTAATACATGTAGCAGGATTCTGTACTTCATAACAAACGGTAACACCAACATAAGTTTATTATTCTATAACGAATTAAGCTATAGATGAATTGAACTGACCTATATAAAAAAATGCAAATCGTTTGCTGTTTGCTGGAGTAGCTTATTTTTAATTCTTACTGATTATTTTTTACTTAAATATATATTCTTTTTAATTTGAGCTTCTTATCAAAGGTATTTGAGAAATTTATAGTAATCATTTCTATATCCAAGAGGGGTAATTAAATGGAAAAAATTAGTGGGTAATCTTCCTATCTTATGTAACTCAAATGAAGGAAAAAAAAAGTTAAATTGGCTATTAAATTATTTTTTTACCTCTACGCGTGCAACGTCAAGTATAACAGCTAGTAATAAAATAGAACATTTAACAATTCAGCTTTTATTCTTTTTTCAATCCTTGAGAAAAATTTCAATTAAAAACATCAAGCTTCTATTATCGTAGTCAGTTTAGATTTATTAATAAAAATGCTAATTAAATTTTTAAAAAATCAATAAATGCACTTATTTCCGACTTTCAGAAACTAGGTTATATGTATGTAATCTTATTTATTACAACTTTCTGATTACGTTTGGCGTTGTTTGGCGAATTTTATACTAGGTTTTTTTTTTAAACTAGTATCTAAAGAGGTGAGGGTTTTACAATGCCCCAACACACACACTTTAAGTTCTTATTTTTAAAGAACTGTGGTACTCCCATCTCCTTGGTTAAGGAGTTATAAATCGTGTGTGGAAGCGGTATTATAGCAGCAGTTATTGTTGCAAACCATCATTAAAAATTATATTAAATTAGTGAATTATTAAATTAAAATATTGTCATCACCTGAAGTAATTGTGAAAGTATCATACCATAAGGAAAATGTAAACCCATTATAATGGATTGACTGCTGTTACCACAAAACACGACATTAGATTTTAAAATGATACAATTACGATGGCAGTAGCAAACCGTAGCATCAGACTTAGCCGCTGTAGCACGGGAACATCTAATGTTTGGTATGCTTGCCAACAAAAAACGAATAATAATTTCAAATGAGTCAAAGCATATGAGTAATTACGTGCAAAATTATCCTTTTTGTGGTGTAAGTCACAACCCCCCTTCCTCCACGTATAAAAAGTGTTTATCACCACAACTTTTAACATATTGAAAAAATTAGTGGAATAGCTTATCTACATTTATTAAAACTAAATAATGTAGGTGCTCTAGTGTGGAAGCATATTAAACTTAAAAAATCAATCTCCTCTGAAGTTGTGACTTGCAATAGCTACATTTAATTACCCATATGCACGCATTTTTTGAAATGATATACGTACTATATTACGTATTTTAAATTACATTTTTAATAAAAAATTTTGTTTGCAACAGTAACTGTCACTTAAGACTGCTCCCACAACAACTTTAATTACTAATTTTGTTAATTAAAAAAAAGTAAAAATAAAAAATTAGATGTTATAAGTTTTTCAATCAAAATCAATTTGCGTATAGTAAAGCATTTTCAGTTTGAATAATTATTACACTAAATATAAAACTATTCTGCAAAAAATGGAAGTACTTAACCTAAGAGTCTTTTTATTATATTTTTTACGTTTTATTACAATATTTTAACAGTGAAAAATTCAGTAATTGTGAAACTATCATACCATACAAGAAAAATGTAAACCCATGATATTTGGTTTGAAGGCTGTTTCCATAAAAACACGACATTAGATTTAAATATGATACAATTACGATGTCAGTAGCAAACCGTAGCATCAGACTTAGCCGCTGTAGCACGGGAACATCTAATGTTAGGTATGCTTGCCAACAAGTGTTTGATAATTTTAAAATGTGCCTAACCCATGCACATATTTTTGGATAAAATTATAAAATAATTCGGAATAGTAAAAAAAAAAAATTATAACAAGAACTGTCATTTGCGACCGCATTCACAAAACTAGTACAATTTGATAAACAGTGTTAAATTGTATTGCACTTTCGAATGAAAAAATGGTTATATCTGGGTTTCATATAATTTATTGTAGTACTAGCTGTAATAAATGACGTTGCACGGGTAGAGGTGAAAAAATAATTTAATAGTCAATTTAACTACTTTTTTTCTTTTATTTGAGTTGCATAAGATCGGAAGATTACCCACTAATTTTTTCCATTTAATTACCCATCTTGGATACAGTAATGATTAATATTAATTTCAAAAATACCTTTGATAAGAAGCTCAAATTAAAAAGAATACAAATTTAAGTAAAAAATAATCAGTAAAAATTTAAAATAAGCTACTCTAGCAAACAGCAACAATATTCATTTAGCAACATTCTAGCAACATTCTTTTATATAGGTAAGTTCGATTCATCTATCCTTTAATTCGTTATAGAATAAGCTTATGTTGCTGTTACCGTTCGTTATGAAGTACATAATCCTGCTACTTACATTACCTTAACATTCAAAATTTTAAAAACGCTATTAAATTCACCTATAAAGTCGTCGTAATTTAAGAAAAATTTTAAATACATAAAAATCATTAAATTTTGTAGCTCATTTGGCTCTTTTTTTGCGAATTTGGTGAGGGAAAGATATAGCTACCAACACACCCATTCAGCTCTCGTGCGATGACCTTCGCACAACCAGCTAAAAAAAATTGCTCATTTGGTACGTTTTTTGTAATAATTTGGTGAGTTTGGCAAAGTATTTGGCGAAAAAAAAAAGACATAAAACCCCTAATATGCAGCTCAAGTGCGATGACCCTCAAAAGCCCACATAGTTCAGTATTATCTTAAAAATGCATTAAAAAAATCATAATTCAAATTAAATAAACACAATAAATCCTAGAAAGGAGAGTGGTTGGATTACGTCACTTGAAATGTATCAATTTTTTCTGCTGAATGGCATCGCGAAAGGGAAAAATGATCGGATTTGAGCGAAATAAGGTGTATTTTCCCCCTTAAAACATTCGAAAACGATAGAAGGAATGGTCTGATTCGAAAAATTCTTAGCCTATGTTTGTTACGGAGATAAGATGAATTTTTGTGACAAATTTCGTGACGATCTGTTGTGTGGTTCTTAAGATTTCGCGTCCAATACAAACAGAAGTCGCCTTTTATGTGCATATATATATATTTTTCTTAACTGAGCTACGTTAATATATGTTTGTTTTGATTCTTTATAATGAAGATTTATTTTAAACTTTTTTTAGCTGAATTTTAATTTTGTAAATGTAAAACATTTTTTTTTACAAGAATTTAATTAAATAAAAAAGTTTCTGCTCTAAAAAACTTACCCTCTATATTTAATGTTTGGTTTGCACTATTTATTCAATGAAAAATTCAACCAAGGAATATTATTTGTAACCATTCAAAATCAGGGTTTTTAAATGCCTTTCTAAAGTTAAAAACATTAATACCCTGGAATATAAGTTGTATTATGCTTTCATTAAATACATTTTTAGGCATTCAAAATGTCTTGAGTGAAGAATGTACAATTGTGTTTAAATACTAAAATAACATTGCATTTTTTAAACGGAAGAAATTAAATATGATTTTTCGCTATAAAACGGAAGGCTTACTTAAGGGAGTGCTATGACGTCCTATCAAACAGACTTATGAAAACTAGTTTGAAATTTTAAAATTTTAATATTCATCAGTTTATTTACAACTATTCATCTTCTTAAGTGGTATCTGTGATATCAAGTGTATAACAACTGAATTACCATGAAACTATGATGTGTCTTAAATTTCGCATTTTTTTAAATTCGAAATCTTTCTCCATCAAATGTTTAAATAAAATTTAAAATGAATGCTAGATTCATTTTTCGCTACAATTTGACGCATCACAGCTGTCTTAAGCATGTGAAGGCGAGATGTGAAGGCGAGAAACGAAAGGACACATTTGGGAGCTAAAAATCAAATTTAGAAATATAGGGTAAGGTGGGGTAAGTGGGCCACCTTTTTGGCATAATTCGACTTCAGACCCTCATACCACTGGATGTAATCGGCCTAACAACTTTTTTTTTTGGTCCATTCCTCATATGTTATTACTGTACCTATGGCAACCTTAACACAAATTGGAAAATAATAAATTTAAAAAATATGTTTTTCTTTTTGGTCATCCGAGTGGCCCACTTGCCCCACAAGGTGGGGACTATGACTATGAATAGTGAATATAACCCCTGGCCCACTTACCCCGCCATTCTGGTGGCCCACTTACCCCAAACGCGGGGCAACTGGGCCACCCCAATTTTCTTTTAACCTTATCAACATCACAAGTACATGACACTACAAAAAGATACTATGTTTTATACACTTTCAAAATATATAGCATTTTGTTTTGTATCATGGACCGTTTTCAAATAAATAAAAAAATAGTATGATGGCGTGAATTACGAAAAGATGCAATTTTAAAAATTTTCACAAAAAGGATTGCACCTTGTTACATACTTCAATTAAAATGGTGACATAATGTTTCCTGCATCTATTGGGGTAAATACGTAAAAATTTTGTAACAGATTTTTTTTACGTCCATAATTCGGGAAATGCCAGGGGGGTGGCCCACTTGCCCCAATGGCCCACTTACCCCAAGGTATTTGTTGCAAATGATAGGTTTTGGCTTCCACACTAATTTTATAACCTATATAAGGGGAGCTATTACAATCACTCAGTCCGTCTTCCCATCACTTTTTCTGAATGAACCTCTTAGTCTCACATGCAAGTAGTATAAGCCACATTAAATCAAAAAAGTCGGACAGGGCTGTAACTCAAATTTCATTAAAATGTTAATATTAGATATTAAATATTAAAAAATGGAAAATTTAACAAGGAAGTTTTATTTTTATTCAATATTTTTTGGCTTTGTAGAATGTACAAGAAACTTCATTGGAAATGAATAAAACGTGGAGGAATATTTGTGATACGAATTTGATTGAAATGACTTCATAGTATATATTACAATGTTTTTTCGATGGTTCATTATCTGTATATTGTGAAAGAAGCAGATTGGAAAGAAGCATTTTCATACTTAACTGATGATGTAAGAAAGTAGACAAGTTTTTAAGTAGTTACTGATGTAAAATTAATTTATTTTAAAAGTATAATTGAACTAATTTAGCTTCTATTTTTTATTAAAATGCATGGAAAGATAAAATGCTAAAAAAATATTAATATACATTTTGTTGAAGACTGAAATGGTAGGCAAAGTCTAGGGACACCAGTTTAAACTAGTTTTTTTTTTAAAGTTGCACTACTTGTAGAAAATTACTTTTGTTACTACAAAATATTCAAAAGTAATGAAGAGGAATTGAGAAAAATATATGAATCATTAGTTGCATTTTTATTGCAAGTGATAAGAATGTGTGAATATTGTTAAATTTTGTTCATTGAAAAAATGTTTTCGAAGTTATATTTAAAATTTAAATTGTATTTCAAAACAGCTTGATTTCGTACATTCTAATAACAAATTAAATGTGATGAAAATTATTTTGAAGTAAATTTGTAAAAGAAATTCAATCTAACTTAGCATTCAACAATAATAACTTTTAGGTGCTGTTTTATAAATATTTGTAACTATTTAAAAAAAAATGCTGCTTAATTTAAACTTTGTCACCCTCTGAACTTATTTTATGAAAATCTCTTGTTCATTAGTAATAAAATCCGCGCCCATGATAATGGGCTGAATGCTGTGACTACAAAAACACGACATTTGATTTAAATCTGATACAATTACGATGGCAGTAGCAAACCGTAGCATCAGACTTAGCCGCTGTAGCACGGGAACATCTAATGTTAGGCATGCTTGCCAACAAATTTAATATTTTTAAAATGCGTCTAACTTTACGCATTTTTTTTTAAAAAAGTGTTAGTATAATTGTTCATAGTTAAAAATATACATGCCACTAACTGTCACTTACGACCGCATCCACTGAACCTTGTATACAAAATTTGCCAAATTACTTTTGTTACTACAAAATATTCAAAAGTATTGAAAAAAATTGAAACGAAAAATACTTGAAAATTATTTTGAGTTATTTTTTGTAAGCTTATTAAATTTTGTTCATTGAAAAAATGTTTTCGAAGTTATATTTAAAATTAAAATTGTGTTTCAAAACAGCTTGATTTCGTATATTCTAATAACAAATGAAATGTGATGAAAATGATTTTGAAGTAAATTTGTGAAAGAAATTCAATCTAACTTAACATTCAACAATAATAATTACTATTAGGTACTGTTTTATAAATATATGTATAAATTCGTTAATGAAATAATGTAAAAAAAAAGTAGTTTTCTTGAAAGTATGAAAGTTGTTTCCAGAAACAGTTATTGTTGTAAACCTATTTTAAAATTATGCATTAGAGAAATTGTCTCAACTGTAACAAGTATAAAACTAAATACCGAGTACCTATCGAGCCCATTTAAACCCGTAAAATTGAGTCGACATCCGTTGCCACAGAAATATGATATTCTACTCCGAATATAAAATTAGGGATGGAAATGGCAACCATAACAACACTAGACTTAGCCGCAGTGGCACGGAAACACCTAACGTAGTTATGATCGCCAATAAATTGACAACTTCAAAAGAGTAAATATGTCCCAAAAAGTTGAAATTTAAAAAATAATCCGATAAAAAAATTAGGTTTGTACAACAGTAACTGTTTCTCAGAAGAGTCACCAACTAGATTTAATAGCTTAGGAATGAATATGAAATTTATGATGGAATTTCCTTCGCATATTTATTTCAATATTTTTTTATTTTGCTTAATTTAAGTTTTTTAAAAATTGAATAAAAATATTTTATTGTTCATTAATAGTACAAATTAAAGCGGGATATGTATAATTTGATCTTATAAGTTTAGAACATTACAAACAGTAACTCAATAATAAAGCAAATTTTCAAATATTTTTCAAAAAAAAAAGGAACTTAAAAAAGTTATCAGATTATCATTAAGTCATTAAATTTTGTATTTCTAACTATTGAGAATAAAGTAGACAATAAAGTATTATCTTTAGAGAATTAAAAGAAAATAGCATTTTAGTTTAGAAAATAAAGGGTGCAAGATTAGACAATAAAGAATGCTTAAATTAAATGTTCCGAGCAGTTTTGCTTATAAACAAATAACGAGGCATCAATCAATACCACAACTGTTTATATACTTATATATGTGTAACGTTACTCCATAAAACTGATAGCATTAAATGACGCATGAAATCCGATGTAGAATTCAAACGCTATCTACTTATCAATCGTACATCGATTTAGCGAATCACTTTCAGTAAGAGAAATCAAGAAACCTTATCTTGCGGATACGAATCATGGTCATATTTGGAGGTCAGCAAGTGGTTAGGTATCCCAATTTTTCATTACCATATTCCAGGAGATGTAACCGTTGAGCTGGTCGTATACGTCACCAACTATTAGACTGTTCCGATTCTTCGAATAAGGAGGAAGACATGCATACTTGGGAAAATTAAAATTTAGTTATTTCAATTAGCTAATATTCTTTTTCTCTAATGGGGCTTCAAACATTGGTGGTCAAGCCTTTGCACTCAGACATCGGCATATTTCCCAGGACAGAGAGCCATTTTTTGTGGCACCATTTAGGCGTTTCTCGCTACCAATTTTCACGCGCAAATTACAATGAATATAGCTAATATGAATTAATTCAATAAGTTATGCAAGTTTAATAATTTATATTTAAATTATGAATTAATATGAAGTAATAACAATTAGCGAATATGAATTACAAGGTAATAAAAGTACTTCGATGGAATCAAATATCCGAAAAGGTTGCGTTTCCCCTGCGTTTTGGAAGGTGCCGATTGCGCAGAGTGGTTTTTGTACATTGGGCCGTCTATCTGTCTCCACTTTACAGCTCGAAGTAAAATAGCTACGGACTATGTATATTGACTATCCAAACTCTGTAGTAATGGCAACCAATAATGTGTTCCACTTAACCGCAGTAGCACGGGAACATAGAACGCAAGTATCGAATGTTAATCCAATGGGAAAAAAACTTTTCTCTGCCACATTTCTCCGGCTGTATTGCATAGTTTGGAGACCCGTGGTCCAGCGCACCCATTCCCCCTTAATATGAAATGTAAGGTAATGAAAGTATTGTGATGGGGTCAACAATTCAAAATGGAGTATGCTTTCTGTGCATTTTAGAAGGTGCCGATTTTGAAGTGGTTTTTGTACATCTATCTGTCTCCACTTTACAGCTCTAACTAAATCAGCTACGATAAGCTGTCGACTGAAGAGCACACGAGATCCTGGTACCCGTTGGGCGTCATAAGGTTTTCGAGCATGTACAAAGAGCGATGTGCAAAGGGCCTGGCGAAGAACTTAAGCTTTTTAAGTAATTAACATTAATTGAAATTATCTTATGGTACATAATTACCTATAAATGTACATTGCTTTGAAACTGGTTATTGAAAGTAGCCTGGTGTTACACAAATCTAGTATATTCATAAAATTCAAACTTTTGTTTGGGCCGATTTACGTTGCATTAGATCTATACTAGGGCTATTCTCTTCAGGGACCAAAACTCTTCAGTAATGGCAACTAATGTATTCTACTTAACCGCAGTAGCACGGAAACATAGAATACCGGTACACTCTTAAAACAAACGAGCGGTTTTAACTCAGCCTGAGTTAAATTTCACGCCAGTGTCGAAAATGCACTTCCCTATAGGAGTGGATCCTTTGTTAAACCTGACAGGATCACTCCAAACGAGTGATTTTAACTCAGTCTGAGTTAATATTCACTCTTTTCCAGCGTCGAAAATGCACTTCTCCTATATGAGTGGATTTCACTCTTGTCTTGAGTGTATATCCATAGAATAAAACTTTTTTGTTTGGGCCGATTTACGTTACATTAGATCTATACTAGGGCTACTGACGACCAAAACTCTCCAGTAATGGCAACCGAAGTATTCTACTTAACCGTAGTAGCACGGGAACATAGAATACAGGTATGGTTGCCTATTAGTCAGGTCGCCAAACCCCGATTTTTGGCCGAACCTTGCACTGAGATGTTAAGTTTTTTTTATTGATGATTCTTATAGATTCGAGGGTGTAGATTACGAATCTGGAAGGTACTTTTTTGGTACCCTTGAGCATTTTTAGTTATTCAAGATGGCGTCTCCGCCATCTTGATTTTTGTTTTTTTAATATTTGACGTTCTATCCGGCAAAAATGAATAGTTTTTTTATCAATAGATGCATTAAGTAATAAAGAATCAATATTCCCAAGAAAATTTCAAAAATAAAAAATTCAAGATGGCGGAATCCGCCATATTGGATTTTTTCACTTTTTATACATTTGATCTATATTTAAACCACAAAAATACTTATAGTTTAGGTATATTTTTATATATTTTGTTACTATAGAACAATTATTTGAAAAAAATAAAAAAATTAAGATGGCGCTATCCGCCATATTGGATTTTTTCACCTTTAATATAAGGCTATAGATTTGTCCAAAATTAAAAATTATTTTTATTTTAGTTCTATCTTTACTTTGATTTCTATTTTAGTTTCAATGTATAGATTATAAGTTTAGAAGATACTTTTTAGCAAAAATTTAGTATTTTTTAAAATTTTAAGATGGCGTCTTCCGCCATATTGGTTTTTACTCTTCGATTCATTTCTAGCGTTCTTTTTGGCCAAAATCGATAATTCTTTCTTTTCTAGGTGTATTTTGAGATAAAGAATTACTTAAACATTTAAAACAATCGAAATTCAAGATGGCGGCTTCCGCCATCTTGGATTATTCAACCAGTAATAGTACGTGATCCATCGGCCCGAAAATTAAAATTCTTTCTACTGTAGATGTATTTTTTGATAAAGAATGGCTTAAACTACACAAACGTGGAATACAATTGAAATTTTTTTGGATTTATTATAATTCAAAATGGCGTCTTTCGCCTAATTTAATTTTTTACTGTTAGTATTAGGCGATGTATTGGCCGAAATTAAAAATTATTTTTATTTCACTTGTACATTTTGCCTAAAAATATTTTTTAATAATGCACTTTTACGAAAACAAAACTTAATTTGACGTTTTTTTGCCATATTGGACTTAGCCATTTAAATATTTTGCTATTCACCAATTCAAATTTATTAAAAAAAAATTAACCTTTCTCTTATAAAATACTTCCTCTTTTCTAACAAGATTACTATTACACAACGAACCACAAGGATGCTTACGCATGCATCCTTAAGTACCCCTCACCCTCACATTAGGGGGGTAAAGAAGTTTTCCCCCGAACCCATAAATCCACGTAATGGCTTGGACTTTCTGAGATCTTGTTGAGCGGCAGCATTTCAAGAATATGGGATCAAAGGTCAATAAACATTCAGGAAATTCGGCAAGAAACACAGTATCCAAACACTAGAAGTGGTAACCTATTAGAAAATTGCAGGGTGGGACTTAAATAGGAGATCCACGTAAATCCACGTAATGGCTTGGAAGCCAGGTGATGACAATATGATAAGGTTGGTCTGAAACTTGTCTTTCAATGGATCTAATAGATTCTTTTTACGATTGAAACAAAAGCCACCATTTTCTGTGTATAGTTCAAATAGTTCTATTGAATTCCATATTCTTGTTTCATCTGATTTTAAAAGATCAACAACTACAGAAAAGGCTTTGTCCTCATAATGGGTGTTGTCATCAGTTAATTGTTTAGAAACGGTTGATGATGCTCGATGAAATTTGTTGCGGCACTCCATGTGATATCTTCCTTCGGCAGCATTTAAGTCACTAACTGCTCCTTCCACTCTTACTCTTACACTCGCTGACCAGCTATCGTTATGCTGTTTACAAATTTCCAGTATACGTTGCTTTATTGTTTTCCTATCATCAATTCGTTTTTCTCTAATCAGGTAGGCTGGTCGCCAACGGTTAGGATTTTTCTTGTCCTTTACTACAACACAGTTAGTTCCACAATAAATGCAATGTTGCTTAAAGTCAAATACTGGTAAACTAGATCTTAGGACCTTTACGGGTTGTTCCCCAACGCTGTCTTCAGTATCTCGCTTGCGTTTTTCAAATGCATTTACTTTATTTTTATCGGTGTACATCGAAACACAAGACTTATGGCAGGTGAGTTTATCGTTTTCATTTTCTACCAATTTCTCAAGTTCAGTATGTTATCCATCACCATATATTTTACTACATGAAATAATCGTTTTAATTCTCTGGTTACGCACTTCAATCAATTTTTCAGTGTTTGTTAGACACTTGTATTTAAATTGAAAGAAACATTGCTGTATCTCCATATTAATATTTTTAAAAAAACAACAGAGCTTAACTAATTAAAATCATACCTCGATCTGAAGTTATGTTCCAGTAAAGTGCGGATGTCTCGATTCTAAGCATTTAAGAAAAAGTAGGTGTCTCATTTCTTTCTCTCCTATTTAAGTCCCACCCTGCAATTTTCTAACAGGTTACCACTTCTAGTGTTTGGATACTGTGTTTCTTGCCGAATTTCCTGAATGTTTATTGACCTTTGATCCCATATTCTTGAAATGCTGCCGCTCAACAAGATCTCAGAAAGTCCAAGCCATTACGTGGATTTATGGGTTCGGGGGAAAACTTCTTTACCCCCCTAATGTGAGGGTGAGGGGTACTTAAGGATGCATGCGTAAGCATCCTTGTGGTTCGTTGTGTTATAGTAATCTTGTTAGAAAAGAGGAAGTATTTTATAAGAGAAAGGTTAATTTTTTTTAGAAAATTTGAATTGGTGAATAGCAAAATATTTAAATGACTAAGTCCAATATGGCAAAAAAACGTCAAATTAAGTTTTGTTTTCGTAATAGTGCATTATTAAAAAATATTTTTAGGCAAAATATACAAGTGAAATAAAAATAATTTTTAATTTCGGCCAATACATCGCCTAATACTAACAGTAAAAAATTAAATTAGGCGAAAGACGCCATTTTGAATTATAATAAATCCAAAAATTTTCAATTGTATTCCACGTTTATGTAGTTTAAGCCATTCTTTATCAAAAAATACATCTACAGTAGAAAGAATTTTAATTTTCGGGCCGATGGATCACGTACTATTACTGGTTGAATAATCCAAGATGGCGGAAGCCGCCATCTTGAATTTCGATTGTTTTAAATGTTTAAGTAATTCTTTATCTCAAAATACACCTAGAAAAGAAAGAATTATCGATTTTGGCCGAAAAGAACGCTAGAAATGAATCGAAGAGTAAAAACAAATATGGCGGAAGACGCCATCTTAAAATTTTAAAAAATACTAAATTTTAGCTAAAAAGTATCTTGTAAACTTATAATCTATACATTGAAACTAAAATAGAAATCAAAGTAAAGATAGAACTAAAATAAAAATAATTTTTAATTTTGGACAAATCTATAGCCTTATATTAAAGGTGAAAAAATCCAATATGGCGGATAGCGCCATCTTGATTTTTTTATTTTTTTCAAATAATTGTTCTATAGTAACAAAATATATAAAAATGTACCTAAACTATAAGTATTTTTGTGGTTTAAATATAGATCAAATGCATAAAAAGTGAAAAAATCCAATATGGCGGATTCCGCCATCTTGAATTTTTTATTTTTGAAATTTTCTTGGGAATATTGATTCTTTATTACTTAATGCATCTATTAATAAAAAAACTATTCGTTTTTGCCGGATAGATCGTCAAATATTAAAAAAACAAAAATCAAGATGGCGGAGACGCCATCTTGAATAACTAAAAATGCTCAAGGGTACCAAAAAAGTACCTTCCAGATTCGTAATCTACACCCTCGAATCTATAAGAATCATCAATAAAAAAAAACTTAACATCTCAGTGCAGGGTTCCCCCCCCTGGCGACCTGACTATATACCTTAGATGGCGCTAGTTGGGCAGGAATCATACGTTGGGGAATCATTTTGCTTTCCATTAGTTAACATTAAATGCAAGGCAATGAAAAGACAACAAGGCTCCCCTTTATCCTTTAATGCCGTATAGATCTAATGCAGCTTAAATTAAGAACGAACAAAAAAAAAGCTTGATTCTATGAATAATTTAGCAGCTGTGTAATGAATTATTTACAATAATCAGTTAAAGCAATACACATTAAAAGCAATACTCATTTAACCCCCACTAAAGGAAGGGGTTAAATGTGCCACTATCACAAAATCATGGGGTCAACTATCATGGGGTTAAATGTGTAACTATCCAAAATGAAGATTTTCATTTCGGAGGGTGCTGATTAAAAAAAATTGTTTTTTAGAACATTGGCCCTTCTGCCATTTTGTCTGAAACCACTCTAAAACTAGAACTAAAAGAGCTACAGACTTTTTTGCTTACAATTAAACTGGATTTAATCTAATTGACTATTAAAATATAGCGGCTCAGTTGTTAAACGTGTCCGTCTCGTCAGTCCACGATCGTGGGTTCGAGAGCCGGCTGAGTCGTCGGATTTTCTGAATGGGAAAATTTTGGGCACGCATGTCATATTATGTGGCATGTAAATGATCCTTGGAGGGCCCATTTCTAGGTTCTCTCATCAAAATTAAATCTCGGCATACTTTAACATCCCCAGAGAGCTCAGATTCATTGTAATATGTGCGTCAAAATTGGTAGCGGGAGTCGCCTAGATGGTGCCACAACAAAAATGGCTCTCAGTTCTGGGGAATGTGCTGAGTCTGCAAAGGCTTGACCGCCAATGTTGCAGCCCCATTAGAGAAAAAACCTATTAAAATATTGGTAAAATAAGGAGATTTTACAGAAGGGGATAGTTCAAATTTGCTTAAAGTAGATTCCAAAATGGTGTTTCAAATTTTGATTATAGTTACTAGTGACATCATAGATACCACGTGACAGCCACAAAGCGTTTTCGGACGTAATTATTCTCCCTTCTTATGGGGTATTTGAGAAAAAGAAAAAATACGGGACTAATATTTTAGCCTAAGAATAATTTTACGGCAATATATTTTTTTAGTCAAATACCCCATTGAGAGTCGTGTAATGTTACCCTACACTTCTTGCCAACCTAAGTTGGGTAAGTAGAAATATGCTAGGGAGAAGATCCTTCCGACAATGTAAAGAGTTCCCCAAATTACTAACAGATTAGAATAGTATTCGGGAAAATTTGGAAATTTTATCAGAATGAAAAGTGTATTTTAATTAAATTGTACTCGGATCATTTTGTATGTAAATATTATCTTAAGAGTTGCCAACTAACGGACCAATTGCGCTTTTCCGTCTGCCTTTTTACTCTTTCTTTTTTCCAAGTTCGTTTGGCATGGAGCGTAATTTGTTTTTTGTTGGCGGATATGTACATAACCTTTGTGAAACGTGACTAAAGCTTTATGGAGTAACATTAAACCTCAAAATACGAGTAATCATGCAAATTTGATACAACTTGCGTAACCTTAGCCCATTAGCTTTGAGTAACGTTACACTACTATTTTTGCAGCATATTATAAAACTGGTTTGAAATAAAGTCAAAACTCACTTTTCTTTCTAAAATAATTTTTTCAATGGGAAATAGTTCCTACTACACTGAATAGCAAATTAATTTCCGATGTTATCTAAATATGTAATAGATTTCTTATATTTTTAAGTTCTTGCGTCTATTTTAATAAATATGGAATAAAAATTAGCCTAACTTAAAAAAAATACAATTTGACATATTACAAGTTGTAATTACCATTGATGGCTTGATCTGTGAAAGTACGTGACAGTACCGACTGAAGGATTAAAATACCTTCGATTTTTTTTTATGTTATAGACATAATGTGGAAGCTGAAATGAAATTCAATATCCTTCCCTTAAACGATTATTAAATATAAAAAGTACTCATTTTAAAACTATCTTTGAAATAAATCAAACAGACAGCCTTTCGGAACAATTACATTCTTATATCGTTCCCATCGGATCAGTTTCCGATCACGGTCACAAAAGCAGAACACAAATCGATGATTATTTATTCGAATTTCCGATCGAACATGACAAAAAAAGAATAAATCACGACTTATCCGATTCTGTTACGCGATTGCTTAATATTAACCTATTTTTATTGAAGTGTTCAGTAGCGTGTCAAACACCACACTGGAATGTCCTTCGTGAAGTTTTTTTTAAAAACTTTATTTGGAACTTTAAGTTGGAACTGGATCTTGGGAGTGGTCATTTTATCAGTTTTTTTTAAATAAATAATTTCATGAAATTATTTTAAACTGTTTTTTGATTAAATGTCACTTTATATTGTGATGCGAGAGAATAAGTGACATGTGAAAAATATTCGACTTTTTAAAGTTAAAATCAATTAAATTTTTAAATTTTAAAGATATATCCGTTGATATAGTTTGTTAAATAGATTCGTAGAGTAGTTAGTCAACATTGAACAAATCCGTGCTTTTGTCGACAACAAAATACAATCAAAAATCAAAAGTTCAGACTATTCAGGAGAAAATAGTATATTTTCATTACATCACTTTACTGAATAGGGTTAGATACATTCACAGATATTTTATTAGGTTTTTACTGTTTTTTGGGTTCTAAATGACAGTTTTTAAAGCAGTTAAATATTGTTTACCTTTTTTGATTCAATCTGAAGATAATTTCATTTCAAGCTTATTTTAAATTGGGTTATTTAATTGTCTTGTTTCTTCCTTTTTTTTGTAATGATAGTTATAACATTTATTATTGCTAAATGCACAAATTGAGGAAAAACTTATTAACGCCAAGGGGAAAGATTAAAATACCGTTCAGGTGAATTAAAAAAAAGTTAATTTATGCGCATAAACAAGTAACACGGAAAAAAAATCAAGTTAATTTTTTTTAGCATAGTTTGATATATTTAAAAACTTATTAAAATGTGGACTGCTAGGAATAGTTAAATGAAAGAGTATTAATATTCCTTTTTTACTTTCAAAACGTATTAATTAAGTATGAAATAAAAACTTTAAAATTCCTAATATTTTGTGATGTATGATTTTTATCTTGATAGTAACAATTGAAGTTTTGGTTTTAACACTTTCAGTTCCAGTGATGCCATTTGGCATCATCACGTTTCTGATCATAATTTAAAAAAAAATAGAGCTGATATACATTGGGATTAACAAAAAATACTTTCCAACAGAAAAAAGCTTAAAGAATCGAATGATGTGCTTTTTAATATCATAAATGTCTATAGACGATCAGAAAAAAATTCTAAATTGATGCCAAATTATCATTGGGACTGAAATGGTTAACATTAGTGGCTTTTCTTTGCCATATAATTCATCGCTACCAATATATTTGTGTCTAAAAACATAACCAGTTATTACCAATACAGATAAAATGCACTACGTTACAAACTGGATTGAAAGCTGTTATTATCTGTTGTTTAACATACAACTCTAACACGGAGCCCAACACACTCCATGATCTTAAACTCAAATAAGTTTTTTTGTTACCGGTTTGGGCTCGCCAAAACAGACGTGTGTCCTATCACTTACACTTAAAGAGGCAAGAAAAAGGAACTGCTTGGTTTGGGGGAAAAAAACTGAAGCTGTTTATGGAGTTGTTAAATAAAAAGGCTTCAATACCTTGGAACCGGTAGTTAATTTTTAGTCCCAATGACAATTTGGCATAAATCATTTTCAAATCTTTTTTCTGATCGTCTATAGACATTTATGATATCAAAAAGCACATCATTCGATTTTTCAAACTTTTTTCTATTTGAAAATAGTTTTTATTAATCCAAATAAATGTCAGCCCAATTATTTTTTAAAATTACGATTTTTAACATGATGCTAAATGGCATCACTGGGACTGAAAGGGTTAAGATATTCATAAAATTATACAACGAAATTTTTGTTGACCGTAGTCTGTACGAGGTCTGATTTTATAGTAGATCATTTTATTTCCCTTCCTATAGTTCAAATAATTATTTAGGAATTTTATTTATAACAATGTTACTAGGTATCCGAATTACAAACGATAATAAAACCATAATATTGGATGGTCCAATGGTGAACCCACGAAGGATTACCTAGAAGGCCTAGAAAGCATTATTTGGCTCCAATTTGTATTTAGCTACAAGAAAAAGATATTCATACACTTTGGTGTTGAGTGACTATGACCTGCAAAAAATACCCCCTCCAAACAGTTAGCCAAATGTCTACTTGGAATTAGTTTGTGTCTAATACTGAGCAATCAATGACTTCACTCCATAGATATCATATAAAGTACTAGATTTTCAGATCACGTGGCCTCCAATGCTAACGACGGGACGCGAAAGGAGACCCCAGAGGAGGAGCAATTTGGCCAGTGTTGCTACCACTTTAAGGAAACAAGTGCTACGAAAAAATAAAATTTAATTCCAAAATTAAAAAAAAAATACAAGTTGCATTTTGAAATATTTTTAGTGACAAAAAACGTTAAACGCTTTTCTAGTATTTTTATAATAGTCTTATGTAATTTTAGAATGAAATGTTTTTTCGTAGTATTTTTCTGCTTAAAGAGATTTCAACACCGGCTAAATTGCCCGGGTCTCCATGCGCATCTCGTCTTTGGCATTAGAGGTCACGTGATATGCGTACTTTATATGATCTGTATGCTTCACTCGGAAACTAGTTTCTTTATTAGATTGTCAACCACCAGCATCTGTATCTGACTCTTACCTCCGTGTCTTACACCAAAACATTAGCATAAGCGAGTCATTTTTTTTCCTTCACCTCCGACAGCAATTTAGGAACAAGAGAAAGTTTCTTTTTTATCCTAGCACATCCTGACACCCGCGTTCGGGACCTCGAAGTTCTTAATTTTGTTTTTTTTGTGCGTTTTCTCTCGCTCCATCGGCTAAAGGGGCCGATCGGGAAACGACAGAGAAAGTAGTGACAACCAAAGATCAAGGCGCACTTAATTGCCGATCGTGGTCGTTGAGTGAGCGTTAAATGACGCGTTAAATCCGCTGCAGAATTCGAACACTTTCTCTGCTTTTTCAGACACTCATCGGCGGAATCGCTTCCAGTAAGGAAATATCACGAATCCCTTATCTTTGCTGATTTGAATCATGGTCAGATTTCGAGGACATAGCAATTGATTTGGTATCCCACTTTTTTCATTACCATATTCTAGGAGACATTACGTTGAGTTGGTCTTGTTCATCATTAGCTATTAGACTATTCCGATTATTCTAATAAGGGAGATTTACATGCAAATTAAGAACATGCGAAATTAAGAATATGCGTATGCGTAATACGCATGCGTAATAAAGAACCTTAACATTTTTTACCTACTTTTTTTTAACTCGTAATTATCAAAATGGAAAGGAGGATATTGACATGCTGAAGGCGTCTGTCTGTGCCATCTTAAAAAATCGGTTCTATCTGTAGAATTTCAAAAATTCCTTTTTGTTACAAATCTGTGACAATAGAAACCTATCTAGCATACTTTTTGTCCATCTAATCTACGTTTAATGGCAAAATACTCACTGAAGATATCATTACATTTAATAGTATTATAGATTAATAGCACTGGCATCGAAATATAATATTTAGTCATTGAAATTACTGTCGCCACATTAATAACATGAGAAACTTTAAGCCATTAGGGAAGTTACTGCAGTTTACCTGCCCACGACAGTGATATTTGTAAGTGCAAACTATCTGCAACGAATGGAGAGAAGAATGGAAACAAAATGCGTCAAACATGAAAACCCTTTTTGATAATAGTTCTGGTCGCTGTGGATGACAGTTCATGATTTAAAATAAAATTTACATTGTTTATTCATGGATTTCTGTCTGGGTATTAAAAAAAATTACCCTTAGCAGTGAGCAACTGCACAAGGTTCATCCTAGTACTAAAGTATTTCCTAGTGATAATGGACAACGGACAATAAACTGTAAACTATAAATGCACTCTTATCGATCACAATGAGTCTAGGTGAATCATCGTCGCACAAGAGGGAATTTATTTTAATAAAGAGAGCCATTGGCTTTGGATGTCATAAGTTTATAACTACATTCAGGTGACGAGCCGACACCATACGCCTCGTGGGGAATTTGAAGTACATTTAACACGTACTCTCTGCACGGGGTATTATTCTTTGGCTGCAGGACCGTTTATAAGTCATCAGTTACTTTTAACAATGCTTGGGACCATTTCGCATGCAACGCAAGCGACTTTCCGTCTGTACTACTAGCTCATGTGGTATGGACTGACAAGCCACAATCAACAATGTGGACATTTACCAGTTTATTTTACGTAATGAAGGGCTAAATTGTCAATTAAAGGCCATGTAGGGTAGACTAACCAGTGAGTGAACGTTTTAGCACAATTTGCTTTAAGAAAATTCATACATTTAGAGAAAATATAGCTTGTGGGTTTATGACAATGGGAACACATCTGTCATATGTAAATTCTACAAAGAAAAAGGAACTGACTTTATATTGCATTGCTTTAGGTCTTTCGGGAGTCCAAATAAAAAGTGGTACAAAAGCCAAGTGAATGAACAGTACTTTTACCAGTGAATGAACACAAAAATGTCCAGTCAATAAACATGTTGGATTTTAATTAATGACCAGGACAAACAATCAGATGTCAGATAGCTTCCTACTAGATGAGAGGAAGTCAGTGTTTCCAATCCATCCAGTATAGAATGATTTTTAATCCTTACTTTTTAAATGTATTTACCAACTGTTCGTTCACTGGGGCCTGTTCATTCACTGGTCAGTCAACCCTATACGATTTATGTCCTAAATTAAAAATAAAATAATACATAGTCAATTATCATTGAATGTTATACACCATCTCAATAGTTTGTTACACATCATCTGACATCAGTTTGATACTCAAATTTTAGGGACCTTTTATCAAACCTAATCTTGATTCTTTGATGGGCATGGCACGGTAACAAATTTACAAACAAGAACTCTAGTTCAACGTTAATTTTAACCACTCGATCACCCATATTCCTCAATTTCAGAAATTCTCCGAAGCATGACTACACTTCCGGGGTTCTAACGACTTCAAATCCGAGCCATTAAGCTGACCTTCTGGTGTCCCAAGGCTCGGTTGGCGAAGAGCCGTGAAATTGGTGACACGGGCAGAATTAAGAGCAATAATATGGTCACCCAGTGAGACAATTAGACAACGGACACACACTGAGCATTGGAGTAAAGTTGGTAGCACAAGCGGAACGCTGTTTGGTCGATGAGTTTTCGTTAACATTTTACTCTTTACCCATTAACTAATTTATGAATACCATTAACACATTCATTTCTAAATAAAAACGCAACTTTAAGTTTTTTTCATTTGTTGTTCATGCAACTAAATTGGTCATAGCTTAATTGTACATGAATAAGATATTAAATTTTATTTTCTCCTTTAGTGTTGGCAACACTGGATCCATACCCTACCAATGTTGCTCTCTATTCGCGTCCAGTCGTTAGCATTGGAGGTCACGTGATCCACCACTGTTCCACTATATTTCTGAGAAAAATGGTCCCATTTATTTGTGTAGTCACTTTCCGCTCCCATAGTAGCATACTAAGGTTTACGAGAAAATGACGCATGAGCAAAGGGTAGCTGCCATAGAATTTTTTTTTGGTTTTAAAGTTATTCAAATTACCTTATATAAGATTTCTAATTGCACTTAAATGCATTATTTTATTGAGCTGTAACTGAAAGTCGTGCAGTGTTTAACACCCCTAGTTTTTGGTGAAGAGGGCTGAGGGTTACAGCCTGTTACTGATCATTACAGTTTCGACTGTTGCAAAATCGTTTCCAGTGAACACCTTGCGATTCCTTAACTATCTTAAATATGATAACCTTCAGTGGTTCCGTTCCTTTCGACTCTTTGTTTATCTTTACTACGAATAAAGACAAAAAAAAAAATGTCTGCCTGAAATGACAAGGATGTGTTGACAAAACGATTTTGGAATTTGATTGTGGTTTGAGGGGTTTTATAACAAATGGGCTTTAACCAATCATTTGGTACCGTGTAAATCCTGTCACATTTGCAGCTAAATGATAAAAAAAAAACTTTGAATAACGATTGTTGGTGTTTGAACGTAGTTAACATCGGTTGTTACGGAGGGCACATTTTAAGCATTATAAAACAATTTTTTTAACGTTATAACATAAAAAGTTATCCAACTGTAAAGTAAGTAAACAGTCATTAAAAGTACGAATATCATTGGGACTAGCGACTCTTATTTCAAATGACAGTAACTGAGCAAAACATTATGATCCGTTTAACCCAACTTTTATAAACAATTTATATTTAAGTTAATTAAAATGCTTCTGAAATCAATAAACTGATTTCTCAATGTTAAATTCAGAAAAAAATTAATTACAAATATACACGTCGAGATTCATTAAATTCGAAAAAGGTACTACTGCAAAAATTTAACCTATCACGGCTATTGAAAATAAAATGTTTAGAAAACATCGTTATTTAAAGTGTACTTTGTTTGAGGTTTATTTTTTTATACTTCTAAAGTAATTCAAAAGGCATTGGGGAGATTTTCCATGATAAAACTTAGTTGTTCAAATGAGAGAAAATTCGGCTTTGCCACCATGAAATATGAAACAAAGATAGTACATGAAAAAATATTTTAAACGTTAGTTAAGAAGCTCGTTGGTAAACAATGTTTTTTTCTAATTAGAGAACCAATAAGAATAAGCACGGCGATAAATATAGGAAGTAATATTTTTGTCTGACAAAAATTAAAAAAAAAGCAAGCATATAAACTTCATTTGATGTTAGTTTTCTTATGTAAAATTATTTTAATAATTTAAATTCCTATTAATAAATATATGGGTTGGGTCATGTATCCCTATACATTGAGATGCATGATCCAAAATTAAAGTTTTTATCGTAGTAATATTGCAGTTAATACCTTAAATGCATGAAGAATTAGGTTCCTGATAATCCCTTTACCTATATAGCTGAAAACAATTATAAATTCAGAAAATTGATTAAAAACAATAATTAGTTTTAATTTTGCAAAACAACTTTAAGTTATCAATCTTACACTACCGCAACCCAACTTAGAACTATCGCAACTGCTTCTATACTCTTCTCAAATGACAAACGATTAAAGCAATGTAATGACTAAGGGAATGTTTCTAAATTAAATTTTTAATTGCCCTACGGCATTTTTCGAAATCTTTTAAAGACTATTACGATCACCTGTCGTCGAAATCTTCTGATTTTCGAAAGAAGTAAAATAGAGCATCTTAAACCGTGCGTAAACTCTTCACATGCAATCATCTCTTTAAATGTTTTAACATTTTCCTCCCATTATTTGTTACATAATTCTATTCAAAATAGTTTATAGTGTCCAAAAATAACTCCGGCATCTTCAGATTTAATTCGACGAAAGGCATTAAATATATGTGAATTAGATTTTAGGGGTTATCAATCGATAAATTCAGATCAGAACGTTTTTAGGACCAGTAAAACAATAGTTTAAGAATTATAAGGGGTGTGTTTAACTGTAAAAGTCTTGCATTTCACAATAATCATTTAGAAATGAGATTAGTTTCAATAATGAACAAATAAAAACAGCGTCGTAATTATCATGGAAAGATCGATACGAAATCGAGTTGAAGTTCGACCGGGGTCCTCATGTTAATTCTATATAGGTTACTTTTTGTTGCTTACATAAATTTATTATTTTTATTTTAAAATTAGCTAGCAATTCTATGATGATATTGGCTATATGTCTTGAAGTCAAGAAATTTACGTTGTCAAAGTAGTCCTACACACACATGCACTGTTAAAAAAAGTTGTTTTTACAGGAAAACCGTCAGCCTGCTTGCCTGAAAAGAAGCGTATAATTTACAGAGAAAATCAGTTTCTATGATGCGACAGTTTGTAATTTTAAAGCAACAACTGTTTTTAAAAGATAAATTGTAAAGAAAAGAACTCCTCCCCCGCAAGGAAATCAACCCTATGGACAGGCACTAACTCTCTGGTAACTCTCTGGTAACTCTATGGACAGGCGGGGATAATGACCACAATAACCTGCGTGGTAAAATGGTAATTTATAACAGTGGAATCCTCTCAGAACCTGGTTTAGGAATAAAACATAAGCACAACAAATTGTAAAGGTGCCTCTTTAGGTAACTTGTATATGCGCACACTTTTATACTATTTGAACGATCGAACTTGTATACATTTTTACTATTCTATCCGTTTCCTATAATGTTGTGCCCAATATGGTAACATCTAAATCAAAGCCAAGCTAGAACAAAACAACACCGGGGTAGCAAAAGATTGAAATTTTTGGGGTTTACAGTATTTAGAAATACACTGCTCAAAACAATTAGAGGAGCACTTTGCGTACTTTTGTTAACCATTTCAGTTAATTTTTTTTATTTTTTTATTCTAAAAATATAAAATTTGTAAAAAACAAATGTCTAACATCCAGAATGAAATGGTAAAAAAACAAGGGAAAATCTTAATTTCTTAAATAAAAATTAATGGAAAAAATTGGATTCATAACTTTTGAACAAATTCTTACATAAAACTTATCAATGAATTGATTAAAGTAAAAAAAAAGTTAATCAATTTTAATTTATTCAATATTTATTTTACTATGTATTTCATATTTTTATTTAATTAAAATAAACTTTATTTCTTTACAAGACCCGATTCTTCCATCTAACGATAAATAAGGGCGAGCTCAACCTAGTGAGAAAAAAATCGCAAGCTGATGGCTACAAATGCAATCATTAATGGTGAAGGGGTTTAAACCATGGTCTCCCCTAATTGTTTTGAGCATTGTACTATCAACTTAGGCCGTGCCAGATTTTAAAGCACCCAAACTGACTTTGGGGCCTATAAGGTTCCGAAAACCATTACTACGTCACACGTAAAACACTATAACAGAGGCCTTCTCTCCAGAAGGTGTTGCACCAACTCCAAGAAGCGCTGCCAAGCGTGAAACCTTGCGCACCGGTCACTTTGCAATCACTCCAATTATTGCGGACGTAATCTCGAGCTCGCCTTATGATTATTGTGTGCCATTCGTAACACAAACACATTCGCACGTGCAGACAATCATCTGCATGCTCATGAGAAGTTAAGGAAAACAATGCCTTATTCTATTTTACTTGTTATTTGTACAGTCAAATGGGGTAGTTTTGATCCTTATGGCTTGTTCAAAACAGTAAACTACGATTTCTTGTTGGACAATTGTTTTTATTAGTAAAGACAAAGTTACCACCAAAAAAAAAAAATGAAACAAAAATAAATGCTTAATAAAGAGTTATTATATTGAAAAGTTTGCACCAAAGTTGATGTAAAGGGACAAAATTGCCTCATTTGATAGTTATTAAACTGCAATAGAATAGTTTAAACATTAAAATCTTTCTATTTGATGAATTTGGTATGGATTCACTTTTTGTGATTTAAGAAAAACCAAAAAATCTACTATACATAGAATGTGGTTCATAAAAAAACAGTTCCTTTCAGTATTTTTATCTCTTTAACCGCAATAAACGAATGCAATTTTTGAAATTTGATTTTAGAAATAAAATCATTTGCATTCAGGCTTTTTCTTAAGTTTGTGCACTTTAGAGTTACACATTTGCAAGCTCTTATTTCAAGGAAAGTGCACGTTTACTAAATTTTACGATTTTACTTCATTCTTGTGGAAGTTTAATGTAATGAGCAACTAAAACAAGGTATAAGTACTCATTCAAAAGTACCAAAATCCCCCATTCTTTCGTGGAAAAGAGAAAATAACGTGTTATACACGCTTCACTGACACCAGAAAGTGACAGTTTCTTCTTTTTTGTAGAAGAACGCAATCTTCGAGTTGTCTTCAGGTCTTCTGTGGGTCACTATTGTCACAGGATGGGACAAGGCATTGTGTCCATCTTGTTAATTATGGACTTTTGGGTGTGGATGGAACAATCGCAGATCATCCCAGGAAGTAGGTTTGGTCGGATTAATATCCAACTAGAGCTGCGCGAGGGGTATTGGCCAGGAAGTAGGAAATTATACGAATTATTGAAAGAAGATGGTTTACAGACAGAACATCTGACTTTATATTGATGAGTTATTTATTTTTGTAAGGGTGTGGTCAATTCGAGTAACTTGTACCCAAACATGAAAACGGACTTCCATAAAAATAATGTGTATTTTGAGATAAATTAAATTGAGCTGAAGCTGCTAAGGTTTTCGTTATTAGTTTAACCCTCTAATGCATACTGTTGCTATATGGCAACAAGTAACATAATCTACTTTATTCTATTAAAGTAGAGCTCCCTCTCGACAAATCTTTTTTTCCATCTATTACACTACATTTTGAAGTTTTAGTTACTAATAACTCTGATAGATGACAGTAGTAAAAGTGTATTCAAAATTAAGAAGTGAAGTTATTAACTGTTGTGAAATTACGTCTTTGGCAGTATTCAAATTGGCATTATTATTATTAGTACTAAATACAAATAAATTGCTTTGAAAAAATACTTATATTTCAAGTGGGTTATTTTAAAATATATTTTGTAGTTTCCAAATCATTCTTATCAACATCGGAATTTTGTACTTGGTTTTTACCATACGGCAAAAATTTTAAGAATTGAAATTATTTAAATTAAAATGCAGTTAATTTTTTTTCAGTATTTTTTCTGTAATGTATGAGCATTAAAGATACAAATATATTTTTTTCGGGTTGAAAAAAATCATGCATTACAGGGTAAATTTGGAGATAATAAAAAAAATAAAAACGACACTTATCGCGGGCAAATTACCTAATTTAAAATACAAGAAAATGAAAGTATTGTGATGGGGTCGAAAATACGAAATGGATATTGTGTTTTCTGCATGTTTTTGGAGAGGGTTGATTCTATAAAAGTGGTTTTAGAATATAGGTTCATTTGTTATACTATATGAAACCACCTCTAGAGCTCGATCTAAAAAGAGATACGTACTTCAAATTTGGTATACAAGTTCCCAGCTACCTATTAAACGTTACAAGATTGAGAAAATCGAGATGTACAAACAGTAGCTGCCGTAGATAATTTTAGGGATATTAAAATGTTCTTGCATTATATGCCAATTACCTTTAAATGCAATGATTTACTGATAGGTAACAGTGAAAGTTGTGTAGTCTTACACAAAAAACTAGTTTTTCCATAAAGCTCCGGTAATTTTTGTAACTTATACCCAAATATGAAAAAAAAAACAATTTCTATACTTTCATCAAAATATGTGTATCGTCAAAGCTGGTATCTTTGGCCCTGGAGGGTAATTTTGTTCCACAAGTCGATTTTGGTTTGAATTAACGTCGCATTAGAGCTACACGAGGGCTATTGGCGAGTTCCGCACAAGTCGAAAAAAGATTGCTTAATTTCTCTTCATAAAATGATACCATCTTTGAGCTCGACTTATATCCTTAAGTTATAGCTCGAAGTTTCTAAAAGTAACTAATTAGTTACTTTTTGCATTTTGTTACCGCAACAGAGTTACATATTTAATAAAGCAATCGTAAGTATGATCAGTTTATTATTAAACGTAACTTTCTAATTCCTGCTTTTATGGAAGCCCATTCATTTACGGTTAATGTAAGTATATATGTTACCTTTATAGCCCGGAATCAGCTAAAACTAGAATTAACTAGTAAGAACTAGTTTTAACTGAAGCCATTGGTGAATACTAGTTTCCTCTATCTATAACTAGATCTCAGTTGTTAATACCAGCTTTGACCAATTGCTTTGGTTACAACTAGTTGTAATTAGCTAAAACTAGAATTATCCAACATGTTTTAGATAAAACTGGAATTAACTGCGAATGCTTGACTTTTTATTTATTATGAACGTTAATTTTATAATCTTATTACGACAATGGAGTACTTAAAAAAACTCGATGTACAGTTCGTAAAGGAGTGTCTTCCAATATCCAAACGCTTTCATTGCATTTCAGCCCAATAATTAAACTAATCCATACCTATTATCCTAAATCATGCTATTTTAATTCTAGTTTTATCTTATATAAGTGTGGACATTAGTTAAAACTAGTTTTCACGAGTTAATTCTAGTTCTAGTTGATTTCGGGTTTTAACGGTAACGTATACACGCTCGAATTCTATCTTAGCTATTAAAATATTGACAAAAAAGAGATATTTTAAATAACCAATACTCGGCATACATAATTTTCTGTACTTCAATTACACATTTTTTGAACTTGATAATAAAACAACTCTATTTCTATTTAACCAAATGACTAGAAAGTGTTTCTAGATGTCAGCTATATTTATATAATTTACATAGACTACAAATACAGCAATGCACAAAGCCAGATTTTTTATTAAATTAAAAAAGTTTATTTAAATATTTAAGTTTTATTCATCATAAATATTTCTTATTTTGGTCAAATAACTTTTTCTATAATGTTTCTACTACGTTTATGATTATTTTTTTCAGATAAAATTTTGCATATAGCTTTCACAATAAATTATCACATGCGCAACACTATACCGAATCTTACATATTTAAAAAGATATTAATAAATGTATGAAATAATATTTATCCGATTCATTTTAAAAAGACTGGGGAAAGAAATGATAAGTTTCAAAAAGAGTTTCTTTTTTATCATTTTGTTAGCTTCTGATAGGCAATAAACACACTACGAAGAGTTTTCACATTATATCAGAAAAAAAAGTTTTATATTAGAAGATGCATTGAGTCACCATGATGTTTGATTGATATATTATCTGCGTAAAAAAAGAAAATACGAGCTAATCTTATCTAAAAATTTATTCGGGCTTTTTTTAGTGATAATTATAGATAATCCTACTTCAACATGTTTGGACATTATTTTATCAAGACTCATGGCAAGGGACGCATAAAATAATTTCCATGTTATACTAATTACTAAGTATAATGAGTAAACATTTGAAAACTTAAACGCATATTTTTCTGCTTTTAAATGCATTTTTAGGCATCGTTGTTATGGTATTAATAAACTATGCATACACGAAGGTCATAGTTGCAAAACTCTTATTCTCCCAAGTATTACTAAGATATGGGGCCCGTCCTATTCATTGGCGACTTTTGATGATGGTATTCAATAGAAGGAAATCGCCAATAAGTGACTGGATAATATATCTTATTTATACTTTAGAGAATGCGAGTTTTATAATTTCACCCTTCATTCTATGTGAGTGATTAGCGAATTTGCTAAAGTGTTTGCTGGTTTTCACTCCCTGGATTAAAATTAAATGTCTAATAACACAATTGAAAGAACAGGCATTGAATTTTTGTTGCTTTTGTAAAGGATTGTTTAAGCATAAGCATCCTTAATCATTAAATTTGATGAAATAATTGTTTTAGATTCTTTATTTTTTTTATCTTCAATATTGTAAGTCGAGTGTCCTTTTTTGGAAAACGTAAGTACCCACTGTTTATGCGTCTGCAACTCAAATACCCAGAAAAAACTCATTTTTATTCGTCAATGATATATTACTAATATTTTAATTTTCAAACCATTCTTTAATGAGATTTTTTGACAAAATTATTTAAAACTTAAATTTCAGAGTTCCACTCTTTTTATTAAAAAAATTTTTCCTTTTACCAACAGAAAAACTCATAAACCTAGCTTAAGATTATAGAAAAAGAAAGTGTCACACTGATCCCAATAGCACTGTTCTCAATCTCCGTATCGGATATTAAAAAAAACGGATAATCATTCGTTGTTTGTTATCCATTTCCGTTCATCCATAACTTCCCCACTTAAAACGAGTATTTTCTCCAGATTCAAGTTCGCCGAGAGTTGACGAATGCTCGAAAGTAGGGCGTTCGAAAAGCCGCCAAGGTATCTAGAGCAACGCGAACCCCACCCCCTTATTAATTATATAATAATTTTCCTTCATTTCACTTTTTGTAGATTGTTTATTTTCACTTTTTTTAAAATAATAATTTATTAATATAAAATAAAATGGAATAAAATATAAATAAAGTTATACAAAACAAAAGACACCTTGATGGGCAGCTAAAGCCCTTACAGAGGTATAGAATAAAATCTTTCTATTTTAAAATGAATTTTAACTAATCTGTAAAGATGTTTTTTTTTTTAAATCTTAAAACTTGTTTTCAAAATTGGATAGATACTAACAAGTTTACACTCATAAAAAAATTCAAACCGCACGATTGAAATACAAGAAATGTGTAAAAAAAGCCAACATTTGAATATTGGGATGTTTCTATACAAGAACTATGTTGAGAACAATAGAAAACAAATTTGTGTTTTCGAACACAACTACGATCGTGAGGAGAGACTTGTATCAATGTGCAATCGACAAAAAACTAAGCTTTTTTTTAAAATTTATATTACATTTCCTAACAGTAATGTATATATTTAAGCTGGCGTCTCATTTAGAGACATTTTTTAAAACCTTCCCACAAATAATTAACATGTTAATTAGTTCCGAAAGTAACCTGGTCCGATAGAAAAAGATCCAAATATCAGTTCAGCCTTTGATAACAGGCATCAGTTAATTATTTTTTATTAAAAAAATGAATTTAAACGACCGTCAATACGATATTAGAGTTCATAATTTTATTTTTAACTTTTTAAAGTTCTTTTAGTAGTTAATTTTGCTTTAAAAAATGTTAAAATAAACTGCTAACCACAAATAAGCGATAGTTTTTTTTTGCATTCATATCACAAAAAATTACATTTAGCTTAAGGCGTGTCCCTCAGTAAGTATTATACATAACTAAAAAAAAATACTTTTCAAAATATACTTTTTAGCATATATTTGTATGAAAAGTATGTTTAGATTAAGAATATACGTATAAGATTTTGCTCGGGACTTACGAGGTTATGTTTTAGTATAGTTACCAATATAATTCTTATATTGTTTCAACGCAACTTGCAATAGCAGGTAAAAGCACAACTTTATGTTACTTATCTTTATGAAAGTTAATCTTTTTTATGAGTTTGAGTAATGTAGTTAAAAAAACAGCCAGTTTCACCGAATAATTGTATACTACATTCGAAAACTTAACAAAAACATAATTGACAGCTACATATAACAATGAGAAGTTTTCTTTAAATGTTATTTTTTTAAGAATTCCATTTTATACAATTGGTTATTTAACTTTAGAGTAAGAGTCCGGGGAGAGAAGAAACTATTTAATCATATTATGAAACAGTAGAGTAATCAAAAGAAACGTTATGACAAACCCTGATTATTTAGCATATCAGCGAAATATTCCTAAATATATTTATAAATACAATACATTATTTTGTATTATATTTTAAACAAAGTTTAGTGATGTTTCCTAAATAAGTTGTACCATAGATTAGGCCACATCGTACTCAGCGTTAGGACTTTGAAGGATATTTAACGTGCATTCTTTTACACGGGGTATTATTCGTCGGACATTTTTGGCTGCTCAGGCCGTTTATAGGTCGGCAGTTAATTTGGCGATGCTCGGACCCGAACCTGGGACCTTCGCATGCTAGGCTAAGCTGTGCCATAAGAAATAGCAAGTACAGAAATGTGTGACATAACTCCCAATTTAGAAAAAAAAAAAAACATTTTGTAACAGCAGTAATCCACACCCCCATTATCTTCAAACAAGTAAAATCGGACGAAGAGAAAGTTTTATTCGCGTAGCCGTCCGCTCCTGGTGCAGCTAACACTACAAAAATCGAGGTCATCGCGTCCGACGACATCGCCAACTTGGCGATAAACAACAATATCCGAAACAAACAGTTCGAATCAAAAGGAGAAAGTCGAAAAATGGCGGAAAATAAGATCTAATATTCGACAGTTGGGAGTGTGAGGATGGGAGGGCCGGAAGTAGTGAGAGTTTGAAGGAGGGGGGAACACAACAATATCGGGGAAAGTTTTTTCGAACAAAACGAAAAGTGCTTTTTCCGAAGCCGGTCGCGCGCGATTTCCCGTTTCAATGGTAGATGATTTTGGTTATGTCATAGAACACTGACACCTGATAATCAAGGAGAAAAGTGTTTGAATTTTTTTAATATTGAACTTAAAACTTTTATTAAGTTTTCTAATGTTTTGCGGCTCTAATGTGCAGAATAAAAGTTTGTTAAAATTCTAGAAACAGTTATTAATAATTAATATTTTTGATGATGTTTTGATTGCAAAATGATGTTTCATAATAATTTTTAAGGATAATGGTTATGAAATGGAAAACTATTTAAATTAATCTGTGAGGTATGAATTTTTGAACCAGAATTTTCATTTGTGTTTAAAATAAGTTTAAGTTTGTGGAAATTGGTTTTAACGATTTGGATACCAGTATTATAGGTAAGTGATTTTTCATGAATATATTAATTACATATTTCCCAAAATAGAAAAATACTTTTAAAAAATAGCAACTATTTTATTACTTTAGTATTCCCATATTTAATTCTTAAAAGTTCGTGAGAAATGAATTTTACAATTTTACTGAAATAATGGGACCTTTCCAAAACTATAAATCTTACCTTTACTGTCATGTTCCGTTAAAATTCAGTATCGTCAAAGGTACTTCATATTAAAGATGACAGATTCCTAGATAAAAACAATAACTTTAATCTAATACATTAACTTAATTTATAGGTCGAATGGCAAAATTTCAGTCTATTTTTTTAAATTTAATTTTTTTACAGAATATTTTTGATTTTGCAAATTTAAGTGTAATTAAGCTAAAATTATGTTTACTTTAAAAATCTAGCAACTAAAACCAAATGTTTAATAATCTGTGCAGATACGGTTTTTTTTCTCGTACATCCAAAATAACTACAGACTGAAAAAAAAATGCAATAAAATTTGGGTAGACTGACCAGTGACTGAACAGGCCCCAGTGAATGAACGGTTGGTAAATACATTTAAAAAGTAAGGATTAACAATCATTCCACTGGATGGATTGGCAACACTGACTTGCTCCCATCTCGTAGGAAGCCATCTGACATCTGATTGGTTGTACTTGGTCATAAATTAAAACCCAACATGTTTATTGACTGGACATTTGTGTTCATTCCCTGGTAAAAGTACTGTTCATTCACTTGGCTTTTGTACCACTTTATTTGGACCCCCAAATGACCTAAAGTAAAGCAATGCAATATAAAGTCACATTTTTTTTTGTAGAACTTATACATATAATGACAGATGCGTGTACATTGTCATAAACCAGAATCTATATTTTCTTAAAATGTATGAATTTTCTTAAGACGAATTGTGCTTAAGCGTTCATTCACTGGTTAGTCTACCCTAGCAAAGAAAAAAAAATAAAATAAAAAAATAAAATATGAAAACCATATTTTAATCCTAATTTGATAATTCGTTATTTTGATGACATTCATTAAATGAATGTTTTTATTATATGCTACTACACAGTATTTAAGTTTTAAAAAACTTTGGCCTTTTAGTTGAGGAGCTGGATATCCCCTATTAGTTATTGATTGAAAGTCGCAACCGTTTATTTGTTTATAGACTGACTAGGAACTAATGTCAATTAAGATTGTCATTCATTAAAGTAATCCACCCTCTACTTATCATTACGGTCTTGCGTCATAATTACGTTTTAATTTTTTAAATATACTTATCTAGCGATGCAAATCACAAAAACGGTCAACACTATTTTAGCTAATTATACCATTTTCTTTAAAAAAAGCTCTTATTTAAATGGTTGTTTAGACTCTAAATATATATGGGCCAACTTTAAATCGTTGAGAAAATTTGTATTTGTAAATTTTTAAGTGCTAAACTGAATACAACATGAAAAAAAATGTATCACAGATAAGCTAAAATTCCTCACAAAAGCCACACAAACGTCATTTTCACCCTCTTTAAAAAATATATGTTTTATACACATTATTCTGTTTTCATACATAATTTTCTTGCTATCAGTGATGGAGTGCAGTACTTAGTTTTTCTCTCGGAATTCCTTTAAATATAGTTTTTTTTTACACCTAAGAAATTTGGTTAACAAAACAAAAGAAAACTAATAAAAATTAACAATTAGAATTTGATTGAAATTAACTAATTTTTTTCTAATTATGAAGTGTATTTCTGAGAAGGTTTCGGTTCGTTATCAGCTCGTACTCGCATTACGTTCCCCCCCCGTTATATAATTAAAACAAAAAAACTCCTCGACGGAACAGTCCATTACTGAGCCAAGGCATGCCGTGCCCATTTCAGCTTTCGTGACCCAGGGCTCTGGGGTGCTAGGCATATGCCTCGGTAAGGTAGTCTCAAGCGGAACCCCCAGTGTTTAGTTCCCAAGTACGCTTGGTGCCCATTTTTATCGACGCACTCAAGAGATGAAAGGATGATATTATAATATTAACGAATAATCAGTCAAAAATTTTGCTTAGTTTCACCAAAAATTTGGTTTCTAGTAGCTGGTAAAATGTTTCAGATTTTATGTAATTGTTTGATTTTTTTTCTGGTATTTATTTCCAAAAATAGAAAATTGGTTTATCTGAATAACAAAAACAAGGTGAAAATTTCGCCACACATTGCAGCTACTAGGAACATTAACCTCTTGTGAACTGGCGTCCCTATTTGGGGACTTATTTTAAAACCTCCCCACAAACAATTAACACGCTAATTAGTTCCGAAATTGACTTGGTCCGATAGAAGATCCAAATATCAGTTTCAACCTTTGAATACAGGTATCTAATATCTTTCCATGAAAAACTGAAGTTGATACGATACGATGTTAGAGTTCTTAAAAAATTATTTTTATGAGTTAGTATAACTCGTTAGTAATTAATTTTAAAACATTTTGCATTAAAAACAATGAAAAAACAATCTGTTAAGTACAAATAAATGATACGGCCATTTTTGTGGCATTTATAGGTCAAAAAATGTGTATTATTAGAGTTTAAGGCGTTACCTTAAGTCACTATAAACATATATTTTTTTTTTTTGCAAGACATACTTTTTAGCATATATTTGTATGAAAAGTATGTTTAGATTAAGAATCTACGTGTAGAATCTTGCTCGGATCTTAAACGGTTATGGTGAAACCAAGCAAATTGTGTGGTAACATTGTAGCAATATCGTATTTATACAGTGGTGGCCAAATGTGTGGACACTTTTTGAAAGTTTCATATTTTTCAACTTTGTGTGATTAGAGAATATATTGTGTATATCAAATTAAGCAATTGTGTATCAAATTAAAAGTAATTTAATCTTTATGAGGACCACTGTGTGCAGATCGCTGAAGCCGTCTATGAGACCGTTAGTCCCATATAATCTATATCCATGGACACAACATCATCGTCAAAGTAATTTCATGTAGAATTAAAAATAAATAAAGTATTACAATATATGTATTACGAATAAGTTATGCAACTAATAGTATGATCTGTCTTAGTTTTGCAAGACATTGAACCACCAATTTGTATTGCAATTTCAGCATAAGAGAATCCATTGATTGTGCTTGTATGTTCAACTAAAATGAACTTTATTTGTAATACAGACACTTTAATTCTGTTTTTTAATGAAATCCTACATTAAATAACCTTCAAATTAATGGTTAAATGTTTGTATTTAAGCGAAATTAGATTAATAGATGCAAGAACACGGGTAACAGTTGAAAAAAATAAACTTTCAAAAAGTGTGGCAATGATTTGGTATTCAGAGTGAACCACTGGCTCAGTGTCTAGCAATTGAGTGGAAAAGGAGAATCATTAATGGAAAATTTTTTAGTGAAAATATTAAAAAAGATATTCAAGGAAATTTCATTGAATCGTTAAACTCATTTAATCAGTTGGACGAAATTTTCACTGTAAAGAGGCGAAATTTTATTTTTACTCTATGGGACGTTTGAAGAAATTTTCACTCAAATGTTGTGACTTTTTCAAATTTGCATGCAAAATTTAAAACAATTCAGGAGACAATTTAGTCAAAAACGGGGAACATTACTTGAAATTTAAAAATACATTTCTAAGGGCATATGACACAAAATAACAAGTAAGCTCCATTGTTAAAGCAGTGGAATTTATCGGAAGAGTAATAAATTCCAACTACCTTTCCTTGTGATTTGTTTGTTGTAGAGATTACTGGCTTTAAAATTTAAAGATAATTTTGTAATGTGTTAGAAAGACAACACGCAAACTAGTAATCCCAGATGTTACTGATGAATTTCCATACATAAATTTTAAAGCTTATGCAGCTTTTGTGTTATTTCGAAGTTTATCTTTTCCCTATTGATGACAAATTTAATAATACAGCCATAATTCTGTAGTTCATAATTCTGTAGGGATGGGACCTTTCACAAAGTTCCTTGACCAATAGCAGCCGAGAAACGAGGGGTGGAACGTTTTTTTCCCAGCTGTACCTACCCTACCCTACCCTAGTTTGTAATTGGCTAATTCTACGTAACTGTAGTGTAAGTCACGATTTAAGAGGAGATCAAAAGATTTTTTAAGTTAACTTCGCACTGCTTCCTTTAAGAGGCATGCTTACTTGTGAAAATACACTCAAAATCAAAACAAAATTAAATTCGTGTTGGCGCATGCGCACTTAAAAAGCAAACACTAATAGAGGATGAAGCAGCCCTAGGGAGAGCGCATATCGCAACCAAACTCAATCAATCAAACTAATAGAGGATGACGTCAAGCCCCCGTTTCGGCCCGGTCCATGTATTTTCAAGCCCTGTTATGGTCCCGCAATCCCACGTTGATGACGTTTTTTTTAAACTAATTATATTAATTAAAAATCACAATCAAATATGAAAAAACTAAGCCTCAGGTGCACAAGTAGGTATTAAAAGGAATCTATATTAAAAATTTCGAATTTTTTAGAGTAGTATAAGTAGGTTTTTTGCGATCCACAGGCATACACACAGACAGGCAGACTCTTATTATTATAGATAATGGGTGTAGATCAACTATTCCACAATTTTTTTTTTTCATTTAATAATAAAAGTTGTAGTGATAATCACTTTTTACAAACGTCGAATTACACTACAGACAGGATAATTTTGCAATTCCCCTCTTCAACTATCTAGCTATAAAAAAAGTCAACTAGTCTGTTACATTTTCATTTAAAAAACCCCCCAAAAATAAGAATTAGGAAAATTTATTGATATTTCATAGTCAAAAAAATAATCATTGAAACGAGTCAGGTTATTGGCTTTCAATTCAATAATTAGTAACAGATGATTATCTGGTTGGAGAAGTCCAGGAACATTTCCTCGTTTTTTTTTTTTTTTTTTTTTTTTTTGACTAGCTGCAGTGTAGCTTCAGTTAGCGACGTCAATTCAACCTAACCTTGTAATTTTACGATCTCAAACTAAGATTTTTACTTTTTCGAAAATGAAGAAGAGTTAGTTTATTTCCATCGTAACGAACTGGTTTTAAAAACAGTATGTTCTTCTACTTCACATCAGCCTCGATCGATGAACATTTTCCATCGTTATCACCGCAGCCAAAGTGTTAATTAGCAACCATTACGTGCATTTATATTACACAAATTCCTCTCGTCCGCTTTACGTACTACCTTATCAGAGAAAGATTCTAACTATATAATTTCTAGTTTAAAACCAAATTTAATATAGATTTAATTTGAAAAAGGTAAGCATTTGTAACAAAAATTTCAAACAAATCAAATAATTAACGAATTATTAAAATATTTGCACGTTTTAAGAAAATATCGACCTACTGTTTGTCTAAAGTTAGAAGGCTCCTAAATTATTCATACACTAAACTTTTTGTCGTAATACAATAAACAACCCAATTTCACCGAATATTTTTGTCAATCATATATATACAGTTTTACTCAAATATACTTCAACATGATGTATAATTGGGTACAGTTCCCAGGCAAACGGTAAAAACCTTCATAGTATGTACTAACTCAAACATAAATTCCGTAGCTAGTACTTAGATAGTACAATTTGCGATGCGAATATAATGAATTTCCACATCACAAACAGACGGGTCCTAGAAGTACAAATAATATTAAAGAATCAACAGAGAAAACGGGTTCAAGTTTGTTGCCTGCTCGACTTCAGACCACTCACTTTTGGCTCGATATAGAAATTTAGTTTAAAATGCACATTACAGGTGTAAAATCTAATTACAATGCACATTGAACAAACAATTTGGAAATAAAACAAACAAAAAAACACATTAAAAACAGACAAACACATTGCACATATAAAAGTTGTAAACAGTTAGCTTTAAAATCATTAACAGACATGTGAAAAATATCTAGATCGTGAGAGTAACTATTTTAAATTTTATAAAACTTATATAAACAGGAATTTTTAATATAGTTGTAATGGGAAGAGCTATGAGAAAATATGCCGCGGTTACGTGTAAATCTATTGGGAATAAAGAGAGAAATAACTTTACATGTACACAATAACAACGACAATCAAGAGAAATTAATTTTGACTTACCAAAATAACACTGAGGTTCAAAAAACACTATTCTATGAGCAGACTCAAGGGGCGTCAACAAATTAGTGCACACACTTATTTCGGTATTGTCCACTTGCTTCAACATTATTCTTGCACGCACCCACATTCAAATTGTTCGTGCACACCAGCTTTTCCACATTGTCCGTACTCATACTCATTTGAAAATTGTCCGTGCACACGTGTTTGAAAATTGTTTATTCATACGCATTTCAACAAAGTCTATGAACATAACGACTTGGAATTCATTCTACTCACTCTGAGAGTAAAAACCAACAATAAGTGATACTTAAAAAAATAATGTATATTATCACTTTCAAAGCAACGATTATAATCTGTATTACTCGCATACAGATTCCAAAAAATTAAAAAAGCCTCCCGCTCCAAGGAGATTCATTTTACAAATTTAACAGTTAAGATTGATGTAGCAGAGAGTTTGTCAATATTTTTAAAGTTTAGTGTTTGGTTGATAATGTGAAATCGCACTAAAGCGTTGTTTTGGTTCAGTTTAGAAGAATACATATATTAATTAAACTTGGGATAAGGCCATTGACAATTGTTCAGATTCTTGCATCTTGGAAAAATTAAGAAAAATATTGATATGCCGTTGTGTGTAGGACTAGTTAAATGCTCCATATATCGCGCAACAAGATGCGTGGGACAAAGTCTGAACTTTACAGGGACCTCTAAAGAGTCTGGCAAAAGTTTTGGCCAGCGGAAAATGTCTGGCAGATTGATTATTAACTTTTAACAATATTTTCTAAAACATACGTAAACTCAGCCTTGAGAAATGACTTAAGTTAACTTATATTTTATCAACTTTTTGCACCCTATACCTTTAAATTGGCCGTCGGTCCACTATAGCGGGTATGCAGACACTAAAAGTAGATGAAAAAAGAATCAAATCCAATACATTTCATTAATGAGAAAATAACTCAGGTCTGAGGGACCTGGGCTCTTGGTCTATTACGTAACAAAAAAGCACAAAATATCATATGATAACCGCTCGATATTGATTAAATACAACACTGCAAAAATGATATCAACGAGTTCTATAGTAGGGTAGAGGAACGACTCGTACTGAGCTGCCATCGGCAGCTATGGTTTACTACGGAGCCCGAATGGGGGGGGGGGGCAGTTAAGCCTTATAAGTGCTCGTTAATTTATAATTCTGATGCTGAGAAAGGAAGTACACCCAGGGCAAAGGCAAATTCGAACCCGCACCCGTTACTGCGCCCTGACTGCTAGCGTTATGGTTTGCGATCCAAACCACTCGGCCACCGGGACCCACATGCCTATATTGTATCCGTGTTTGTCCATGGTGCGGTTGGTAGGTACAGTCTCTACCCTACTATAGAACTCTTAGAACGATATAGAAGAAATATCATACGATCAACACTAGTTTTTATATTCTCCGCATCCACTCATATACCATATTCCCCATCTCAAACAATAACAGTCTTTATCTTTTTCAGGGGAAGAGTCAATCCTTGTCCATCAGAGACCCATCAAGAATTGCCAGGAAACTCCGCCAGATCCCATCAGTGCACCTCGTGCCACCGAGTATTCAGCGACGCCAGCAACCTCCAGCGTCACGTCAGGTCCCAGCACCTGGGTGCCAGGAACTTCATCTGCCAGCAGTGTAGAAAAGCCTTCGCCACAGCCAGCGGGCTCAAGCAGCACGCACATATCCACAGCTCGTTCAAGCCCTTCAGGTGCCATGTCTGTAGGAAGGCCTACACGCAGTTCTCCAACCTTTGCAGACATAAGAGGACGCATGCTGGACTATCTGTCCAGGACGATTGTCTGGAGTTTGGAATAGGGACGGAACTTTCGTCTTCAAATTTGATCAGAGAAGACTGTCGTTTAAAATTTCCAAACTTCTGCAGGCCCAATAAGAAACGTTCTTCCATAGTCAGTGCCCAGGGGAACTTGCAGAATTTCGAAGGCAAAAAGTCTTCGAAGACATTGTCAAGTTCAAGGAGGACAGAGAGGCATTCTTACAGACACCGTTTGTGGTGCCAACAGGCTGCTTTCGAAGGCGTTTCGATAATAACATCGTCTTCAAGGAGACTAAAATCGAGTTTGGCTTTTGCAAACAGAACTAAGCACAAAACTGTTATAGATTTGAGAAGACAAGGCGTTACAAGTCCAACCATAGATTCGTCGGCAACAAAAACTGAACCGAAAGTAAGACAAAGTTCTGAAAAAGTTACCGTTACCAACATTGAGACAGAAAGCATGTATCACTACCAGAGACAGACATCACCAAAGATCGCTTCTGTGTGTCCAGAATCACTGAGCATGACCGACTTGTATTCGTACCACAGACTGATGGACAGACACTATCTCGGAAATTCTTGTTTCGGTAGACAGTGGAAGGTGTCCCAAGACGAACAATGTGTACCAAGAATGCATCCACTGTTTCCGTTAGTGGATCCAACGAGGGAAATGGACGAACCTCTAGATCTCACTGTGAAAAACAAACGTAAGCATTCGGTCGAATCGGACGAGAACAACAACGCAGACTGGAAGTACCCAATGGATTCTTCTTCTTCCAGTTACGGTCAGAGTGTTTTCCCCTGCGATTTCCCGATGCCGCCTTGGACCACCAGGACCCTCCACCCTCTCCTGATGTACAGAAGTCATCAAGAAAACGTCGCCATGGCATACTACAACCGTCACCAAGAATTTGTACCTCCACCAACAACAGCACCACCATTCCACCACGTGGCAGACAGCTCAGTGCGCGAGAATCAGGTCACCATCAAGCCAGCTTCCATCGAGCTCCAGCTGAAGGCGAAGAGGAACAAGGAGAAATACTCCTGTAAGTTCTGTGGCAAAGTATTCCCGAGGTCTGCCAACCTCACCAGACACCTGCGCACCCACACGGGCGAGCAGCCCTACAAGTGCAAGTACTGCGACAGGTCCTTCAGCATCTCGTCCAACTTGCAGAGACACGTGCGCAACATACACAACAAGGAGAAACCCTTCAAGTGTCAGCTGTGCGACCGCTGCTTCGGCCAACAGACCAACCTCGACCGACATCTCAAGAAGCATGAGTCCGAAGACCTGGACTATCACAAGCTTCGACCATCCTCTAAGACCTTAGAAGACGTACGATCTAGATGGTCTTATGGACCAGAGGTGGTCCACGGACATAATTTAAGGAGGAATCTGGAAATGGAGTCAGAAATGGCTTCGCAAAGACAACACCAATTAACATCTCGAAAAAATGATTCCAAGAGCAGTGGATCCTTGTCAGATGATGAGAGTGTTAGTGATAGAAATTGAATGGATCTTTTTTTTACGACATAGTAATATAAATCAACGGCGTCGAACAATTTTTTTTGTTCTAATCGAAAGATTATATTTGTTTTAAAATCGTTGACACATTAAATTTTTTTTTTATAAAATTAAGTAAGAAAATTAGCAATGGAGAGTCATATAAAAATACGGTTCTTACAAAACAACAATTCAAATTAATAAGATTTTATAATTGGGCACAAAAAAAATATTAACCAAGTAATATTAATTTATGTCTAACATTAGATGACATTGCATAAAAAAATTGCTTCATGGTATAGTTAAGGAGTAAAGAAAATCGCAATGAAACTGTTTTTTTTAATTCGTAATCATATATCAAGTGTCATGGACCAATTATTTTTCTTAAGCTTTAAATTCTGAAAATAAATACATTTGTATTTAATGAAAGCTTAGCGAAATGATTGTTTAGTTAGTGATTCTCAATAATTAGGATAGACATTCTTGAAATTCTTTAACTTAGCGAGATATAAAGCCCTTACTGATGTGACTTAATTGAAGAGAAATATAAAAAAACGATATGATCGAACTCATATAGTTTGAGCTACTTTGTTGAAAGTAACATTTAAATACACGTATTTATAGCTAACAACACTAAATGTGTCTCTTGTTATCATACTGTAGGTGATTTATTACAAATCAAGACTATAAAAACAAATTAGAAATATGTGATATAGATATGAAGTGTTGTTATAATAACATATCATAAAAGTTTGTTGGGAAAAAAAGACTATTTAGAAGATATTAGGAATTATCCGTATCAGTGCAACACACCGATGTATACAATTTCATGTAATGGAATGGAATAGTTTAAACATTGCCACTTAGCTTTTTGTCATATTCTTACAGTGGTGTTCTAAGACTTACATACATCATGTTAGAACGTTGGAAGACTGAAACATATGGGCGGTCATGTGGCGCAGTTTAACATGGGTACAGGTCACTGGGTCCCTGTGGACTATTTCCCTCCCCTTCAGAGGCATGTCTAAATTGCCGAGGTGGTGATAGATGGCAGCATCTGTCTTTTATGTGTGTTGTGTCTGTCTTACTAGACGAAGGTTTATAAGCGGGTCTCTGACCAAGCACACAAAGCTGAATATATATGTCTACCAACCAACCAAAAGACTGCAACATTGGTAATATGGTCATAAAATATACAAATTATGTAGATAGAAAATATTTTAGGATATTATCGGGCCCAATTTGGTTAAATCTATGTTTTTGATTTGTGATTTGCAATATTCTAGTCTTTAGAGAATATATGAGGTGGAAGTGTATCAAACGTAACGAAAATTTAACTGGTGTTCTGATCCAGTTTTATACATAGAGATCAGAGTTAAAGTATTAGAGTGGCAGATCACTTGACCTCCAATGCTAACGACGGGACTCGCATGGAGAGCAAAATTGGAAGGGTAGGGAAATAGTGTTCCCAACACTTTAAGGAGAAAATTGCTACGAAAAAATAAAATTTAATTCTAAAATTTCAACAACAAAAAAATACCATAAAAATACTAGCCGCATTTTGGAATATTTTTAGTGACTTTAAAAAAACTTGAAACACTTTTCCAGTATTTTTATAATATTTGTTTGTATCTTTTGTCTCCATGGGAGTCCCGTCGGTAGCATTGGAGGTCACGTGATCTGCCACCCTAATACTTTAACTATGATCTCTATGGTTTTATACGACTGCCGGTGAAGAAACAGCTGTCGGATGTTTGATATTTAATAATACGACAATTCTAGTTGCAACTTAAAAATGCCATGAAAAAGAACTATTTATCAGAATGGCGTAGAACTTATAATACCGAAGGAGGTGGAAAGCCCATTTGTCTACATTCGACTACAAATGGTACTTCTTAAAAAACGGCTAAATTGTTAACGGCTAAGTTACAAGTTAACAGTCAACAAGTTTCAACTGAAGCTTAAGAGCAGAGTTGAATGATGGTTAATTTTATCCTCAGCACAATTGAAAACCGATTTTTCTCATCCGATGCAAAAAAGCCGTGTCAATCTTGCATAGACTTAATTAACTAAAAGTTAACAACAAAAAATATTAATAAGTGTTAGGTTAAAAAGTTAACAGGATTGAATTGTCAAACTGTTACAGTTTGGTCAAACTGATAAAGTTTTGCCAAATTGATACAATTTGTTCAAACTGTTACAGTTTGACAACCTGTATCAGTTTGGTTTCACGTGTGACTTACACCTTAGCCGTTATTTAATTATTTGTTTGCAGTCAAACACTTCCAGATTACTATTCTTTCGCAAAAATTTCGGGCTTTTTCTTATGTCAGAATTTTTCTTTTCTGCCTTCTTCAATAATATTCCTTCAATTTGGGGTACTTCTGATAAGGTTTTTTTAAATTGCATTTTGAATTGCAACTGTAATTGTAAGTGAAGTTATTCCTTTATCATTTATGAAACGTACCAAATAGTATTATTTATCTTGATTTTTTTGCAAGGATATATAAAGTATTGTTGAAAACTTAAAATTATTTATTAAACACTTTTTTTTTAATTTTCGACCGTTCATGTATTATTTATTTCTTGTTCGTGTAAGTTTACTGTGCAGTTAATGTTGGTTATGGAAAACAATTAAAGTGCACTCAGTTCTAAGTTATATGTGCATTATTTATGCTTGAAATTTAAATATTAATCGAAAACTGAAATGAATGTTACCCTATGGATGATTGATTTAAACTTTTGATTTACCGAAATAATATTAATAAATATTGGAAATACAAAGCCATTGCATGAAAATATATGAATGAGATAAAAAAAAAAATCTGCTGAATATATTGTAATGAATATACTTATAAAACTTCATTTAATAAAATTCCATGTGTTTCGTTCTTACATATGTTGTTTTATTACATTTTATAATTACACAAAATATACATTACACAAAAACTGTTCTTCTCTTTTCTTGTGTATCAACTGTATTTATTTTTCTTCTTGTGTTCAATAAAGTTCATCTAAAGTCGATTCCAATTTCTTGAATCAAAATTACATTTACAATTCATTACATCACGCACTTACAAAGATATATTTTGAAGCTACATAACTGTTTCTTTGTGATGTACACTCTTAAAACAAAAGAGTGAAATCCACTCCAGTTGGAGAAGTGCATTTTCGACAACGTAAAGGCATGCATATTTACTCAGACCGAGTTAAAATCACTCGTTTGGAGTGATCCTGTCGGAGGTTTAACACACAAAGGATCCACTCCAAAAGGAGAAGTGCATTTTCCAGTCTGGAGGAGTGAAATCCACTCAGACTGAGTTAAATTAGGAGTGTTTGTTTTAAGAGTGTAGCAATTTACAATGCGTACGCTCTTAAAACAAAGGAGTGAAATCCACTCCTATAGGAGAAGTGCATTTTCGACACTGGAAGTGAGTTAAAATTAACTCAGACTGAATTAAAATTTACTCAGACGGAGATAAAATCATTTGTTTAGAGCAGAGGTTCCCAGCGTACGCGTACCACTTGTGTTACGTGGGAAAATTTCTGGTGGTACGCGTGATTAATGTGAGTAAGCATAAGCAAATATATTACTTATTATTTTCAAAATTAACATTTTTTAAAAAAGAAATCTTTAATTAAATTCTGGCTCGGATGTAAAACCAAGTACCCTTTGATCTCCCGGCAAGCTCCGATATTTTTTATGATAAGTTCAATTACCCTTAATGTTGATATTTTAATCACAGGCAAATAACAACAAGTTTCACAACTACAGACTATAAAAGTATATTTTGTATGATGATTAATTGTTTGAAGAGTTTGTACCATTTTTTATCTATGCTTTTAGACATATAGGTAATAAGCAAAACTGTAAATTAATACCATTTTAATCATTTTATTTCTCCTTTATTACAAGCATGTTATATATAAACAAATATCTAACCATTAAATACGAAGTTTACTCACAAAGTTTACTAAAAAAAAAGCTTTTAACACTTTCAGAAGAGTAAATATTATACGTTTATTAAAATATTTAGGGCTGGTGGTACGCCAAAATTTCTCGAATAGTCAAGTGGTACGCATGTGCAAAAAGGTTGGGAACCCCTGGTTTAGAGTGATCCCGTCGTAGGTTTAACTAACCACAGGAGTGAAATCCACTTAACACAAATCCAGTTAACACAAAAATCAAACTTAGCACCAGTTTATTGCAATTAATATTTTTTAAACAAAAGGATATTTTAGCCTTCCGAAAGAAATAAAAATTCATCAAAATATATTATTGTTATTGTGATATATGCGTTAAAATAAGGTTTTAAAACGTTACATGTTTGACTAGTAAATTTGAGTTACGTTTATGTTTAAAGATATAATCTCAAATCAACGTTTGCAAGGAAAAAAATTCACATTAACAATATAGGTATATTATTTATAAACTTTTGGAAATTGTTTTAATTGCTAGAAAAGCAGTTTTAGATCTTACCTTTAAAAACAAATATTGGAACCTCGTATTAATTCAAATGTATTGCTACTGTCTGGAACAGAACAAGGTCTCATATTTTGGATTTTAGTAACTGATTTTTAATGAATAATAAATGAAATTGAAAAGATCGCATTGAAATGCAGGGTTTGTTTGGGCCTATTGATTAATTCTTCCTATCGCTTCACTTTTTTCCACCGTATCATCCGTGTCTCATTCTTACCATGGGGCATTTTCTAATGTTGTGTGTGTGTGACAGTGGTTAATAATGGTTACCCCATCGAAAAATAAAATACCCAAAACGGAAATACAACAGGACTCTAAATATAATTACGATTTAATTATTTTTTGGGTTATCAATGAACGCTGTCAATTTTTTTGGTAGTTTTTTTTTAAAAATAGTTTTTAGTCAATTTTTCTTATGGTCATGACTTATGACTTTCTTGGTGGGGGGCAAGATCGCCAAGCACTGCGACTTTAAATCTATTGTACTAAGCCCCAGAAATGACACAAGCACAAGAGACACACAAAGAAAGAGACGACACAAACACATAGACAAATAACAACATTTATTGACTGTCACAAACATCATGCCTGACCGGGATTCGACCCCGACCCCAGCAGCTCCAAAGGCCAGAATCCTAACGAATGTGCCACCGGGGCGGCTTCTTATGGTCATAGTGGAAGCTATTACCAATTGCCATTATTGACCTTTTCTGAAAAGGGTTAAAGTGACCGATTAAAGACTTTCCGTCCAGTACTTGTGATACAACTTAAAATTACGCATATTTTGTGATAGATTTGACTTGAAAAGTCAGTTTGTTCAGGAACACCGCTCATTTCAAGAACTGTAAAATTAACAATCGCTTAAAATACACAGAATATTGATTAACCCATTTTTTTTACATCCAAACACGTTGCATATTTACAAGATATGTGATGGCTTCCGAAGTTTTGTTTTTTAGCTTCAATGTAGTTTATACAAAGCAATCTTTTCAATTATAGTGGCGCCATCTCTATATTCAATTTTAAAACTGAACTTAGCTCCTCAAAAAAGTATTGGTTTATGGTAAGCACCTCGTATAAGTAAGGGTACGGTATTCTAAAAAATTCGTTTGAGAATCATGGTTGTTTTGAAAAAAAATATTTTTCCTTGCAATAACTTTTTCGGTACTTTTTCATTAAACATGACCATAGTGTGGAAATTTTAATATACCCTAATAATTTTATTTCTTTAGGGTATAGCCTGGAAGGAAAAGACTAAACATAGAAATCGCAAAAAAGTCTAAAACAAATAAACTTTCAGCATGTATGAAATTACTTAAATGCTGGGGAGAATTTTATTTAGATAGAGCATAGCAGTTTCAGATTACACTGTTCGACAAAAAAAAAGCAAGTGTTTGTCCCGAAGCTACTTTGGCGATTTTTTGCTCCTTTGGAGGTCCAATAATAGAGAAATGACATTTTTAGTCCAAGTTTAATAGGGGGATTCATCAGAGATCAAAAAACTGATTTTTAACGTTTTTTTTCATAAAAAACGCCTTTTTTGACGTTTTTTTGGCTCCAAACAACCTGCAACTGGTTCTTACCTCTATATGGGTGTTAAATGAGTACCGATGGGCCATTTTAGAACTCAAACACCGCTCCAAAACTGTCTAAATTAGCGATTTCTGGACAAAAACGCCATTTTTAAATGTTAATTCATGTTTTTTCGCGAATGGAGCTATGATTACGAATCTATGTATGTGTTACGTATCTTTATAAATGTTATCATTTTATTCGGTGTTCATAATTTAATTTTATTTATCTCGAAAGCAGATCCAGATACGTAATCATAGCTCCATGCGCGAAAAAACATGAAATAACATTAAAAAAAATGGCGTTTTGGGCAAGAAATCGCTAATTTAGACAGTTTTGGAGCGGTGTTGGAGTTCCAAAACGGCCCATTGGTACTCACTTAACAGCCATAGAGGTAAGAACCAGTTGTAGGAAGGTTTACAGGTTGTTTGTAGCCAAAAAAAGTAGCCACGCGAAAAAAACATGAAATAACATTAACAAAATGGCGTTTTGGGCCAGAAATCGCTAATTTTGGCAGTTTTTGAGCGGTGTTTGAGTTCCAAAATGGCCCATCGGTACTCACTTAACACCCATAGAGGTAATTGAACCAGTTGCAGGAAGGTTTACAGGTTGTTGTAGCCAAAAAAGTAACCACGTGAAATAACATCAAAAAATGGCGTTTGGGGCCAGAAATCGCTAATTTAGACAATTTTAGAGCGGTGTTTGAGTTCCAAAATGGCCCTTCGGTACTCATTTAACACCCATATAGAGGTAAGAACCAGTTGCAGGTTCTTTGTAGCCAAAAAACGTCAAAAAAGGCGTTTTTTATGAAAAAACGTTAAAAAACAGTTTTTTGATCTCTGATGCATCCCCCTATTAAACTTGGGCTAAAAATGTCATTTCTCTATTATTGGACCTCCAAAGGAGCAAAAAATCGCCAAAGTAGCTTCGGGACAAACACTTGCTTTTTTTTTTGTCGAACTGTGTTATAGCCTGGAGTTAAAAGGAAGGATGTGATATAGTTTCTGCTTCGAGAGTTTGCTGACCCCCAATTTTGACCCCCCTGTTGCGTTATTGGAATGGAGGGGTAATTTCCTCCAGATAACCTGCACCTATAGTTTCTGTGTTAAAACCGACCACAAGCATTCGGATTCACAGATTTAACGAGAACGTTCATCGCATGTACGCGGAAACAACACATATACTCTTTATCCTACATTCAAATCCAACTCGCTTGACAGGCAAGGTTTTATAAGCACCTCACGGGCGGGACTAGAAGGAAAAAAATTAATACAGTGTGTGAAAAAAGATTTACTCTCTTTAGGGACATAAAAAGTAATTAACAATTCTATTTCGTTTCCACACAGACCCAGGAGGTAGAAATAGACCTGTGCGTTTTTTTTATAGTGCTATCGCCAGGAGCCCTAATGCACTTTCGCCTTTCGGACTTGAACATCAAACTTGGATTATTTATCAGATGCCATGAATTCATATAATATTCGCTCTTGTAATCATTCTTTCTCCCGGGCCAGTGACCATTTTGTCTTTCTCCTAAGCCACCGGCCCTCCATTTCCATGTTGTAAACTTATCTTTGTCCCGGGCCAGTGGCCGCAATCGTGTTTCTCCCAGCCACCAGCCCTCCAGTTCCATCTTGTCAACTGTTCTTTGTCCCGGGCCAGTGGCCGCAATCGTGTTTCTCCCTGGCCACCAGCCCTCCACTTCCACCGTGTAAACTGTTCTTTGTCCCGGGCCAGTGGCCGCAATCGTGTTTCTCCCTGGCCACCAGCCCTCCACTTCCATCTTGTCAACTGTTCTTTGTCCCGGGCCAGTGGCCGCAATCGTGTTTTTCCCTGGCCACCAGCCCTCCATTTCCATCTTGTCAACTTATATTTGTCCCGGGCCAGTGGCCGCAATCGTGTTTCTCCCTGGCCACCAGCCCTCCAGTTCCATCTTGTAAACTGTTCTTTGTCCCGGGCCAGTGGCCGCAATCGTGTTTCTCCCAGCCACCAGCCCTCCAGTTCCATCTTGTCAACTGTTCTTTGTCCCGGGCCAGTGGCCGCAATCGTGTTTCTCCCTGGCCACCAGCCCTCCACTTCCATCGTGTAAACTGTTCTTTGTCCCGGGCCAGTGGCCGCAATCGTGTTTCTCCCTGGCCACCAGCCCTCCACTTCCATCTTGTCAACTGTTCTTTGTCCCGGGCCAGTGGCCGCAATCGTGTTTCTCCCTGGCCACCAGCCCTCCACTTCCATCGTGTAAACTGTTCTTTGTCCCGGGCCAGTGGCCGCAATCGTGTTTCTCCCTGGCCACCAGCCCTCCACTTCCATCTTGTCAACTGTTCTTTGTCCCGGGCCAGTGGCCGCAATCGTGTTTTTCCCTGGCCACCAGCCCTCCATTTCCATCTTGTCAACTTATATTTGTCCCGGGCCAGTGGCCGCAATCGTGTTTCTCCCTGGCCACCAGCCCTCCAGTTCCATCTTGTAAACTGTTCTTTGTCCCGGGCCAGTGGCCGCAATCGTGTTTCTCCCAGCCACCAGCCCTCCAGTTCCATCTTGTCAACTGTTCTTTGTCCCGGGCCAGTGGCCGCAATCGTGTTTCTCCCTGGCCACCAGCCCTCCACTTCCATCGTGTAAACTGTTCTTTGTCCCGGGCCAGTGGCCGCAATCGTGTTTCTCCCTGGCCACCAGCCCTCCACTTCCATCTTGTCAACTGTTCTTTGTCCCGGGCCAGTGGCCGCAATCGTGTTTTTCCCTGGCCACCAGCCCTCCATTTCCATCTTGTCAACTTATATTTGTCCCGGGCCAGTGGCCGCAATCGTGTTTCTCCCTGGCCAAAAGCCCTCCAGTTCCATCTTGTAAACTGTTCTTTGTCCCGGGCCAGTGGCCGCAATCGTGTTTCTCCATGGCCACCAGCCCTCCACTTCCATCGTGTAAACTGTTCTTTGTCCCGGGCCAGTGGCCGCAATCGTGTTTCTCCCTGGCCACCAGCCCTCCACTTCCATCGTGTAAACTGTTCTTTGTCCCGGGCCAGTGGCCGCAATCGTGTTTCTCCCTGGCCACCAGCCCTCCACTTCCATCGTGTAAACTGTTCTTTGTCCCGGGCCTGTGGCCGCAATCGTGTTTCTCCCTGGCCACCAGCCCTCCATTTCCATCTTGTAAACTTATCTTTGTCCCGGGCCAGTGGCCGCAATCGTGTTTCTCCCTGGCCACCAGCCCTCCATTTCCATCTTGTAAACTGTTCTTTGGCCCGGGCCAGTGGCCGCAATCGTGTTTCTCTCTGGCCACCAGCCCTCCATTTCTATCTTGTAAACTGTTCTTTGTCCCGGGCCAGTGGCCGCAATCGTGTTTCTCCCTGGCCACCAGCCCTCCAGTTCCATCTTGTCAACTGTTCTTTGTCCAGGGCCAGTGGCCGCAATCGTGTTTCTCCCTGGCCACCAGCCCTCCACTTCCATCGTGTAAACTGTTCTTTGTCCCGGGCCAGTGGCCGCAATCGTGTTTCTCCCTGGCCACCAGCCCTCCATTTCCATCTTGTAAACTTATCTTTGTCCCGGGCCAGTGGCCGCAATCGTGTTTCTCCCTGGCCACCAGCCCTCCATTTCCATCTTGTAAGCTGTTCTTTGGCCCGGGCCAGTGGCCGCAATCGTGTTTCTCCCTGGCCACCAGCCCTCCACTTCTATCTTGTAAACTGTTCTTTGTCCTGGGCCAGTGGCCGCAATCGTGTTTCTCCCTGGCCACCAGCCCTCCACTTCCATCTTGTCAACTGTTCTTTGTCCCGGGCCAGTGGCCGCAATCGTGTTTCTCCCTGGCCACCAGCCCTCCATTTCCTTCTTGTAAACTGTTCTTTGTCCTTCTTGTAAACTTGCTCTTTGTCAACTTATATTTGTCCCGGGCCAGTGGCCGCAATCGTGTTTCTCCCTGGCCACCAGCCCTCCAGTTCCATCTTGTAAACTGTTCTTTGTCCCGGGCCAGTGGCCGCAATCGTGTTTCTCCATGGCCACCAGCCCTCCACTTCCATCGTGTAAACTGTTCTTTGTCCCGGGCCAGTGGCCGCAATCGTGTTTCTCCCTGGCCACCAGCCCTCCACTTCCATCGTGTAAACTGTTCTTTGTCCCGGGCCAGTGGCCGCAATCGTGTTTCTCCCTGGCCACCAGCCCTCCACTTCCATCGTGTAAACTGTTCTTTGTCCCGGGCCAGTGGCCGCAATCGTGTTTCTCCCTGGCCACCAGCCCTCCATTTCCATCTTGTAAACAGTTCTTTGGCCCGGGCCAGTGGCTGCAATCGTGTTTCTCCCTGGCCACCAGCCCTCCATTTCCTTCTTGTAATCTGTTCTTTGGCCCGGGCCAGTGGCCGCAATCGTGTTTCTCCCTGGCCACCAGCCCTCCATTTCCTTCTTGTAATCTGTTCTTTGGCCCGGGCCAGTGGCCGCAATCGTGTATCTCCCTGGCCAGCAGCCCTCCATTTCCTTCTTGTAAACTGTTCTTTGGCCCGGGCCAGTGGCCGCAATCGTGTTTCTCCCTGGCCACCAGCCCTCCATTTCCTTCTTGTAATCTGTTCTTTGGCCCGGGCCAGTGGCCGCAATCGTGTTTCTCCCTGGCCACCAGCCCTCCTTTTCGTTACATTAAGCTTATCTTTGTCCCATCCCTCCCAGCTTTCCTAGTGATTGTAATATCTTTCCTAAAATGATAAATAATATTACTGATTTGGTCAGTTCCTATTTCTGTGTTATAATTAGTATGTATTTTCCAAGATTTATATAAATTTCGAAAGCAGACCTATCATATTACTTGTTACATACATTTATATTCACCATTTTTACGATTTACATCAAATTTATTAAAAGTAATTATTAATTTATTTCACCAGTAATACCGAAAAATTAATTTGAAAAAGAGTCTTATATTTAATAAAGTATAATTTGACACTTATAGATAACAATTACTGCTACATATAATGCTTTCTTTAACATTTAACTGTATTAAAACACAATTATTCATTGCTTTCTACATGTAATAGTATTTTAATTTGTAAACTACATAACTAACGCATATTTAATGCGTTTTAAAAAAGTTAACACTCCGAAATTATGTTTTAATTATTTCTGTTGAATGCGATGGTTTAGTTGGCGTATTAAAATTAGTTTTAAAACAAAAGTCTCAGAATAATCCGATATTGTTCATAACTTTTCTAATTGCATGAGAAGTTATAATTAATTCTTTAAAATACTTTTCAAACAGTAATTTATGTACATATTAACATTTGCGTTATGTGAACAGAATGGCATAATATTTCAAATAATCATTATTTAACTACACCAACCCTAACTATATATGAAATTATATGTTTTTGCATAAAGGAATAAAAAATTTTGAGTTTTCTTTAAAAGTAAGAACATGTTAAATATTCATGGCAGCTAGTTAAAAATATAGTTACCGAAAGTTAAGTCCTTTTCAAACTACGGAAAATATCACATTATTTTAAAAAAATATTACCAAAATTACATTTAATTTTCAAATGTATCATATGGGGTTACTTACCTTAATAAAATTTCAACTTCCATCCAATATTACTGCTAAAACATAAATTTTGCTTCGAGTTCCGAAAAGGCAACTTAATTTTGTAAAAATGGCGTAAGAATGAAATAAATTTTTAGTAACAATACAATATTTCAACTAAATCTAACGAACATATTGTTTCATTTATGCACTTGAATACATTATTAAAACAATGAAATATTTTCAAGCATTTAAATAGCATTGTCACAGAATTCATTAAAAAAATTAGGTTTCTTGCATTGTTGCTTGGTCAGATACGTACAATGATAAACCCCTCGCTATATCCCTCCTCGTTATAACGCGCATTCGGATATGTCGCGCCTTATCATGTCTCCCAATTTTTTCAATGTAATTAGTATAATATTTATCAAGTCGCTCGTTATATCGCGCATTCGGTTATATCGTGGTTCTTTGCTTGTCTCCCGGGAAGCGCGATATAACGAGGGGTTGGTATTATTAAAGTTATACATATAAAGTGCACGGTCGTAGTATATAGGGGGTGGAGGGGGGTGGAGGGCATTTGGATTATTTTTTTATTTTGTTGTTTTGTCTTTATTATAAATATCTCAGTTCCATGCGTTATAGCAACACATATTTTTGCGATTTTTTTACAGTTATTTTTAATAACAGAACAGTTTAACTTGTTTTAATAATAATCATTAAATCAATACACTTTAGCAAGTTTGTGGTCATGCATATAACTTATAACATATATGAGGAGAGAAGGGCACAATGAGACATAGGTTGTTCGAAAATGTTTTATGCCTAGTGTTAGGCAGCTAAATGATCTTGGATTAAGAGTATTTTTTTATATTCTTTTATTTATTTGTTGAGTCTTTACAAAAAATATTTCAGTTACATGTATTATTGGCTACACATATTTTTGCGATTTTTTGCAGTTATTTTTAATAACAGAACAGCTTAACTTGTTTTAATGATAATTATTAAATAATTCACTATGACAAGGTTGTAATCATGCATATAATTTATAACGTATAAGATGAGAGAGGGGTACATTGCGATTGTTGTTCTGAAATGTTTTCCCAGCTAGTTTTAACCCTTTCAGTCCATTTGGCATCATCACTTTCAATATTTTTTTCAAAATGTTTATGTCCCGCTATGACATCCATACACACATTATTCGATTCTTCACACTTTGTTCTATCAGACAAAATTTTACTTTTATCTCAATAGAAGTCAGAACTACTATTTTTTTTTTTTTTTTTTTTTAGAAAATAGTCAACAAGCGTTTCTCCTAAATTTTGATAAGTTCATTTCAGTTCCACATATTTAAAACACAATTTAAACTATTTCGGTTAAAATAATTACTAAATTTTTTTTAGTAATATGGTCAGATACCTTAAAATATATAACTCGAAGTATTTTTATGTAATATATATTTTTATTTTGTTGTTTTCCACAGTTAAAGAATTTTGGCATTGTTTCAAAAACCATATAAAAAATTTTAATGAATTTTTTTTCTTATGGAATTCGTATATTTGACCTGAAATAAACTTATTTTGTGAATATCAGATGTTTCTGTAGTGTAGTAAATTTTTGGGACTGAAAGGGTTAAGCAGCTAAATGATATTGGATTTAAGAGTATGCGGTCCATAGGCTTTATACTTGCTCAAAACATTTGTTTTAACCTTCTAATGCATGATTTTTCTTTCATCCAAAAAAATGTATATAGTTATCTTTAAATACTCATACATTTTGAGAAAAATATTGAAATTTTTTTAACTGCATTAGAATTTAAATAATTTCAATTTTTAAAATGTTTTCCATATGACAAAAACCAACTACAATATTCCAATTTTGAAAGAATGACTCGAAAAAAACTAAATATTTTTCAAAATAACCCTGTTTAACTATATTTAAATTTTCAAAAGAATTTATTTGTAGTTAGTACTAATATTATTATTCTTTGAATATTGCTAAAAACATAATTTCACAAAAGTTAATAACCTCACTCTTTTATTTTGAATAGACTTTTACTACTATCATCTATGAGGGTTATTAGTAACTTAAACTTCAAAATGAAGTGTAATAAATGAAAAAAAAATGTTAAAATGTTCATACAGAATGGAATGGTAAAATTTAGGGGGGGGGGGGGGGATATACATTTTTTTTAGTTAAAATTGGAAATTTTTTGGAATCATAACTTTTGAATAGAATATCAACATTTTTTTCGAAACTTATTTGTTTAAATTCAACTTTTAAATATTTGAAAATGCTTAATTTTTTAGGTCCAATTCATTCAATAAAACTGTTTTAAAATGAATTTGTTTACCATGTTTTCATATTTTCACATTTTCTTAAACAAAAATTAATTCTTCTAAAGACGTGATTTTATCCCTTTAAAAAGAATACATATCTTTATAGAAAAATTATGGAAATTTTAATAAAAATTATTTGAAATAATTGGGAATTTAACTTAGTGAAAAAAAATTCCAAGTTGATGATTCTAAATGTAATAATTGAAGGTGAAAGAGTTAATTTTAAAAGTCATTTACTCATAAAAGTCAAGGTATTATAACTAGCAACACCTCATTTTTTCAAATAAAATTACAATTTTATAAATGTCAAAGTATCGAAAATTCTTTTACAATTTTTTTAAAAAAATTAAACTACTTATTAGCTTATATTTTTAAGCTCAATCTGTCTTCACACAAACACATAAGCAAATTCTGGAATTTACAGACTTTGGTGCTGCCATCTAGTTAGATTAAGATAAATGTTTTTTTAATTAATTAACTGTAAAAAAAAGGGAAAAAACTATACAAACTTTTTATTATATTTTAAAAGCTGCTGCAATAATTAAAAAAATAATTAAAACCCAATTAAATTCTCTTAAAGCCGTCATATAAAATTTTATTCAAAAACATCCTTTGTAATCTCGATGCAGTTAAAATTTAAATTATTTTACTAATAAAGTAAATTTTATAGTTACGGTTGTTTAACTAAAGTTAAATTAACGGTAACTATAATTTAGAACCGCTTCTGCATCCAAGATTCAAACATTTCCAAAATATAAATAATCAAAATAATTTTATATTTATCTGAAACCAAGACATTATAATTTTTCTAATTTTTAAATTATTCAAATTGTATTAAAAAATGAATTACAAAAACAACGATTCCAAATGAAATTTTTTTATGAATTTTTTTATTTTTTTTTTTATTTTTTATTATTTGATATGTTTTTTTAAGCATAACTTTTTAGACGTAAGTTACAATATTCTCAAGAGAAATTTCGAGGGCCTTTGCACGAATATAAAACGATATATTATTTTATTCATTCAATAAGTATTCAAAATTTGAATAATATGAAAATTGAAAACTCATGTATGAGAAAAACTCACTGAGGAAAATTAAATAATTTGATGACAAAACAATTTTTGTGTCCAGCACTTTTCAAAACTTTTCCTTTCTTAAAGTTATAAACCAAAATGTGATAATGTAAACATTTTGTGGAAGACATTTTGGAATTAATGTAAAAATTAAGTTTTTAATAGGGGCTGTCTTTTTGAATACAATTTACTAACATTGATAGTATATCAATAAATATATTAAATAAGATAAATATTTTGTAGTGATAGTCTCTCGTAGATGGCGACACCAATATGATAAATATTTTTGGTAAAAATTTAAAAATTGCATTGATTCCTCCCAAATTAGTAGATAATGTTCATTGTTTTGACTAATTAAATCGCAGGTAATCAAATATCATAATTTTTTTATGTTTATTTTTTCACTTGAATTACCTTATAAGCAATGATACGCTATTAAATAGAAAGTATGCAAAATAAAATAATTTAATTTTTTTTTAAAATTCAAAATGCATTTAAAGCCTACCAAAATTAGCATGGAATGTTGTTGTAGGACGCTCCAGTATTAAAAATATAAATTCACTGTTACAGTAATTAGTATTTTATGGTATCAGTTCGATGGTTTTCCGATATACCATCGCTCAAATATACGAGATGGCATCGATGAATGACAGTTCCTTAAAATATTTGCCGCCCCGGTGGCGCAATCGTTAGGACGCTAGCTTTTGGAGCTGCTCCTGTCGGGCTCGAATCCCGGTTAGGCATGGATGTTTGTGATTGTCAATAAATGTTGTTATTTGTCTATGTTTTTGTGTTGTCGTTCCCTTGTGTATCTCTTGTGCTTGTCAAAACTCTTTCTGTGACTGTCCCACTTGACGAAAGCTTAGGAGCGGTTCTCTGAACAAGCACACAAGCTGAAATATATATGTACCTACCATACTAATAAAATATTTAAATATGACCTTCACTCTTCTCAAATTAACTTCCTTGAACGGGCGTTTTGTTGAAAAGATAATTTTTTATATAGGTTACTTAAAAAGTTATATTTTAAAAAAAGGTTAACCGACATTTTTGAAACTTTTGTGAAGAAACTTAAAAAGTTTGGCTAAACCAATACGTATTAAGAAAAAAAATGGTCTTGTAGAATCTGTACAATCCTAAAAATATTGGCGTAACTTCACAACAAAAATGGTAGCAACAAAGTTGGTATCAAAAGTGACGTGGGGAAACACTACCAGCAAATCGGCGTAATGAAACATCGATAATTATCTATTGTGTAGAAGCACCACTTTTGTTGTAACTTGTTAATCTACTTTTGATCAACTTATTACAAACTGCATCAATCCACAATTGACTATCACTTAATAGGGATCACAAATCACTATAAAATTTATTTTAGAAGCATTTAAAACAGCATGACGAGAATTTAAATAATTGTAATTATTTATTAAAATAACTTTCTAGCTGAACAGTGGAATTTATAAATTGAATCTGAAAAAAAAAAAAAAAAAAAAAAAACCCTGCATAAAACAACTTTTTCATTTCACAAATCTTAAGAAATTGCAACACACAAACACTTAAAAAACAATTTACTTTTGTAAGAAAATCTTTCATATACTTGGTTAGCTATATCAATATATAGTACCAAGTTTAATGAACAAATAGTTTAATGAAATTTCGAAATAATGCACTGCATTTATGAAATATTAAATTAAGTTTTAAATTTTAACAGCTCTCAACCTTCCATTAAAAAATGTTTTTTTTGTCTGCTTTTTTCTTTCGAAAAATGCGTATAATTTCTTGATTACAATTGCAATTATTTCATGACTAAAATTTTTTTAGCAAGTGCTATTAGTATAATAAATGGTAGTAATGGGGTAACATTCACGGCTATATCCACCTGAGCTTCAATTCCAAATCACTGTGGTAAAAAAAGTGGTTGGACTGATTGGAGCAGTAGGAAAACATTAGCACGTGGTTCGAGAGCTGTATAGGATAACTTTAGCACGTGTTTCGAGAGGTGTAGGACAACAAACCGTGTGACATGATGTTCCCCATAGAGTTAGTACAGGATAAGAGTTCATTCACATTGTAAATAGTAAGAGTTTGGACCAGGGCATAACAAAAATATAAATTATGGTTGTCCTATCGTAAGATCTATATAATCATCTTTCCAGTTCAAATTTTAACACAATGCATAATAATTCTTTATTCCCTTCGAAAAAGTCCAAAAACTTCTCTTTCAAAACATCTTCCGGCCCATCCAAACTTAACCATCATTACGATAAACCAACCCTGCTTCCTTAACCTTACAGAAATGATGATTAAGTTTTTTTTTATTATTTTTTTTTGAATGAAAAGGAAGTGGATCTCATCATTAGTTTTGTCTTTTTTTCCATCCCCTCTGTAATAACGATGTTGAGCTTCACTCCGTAACGGACCTTCGAAGCTTTTCACCTGGCAATTGCGTGAGTGTCGCCAAATGAGTGGAGGGTTGCCAAGAAGTGGTAGTCGATCGACTGGTTTGGCGACTTTGCTATGAAAAAACTTGGGGGACATTAGTTTTACTACTTGAATTTCAATCAGCAGTAAATAAATCAGTACATTGAAAGGTACGTATACGACATTTCAAAGGTAAAACATCATATAACAGGATAACAGGATCGTGCAATACAAGAACAAAAAAAAAAAAAAAACGATAAACAAAGCAACGTATAAAAATATAACTACAAAAATAGTCGACCAACAACAGACCAGAGGCCCAGCAAGGTTGGTCTACAATATATCCAATTCCTTACCAGTTTCCAATAGCTATCGAGATTATTCTTAAAATCTTCCACTCTCTTCGAATACACAACGTATTCGGGTAAGCCTCCCAGATGACTCTATTGTAAAAATAATGTTTTCTTACCTCCCCTTCTAAAGCATAATTTATTCAGTTTCTGACATAAAGCATAATTTATTCAGTTTCTCTGGTCCGACTATTTAAGGTAAAACCTAAGCCCTCCATGTCTCCCTGTTTTATGAACTTGGATAACCGAAATCACCCCTTGTTCTCCTATTTTCCGGGTTCTCCTAACCCTATTTTTTATTACGGGAACGGTACACATTAAATCCGTCGTAGATCCAAATTTCTTAAACCTCCTTAGTTGTCACTTATGCTTAGGTGTTTAATAAATTTGAATATGCGCGTCTCATTTTGTCTGTGTGACCATTGACCAATGTTAGATTAAAATTAAACCAAACATTAGGAATTTATAATTGCCTTCTAAATTAATTGTAACTATCCATCTATTCATGGCCTAAGAAAAGAGTCAAATACAAGTAAAATGCCCCGTTCGTGGCCTAATGGTTAAGACATCAGGCTCAAGATTCAACATTCTCAGGTTCGAATTCCACCTACTGCCAGTCATCCTATAAATCGGATATCTGTACTGGAAAGAGTAGAAAAATCCGACTCGTGACGGATGGGCCCGAGTACACTGGGACAGACGTGCTCGTTAAATCTGTGGAGTCCAAAGTCTCGATGGCGTCAGCGTACGATGTCGCTCGCAGTTCCGTTGGGTGCCCGCTCAGGGTTCGACATTGTCACTTGACCAGGGTTCTAAATTACGAGGCGTTTTTGGCTGTGTTAAAGCGCCTACAAGGAGGCTAGAAATAGGCAGCAGGAAACGATTACACAACCATAACCACAAGTAAAATAAAAGAGGTTTGAAAGAGTATTACTGCTAATTAGTTTATCTCTCACAGACAATATTTTGACACATTAAAAAAAAGCGTCAAGAACAGTTGGTTGGTTGGTTGATATACATATATTTTCAGGCTTGTGTGCTTGCTCAGAGAGCCGCTTATAAACCTTCGTCCAGTAAGACAGTCACAACACACACACACCCACATGCACACATATACGCGACAGATGCTGCCATCTATCACGCGCCACCTCCACAATTTAGACATGTCCCTGAAGGGGAGGGAAATTTTCTCCAGGAACCAGTACCCATGGTAAACTGCGCAATGACCGACCACAGGACTTTCGGACCCAACAGATTTTACGAGCACGTACTCCGCATATACTCGGTAGGTCTTCAGTGGCGACCGGGTTTCGAACTCTCAACCTTCCGATCTCGAGCTCCGAGATCCTTGACCACTAGGCTCCCTACAGCCCGTCAAGAACAGAGCAACTTCAAATTAATTCTTTTACCCATTTAATAGGCTATTTAATTTCTGGCGCTAATTGAAAAAAAAAAGCTATTTGACAATTTTTGGTGCATTTTTTAAATGGAAGAGTCAAGCTAAAATTTTATTTATTTTGTATTTTACAATATTTCTTTTATTGTGGATGCGAAAATCTTTGTGTTCATCAATATATAGTTTTTCTTCTTTAAAACTATCATTACACGTTACAATCTCACCCCACATTTTCATTGCAACCTTCCATTTTTACCCAAAACTCCCCCCAAACTCATTCCAATCTCGCCAAACCCGGCGCCACCCCGAGCCATCTTCTCCTCCCCGGTGACCATAGCAACCCTTGGATCTCCAAGCGCGGGATCGAACCGGGAAGAAAATATTCCATTCCATATTCCAAATCGTTTGCGACCGAACAAGGTTGTGCGCGTTCCAACGTTCGATTCTTGTCAGGAACGAGTTTTGCGATACCTACCCTGCACCTGGATTGTTTACTTTGAGTTACTGTTGATGGTAGAATATTTCTACTCACGTTGACAGAAGAATTTGTGCTTGTTTAGTGTGTGTTATAGAACTTTTATTGGAGTCACTGTTTGAACATGGATTAATTTATCTTTGAAAGTACTTTGGAAGGTAAGTTATTTTCTCTATTTCTGTTAATTGTAGTGGCAAGGAAGAATAATTAATGATTTTATTTTGATTGTGGATCATATAAATATATTTCATAGGTGGATTTATTTTGTGTGTGAAAATATATGAAAATACCACCTAGAGTATTCAATATATAAATGGGAGAAAGAGCATTGTCAAGTGAAGAAATAAATAGAAAAATAAACGTTTATACATTATTTAGTTTAAATTCCTCAGGAACTTTTAGAAACATAGTCAGTTTAGTGCATAACTATATACAGTTATTGTAAAATGTGGAGGAAAAAATATCTAGTTACTTCATGAAATCAGATAAAAAAAAACTTATTGAATGTTATCCGAAATGAAAGTTTAAAACTTTTTCATACGTAAAGAACCATCATTCATTTAGTTTTTTTTAGAACGGGAAATGTTAAAAAATTATTTATTTAATCAAATTTTTTAAATATATTTTGAAACTTTCATTTACTTAATAAAACCAGATGAAAACTCATTTAATGTCATTAGAAAAGAGGTTGAAAAGGTTAAATACACTTAAAGCACCATCATATCTTTATTTAAAAAAAAAATCAATCAATTTTCAATTAAAAAAAAACTTTTATTGAAGATATGAGGTGAGCTTTGTTGCACACACACATATTTTATTCTAAAATATATATTCATACATTTTACAAAACGTCTTATTAAATTAGTACGTCTTATGCCAAAACTATTAACTAAAATTTTATTTATTTTAGTACTATGATTCTGATTTATAATCGGCTTAAGGTTTTAGTAGTTAGTGCCTTAAGATCAAGACAAAATAAAAAGCAGCGTACAACGTTGTAATAAGGTTTTTGAAAATAAAAATCGTATTATTAGAGTAGAAATTGAAGTTCAAGTAATCGGTTTCAAAGAAATATTGCCATAGTTATATATTTATTTTAAGATTCATCAAAGTGAGTGATATAACAACTGTTTTATCCTGAACCAAACAAATATGTTTAAAATTCTTGAACTATGTAAATATTCTCATCGTTTCTTATATAAATAAATTTATTTCTGCGATTAATGTAATAGTTAATAATAATAATTCATATAATAGCCTGTAATATTTATTATGATATAATTAATTAATATTATATTAATTAATTAGATAGATCATTATTATATCATATTAGTTATTAATTAATATAATAATAATTATTAATAATTAATATAATATAATTTAATAATTAATGTAATATGGATTAATAATTAATGTAATATGAATTCATAATTAATATAATATAATTTAATAATTAATATAATATAATTTAAACAATTTATTTTCTACTAGTTTAAATTTATCTTCCAGTAGCTTTATAGCTTTAAAAGTAATTACCTCAATAACAATAATACCCCGACTATGTCAGTAAATGCGACCCAATTACTCTGCAAATTTTATTCATTAAGTTCCTTATTTGATTCACATGTGTGATGGTTAACTTATAATTAGATTTGTTTTGTAAGGGAAAGGAGAGACTTCGAAATCTATTTTAAAATTTACTAACTGTAAAAGAGTGAGCCATTCGATTATTTTTAAAATATACAACGCGGATTTAATTAAATTAAAAAAAAAAATAACTGTAGAGGTCGAAGTATTGTCCCAAATTCGGATTTTTCCTTAATTCTCTATTTTATTTTTGCCGACATGGTGCGGCCTTTAGATTAATTTAATCAAGAATGAAAGACAATTTCCTTAAATGTGTTTATTTTGTATTATTTATAGTCGGTCGACAAAGTGTTCTGTTATTTTTCTATCTAATAAATGTTAAATATTTGCTTAAAATTTAAAAGTAAACTAAACAACGGCATTTCTTCACTAAATAAATCAGTATATTTTTAATGTTTATTTTGCAAAACATTTTTATATTTTTTGTTTAGGTGGTTCACTGCGCAGTATTCTTCACAACGGGAATTTTAACTATTGCTTTTAGTATTTTAATAACTTGTTTGTGTGTTAAAATGATTTGTTTAATTAATCTATACTTACTTTAATTTACTTATTTCACCGTTAAACTAAAGGAAAATTTCTTATTTCATTCAAACCCTTGGATATAATTTTTCCCTATAAACTACTTTCTTTATCGGCCTATAAGTATCAAAAAGATTAAAAAACTAAGATAATTATTTTAGTTAAAGCCGCGATTACATTTAAAAATCTTAATTATCCATTAAAAAGCTATGCAATTTTGTTATTTTTAATATAAGCAACTGTTTTTCTTAATAAGACTATTTAAACAACAATTTTCCTAAAATATAAAGTAATAATCTCCAAAAATTATATTATAAAAGAAAAAGTTCTTAATAAATATTCTAAACAAAACTAAAACATAAAAGTCTGATACTAACTTTGTTTTTTACTGTTCCATAAAGAGCTTTTGATAACTCAGTTTTTTGCACATCAAACAATTTCGGAAAAATATTTTTTTATCTTAACTGTAATCTTAACTTCCATAAATGCAAACGAGTATTCGCGCCATTAAATCGTGGCGGAAAACTATTTTTTTATATTCTAGGAACTTTTATTTGATTTATTGATTGTTAGAACGAAGATTTACCGTATAATCCAATTTATATGATAATATTTCCAGATGTGTGCTTAGGTCCGTAATTAAAGACTGCTCTGGGAATCCAAAATAAGGATTCCCTCCTTTTTTTTTTTGGCTCTTGCGCTTAGAATATTAATGCTTAGGGAAAAAAATTCAGTAATGTAGGAGACCTGTGGAAATAGTTAATGGAATATTTTGAAGTTTCTCCCTCGTATTTTGTTAGAAATTCCTAATAAGAAGAAAATTGCTGGATTATTTTTTTCTTTAGAAGGTTTTGTAAAAGTCTTAGCTAAGATAAAAATATTAGGCCTTTTTGCGTGAAATAGTTTTTAATAAATATGTTTGTGGATAGGCTGCAGGTATGGTTACATGAGCCGTATGAATCTGTAAATAAACTGATGGTGAGAGCTTCAAATACTAAAGTCATAATCTTCATTAGTCTTAAGAAAATACCAAATAAAAAAAATCTGGAATTTTTTTTTCTCTAATGGGACAGTAACATTGGAGGTGAAGAATTTGCAGACTCGGTTTTGAAAACTTTTTTATATCGATTTTTCTTTAGATATTTGTCGACAAAAACGTAATGTGCAAATAAAATTCAAGCAGAATTTGAAAGCATTACTTTGATACACCGCAAAAGTGTTGAATCAAAGCTCCAAATTTGTGGTGGCAGCTGGAAAGTTCGAGAATTCTGGTGCAATCTTGCGCCAAAATTTTTAACAGTGTATTGTATACCATCAGTTTATGGGATGTAACCATAATGGGATGTAAAAGGAAAATAAAAAGGATTCTCCGAAATGGCCTACTATTGATATCTGTTAAAAATATTTCAAGTACTCCATTTTTTTTTATTTATCCAAGACAATTTGCGAATACCACAAACACATTCTTCTACCGAAAAAAAATGGTTAAAAAATTAATTAATTAAAATGTTTGAAATATTTTATTTTTTTGGAAAATTTAATTTTTCCTGCATTTTTTTGGGGGGGAGTGGGGTGGGGTGGGGGGTTGTTTGTCGAACTTTGTCATAGAAGGTTCAGTATTTGGTTCGCATGCCAGAGGTTTTTGGATCAAAACCGGTCCGGGTCCGTACCTCTTCAGCATGTTAGGTTAGGTTGCGCGCTTTCTGGCATATTTTTTTTTAGCTTCCACTCTCCACGTTTCTTTAGACATTCAGTAACCTTTGTTTAGCTTTTTAACTCAAATGTTATATTTATTTTCATTACCTATGTAATTAAAAGCCCCCCATGGAACACGATAAAATAATGAACTGGGCGTCGGGAAGAAGTATCGATTACTTTTTCTTAACGTAACGGAAAAAACATCAAACGATGTTTTTCCGACATCCAGTCGATATCTCCCCGATGGCTAATGACCCTCTCGCTCTTTTTGACCCACTTCGAGACGCACCCCATTAACATAACATTTCGAGAAAAGGGACATTTGCCGCTTTTGCACTCCTGAGCACGAAAGAGATAGAGATGGAAAAGAAATATCAAGAATAGAAGGTTTTTAACCGATACACTCTCAGAAATAATACGCTCACTTTTGACGATTCATTAATCCTCGAGCCTCATTTCGTTAATTTTGAGGATTATTTCGTCAAACTATCACATGACTTTTGAGTAAACGCGAATCCTCACTTTAATGATCGTGATTTGACGATGATTTTGAGGAAACTGAATCTCATTGTTGTACTACTCGCATGCTCAAAAATGACGAAATATTTTTTCAGATTAGACGAAATTCGAATCTTCATAAAAATGACGAATCAAATTTCCTCACTTTGAGGAAAGGAAAACTCGGAGCATTTGCCAGTAAACGGCATCGTCAAAAATAAGGAAAATTTCGTCGTTTTTGAGTACTCGTTTCTAAAAGTGTACGAGGGCTGTTTTTCAGCATTCGATGGTCTGTAACAAAAAGACGGGACAAGATACAAAAAAGATTTTTATTACCAAAAGTAATGTACTATACTGCTTATTTCTCCATATACTCACCTTGACGATTAAAGCATTTGTCATATCTGTCAACAAGCTTTGAAATACCCTCTTCATAAAATGTAGCCGCCAATGATATGAAGTAGGGAGTTGTTTCTTTGAGCTTTTTAACTTTTCCATTCCTTTAAAAAAGAATCATTTCGTTTTCAACTTCCATTTAAAAGGAAAAAATGATTATCATAAAAGTCTACTATATCTCAATAGTTCAAAATACCCAATTCCAGTTAGTCAATAACAAAAGTACAAATAAATAATTGGAATTCAAAAACTTTTTCGGGGGGGGGGGGGGGGGGGCTATCAAGGGACAATATGGCTATTTAAGAAGAATATTAAAAAAGCTCAATATTCCAACACGAGCCCCAAATAAATATAGAATTATATTTTTATGAAAAATGGCGGATGTTTATAAAATATTTTTCAATGACCTGAACATGTCACATTATGGCTATCCAAAAAGAACAGGAACACAGCTCAATCCTTTGTAAAAATGATATATAATAAAGGAATTTCTTTACTTAATACGATACATTCTTAACGGGAAGATACGTGACCAGGAATAAGAGTAATAGACTAAAAGAAAACGAGACTTTGATGATGACCGTTTTGTCTTTTTCGAACAAAAAAAAACTAGCCATGATGGAGAAACATTCCACGAGGTATGTTTCGAAACTGCTAACTTGTAGGTTAAAAGGGTATTGTCGTGGTGATGATGTATGGGAAGACCTTGTTTCTTTAGTTCATGTGTGCATTTGCATTGAAAGTGCACTGAAGAAGCTGAAATTTCTTTTAGTATTTTTTAAACTTTAATTTAGAATAAAATTGGCACGGATTTGAAAGTTGAGAAATGAAATGGTTGCTCTAATTTTGAAAATATTTATATGCAGTGTTGTAATGAATGTAGTCCAAGGTTTTTTAAGCTCATAAAAAAACTGTTTTTGTATAAAAGCATATGCCTTGATGATCTGTTTAGCAAACTTATTTTAAACATATGACTTATGAATATTTTGTACTAAAAAAGTGTCGAATATGTAGATATTGAACCTAAATGCTAAAAATATTTCGTACATAATCCATAGCTTTTTATAGATGACACCAAAATTGATTTTCAAAATAATATTATTTGAATATTTAAATAATTTTCAAATTATTTGTGTTTGCAACCCAAACATTTTTTTAAAAAATTAAACAGTTCAAAACAAATGCAACAAAATGTGGTATCATCTTTAGCAGCAGAAAAGTGTTTCAATTCACTAACTAAATGCATTTATACAGTGACGCAAGCACATAAACCAGTCAATGGTCCAAATCAAAGGTTCAAACAAATAAATATTTAAACTTAAGTCGATGCCTTCGGTAAAGGACGCCAAGTTTATTGCCAAAATGTGTCTCTAAAACGGATGTAAGCGCCGTTGGGTGGATGCATCGTAATGGTTGTTTACGAGGTTCGTCGAAGGTCTAAACGGTAATAGCCAGCATCCGAAAGTACGCCAATTTAACAAATGTTGGCGTTGTGATTTAAATATCCTTGGCGGAAAGTGAAAAGTTCAGATGGATATCAGGTTTTCGTTTTCAGCTTGACAACTGAACTTTATTACCGACAATTTTTGTGTGCTTTCGTTTCCTTGCTTACAGTCGTAAAAATGAAGGTAGTTGTTTAAGGGGGAATGGGCGCGCTGGATCACTGGTCTCCAAAGCAAAGTGCATCAGTGTTGATCCAATGGAGAAAAAACTATTTTATCTGATACATTTCTCCGACTGTATTGAATATTTTTACAAACGGATTTTTTATGTGATAAATGTAGCTGACTTATAGGCCCCGACAATCCCACTTTTTGAAATTGGTTCTAATTTTTTTTAAAAATAATTTTACAAAAAGTTTTCAAAGCAATTTTAAAAAGTGGGATTATAGACGCCTGCAAGTTATCTACATTTATTATTAAAAAAATATTCGTAAAAATATTCAATACAGCCGGAGAAATGTGGCAGAGAAAATAGTTTTCTCCCATTGGATTAACATTGAGGCACTTGAGTTTGGAGACCTCCGGTCCATCACGCCCATAACATTTTGAAAGTTATTGTTATTGCTAGAAAATCGGTGCATAAAATATAAAAAAAAACCGATTCTAACGCCCAGAAGGACGGACGTACTAACACAGATTTCCACTTCAATGGAAAATGTCCTTCCGAACTCTAATGACACATAATAACAATTTCCGTACTCTATTGAATTAAAGGGCACAGAAGACGAAATGTCGTGCTGCGGAACTCTCTCATCCAAAATAATGGCCATATATTGAAAAAACAATCTTCGATCACCTCAGTGAGTGTTGTTTCCTTGTGCCCCACTTCGCTCACCCAACGGGCACCACCCCCGCAACACAACAATCATTCGAACAATCAATCCAGGAAAAGAGTTGACAAAGATAAGAGGCAGAATGGAGTAACTCACAAGCGGACAAGTTCAGACATCGTAAGACGAAGTCCAAAAGCGGACAAGTTCAGGCTAAGATGAAGTTTTTAGAAGACCTTTCAGAAGAACATCGAGAAGTGGATAAGTTCAGGCCTTATAAGATGAAGTTTTTAGAAAACCTTTCAGAAGAACATCGAGAAGTGGATAAGTTCAGGCCTTATAAGATGAAGTTTTTAGAAGACCTGTCAGAAGAACATCGAGAAGTGGATAAGTTCAGGCCTCATAGTATGAAGTATAGAAGACCTTTCAGAAGAACTTCGAGGAGTGGATAAGTTCAGGCTTTATAAGATGAAGTACAGAAGATACCTTTCAGAAGAACATCGAGAAGTGGATAAGTTCAGGCCTTATGGATAACGTTTAGACCATCCGCGGATAGTATCAACCCATGATTAATCTGATAATTTAAAATCCGCAAGTTATTGCGAGATTTTAAAAGAAATTGTTTTTACGAAAAATGGTTAGAATAAGTTAGAATGTTAAAACACTAGATCTTTGTGTTAAACTTTTCCTATTTGTTTTTACTCTTTTGTGTTAAGACTTTGGATATAAAATGAGAATTTGCACACGAAATTTAACTTTTTAAAGAAACTATGTATAATTAAATAGCAATAATTAGATAATTCAAAGGAAAATAAAATAATGGTGAACGCTTCTTTTATTGGGAGAAATATCTATTAGGGGAGTCGATTATCCGAGTTGACGATCTCTTTATGTCGTACAGGACATGGTATAAGGATGGTTATAAGTGTTTTTTGTAAGATATTATACTTTCAAATAAACATTTATCAGTGCATACAGCAACACTTAACTTTGAACAGTTTAAAAGAATAAAATTATGAGAACCAAAAAAAAATACACGATTTTTCTTGTAGGTAAAGTGGCTCTTTTTGTGAGTTACTTCATTCAGCTTCAAAATCAGCAGATCTGATCCCAGACTTTTTGAACAGAGCCCTCACTCTTGCCAACAATTCGAGACCGCTATCACCAAACCTATTGTTCATAAGATTTAGTTTCAGTTCGGTGGCAACAGAGATTCAGTTGTTCTTCTGCGAGTCGTTTGTTCTTTTAGTTCTAAGAGTTTAACAGAAAAAAAAGAACTTTATTCTTAAGACTTATTATTGGATTCCGTAGAGTGTGGAATAAAGTTTTGTTCTTTTTAGAACTTTAATCCTCCTTCTTCCTGTAATTAATCCTTTGAAATTTTTTTTTTTGTTACCGGGAAAAAAAAGGAATGTCACCGCTTTGAATAAGTCGCCGGACTTCGTCTATTATTATTACTAGACTGCACACTTGGTGATTTTCATTAATATTCAAGGCTTAAAAAGGGTACGAAAAAGAAAGATTAAACTTTAAACCGGAATAATAATGATAAAAACCCGTTAAGCTGTTTCGAATTGTACAATTCCTTTGGGTAAAAAAATATTTATCTCAAAAAAATTCTATAGTTTTTTTTTTACTTTTTTATTATTTATGTGTTATTTTTTATTAATATGAAACTCTACTTTATTATTCATAGGAAGCAATATTTGTCTGCTAAGTAAAATAAATGTTTGACCAGATAAAAGTAGAGACAAAATGCACTTGCTTTCAGAAATTTTGCACAGAAAATAAATACTAATCTAGAAAAACAAGTTTTAGTATTTCAATTATTTTTAATGAGGCTGTCTATTTCCAACTTTTGTAAAAAACGATGTAAATGTTGGCAAAAAAACTGAGAACGCTTGTTTGGATGTGAAAATTTTTCATCGGAATTTTTTTTTAATATTATGTTTTCTACCTTCATTAATAGTTCCACAAGAAAACACCCTATAGTTGAAAACGAATGAAAAATGTACAGACACCACCTAATTATACCAAAAATAAACTTCACTCCTTTTGAAACCCAATTAAGTTGTTAGTTCTACTAACATTATTTTTCTCTAACTACCAAGTCGTAATTATATCATTAGCTACGGAAGTAAAATAAAATTTACTAAAATTAGGATAGTTAATTTTAAATAAAGGGCTCGTCGGTTCAGTTGTTACTCAAAGAAAAATGTAGAGCGTAAAAATATTTAGCATGCCTTTTACACTTTAACTACTAATTTAATTACATATATGTTGCTACGGTTGTGAAAAAACGATTGTTATACTTCCATAAATATAAAAAAAAATGAATGTATTTCCATCATTATTAATTGGTCTTGGGGGCATTATTGTGTTTCTTTAGAAGATAAGACATGTAAATTATCTACCAGTTAATCCTCCATTTGGCAATTGGTTTGAGTAGTCTAGATTAACCTAAGAAATAATTTAATTTCTAAAAACACACACACCTCTTATTGGGTTTAATATCACAGACCCCCAAAGTTTAGGTCTTTTAACTGTTTCGTTCAATCAAAATTACAAATTATCTTATTAAAAATAACCTCAAATTATTAAAAATAACATCAAATAGACATCAAGTATCTTTTAACTGTTTCGTTCGATTCAAAATTACAAATTATCTTATTAAAAATAACCTCAAATTATTAAAAATAACCTCAAATAGACATAAAGTATCGTCTACCTTATACTCCTATATCCTTCCGTACCCAATTGAGCATCTATAAAAATATATACATATATTTTTTTGTTCATCCTTGTAGAATATTTATTGTTTTGGTGTTATTTGATCCAAAATTATCAGTAGATTATTTTGTGAAAGTATATCTATAAGTTGAACTTTTAAATTAATTTTAACTCCCCCCCCCTGAAAAATGTGAACGTAAGTCAGCTGTATGAGAGAGATAATGGTAAAATTTGTGAATGCATTATTTTAAGTACAGGTATTGAGATGTTATACTGCATCATTAATACATATCAAACTAAAAATACTTTTCGATCAACATTTAGTACTGCCTAAGAACATTCTCTGAAAATGTTTCCCAATGCCGTTTTGATTAAGAATAATAATGAAAAAGTTTTCATCCGAACCATAAACTTTCTTGAACCTGCGCCAAAAGTCGACATGACGCCATGGAAACAACTGTGCATCAAGACCATGTAATGACCACTTCGAACATCGTACGAATCTTTATGTTGGTTTGATAAAGAATTAATTCAAGATTTTTTTAAATTTGATAATTTCATAGTAAGAGACTAGATACAAAACTCAAATTCTCTAGAGTATGACAAATTTAGAGGTACAAGAGAGGGTATGATTAGGAACATAGGGTCCAATATGTTCATAGACGATTTTTAACGACCATATATTCAATTAGACGAAATCGCTACCGACATTCCGGGAATTATAACTTCCAAAAATAACGTTATGACAAATGGCCGCATTTTGATTTGTAATGGTTCATTTAAAAATGCTTAGTATGACAAATGACAGTGATTGCGCCCTCTAGAAGGGAAGGGCGTAGGCTATATAGCCCATTACCCAGCTCGCCAGAAGTGACAGTCACAAGAGATACATAAAGAAGGACGACACAAACACATAGACAAATAACAACATTTATTGACAAACACAAACATCCATGCCTTTACCGGGATTCGAACCCGAGCCCAGCAGCTCCAAAGGCTAGTACACTAACCATTGCGCCAGTGGACCGGCAAAAATAACGTTAAATAATAACGTTAAATTTGGTACACGAGGTTCTTCATACTTGTTCAATGAAATTTGTCTTTTAGTCATGCATTTGAGAATTGGAGTTTTACAACTGTAGTTCAAAAACTCGCATTCTCAATATTAAGATAACCGGTATGTTCATTGACGTTTGTAAAACACTGAAATAAGAGACAGTCACAAGAGATACACAAAGAAGGACGACACAAACACATAGACAAATAACAACATTTATTGACAAACACAAACATCCATGCCTTTACCGGGATTCGAACCCGAGCCCAGCAGCTCCAAAGGCTAGTACACTAACCATTGCGCCAGTGGACCGGCAAAAATAACGTTAAATAATAACGTTAAATTTGGTACACGAGGTTCTTCATACTTGTTCAATGAAATTTGTCTTTTAGTCATGCATTTGAGAATTGGAGTTTTACAACTGTAGTTCAAAAACTCGCATTCTCAATATTAAGATAACCGGTATGTTCATTGACGTTTGTAAAACACTGAAATAGTCATTATTTATCAAATAGTCTTTATTTGACTTTACCTGTGGAAGCGCGTGTGCCTCCACCTCTTATTCCGGAGTAAATGCAACACAAAATTTATATTCGAATGTTTCACCAGTAAAGCGGAGACAGATTTACAGATCCTCCGATTCGGCAGCGGGCCGTTATCTGCATATTGTTAACCCTTTTAGTCCCAGCGATGCCATTTGGCATCATCATTTTTCTGATCACAATTTAAAGAAAATAATAGTTCTGACTTCTATTGGGCTTAATAAAAAATATTTTCAAAAAGAAAAAAGTTCGAATTGCTATACACGATCAGAAAAAAAATTTCTAAAATGATGATGCCAAATTGTCATTGGGACTGAAAGGGTTAAAATATTATGCTTGTTGCCAGCTTAAGTGTCGAATTCGTCACTGGACTATGGTTCTAAATTACGAGGTGTTCATAGCCCTGCTTGAGCTCTAGTAAGATTAGCAATATCGCTTTTTTATGCCCTTTCTACACCCATATTTTATTTAATCAGTCGAATGCTAGTTGCAATTTTGTCCAAGTTACCTAACGTAATGTTCCTTTAAGATTTCGGCCATTTCATAATGAACAGTTCAAGATCATGAAGGAAAGGAGTTGAAAACAAATGGGATATTGTTCATGTTGTTCCTTCATTGCTCTTATTTCTATTTAGATGTTCGTTCCGATTTCTTTTGTTATAGAAATGATGTGATGTTCGAAAGTTCTATTTTAGAGTTTTAAGATTTCTATTTTGCGAATTACTTTGTTGTGCTCTATTTTCATGATTTAGTCTTGGCTCAAAACAGTTCTTGTAAATTTGAATTCTAAGTAAAATAAAGTATTTAGTTTGAATACATTAGTTAAATACTAACGAGTATACTGTTTTATCATGAAAAATATCTCTCAAAGAAAGAACTATCTTCCATTGTTAAAGAGAAAATCTATATACATAAAAGGACCAGAAATGGAAACGACGAAATTATATTTGGAAAACTACATCCACGCTGTTTTATTCTTGGTATATCCGTGATTCGAAGATCAGATCAGTTTCATGACGTCCGTTTCATGCATTATATAGATCTTTCTAAATTTAAACATAAGGGTATTAAATTTTACTAAGATTTACCATAATTTATCTGTTATAAGCCTTTTTATGTTCACATTTGTATCAGCGGCATTCTCATTGGTTTTCTTTCAGATTAAATTAAAAAAATGAACGTATTATCAAAAACTTTCACCATAATAGTGTTATAATTCTTAAAGGAATTTCATTCTACCAATAAACTAAACATTATTATTTGTAATAAAAATAGGCAATTATAAAGGCCTTTTACAACTATTTTGCATGGAAAATAACATATTATTAAAATTGCCAATGCCCAACAGAATTTTAACTGTGGGTAACATACAACTTATATTATTTATTCAGTTGGGTCCATTATATATTTTTCATATCCTGTCTTCAGCGAAGGTAGAAAATATTGCAATAGCTTCTGCCTATTTTGTTACTGAATAAAAATAGTTTCTTGTTAGTAAGCTGAAGTAGGTAAAAGCATCCATTTTTATTTAGCTTTTCCCTGCCAGCAAGACCGATAGCTTTCGCTAACAGTTCTTTTCCATCCATCATATATTCTTCTAATATTTTTCATTTTTCGTTTTCACATCGCTTCCGCCCCCATCGATCATTCTTCCATTAGTTTTTGTTCCAAAGAACGTTCTATTTATACCGAAAATTTACATTGGAAAAAAAATCGATAAGCCTCTTTTCTTTATCGAGTTTCACGTCTTACGGAATTGAAATTTTAGCCATGGCTACTTTTTCGAATACGTATACTTCCTTGAAAAACATATTACAGTTTGTTGAATGGATATGTCGTAGCAATATTTTGTGAAAACATGTAAATATTTTGATTTACTTTCCATACTTCCAAAAAAAATTTAAATTTTTTTTAAAGGGAAATAAATGTACTCGTTCAATTATGAAAAATAATGATGAAAGGTGATCACAGGGCCTTTCTTAATCAAATGTTACTATTTGTTCTTAATTTTAATCTGGTCTTAATTTAGTTTTTGTTAAGGGACCGTTAATGCTGAAAGTTTACATTGAAAAAGCATCGATAAGCCTTTCTTTATCGAATTAAACGTCTTATGGAATTGAAATTTTATGCATGGCTAATTTTTCGATTAAGTATACGTCTTTAAAAAAACACATTACAGTGTGTTGAATGGATAAGTCGTAGTAATATTTCGTTGAAAGCATGTAAATAATTTGATTTATTTTCCATACTTCCAAACAATTATAATTTTTTTAAAAGTGAAATAAATGTACTCGTTCAATTATGAAAAATAATGATGAAAATCAATCACATTATTCGTTATAAAATTTCACTAGATGTTTTTAATTTTAAATTCGTTCTAATTTTTTTTAAAGACAGTTATATACTGTACTTAGTCAAATGTTTTTATTTTGTAGTATGAGTGTAGCCAAATAGATTTACTGTCCATGTATCTAAATGTATTGACAAAAATAGAAATGTTTAATTGTTCATCTTTAATAACGTTATGAAAACAGTGTCCATAAACGGTCTATGGACATACGCTTCAAGTAGTCAGAGGCAATTGAAAAGTTGAATAAAAATAAATTCTGTCAGAGCTTCTATTGGTGAATCAATGCCACTTTGCAACTGAGCACCAATCGGAGCACCGATCGAATGATATGAAGAAATGAAAGCTGGGTAGATCTACGTCATATGAAATAAGCCAATTAATTGTATTATTCAATTAGAATTAATTCGTTTTTCAGTTGATTTATTTTTATTCATCATCTTTCCGTGTTCCGCTACCATTCATAATCCTCTGGTCAAATTAGAACGTCTTTTCATTGTATAATCAGTTAACTCAAATAGGTCAAGGCACGCTAATAAGTCCCCGGAGTTAGTTTTTCAATAATTATCACCACATCAAATATTTATTTAGAACTCAATCACAAAAGCCAAAGCCAAAATGGCTTATTCGAATCCCAACTAAAGAACCTTCTAAGAAGATTATAATTACCCAATCAGACAATGACTAAACACAGACCTTCCATCTTAAAAAGAACTTTGGAATAATGAATTAAAATAAAGATAAAGCTCTCTTCGAATAAATGTTTCGAAACAGTTTCCTGTTCTTTTGTAGCACCCACAGATGCCATGCTGCTCTACTCAGGTAAACTGCACTATCAACAAAGCTGACATGGGCCACTTTTGTTCAGAAAATATAATTAATCTTTCATTTAACTTTCTTATTCTGCGGCAGGTAAATTGCAGTAGCCACAACATCTAATTGGACCATTTTGGCCCTAAAATAATCTATCTTGTAGTATGATTTAATTCAGGTTAGGGTTATTGAGTGTTTACATCAGTGGTACAAGTCATCAGTATACATTCTGCAGTTTATCTTTCCAAAAAAGTATTGAAAGTAGTTTGTTGAGTGGTTTTTTAAAACAGTGATCCAAGTCATCCTCGGCGTCGTTAGAGGGGCGGTGATTATCTGCGGGCTACCTAGCGAGGCGGGTGGTCACGATAGAGCGAGTGGTTGAGAGTCTATCGAGCAAGCGTAAAAGGAGCGACACTGCAGCAGGGGGGGGGGGAGGAGGAGCGGGCTTGAGGAGGGTGGAGGGGGGGAAAAGCTCTCATCTACCTTGCGAGAGATCAAGGTCATGCCTGCAACCCACCGAACCTCAGTCGCCCGTTCTGACACCTGTGGATTCTGTCAGTACTGTCCGTAGCAGTGGGCCTCTGTCCAACTTTTGGCACGACTGACCGCGATGTCAGCGCTTTGCAGCGTAGTTCAGATACAATTTATATCACGGGAAAAATTGTGGATCTGGTGGGTATGCTTTCGATAATGCCAGTTATACAAGGGTGGACTTTAGGGAGATTTTCAACAAGTGCTCGTGCGAGAGCGCGGTTATAGTGGACTGATGTAGAGTTTATCTATCTATATTAACGAGTATATGTGGAATAATAAACATGGAGCGATTCAACGGTATAAATGCTGCCAAATAATGATAGTTTTAGAAAAATCACCATTTTCCACGATAAAAATCAGACAAAATGTATGGAGTATAGTTACACTCAAAGTTTACAGTTACTATTTATAATGATTCTGAATCTGTTGGTACCCCTTGTTTTACATATGCACAACTGAGCGCATGCACATGAGGGTGTGGGGCGGGGAATAGGAAGAACAATTTATAACCGGTGGAAAATTGATTTTTTTGACACTTGTATCTAAGTCCATTACATTTTGATGAATTTTTCAATAAGGATCTTCCATTTGTTTAAATAAGGATGTTGTGTTGTACCGAAATAGGAAAAATAATAAATGGAGTTAACAGTATATATGCGTCCGAAAATGATAGTGTAATGAAATTGTGACAAAAAAAAAAAAAAACAAAAAAAAAAAAAATAAAAAAAAAAAAAAATATTTTCACGGAGATCAATGTCAGATAAAATATGGAATATACTTTACCTCGATGTTTTTCAATGTACTATATCATAATTAATGCATTTGTGGGTCCCTGTCAAATTTGCCCGTCTGGACCGCAATGCAGTGACGATCGGGCGATACAATTAATGACGCGGGGAAAACGATATTCCTTTTTTTTTACTTTTCTCAAGGTCCATTTAATTTTTGATGGAATTTTCAACAAGCCGGCTTCTGCTTGATGTGGAATAAGATAGTGTACTCGGAAATGGGAAAGAGTGCTAAGCGGAATTAATGCATATTAGAATGTATGTTATGACAGTTCTAAAAGTTATTTTATTATAAAGGATATTTCTCTCCTTCCGAATAATGACACGTATATACGAAATCGCAACATTTTTCCCCCGGTGCCTTCGCAAACATTTCAAAAATAGACTGATAT